>OV121088.1:34406009-35688635 GCA_921293015.1 Phorcus lineatus
CTTAAGTTCTACTGTAGAAAAGTAGGAAAGAGAAGTGATAGCTATAGACACTCCGTTGACATAATGTTTTTGTGACAGTGACGTTAGATTGATTTCTTGCAAGGAAAGGCGGCGAAAGTTAATTCAATAATTTTCTCCTACACTGTGAAAGTTGTTACAACAATCTGACGCGTATCTTTTTAAAACGACATTTTGGAAAATACAGCTCATCATTAGAGGATTTATCGTTGATCTAAATCAAATTTCTTGAATATCATGACGGAAGATGCAGTAAGAAGCGGTAGATATAAATTTAAATGCATCTAAAAAATTGGTATTTATCAAACGACGTTACCAAGCCCCGAACTGGATTCGACTTGAGGATTTTATCAATTTGTTTAGATACAGTCCCCTCTGCATTGTGTCCAACACACATTTTAAGTTTACTTTGAATCTTGCCTTGAGCAGATAGTTAGTCGGTATGTTGTGTCTTAAAGGTTGCAGCATTAAAAGAATATAAATGGTGTTAGATACTTATTTCAAGGTCAGGCCTTACCTCTATTTCAGGCTTTCTTATTGTGAACGTTTAAGCGGGAAATGATTTCGGATGACCAAAATCATTGACTCAGAAGTATCTGCTCTATTTTGTTATTTTGTCCCTTTGTTGGAATAAATTTTTACATGAGAGACTGCAAATATTGCCTCTTGTATGTTTTCTGATAATGTTCTCATTTTTTTTAAAATGATATTGACTCGCTGCCATGTGATAGTACTGATCTGCCCTCTACTGTTTTTATACGCCGCCGTAGTCTAAATTATAAACTCGAGGCAATGTCCCTCATTACTTTCTAATCATTCTGATAACCTTCTTCAATTTTTTTAGGTTTCATTGAATGAAACGTTCTATGCAGGAAACGATGACGGACTAATGTGATAACATTTTCGAGTCTAGCAGCAAACGATGGATGCCTAATATGATGCAAATATATCCATGTCCACTGTTTTAAGTTAAATAGTATGTCATTCAGATCCTGAACAGTGATGTTAGATTGATGTCATGCAATGAAAGGCAGTGAAAATTAGTTCAATAATTTATTTTGCATTGTGACAGTTTTTATGAGGAATTCATATTTACAGTCTCTTGACTTCGAGAACAAGGCATATTTGTTTTGGGTCGTTTTAACAACCTCTCGAAAATCGGACTATATCTTAAAAGGTAAGTATTAACTATTAAGTAACATACCACAGGTTGTTCTCTGAGACAGGCAACCTGTAACATAATCTACATGAAAGTAAGCAATGTTGTGCTGGCACAACACACAAAGAACAGTCTTGACTGCCATTAGGCAACAACATGAAATTAAATATGAACATCAAGTCGTTGAGTTTATGAAAAGTAAAGACATCTGAGGTATTCAATTATTCAATTGTAAGTTATTATTACACAAAACTTGTAATTTGGCATAGTTATTTCGCTGCAGAACAAAAGTGACCACTGCCTTCCCATGACATTCATTTCAATATGGAAAAGCAAGCTATTCAGTTGTTATCTTTAGTACTCATATGTAAGACTGCTGAAAACAAGTATTTGTGTAGAATCTATTTATCTATATAATGCGATAAGTGGTCTGTACATAGCTTCTCATTTCTGTACAGTAACATTCATAACATATTAGAAGGATCAGGTACCTTATTAGTGACAACAAATGAAATAGATATTCTTAGAGCCTTGACAGCAGATTGATAACAATTTATACAAAACGGACTATCACCAGGGTAATGAAGTATGTGCTTTTTCAGTGAAGTAGTTTCACACAAAAGCACATTTGTTACAAATTGTTATGAACTCCAAAGAATTACTCACTCAAACAGAGAAGTTCAATCTTTGATACTATCAAAGTACATGATACGCATTTGAACACAGAACACATTTGTTTTACTTTATAATTTATTAGCGACGTTTCACACATAATTGCAAATAGAGTTTCATGGCCATTGAAACCAGAATGAAAGCTTCAGATGAGGACATCAAACATTATATACTCAATGTCGAGCTGTTGCGGTTCGTCTCAGTAGCCTGAAATGAAAAAAGAAGAAATCACCATTTGCTTGTATACAATTACAACAATATAGCAATCGTTTTCAATTATTCAAAATAGAGTGGGTTTATATGAAAAAAACTTGTTAATCGGTATGAATTATAATGATATAATTGACTTAAATTTGTTACAAGAAGCATTCACATACCATATCCTCCAAAACCGCCCATCATTTTGCCATGTCCAAACCCCATTCCGTAGCCTCCGAGACCACCGAAGCCCATTCCATATCCTCCGAGACCACCAAAGCCCATTCCATAGCCTCCAAGACCGCCATAGCCCATTCCGTGGCCTCCAAAACCGCCATAGCCCATTCCGTAGCCTCCAATTCCACCATAGCCCATTCCATATCCTCCAATCCCACCATAGCCCATTCCATATCCTCCAATTCCACCATAGCCCATTCCATATCCTCCAATACCTCCCATGAGACCCATTCCTCCGTATGGCGCTGCCATGGCAACAGACAAGACGCAGCATAGTAGGATGGACAGATAGGCAAACATTATGACTGAAATGCAAAAACATATCTTAACATTTGGTTAGTCAAGGACACAGTAGTACATGAAATAAGGAGCATATTTGGAAATTTGGAAAACGTGTTATCTATTCAATGATATTCTTACTCTGTTACGATTAAAGATACATGGCGTCAGTTCATTAGTTAAATGTATAAACTCTACTGACAGAGACTGAAATTATGATTTCGCTGAAAACGATATGGGTACGCATTAGTGTATAGGTATTCCTATATACTTACCAAAAGATAAATTGCTCCAAAAAATAACTCTGAAACTGACACTTGAGAGTGAATGTTGATCCTTTGCTGAGTGCACACTTTATAAGGACTTCTTGTTGGCCGTTCCTCTTTCAACTCTAATCACCAGTTGCAGCATTCCTTTATACTAAGCATGTACTTACCTTGACAGTGATGCATTGATCAATGCAATAATAGAGTAATGTCAATTATGAAGTCCTCAGGCATACGTGAGCGATTTCATTTTGTGTAATTGATATTATTTATGAAAACACTTAGTTATTCAATTTTCATTAACTGGAATTATTGAATATTGTATGTATTGCATATATGAACTTGCCAATTATATTTGGGATGGATAATTAGAATTGTGAAACCATTTCGTAAATCATTTTAAGGTGAATTATCAAGAGGCAGTGACACGATTTTGATAAATAAATAAATCTTTGCCGTTGTTAGAAAATGGTTTTCAATAAAAAGAAGCACTACTGAAACGACCGTACAACGTTCAGTAAAGCTATGCATAGCAATTTCAAGACCGAAATGATAACAAATGTTTACACAAAAATGGCCGCTAGTGATTTATGATTTATACTTGCTAATGTCCTTTACAATCTAAGACCGTTTTGAGTAATTAGACGTTTCACCTCGTGTAGATATTTCATTTGGTATAAACTAATGTTTATTTTGGAAGTGATAAAATAAGAAATATCATTTTCAAAACGTAATGCTGTTCCTTTCATATGTAACGACGGGTTACAGATTTATATAGCCTCTAAAATTATGTATTGCATAAGAATTTCAATTTTGATTATTGAATATCTAAGATCATTTATGTCCTAAATGTGAAAGTGAAGCCAAACCATTTTTGTAGTCTTTAACTCGTATTTTCACATGTTCACGACGATCATTTTACAAATTACACATTGAAGATAAAGTTTTGTATTCCTTAATTTTGAAGGAAAATGGAACAACGACCACCCAAAATGATTCATTCGGTTTGAAAGTATGTTCGAATGCACCCACGTTTCATTATATATTATACATACAGAGCTTTTTATCATCAGCTGTGTAAAAATGACGGCAGATGTCAGAAACTTTGAAAAAGGCTTAAATGGTGAACATTAATATTATCAATGAATGAAAATACAAGTATACTCGTGAGTTTTATTTTGAAACAATATTCGACCTGTAATTGGAGTGTTCAATGAAAACATGAATACTAAACCTTAAGTTTGTAAACGTAATTTATAAACGTTATTATGTACTTCTTCTGTACTTCTGGGTGCAATCAACAAAGTGCAAAATTTATATTTTCCAATCCATCACTGTCATCTTGACCACATGTCTGATGCTGCAACTGGTGATTAGTGTTGATACAGTGAGTGGCCAGCAGGAAGTCAGGTCCACTATAAGTGTTAGCCAGATCAACTGACCAGCAATAACTTTCCAGCTTCAGCTTAAGTCACTTCCTCTCAAACTAGAACCTTTATGTAAGTATTGCTTATAACCACTATTATTTATCTGTATTGAACGTTTTTAAGTCTCTGTAGATTCTACTTACTTCAAATTTGGCAAGTGATTGAAAAACGTTTAATAGGACAGAAAATACCCAATTAGTAGTTGATATTACCTTAATGTACATCACTAGGATTGTGATTATTCTTCAACGTTTTCTAAAATTATATACAAAACATTTCAGCGTCATCATGGTTTCCTATCTGTGTACCATTCTGTGCTGTGTCCTGTCTGTTGCCATGGCAGCCCCGTACGGAGGAATGGGTCTCATGGGAGGGCCTGGAGGATATGGAATGGGCTATGGTGGAATTGGAGGCTACGGAATGGGTTATGGTGGACTTGGAGGCTATGGAATGGGCTATGGCGGATTGGGAGGTTACGGAATGGGATTCGGCGGTCTTGGCGGCTACGGAATGGGCATTGGCGGATATGGAGGTTACGGAATGGGATTCGGCGGTCTTGGCGGCTACGGAATGAGCTTTGGACACGGCGGAATGTTTGGAGGTCTTGGAGGACATGGTATGAATGTTATTGTATCATCCTTCTGCATATAGATTTTATTAAATGCCTTTTCAGCTGATATGATATCAAAACAAACAATGGTAAATCATCCCTTATGATAGCTGATAAATATAATTTGTGTAAATGATTCAATGTACTAAATCAAATTTATATTACTGTTTTATAAACCTTGAAAAACTTGGCATCAAATTACTTTTTATCAACTTTATAATGTTGGATGATGACAATCATCTTTTACTGATGGTTTATTCTAATTTCAGGTTACTAAACATACTCACCAAGAAACCATCGTGAGAAGATCTGTGGATGTCAAAAAACGTTTCTCACATTGTGAAAAACCAACCAACTTCTTTTACAATTGTTTGTGGTTTTTGACAATAAATGAATTTACTACCTCAAAGATTTGATGTTCATATTTTCGTCAAGGGTCAAAGTTTGGTCTGTTAGGTTCATAAATTATTATTTTTTATTTCAGTGCTGGTGGATTCCTGTTATATTCTGAATATGTAGTGGTACAGCATCGAATTATAATCTAAACTTAACAATGAATTTGCGGGAAAGACAAATAGCATTCATGGTATTTTAAATTGGTCATGCAAAGGAATATGAAAAAAACCCATGAAATAATAGAATACCTGCCAACAGAGAGATTCCAGCTCGTTTGATACAGTTATCGTAATACGTTTCTTTTTGAAGTAATAAGAACATATATCAATACCTAGATACTTTAACTAAACAAGCTTTAGATAAGGGGGCGCCGTGGTTAGCGCCTTCGGCCTCGGATCACAAGGTCCGTTGTTCCAATCCCGCAAGAGGATCGTCAACTTTGTATGCAGTAGAGAACTGTTCTACACGCTTTCTTTCTGTCTGCATTAATTCTAGCAGCCGCGATATAAGTTAAATAGTCTAGAAAGCGGCGTTAAACCCCGTATCACCTCACCTCATCTAAAATTTAATATAATATAGCGGACTATTATGAGCAGGATGATGTCTCGTATTCACACATCAATTGAACTTTCGTATGATGACAAACTTTGCAGCTTTTTGAATAAAACTTATAATTGCATCGATGGATATACCAAGTTTTATAGTAAACATATGAACCATTGTTATATGTATGGTTACATTGTTGAATGCATGAGAAAGGCATGCCAGGGAAAAAATGTAAATTTATTTTATTGCAAGCCTACCTGCAGCAGTACAAATATATATTTTTTGAAAAAGCAAATCCACTCTCTTTGCTTCCACATGTGAAAAAACTGCCAACACTGACAGCGTATCAGGCCTTCATATTCGATATTTGGTTAATCATAAGTAGTGACATATTTTCAATATGAGCACCTTTCACTTTTGCCTAGCAACGATTGTTTCAGCGCGAGTTACTTTTTTTGTCGTTTGTGACATCATAAAACAATTGTTCGTTACGAACCTGAGGCCGATAAACTAATATTTCCATCTAATAGAATTGGCATGAAAGAAATTAGTACACCCATAAGTGAGTTATATGACTTTTACGAAACTCGTGCGAAGTTGTGTATACACGTAACCCTCGCTTTCGCTCGGGTAATACAAAACTTCACACTCTTTTCATTAATCACACCTTCGCGAGTTATAATATCGGTCTATATTTGACATGAAAATTATACCCATATATATAGTATAAGGCCCCCCTACAATACTTAAGTTCTACTGTAGAAAAGTAGGAAAGAGAAGTGATAGCTATAGACACTCCGTTGACATAATGTTTTTGTGACAGTGACGTTAGATTGATTTCTTGCAAGGAAAGGCGGCGAAAGTTGATTCAATAATTTTCTCCTACACTGTGAAAGTTGTTACAACAATCTGACGCGTATCTTTTTAAAACGACATTTTGGAAAATACAGCTCATCATTAGAGGATTTATCGTTGATTTAAATCAAATTTCTTGAATATCATGACGGAAGATGCAGGAAGAAGCGGTAGATATAAATTTAAATGCATCTAAAAAATTGGTATTTATCAAACGACGTTACCAAGCCCCGAACTGGATTCGACTTGAGGATTTTATCAATTTGTTTAGATACAGTCCCCTCTGCATTGTGTCCAGCACACTCTTTAAGTTTACTTTGAATCTTGCCTTGAGCAGATAGTTAGTCGTTATGTTGTGTCTTAAAGGCTTTCTTATTGTGAACGTTTAAGCGGGAAATGATTTCGGATGACCAAAATCATTGACTCAGAAGTATCTGCTCTATTTTGTTATTTTGTCCCGTTGTTGGAATAAATGTTTACATCAGAGTCTGCAAATATTGCCTCTTGTATGTTTTCTGATAATGTTTTCATTTTTTTAAAAATGATATTGACTCGCTGCCATGTGATAGTACTGATCTACCCTCCACTCTTTTTATACGCCGCCGTAGTCTATATCAATTATAAACTCGAGGCAATGTCCCTCATTACTTTCTAATCATTCTGATAACCTTCTTCAATTTTTTAGGTTTCATTGAATGAAACGTTCTATGCAGGAAACGATGACGGACTAATGGGATAACATGTTCGTGTCTAGCAGCAATAGATGGTTGCCTAATATGATGCAAATATATCCATGTCCACTGTTTTAAGTTAAATAGTATGTCATTCAGATCCTGAACAGTGATGTTAGATTGATTTCATGCAATGAAAAGCGGTGAAAATTAGTTCAATAATTTATTTTGCATTGTGACAGTTTTTATGAGGAATTTATATTTACAGTGTCTTGACTTCGAGAACAAGGCATATTTGTTTTGGGTCGTTTTAACAACCTCTCGAAAATCGGACTATATCTTAAAAGGTAAGTATTAACTATTAAGTAACATACCACAGGTTGTTCTCTGAGACAAGCAACCTGTAACATAATCTACATGAAAGTAAGCAATGTTGTGCTGGCACAACACACAAAGAACAGTCTTGACTGCCACTAGGCAACAACATGAAATTAAATATGATCATCAAGTCGTTGAGTTTATGAAAAGTAAAGACATCTGAGGTATTCAATTATTCAATTGTAAGTTATTATTACACAAAACTTGTAATTTGGCATAGTTATTTCGCTGCAGAACAAAAGTGACCACTGCCTTCCCATGACATTCATTTCAATATGGAAAAGAAAGCTATTCAGTTGTTATCTTTAGTACTCATATGTAAGACTGCTGAAAACAAGTATTTGTGTAGAATCTATTTATCTATATAATGTGATAAGTGGTCTGTACATAGCTTCTCATTTCTGTACAGCAACATTCATAACATATTAGAAGGATCAGGTACCTTATTAGTGACAACAAATGAAATAGATATTCTTAGAGCTTTGACAGCAGATTGATAACAATTTATACAAAACGGACTATCACCAGGGTAATGAAGTATGTGTTTTTTCAGTGAAGTAGTTTCACACAAAAGCACATTTGTTACAAATTGTTATGAACTCCAAAGAATAACTCACTCAAACAGAGAAGTTCAATCTTTGATACTATCAAAGTACATGATACGCATTTGAACACAGAACACATTTGTTTTACTTTATAATTTATTAGCGACGTTTCACACATAATTGCAAATAGAGTTTCATGGCCATTGAAACCAGAATGAAAGCTTCAGATGAGGACATCAAACATTATTTTCTCAATGTCGAGCTGTTGCGGTTCGTCTCAGTAGCCTGAAATGAAAAAAGAAGAAATCACCATTTGCTTGTATATAATTACAACAATATAGCAATCGTTTTCAATTATTCAAAATAGAGTGGGTTTATATGAAAAAAACTTGTTAATCAGTATGAATTATAATGATATAATTGACTTAAAATTGTTACAAGAAGCATTCACATACCATATCCTCCAAAACCGCCCATCATTTTGCCATGTCCAAAGCCCATTCCGTAGCCTCCGAGACCACCGAAGCCCATTCCATATCCTCCGAGACCACCAAAGCCCATTCCATAGCCTCCAAGACCGCCATAGCCCATTCCGTGGCCTCCAAAACCGCCATAGCCCATTCCGTAGCCTCCAATTCCACCATAGCCCATTCCATATCCTCCAATCCCACCATAGCCCATTCCATATCCTCCAATTCCACCATAGCCCATTCCATATCCTCCAATACCTCCCATGAGACCCATTCCTCCGTATGGCGCTGCCATGGCAACAGACAAGACGCAGCATAGTAGGATGGACAGATAGGCAAACATGATGACTGAAATGCAAAAACATATCTTAACATTTGGTTAGTCAAGGACACAGTAGTACATGAAATAAGGAGCATATTTGGAAATTTGGAAAACGTGTTATCTATTCAATGATATTCTTACTCTGTTACGATTAAAGATACATGGCGTCAGTTCATTAGTTAAATGTATAAACTCTACTGACAGAGACTGTAATTATGATTTCGCTGAAAACGATATGGGTACGCATTAGTTTATAGGTATTCCTATATACTTACCAAAAGATAAATTGCTCCAAAAATAACTCTGAAACTGACACTTGAGTGTGAATGTTGATCCTTTGCTGAGTGCACACTTTATAAGGACTTCTTGTTGGCCGTTCCTCTTTCAACTCTAATCACCAGTTGCAGCATTCCTTTATACTAAGCATGTACTTACCTTGACAGTGATGCATTGATCAATGCAATAATAGAGTAATGTCAATTATGAAGTCCTCAGGCATACGTGAGCGATTTCATTTTGTGTAATCGATATTATTTATGAAAACACTTAGTTATTCAATTTTCATTAACTGGAATTATTGAATATTGTATGTATTGCATATATGAACTTGCCAATTATATTTGGGATGGTTAATTAGAATTGTGAAACCATTTCGTAAATCATTTTAAGGTGAATTATCAAGAGGCAGTGACACGATTTTGATAAATAAATAAATCTTTGCCGTTGTTAGAAAATGGTTTTCAATAAAAAGAAGCACTACTGAAACGACCGTACAACGTTCAGTAAAGTTATGCATAGCAATTTCAAGACCGAAATGATAACAAATGTTTACACAAAAATGGCCGCTAGTGATTTATGATTTATACTTGCTAATGTCCTTTACAATCTAAGACCGTTTTGAGTAATTAGACGTTTCACCTCGTGTAGATATTTCATTTGGTATAAACTAATGTTTATTTTGGAAGTGATAAAATAAGAAATATCATTTTCAAAACGTAATGTTGTTCCTTTCATATGTAACGACGGGTTACAGATTTATATAGCCTCTAAAATTATGTATTGCATAAGAATTTCAATTGTGATTATTGAATTAGATCATTTATGTCCTAAATGTTAAAGTGAAGCCAAACCATTTTTGTAGTCTTTAACTGGTATTTTCACATGTTCACGACGATCATTTTACAAATTACACATTGAAGATAAAGTTTTGTATTCCTTAATTTTGAAGGAAAATGGAACAACGACCACCCAAAATGATTCATTTGGTTTGAAAGTATGTTCGAATGCACCCACGTTTCATTATATATTATACATACAGAGCTTTTTATCATCAGCTGTGTAAAAATGACGGCAGATGTCAGAAACTTTGAAAAAGGCTTAAATGGTGAACATTAATATTATCAATGAATGAAAATACAAGTATACTCGTGAGTTTTATTTTGAAACAATATTCGACCTGTAATTGGAGTGTTCAATGAAAACATGAATACTAAACCTTAAGTTTGTAAACGTAATTTATAAACGTTATTATGTACTTCTTCTGTACTTCTGGGTGCATTCAACAAAGTGCAAAATTTATATTTTCCAATCCATCACTGTCATCTTGACCACATGTCTGATGCTGCAACTGGTGATTAGTGTTGATACAGTCAGTGGCCAGCAGGAAGTTGGGTCCACTATAAGTGTTAGCCAGATCAACCGACCAGCAATAACTTTCCAGCTTCAGCTTAAGTCACTTCCTCTTAAACTAGGATCTTTATGTAAGTATTGCTTATAACCACGCCATTATTTATCTGTATGTAACGTTATTAAGTCTCTGTAGATGCTACTTACTTCAAATTTGGCAAGTGATTGAAAAACGTTTGATAAGACAGAAAGTGCCCAATAAGTAGTTAATATTACCAATATGTACATCAGTAGGATTGTGATTTTACTTCAATGTTTGTTAAAATTATACACAAAATTTTCAGCGTCATCATGGTTTCCTATCTGTGTACCATTCTGTGCTGTGTCCTGTCTGTTGCCATGGCAGCCCCGTACGGAGGAATGGGTCTCATGGGAGGGCTTGGAGGATATGGAATGGGGTATGGTGGAATTGGAGGCTACGGAATGGGTTATGGTGGACTTGGAGGCTATGGAATGGGCTTTGGCGGATTCGGAGGTCACGGAATGGGATTCGGCGGTCTTGGCGGCTATGGAATGGGCATTGGCGGATATGGAGGTTACGGAATGGGATTCGGCGGTCTTGGCGGTTACGGAATGGGCTTTGGACACGGCGGAATGTTTGGAGGTCTTGGAGGTTATGGTATGTATTGTTTTGTATCATCTTTCTGTATAAAGATTTTATTAAATGTCTTTTCTGCTGATATGATATCAAAACAAACAATGGTTAAATCCTCCCTTGTAATAGCTGATAATTATAATGTGTGTAAATGATTCAACTGTTTGAATCAATTTTATATTAATGTTTTATAAACCTTGAAAAACCTGGTATCAAATTACCTTTTATCTACTTTATAATGTTGTATGATGACAATCATCTTTTACTGATGCCTTATTCTAATTTCAGGTTACTAAACGTACTCACCCAGAACCCATCGTGAGAAGATCTGTGGCTGTCCAAAAACGTTTCTCATTTTTTGAAAAACCAACCAACTTTTTTTGTAATTGTTTGTTGTTTTTGACAATAAATGAATTTACTACCTCAAAGATTTGATGTTCTCATTTTCGTCAAGGGTCAAAGTTTGATATTGGCTTCATAATTTATTACTTTTTATTTCAGTAGTGTTGGATTACTGTTATATTCAAAATATGTAGTGATAAAGCATCGAATTATAATCTAAACATTACAATGATGTTGTGGGAAAGACAAATAGCATTTATGGTATTTAAAAGTGACATTGTTCATGCAAATGGATATGAAAGAAACATGAAATGATAGAATACCTGCCAACGGAGAGATTCCAGTTCGTTTGATATGATTATCGTTTTATGTTTGTTCTCGAAGTAATAAGAACATCAATAACTAGATACTTTAACTAAGCAAGCTATAGATATTTAGATATTTATTAACTAAAACAGGCCCTAGCTTGTAATTTCTAAATGTTTCTTCTCCCTCTTAACACCAATAGATCACTGTCATACTTTATTCTTAGGTTTACTACTTTGAACGCCATTCGTCCATTTAAAGATATATATATATCCTCTATGTTTTAAATTTGGGGTGGGGGGGCAGTGGTTTGCGTGTTCGGGTTCGAAGCAAGAGGTCCGTGGTTCAAATTCCGCCAGTAGAGATCTGTTCCACACGCAGTCAGCTTTGGGTGAAATGCTACACTGAATTTCAGTACACTACCACCCATGACTCGCTTGTTCCAGCAAATTCTCGCAGGTGTCATCGCAATGCATTGCCGCAATGGTGTTTCAGGCTTTCCCCCTGCATTAATACTAGCGACCGCGATATAAGTCAAATATTTTGAAAGCGGCGTTAAACCCAATATCACCTCACCTCGCCCTAAATTTGTGACTTTTTACTTGTGTCTGTCAGAAGATTTGATGGAGTTAAACGCCTTTCTAGTCGATTCTCAGTTGCGGGCTGGTGTTAAACACAATATAGATTCGTTTTGCGGAATATGATGACAGGTTTTGCAGCTTTTCAGGTTTTGCAGATGTTGCAATAAGTAGTGACGTAAAATATGGTGGCGTTTTACTTTCATATGACTTAACCTGTAAATCTAGAGTACAAGCATACTGTCAGAAAGCACGATAATCGGTAAAACCTCTCAGTAACCTGGGTTTAAATTGTATAGATCTCCACGCTATGTCCTCTGTACGAATATTGAGACGAATGATACTTCCAACTAATGCTATGTGTGTGAATTACTACCTGTTCAAAGAGGTAAAGATTATGATCTTGTAGAAAGAACACAAAGATACTTTGCCAGATACATTCAGGGATTCAATAAACGGGTTTCCTCTGTCTCTGAACTTGGAAATCTGGGTTTTTGGAGCATGGATGGTTATATTGATAAATTTAGACTTTCATTCTTTGGTAGACTTTGCAACAGTCAATGTAACTCATCCTTTAAGGACTTATTCCGTGCACAAATAGCTACATATCAAAATAGATCACCAATCTCACCAAGCATTTGTGACACACTTTTAGAAAATGTTCTTAACAACAACTTTGTACGTATGTAAGTAACTATCTAAATACCGGCCGGAATGCGGACTATTATGAGCCGGATGATGTCTCGTATACACACACGAATTGAACTTTCGTATTAAGACAAATTGTGCAGCTTTTCGTTTTCAACTTATGATTGCATCGATGGATATACCAAGTTTAATAGTAAACATAAAAACCATTGTTGTTTGTATGGTTACATTACCTGCTTTTGAAAAATGTTTAAACTTTTTCGGGTCATATCCCCTGCAAGCAGTATTCAAAGCAGCACTCTCAGAGATAGTCTACTGCCTTCGTAACATATCAACTAACAACTCTTCAGCAACCCTATAAAACATCTAAAGTGGCTCAGTCTAGTTTGTTGAATGCATGAGAAAGGCATGCATGCCAGGAGAAAAATGTAAATTTTTCATATTTCGAGCCTATCTGCAACAGTACCTCTATTTAAGGCTTGCTCATTGTGAACGTTTAAGTTGGAAATGATTTTGGATGACCAAAACCACTGACTCAGAATTATCTGCTCTGTTTTGTTATTTTGTCCCGTTGTTGGAATAAATTTGTACATGAGAGTCTGCAAGTATTGCCTCTGGTATGTTATTCTGATAAATGTTTCATTTCTTGAAAATAATATTGACTCGCTGCCATGTGATAGTACTAATCTGCCCTCCACTGTTTTTATACGCCGCCGTAGACTGTGTCAATTATAAACTCGAGGCGAATAATGTCATGTCCCTCAAATACTTTCTAATAAAACTTATAGTCTTCTTAATTGTTAAGGTATTCTTGAATGAAACGTTCTATGCAAGAATGTGTCTAACAAGAAACGATAGGTGTCTAATGTAATGCAAATATTCCTTCTTGTATGTTTTTTCTGATAATGATTTCATTTCTTGAAAATGATATTCACTCGCCGCCATGCGATAGTATTGATCTGCCCTCTACTGTTTATTACGCCATAGTCTGTACCATTTATAAACTCGAGGCAATTATTATCATGTCCCTTATTACCTGCTTAGTATTCTGATAATATTCTTCATGTTTTAGGTTTCATTGAATGAAACGTTCTTTGCTAGAAACGAAGACGGACTAATGTATTAACATTTTCGATGCTAACAGCATTCGATGGGTGCCTGATGAAATGCAAATATATCCATGTCCACTGTTTTAAGTTGAATACTATGTCATTCAGATACTGAACAGTGATGTTAGATTGATTTCATGCAATGAAAGATGGTGAAAGTTAGTTCAACAATTTTCTCTCGCACTGTGACATTATTTATAACAAACTGAGGCGTTTTTAAAAAAGAATATTTTGAAAATACAGCTCAACAGTGTAATTTATATTAACAGTGTTTTAGCTTGGCGAAAGGGGCTTATTTGTTTTGGGTCGTTTTAACAACCTCTCGAAAATCGGACTATATCTTAAAAGGTAAGTATTAACTATTAAGTAACATACCACAGGTTGTTCTCTGAGACAAGCAACCTGAACCTACATGTAATCTACATGAAAGTAAGCAATGTTGTGCTGGCACAACACACAAAGAACAGTCTTGACCGCAACTAGGTAACAACATGAAATTAAATATGGACATCAAGTCGTTGAGTTAATGAAAAGTAAAGACATCTGAGGTATGCAATTTTTCAATTATAAGTTCAATTACACAATACTTGTAATTTGGCATAGTTGTTTCGCTGCAGAGCAAAAGTGACCACTGCCTTCCCATGACATTCATTTCAATATCGAAAAGCAAGCTATTCAATTGTTATCTTTAGTACTCATATGTAACACTGCTGAAAACAAGTATTTGTGTAGAATCTATTTATCTGTATATTGTGACAAGTGGTCTGTACATAGCATACTCATTGCTGTACAGCAACAATGAACGTGGCTTGGCCAAGGTATTATCTCAGACATTTTTGGTCCAATTCTGGCGCTAGACACAGACATGCAACATGTAGCTTACCCTAAAACAAGTAACTATATTGAGTTTGTTCTGCTCTTAACATAGTAGAAGGATCGGGTACCTTATTAGTGACAACAGATGTAATAGATAATCTTAGAGTCTTGACGGCATCTTGATAACAATTTATACAAAACGGACTATCACCAGGGTTATGAAGTATATGCTCTTTCTGTGAAGTAGATTCACACAAAAGCACATTTGTTACAAATTGTTATGAACTCCAAAGAATAACTTACTCGACCAGAGAAGTTCAATCTTTTATACTATCAAAGTAAACGTATATAGATCTATACAGACAAAACTCAGAACATTCGTTTTACTAGATATTTTATTATCGATGTTTCAAAAATAATTACAAATAGAGTTTCATCGCCGTTGAAACCATAATGAAAGCTTAAGAGGACGTTCTAGTCTCGATGTCAAGCTGTTGCGGTTCGTTTTAGTAGCCTGAAATGAAACGAAGAAATTACCATTTGCTTGTATACAATGACAACTATATGGCAATCAAGATTTATCGTTTTAAATTATTCAAAATAGAATGTGTTTATATGAAAAAAACTTGTTAATCGGTATGAATTATAATGATATAATTGACTTAAATTTGTTACAAGAAGCATTCACATACCATATCCACCAAAGCCCCCCATCATTTTGCCATGTCCAAAGCCCATCCCGTAGCCTCCGAGACCACCATAGCCCATTCCATATCCTCCGAGACCACCAAAGCCCATTCCATAGCCTCCAAGACCGCCATAGCCCATTCCGTGGCCTCCAAGACCGCCATAGCCCATTCCATAGCCTCCAAGACCGCCATAGCCCATTCCATAGCCTCCAAGACCGCCATAGCCCATTCCGTAGCCTCCAAGACCACCGTAGCCCATTCCGTAGCCTCCAATTCCACCATAGCCCATTCCATATCCTCCAATACCTCCCATGAGACCCATTCCTCCGTATGGCGCTGCCATGGCAACAGACAAGACGCAGCATAGTAGGGTGGACAGATAGGCAAACATTATGACTGAAATGCAAAAAAAATATTTTAACATTTGGTTAGTCAAGGACACAGTAGTACATGAAATAAGGAGTAACGTCATAACGTGTTTCCTATTCAATAATTTTCTTATTTTGTTACGATTTAAGATACATGGCGTCAGTTCATTAGGTAAATGTATAAACACTACTGACAGAGGCTGAAATTATGATTTCGTTGTAACGACATGGGTACGCATTAGTTTATAGGTATTCACGTACTTACCAAGACTTTGAAGACAAATTGCTCCAAAAGATAACTCTGAAACTGAGACTTGAGAGTGAATGTTGATCCTTTGCTGAGTGCACACTTTATAAGGACTTCTCGTTGGCCGTTCCTCTTTCAACTCAAATGACCAGTTGCAGCATTCCTTTACTACGCATGTACATACCTTGACAGTGATGCATTGATCAATGCAATAATAGAGTAATGTCAATCATAAAGTCCTCAGGCAGTCGTGATGATTTTCATTTTGTGTATATGATACTAATTTATGAAAAGACGTATTAATTTAATTTTCATGAACGGGAATTATTGAATATTGTATATATTGCAAAAATGAGCTTGCCAATAATAACAAGAATTGTGGAACATTGACGTAAATATTGTATAAAGTATATTCTCAATCTTGCGAGACACGTTTAAAATAAATAAATAAATACTAGCTGATGCAAGACATTGGTTTTCAATCGAAAAAAAGCAGGACTGAAACGACCGTACAACGTTCAGTAAAGCTATGCGTAGCAATTTCAAGATCAAAATGATAACAAATGTTTACACAAAAATGGCCGCTAGTGATTTATGATTAATACTTGATAATATCCTCTACAACCTAAACCCGATTTGAATAATTACACGTTTCACCCTCTGTAGATAACACATTTGGCATAAACTACAATGTTTATTTTGGAAAGGATAAAAAAAGGAATACCATTTTCAAAAAACGTGCGACTGTCCCTGTTATATGTAACGAAATCATTAAAATATATCTAACGGATATTAACTTTACCGATTCCCATTTAAACACATTTAAACTAAAAAGTTAAGTTTTTCATTTTCATTTAAGTTTCATTTGTTTATTTTCTTTATGGTTACATTTATGTACGTTCATTATCATTTTGCACATGTATAACGACGCCAGTTTACATCACTTTCTTAATTCTTTAGAAACTTCTCTTGTAACTTACCTTTGTGTTTTATAGAGTCAATACGAGAAAACATGTTAAACCAAAAGGTATTGATAATCCCCACATGATCGTTAGGAACGAAAAATATATTTTAGATAATTATTATGTTTACCAATTGCCCATGTTCAATTCCAATTCTAGTCCTCATACGTAGCTACGTCATTGTGTATAAATATGCTTACAGTTAAATCAAATTTGCAATCATAAAATTGAATTGGTGTTTATCCATGCATTGTTTCGGAAACCACCAAGGGCGTCTGGCTTTTATTAAACAAAATAGGCACCATGAAGTCAATAACATCAATGTTAAGACGTCAGTGACTCACTTTGAGGATTTTCAATTCACTTCCGAATTTCATGTACTTAAATTATGTTCTTAAGGTTAATGTCTAGCTAACACGAATTAAAATTTACATTCAAGAAATGAGAAAGAGGAGTATCAACCTTTGACAAAAATTTACTTTATTGTAAAAGATTACTCTATGTCTTAACTATCATACATCTTAAATAACCATGAAAAATCTGAAATAAATGTGTACATTTTTCTATGAGAAATCCGCCTGCCTTTTAATCTACCGACTACCAACAGTTGAGAACCAGGTCTACATAAACTTTAATTGAAATTATAACAATAATATTCACGGCTCCAAATGTACATTTTTAAAATCAAAAATACATCTTTTGTAACTTTAATTTGTTAGATTTTACATACACAGCAGATAAGTTAGTCCTGTCCTTGTGGATATCAACAATTAAGTATTGCAACCATGATTCAGCCTTTTGGAATGATAGTATTATGCAAATATTTTAATAGATCAATCGATTTAATTTTGTTTGTTGGTAAATAAAATGATCTAACGAACATTGAAATAAATGTTACCAATTGCAAAACCAATGTTTATAACCAAAATAATTAGTTCTCATGCAAACGTACAATATTCAGGTAAGCTATGCGAATGCATTCCTCTGCCTATGACAATTAAGTGTTCTTACAAAAATGAGCGCCAATGGTTTTTACTTGAAGATTGATATTTTCTATTATGACTTCGGATAAAAAGTTTCAGTTATGAGATGTTTGACCCTCTGAGGATAATACATTAAGCAAAAACTAATGTTTTATGGAAAATTGAAGAAATAAAATTTTCACAAAGCGTGCTCCGCTCCCTTTAATGAGCAAAACATTTTTCACCAAATACATTTCTTCCAATACATCACTGCCAGCCCGGCCACGTGTCCGATACAGGATATGCTGCAACTAGTGATTAGTGCTGATAGAGAGTGACAGGCAGGAAGTCTGGTCAACTATAAAAACTGACCAAATAGACGGACCAGAATACACCTTCAGCTTCAGCTTAAAACACTGGTTCATCAGCTTAGGAGCTTAATGTACGTATTGCTTATAAAAATAAGTTTTTCTCAGCAACGGTTATCTTCTGATCATTTACTGACTTTAACTGCATACCTAAAGTTTGTTCACATACCTGCGTATCGTAGTGCAAATATCATGTAATTTGGCATGTGTTTGAGGCATCGTAGCATTGCGAAAAAGAAACGGATAATTTTAAATTTTCAATACAGAAGAGAAAATCCATTGCACCTTAATGCAACCGTATGCCAAACCCAACAGCTAACCGTATTAGTTTTTGACAGGTCACTGAAGTTACCAGGGGTCAAAATTTCGAAAACAGTAAAGTATATTTCCCCCTAAAAAAATCCTTTAAAAGTGATCAACAGATTTAAAAACAACTTATGTCTGTTAGTTTGCAACAAGTTAATATGAAACTGCTGATATTTTTCTCAGAAAGTCGAAATTGAATATTTTACTCGAAATGTAAGGAAATCGGAATTTCGAAAATGTGACCTCTTCTGTCTTTTTAATTATGACAAAATTCGAATTTTAGCACGAGAGACCAGACAATCCCACAATAAGTTAAAAAAATGGCTATTTTACACATTGACATTTGGAGATCCTATGTCAGTTCTGCTGAATTTATTTTCAAATTAAACCAAAATTACATGATATTTGCACTAAGATACAGTAGTAAGTGAACAAACTTTTGATATGCAGCTGTACATGCATTTTTTAAAAGAGATAGGCACGTCATTCAAATATTGTGCTTTTACTTTACTTCACTAAATTATTCAACTTGATTTTCAGCGTCATCATGTTTTCCCACCTGTGTACCCTTCTTTGCTGCGTCTTATCTGTTGCCATGGCAGCTCCTTATGGAGGTATGGGTTTCGGAGGTCTTGGAGGTTACGGAATGGGCCATGGTGGATTCGGAGGTTACGGAATGGGCTATGGAGGAATTGGAGGCTACGGAATGGGCTTTGGTGGATTTGGAGGCTACGGAATGGGCTTTGGTGGACTTGGCGGCTATGGAATGGGCTTTGGGGGATTCGGCGGTCATGGAATGGGTTTTGGTGGTCTCGGAGGCTACGGATTGGGCTTTGGACACGGCGGAATGATGGGAGGATATGGTATGTATTCTTCAATGATTTCATTGTGTCTTTGAAATGGTCCATCTATGCAGTGTTATTACATTTCCCTTTATTTCTTTATCCTTGAAATCTAGACAAATGACAACAATGCATGTATGTGTTTGTTCCTTCAAAGTATCTTAATTAATAAATGAAAACGATGTATAAAACGATGTTATATTTCTTTATTTAATAAATTCTGTAAAACGTGATTATTATGAAATCTTCCTTTCTTACGTGATTAGAACAGTCGTCATATTTTAACATTAAATTATACATTTTCATTTCAGGGTATTAAGGTGCACTTCAACACGAAACCATCACAAAAAGATGTTTGATGTTTTTCACTTTCTGACCCGCCGATACTTCCTGAAATATTTCTCGGGCGTTGCTAAACACTATATCACTGTCTCTTAACTTTATTAACTTTCTGATAAACCTAACTGCTTCTGTAATTATTTGTGTATTTAGAAAATAAAGGATTTTCGAATCTCCACGAGTTGCTACTTTTTATGGGAGAAGTCATGATCTAATATTTTCGTCTTTATTGTTCAAAAGTGTTAATGTCAAAACTGAATATCTATATAACTGTTGTGTACCGGGCATAAACGAGATTGAATCCTGATGTTTTGATTGCGGTATACTTGAGCTATTGCTTAGTCAATATGCGCGAAAATTAAACCCCGCGAATCAGTCATTTTTTATGTTTGCGCGAAAATCATGATTTTACAGTATATAAAATGCCGTGAAAGTCCAACCAATACTTGAACTGGTGAATGATCGTTTTTTTAAGTTAGAAATGTTTTATAGCATATTAAGATTGAAGAGGGAATGTCCTTGAAAGTTCCCTTTTTACAAGTCTAGTTTGTGTTCACCGCAAACAAAACAATTCTTGGTGTCTAGAGACCTCAGCTAAAAAATATTGTCTTTGTTTATGTTTCTTTTTTACCTTGTTTGTGCTCTACGGTTTATTCTCTCTGCTTACAAAATATCTTTTCATCTAACTATTTGTTCTTTTCCATACTTTGAGGTTGATTTTCTTAAAATTCATAATGGTACAAAAGAATGTTGTTCAATACGACTTTCATCACGAAGTCAAACACATTTTTTATTGCTTTTATTTTTTGAAATAATCACTTACATTTCTGATTCTTTATTATCATTTTCGATCACTTCAAATAAATAATTCACATGGTATTCGCAAGGTCATTTAAGAGAAGTCTTTTTGTAGAAAATTAAATGGGGTAGTAGCACGTTGTTTTTAAAGATTTACGTCTTCAACTTTGCACCAATGAACATTAGTTTATGCCAAATGTGTTATCATCAGAGAGTCAAACAATCGATCCGATCTTCAGGAGCGATAGAGGAAATAATCGAGCATCGAGCAAAAGACACAGGCGGCCCTTTTTGTGTACGCTTTTATATCATTTCAGCTACGGAAATTGATTTAACTTAGTGGATCGTGGTACGTTCGTTTCACAACTACCTCTTTTGATAAACTGATTAATCCACATTGCACTCTGAAT
The DNA here is from genome assembly GCA_921293015.1 of Phorcus lineatus. Classification (NCBI taxonomy): domain Eukaryota; kingdom Metazoa; phylum Mollusca; class Gastropoda; order Trochida; family Trochidae; genus Phorcus; species Phorcus lineatus. Next base: position 34,427,430 of record OV121088.1, read on the forward strand.
TATATTTTCGTTTTCATGAGATCATTTTATTTATAAAATTACCTTTTAACTAAGGTATCATCATCCAAAATTTCATGTGGCGCCATGTTATAAATAAAAATCAAGCTGTCAAAATAAAACGTTTTGTTGCTGGTTAGAATATACTTTATTGACAAAAATCACATTCATTAGATACTTATTAGATGCTAATTTTTCAATTTGTCCGCAAATGCCTGAAAATAACATTTGTAACGTCACATAGGTATTAACATTTGAAAAAGAATCTGCCAAGCAACTGGAAGTCAAGACAATGGCATAGATGAGGTTTCTGATTCGGCTTTTAAGTTGCAAGGTCATTTAAAACCAACATTAATGAAATAGTGTCACTACATTATATTTATGTTACAAAATTTCTCTTTGTATCTCCGCCTATCGAAGTTAAAAGGTTTTGAGTAAGTGAGGGTTACATCAAGAAACAGTTAAGTGGTTTTTTTTAAAAAGATTGTTGTTTGAGACATAAAGAAGTACAATTTAGAGTGCTAAAGAGTATTGTATTTCAAGCTGCAAATATAGATTGACCGGACGTAACACAGAATGCATGCATATATTTTTTTTTAGATTAACTTCACTTTTCTTGTCAAATGGGGCACAATTCAAAATGAAAATCTATGATAATCAGTCATAACAAGTAGACGCTCAAAGAACGATATCTCGAGCTATTGAGTGATAAAGAGAAATAAAAAAAACGGTAGTCTTAAAACACATTATTTTTTGGGTCTTTTCCCAGAAGACGTAAAGTAAATTTAAAAAATTCACAATCTTAGGATAAATCATAGTGTCAAAATAATATATTGCTATCGTACGCTCGTTCCTTTTAACCAGATACCATACAATTACCCACTTACCCCTAGGCCCGATTTTATGAACACCTTGCGGATTGCTAATTGCCCGCGTCTCTGTAGCAAGACTGATTAAAGTTAGATCAGTCAATGAAATCTGTGGGGTGTTAGGGAAGGACGGAGAGTGTCCAGTCATGTCGAGTTCCATTGAGTCCCGATTGTGTCACTGTTTGGTGAAATGAAACAGGCAGAGAAGCAGGTGTAAATCAACACCATCGTTACAAGATTTTGTTAGTCAGAGGTTAAGTCTTCTCTTGAGTTTGAAAATCATTTTAACATTAACATCAATAACATTTGCATGCGCGTAAATAACTAAATAAATCTCCCTTATACATGTAGGGCTAATTGAGTCTTATGTACAGAACAATCTTCATGATTATGGAACATAGTTTAATTCTATTGATAATGGTTTATCTAAAGTTTCATTTTGATCATTAAACTTTGATAAATAAAGTGTTCGAATAACTCAAGCTGTTGGTAGATCTATGTACATTTTTTTTCGTGAGATATGAGACCTCAACATGACTGGAAACTGTTGTACATGAACAAATTTACAAATTAGGAATTAAAAAATGTTTAGACAGCAACATGTAATGTTAAAACTAACTGATAGCTGCATAAGTGACTTGTTAATTGATCAGCCCAGCCTCTAATCGCCAGTTGCATGTGCATACCTTGACAGTGATGCATTGATCAATGCAATAGTAGAATAATGTCAATAATAAAAACCTCTCAGGCATTTCTTTGCAATTTCAAATCATGTAATATAAGGGATGGGGAGTTTTATGGAAGCTAATTATTTATTGTATAAGATTTGCAGTGCTGAATATGGAATAAGTAAGAGGACGAAAGCTGAAAGAGGATGTTTTCATTTGGCAAACGCTTAGCATGAGAATAAGTAATGATAAGCAGTGAAGAGAGAAAAGTATTTCTAGTTAGACCATTTTTGTTTTCGAACAATTCATACATGTAGATGATCGCAAATCTAGTTGACTGGCAGGAACATGGAAGCACATTAAACAGTCATCAATCCATGTCGTATTGTCCATGCACTTATTTGTAACCTGAAATGAAAAAAGGAATCCATTATTATACTGTAACATCAATGCCACATAATGAATGGAAATAACAAACAATGATGAATATTCAGAATATAAGGAGTGTCAATCTCATGCCTCAACATGATGGTTTTACATTACAGCTGTATACCTGAATGAAGTCATTTAAAGAACATACCTCCAAAGCCTCCAGCATAACCAAAGCCTTTTCGAAAGCTCCCAATCCACCATAACCCTTTCCATAGCCTCCGATTTCCATAGCCCAATCAACATGATGGTATTACATTTCAGCTTTATACCGTAATGAAGGATTGCATAGTTTACTCCTTTGGACAGAGTCAAAAGCTTTGGAAAAATTTACAAATAGAGCATAAAATGCCCCGCCCCCCACCGGAAAACATCATTTTTATTTAAGAAATAAAGTTCGCTCTACCCCAATGTGTTTTGTAATAAGGTATAGTTTTGCCCTGAACTATTATAGTAGCACGAGGACGGTAGTTATAATAGTTCAGGGCAAAACTATACTTTATTACTAAACACATTGGGGTAGAGCGAACTTTATTTCTTTTCTAAGATGCTAAAATGATCTTTACAGGGACCACTCTGATTTTAATAATCTCGAAATAAAATATAATGTTTACATCGCTCACAGTAATAATACATAAACAGGGCTAACTGTTGGCTATTCCAAGTATAGAACCCAACCCATAGTTTAAAACGACATTTAGTTGGTTAAAGCTCTGATTACTGCAGTTTTGCACTTTAACTTTTTAATTTATTCAATTTTGAATTATATTTTCTGTTTATTTTTTTCTTTTAAAACTTAAACAAACAAGTTAACACCTCTTGGTTTGAAAAAAACTTTACTTTTACAAACTCTGGTCGTGCGATTATGCAGTGCTGGCCACATTGCCCATATAAGGCTTATCACGTGGTCAACATTCCAAAAAGAATTATGGGTAATGTTTGTTTTGGAAGCGTGATGGCGGACTGAATCCTGACATCTATGTTTTTTTGCTATTGTCATAAACGTTGAAGGTGATGCTTTAATCTCTTATATAAGCAGACTGTTGGGGCTGTACACCCAGAATTATTTAATTATTAGGTGGACCGTGTCACATTGAACCTGGTAGAGACGGTTGACGTGAACCAACTTCACAGTCCCACGGGACGCCGTGACCTGACGCGAAACAACGCGGTCACTCGACAGTCGACAAGCATTTGCTTTCCTTTCTTATTTCCGGTAGATAACACTAAATGATTCGAAACTAGTCACCAATAACAGAAACATTATCGGCAAAAGCGCCAATACGATAGACATTGATAGGGACAAGCCATGTTGATCGAAAGAACGGAGATGAAAGGTTACCATGGACGCGTGATCACGAGGGGGCAGCGGGGAAGAGCGGATATAACGTCATTCAATTGTTACGTCATGAAAAAACTATACCTTTATTGTCTGATAAAGTACTTTTTTCGATTGTTCTAACCGCAAGGCATCTTAGAAATTAATATAAGAATGAATTTCGTTTTCCGTATATTATAAGATATCATCATTAAAGTCGCCGCCACACAAGATACAGACATCTGTAGACCTGAAATTATTTCTAAAAGATTATCAAAGTTACTATTTTAAAAATCCAACGACAGCTTATCATACCATGTGGACTTTTCTGGGTGTATATTGTTACAAGCATACAAAAGGTCTTATCCAATTGAAATCAGATGAAAGTATCGCGCGCTTTCAACATTTGTCTATTGTCTATATTCGATACTTGTGAAACTGAAACGAAACGAAATGAAAACCAAACGAAATTATACAAGCGGAATTCAATCTGATTTTAATCAGATTGACAAAAAGTCTAATTTAAGATCAAGAAGGGAGAAACGTGTTCACTTTTTATCAAAACAGTTATTCTATCAGAACGTGATATTTTCTCACAGCGTCTTTGTTGATAGTAGTCAGGAAACTGATTTACTAGATCATTATCAGTACACTAGGTTTCGATTAAGCCGAATATGTCGAATTGTCTTGTACAATGTAAGAAGTTGTTGTCTACTAGTTTCAGTTTTAAACCTGATCTATTCCAAAATATAGAATTAACAATGTCCTCATTAGTTCTTTCAGCAGTTATGTCCTTATCACTGGCTTGCCGTGAGTGCGCCGTAAAATCCTGGTTCTGACCATCTTATTATCTGTACTGATATCTGTTTGAGCGACAAGATCCTGATCTCAGTTCAATTCTGCGATCTTGATTCTGTCATGTGCTACCCTGTGAAGTAGAAGATCGCTGTGTGTCTTGTTGTGTGTTTGTAGCACTGTCCTGGTCGACACGTGGTATTTCTGGGCTCGTCCATAAGTTTGTTAACCTTGTAGTAAAATCTCCTGTCTGGGTGATCAGTTGGCTTTCTCTGGAGCACCTGTCGCTGTATCGATGTAAAATCATTACTGATTCCGTCACCTTGATCTCCACTATCACTGGTCTGGGGAGTCGGTCATCCTGTGAAAATCCTGTGTTGTCTCTTTTAAAATCAAGGGGGACGAGGGGAGGAAGGTCCTTCACTTCTCTGGCCTTGTAAAAGATCTTCCGGACTTTGGTCGTGCTCTCCGTAGGTCTCTTTGTTGGACGCCTCAGGTATATCATACAGGACCATGTTATTCCTCCTACCCCATACTGCTCGTGATCTTCGATCCTATTCTCCAGAGGGAACACCTTCCAGATCTATCAACCTCTGTTCCAGTGTGTCCACGTCGGCTCGCAACGCATCCTGTTCCTGTTTGCTGTTTACAAGGTCTGTTTTGAGACTGGTGATAATTTGATTTTAATGGATTTTGCGTCCTCTATGATCGAACCAATCTCTACATACTCTGTCCTCTTAATCCTGGATTCATTCAGGAATCATGTCTTAGCCTCCTCAACTTCACGTTTAATAGGGCCTGGGTTAACTTCAATATCTCCCGCTAGCAGTAGTGTGGGTGGAAGGAACGTGTACTGCGAGGGTGGCTGTGATAACCAATGTAGGACAGTATTGCTCGTGGTTTAAACATATTATATTTCGTCAAGAAGAAACGGGATTGGCAAACAAGCAAATATATGCTTATATAAATGCCGCTCCCTAACAAATATACAATTACATAAAAAGTGACGTATATATGGAGGAATTTTATTACATACAGTAAACCGAACACTATCGAAGCATGATTATGTTGGACACTTTTCAATGAAAGATTAAATGTTTACAAATATACTTTATACCGTTGATAACTACATGCTGTTTGAATGTTTCAGCAAGGCACATAGAAAAACTTTAGTTGAATTCAGAAAATGTATTTGATGGAATGATAAAGTTATGAAAAGATTTTAATACCCATCATTTCCCATTATTTCGATAAGCCATACACCATCGTTGCCAGATGCTTAATTACCAAAGATTTAACATTTACATTAAGGCTTAGTAATATGTACAAATCACTGTAAAGAAATTTATTAACATTAAAAGGATATATTCGGTTACAAGATACATCATTTGCATAAAGTATTACCTGTTCTTAATGTGGTTATGATTGTTTAGATATGATAATTCATAATTTGATCACATGCACATATGTATGTTGGTAGTAAGCCTTGTAGATAAACAACAGGTATATACATTCAAGTAAACTTAATCTTTAGATTAATTTAAATTTCATATTAAGAGAAAAAAAAGATATATAAGTAAATATGAAAGATGACGAACAGATCAAAAGGACATCTAAAATCATAAACATTGAAATCCATGAGCAAGAATGTATTTTTTAAAATCATATTGTTATTTTCAGATTTAACGAACCAACCAAATAGACTAGATTGTTTGAAAAGCCCATCTTATAAGACTGTTGCATTAAATTTTGATTCACAGTTACAACGTTACCACAGAGACCTTCTTTAATCATTCTTGTCAGGCATCCCTTATCCGGGCTAAGTTGTGTAAATCTCTATTACTGGGTGAGGATAATGATGCAATGACTTAAAAGGCGAACACTTTGTCAGAAACCGGGTTCCATCCCTAATTAGCTAAGCCAGTTACTGAAGTAATCACCAATCATCAATCACCAATTGTATCTGTCATTACCGAGAAGAATAGCTAGTTTTTTATTGTACTGCCTATAGAAATCATTCAGGAGTTTTCGAGTGTCCGTTCTCATGAGACCAACTTTATTTTTTAGTTCAGAATTTGATTGAACAATTCGATCGTCCTCCAGGAATCCCTTTTCTTCATCTGCAGTCAGTGGCCCTTGAAAACATTAACATTATGTCAGATGAAGCAAATACAATGTTATTGTTTGATACAATAAAAAAAAGTTTAAGTAGGATTTCGTTTCATTGATATGAAATTTTATCACCCATATGGTTAATCATAAGCGGTGACATATTTTCAATATGAGCACATGGGCACATATCACTTTTGCCTAGCAACGATTGTTTCAGCGCAAGTGACCGTATTAAGTCGTCTGTGACGTCATAAAACCATTGTTCATGACGTCAGTGTCGCGCGCCGTCGCAAGGGAAGAAAGCCGTTTTCTGAATATTTCCATGCGTTTGAAATGAAATAGAATCGGTAATAAAGAAATTATTACCCTTGGAATTGTGTCATATGACTTTTACGAAACTCATGTGGATTTGTGTATAACCCTCGCTCTCGCTCGGGTAATACAAAAATTCACACTCGTTTCGTGAAAGTCATATGACACACTTCCTCGGGTAATAATCTCTATATATCGTAAAGTGATTAATTCAAATAAAACCATTGGCTCTTTAGATAACAACACTTGTACTGTTCAACATATAAATTGTCAAGAAGTAGTTAATAAAGGGTAAACAGAATTGCATTCCATAATGGACATTGGTCTAGGAGGTGTCTAAGCCTCAGAAGACTTAGCTGAAAAATGACTCTGGAGTTACTTCAGGCTTGTCTCAAATAACTCTAGAATCCTTTGAGGCCAGCCTGAGATAACTCTAGAATCCTTTGAGGCCAGCCTGAAATAACTCTAGAATCCTTTGAGGCCAGCCTGAAATAACTCAAGAATCCTTTGAGGCCAGCCTGAAATAACTCTAGAATCCTTTAAGGCCAGTCTCAAATTACTCTAGAATCCTTTGAGGCCAGTCTCAAATAACTCTAGAATCCTTTTAGGCCAGCCTGAAATAACTCTAGAATCCTTTTAGGCCAGCCTGAAATAACTCTAGAATCCTTTGAGGACAGCCTGAAATAACTCTACAGCTGCATATCAAAAGTTTGTTCACTTACTACTCTATCTTAGTGCAAATATCATGTAATTTAGATTAGAACTTCAGCAGATCTGACAAAGGGTCTCATTTTGTCATGTTGTAGAATAGCCATTTTTTAACTTATACATTTTACTAAAAATTCGAATTTTGGCATGATTAATTTGACAGAAGGGGTCACATTTTCGAAATTGCGATTTCCTTAAATTTCGATTTGAATATTCCATTTCGACTCTATGAGAAAAGAATCAACGAAATTATATGGACTTAATGCAAATGAAAAAAACATCACATGTGTTTGAAGCTGTTGGTCACTTATTAAGGAGTTTGTAGAGAAAAATATGATATATTGTTTTTGAAATTTTGACCCCTAGCCACTTCAGTGACCGGCAAAAAACTATTACGGTAAACTGTTGGTTATGGCATACAATTGCGTTAAGGTGCAATTAATCTTCACTTCTGTATTAAAAATTAAAAATCATTCGTTTCTTTTTCGCAATGTTACGGCGCCTCAAACACATGCAAAATGACATGATATTTACACTAGGATAGGCAGGTATGTGAACAAACTTTTGGCATGCAGTTGTAGGGACAAACGAGACCGGAGTTTTTATCGGCCTCAAATGAATCTATCTAGCCTTAAATGGCCCAACCTCACCATAAAAATTTACAATTTGCCTCCATGAAACGATGTTAGACTCATTTCGGGCTAGTCTCTTATAACACTAGGTAATGTACCTACATAATGTGACGCCTTACTTTACACCGTATCAAACGGATTATTGTATTTGTTAACCCTTCGCCGACCCTACACCTTTGGCTAGTCTCTAGAGCTGTACAAATTCTTTCCGACTAGTTTTACCAAACATGGAGAGAAAACATTGAATGTAGTTCTAAGGGCATTATATAAAAATTTGAAGAAAACTTTACGATTTGAACAATATCTACAATGTGTTTTTACAAAAGTTCTATTTCTATCCCAATCCTTAAAATCCGAACTTCAAACCATAACCTACCTATAGAGACTGGCAGGTGGCAGGGTATAGCGAGGGAAGAACGTGTATGTAGTCTTACAATCAAAACGTAATTGGAGATGAGTTTCACTACATCTCCAGGAGTAAAGCCCTTCAGGCAATTAGAGCTCTGTATATTCCCGAAAAATATTTCAAATATCCAAATGTTTATTCTCTTTGTAAAATTGCGACCCCTAAATGTACAAAAGAACTGAAATGTTTATATAGATTCATTACTATGTTACAACTGATGTTAAGAAATATTGCATAGGACGCATGTATATTATTAGATATATATTGTAAAGTTATTTTGCTCTTGTACCACCGTTGGTGGTTTTTTGAGTGAATATAGATTGATTGATTGATTGATTGATTGATAATGATGTAACATGTTTTTGGGTTTTTTTCAAACTTAAAGAACTAAATGAACCACATTTCTCATTATAAGTATGAATCGCAATCAAATTGATTCGATTAAACACTAAAGCATGTTTACATCAAAATTAACATTGAATAAGTGGGAAACGAATTGTAAATGATCATTGCTGTTACAAACTTGCGCTAATCTTACATGATCATTTCCAGGTGTATTGCCTTTTAAAACGTTGAATACTATACCCTCATACATATCCTACAAAGAAATATATATTTGTTTCTACAGAATAGGATATAACAAATTTGATTCATGTGACGTTTGTTCTGAGGATGACCCAATTTAACTCTAGAGTAATCTGAGGCTGGCCCTATTTAACTTTTGAGACATCTGAGGCTGGACTTATTTAACTCTTGAGTAATCTGAGGCTGGACTTATTTAACTCTTGAGTAATCTGAGGCTGGACTTATTTAACTCTTGAGGTTGGCCCTGTTTAACTGAAGAGTTATATGAGGCTGGCTCTAACTATAGAGTCATATGAGGTTGGCTCTATTTAACTATAGAGTCATATGACGCTGTCTCTATTTAACTATAGAGTCATATGAGGCTGGCTCTAACTATAGAGTCATATGAGGCTGGCTCTATTTAACTATAGAGTCATATGAGGATGTCTCTATTTAACTATAGAGTCATATGACGCTGTCTCTATTTAACTATAGAGTCATATGAGGCTGTCTCTATTTAACTATAGAGTCATATGACGCTGTCTCTATTTAACTATAGAGTCATATGAGGCTGGCTCTATTTAACTATAGAGTCATATGAGGATGTCTCTATTTAACTATAGAGTCATATGACGCTGTCTCTATTTAACTATAGAGTCATATGAGGCTGGCTCTATTTAACTATAGAGTCATATGAGGCTGTCTCTATTTAACTATAGAGTCATATGAGGCTGGCTCTATTTAACTATAGAGTCATATGAGGCTGTCTCTATTTAACTATAGAGTCATATGAGGCTGTCTCTATTTAACTATAGAGCCATATGAGGCTGGCTCTATTTAACTATAGAGTCATATGAGGCTGTCTCTATTTAACTATAGAGTCATATGAGGCTGTCTCTATTTAACTATAGAGTCATATGAGGCTGGCCCTATCTAACTATAGAATTAGTTTAGGCTGGACCTTATTTAACTCTAGAGTCATATGAGGCGGTAGAGTAATTTGAGACTGTCACACGTCCTTCACATAAGGTAGTAGCCTCCTGTCACTCTTCATATTTCTTAGATCATAAAAACACACTTAAACAGTAGGGTCTTTCTTGTTTTCAATGAGGGTCAGATATATACTAAATCGTCAATGTTATTAATGACCTCTATTTGACACAATACACATTTTTGGCTTGATCATAACTTAAATATTCCTCACACATAAGATGTCGGCATTACAGAAATTGTTACAAGAAATATTGCTTATTTTCCCCTTCAAAAATTTCATCGAATAGGTTTTAAACCAAACATTGATATATCGACGATTGCTTTGACAGCCGTTGGTGATATTTAATCTACACTATCACCATTTTTTAAAATACTTACTAAGATCCAGAAATTCATAGACTGATTTTACTGTAGAAAGACGATCCTTTATGTAGTCCTCGAATCGGATAACTATTACTTGTTGTTTGGAAAACACCTTGATGTAGTCTTCAATGAATATATAGTACAGACCGATGATAATCTGAACCTAAAATAGATAAAAGATTAAAGAACTTTTGCATACTGATACAAGGGAAAAGAAAAGGTTTTATGCTAGGTACGAGGCATAGGAAACATTTCTTACATACAGGTTTAGAAAAGAAACAGGTGGTATTGATACTAAAACAATTTGATTTGAATTGATAAATATGTATATCCCTTTGACTTAAAACAAGGCCCTCAGAAGCCACTTGATTCCTACACTTACTTTAATCAAGATCAACGTAGGCGACTATATTTTCAAAGGACAACAGAAAAGACTTATACAAGTTCCATGTTTTAGTTTGACATTCATATGATATAACATACCAATTATGTTAAAGGGTACACTGGCCTCAAACATTCAGAAATAATGCTAACAATGTTTGAATTTGCAAAATGATCTAAATTTCATTCTGTAATAATGTCTAATGAGTTTTTCTCAATCTAATTGTGATAATCATTAAATGATGCGGATAGGTTGATTTTTGTCATAAGACGTTGTGAAAAATTATGATTCCAATAATTATTAATTGCTGTACATGTACATTATTAGACTTTGTTGCACAAAGTAGTTTCCATTTGTCTTGCCGATATTTTGTCGAATACAGCTGTGTTTCTTTTCATAACAAGGCAGTTAAGAAGCTCGTGTAAAAAAACCAGAACAATCTATACATATATATCTATAATATGATTATATATATCATCAACTTCCTAATTGCTATGCACTGTTTGTCAACCAGTTAGATAGGCTGCTATCACATAAGTTCACACGTAAATTTATTAAGAGAATATTTTAAGCGGTTTTTTTAATTTTAATCGGCCAAATGATTACTCAATCCAGAAAAAGTTGTTCAGCATTTATCATGAGCTCCAGGTAGTTTTGAGGAACATATTACTTTATATTTTGTTTTCTCAATGTAGCAATGAAAAAAAATAATCTCAGTTTCGCGTGATAATAATATTAGAATACTATCAATCGTGTCAAAGTGTTTTTTCTTGTCAAATACTATATTCATCTCAACTCGTATGAAAGAAAATATGTTTCATAATTCCGTCATCAATAATGATAAAATTCAGTGAGATAACAGAAAGTATCATCTGATTATTTCCTTAAACAAATAACATCTAATTGTTTAACTCAGTAATAGACGACCTTTTAATCTTACCCGTGAGAGACATATTTGACTCTTCAAAAAGAAACTTACTTACCTGAGAGACTCGATACATTTCCAATACGTTATATGCACAGCTTCTGATTGTGGCCCTAAGGAGACAATTCTCAAACCATTTGATCGCTCTGACAACTTGAAAGTGGAAATCATCAGGCGTTTTAACTGGTCTTCGAAAGAACAGGTAGGATGAGTAAGCTCTGGATAATACAATATTTTGGATCATTTACAAAATAAACAGAACACATTTTCAATCAACTTTCATGCTTTCGTTAAAGCTGCGAAATTTCATTCAACAGTACATATTACATTACAACACACAGAGAGACGTCTATCGCTAACAAATAACTTTAGAAAGACAAATGTGCCTATTGGTCCTATAAAACTACCATAACCTTGTATGTAGTAGTAGTAGTAGTAGTAGTAGTAGTAGCAGGAGTAGTAGTAGTAGTAGCAGTAGTAGTAGCAGCAGTAGTAGAATTAGTAGTAGAAGTAGCAGTAGTACTACTACTAGGAGTAGTAGTACATGTAGTTGTAGTAGTAGTAGAAGCAGCAGTAGTAGTAGTAGTAGCAGTAGTAGTAGTAGTAGTAGTAGTAGTATCTATATAGGCATATATACCTTTCTAAAGCGTTTTAAGCGACACACGTCCGCGTGACAACATGCATCACCATAAAACTAATAATCTAGATGCGATGAACAAGGGTTTATTTATCCCGAGTGGATTATTGCGATAAATTTGCTAGCATTAAGTGTATAAATACACGAGAACACAGGGTTCAGGGTTCAGATCGATATCATGTTTTTGACTAAGTACAGTTTTAGCCAAAAAATGAGCGGGGCTGCAGGCAAGGTGATCCTATATCACCATACCTCTTTCTTTTTGTCGCTGAAATCCTTGGTTGTATGATTAGACAAATGATAATGTAATGGCATTTTGGTTAATAATCATGAATATAGATAAGAACAGTGTGCTGATGATACCGAATTGTCTTTAGATGGATCAGAAAATAGTTTATATGCTGCAACTGATTAATACCTTTTATCTTATGTCACAGTTAAGGAGGAATATTGATACGACTAAGGCCATTTGGCCTTGCTCAAAAGCAGGTAGCAGAGAATACCTTGTCCAGACTTTAAAATAGAATAGCAAAGAAATGAATTTTAAGTTTAAGGTATCAAATTTAAACCTGATTTAAAGGACCTTTTGGTAATCAACACAAGCAAAAGACTTTAGTAAAATAATAGATTACTAGCAACATGGAGAAAAAGACATTTGACATTAATTGCCGAATTACTGTTATCAAAACATTATCTCTCTATATATATGTTTTCAATAGTCTACATGTACCTAACCCACCGAATGCATTTATCATTTAACTTACAAGATTGCTCAAGTATACAATATTTCATCCTTTTTCTCAGGTAGAAGTTACGGTAAATTAAAAGCTGCTCACATTACTTTCTTTTTAGCTGTCCATATACTAACTAAAATGTTCTTTACCTTAAGCCGGCTACAGATCAATTGTAAAGAATAATACGCACTTTATTGTATCATTAGAAAGCTAAAGTAAACCGCAAAAAGCGTGCTATAGTGCCTTTCAGTGAGTTATAATGATATCGTTCACTGTATAGATGTAAAACTGAATATAAACAAAGTCTCACCGGTCTGTTGGATTCCTTAGAATGGCGATGATTTTAGCCTTGGGGACGAGGTGGTATATGTAGTCAGCTGTTGTATATTTTGGTTCCGTTAAGTTACAATTCTCCCGGAATTTAAACCAGAACTTATTGTTATACAAAGTCCCTGCAGTGCTGTCACCTGCAGAGTCAAGACCATGCAGATTATTGTCAAAAATAGCTTTTGGAACATATGGTTCTTGGTGATCGGGTAAGGACCTCAATATTACTCTCTCAGTATTACTGTATTACTACGACAATATTAGACAAGAAAATACGTACCAAGGACTCTGTTCTTCATCCCCTGCTCTACAGATTCGAGGATTTCTGTTGAACGGGTTTCAAAAGTTTCTAGATACCGATTCATACTCCTCAAAGAAAATGTTTGATTAACTGTCACTGCAATTCAAAGGAATGAACCATGTTATGAATCCTTAAAACATATGATTTTCAGTAAATTTGCATTTTAAATCAGTTATTATTCCATATGCAATATGAATTCATCTTTTAAGAAATGATATTGATCCCTTAGTCGTAACCAAGAGATTAACTTTCAAGAAATGAACATAATTTAACGTTGCGCCTTGAAGCAGCACATGTGAATAATCAAACGTTTCTTACGTGATGAAATAGGTAAAAAGAGGTTTTCATGCGAGTATGTTTTGGGATGGTAAATATCTTGCATTAGGAATAAACATTTTCTTTTACGAGCCTTGGCGAGCTTAAAACATAGTGTTTATTCCTAATGCAGGAAATATACCAACCGAAAACATTCGAGCATGAACTATTTATCATGCAGAGTCATTCTACATTCATTTGGCGGAAAGAGCCTGACAAAATGACTGAAGCAGCTGGAATTACTTCAAATATGAAAATGAACAGCGTAATGATATTCACGGTAAAATGACATCAGATAAATCCTCCTTAATTTGGCTTTGAGGTAACAGAGCTTTTGTTTCGGCATGATCTAAACGTTTCACGTTTTTTAGTTGTTTTTAATATCATGCTTTGAAACGTTAACAAAATTAATATGATGGGAAGATTCGAGCTTGCATACTTATGCTTTTGCGTTCCCGCGTGCTCTGGTAACGAGCTTATCTAAGTTCTAACGAAAGCTGCTTTCCTATTCCAAATCCAAATGGCAGCTTGCAAAAACACTGCTACGTTTGGATTAGTCTATGTACCCTTCGAACCCCACTACACAATGAATATGTATGATACACCGAAGCTAAATATCAAGTTCTGGAACGTGTGACTCAATCTGATTTTGGATCTCGTAAGTAAAATATGAATTTACTTAGTTCATCAATCACAATATGTAATTTCGGTAGATTTCAACCAGCGATAAAGGTATTTGGCACTGCATGATCACAAAGCAGCTACACAAAGTAAAAGTCTGTAATTTTAATACTTTTTTAAGCATTAGATCATGATAATTTTGATAAAGCAATCAGTTCTATATCATTAATGGGTGATCTCAAAGATATTTCAAAGCAAGTTCCGGTATACGTAAACCTGTTGTCTGTATCGGTATCCGCATGTGACTAACGGATATCGAAAATATCCGTTTGTGATATCCGTTTGTTTTAAAACGCTAAGAACACTATCCCTTGTTTGCAAACTCATGAACACGTTGCATCATTGCATGCATACTCGTAAATGTATTTATTACCCATATGGTTAAAAACATGAGCGGTGACATATTTTCAATATGAGCACATTTGCACATATCACTTTTACCTAGCAACGATTGTTTCAGCGCGAGTGGCCTTATTTAGTCGTCTGTGACGTCATAAAATCATTGTTCATGACGTCACTGTAGCGAGGGAAGGAGGCCGTTTTCTGAATATTTCCATGCATTTGAAATGAAATAGAATCCGTAATAAAGAATTATTGCCCTTGGAATTGTGTCATATGACTTTAACGAAACTCGTGCGAATGTGTGTATAACCCTCGCTCTCGCTCGGGTAATACAAGAATTCACACTCTTTTCGTAAAAGTCACATGACACACTTCCTCGGGTAATAATCTCTTTATAAATCATGCAGTTTCTCAAACGATTCGAATATAGTAAAACAATAACTGTTTCTATTTATTTACTTGTCATCTTTTACAACTGAATAAATGATACGGACCTTTGACATTTCTCAACACACAAAAATTATAAGCTGTGACGATAGTATCGATTGGATAGAAGGCAGTAAGTTTCAGCAGCATGCTGAAAGCATGGAACACGTGCTGAGTCGTGTTTGTTGACACAGCTGGCAGCAATCATTGTGAAAGCGTCAATTTAACCTGTCCGGTTGATGTTTTACACAAAAACGTGAATATTGTCAATCCTGTAACAACTGATATTTGTATAGATCGAAACCAACACACTTTTATCAAACTAAAATAGTTACCTTTGTATTTGATTCATGTTGCAAAAAAATGGAGCTATCGCTCTGGAAAATATCCTTTTAAGTCTCTCTTCTTGTAAAATCAATCTGATGAGCCTGCTTGAGAATCAATCTCTATTTATCAAATGCCATTTACCATAAAAAGTAAATAACGAGTTGAAAAAATACCATTATAATTTAGTCTGCCGTTCTGTAAACGATACAACAACCTCAAACTATAGAGTGGTATTTATTGTCTAGTCATTATGATACGGAATGGTAACACATGTTTAATACTAAAGGCTTACCAAATCTTCCAATAAACCAAAACTGATCAGCCTTTTTACCAGATGCAATGTCTGGATGTTTCATAATATGAGCAGCGAGGTCGGAGGTGCCGCACTTGACCATTCCGATGAGGTAGTAGTACGGTAGACAATAGAATCTACCAGAATCGTCAAACCAACAAGGATTCTTCAAGTCTGGTAGAAATGGTTGTGGTGACAGCTGGAATACACAAGGGTCAGGTCTTACTGAAGCAGAACTTCTTCAGCGCGATTAAATCTTTCCTTCACGTGACATCAGTTAGATCACTGTTTTAAGCACTATATTTGAGATGAAGACATGTTTTTAATTCTCTCAGGTAAAATAGAAAAATAACAGGTTTAATTCCGTTAATTATAGAATCCATATTTCAAATTTCTTGTCACTCAAAAGCGAAAGTAGAGGTTGCATTACGAGCAGTGATGTTCAAGTTTGGTTGGTCTAGCAATCAGTATTGAACATTTATTTAAGCACGGGAGCTCTCATGAAAACCATACGACTGTAACGGTACAGGTAACAGGTGACACTGTATTAACGATTGTTGAACAAAAGTTTTATAGAGCAAGGCCTTCTGTCATGATACTGCACTAGGTTTCTCCTTAGCCCCCCCTCTCCCCAGAAGTTTTGAAGTGTTCCTACGCCTATGATATACCATGTCAGTTTGTATTGATTACATTAATCTCGTAAGTAAGTATGTCTCCTTCCCTGAGGTCACTAAATTAAAAATATTGTATTCTCTCTTAAAGAGTAAATCTCACCTCCGGTACTCCAGTAATCATATTCCGGCACTTTTTTATTTTTAATGTCCTTTGTATATCCCAAGGGTCTGTATTATTGCTTGAAATTGCTATGTCTTGTCCATGGTCCAAGGTATTCGTTGATGGATTATCAAATATCACTTCTTTAAAGTGCTTCGGTGCAGGAATAACTCCAACAAGTTCAAACCACATCACTATGACTATAACAACTGCATTGACCACACACAGGACAACTCTGCACGTCGGCCTCATCATCACTGAACCAAAGCTGGAAAGAAATCAATAAATTTAAATGAAAAGCCTTTTAACTAAATTGGTCGACTGACCCGCTGTGTCTTCTCAGTAAGAATACTTTGAAGAGGCTTTTTGTGCTCTCGAGCAAACTTTTCGGTATAAAAATGTTGGGCACATATATCATGCATCTGCGATGATCACCAAGTTAGTTTCCTCGAGCCTTTCCGATACACCACATTCCGTTGGACTATTCGTTTCTTAAGGCCTTTAAATGCCAACCAAATGAAAAATAAAGGGTTAAACTATCTTTTAAATCATATATTCACTAATTGAAAATTTGACGAAAGAAAAAAATATCTATTTTTTAGTCCGCTTCTTTAATGAGGTTACGAAAAGGTTTTGTTGACTATTTAGGAATTTCACATTAAAAAGATAAAAATACCGTTTTCAACATTGATATACCTTTTTGTGTGACATCTCTGTAAGTTGTTGCTATCCGAACGAAAATTTCACGCAAAAGTGGGGGGGAAAGTTTGGGACATAATGTATTTGATCATGATTACATGTATATTCCACGTTCAAGAACATTCTACAATATTATCAAATAAATAGTATAATATAATGAACCTTCCGTATGTCAATGTTCAGTGATAACATATACACATTAAAAAACAGTACTCAAAGAGTGTGAGTTGCGATTCTGATCGAAAACCGGACAATGACGCTAGTCAGTCAAATTAACGTTCGATACTGATCTAAAGCATTTGGATGATTAATTTTGAGTTGATATTGTTTAAAGGATTATATCACTTAAATCCATGTAAAAAGTACGAGTGAATTCGGGTTCGACATACATGTATAGGTTGTTGTTGATTTTCTTTTGAAAACTAACACTTGTCTTATATTTAGCATTTGAGGATGACTATGTGAGATATTTGTAATTAATGCAAGTATAATTGGTGTTTTGACGCGTTTGACGCACTATTAACGGTATAAATTGCTACCTAATTTTGAACGAACTCCACCTGAAGTATCCTTATTCCTAAATAAGAAGTATCGTCATAAAATATTGAAAACAAATTTATCTATATATAAGTATATTAAATAATTCATTTCTCAGCATAAACTAATGTTTTTTATCTAATAACATACCTTAATCTCGACTGCTCTGGTGCGTCAGAAGATTGTCACCACTTGTTTGTTGTTAGTTTTGTTTGGAGGCGTACGAGAAGAATGGCTATCGAATACAATGTACTTGCAAACATGTGGCGTTTTTTTCACATTTTCATCTATTAAAAATGCTACATGTACAATGCCAATTCGTTCAATGACTCTGACAAAGGGTTGACAGTTTAATTATTCCTACTTCAGGATGAATGGATATAGTTTGGTTTTGTCTTCTTTTTACTTCAACCGAATAATTAAGTGCATTGTGAAGACAAACTGTAGACGTTTGAGACGAATGAATGGATAAAGATAATTGTAACAAATATTTTTGTAATTTGTCAAACAATTATCAATTATTTACGGTAGGTATCATTCCGGTTCTAAGTTATCTGAAAGTGATCGAGACAAGCTGAATGATTACTTGAATTAAATTAATAATTTGTGGAAAACGTGTAGCTTTGTTTCTTGTTCGACATTGTGTCATGGCGCGGTAGACAACAGGCTCATTCTGGAGTCGCGTGTGCAATTGTTGGATAATATATACTTACAAAGACAGCCAACCATACCAGAAGCCTTGACCTTATACCGTCCTTATTATATAGGTTAACCGTTGTGTATTTGTTCGATTTTTTTAATTAGCATTGAATTCTCCGGAAAATGTATTCATTTCGTGCCCTGTTATCAAAACACCAGCTCATCAAAAAAAACGTCCTGTTTGAAAGCATTTAGAGAACTAGTTCGCTGTTTCAATTCAATTCTTTATTTCAGCAAAGGCCCAAGGCCCACGTACAAAACATATATACAAAACAAGACAATATTATATTTTAGAGAACATAGAAATATACAATGTAAGTTGATTGGATGATAATATCATTGAACGCAGAGTGAATGCATCTCTTATAAAACATGAGAAGGATTAAGGAGATTCTGAATTTTGGCGTTATAAAACATTTTGTAAGTAAGAGACATTAACATTGGCAGGTAAGTTTGGGATATACTTTCTTCTTAATTCAGTAAAACAAGGACATTTGAATAAAAAGTGTAGCTCATCTTCAATAACATCATCTTTACAAAGCTTACAAAATCTTCAAAATCTAGGTTTTCCTTCTCTTCTTCCAGTATTTTTGTGTATTGATGGGGCACCTATTCTTAGCAAAGTAATTCTACGGCGTGATTCTTTCGATTAAATTTTTAAGGGTGCTATCTTTTTATATGTAATGTTTTATATCATGTGAAATATTGTTTTACTATGCCATATGTGAAAGGAATGTAAGCACGTGACACCGATATATACGTTTTTTCTTCTCCTTCTTCTTCATCTTTAATAGTTGACCTTGTCCTTATTATTTAGGTTAACTCTTGTGTGAATCAAAACAACAGCTCATTAAAAAACGTCCTGTCAAGAATTTATAGAACTAGGTCGCTATCACTGCTAGGAAACAATAATTGTATTCTTGCGCATTAAATGAGAAAAGAGTTTGACGCAAACTTATGGCAGGATGCTATCATACCTCCTTTTTTATCGACTAATATTATAACATAATGAAAGTATAGGTAAAGAAGATTAGAAGTGAAACTTTATATGTATATAATTTCTCGTTTCACACATTTTCCTCAACGTTTATCGGTTTTCGAAACCCCATTTTATTTACTTAATATTCTTCGAACAGAGGCAGCTCCGTCATAAATTCCTATACAACCTTTGTTCTAAAACGTCGTCTTCTCGTACCCCAAGCAGCAAAATATTGCAACATAAACTACCTTGCAATATTTCAGCCTATGAAAAGACCACATGCACAGATAACAATTTTGTTGTCACAAATGCATAACATATGCAATGATGCTGTCGCAAAATAAGACGAATTTGTTCTGTAGAGAAGACTCAAAGTTCAGATCATATTCGAATAAAGTTTAGCTTCATACGGAAATAACTGAGGTGTATTGAATGATAACTTTTGAATCGGCGTCGCTGATTGCACAACTAACTTCGATTGCATCCAATCAGATTTCTGTATATTTCTCGACCGAGAAATGCTTGTATTAGGACAGAGGTTGTATAGGAATTAATGACGGAACAATACCTCTGTGGGAAGCAAATAGTACTTTTACTTCATGAATATAATTGATATCACAAATAAAAACGGTCTCTCGAAAAGCTGAAACCTGTACTACTTCCGACAAATTGAGTCAGCCGATATTCATGAATACCGTTAGTTTTCAGTACATTTCGTGATGTGACGTCATAGTGGGCCTGAGGTGTAACCCCGGTTGTACACAAACACTTTTTGATTAATCCATCTTGATGCTATACCGAAACGTAATAACAACATCGTTGCACAACTAAGTTTAATATCATCCAAACAGGCTATTCCATTTCTAGCTCAGGAAACGCTCGAATTCAAACAGTAGTTAGGTTAGGACTTAATGACAAAAAAAGAGACAAGCACTTTTCTTTTTTTTAAAAAAACAAATAAAAAATATTTTATTAAATCATATATGCATTTGTCAACTTCATTTGTATCTTTGAAGATAAGGCAACAAGTATTTACATGTATAAACTTAATTAGAAGCAGATAAACATTTTGTTTCATAATATATGTTGGCATTTTTCGTATAAATGTGTAAAAGATCTGGCAAGCGAAGAAAACGAATAACAACGTTTCATTTTAAGGATGTTTCCCTGTTCCTGCAACTGGTCTTAATTTATGTGCGCTTCACTATGAAAACAGATAAGATGGTGACTGTGAAAATTTTGCGGTATATAAATCTACATCCACTCAATCGAAAAAACAAATTATTGGATTTATAAAAACGGTTATAAAGATAGAATTTTACCTTTCACGTTCAAATCGATGTTTTTTACAGAAAAGTTTAACATAACTCACACGTGACAAATAAATATTCTCAATCAATCCAATATAAATGAGATCAACAACAATGGCCAAAAAATGCTTTATACTAAACTATGCTGCTGGTAAACAAGAGTTTCAGGTGAAACATATGTCACTTACATCCATAAACTTTTATGTTCTATATCCCGTTTATCAGTGTGACGTCATCAAACCTACAGCATGCTCATTCGACAGACCTGTACATAATTTCTTCTTCGAAATATCCTAGAGATATGAAACTTCGTTATTTTCTTTCGCATATATCTGAGAATCTGGCTTAGATATGTCTTTCTCAAAAGAGCAGTCAAAACCATCATTTTCGAAATTAGGATATTCAGTTTTGATTACGGAATCATCGTCTTTTAACTTTTTCCTACAATGGGAAAACTCAGCCATATCATTGAATGTTGGTGACATTGGGCAATAAACACAACACCGGATGTGACGTAACAACCTCGTTATGAGGGGTAAATTATAGACTTCGCCACCAGTACTGTAACTTTGACTATCCTCTTCAGATGAACTGTGCCGCCATGTTGCGAGTCCTCTTTCTCTTTGAGTACCTTGAAAATAAATTAAAGAAATAACCAAATATTTATATTGATAAAATTACAATTCGACTTATGTGAAAAGGTCATTTTGAAAATGAACAGTGCCGCCATGTTGCAAGTCTCTCTATTAAAGACACAATATTAATTTGACTAATATTGAAAGGGCTTTTTGAAAATGGCTAGGCTGCCTTGTTGTTAGGTCTCTTTCTTTTTGGGTACCTCTTCAAAATGAAGGTACAATTGGCCAAAAATCTCTATCAATACAATAACAATTAAACTTAAATTAAAAGGGCAGTTGATAATGAATGGTGTCAATCCTGACAGTAAACGATACATAAATATAATATTTTAACACGCTTCTTTATTCTGAACATCGGAATATCCCCAAATAGAGTGTCGATAACTTAGTGGGTTTATTATGGATAATGTTTCCCGATACTTCGATGTGAACGTGATTAGAGAAAGATAATTCATCACCCAAATAGCTCAAACACGTACCAGGCGCGATGTTTTCGAGTAAAGAACTTAAAATTCCAGTAACAAACATTTACCAGGTGCGATGTTGTCGAGTATAAAACCAAGAACACCAATAATAAACACTTACCAAACGTGATGTTGTTGAGTAGACAACCAACAACCCCTATGACAAACCCTTACCAGGCGCAATGTTGTCGAGTAAAGAACCTAAAACTCCAGTGACAAACAATTACCAAGCGCGATGTTGTCGGGTATTAAACCAACACCCCTAATGATAAACACTGACCAAGCGTGGTGTTGTTGGGTAGACAACAACCAACCCCTATAAAAAAAAAACACTTACCAGGCGCGATGTTGTCGAGTATACAAGCAAAAAATCAAGGAACGAAAAATTACCAGGCGCGTTATTGTCGAGTATACAACCAACAAACCCAATAACAAACACTTACTAAGGGCGATGTTGTCGAGTTTACAATAAAAAAACCTCAAGTAACAAACGATTACAATGCGTGTTTTGTCGAGTATACAACCAACAACCCCAATAACACTTACCAGGCGCGATGTTGTCGAGTATACAACCAACAACTCCAGTTACAAACATGGGTGTTGAGAGCAGCACTGTCAAAACTTGGTCAAGTTCAGTAGAACCTGCAAGTGTTTTAATAAAACATAAGTTCCTCATGAAAAAACGAACTATCACGCTTTTAAGAACATCTGCCCCGTTACAAATCTCCCCAACCAAACGGATAAAGATCATCCATAAAAATATTTTGTGAAGAGTACGGTAGATTAGATTCTCATCAATATTTTGTTTATAGATGTGTGTGTAACAAAATTAGATCTTCATAATTTGAAGGAAATTACCCCTTTGACTTACATGTATATGATCAAAAACATGAAATTATAGAGCTATACCAATATAAAGCGAGCTTCAGGTCGGTTGGTTACTTTGATCCTCGACTACTCTTTATGGTTGTTACACCAGAAGCAAAGAGCTTAATACTCCATAAGTAGGCTCAAATCTATCATTCTATATTCGGCTTAACTTCGGGTTTGTAACTTTACCAATCAAGAAAGTCATATATATCATTACATTTAGTACAGTTAAATACATTATGAGTAAGCTTATTTCAAATCCGGGCTCCGCTATCTAAACTCGGCTTCGCCTCGGGTTGTTATCAGACAATACAGAATTTGTGCACGACATAATACAAAGGCGGAGTAAGAAGTTACCCGTGACAATAGCATCTTCGTTGTCAACAATCCAGACAGGTATTTTGAGGCCAAGGATTATGCAGAGTCCTATTATCATGAGATTTCTGGAGGACGAAAGCTGGACGTGCTGGAGAAGCGATATCCCGACAGACACCAGCATGGCTAGGGAGACGAGGTTGATGCCTCCTATTACGGGGTCCGGCATCAAAGCTACTGCTGCTCCGAGCTTCCCAAACACTCCACACAGAGCCAGCAACACTCCTGCAGTAAGGAACACGGCCCGGCTTGCTACCTAAGACACAGAGGTTTGAAGTATTATAGTTCTGTAACATTCTTCGAAGCCAGAATGCGGTTTAGATGCTTCTTGTTATACACATTTGGATACGGTTCTTTAAGCAAAGTAGGATATTTGATTTTTTTTAATGCTCTTCATGCTTCTGGGAATCATAAACATCAACCCAACTTCCTAAATAATACATTTGTCTTTGTTATCGCATAAGAAAAAGAAGTTTTCTGTGCTAAATGGAATAAAAAATATATATTTCAATTTGGTGCCTGGCATACATAACAAACTGTTATTTAACTTGCCTCTTGAAATTCATAGCAAATAAACACCATCTGCTAACGGTAATAAAGTAAAATGTGAAATAAAAACTTTAAGGTATCATCTGATTGAGGATTTTCAATATAATTCTAGTTCTGTGATCTTTTGTTTTAAAATCATAAAATGTATTCTAAAAATAAGGTTACTCAATGATATTACCTTCGTAACAGCAATGGTGCCCAAAATGTTCAAATATGGAACATTTCCAGCTATGTTACCAAACACACTGCAAATGGCACAAGCCAGGCCATTTATAGCCACTCCTCTATTGACCGCGTGTACAGGGGGCGGAGCCGTGTTGGAGACCCTGGCAACAGCGAAATATCCTCCAATCAGCTCCAATATGGTAATGAGGTTAACAGTTAACATACCAGCATACCCTGATATGCTGAAGGTTGGCCATCCGAATTTGACTGTAACAGAATATTAAACAATTGAATCTGGAACAGAACTTGTTTAATTTATTTTATATATATATATATATATATATATATATATATATATATATATATATATATATATTGATGAATTAGTTTGACATGAACTTCAAACAAAAAACTAAAATATTTCCTCAAGCAAAAAGAACCCCAAAAATTAGTTTCCCTTTTCAGATAACAATAAGCGAAAAAAAAAAGAAATGATTTGAGAGTTTCAGTTCAGAGAAAAATTCCATCCTAGCCAGTTTTTATGTAAAGTTATTAACATTTTTCTAGTGGTTGATGTCAATGATCCTACAGTATATCTGACATATCAATAAACATTTGTTGTAACTTGTTGCCGTTTTCAGATGACCGATGAATATAAACGGACGGGCAAAACAAACACTATTTTTAATTTGACATTACAATCACATCCATGTTTTCTGCGGAGAATGGGTCACCGTCGAAGCAGAGACATATTGACCACGCGACAAAGGTCCTATGAAATCAGCCACACAATCTTTTCTCGCAAGTTCATATCATATCAAAGTTGCTGGCATAGTTGTTTTGAGAAAGAAGTGCAAATGTAGAACCATTAAGATAACAAATTGTTCCCTGGTTACGTACAAGGTATTGGAATAAAAATCCATGGTGTCCGTGTCATGACGTCATTTCCTTCGTCGGTTCTCACCATGTGACCGGAAGTAGTCGAGTTTCCATTCCACACGTCAGTTATTGTCAAAGTGTAACAAAGTAACCAAGATAACCCAACTGCCAAAAATACCTGGGAAAATGTTAAAAAAATATGTCTTATTATCTTTAAAAGCAGCATTGAAATAATTAAAATTTTCTCTCTCATATTTATTTCAAAAGTGACGGGGCGGTTACTTTTATTTTTTGATGCGGGAAAAAACATTTTATTTATATCATCTGTAATTCAGTTTAGCAGTGTTGACGACATACACAGCGGTATTATAGCCAGACTTTTATTTTTGGTTGACGAATGGATAATTTAGTTGAGAAATAAGTTATCAGGACGATTTTTTTAATTTCTAAAGGACCATAAAAAGCGGTTGTGCGTACGTAAACAAAGTAATGATCCGATGCCCGTGAAACAATTCATTTTTTGATATTATGATAAATATCATATTTATCATAATAATCATTTTTTATTCTAATGATACCGTTTCTTTCATGACTTTGGAAACGTTTTATTTTTTTCTGTTGAGCACGGGGAACGAAGTCGTAGTCACTGAACCGTGAACGATCCCCGCTAACCGCGTGACGATACAAACGCCAAAACAACTATACATTTAGCAAGTAACTTGTTACATTAAAGCTTTATTATAAACGAGGATACATAAACCTATGGAATAGCAAAATACAAAACATACACATTTTTATACCAACAAATATTTAACCAAATGCTATAGTGCAGACATGTTGAATCACTTCAAACTTACCGCATTCAATTGAAAGATTGGATATCGAATGATCGATGAAATTTTGTCCCTTGAAACTCGAATTGGAATTGTAATTCCGCCCATAAAGAGAGAGAAAATCACAACCAATAATCCCGACCTGCAATATAAGGATATATTGTTGAGCACAGGACATAAATTTCTTGTGTTCAAAGAAAACCTGGAAAATAGTCCACAAGAGAGAGAATAGCTCCAATGGAAACAGTCATGAGGACAATTGCTATTACTACGATGGCATATTTCTCTTTCAAAATGATAGTTTATTTGATCTGACAAATTCGGCACGCTTTTTTCAATATTAGTGACAGAAAGATTGTGCCCCTTAATTACTGTATAAATCGGTCGATACATAAATTACCCTCATATGGATTGTCGAATTCGGTATCCTTCCGCCAACACGTGAGATTCACCTGGTTTCCACTTGTAAGTACTAGATGTTTAAGTTCTCGAGTCAGAGCCGGGTACAGTACGACTAAGTACCCGACTTATATACGATGTCATGTAAAAATTCATATTTACTCATTTGGATTCTCTTCTATTATTCAATCAAGCAATCTCCTTGAATTCAACTAGTGCTTGCCGCCTCACGAAAGACACCAATTTTGACAATAAGTTCGTAAGCTTTAGTCGTATGGACGTATATCACTTGGAAATAGCGTTAGAAAGACTTATATGCCTTTAGATCCTACCCTAGTACTGAGTAAGAGTAATCAGGGATTGAGATTATTCATGTTTCCTTCTTCGGATTCAATTTGAATAATGTTTAGATTGTTGGGAGTTATGCCCTTCTGTAAATGTAAGGGAATAAGGTAAGAATAAGGGATCAAATAATAGTAAGGAAATAGGTAAATCTGTCGTTTTCACTTACAAACTAGCAATGCCCCAATGCGACTCACAAAGAGGTACCATGAACTCCGCGATGGACACGCCCACCAACATAATGGTCGGTGCCAGAGTAACAGGGCCGATGAACCTCAGTAGGAAGCCGGTGACCCCAGAAGCACCCAACACGAAGTGCGTCAAGGAAGCGAGCAACAGATTTCCCTGAATCTGTAACATATACATAAGGAAATTAATAATGCAACACCCCTTTTGCTGGCGCTATGACATTGAACATATCGTATATACGTATGTCCGTTTTAATGCTATTTCAGTTTATTCCCTAACACAAATGGTTGCCGCAGAAAGTCCATTTTCTACTCTAAAGGACATTGGGCCGTTGATTATATGCCTTTTTGTTTATGAATTGAAAGAAGAGCTCTGAAAATAAATGGTAAACCCTAGCGTGTGTACAGATATGTTGCAGAACACAACAAGAAATTGGCATTTCAATACATTTTACATACATGTATTTAAGGTATTCAATCAGGTATGCAGCATATATACAAATAATTCGAGATTTCTTTGATTAAAATGAAAGGTAAAATTTGTTGATGAAAAGATTATGTTTTTGGGACGTTTCTTGAGAAGTGTAGAGAAGCTAATATATAATACAGTTATAATACAGATTAATATACATTTTCTGATGAGGAAATGCAACCAACCTCTGTCATCTGTGTCTTCCATGGTACTTCTACCGAACTGTTGCTTATATTGTGGACTGACTGGGCACTGTTCCTAGTATCAGCTGAAAATACAAAATAAAAAAACCCTTCTATAGTATTTTAAGCAAATTTGAGGACATGTGTTATTAAAAAGGCCTAGAGCAACTTGGTCGCCGATAGTTTAAGCACCATAGTGTCATAAATGTCATTTGATGTAGCGTCTGCTTGTGTAATTATCAATAGCTACTCTTCTTATTGAATTGGAAGATCATTCACACATGACGTGCAATTATACAAGTTGTTCGAATCACAGTTTTATATTCATGTCAGTACATACATATGAAAATATATCGCGAAACACCCTAATTTTTCCGACGCAGCAACTTTACTGTCCTATGATATCATTTCATATTAAAACATTACCAAGTGTAATTTGCACTGTTTCAATGTCAGTGTCTCTTAAAATATCGATCATGGGAACAGGCAATGAAGTACTGTAAGTCCGAATAATGACTTTCCATCAATATCTTGTGTAACCTCCCTGTACATAAACGATTGATTTTAGACTCCTCATTCATTGGATTGCAGAAATCAAATCGTTAAGAGTATAGACAGGAATGGTCTCTCTTTCTAACACAGCTGCCCAAGAGAATTAGATCCGGACTCATTGGTGGCCAGTGACACCCCCCTTGACAGCCTTATTGCAAGTATTGGAGGACATTACGGGCTATGTGTGGCCTGGCATTGTTATTCACAAATATGGGTATTTTGGCAAGGGGATGGTTTTAAAAATGAAGTAAAACAGCCTTATCTTATGTCCTGTTAGTACCTCCATGGAAGATTCATAGGGTCCATGCGCCCCAATCCCCCCCCCAAAGGGAACCATACCTATCTGGATATTGCGGGTAACTATTGTTGTATGACTGTCGTCTCACAAATATACGACAGTCCTACATATGCGACCAATTCAACCTTGTAGATCTTGCTGCTTTATGAACTTGAGAACTTTGGGCCTCTTGGTACTTTGCTACCCTGTGTAATGTCGCTTTTAGTCGATTTCAGACAGTCTTGCGAGAGATGGTTCTCGCATTTAACCATGTTTGCCTTTCCAATATGCCTGTGTCCCATTGTGGCGCCTATTTAGCCTTGACATGGCCCTATCCTTCAGTATAGTTATATTTCTAATCGTTGTTTTCCAGTTCTTGGGACACCGTTTTTAACACCGTGATAAACCTGTAATTATCCAATAGTTTGAAGATTGAGTCATATCTCTTGGGGACATTCCGGCATTCTTCATGGCAATAGTATCCTCTATAGTAGCCTTGTATCCTCTGGCACTTGTCGATGTACCGTGTTGATAACGTTGATAAGGGGACTGATTATTCAATTGATGTTGACAAACGGAGATGCAAATCATATGAAATTAATTCTCCCGTCCATAGACAGGGAGTTATCTAACACGACTGTAGCTTTTTCTGGTGTGTGTATCTTCTCATTCGTCCACGCGGTTGCGTCAAAGGCGAAACTTGCTTTAAAAAATGGTCTACAATTAGCAACATTTCTTGGGATCTTATCGGATGACGTGCGCGTTCTTTCCAGTGTCATTCTATTGGGGTTAGGATGTGGGGTTTGGAAGGAATAATTCAACATTATGGCGCTAGAATTAACGTATCATGCTAGCACAACTATCTCTGTTAGTCCATAATTGGATGCACGTGAGGTCCGACGATGTTGTTCACAAAGTTATTTTCTGTTAAATTTCCCTCAACCAGATCTATTTGTGCTCAGTCGTTGCGTAATGAATGATAATCTCTTTTCCATGCAAAATCTGAAACATTCATTCCCAATTGTTGGCTATCGGTATCACATTCTCTTTTTCTTACTCTCAGGTTAAGTTTTCTTTGAATGTTTTCGGAATGACTTTTATATGAAAACGCCTACAAATTTATATTAGACATACGAAATGGTCAAAATTACCGCCTATAGCAGTTAAAACCAATACAACAGTGACCTTTTTGAAGGAATGTCATGGTTGTATTGTTTTTACCGGTTCACGCGAATATATTTGGTGTCGTACCGGGAAGTAGACATTTGTTATTACCATAAAACTTCTTTGAAGTTAGAGGGATGTCGACTTGTGTTGTTTTAAAGGATGAGCTTTCTGGGTTACACTAAATTCCGAACTACCTAACGAAACAGGAGCTAAGACAAACTCTAGTTTAAAATTCAATATTAGAGAACAAGTTACGTGTCAAGTTAACAAGTTGGTGAACATGATTAAATTAAATGAAACAACTGATTGACGTTGATCAATAAAAGGGTCACAGAGTATGTTGTTGGGGTCAAATATTTCAAAGTCCATAAATGGTGTTATTTCATAGACAAGTAGCGATTGTGTCTGAAAATTAACATGTTAGAACTTACTAGTTACCATAGTGACAATAAAAAGGAAAAAGGTTGAGATTTATGATCGAAAACCGGACAATGGCGCGCGCCAATGACTCAAAATTATAGCTTAATAGGTCATTTAACTAATATACCTTTAATTCTGGTATTTCAATAAAACCTTCGTTGTAAAAAAATAATGTTGATATAATGTTGGATATGATGATATTATGACGTAATGATCAACAACAGAGCACATTCTTACCTGCAAAAGTGAATTTATTGGACTGTACTATTGCAGCAATCGAAACAATGTAGATTCCATTCACGCCTTCCAACGTCGGCAACCTGTTTGCAAAATCAGAAACACTATTGTAGTTAATTATTATTTTTGAAATAAGCAATTGTAGTGATAACGTTAGCGTAGTATGTGAACATCATTTTTCATTATCATTTTCAGATTAAGCTATTCTTATTCATAATAAAGTGTTCAAATGTTGTTATTTCATTAGAATATATCTTGACTCCCTGAGGAACATACATAATGCTCAACTCCCTGGTGAGTATATATTACTGAAATATGAAGACGCTCTGACGTATATACGAATACTTTGTAAATTTTTTATACTACGATATCAATAACTTAATATAGAATTTTCAGCACAAGGTTCCGGAGTATCGTACCGTTTTGTGTACGTCCGAGTACGTTAATAAAATTCTTAAACAGTAGCCACTAAGTTTATTCCGTTCCCGTAGAGTTCAAGTCGGTAGCAATGCAAAAACATACTGAGAACGAGTTTGTTGTGAAGGGTTTTAAGTACATATCCTCTAGATAAAGTGGTGGGCCATGATTATGTCATATTTGACGTTATTCTCATTGACTCGCATCTTAATTTGGTATAGAATGGATAATTTTCATAACAGCATTTATTTTTGAATGTTTGTCAAACTTTACATATTTGAGAGAATTCATCCAAGCGACGACTTCATAATTTCTGAGAACTTTTAATTTTATTCGAAAAGTATTAATTAAAAAATAATTTTTAAAAATGTACATCTTTGTAAAAAAAATAACACGGCGGCTTATGGTATCCCTGTTTTTAAAAAAACACTTCAAACTGAGATGATTTACAATCTAGACGCAAAGTTTGACAAAGATAATACAAAATTCATCTCATAAAAAGTATTTACGCTTCTCCAATATAACATGGAATTCAATGGGAATAACGTCACAAATGTCAAAATTATGGCACACCATTGAATGCTTGATCACACTACTCGCGCCACACGTGAATTGGAAATGGGATCAACCTGAAAATCAATATTGCCAACCCGTCTAAATTCGTCTTTTGAGTGAGGCGCCCTCTTTGACAAAAAGATGCAATTTTCATATGATTTACCATTGGACTATCGCGATCCGTTGCAGCAGCCTAAGCAACAAGAACAGATAAATTCTTTGAGTGGCATTTTAGAAGTTGGTATGATGAAGTGATTAAGAAAATGAAGAAAATCATCACTTGCTTGATAACGGTGTTAGTATATATCTACACCGAAACGTCGCATCTCTTTGCAATAAAGAAGTTTTTAATCCATAAATTTCCTATTTTCTTATATTTTCTTTAAGCACAGATACGTTGGGGAAATGCGACAAGGACTAGCTTAGCAAGTCGTTGGGGCTGACGCATGCGAAGGAAGTGTTGTAGTACTATGATTGTCACCTTTAAGTACGTGATAGCAATATTGTTTGCTTCATTATATAACAAAATCGTAACTTTAGGATGAATGATGCATGAATTAGTCGGGCTCACGTAAACTTCAATTTACATGATATTTGCACTAGCGCAAAGAAACGAACTTTTCTAAAGCAGCCATACGCAGACTACACACGCACCTGTTTCCGATGAGGATCTGGATGATGGTTGATACCCCACATGTGAACATTCCGATACTAAAGATCTCCGATCTGACGTCTTCAGGGACTCCGAGCTGCTCGGCGACAAGCACTGACACGGCCAGTATGGCGGGTATAGCGATCAACAGGTACTGCAAATATCAATTACTTATATATGTGTTTCGCCTTCCTTGTCATAAACAATTAAGGAGAAAAATATAATCTCTTCAAAATATTAATAAGGAATACAAGAATTAAAGGTTATTATTATGTTTATCTTATATAAAAATCGATCTACATTTAAATGGCCTGTTTGAAATATGTATGGTTTAGTAATCCATTGTATTGAACCGAGGCGAAGCCGGGTTTTCAAAATAGCAAATAACCATGAACTATTGGCGAACCAGAATATCAGATCAGAGTCGTGTGTATCTTGTATTCAGTTTTCAAAGTTTCAAGAAAATAGATTTAATAAACATGTTAAGGAATAAAACCAACTTTTCGATTGTTTTAGCTGTTCCCTAATTTATTTCCCTTGGTTTATTCGTTCCTTATACCTGTATTGCAAAGACAGGCCAAAGTAAAGGATGTGGTGCTTGGTCAACCGGAAATAGCATCTCTTTTGCATGGTCATACTCGATGACAACTTCAGGATTTCCGGTCTCTGATGGCGTGGTTGAGGTGCTTTCAATTTCTTGAGCAGTCATACTTATTCCTTAAGAAGAATAAAGAAACATATTCAGTGGTATTACTACACAAACACAACGATTATAAAGAGCATTCACATCAAGACTAGATGGACGAGTGGGTAGGCTGTTCGTAAGTCAATGCATCCTGCTACATCAGCGTATATGTCTCCGCCTAGCTCCATCATATAATCGCGGAGACATACGCTGATGTAGCAGGATGAAGTCGATGCTGACGATAATTATCTTACTCTGAGGAAGTGGGTTAAAATCATGTAACGAACTCGTCCCGAATACGCCCATTGATGTGTATTTCATAACTAACCCAGCGTTCACAGATGCCAGCTGAATTTACAGGATGTTTACGTGACTTATTGCCATAAATTGTTGAGGACATATTTATATTATATCTTATTATACATTAATGGTTTTAATTTATCTTTCGTGCAAAGTGTATCTTTACATAATAAAATTTGGATAAGCTTTCTGTAAACTGGGGCATTTTTTTTTTTAAAGAGCCACTCCGTGAGTTGATGGAGTCATATATGCCAAACTTAATCAATGGTGTCATTTGATCGCGAAGTATCGACTGTTTCCAAAAAGACACATTTTAAAGCTTATTGGGTTTTTACAGTGACAATATGAAGGTAGAACGTCGCAAATATGATCGAAAACCGGACAGTGGCGCGCGTCAAATAGTCAAACGTAATTTGGAGACTTATCTAAAACAGCCAGGAGGGCAGTTAGGAGTTGAGAGTGTTTGTTATGTTATATAACTAGTATCCATGTATATTGGACGTGATATCTACACCTGTGTGCATTTATAAGGCTGTTTTTAGATTTTCATGGGAAAACCAGTATTTGTCATATATATATATATGTCTTTTGGACATGAAAAGTTAAGATGTTTTGATTTTATATCACCACATATGACATTTAGGGTCATATCAAAGGCAAATAATATGTTATGAAAATCACGGAGTGACTCTTTAATATTAGTTCTCAATTTTACATTCATCCATATCTCCCAGACAAATATATAAGAGCTTAATTCTAAATATCAAAACATTGACATAGATATGAGACTTAAATCAATTGCTAAAAATTGTGATCAGTGATTTCCATTTCTGATTGAATCTGACTGGGGCATATTTACAATTCTGCCACTCTGTCAATTTTGGTAGGTTATCCATTTCAGCCGGATGCACGTGCAGCACGAGAAGCACATGCCTATATCATCTGCTTGATAAACCAAGTGTTTCTCCGTCTCGGCGGGAGGACTAAACTCAAAACCTTTACGCTATATTCAGAAAACTTCTCAATACATGTATTTAAAACTAAGTTGTGTAAACATTAGTTCAATCTTGCCCCTGCATTTCTCCAATAGACATAATAAAGTGAAGATATTCTCCGCGGGCTCGTCCTCGTGCCAAACTAATGGAGACTTTTTCGGACCATATCCTACACGTATAAAAAGAAATACACTATCGGCATAATTAAAATCAATTTCATTTTGTATTCGGACTGATATAGTGTTCAGCTAGCGAGTCAAATAGTTATCGACAGTGTCCGACGTGAACGTAAGCAGTACTAAGCACTTTGGCAAAAAGGTGTCGGTGTTCATTGTTCACGTAGGCAAAGGTTGCAAAAGTAAGAGATGAGTTATCGGTTCACGATAGTTAATATAATAGTTGTGCTTTGTGATATAAAACCGGACTTTTCATCAAATTGAATTTTTTTTAGACTTATCCAAAGAAATCAAAATGGCAGATTAGGATTTTTAAGTTTTTAATAATTTACAAAACACGATCATGTAATACCCGATTCGGCACAATTAAAAGGCCGTATTCATTGTTCATGTGTTTGGCATTTGGGGTTAAAGAGCCACTACGTGATTTTCATAACATATTATTCACCTTTAATACGAACCTAAATGTCATATTTGGTGATATAAAATCAAAACATCTTAACTTTTCATTTCCATATGTATGACACATACTGGTTTTCCATGAAAATCTAAAAACAGCCTTATAAATGCACAGAGGTATAGATATCACGTCCAATATATATGGATACTAGTTATATAACCAAACAAACACTATCAACTCCTAACTGCCCTCTTGGCTGTTAGTCTCCAAAATTATGTTTAACTATTTGACGCGCGCCACTGTCCGGTTTTCGATCATAATTGCGACTTTCTATCTTCATATTGTCACTGTAAAAAAACCCAACAAGCTTTTAATTTAAATGTGTCTTTTTGGTACCAGTCGATACTTCGCGATCATATGACAACATTGATTAAGTTTGGCATATATATGACTCCAACAACTCACGGAGTGGCTCTATGTTAAGTTATATGTTTTGCGAAGTTAAATAAACGTAAATGGAAGCAGGGAGCAAAGCCAAAGTGTAAGGACGTTGAAAGTTATCACACAATCCTAAAACCATTCACTTCTGCCCTCATACAATCATCTTGACCACCTGTTTATGACTGCGCGTCAATAGTCAAACAGAAATCCTTTGAAAACATATCAAACTTTGCATCATTTCGTTTCTTTCGTCATTACACGTCCGCAAGCTGACACAAAACCTAACGATTATGTCTTTTGCAGGCTGACTGACCGAATGCTCTTTTGTTTTGGGATGCGATGAATTCGAATAAAAAACATTGTAAAACTTCTTTGTGATATCCTCGACAAAATAAAGGCTACCTGCTTTTCAATATTTAGATATTGTATAGTTCATTTAATAATCGTTATGATGCTTTGATATTGAAATGGTTATGATGCTTTGATATTGAAATGGTAAGTAATGGTTTGTAATTGTTTTTGCTGGGTATATCGCCTTTACTTCAGCATGTTTCACTCAAGGTACCACTTCATCTAAAATAGCATAATAGATCCCACTTTTTTCTCTTCATGGTCGGGGATTGTAAGAGACATGTGTTTCCCAATGTTGCACTGCATGCTTACACGCTGGATGAATATCATTACTTATTAAAATGCCCATCATTTGATGATTTAAGATTACAATATATACCGAAATTTTACAGAATGGCCGACTCTTGTAACATTTAAACAGTTGTTTACCGTAAATAACTACTCAATTGTAAAAAAATTGTCACGTTTTATAAGAGTTATCAATAATACTTTGAAAAGATAAATACTTAACTTTAAAATGTTTGCTGTTACCAAGTGATCACTGACTCTTATTTACTTATGTTAAACTAATGATTGTAATGGTCCTGTACCACCAATGATGGTTTGTTGGAATAAAATATTGAATTGAATTTAGAAAGTCATCGTAACTGAGTAATTAAACACTGTAGCGGGTACCTCGCTGAAACTGAGTCAGGGGGCACAGTGATGTTAAACCTTCCAATAGATATCCCAAGCTTGTAATCCCCTGTTAATCACTCCATTGTTACCTACGGATGGCTGCATTACCCCCTGAAACTGAGTCAGGGGGCACAGTGAGGTTAAACCGTAAAACGGGTTTTAATTGCTTCCATTATATTAGTATATGCAAGTATAGATATCTTAGCGCGCAATGAGCATTTTATTGTATGTACAGATGTGTGACAATTAACGGAATAACTATTTCTTCTTCTTCTTCTATCTTATAAGTTAACCATCTATTTACTCAACCATATTGAATTCGTTATTATCCACATCCATTATACCAATTATGTCTCGCATTAGGTAAAATAAAGCATCATTCGGAAAGGTCCCTTTAATTCCTTAAGAAAATGGTATATATAGCGGCTCAATAAAATCTTTCACTGTTCAACAATCTGCCTATGGTTATTAAGGCATTCAACATCTGGACTACGAAAACACCTGCACCCGTTGAACAGGTAACGCAAGAGTGCTCTGAGAATACAAAATTCCCCGCATATGATATCTTCTTTAGAAAAACAATGTATAACAAAATACATTACAACCATTCGATAATTTATACCTGCATTACATATTTAAACCTAAGGCATGTTAAAATTTTCAAAAAGATTGAGGAGGTTTCGCAAGAAAGATACACGCGGTCAGCGACGGAAAACTGTCGCCTCCAAGTCAAGCACCAAACACGGCAGCCAACCTAGATTTCTAAATGCGCATTTCTAATGTATGCCTTAGGCTTGTATTACTATTCAAAAAGAGTGAAAAAAAACCCACACTATTTGAGGAGTTGATTTCGCAAGATCGGTACTGAATTTATGAATTAGGAAAGAAGATCGCTCATTTAAAGGGTAATAATTCAAAGGATATTCAATGCATCACGCTAAAAAGTGTATTTTGTTTCACTGACATATAAACAAGGCATGTGTATAGTTTCAGAACGTTAAAAAATTATGTTACGGATTGAACCTTGAATTTGATAAGTGAAAACACTTAGCTGGAGATATGTCAATCTTTGGATGTTATCAACTACAAATAAATTTTCAGAAATATGAAGAGGACCTTTTTTTCCTTCTTTCTAATCAGTTTATGTTAAATGAATAATATAACCCTGAATAAAGTTCTGTTAGTTGTTCTACCACTAAAATATAATATTCACGATGAAATTAGAACTTAAGCTTCACATAAATTTGCAAATATATATAACATAAAAGCAAACTTACTCGGAAATTCCTCCGTAAATTTAGTCGCGGTTGGGCACAACCTTACTGACCAGCGGTCATGCGAATAAGGGTCAATGATTTCAAATATCCGGGAACCCGCTGAGCAGGTATATGATGCACTTCAGTGAGGGTAGAGTTTAATCCTTATAATCCTTTTAATCACAGGTGAAAAGAATTAACATGAATAAGACCTGATGGAATATCCATTAACATTGACGATATAAATCAACACTGGTATCTCTCCACTCAACCATCGGAAGGAGAGTATGTTCAGCGATCCGAGTAGATCGTACTTGGACATTAATTTCATGCATTTACTATTCTATTTAGCTTATCCTACGATTAAAAGAATTTTCCTTAAAAAAGCAGCATTTTGTTTAGATCAATCTCTAATTACCACAGTTGATTCCTTGTGGTTCATGTTTTACGTCCAATGCATTTGTATTGTCTAAATAAAAGGCAAAAAAATCGGTCACTTACATACACTTGCATATAGATATTTATTTTTGTGCTTAAAGTTGTCATCGAACGATTCTGTTTTCCTAGGACGTATTTTTTCAGCAACACAAATTCCTTTTCGATGTTTTAACTTTAATGGGTTTTTTATGTGAAATTGGACAAATTACGTGTGTCTGTATGGCTACATGGGTGCGTAACTCTTATTACTTTTTAAATTCACATGATGGGGACTAGCGGTGTACTTTGATGTTTATTGTGGTTTCAGCTATTTACATATTAGACGAACAAATCGGGTATTACGGTAAGGTATCAAGTGCAGGTGTACCCAAGCTTGTGCATTAAGTCACGTGATTGCTTTGTCATTAAAGAGGCGGAACGTAATTTAACTTCAACAGGCATTTGGGATTCAAGAACGTCGACAGTATGCATACAGGTCATACTGTCACTGTATTTCAAACTGCAGTGATATGAATTCCATTATTCAAGGTCACGGGACTGATACCTAAAGTGGATCTTATTGTATTAAAAATGCATGATCATAGTGTAAAACTTGTAAACGTATTTGTGTGTGTGTGGGGTTTTTTTTGTTTAGAAAACATTCGCTACAAATAAAACAAAATGAAATATTGGATTAATGAAAATACGGACAAAAAAACCGAACAGGCATCCCCTTAGCAGTTTATTGCTACACATAGAGAGGGGCGTTATATTTGCGGGGCCGCGCAAAGGACTTTGGGACGTAAACAGTTTAAAAAATATGTACAAACTTACGCTTCAATAAAAAGAATGAGCCGTGAAATACTGTTTCGACGAAAAGATGCATTTTCATACCAGCAACTATGCAAGTGACAATTAACGAAGACTGTAAACAAAGCGAAACATTTAAGCTTTTACCATAACCAGCTCCCTTTATAAAACATCCAGGCAAAACCAGTTGCGTCCATTGTGTTTAAATAGTGTTGTAATGTTAATGCTTAAATACGTAGAGAGCTTTTCTCTTTCCAGCCTCTCTTTGGACTCATACTTAGATCCCACAGATTCACAGGTCGCCGGACTTAGTTTCAGACCTTTGCGTAAGCCGCTATGTAACTCTTGTCGAATAGTACGGCATCCTGGACGCATTTTGAAGTTGAGCCCACAACAGGTTCTTGGGGATGGACTCTGTCTTATACTCAAAGTTACGAATATACCACCGGCTCGGGTACGATCAGTATACCATGAACAATCAACGCCAAATAAAAGAAAAGTTCGACAACATGCAACAGCCTTTTTAAATATATTTCACCTTGCACGTTCAAAATATTACCACACTACCAGGAGACATTTAGAAGGGTGTCGACTCGACTGTGGATGCTTTTTGTACACCTTGGCTTGAATTCGATGTATCTCATAGTATGTTACATAAATTGTTTAAGATGTGCCAAAATACTTTGTTGCTTGATTTGAGTTAAATTCGCCTTTATAAATACTATATGCTTTAAACATATTCTATTTCAACGATGACTTTAATGATCGCGCGTTATCACTTTCATAAAGGCAAATAAGGAAATTAGATTGTGTTAATTGTTGTAAGTAATGAATCATAAATAAACTTGCAAATGGATATGTAATTGGATGGCTGTAAAGTGTTTGAATGAAATAAAATTCTTAATTTCTGTATATTTATATAGACATGATAATTGTGAATTATTTGTTGACGTGAAAACATGCCCGTCTGTCCAATTATTCATGATTATAAATGTACATTAAAAGGGACAGTACGTGACGTCCATGTCATTTTTTTTACCTTTGATACCTGTCAAAATCTATATTACCTTCTTTGAATTGAAAATATTTCACGTATCCATTAGCTATGAAGGAGTATTAATATTAATTAAACTTTTCAACTTCTTTGGGTAAGTTTTTGCTTGGGCCGGTCACAAAGATTGGTTTTTTGGACAAAGGTCCGGTTTTTTGATCAAATTTGCGACCCAATGCTTCTTCGCCTTACAAGATACATGTATGTTACTATATTTAACCGACTAGCCTTAAATTGATATTTGTCAAACGTTCTCAATGTTAAAGTCTATATTTCAGTATTGGAGAGTATACTATGGGACAATGTAACGGAAATCTTAAAGAACCTTTCGACTCCTCAGATTCGTCCTAAGCTTGTTTAATTATTATATACATACAAATAAATCATCTTGTTTTTCTTCAACAGTGAATAAATCATCTTGATTTTCTTCAACAAATGTTTTTTTTATAAAAGACATGAGAGGTGGAACCTTTTCTATATATATAGAGATATATATAAATTTTACTCATGTACATTCACTCTATACAAAGGAATATGTATAGGAAAGGGGGATATCATGGGGTAAAATGTAAAATGCTCGTTTCAAGTGAAAATCAAACTAATTGTTATTTCTTACACAACTAATAACCGATTTCAAATTACGAAAATAAATCGGTAGTGTTCCATCGAAATTTATGGATGAAGAAGAATTATGTCTTCTGTGTCCTGCGTGTTCATGTGGCCACCCAATCGAAAATGCTGCGCACTACTTTTTCACATGCCATGAGTTCACAGGGTTAAGAAACCAATCATTATTTTATTTGAAAGGATTTCTACCAATACAATATTGCGGGGATGTCCATCTCTCACAAAAAATGACCTAGAAAATTTACTGAACTCGATTCACAATTATATCATGAAGTCTGATCGATTTGAAATTTTATAAGCACATTCATTTTATAACGACTGCCAAATAAACAAATGGTATACATGCAATATCAGTGTATATTTCTTTGAAATTGAATAACGATTTGTCATACGTCGCTCACTTTAATTTGTTTGTATATATTTACATATGTGATTATATTGGAGCGGCCTTAAAATAAGCTCTTTTGAGCTTGTTGGCCAATCCCTTCATGTAATATATCATGAATAAATATGTTTAAAGCAAGAAGAATGATTTGGCAGATTTCGAATAGTAAATTATTAGCAGAGAATAAGAAACCGTTTTACAGAAATCGGAAAAGAGCCGTAAACTAGACATAAGAGACGTATAAACACTGACATTTAATAACAAATCAAATAAAGCAGACTTACCTTACACAAATACAAAGTTAACTTTTCACAAAAAAACAAACTATTGAATGACAAACTTGTACCTTGAGACTTTCTTCACTCTACAAGTAATCTGATGAGGTGGACAAGATGTTGATATGCAGCACTCATAAAAAGGCAATAAATGAGACGAAAAGATTAATGTGGATAATGTAGACTTAAGCTCAATCTGAATCTACATATCTTCACATTTTCACATACACTTTCTTAGAGTGCATTTCATATAAATCGTTCCAGAGTATCTTATTTCCTTTTTTCTCAAATACAATATTTCCCCCTTTCCACAGATACCATATTACAGTGCGTTTCAAATACAAATTTTAACACATGACGTTTGCTTAATTTCACAATGCAACAATATTTACTTACAACAAAGATATGACAATGTAAATGTTGCTGTGTGTACAAACTGTAATTCTGGAAATATTGAAGATGAGAATCACGTACTGTTCATATGTAAACGATATAAAAACCTCAGAAATAAGTATTTGGGAAATGTAAATCATAGAAACTTGTATGCTCTTGTTAATTCATCAAATATTGAATTGATAAAATCTGTTGCAATCTTTATTAAACATGTATTTGCATTTAAAAAACTAATGGTATAACAATATTTCTGTCCTGTCACGTGACATATGTAAGTGGTCACATTAAATTGTACGATAGCCACATGGCCGAAATACTGAATAAACTGATTTGAATATATACTTACATATAACAGTCAAAGAAATTGGAAATGGCTACTGCGTCTGGCTAACTGCAATCATTCCTCGCTGCCTCTCCCTTAAAACAATACAGGAAAACAGCACAATGAGCTTAAACCAATTAGATATCAATTTATAGTATGTATTTATTAAGATTAAATGGGCATATGTACATTTACATGTATCGTAACTATAAAAAACTATTCATTATCAAACCTTTGAAAGGATTTAAAAGTGGCTCACACAGGAACAGTAAGATCTTCTGGATGAAATTATTGTTGTGGAAAATATGTGAAATGTGGTGATGTTCAACATTTTTTTTATCAAGAAAGCTTTACTCTTCTTACTTCAACTTGTTAACAATAAAAAAAATTAAATTGGACAGGTATGTTGATGGAGCAATGGGCCCCCTTATACTCCTTAACTTTCATCATGTATTTTTAAATTTCAGGAATTCTTTGAACATATAACCAATATCACCCGTGTTGATGCTTTTTATTCATGTGTTTGTTTGCTTTATTTCTAGATCATCAGGTGAATATCGTTAAGTTTTTTTAAAGTCGTTCAGCCCTAGATAGACTATGTTTGTCTTTGCTTGTTGTGATTTCATATTAGCAAAAACTTCATATATCATCTTACATAAAAACATCTTAACAAAACGTAAAAAGCCCCCCCCCCCCCCCCCCCCCCCCCACCATTTTTCAAGTTTAAATAAGAAAATTTGGAGGTGCATTGTGTTTTTAATTTAGAGGCATTGCATAGCAGGCATATATACATGTATATTCATACAAAAGTTGAATATCTAGGGCAGACGATGACATATGCAGTTATGTAGCATTTAATCAATGCAATAGAATTACTGTTTTACCATTTACAGTTATTTGGAAAGTTGTTTTTGGGAAAGTTGTATTTATATTTTAACTATTTCCCAGTTAACATAAGTTTATGAAAAGTGTATTATATTCAGAGGGTCAATATATCTCATCACTTTACCCGATCATCAGGAGTGAAGAAACAAAAAAAATAATTAAGTATTAAGCCAAATCCATTTGCATACTTTTTTGCGTGAACACCTGTCAACCATTTCAACCGATTCATTTTCGTGGTATGACGTTATCTTTATCTGGAAGTCACCTATACGTGAGATTCAGTTGTGCAATATGCAATAAGAAATATTGAGTGTTAGAAACGGCAACACGTTGAATGTGCGCAGCTTTACTATATATCTTTACCTGTTTAAAGGGACTGCTAGAGTCCGTTGGTGAAGTTAAATAAGTCAAAGTTCATCAATGGTCTTATTTTGTCGAGACGTAGTATTTGTTTCAGAGAACCGGAATCCTGGTGCATATCAGTTCAGTATAGTCATAATAAACAGGTTTAAGTAGAGATTTGTGATCGAAAACCGGACAGTGGCGCGCGCCAATCACTCAAACGTTATTTGGGAAACTTATTTACAGCAGACACAAAGACAAACACAGCTTTATAGTTATAAGTAGGTCATTTTACTAAAACTCATTTGACACATAATTTCGAATTCTTAGCATTTATAGATCCGTTTTCCGATCATCATTGACAAAAAGAAAATATCATTATTTTGACATTTTAGAGGTAAAGATGCAAGTTTAGGAAGGCGATTGTAACTTAACTCAGGTCATAAGGTATTTTTCCTCAAACTAAAGCCAAAAGAAAAATCATTATGCATTCCTGTAAATTAAAGTTATAGCAGTAACTTCAACCATTGATTGTAAATTGTACGCAACGATTTCGGTCTTCAGGTTGAATGCGTAGGTTGATTATTGCCGAAATATTTCTGCGCGTCAGTGCCTTGAAAAGGGGGAACAATTTTCAAATTTGCCCCAATAAATATTAGTTTATGCAAAATTTATTACCTACAGAGGACCAACCATCTCATTACTAAAGACGATTTCCTGTAATACAAGACACTATTATGGATGACAACCTCTATATTTCTGTAGCCGTAGAATAAGTCATCAAATTTAAAGTTAAACGGTCATTTTAGTGTGAAAACGTTTTACTCATTTGAGAAATATATTCGCGTAGCTTACTCGAACCTCTTACATCAATTAATTCACTCCTTTTATTGGTTAACAATCTGTCTTGAAATTTGTGACATTTGTTTTCGTAAGATCACCTTAGCACGCGTTTAGGAATGATGCTCAAATCATAATATTTTAGGGAAAATTTGTTTTTATATCTTTAGATTGACAATAAACTCAATGGTCTTCAATAAGATGTAACCTTTGAGTTCGTGTTATTGATTTTGGAAGAATATTTTAGATATTTTACTACTACTCTGTAAAATAACCTTTTATCTGATGTTCACAAGGGAAAATAAAAGTGTAAGAAAAATGTTTATTAATTGAAATTTAACTCATCGTATTACTATTTAGAACAAAAACGAATGTGAAAATGTTTCTGTAACAATTGTTTTCATTCATCACAATCTCTTTTCTATTTTCTAATCTGATATCAAATGTTATTTCATTACATAATTACCACGTTGGCCATTCCTTGCTTAATTTATTACATGACTACTGTATACGTGTAGATAAGTGATTCTGTCAACATTTGTAAACTGCGATCCATTTTGATGTATTAATTCTCATTATACAACCATACAATAAGAGTGACATAAGAAACACAGTAGCATGTCATTAACCAGATGCCCTCTGGCAAGTTTTTTTGACAGACCCATACATTCCATTTGTTATCTTCCCATTATGACTACTCCCAGTTTGACTACTCCCAGTTTGACTACTCATGTACACAAACACATGTTGGAGCACCCCTGCATTTGATGATGAACTGTTCCAGTATCCATGAATAACATTTCAAACTGGGAGTAGTCATAACGGGAGTGGGGCTTAGTGAAATTATTGAATATACCCTGATAGGTACATTTAAGAGGATCCTTAAGGTACTTAAAATAGTTCTAAACGGTTTTAAAGGACGAAAACAATCGTTGTACATATGGTGTTATTCTCATCATACTACATAAGCGTATTTGTATCCACTAAGTTTCCATTTTAATGTTTAGCAGGATTTTTTTTTCAGCCATGACATTTTGTATTGTAAAAGCCTCTTCTAAAGTATCTAGAATTTTACGTCACTGTCAGCAGGGTATTATTTGGTAGTTATTTATAGCAATACGAGGCCGTATCTGGAACTCTACGATACACTCATCCGGGCACTTTTGCCTTTTCACTAGGCTAAGTCTTTTCATTGGGTTGTTATTCGTATAAAGTGATAGCAGGCATTTGTCTTTAGATAGTATGATAGTCTTTTTGATAGTTTTGATAAGGCAAAACGCCTTACGAATGGAATCCGATGAAATGAAAATATTCCTATAGATGTGCGGCTTCGTTCCTTCTGTTAAAACTGTACATGCTATATTGGGCGGAATCTACGTGCTTTTAAAAGTGACATAGATTAATTATGCTTCATAAATGTTCATTTGGATGATAAAGAAATAAATATCGTCCCTAAACTTGCATCTTTATCTCTTCATACCAACATTTGGATTTGTCTCATTTTAATGATAATAGTAAAAACGCCATA
Source organism: Phorcus lineatus (assembly GCA_921293015.1). Taxonomy (NCBI): domain Eukaryota; kingdom Metazoa; phylum Mollusca; class Gastropoda; order Trochida; family Trochidae; genus Phorcus; species Phorcus lineatus. Next base: position 34,472,073 of record OV121088.1, read on the forward strand.
CATGAATATTAGTTGATTGATCTACTAAACACTATCAACATATAGTTTTCCTTGTATTAGCTGTAAATGAGTTTCCAGAATTACGTTTGAGTCATTGGCGTGCGTCATTGTTCGGTTTTCTATCATAAATTACAAGTTTGACTTGTTTACTGTCTCAAGACTGAATTGATCAACAATAAGATGGCTATTTTTTTTAGACAACCACTACTTCTCGATTAAATAACATAATTTTAAACATAATTGATATACGCTGTGTCCCTTGAACCTTCCCGCTATGTACCCGAGACATAATGCACTGAAAATTGGCCGGACTCGTCAACTATCCTGATTTTATTACTTAATGTATAAGGAAACCCGGATCTAGCCCTCAAAAGACACTGCAACGATTTCCTGTTTAAGATAAGTGAATTTATATCAAATGAATAACGATTTATGACTTTTGAACAACTATCTACTGAAAGTATTTTTACTGTTTACACCTTGCTGTTCTGAACAATCTGAATTAATCTGAGAATGATATACTTTTATTATTAAACTGTTTTAATACTAAAGAGTGCATGTTTTCAGTGTATTGAATTTCATGTCTCTTTATACATTTGAGCTGTTACCAAATGTTACATGTGTGTGTAATCTTGTAAAGATCGTCTGTTTGTAGGGATGTTAAATACTATGATGTACTGCTTCCATGATTGAAGAGCACTTGTACTCTAATTGAGGTTCAATCAACCAGATTAAGCCATGCCATCGCTTCAAATAATTTGCTTTAATATTTCGTCAATGCATATCTTTACAGGTATGAAGTTCCCTACCTATTAATTTGAAGGTGGGTGAAACAAATACTATAAATTTTCAAAAAAGCTACAGGTAATATACAACAATAAGGAAGTTAACAGTTTTATTATGTTGTACTCAAGAAAAGGCAATACGTATACTAGAGAAATTGACTCAATGCCTTGGTGCCTCCGAATAAAGAAACATATATAGATAACCATATTCTCTTGTTTTTGATAATTCGATTCAACTACATTAATTTTGAGAAATGAATTACATCTGTTAATTATTTTACGCCTTTAGTTGATTATTCATGATCATTTCAAAGCAAACAATAACAAATCTTGTCATTTAAAAATACAAATTGACATAAAGCAAACTTACTCAAGAAATGTCAATTCCCCAGAAAATTCAATGCCGGACAAACACAACCTTACTGACCAGCGGTCAGTCAAATAATAAAGGACCGAGAATGTCAAATATCTATACACCTGCGGCGCAAAGGTTAAAAGTTCCCAGTGAGATGGTAAGGCCTATCTATGCCTGTAGGGAATACATTGTAGAAGCATCACAGCGATAAGCTTACCTGCTTACAAGTGAACTGTTCTAAATCGTTTGGACAATTGCCTACATAAGACAAGTAACAAGGCTTTTGAACAAAGACATTCCTCAAAGAAGTGGGAGCTGTCACTTTTGGTCTTCACCTTGCTGCCAAAATGTTAAAGCAACATGCATGTTTTTCTTGAATATAGTTTTCTGGTTTTTCATTGTTTCATATCGTATGACTGTGTATATTATATTTTTTCCCCGCGCCATTTCCTACAGTAGAGTACAGTCAAAACACAAAACCATTGAAAAAGGGTTTTTCCTCATTCAAGTTTAATTAATTATTCGCCCGCAATCATGAAATGAAAGTAATTTAAAAGCAAACATAAACAATACATCATTAAGTCTATACAAAGTTCACAATTGATGTACCAATGACTGTATGGTCAACATCTTCAGCATCCTTCCTACTCGACTGATTTAGCTCCCTTGCACTCCCAACCGTTCCTTGCTCTGAAGATTCTTGAAAGATGTATTAAATTGATTTTGATTTGTATTTTTCTTACTGTGTTAGGATCACCACTTAACAACCTCCCGTCGTATCGTCATCGTCTTGCGCTTTGCCAGGTCTTTTATGCTATCGAGCACCTCTTTTTCTATAGATACTTCGTTCAGTATATCAAAGGCAAAATCATCATATGTTATTTTCTTTAAGGTACATTGATAAATATACTTCTTGGCAGATAGTATGATATGAAACAATAATGAATTATCAATAAGATTCGAAACCAAACCATTGTTTTTGTTACTTCAAATGTCTTAATGTTTTGGGTAAATCCAATTTTCCAGATTCATCCAAAAGGTGTCGTATACATTGCATTCCTTATGAACATGGCATAAGGTTTCATTATCAACACTACAAAAGTTACAAACTACATTGTCAATAAGTTTCATTATAAAAAGCTCTTCATATTGTGAATAATTCTATGAAGAAATTGAACTGAAAATCAAATAGTTTTACATCTTTCGAATTCTTTCTGAAAATATCAGAAATGGTGTGCCAATAAAAACCTGTATCAGAAAATAGATTTTCTCCATTTTTAGCAGACTTGTGATCTAACAGGAGTTTATCATAAAAACATCTTGAACCTTTAGCGGACAAAAAATATTAAGATCACTGATATAATTATTTTTGTGTTTTACATTGTAAGTGTGATTTTCAATGCTTGTGGTAAAATATGAATTATGTATCCAAGATCCATATATGTACCTCTAAAGTTAAACTTACGCTGCAGTTCTTCAAAAGACATAAACCATGCTCGTCACAAAGATCTTTAAGACTGAAAATTCCATTATTAGCCAAATGTCTAATAAAATTATGTAGATTATAAATCTTATTATTCAACCACAAGGGCTGACCTAAGAAACTATTGATATTATCATCATTTATGAAATATTTTGTAAAAAATAGTTTCCATGCTATCAGAACATCTTTCCAAAATGGGTTATCAGTTTTTTCAATACCTGGAAATTTGCGCCATATTTCAGAACATCCTTGAATGGAAAATTGCAGGGATCTAGTAGACTTTCTTTTTCTTAAATATCTCGTAATGTCGACAATTTCGTTGCATTAATGAAAGTTCTTATATCGATCATGCGCAAGCCCCAATAAAAAAAGTCCTTTTCAAGATGCTTCGTTTTATTTGATCAATTTTACCATTCCAAATGAATCTGAAGAATATTTTCTCAAGAAAATTTATAAATTCTTGAGGTGGATTAGGTAGAGTTTTAAAAATGTGAACTAATTTTGAAAGAGCCAATGTTTTAATTAATGTGATTTCCCAATCAATGTCAAATTTCTTTTCTTCCAATTTGCTAGTGATCTATTTATTCTTCGAGTCTTTTTCTTGTAAAGATTACCCACAAATCTTTTAAATTAGGTGTAAATCTAATACCCAAAACTTCAAATCCATTTCTTTGCCATTATATACGTTATCTTGACATAGTATATCTCCAGTACCTGCTTTTAAGCCAATCCATATTGCCTTAGTTTTGTCTATATTTATCCTTAACCTTGACATATTTTAAAAGGTATTAAGTGTGTCTATAACAGCATACAAACTTTCAGTTGAGCCATCTTAACATAATTCAGTATCATCAGCATACTAATTTATATTCCTCATCATCAATTGCAATACCTTTTATCTTATCATTTTGTCTCATCATACACCCTAGGATTTCAGCCACAAAAAGGAATAAGTATGGTGATATTGGGTCGCCTTGTCTGAAACCTCTTTGGTTAAGAAAGACATCAGAGATATGCCTAGTCTGATTTACACATGAAGAGGTATCATTAGTTAAGATATTAATCCAGAGTATTAATTCAGAACTGAAACCAAATTTTGCCAATACAGAATTTTTAAAATCCTTTGAAACTGTGTCAAATGCTTTTCCAAAGTCGATCAAAATTAGTAGCTCTGAAATATCACTTTTCTTTGTTTCAACCATGATATCATACAGTAGCCTTGTATTCTTACTTCATGTTCTACCAGGTATAAATCCAGTCTGGTTTCCATGTATGAGAGAATCTAGTGTAGTTTTCAGTCTGTTTGGAAATACAGGTGCTAATTATTTTACATAAGGCATTTAATCAAAGAATAGGTCTCCAGTTCTTTAGAAAAGTCCTATTTTTGGTAGCTTTAGGTAACAGAGGCGATTTGTTGTTTACAACGCACCCCATGTATCTATGTTAGCACAACATGAAAAATGACATCCTTGTGACGTCCCCATAACGGTGTATATAGGTTGAAAAAACACGTCAAAGCTTAAGCTTTAAGGGAGTGTACAGAATTACATTGTGACAACTTCAGGAATAGGACAAAGGAAAGTGAACGGCATGGCAACGTAGATTTGTTAGCTGGGTTAGAGTCAATTTTCATAGTCCGAATAGGGCGCTTTACAAATTTCGTACATTATCTTAGTATGACTTAAATACCTGAAAGCATATATATGATAATATCGACCAGAATTACCAACAATTGCAACCAGCATTTAACCTAGATATAAATGAAATCAAATCAATTCCAAACTAATAAGAATTATAGTAACAGTTTTGGTGTATATTATAGAAGTGAGACCGAGTCTGGTGTGCGGTGGCAACAAAACACAGACCATGGTTGTTGTTCGAGTATGGCCAGCTAGTTTATTACAATCTATGAATCAATTTTTAAAAAACTGAAACAATAATAACAATATTTTAGAATTACACATCACATTCGGCTGTGCGCCATTACAAGTATATACTGAATAGATATTTAAACAATATTACATATAAGAAAAAACAATAAGTGCACACGCATATAATACATGTGTCATAATCTTCATATTATTAGCATAGCATAAAATTCATTACACATGAATGGAATACATCTATTCCATGTGAATATATTCAACAATAAAATATAACATCAATGGATGACAGTATAGGAAAACGCACCAAGTGTGTGGACTTGGGTTTCCAACACCAGATGTCACTTCACGGCAGGTTCGTCATCATCATCATCATCATCATCATCATCATCATCATCAATAAATATCTGCATTAATAAAATAATCATTTACAATGATGGCGAAAATAGATAATGCAGATTATTAAAAGGCTTATAAAATACTACATCATTACAACCCTGTTTCATTCATTCATCTATATGCAATCATACATAACACACATTGCAATTAATATACACATACATGCAACCGAACACACATTGCAATTGAAATACATATACATTCAACCAACCACATATGACTATAAATGTTCACATTCTTACCATCCATACAACACACTTGCTTAACTTGACATTAGAAAGAGAGTTTAGTTTAAGTTAGAGATAATTATGATAATATAACACATGTAATGTGTTCATAAACTTTAAATAATACAACAGGACACATTGTACTATGTGTCCATAACCACTAGTACTAAAATACCATTGAACACGTCATGCTTTGCATAAATATATAAACCATTACCAGCAAAACATACATGATATGAATGCCAAACACCTGAACATTATATCCCTACAATTATAGAAATACACATTCATGAACTATACAATATAAACCAAAACAAACCTTGCTAATACGAGTCCATATAAAAAAAGATCCAAATGAATACCACATAATTTAGATCCTATATGAGAATCACAAATGCAAAAGACAGGGGGTATGCACCTCCTGAAAGAAATCTAAGGAGTAAGTCATAAAAGTATACCTAAACCTTGTATCTACAAAGACAGAAGCTGAGAAGCAAGAAATAAATGAGAAGAGAAGGGTCGCGGTTGGGGCAAGCTATTGTTTGATATAAGATACCCACGGCATTAAAACAATGGCGAACAATGGGACCGACGATGTGCTTTATTTGACCATACAACCATGCGCGAGGTTAATGACGTCATTTCAGTAACGTTACAAATGACGTCATATATATATCGAAACCAAAAGGAGAGGTGTAGGTTTGCAGAGAAAGAAAAGCACGGATTAGAGACGTATCGTATCCCCTGGGGACATTTTCAAATTCATATTGATTGTTCAATAAATTTGATTCTATTTATATTGGAGCGCCCACCCCTATACATGATAATGCACTCGTCCGAATATGTTCTACCGCGAGAGGCATCATTGTTTTCAAAATGATTTTGTTAAAAATACCATAACTTTTCAATCATTTTTATATATAAAGCAAGTAATTGTTAAGGGTATCTCATATAAGAAATAGAAAATTCGTTGTTGTGCATCTATCGTTGAATAAAACATAGCACGGAGCATATGTTTTATTCGCCCTTCGTGTTTTATGCTCCCTGCTATGTTTTATTCAACGATAGATGCACACCAACTCGTCTTCTATTTCTTAAATAGTGCACTGGTGATAAAGTGAGTGCAAAACGCTCATGCAAAAGCTGAAGTGAGATTGTTAGGTAAGCTTAGCGTGAAGTATCCCAGCAGGCAATCTGTCGTTGTATCAACGTTGAAACGTCGTCGTTTAGCAACGCTGATATAACGTTGAAATTTGATTTGATTTGTGGCGACGTCGAAATATGACGTTATTTCGACGTCGATTCAACGTTGTTGCCAAGACGTTGTATCGAAGTTGAAAAGACGTCATTTTGAAGTCAAGGCTTGTAGATCATTCAGGTTGTGTTATCTTTGGTTCGTTATTATATTTTAAGCAATGCTACTATGAGACTATGCTCTTAACTTCCGCTCTTTTATAAGCTTTTATACAATAATTAGATGGCTGCTCGTGTGAAGTTATCCATGTAATGAAAATTAGTTAAGTAGTGATGGTATTGATGTTTATATGACACTGCAACGATTTAGATCAAAGTGTCACCACACAAATGTTTGTTACAAATGCGCAATTACCGTTTTGTAAGAACTACTAACTTTATTCAAATCGAACATTTATGTTGTCAGTTGTGAACATAACTTGAGAAATTAAAACTGTTTTTCAAATATTTTATTCAGGTGTATGTAAAGGCCATCGGCCCATAATACAGTTGGATCATACAGCAATCAAGCGGCTATTACGCAGCTTAGTTGCATGAAAAACATTTTCTATAGACATCAAGGTATCAAAGATGATCGTAGGCAGGGTAAAGCATAACAAAATGATATACATTCTCAATATTAGTATCGGTACACATTTGAGATAACCTAAGACGCCTTGGCTTATTAGTAGGGGGGGGGGGGGGGGGGGGGGGGGGGGGGGGGGGGGGGGGGGGGGGGGGGGGGGTCGGATTCAGAAATTGTATTGTTATGTTATATATGCTTTACTATAAAACCATTCATATTTTCAAATTATTTTTATTGACTTGAATCTATTATTGATTTTCGGACCAAACCAAATACCTGTTTATATAGCAAATATGAATGCGTTTTTGAGCTAACAGTTAATGATACATGCCAGCCTTGGAAATACATATCATGTGCACTAGCCACAAATTCAGAAATAAAAAACTGTTGAAAAACACCATATAGACAAAATTACCTCCCTTTATTGTGTATTCAGTATGAATATTGTATTCAGTCACAAATGAATTAAAACTACAATGAAATATACACACTATTTGATGCTGTTACAAAGGTATCAATATGAATTATTTGAGTTGAAACAAATCATGAATCAAATTAAAAATCATGTGTCATATCATTTCGGTGACCTTTAGTAAATGGCGAAGTACAGGTATTAACGTAATTTTATTGACTTCCGGATGAAATATTTTCGTATTCGAATATTTAGTCAAAAGACCGTATGTTTGAACATTGTCATAGATCTTTCTGAAAATTGAGATATAAAGAGATCATGGGTAATCAAAATATCATAACTGGCCTAAACATTTAAAACCTACTTTGGTGCAAATAATTTCCAGCTATCAATTATCAAAACATTTTTATAAATACAAGGAATACCTTATACTCTCTCCACAGAGGTGGCTCAAGTCGTAAATCTAGTTTAACGTAAGATTTTATCTGGGAATCGGCATGACCGTCCAAATTCAACCAATCTAGTTAAACTAGATGTATTTATCCGTCAATACGGACTTCGGCCACTTCGGGACGTATTATATTACAGCTAGTTTTAACTAGATTGGAATTGTGTTCCAACAATCTTTCCACCGCATTACGTATCACTTGAAAACTTCTAAAAGTTCATTTCTTGAAATAGGACAATAATTCATAAATTTTAAACATAATAAAACTGACTCGTGTATGCATTAGGCGTAACTAAGCTATAACTGCTTTTGAGCGTACATAAAATACAGACATATACCCTTGATTTCATCTACTTTATCTAATAATTCTTTGTCAAACAGGATGTCAAACTAGTGAGATAACAATATCCTTCCCTCTAAAACGCGTTAGATTTCGCAGGAATTTACGTTAGACTAACAATAGTTAATTAATTTCAAAGAAGGAAGTACAGATCGAAATATCATTAATAACTTAAAATTTAGCCAATTATGATTTCAGATTAAAACTTTGATATACGATAATGTTACGTGTATATGAAAAAAATTATTCTTGCTTATAAACCATATGTGATAAGAAATCTTTGAATGAAGGAATGTGCAAGTCACGATAAGATTTTATATAGAATAAACATCCGGGTCGTGCCTATAACTAAGTCTTGTTTTCAGGGGATTCCCCTAATTTCCCCACAGCCAATCGAATCAACATGGTCACGTGGTACCCCGGAAATAAGCTTCGCGAATAGTCTGGATTGTTGGCAACAATTTTACACATATGAACGGTAAGTTTGCCTTAATTTCACAGAATTTCCGTACATGTATGGTAAAATTAACATTTACATCAAATTAACTGTTGTTTCCATGATACAGTGATAATTTTGACCTCGATTGTACTATAAAACAACCCAGAATGAAGCCTGGCGTTGTTCACGTTGTAATGAATTTCAATGACATTAATGATTTATCATCGTCGACTTCAAAGTCCGTGTAAGTGCGCAACTTAGTTATATATACGACAAGCAAATTTAAGTTTGATGATTAGATGTCTCATGTTACAGTTACGTAGCATAAAATTTAACATACAATTAAGTAACAATTATTGAAATTGTATAATTGTCATATAAACACTCATGAGTTATTTTTGGAATGTAGATATGCTTTCATATCATATGATTTATAAAGTAAGGTTTATATTTTATTGTCGTCTTATAATTCTTTTCATTTCAAAGGGATAATTATTTTGATTGCACAGACATTTTGATTATTGCTGCCTTTGACAATTTAATACTAAAAAAATAAGAAAATTAAAAGTTAAAAATGCTTAATCCTAGAAAATCTTTTTTTAAAACTTGGAGCCATTTATTTTCTTTATTCTTTTCATTTTGTCTCAATATGTTTAGGATAAAGTAATGCCAGTACCAAAAGAATAGAATATTTTGGTGTAGTTTTGGTTTCACTTTCATATTTGATTTAGCTGATAGTAAAAGAACTTTTCTGAAAAACTTCTTTAGATTTTCAGAAAATATTAACTTCCTCATCTTGTGAATTATGCCGCACTCTTGATAAGTCATTCAGGGAAATAGTTCAGAGACAGTCTTCAATGCCAGAAGTATTCAAATTCTGAGAAGTTGAAAAAGCAAAAAATAATTGCCAGGCTGTTTGGGAATAATTATTTTAGTGAGATCTTATTCAATGAAATGTGTTTTTCATTTTCAGGATCATAATCTATTTAAAGATGGCAGATGATGTTACGCAAGGGAGAAGTGAAGGTGACTTTCCCACAATGCAGTGTGGTGCTCGTCTGACTGTGGAGCAAGAGCGTGACTCTTATAAAGAGAAACTTCTTCACATGAAATTAGTCATGAGGGAAATGCAACAGTCTTTGCAATCTCAAAAGATTCGAAAAGAAGGCGTGGAAACCGTCTCAATTCTTTTGAAAGAAGCAAGGCAGCAAATTACGACTCTAGAAAATCAAAAGCGGGCCTTGGAAACGGCAGTGAGAAATTTGCAGAATAGACTAGCTAATCATGGATTGTCAAATAGTGTTACATTTGAGGAAAATGAACTCTTTATTCCAGGGACGTCCAAACAGATTTTAGACAATTTGGCAAAAGAAAACACAAGGTTACGCAATTTAATTGATACATCAGGAAGTTATGAAGATGTCTCAAAATTACAAGAGGTAGGGTTTATTTTTACCTTCTTCTAATTTTTTGCTTGATTTGAACTTTGAACTTTATATTTTGTTCGCCATCTTTTGCTGTGATACAGATAAATCTGTTCAACATGTATTATGCATTTATGTTATTATCATTTACTTAATTGTCTTGTTTGTTTTCTGCAAAACGAAGAAAGTTTACAACTTTCTAAACCTTTTACCCATATGTTAAAATAATCGCTACCTTTAAGGCAAAGTATCGCAGACTTGAGAAGTTATATAATCTGTATGAAAGTTACTGTAAGCTCTTTTCATGTTCGTTGGAGCTTTCCAAAAACTTGTACAGTTTCTTTCTTTTATGTACTTGTTTAAACATGAGATACATATTTATTGACCCAAAACTAAACTAAAAACATCATTATTTATGTAACCATTTAAAAACATTTATTCCAGACAATTCAAAAGCTTCAATCAATAAATTCATATCATCAAGTCGAGAAAGACAATCTTCAACAAAAAGTAAACGAACTCGAACACATGATGAAGTCTTCCGACAGCGATAAAGACAAGGTCATAGGTCAACTACGAGAGCACATTGACAAACTTCAAAACAATTCCCGAACCCAGGATGTCCTGTGTCAGTCAATGAGCGGCGAGGTGTCAGGCTTGCGACATCAACTTCGAGACTTTGTGCTTCAGTGCCAACAATTGGAGATCCGCCTGGAGGAGGAAGACAAGAGGAAGGCGAAGGCAGAAGAAGAAGTATGTGTCGTATAGTTCTCAGTCTGATTAAAAGCGACCGTGTTCTGAGGAATAAAAGTTTTTTTAAAATGACTCCAGCGCGCGGGGGGCTTTCTTCTCCACAACGTTCTGAAGGCAGCCTCACTGCTCGCAAGTTCTGACACCAGTTTAGTGCAGACAAAACCTAGTCATTAGCGAACCAATCACATCATTGTGTTTAAAATTAGGATAGCGGCGATCAAGGTTAACAAATGGTAAATGGGATTTACTTGCCCCTAGCTACTTTTACTTTTGCCGCACGCATTGTGATTGGTTACGTCAACGTAAGAACATGCGCTACAGTAGGCTGCGGTCAGACTGTTGTGGAGAGGATAGCATAGACAGATAGAGTTCAAATCTCGGTAGAGTCAATATTTTGAAAGTTTTACTCCTCGGAACACGGTCGATTTGAAACAGACCATATCATAATAGATATATGATCAGATTTAGTATCTAGATTATCTATACAATGATATTATCGTCACAGCTCTGTTTACTACGGCAATGTAAGTTTTTGTCAAATGCCCATGAATTTTGAACTTTTCTATTTTTATTATAGAGCTCAAAAGATCTACCAGATGGTCAAAGAGGCAGAGAGCAAACACAAACATTTAATGTGAGTACTTAAGTTAAAAACATTGTTAGGTAATTTAAGTAAATTTTGCTTTTATCACATCAGCTGCTTAATAAGTGCATTCACACCCTGATCGACGTAACAACAGAAATGGCAGGTCATTTACGAGGCGATAGTCAAAGATTGGCTTCTTGCTATTTTTAGCATATATGGAAATGTTCTGAGATGAATGTGAGATGAATTATATAGTACAAGTATTGACATATTTTATCCTTTCTACCCTTTAGAGTGAGAAGTCCACACCAGACGATAACATTCTTGTTGAAGAAAACACAAGGTTAAAAGAAGAAATCAAAGTTGTAAGTATCTTTTTGTCCATCCGTATCTTAAAATATCTTCAAATATTTTTTCATTTCTCTAAAAACATCCAACAAGAGAGACAAAAGGCAAGGACAACTCTTTCAATAGAAGTAAGATTTAAGAGGGATGTGAAGTACTATTTGAGTCTATTTCTAGCATAGTTTTTAGGAGTGACTAATGACCTTATTTTACTATTGACTTTGCGATAGTTAAATGTCAACTACAACTGAGATAGTAATAGACTATTGTGACCCACTATTGCAATAGTTTGGATCCAAACAAGAATTTATTTCAACTTTGATTCCCAAACATCTGATTGATGAAACTGTTGCCAGTCATTTTACACTGTTGCAGCAATTCTAAAAGAAAATTTCTCAAATAAACCTGCTTGAAATACTTGTACAAGTCATCATAAATGTAACTTACCTAAGAGAAATAACACTTTTGAAAGGTTACCATACTATTGATTCATCAACAGTGTTTTCATTTTCCCTATCGATAGAATACTATTGCAAAGATGACTATTGTAATCCATTGACAGTTCAATATATTGTTACACCCCTAATTGTTTCGGTAAAGAGCAAAGGTGCCCCCGGATCTCTTTTTATTAATTTAGTGTACTGCCAAGGGTATAAAGCAGATAACACTGTAAGGGAGTAAATAAATGATTATTAATTTAATTATTATTGTTATCAATATGATAAATGTTTTGCCCTTGACTATTTCCTAACAGTTGAAGGAGATGAACCAGCGATGGCAGGTCTATAACAACGACCGAGAGCGGCACATGCGGGAGCTTAACAGCAACTACAAGGAACTGCAGCAGAAATATCGTCTCGGTGAGGAGACGAGAATAACTGAGGAAAGGGAGAGACAGCTCAACAAACTCATTATGACCGCCAAGGATAAGCTGGAGAAGATGGGGCAGGATAAACTTCAGGTAATGGTTGAGGATTTGGAGATGGGAAGGGAATTTTGATTGTGATAAAGGGAAAGAAAGGGAGGAGGGTGATTTTATGAAAGGGAGACAGCTCAACAAACTCATTATGACCGCCAAGGATAAGCCTGAGAAGATGGGGCAGGATAAACTTCAGGTAATGGTTGAGGATTTGATGGGAAGGGAATTTTGATTATGATAAAGGGAAAGAAAGGGAGGAGGTTGATTTTAGGGAAGAGAGACAGCTCAACAAACTCAAAATCACAGCCAAAGATAAATTATGGTTGTTGCGTAATTTCACTACTTTCATTGGTTAAGCTTATTTCTCAACCACATGAAAAACATTATCTAAGAAAAGGCCAGAAAACATCAATGATTCTTCTTCAAACAGGTTGAGGAGCAACTGGCCCAAAGAGATGAAATAATTCTGAACTTACGAGCGGAGATACAGCGCCTCAAGTCAAATCAGTCGATGGTAGACGAGGAAACCCTGAGCGCACTGAGAGCTCAGATACAGGTCTGCACTGAGGACTTCGAGACTGAGAGGAGAGACCGCTCTGCTGCGCAAAACAGAGCCAATCAGCTATCAGACGAGGTGCAGCAACTTAAGTTGGAGGTGTGTATTGACATCAGTGTTTTGGAAAGATATGACAAGGCTTTATGAATATATGGAATTCCTCTATTGAAAATTAATGACATATTGTTTCTTGCTATGACTTTACTCTATGATGAATAATATGTATATCCTTAGGATCTGTTGTATCACGACTACACAAACACCAATTGAATTGAATCTTCTGATGTTAACTTAAGTCAGCTTCCATGTTTAGTGACAGTGGAAGTTTTTAAGATTTGTATTGGTAACCTCCAGTAAGTATGAATCCGTAGCAAACACCTTAACACAACACCAGTAATGTGCAGTGAACAGATAATCTACTAGTCTTAAGCGAGATATTCAATTGTCATCAATATTTTCTTCAGAACCAGCAGTTACGATATCAGCTACAAGCTCCAAACAACGGACAGCAGCTTCTCCCGAGGAATGCCAGGCCGTACCATCAGTCAATGTCGCCTGAGGTATGTTCATCGCCAAAATATTTATATATACTTTAACTTCAGAATCAGATGAATTAAATACATTAGAATCTTACTTCAGAAAAATAATGATTTTTTGGCTACCTTCGAACTCCCTCCAATGGTAAATTGTTGTCCCATCGAGGTCTTTTATGTGGAAACAAATTTCGTGGTGACATTTCTGTTTAGAAGTATTTTAGTAGCGTCTGATTAGAATATAACCCAGGTGAAACATGATACTGAGGGTAACATTTTGGTTGATTTTGATTTTATAACTAAATAAATGAGAGCTAACACTCTGTAAGATAAAACAAGAATGAGAAGTGAAGCCATTCATCAACCCTACGAGCGTGAAAAGCCGTGAGAAGGGAATACAAGGCATTATTTATTAATCTTACAATAAATCAATTGTAAATGTTTGGATATTGTATTCATGCATATAGTTTATTTATATTATGTTTTAAAATTAGTAAAAGAAAAGTGTTTTTTCCTCCACGTAATTTTCCCACGAAACAACATGGTGGATCATGCCGATATGTCAGCCTCTTTAAATATTAACCAACTGCAAGATGTCAGTAAAACGTTTCATTGAAGATTATTTGAAATCACAAGCTCTTTGTTTTCAGTGATGGGTTTTGAGGAGCATTGTTCAGACATGCTTCCCCTATTGTCATATAGGCTTACTAATTTTGGTTTCAAATTATGACTGTACTATTGAGGAAGTAAAACTATGATTAATATCAAAGTAAATATAATTCTCTTTTTTTTGCACCTATCTATTATGTTTCGAAATGCAATCTCAATCATCAATGTTTCATCACTTCGTCTTAGTTTTTCATTTAGTGACACGGTTTTTATTGAAAAAAAACAAAAATTACCTGCTCAAACCAGGAAGTAATCAAACCGGTTGTAGACAGTGTGCATGACTGACTTTATTCAACTATCCAGAGTAAGGCTGTAGTTACGAGTTTAGTCACAGGAAGTTCTGTTAGATCTTGATGTTTTTTCCATCCACCTCTATAGAATAATCATCTTGACATTCTGTTCCTGAAATTACTTTATTTTAAAGGTATTTCTATGAATTAAAGAAGGCAGTCATGTCTGATTGCTGTTGTTTATTTCAAGAGATCTGTTTTTATTACTCTCCTGTTGAAGATATCACTGTTTAATAAACATCGCATAACATTGCACATGATGTCACAATGTTTAAGTATGACGTGATAGTGTAAGCGGCGCGGTAACACTGGTAGTCTCGTGAGTTTCATGCTTTTTATTGTAATTGCGCAAGTCCTGTCTAAATACATTTTTGTAAAACTCTGAATGGTGTCAGTATCTAGGTTAAATACCAAACCATTCACTTGTTTCATAAAAATGTAGTCAAACGGCACATAGTTTAGTCTTCTCCATTTACATCACACCCTATCTAAAATTACTCTAATTATAGGTCCAGCAGCTGACAGCTCGAGGCTGGAATCACGGAAGAGCAGTGGTGGCAGACGGATTCAACAGAGCAGATTCAGAGACTGACGGTCAACTCAACGATCTCTCCGGTTCAGGAAATTCTTTTTCTCAAAGTAACTTCCCCAGAGGATCAGCCAACTTTGCTTCTGGCCCAGTCTCTATGCCAGTGACAAGATCAGAGCCATCATTTTTCAAGTCAAGCAGGAGGAAACAGGAAGACACACTTTGTTGTCCAAAATGTAGTAAAGGATTCTCCGAGGAAGAACAGGATAGGTTGTTGGAGCATATGGAAGAGTGTTGTGAATAGTTTGAAGGCAAATATTTCATCTGAATAGAATTAAAGATATTTTGTCCCATTTGTGTAATTTTACCCATTGAGTGATATTTTTCATTTTGTACAAACATAACCAGTGTCATACAAATCATGTGTGTACATTTGTAAAATCAGCTATATTTTGCCCAGCACCTAATGAATCTTGTACATAGTTAGAATCTTTCATTTCTCTTGACACTATGGCATTAATGAAGCATGTCTTTGCAAATGAAGCAGGCTGTTGCTAATTATCTTTACATAATTAAAACCGATAGAAATGATAATGCAATATTTGTTTTCTATAATTTGTTCAAACTATTCTTATAAATCAAACTCATTTGTGTATTAACCTGACTCTTACTGAGGTAATGAATACAGTTTAGTTGTTTCCGAAACTGTGACACTTTCCATGTAATTGTCTTTGTTCTTTAAGGGCTGAGTGACGTCCTGACAGTCTTAAACACTGTGCTCAATCCTTGAAATGGGTTTTCATCATGACAGTATTACAGTTACTGACTTTTACTCCTCTACATGCTGTACCAAACCTCACACACAAGGTTATCACCACACTCGTTCAGAGACAGACTCCATTTCTTACCTTGCTGCAGTTCAAAGCATTCATAACAACCTAGTGCAGCTTGGCTTACATCTCACATCATTTTACATAATTTATCAAAACTTTTTAAGGCATTTCTTTTTTGTAGAAGTTGATAATGCTGGTAGAAGTTGGAACAATGTTTGCCATTTTGTCCCGACATAAGTTGCTTGAGTCATATTCTCCTATGCTAACCTCTGTTTCAATTCGAGCATGTTCTGGTCTTGAAATGGAGATGGCCTATTCCTTACAGAAAAGTAAGTTGTGCAATCAGCTTAGGTATTTCCAAAGTCGTTACTTGCAAAGCCTCAATCGTGAGTTTTGAGAAAATCATCGTTTCTTTGACAATAAATTTCGCAAATGAGTCTTCTTGACCGGATATGATACGGTGATGGAATCACCCTTGGTGACAACAAGCAAGGCTTCCATACAAGAAGTGTTTTCATTTGCTAATAGTAGTCAAATAGTTTATGTTGCATTTTTGGGTGCTAGAGTAACTGTAAAAAATTTCAGGAAGTGCTCTGACAGAAGTTTCATCCCGGATTTGACCTGAGCTACGTATGTTGTTGACTTTATGTGTGAGTTGATCTGATAAAAAAGAGATAAGAAAAGAAAATCATGTTAAATGTTTTGCGGTTTAATTTGATGTAGTGCTGTTACGTTCCTATGTATGCTTTGAGAAATATCACATGTTACACAAGCTGTTTAATGTGCACATCTTTGTTTACTATAGATTTATAAAAACATTAATCAGGCCTTTGTGAATATTTATTAGAATTATTGACATGAAATCACTGTACATTCAAGGGTGCAGCTCCGCAAAACAGTTGCAGAGATGCAATCAATTGTACACTTACAATCAATTGTAAGTGTTTTGTGGAACGTGATCGAGAACTAGTATGTGGACACAGGAATTAACAAAACTTGGTATTGGTTATGACTCGCAGCTCCAGAAATAATTTCAGTGAGTTGCTAAATATTTATAATAACTCAGTGAATTTATCTTATGTCTTTATAAACATTATCAGTGCAATGTAGAAATCATACTATCTAATATTTACACAAAAATACCATCCTGTTCTACTGAGCAGAAACAGAAATTTGTAGGCCATGTTCCAATTTGTGGTGTCTGTATACGACTCCGGAGCCTCTTATAACATAGAAATACAAACAGAATTGCTGGAAAATCATGGATGACAGATTTGTATTGTACATCGTTTCGTGTGTATCCTTTCAGTAGTCCGAACATTTCACTATCCGAACGTTTTTGATGATAAACGGAAGTGTTCGGATTATCGAGGTCTGACTGTATTTCTACATACCCTTTACCAAAGTTTGATTCATTTTGTTTCAATGTCATTTCTCAATTCTGTTGAGAAATATATTTTATCTAATTATACTGATGTTTAAAACAATGTTACGCTTGTGTTGGCAGTAATTGGGATATATATTTTTGGCATATTTTTGTATTTAGATTAAAAATTAATAAGTTGTATTCATCAGTGTTTTTGAAAGTTGTTTAATAGTACTGATTTCTAATTAAAATAATTATTTATTTTGAATTTTTTATGTTTTCACGTCTTTTTTTTTTTTAAAGCAATTCATCAGGACAAATTTTGCTGTTGAAAATGTCTTCGACAATCAACCCAGCTAGGTTTTAAGTTGCGCCAGTTTCCATCACTGGCTAATTGTGACCTTGCTGTTAACCTTCCAAAATTTGTTTTGAGTGTAGAGCCAATTTTGGCGAAAACTGCAATTCTCGTAAAATTTCACATTGGACTGTCTAGATCCCTTGCAGTATCCTGGACAGCAAGCACAGAAAATTAAGGGAAACGATGCAAGGTCTAAATTGGGGAGTGACGCAAGTTAGGTCATTACGGAAGACAAGTCTTTAATTGTTTGTATATTCATATTAAATACTAGACAGACAAAATCATTTTATATGAAGTCTTGAATTGCAAGAACTAAGAGGTTTTACCATAAGTTGTTGTGCATCAACATGTTACATGATGATGTTTAGCTGTGTTTACATATGTATGACAATCGGTGGTTACAAAAGCTGCTTAATTAACTGTCCGCATATTGAAGACGAAGCTGAAATGTACATTACTTCACTAAAATAGTTGCAACTTTAAGATTGTCATATATTTACGTATTTGAAGTATTAAGCGCCTCGGGCACTTGGTGAATTATAAAGTGGGGTTCCTTTTAAAATTTATTTCCATTTAATTCTAATGATGATAAAAAGAACAAATTCTGGCACTTATAGAAATTTTAGAATGTTTAAAAGTTTAACCTGCCTAACAATTAAATAAAAAGAAAGTCACTTACAAGCATGGCTGAACTTGAAATGCAGTTACGGGACTCATGGAATAAGGAACAAAACTAATGTTTTAAATGCAAACAAAGTGCCTAGTTTATTACACAGGCAAAGTTATGAAAAGGGGTACCTATTTTTTTTGTGAGCTTCAAATGTCATCGGGGGTGCTTATGACATCAAATCAACACAAGAAAGGTTTTTCAACAGCAAAAGATGACTGATAAGAAAGAAGTAAATTAGTGTCTTCAAAAAATAAACTATGATAAAATCATCCAGCAGTGTAAGAATTTTGACATCTTCAGCCAAATTTATTGACAATATGTCTTAAGATATATATTATTTTTAGTCGCATTTGATTTCATTCATATCCTATAAATAATAACATTCCGTAAAGGGTGACATAAGGATATATTATTCCCTTGAAAGGTTTCATGCAACCTGCGTTCCGCTCGTTGTGTAAAACCTATTGCGGGAATAATATATCCCTATGTCATCCTTGACGGAATGTTATAACGAATTTATCTTACCGAATGTCTTAATGTTTCATTAAAAAGACAAACAGAAATGAACAACACCTATGACCTGATCATTTACATGACTTTGATTGATTTGAAGTGGAAGCACGCTTTACTCATGTAGCAGGCTTTCTTACATGAGGTAGGATAATTATATTTGTGCAATCCTGGTATTTTGTATAAAAAATTATTCAGTTATACTGAAGTCTAAATGAAAGTTGACATTTGTCATTGTATTGTAATTAATGTCATTCTTCAAATGAACCCATGATAATTTATGTAGTTTAGGTTTTAGGCCTTATTGTTTTACTTATTCTCTAGTTATTCTACATGGTTGTGGCAGTTATGATCTCTCAAACTTTCCAAAATTTCTTCCAGTAGCTACAAGGAGGCTCAATATTTCAAATAACATCTATTTATAAAGAGGACTGAAGACTTTTATAATCAGGAAACAATTACGTGTAGATAAGCATTTTTTCAAAGCCATTGTCTGAATTGTGAGATTTAGGGAACCATTGCGTAAATTTTCTCGCATTTTGTCTAAAGTAATATTTTTCTCTCTGAACTCAGATTCTTCTGTAGAATTATTTAATTTAAGTCAAGACATCAAATTATATGTCCTTTAAGATATGATTCATTAATAAAAATGACAATCTAGTTCGGACAATAAGATTACTGGCTGTCAAATTAACTGCTTGTAAAAACAAATGGCTTTTTCTTGTGCTTTGCACTATTTCATCAAATATATTTACAGACTTTTCTCCTAACTGGATCATGGTTGTTTATGATTGTAATGTATCTAACATTAAATTTTTATGTCAAACTAATGACATGTAATACAACGAAATTAGACAGGCAAAATATATAATAAATCTGATTTAGAAAGAAATAGCATCTTGTTTTTTATTTTATTGAATCCATTCCATAACATCAAATCAAATAAAATCATGTAAATATTAAGTGATTTTTGTGTTCATTATCTATGTTCCTTATGGAAACAACAAATATTTTTAAACATTCTAAAAGGCATGTGTGAATGGAGAAAGCTTTAAAATTTTTTTATCTTGAATGGATCAAAATTCAGACGGAAAAAAAATCAGAACCTGCATGTGAAAGTTTTCTGTAGACTAACTCTTGAAAGTTAAAAATCAATATGCTCAAATTCCTCGCCATGAATAAACTCTGAGGATAATATAATGATAATCTTCTGTAAATATTTCCTTGAAGTTTCTTGAGAACCTTGTCAGAATGGTCTGACAGCTGCCCCAATATTTCTGCAATGTGATGGAAGTGACAAATATGTCAGCTTGGGTTAGACCAGGGTAATGGGGCATAGAGGAATTTGAGTCTACAAAGTGGAGATATTGTGCTACATAAAAGCTCCGTTATTATTATAATTATTATTGTTGCAGTTTTCTAGGAGAAGTCGAAATTGTAATGACACCAAACATACAGAGAAGGATGACCACCCATGTCATAAGCTCATCTTGCCTTGAATTAAAAATTGACACATAAGCTAGGTCTCTCCTGGAGGAATCAATAACAATCAAAACAATAAAAATAACCCTTTATTTCCCGGCATTTGCATGTGACATAAAATTGTAAAACACTTATGAAAGCAATAAATGACACTGGTTAAAAAAACACTGTAATCAATAGTTCTAACATCTAGAACAATAAAACTTGCAGTAAGTTCATCTTGTACATTGTAAATTTTCAAAATCAAAATCAAAATCAGAATATTAAAGACGGAGTTTTCAAGTCATGTGTAAGTGTAAAGTATTTATAAGATCCAAATATTAACTGACCTATGACTATCTCTATTGGCAATTTAAAAATCTGTTCCAGTTGTGCCATTATCAAAAATAACATCTCTTGTGATTTTCAATCTAGTTAAAACTAGCTGTATTGATCTATAAGTACATCTAGAGAATTACAGATTCTGGTTACTCTTCAGCTGACTTATGAAGGATCTGAACCTTCCAATAAAAAACGGGCATTTTGCATAAATGATCAGATACACAAAAACGAATATTCCATCAAAAATATCTACACAGGGTTGATGTTGTCATCTTTTACATCATAATTCACTATAAAACATTAATTCTGTTGGGGTTTTGTAAATCGAGGTGCATAAAAACTGACTGATTTTCTCTCTTGCACAAACCAGAATAGGTGTGTAATTCTCGAGATATAATAACAGACCTCGGAACATAAAACATACAGATAGTTTCAACTAGTTTGTACGATTTCATAACTTGCTGTGCTATTTCATAACTTGCTGATATGTTGTACATCATCTATTTTGTCATGTTTAATCTTTCAAATCATACAAATAGTAATGTACAATAAAAATGGCAATCTACAAAAGTTTTGGCTGAATACATGGAAGGTTGTTCTAACGGCTGTATGAAAAAATATTACATGGGAAGTGATGATACAAACAGGATGTCTATGACATACTATGTTTTTGACATGAGTCCCTATATATTATTGTAGTAATAGAGAACACCATAATTAATCAGTCATTGAATAATATAAAATAATCAAAACCTACTTCATACATAGGTAGATTACTTGCCATCACTGCATTTGAAACATGACATCATGACCAAACTCTGACGTAAAAGGCTCCATATATTGTGACAGCAGAAGTTTTTAAATAGATTTTAATTTTTGTTCCGTCAAAAAATTAACCTCAATATAACTTGTCACTACTCAAGTTTTTTCATAATAACACAACTGTTTAAAAACCAAATAAGATCTCTGCAATATTCTAATATTCACAAAATGCCATCTCTAAATGAAACATATTGTAAAGATTACAAAGCAACCATTTATCATAATAAATACTTTTGCTTAACTGACTTTCTAGTAACATATTAATTTTTCAGCTAGATACTTAAATAAAACAAACTGCTTCCACATTATTAATAGGATTAGGATTAAATGGCCCACTGGATGGAATGTTAATTAACTATGGTCCCATAACCATGTAACAATTAGCTGAATAGTTTTAATACGTGTATAGAATGAAATTTTCTGTTGAAGAAAAAAAGTAAATCAGAATATGCCATTTGAATACTTATAACTTGAGAGAAACTTGAAGTAACTGTCAAAAAACATGTGCAGTAAAGTGTTGCTTAAAAACATGATCGACCCAACTTATTGGTAATTATTCCTCTTTGAACATTTCTTCACTAAAAACATAGGGCACTCATTAGAATGATAAAGAAAAGCTTTCTCTTCAAATGGATAGAAGCTGAGGGTATGAACCTCGCCTCTTGAATTTCTTTTTAAAAAGTTGCCCCGCAAAAAGGTTCACCCCTGACATTTCCTTCCACCTCCTTTTAAAAAGCAATTCCCCTTTTAAAATTCATTGATCAAACTTTTCCCATCTTAACCCTTTTTTTTGTAGCACTTTTATTAAAAACAACTTTTTTTATTTGGATCCGAATTCTTCAGTGAAGAAGGTTGTTGCATTTTCTTTATAGTTTATAGGCAAGTTGAATTTGATGTCTTTGGCACCAAGAGATGCTGCACCGACGGCGCCAGACACTTTGAGTTCCAGGAGAGTCACTTCCTTGATGCCGTTCTTTGGCCCACGGTCTTTCATTACTTCAATGAAACCTTCAACATAAACAGTTTTTTATTCAAACGACAAATATTATGAGCAAGATGTGTTCATTACTTTCAAAATCTTTTGATTAGCAAAACAGAAAAAGTTATAAATAATAATTAGAAAACAAATATGCTCGAATATGCCAGTTAATGATGAATACTTCCAAATGCAGTCACCTATTTTGACAATGGTGGCCGAGTTGTAGAGAACTTAATACCCAGCATAGGTGCTTAATACAGTGGATATGTGGCTTAAAATTCCACTTTGGATTTGTTATAACTAAAAGAAGATCTAAATTATTTCCACTTGTATAATAACTTCCCAATGCAAGTCGAACTACAGCCATGCTGTATTTTGTTAACTTTATTTGTCCACTCTTCAGCGCACTGCAGCTGAACTTGAACCTATGTGAGAAAACTATTTGTATAGCCAATGTAGCCTTATAGCCAAAAAGGATGCTGCACTCAAACTAGAAATTTTGAAGCAATGCAGCAAGCTCTAATCAGACAGTGAGGAAGGCTGGCTGGGTTATGTCTTGCAGGGGGTTGAGGGGAAAGGGGAGGGGCAGGCGGGGGCAGGCATTCCAACATTGCATGTTACCTGGTTGAAGGAGAGACCAGCTCTTCCAAACAGAGCCCACAGAGACAATATGGAGTCCTCCCTCACACTCCAGAAGTGTCTGTAAGAAATACCTTTGTTAGGTAACAGCAAGTAAGCAAGTTATCAATAAATGTCAAGAGGAGTTTTTCCTTCATCCATACACAATCAGACTTAAAAGACCTTTGAAATTTAGGCGCAAGAAATGTCATGGTAAGGATACTATCGAAGGTCATACATGCATGTGACTTTTGAGATTTCCTTGTCAAGATACCAAATTTTTCATTTGTTTTATTGATATTTTGCCAAATGTTAAGCTAAGTCAGGGATAACTTTCGCAAAAATGGCCAAAAGAAGATAGACATGGGTCAAACAATGATTTTTCTGAAAAGCTTATGAAATATTTCCAAATATATTAGGGCAATGAGATCTGTAATCATCTCATAATTATTCATTGGACATTTACTATTTCAATAGAACCAGCCCTTATCATCTAGAATATACTCCCAATTTTTGCCAGTGTCTCAACTTGGGACATCAAAATTATGAGAAGTGCAGATTAAAGTATAAATACAATTTATGAATTCAAAATAACCTTGGGACAGGAACATGGTGTCCATATCTATTTATATGATTTTTTACAATACCAAAAATTGCATGCTGTTATAGCTATTTTGATGCTGCTAACAACAGCCGAGTCAACACTTGAGTGATGTTAACATCGTGATACGAAATATAACTAACTTGACCCTTATGTTGATAAATGTAGTTAAAACTAGATGTATTGATCCGTCAATCCTGCGATTCGAAGAGCTGGGCCAGCACTTTTTTGATTGGCTGATGTTCGCGCCTGCTCGAATACACCTGTAATTCGCTAGATGTAATAACGGACTTCGGGACGTATTATATTACAGCTAGTTTTAACTAGATTGCACCCTTAGACAACACTATTTGAATAACCTTCTGTAAATATTACCTTGTCAATCTTTGGTGCCACAGCCAGAATATGGAGGGCCATGATCTTGCCAGCCTCCTTGAAGATGTGTTTACAGAGTTCATCACCTGTGTCAAGGGCACCTGCAGAAAACAGACATTCTCTGTATTAAAGAGCCACTTCATTACATATTATTTACCTTCGATACGAACGTAACTGTCATATGTGGTGATATAAAATCAAAAAATCTTAACTTTTCATGTCTAAAAGACATATATATATGACAAAGACTGGTTTTCCTTGAAAATCTAAAAACAGCCTTATAAATGCACAGAGGTGTAGATATAACGTCCAATATACATGGATACTAGTTATATAACCTAACAAACACTATCAACTCCTAACTGCCCTCGTGGCTGTTTTAGATAAGTCTCCAAAATTACGTTTGACTATTTGACGCACCCCACTGTCCAGTTTTGATCATCATTGCTACATTCTACCTGTCACTGTACAAAACAAATTAGCTTTAAAATGTTTATTTTTGGTAACAGTCGATACTTTGCGATCAAATGACACCATTGAATAAGTTTGGCATATATGACTCCCACAACTCACTGAGTGGGCGCTTTAAGAGTTATCTTGTACCCATCAGCAGGGCTCCAGATAATTATTTGGACACAAGGGTATTTCACTCCTCAAAATATAACTTGAGGAGTAAAATTACCACATGAAAAAAATTAGGAGTATTTCAAGGTTTATCGTTTTCAGATCCTCATTCCAAGTTAGCATCTTTGTCGATGTAAGTCGTTGATTATATTTTCCACACGTTTAATCTGTAAATATACAAGTGATTTCTCTTTGACGAAATATAATATCGGTAATCTTTGTTTTCATGCAGGTTGGCATCAACTTGACTACCATTCGAGATGTAAAGATAAAGCATGTAGAAATGAAACTTTATTTTGACATGTCATGATCACTCCTGTAATCAAATATGTGACTCGTATTCTGGGAAAGTTCTGCGTATCTGTCACTCATTGATTTCATTTTTAAAGCGTATATAATCTGAATTACCTGTGCGTATTTTACGCAGATACGCATCTTATCTGGAGCCCTGCATCAGACAATCCAAGATCTTCTAAACAGTACAGTGACAGGTCAAGATATCCAACATGGGGTTAAAAGTGTTATTGTCTAAACTGCAACGTTCTTGCTAAAAAGAAAGTTTTACATCCATAGAACTTGTCTCTCAATCATATGAACAACTTCTTAATGCCTATTGAGTAGCCTTAAAAACACTGCTATCCCAAAGTCTTTTGAAATGATCGTCATTGAGATTCCATCCTCGTCGTCAAGTTAACACTGATGTTATGGTAGGTTTCTAAGATGGCTGGTTTTAATCTTAAATTGACCTTTAGGAGTTGATTTCATTCCTACTTGCTTTCAAGTACTCACACTTGGCCAGCTCTTTGCACATGCCAGCAATTTTGGCTTTCTCAAAGTTGGTGTAGAAGTAGTCAAGCAGCTCTCCTCTCTCTTTGATCTGGAACGTAAGATCGGACACCTTCAATGATGTTTCAACTAATAAAATGATGAAAGCCTACATGAAGCAAAATGAGCAACAGTTATTGATTTTCGACTTCTTTATTGCACCTCTTTGACAGGCATTCTAGAAGTTGATGATATGAAGGATAAAGACGACTTTCATGGATAGGCAACTTCTTTATTCTGTGGAAGCGACGTTTTAACATAGATTCTACTGTCTAAATCACTTGCTTGACAACGACATTAGAATCAATGTCGAAAGGTCACTTCAACAGAAAAAAGAAGTTGCTTATCCATAAAAATCGTCTTCATCCTTCTATAATGCAACAGTGAGACATATGGGTGAAGATACAAATGATGATAACGGTGTTAGCATCTACACCAGAACTTCACACTTTTGTAATGAAGAAGTTGAAAATCCTTAGAACTCTTCCTCATTCTTCAAGACATCTTCTTGAAGTCTACCTGAAACTCTTTCCTTTTCTACTGCATGCATATGACTTACTTTTTAGGCAACCAATGGCTTATAAAACAGAACAAGTGTTTGCCACTAACATGGCAATGTCCCCGCCATTATGTGATATTTAGATGCTAAGCTTTACGAGATATCGCATTAATTATGTATTACAAAGTGGTCAAAGTGTCGTGGTGACCTTGAAAACGACGTCATTGTCACCAATGTCGACTGGCGTCTGAGTTTTCCTCCATTGAAGGCCGTCACCACATATGAACACTCTATGTGCTAAGCTTTACGAGAAAAAGCGTTAACAATGTATTACAAAGTGGTCAAAGTGTCATGGGGACCATGAAAATGTCGTCAAGGTCACAAAAGTCGACTGGCGTCTAAGTCTTCCGCCATTGAAGGCTGTCACCAGCGGACGGACGCACAGAAGCCACTGAATTCATAGTCCCCGTTCCACGTTGCGGCGGGGGACAATAAAGCAATTGGCTGTGTAGCTATTCAATCTTTGCATGATTTAGCATCTGAGTTTGCTGACCTATATGAAATCCTTAGGTTTAGAACTTACAATGAACCATTTCCAAACATTCAATCATAATCGGTTGGTCAAGGCATATCTACACAGGAATCCAGCATTCTCTCATTAAAAAGTATGTACATATCCTTCAAGGACGATTTTTTATAAGTCATTCATGTGATTAAATGCTTACTGTCACATTGTAACCTAATTCAAATCTTATTAAAGATTTTACAGCTGTTGTTGTATTATACACAATAACAGCAGAATTGCCTACCTTCCTTTCAGCGAATATGTACACAAATTGTACCTTAGGTCTATTTTGTTATTTTTTGAGTAAAAAAAAAAGAAGGTAGTATATTACCATTTGTTCAGACACATCATGCTTATTTAAACATTTTTAACTCTTTTCACAATGTTAACTTAGAATTTACTTTTCAAATTGAACTTTACCGGTAGTAACAGTTTAGCACTCCAATACTCCGTAAATATTACTTTTAAAAGAAAAAATTACATTTTTCAGAATAGGTGTACAATTTGCAGTGTTGATGTACAATTATGTTTTTAGACTGCTAAGTGTACAAAATAATCCAAAAGAGTTCAAGTAGGCAGCCCTGCAACTTCCCTTGGGTGACATTTTACACCTCAAACTTCGCCTAGGACAATGAAATTTATTAATCTATTAGTCTTCACCCAAAAAAGATGGTGTTCTTAAATTGTGAGCTTCCATACTTAACTCTCAAATTTAAAACACATAAATAAATCACATGACATCCTCACCTCAAAGTAAGAGCACATAATGTTCTGTACAGCGTCGGTGTTGTAGGGGCACTTTATAAGGTTGTCTTCATGATCAAAGTAAGTTTTTAGAGCTTTCTGAGCAATCCAGTAGGCTGTAAAACAATAAACGTGATATTTTTTAATTTGTCATAAAGGTATGTTAGTATGATAATTTCAAATGGTAAAAAATTTTTGGCGCCTGTAAAATAAGTTTAATCTATGATGATTGTTTCTTAAAACCATTTAACATTACTTCTTTCTGAAAACTCATATTTTTTAAAGCTTCTAATGCCTTCTCAGAATAGTCTAAGAAGAGCAAACAAATATGTTATAAATTACAGCTACGCTTTAAAACAATAATAAACATGAATTATTTTGAAATATTTTAATTTTATGAAACAAACATTAAATGAACAGCTGGCACTGAGTTGGTGGTTATTTCAATAACATATTTGGTCTGAGGGAGAGAAACCCAGAGAGAAAACTTTATGATTTAAATAATATCAACCTTAAAACCATTTTCTGTACCTGACGACTCGTCTCCTAACAGGTGTCCCCAGCCTCCACAGCGATGTGAGGAGCTGTCGGGGTTGATCAGCTGACAATTTGAGCCGGTACCAGCGATAAGCACTATACCTCCTAAAACATCAACAGCAATTTTTTTTTACCTACATTAGGAAAACCTTACCATGTGATCCTAGCAATGGAGTCTTTAATTCAGAAGTGTCAAATTCCTGACACTTGAAATTCTTGTAAGCTGATAAATAGTGGTGTAATGATTCATCGATAGTATCGATGTTTCTATCGTCTACTACGCGATACGAGTGCATCGATATAAAACATGTTTAAACAATACATCAGGATATTTATATCATGAGGGTCCACAATACATCGATGTATCGTCATAAGAGACAATATATCACGATACTGTTAACATAATTTGATTCAAACAAATAACTATAAAAGCTAAAAAGGTTTTTCTTCTATTTCAGAGATAACAGTGATTGGAACAGAAACAGAAAGAGAATTTTTATGAGATTTTTGATATTTTATATGTAATTTCACAGTCTCTCTAATTTTGTGATTTCCCTTTATGTAATATCTATGACAATTGGTATCTAAGAAATAACATTACTGTTCTATGTCCTGTCTATAGTTCTTTCATAAACTGTAGAGAATCAGGATACGTACTGTATCGCAACCACTGTATCGTGACGATTATCATGATAATCGTCTCGCAGGTTCCTTGGCAATAATTCCATGATATATCGTCTCGCCTAATAAAACTAGAATCGGGATATATCGTCTCGCCACTAAGGCCAGGATACACAGGTCTACTGATAAATCTTGCACAAATTGACCATTTTCCAGTTTTGACGTTTAGAGTTATCTGCCCTTCACCGAGGGCAACGTCACGCTCGCGTCAATGGGAACAAGATCGTTTAGTGTAGGAGCTTGTGTTCTGCATTGGAACATAGGATTCGTAGGGTCATTTCATAGGAAATTCGTGACCTCTAAAGGTTAAACAAGGATTTAACTTTATTAATCACTAGGATATTTCAATTATTTCTCTCCAATTTATAAAGTAAAATGTGACAGTGTCTGACTGTATAAAGGCGTTATAATATGAAGTCATGTGTGAGCCTACTTGATAATTCGTTGTAATTTTGTTTTAAATTGATAAATAGTCTAATTGCTTTGAAATATATTTTACCAGGTCTGTTGAATCCGACTTGATTTGAATAATCTATATATTATTTCCAACGTATATCCACATTTATAAGATTCACTATCGTTTCATCACAATTATCATAAATATGTTACAACCGTCGCATTTTAGTACAGAGTCGTTACATATTATCATGTCCTGAATTAGCGAGTTGAATAAAATACGTTGGGAATAACTAGGCCTACAGTGCAAGGGAGTATTGATCATAAGTACTTTTGTAAACTGTGGGCCCATAAAGGTGATTTTTAGATTCAAACATTAGAATTTTTAACAATCAAATATTTGATGTCGAAATTTAGCCTACGTTGCCGTCGTGTAAAAACAATAAAGATATTTACTTTATTTTATTTAATTTGCATTATTAACATAATTATTTTTTTCACGTATATTATGAAAAGCATTTGTCACTCCATCCGTGCGTCAGTGTTTTTGTTACATGTACAGAACCAGGAATTTGTATACAGAAACATTGCAGATTGGTTTTCTACTTATTCCCCAGTAATATTCTGGGTTTACACGAAAACAAGCTCGACAAACATGGGAATGGCTATTATCCCGGGCAAGAGGAGAAATATAGACAATTCATTTTGAAAATCTGAGAAAAGTACATATAAATATATGGTCCAGGTACAGATCTTGAAGGATTCTCTTTCACATTCTTCTAACTTATACCCTGGATGGTGCCTATTAGCAAATGTCTCTTTTTGTTGAATTCAAACTGATCAACTCAAACTCTTGAAAAGACTAAGTCTAAAACAGAAAAATTAATGAAACTGAAAACTGCGCGAATTTATCAAAATCACCATATATGAATTTTTTTTGCAATCGGTTTGACGAAATATAGGTCTAAGAAAATGAAACACAGAAATTTGTAAAAAATAATTTACACGAAATTGTAAGAAATTGCGAGTAATTTTCCTAGTAATACTGTGGAAGACACGTGAAAGACTTTATATATTATATATAGTTTTTTTTAGTGTATAACTTGTATTTTTTCCATTGAAACGCGGCCGATAATCAAAGGATGGGAGGAAGGACTCATTAATAAATAACACTGAAAACGTTACGACAATCACGAATTTTAGTTTGCATTTGCCATTATTAATTCATGATCTATATTTTTGTAACTGTAACGAAACAAACATTTACATTTTTATTCATAAATCTAAAATTTTCATTTATAAACTATATGATATATACCGTGTTTGACGCAATAACACCCTGCCCCTATGAACATCCCGGACCACGTGTTTAATTCATGAAAATAAGCTATTCTTCCCCTAACTTTACCATTCATACCAAGGTAGTTTCACTGAAAAACATCATGAGTCTTACTGTTAGCCTCTTTTCCATTCGTAATGGGGTTACATTACAAGTTAAAACCTATTAAATGAACATGCCTGTCATTGTATTCATTAAGATTGAAGCAACATCTAAAAACGCTTTAAATATCATGATGGTATTATTAATAATATCAAGAGTATTTACACATTGCAATGTGTAAGGGATTTCGATAAGCGACCATTCTTTTCTATTTCTACGCGCGTAGGGCACTTAATAAAGTAATAATATTCATCCAGATCAAACATGTTTAAAAACATTCTTCAGCTTGTCAGTTTGTTTTAACCTCTTGAAATATTACCAAATAGTAGCTAACAACCCAAAATAGTATACTGAGATGCACATATTGCACAATTAGTGGTTTTGTTCCTTATCTAGAATTCAAAATATGAGCCAAAAATGAGAAGACTGAACGGCATATTTTAATTGCCGTGGAATTATTCGGTTAATCTTCATACACGTGTCACTAATGGTCTGGTTATTGAATTTTTAACCCATTACCATATCATGTCTTCTTTAAAAATAGTATTCTCAATATTAAAACCATTAGTTTAATTTAACATGTTACATGTGTGATTCCACATATGTTAGTACCGCTATAAATAACAATTAATATTTAATAATCATAACGAAAATATTCGCCTTCAGTTAATTTTTAATATTAGGTTATATGGTGGACAATCGTTTGAGACCTGCAATAGTTTGATGGAATGAAAGTTGAGGTCTATGGGAGCTTGAATAGTAGACCAAAATAACGTTCAAGTAAACGTAAGCGTGGACAGCTTGCCCGCGGTCACGTGACTTTTCAAAGGGACGTCACTCTAAACCGACTCGTTTCGCGAAACTGGAAAATGGTCAATTATTAGGTTCCTTAATCCGTTTGTAACTTTTCCTCCAATCTATCACTTAGAAAAATTAAATTTAATTCATTCATGTATGAACCAGCATTTGAAGAGAACCCGAAATTAGGTCAGCCGAAAACTTAAAACTTGTCAATTCAAATAGGCCTTATTTTTTCACACTGCAAGATCTGTACAATTGTAAACTATCCCAGCAAAGATAACTTATGCCACGTTCTATCGCTGGTTAAGATAGACCTTGCTATTTAGCACCAAAATTTGTAGTAGCATGCAGCGCCATCTTTGGCGATAAGTTGTCACCTTCCTAAAATGTCTCATTTGACTATCATGTACACTTTCAGTGTACAAAAGAGCAGGCACAGAAACGTTGAGAAGAAGCTACAGGCTAAAATCAACCATTGATTCAGGTTCACATGACTTACGCCAAGGATCTATATAGGCCTATATAGGTCTATACACGACCTTGGTTACACCTTTCTAGAGAGACTGTAAACATGCATGAACTTGGCAAAAACTAAACACTTCATTTGACTAAATAAAAAATATGGTAAATACATATTAAGTTTGATGAACTTATCTTATCTTACTAAACCATCAAAACCATAGAAATAAATCCATGAAATAAAAAGCTGTTGATTACCTGTTACATATATATAATCCCTAAAGAATATAATTATGAACCAAACTAGGAAGCAACATTTACCGTTATCAACAGCTGAAGCCATGGCACCGAATGTGTCACTACCAACATACACATTTTTTGTGAGTTTAGGGTACTGACTCATGATGCCTTCCTTCAGCTTCCGCTGGGAGTCTATCTCATCTCCGCCACTCAGAGACAAACCCTGCACAACACAAAATGCAAAATAAAAATGATATATAAAATTTTTCATAATTATAACAGTGTGAAATGTATCACAGACTTTCCATCAAGGTGCATGCTCAATGCTCCACTCACAATCATTGCTCTAAGAGCATTTGTACCTTCAAAGCAGTTACCAAGTGGAACGATGTAGGTCTGTAAAAACCTGTTTTCAGGTATCCAATTAAACAGCTGGGTGGACTGAGTGCAAAAGGCATCATCAAGTGCCTTGCCCAAGGACACAACACACTTACCGTAAGACCCAAATCAGAAATAGTTTGATGTGCCCACAGTGGATTCTAAACTGTCTTTTTGGTCTGAGGCCATGAAAGAGGTTTTGTTTTTGCTTCATAACTCATTAGAAGATGGTGGAACAAGAACAAAACCAACCTTAAAGCTCTCGATGAACATGTCCATCAAACATTTAAAACTGTGAACCCCGAGAAATGATAATATACCCATCATTTACAGATATACTAACCAATGCTTTGAGTGACTTTGACTCGGGTATTCCTGCTTTCTCCTTCAAGTCGATGGTCATCTTGTTGATCCTCTTGAGACATTCATCCAAACCTATCAGCTGCAACAAGAAAAACAGTAAAAAAAAATTGTAAAACATATGTTGTGTCATTGTATAGTGATCTTTCAGCAATTTTTATATAGGTTCATAAATAACTTCTGGTTAGAAATTTTCGATGAAGGGGCATTCGCGTGTTGGTTGGTCATTCATTTTAATTCCAGATCCCCACCCTCTTAAGCAACATAATCAAATAAAGCTGATGTTTGTCAAATTCTCAACTATGAGTATGAGTGTTTAGTAAATAACATGAAAATGGGATGAAAATTCAAGAGAGAACTAAACTGTTTCAAGAATGTTTTAGTAAAAACTGTTGGAAGATTTAATTTCGCAAGACAGATACTGTCATACTAAAAGTGATAAGTCAACAGTTTTAAATCAAGTGCTATAACTAACACCCCTTTCTGCTTTCCCTGTTGGGATTAAGATATTCGTATTGCAAAAGATTTTCAAAATTTGTGAGAGTTAAGGAAAATGTAAACTTTCAAACCCAATGATTTGTTGACGGTCCCTCAATCCATTCTACGACTTTACCATCAGAGCGAATAAGCACCATTTTGGAGTGGGTAGCACCTCTGAAATAGATACCATATTTTTTAGTTAAATTTTCTTCCCACAAAGTTTCACAGTTTCTGAATTTGTGAGTAATAAAGCCCCTGGAAACAGATGATTTAAATCTATCACTCACAAAACATAACTTTATAATTAGGAGTCTCACCCCAGTGTTTCTGTTATCAAATATATAAAATGTGTTGATAAAAGTTTCAAATATAGGCTTTAATGTATTTATCATCGGAAAAAAAAATTTCATTATGTTGCCATGAAAAGACATATAAATGACAAATACTGGTTTTCCTTGAAAATCTAAAAACAGCCTTATAAATGCACAGAGGTGTAGATATAATGTCCAATATACATGAATACTAGTTATATAACCTAACAAACACTATCAACTCCTAACTGCCCTTCTGGCTGTTTTAAATAAGTCTCCAAAATTACGTTTGACTATTCGACTCGCGCCACTGTCCGGTTTTCGATCACGATTGCAACGTTCTACCTTCATATTGTCACTGTCAAAAAACTAATAAGCTATAAAATGTTTCTTTTTGGTAACAGTCGATACTTCGCGATCAAATGACACCATTGTTAAGTTTGGCATATTTGCCTCCAACAACTCACGGAGTGGCTCTTTAAGGTCGCCAATGCTTTATAATGGAGTCATATTATTATGACTTCCCGATGTTTATGACATCACAGCATTGTGTTGTCATTATTTGATGATATAAGACAATTGTGATATTATGTTTTTGATGAGGGCATTGTTAAAAATCTTCAGTCAAAACGATATCACTCAGGAAATATATCTTGAGCTACCTCACTTTAGTGATATATCTCCTATGGTATTCATTTTTTGACAATAAAAGAACATATTGACATAATAGACTATAAAACTTACATGATAATTCATTTAGCATTATGGCAATTTGAATAACAATCTAAAATGAAAATCTATAGATTACATTTTTTCTTCTTGAAATCAATTGAAATAGAAATTTGTTGAAATTAATTTTACATTTTTTTCGATAAAATATGTTGAATGTTTTCTTGAATAAAGATAAAATGTGAAAGTAAAAAAACTGTAAGTTGGCTTGTGTTCGTTATCTAAAAATAACAAGACATGATAAAGGCTCTAAAACATTTGTAAAAGAAAGTTTATAATTACGAAGGGCGTCATTTCAATCTAGGCATATTTTCCAACAACCGAAATATTTTCTATCACACAAAGACAAAACTGGTGGCAGTGTGACTCATTGTTGGCTCAAGCCTTCAAACCTGCAGAAAATTGATCATTGTTGTTGTAAAGCAAAGAAGTTGCCTCTAAATAAACAATTGCTGGTTCAATTCAGCTCTTTGGCAGACTGACCTATTTACACTGGACGACCAAGGATTTCACCAGACAACTATCATATGTTCTGAGAACTTCTCCTAAGTTACAAGACATGATTTCATTGGTTTAATTAAGTTTTAAGGCAGGCCTACACTTCATTCTCTCGATACAGTGGACACTCTGAAGTCAAATTTCAAAATAAAAGATCTAAAACCAATTTTTCAACATTATAGATCAAGAATTTGTCATACAATTACAAAATTTAGATATTTATGAACTTTTGAACAGTAGAAAATAACATTTGTTAACAAAAACATAGAGATTTTTGTTGAATCACAAAAGAAAATGATATTTTTAGTTTTAAAATTATGAAATAATCATCGTAGTGTGAAAATTAACGATTCATCAAAGTAACAGGTGCACTGACATTTTATTATTATTGTTATTAAAAACAATGCTTACCCCTCGATGCCACCAAAATATTCGAAGTCATCGCCTGACATGTTTGCCGAAGGGCTGCTATCTAATGTCACTATTCAATGAACACCCCTGTTGCAGACGAATCTTGGCACGTCGCTTTTTTACATAGCCTCAGCGAGAAGTTTGAGCGACGCGTAATTATCGGCTAGTAGACATTGGT
This sequence comes from Phorcus lineatus, assembly GCA_921293015.1. NCBI lineage: Eukaryota > Metazoa > Mollusca > Gastropoda > Trochida > Trochidae > Phorcus > Phorcus lineatus. Next base: position 34,507,359 of record OV121088.1, read on the forward strand.
TTGTAGCGTTAAGCGCGCGCTTGAGAATTGATGCAACCTGGTTCATGGAGCTCGTTCCGCTTGCTCTACACTCACTGTAGCGCAATCTGAACGAGATCCAAGGAGCAGGTTGAATTTGATGCTCTTTCAGACATAAGAAATATTAAATCAGGATATGAAAAGCGGGATAAAAATGCAATATATATATTAAATGCAGGAAAACAAAACGAAGACAAAAAGGACCGATTCAGCGATGACCTCTGAGCTGGCAGATAAAACAACGAGTGGTTACGATGCTCAAACGCTTAAGTTTGATTCTATCAATACAACTTCAACAAAGAATGACAATTTGACTGAAAACTCTACAAGTATCCTTGATTCAACAGAGCGTGAGGGATCTATGACACTAGGGCCAGCATCCAATGATACAAACATGGTCGAGAACACTGTTGCCAATAAGAGTGATAAAGAGGATATGACAAAAAAACTGTCATGGGTGTCACCTTTCTTAATTATCCTGATGGGTACAGTCTGTTTGGTGCTGAACATTCTTAACATCGTTACCTACATCCATCGGAAGACGCCATCAGTGGCGTACATCATCAGACTGAGCGCTGTGGACATTGTGGACTGTCTTGTGTTTGTTTCGATGGTTGTGATCAACTTTGTGGTGATCAACATCAACACCTACAGCTTGGTCCTCTTCATATTTTTCAACAGCTGAGCCGGACTTTGAATACTCTCATTTCAGCTCAATTCTTCGTCATTTACAAAATATGGAAAACCAAAAATCTTTTTAAAAAATATCCCAAAACCATTGCAGGTATCGTTTCCCTCTTTCTGATGGTTCTCGTTGTCCTCCAGGCGTCACTTCATGGGTCATCACTTTCATCTTCAAGTTTGTGTCAAAACATTGTTCAAGAAAACGCAAACACACCCATAATTGACGCATCAATTCTGAACAAGACCCTCAACCAAAACACAGAGAAAGTAGAGTCAGCACTGGAGATGATTGCTCCAATAGTCACATCAACATCAGAAGGAATTAATGTATTCTTCGCCATCGTCATCTTCATCAACGTGATTTACCCTTACTTACAGTACCTTGCCATCGCAGTGTTCAACATAGCAGCCTTAGTGTCCTTGAAGAAACATGCTCAAGAAAGCAAACGTCTCAACATATCCTCGACTACGAGGGACATTGATCAGTGCCCAGGACAGAAAGCAGTCCATTATTCTTTTGACCGTGACGACTGTCTACCTTCTGTTGTCTCTGCCCCAAGCACTAATACTGTCTATCAACATCCAGTTCTCTAAGGATGACACGGCCTGCACGAGCGCCGTTTTCGTCAGATTCGCTGCAGTTGCCGGATTTGCCGTCAGTTTCTCGGACTTTGTCGTCTTTCTCGTGATGAGCAAGAGCTTCCGTGAAAGGCTATTGGCGCTTTTTGTTTGCTGTGCAAGAAGTGAGCCCGTTTAAATTGATAGAAAACCACTGAAATAGATTCAGCATATAGATTTCAATACTAAACACGAAGGTCGTATGAAATATTTTGAACCCTCTGATGCGAAAGACACAATACTACTGCCATCCAATGACTCAGAGGGTTCTGCTGACAAGTTTTACTTTTGATTTGGATATGAACTCACTCATCCGTAAATAACAGTTGCGCAATGAAATCGATGGACACCAATTAGTAACTAGGAATAAGCAATTGGCTCGACTCAATTTCTGGCTCATCTGAATGGAAAGTTTGATAAACCTTCAGGGGAGGGAACTAGGGAAACCTTTTCTCATACAACAAGGTAAAATATGACACATCGAGAAATGGTATTCTCATCAGATAAGCACATTAATTACTAGCACGTTGAATATATTGCTGTAGAATAAATATATAATGTCATTACAAATTGTTTGTTATATTTTCGAAGGTGACACTCTTCATTTATCGCTTAAATTACCCCTCCCCCCTCCTTTTCCCCTTTTCATCTCAATTTTGAGGACACAAAATTCCTTTCATTAGCTGAACTTGATAACAGTTAGTCATATTTTTCAGAGCATTACATCCGATTAAAATCGATGGTTCAGTTGCATCAAAAAAGTGTTTAAAGTCTGCCTATTGATTCCACAAAATACTTTTATTTTCTTATAAACCAAATGTTTCTTGAATTTATAACAAAATATACGTCTAATGTACAAGGATATATAGTAAATTATGCTAATCAGGTGACATCATATGGTTCTTCCTTGTTGGTCTTCTGATTGACACAATCACTCTCTTATGAGTTTACCCCTTGAGCAATATTCCGTTCCGTTTATAAAGATATATTTGATTTGCATGAGAAATCACTCGCGTTTTGCAGGTTTGTGTTCCAGATCAAAACATCAAGTAACATATACTGCCTCTCCTAAAGAACCCTTAATTATCTGCTTCACGTGGTTTTACCTCAGCGGCAAGTGATTTAAACAGACGTCTCAAATAATATGAGAAAGCTTTTAAGGTCTTCTTATAGGTTTTTAGATTGTTTCTGGCCATATTTTAGGTACAGTACTTCATTTGATTTAAGACTCTATTACCAAGACGAGTTTGTTGCACACTGAAATGAACGCAAAAAATGACTATTAATTGTCTCCTGTATTCCAATCAAAAGAAATAAGGTTTATGGAAAATGTTTTTAGGGTCAATAATTATGTATGTATATACTATATATACTACTATATATTATGTATATGATATATAGTATATATAGTATATATCCCAAGGGAAGCACATATCAAGCCTGGAAGGCTCATTGCTTATCGGTCAAGCGTTGTTGCCAAGTTTGAAGTGTTCATAAAATTATTCAAGTTCAAGTCGGGTTCAGGGTCAAAATGTTAAAATATACTTACGTTTTCTGATTATTGAAAAGTAAATTTTTTCAAAGATGACTGAAAAACCGCGTATACCAATTTGCTCCCCACTCCTCAAACCTAGGTTCCTAAATGTTAAGCTACCGAATCCAAAGAAATTATATTACTTGTAAAATCAAATTTACTAACATCTCCAAGTATAATTTCCGTACTCGACCGATAATTCAAGGACATTAACGATATATTTCCCCAAGTGGGACGATAGCCTATATGTTCCTCTTGTTTTGACCGACAAGTTTATGTTTTTACCGGTCATCACCGCTGTTGCCGCGTTTATTTCGTGATAAAACTGCGATTTCTTATAATCATTGAATTTTTAACTCAATAATATAACTTGTAACTTGAATTCTTCATATAAAATATTAAATTACAATTATTATTTGTATTTTGTTAACGTTCATATACTTCTTTGGTCAGGTTCTGTATATTTTTATGGCACTTTCCAAATCAATATTTTAAACAAATATATAGCAACAGAGTGCGCTTTTCATATTACAACACATGTGTACTAGTCGATAACTCAACGTTCGCGAACGGCTCGCGGAGGCTATGTGAATAGCGACAACCCGAATCTCAACACGCACCTACTTTTAGGTTCAACTTATCTTAATACTTTAACGTAACAAAATATTTCTCCTTTTGAAAAAAACCCTCAATAATTACTGATTTTCTTACAAAAATATGAATGGTAAAAAAGAAGTATTATCATTATTTCATTTGGATGTTTTAGAACATAAGATTTTTAATGATGAATTGCCCTAACAGTAGTTGTAGACAAGTACTGAAATGAGGAGGTAACTCAAACAACTTCTGTATCAGCTGTGCTTGATTAATACAAGCGGCGTTTATACATTGTGACCGGCGGATGCTCCTTTTGCAACAGTTTCACGACCTACCAATTCAGTCTACATACATTTGAAGACGATGACGTCATCGTTCCTCTGACTAGTTTAATACATCGTGTCATCAATATGAACGTTTTTAGATCATTCAGAAATTTAAATAATAATTTTATCATCGTGTGAAGCATTTTAAAAACAATATCCGGACAAAAATATAATCTCAATAAAAAATACAATTTATATGCTCTACGTTACGCAGATTTTGTTCAGTATACATTTATCATTATATGCTTGCTATGTGATTGACCAAAGAAATATCGTATAAATCGATTAGTTTAGTTTAGTTGAATGTCACAATACTTATAAAGTGACAGAGTATGTTTTCTGATTTTTTATGTGGCGTAACTAAGATTCAAAATACAAAATGATACCTGATTTAATTTCAAATCGCCCCTCTTCCCTTGCATCTTTATCTCTATAAAGTCAAAATTATGACAGTTTCTTGATTTCATGATTAATAAAAACGTAAAGATATTTAAATGTTAGAAAAGTCGAAATTCTGGTTCCATTTTTTCATGCATACTATAGTTAAATGGCCTACATACTATATGGCCCTTTAAAGTTTTTCATCCGTTTCCATAAGACTATCGCAAACGCTTTTTCTTAAGGACGTCATTTGGTCTGTCGCCCTACATCAATGCATCTTTGACAAGTGGAAGCAGAGTCGACAGGTATGACAACAAATCTTTGACTATGACATGTAACGTCTGAATTGAAGAAATTCAGGTTGTCAATCTTTTCATCTTTCATAATTTCTTCTATTTGAGTCTGAAAACTCTCATGCATATATTTCGTAAATTAACTTCATTGACTGTTTTTAAATCAAAACTCAAAACTTATCTTTTTTCAAGCTATTATTCATAGACATTACTTCATAATATTTTCCCACTGACTGAATTATCTGACTTCCTGTACTATATTTATTCATATGCTATAATTCATACTCTTCTCTTAGATTTTATTCATGCCAATACATCTCGATCACCATTACCTCTTATTCTTACATGTATATGCGCTTTGAGCATGCACCTTGTGTATGGATATAGCGCTTTATAAATAATAATAATAATAATAATAATAATAATAATAATAATTTTTTTATTATTATTATTATTATTATTATTATTATTATTATTATTATTATTATTATTATTATTATTATTATTATTACATTGACATTCATCCCGAAATACCAATATAAATTTACTTAAGTTATCTTCAATGAAACTTGGGGTCTTCACATACAGAAACTACAAGTTACTGATCAGTTTTGGTAAGTAACGTTAAATATTCAATATAACAATATCCTGTCCTTCAGCCTTTTAAAATATGCAGAGCTCCTCATAATTAATACTGTTCTCAATCAGGCCAAATGCCTATAACTATAAATACGTTACTTACCTAAAGGCAATTGTGTTTTAGATTATATTTCCCATATATAAAGAGCCACTCCGTGAGTTGTTGGAGTCATATCTGCCAAACTTAATCAATGGTGTCATTTGATCGCCAAGTATTGACTGTTACCACAGGGGCGTAGGAGCGAATTTGAAAGTTGGGGGGCTTGAATTGAAATTTTGTAACCAAAAAAAAAAAAGAAAAAAGGAAACTTGCTGTCTGCTTATCTCATCTTATCATCAATTAGGACATAATGTTTTAGTTCTACCCTCACTGTTTTGTAACAATACTAGACCAGTTACTGGGAAATATGTAATAGAAAGGGGAAAATAGTCATTTTGAAAAAAAAAAAAAATTTCGAAAAATGCCCCCTTGTTCCTACGCCCCTGTACCAAAAAGACTCAAACAAGTACTCAAACTAAATGATCGAGTAAACAGTAGCAACATTTGACTGTCAAAAACCGCGTAAACACTACCAGTCAATATTTTTCGGGTTTTCGATCACAAATCAAGACTTAAACCTCTTTTTAGTCACTATTTTGAACTAATAAGCACTAAATTACTGATTTTCCAGAAAGAACCATTACTTCTCGATAAAGTTGCACCAGTTATAAAGTTCGATATATCTGACTCCAAAAACATGCTCTGTGGCCCTTTAAGATTAATTTTACTAATTAACTGTGGGTCTGAACATGTTCAACAATTTATGTGAATGCGTTTCTGTCTAACAGTTAACCGGATGTAAAGAATTCGTCAGAACATAATCAAAATTTGTCTAAGTTACTGCCTCATATCGAGACATTTATGATAGCGATCAATACAGTAAATGAGCCTTGTTTCAAGAAAGTAGTGCGCCGGTGGTGCCGTTTTCGGTGGCATACGCTGTGTAGTCCAATATGCTCCAAAACAAGCACAGCCGTAGGGGGCGTGGTTTCGTAAATTTTTGTAAACATGGCGGCTGCTGCAGGCAGAATAGACGAGCTAGTCAAAGATTATTTGTTATTTCGGGGCTTGACATCCACTCTCAGATCTCTCGATAACGAATTAAAAAATGACAGAGAAAAAGGGCTTCGGGTAAAGTATTTTTGCAATAATTTCCCGTTTTCTTACTCAAGCAACACGACGAGTTGAGTGACAGAGGATAAATATTAAGCTGTCTGCTATTCTACAGTTCTAGTGTCTAGTGCCTGATTAAATTCAATTGACAAGGAACCCCTCCTAACGATTGTGATCAATACGGCCATGTCTTTTTTTTAAGAAACTCAAATCAATATGGCTTTTGGTCGGACTCTTGGTAAAGGCAAAATACTTGTTTGTCAAATGTCATGTGACTAATAAATTCGCACATGTAAACATCACATTTAACTCAAGGTATTCATATCTTGTTACATTTAAATATTGATAGATTCTAACAAAAGATTATTTTCACAATGTTGTTGCAACATGTTCATAGCATTTGTTGGTAAACGCTATTGTGTGTAAAATAGGTGATCAATCTGTAGCCCAATTGGACAAATATCCAATCTTTTTTGTTATTAATTTTAGGTGGACAAGATTATTGATCAGTTACAAGGCTGCATCTCCAACTACGACCTAGTCAGTCTTAAAGACTACTGGGTCTATCTTAATCACCGGCTGTTTGCTAGGTTAGAACAGCGCTATATGACGAGCGTAAGAAAGCTGGAAGTAGGTCTCCTCAAGCTCTACATCATCAATGCTGCACAGACTAACAAGCCAGACAAAGTCAGCGAGTTCTTTGAAAAGATGACACCAGAGCTACAAAATCAACCAGAATTCAGGGATTGGTTTGGTAGGCATATTCTTTCTTATCAGCAATAGAACCAACAAATTGCAGAGAATTATGGTTTTCTTTGACAAAATGTCACAAAGGAAAGTTTACTTCTGGTCTTATAAAGCTTTAATAAATGATAAAAAATTTTATGAAATTGAAGTGAAATTTTGTTCAGAACATTGAATATAATGAACCTCTAATCATCCAACCTCACCTTATATCAACTCATCTACTTTACTTCACTTCACCTCACCTCAAATCATTTCAATTCAACTAATCTCACATTAACCCAACTCAATTCACGACACCACACTACTCCTCAATCGCAACATATCTTACCCCTTACCAACAAACTGCATTCCTTTCCTATCTACTACCAAACCCTACCTTACCCCTTCACACCTCACCTTAAATCCCAAATCCAGTCCCAATCCAATCCCACCTAACCCCTCAACACCTCATCTCACCTCACCCTACCAAGCCCCACCCAACCCAACCTTATTCTTTCACACACCACCTCACCAACTTGAGAAAGTAAATCATGTTAACTCGGTTGATTCTGATCACCTGTTTCTATTGCAGCATTTCCATTTGTCGTGAATCCCCAGGACAACCCAACATTCACGATGTACTTCACTAAGCAGTGGCAAGACACTCTTGTCCTGTCTCTCCACAACTTCCTCAGCGTCATACTTCAGGCAATGCATATCCTTTACAGCTTAGAAGACTTCTTGAGACTTATTAATGAGACTGCAGTTGCTCACATTGCATCAATGAAACGTTGTCCACATCATAGGTCATGTAGTCATTAAAATGGTTGAGGCATAGCCCAATTTCTGGCGTCCATAAACTTTCAAATTTCAACTCCCTTTCCCCCCTATTTACCCAGAAGTGCTGCTTGGGTAGAAGTTTGTACATTAGGTCGTGAGTCAAGCCCCTCCTTATCCCTTGTCATCAGATAATTCAGGTCATGAGGTCATAATTCTAAAGCTTATCTCATCTCAATGCAGATCCAGATTATAAGATATGATCATTGGTCAAAAACCCTTTCAATATTCTGCTTATTCAGAGTATCTTTTGTGCCTCTCTCTCTTGTTACTGTATGACCATTTTTCAGAGCCATTATGTCACAAGGTACAACCTATTGCTATATTTTTAAAGCTTTAACCCCCTTCCCCTTAGAAATCACTTAGAACCTGATTTCAACCTGTAGGGGTGAATGGGTTAAGAAAAAATAGATTGATTTAATCCTTGACGACCACACCGGTGCCGACCCTGCTTGGCTTCGAGCATGAGTTCAGGAGGATGAAACTGCTTCAGGAAGAGAATGATATGCTACGGAAGAAGGTGATGGCGCTGAGTCACCAGGCGGAGCTCGAGCAGCAGAAGGAGAAGGAGGCGTCATCCGAACTCAAGACATCCGCCTCAGATCTCATTTATGACTTCTCAGGACTTTCAGAGTAAGTCATTCTTTGTGTCAGTCTATCACCAAAAAGTTGGTTAAACATAAATGCAAAAATGCCAAGGTACATAATGATTTTTATTTCAAATCATCACATACCTTTATGTAGACAGCAGCAGAACTTAAGATAAACAACTTGCTCACCATCAGCAGGGCTGCCACCTTGTGCTAGTAAGGAGTATTTCATACACTTGATAATCTTAAAATATGATTGTACACCAATGTTGCAAATTGTACACCTATCTGGAAAAATCACTTATTCATTTCTTAGTAATTTTTTGGGGGTGAAGGAGGGATTAGGTGTTAAAAATTCAATTTGAAGTGAATTCTAAGTTGACAAAGTGAGAAAAGGTGTAAGAAATGTCAAACCAGAGCAAGATATGTTTGAACCCATGGTAAAATACTACCTTCATTCTTTTTAACACATAAAATTTACAAAATATACCAAAGTTACAATACTTCTACATTTTCACCAAATGGAAGGAAGGCAGTTCTGCATCACTTAATTTGAAAAACTTAAAAAGAGTTGCATAAAGTAACGCTTTTGAAAGTTGGGGCTTGTTAGGTTTGTCATGAGTTGTAAAAACGGTTTGGGGCATTATGGTTGGAGGACATTATGGGTGGAGGGCAACTTTTTAATCTTAAGTTGAGTACTGTTTTTTTAACTGTTTAGAGACACAACTATCCAAGAAAAGCAACAGAAGACCCGTCGATTTCCTCTCAATCTCTCCTCGCCTCTAATTGGTCGACGAAGAACTGAACCTCCACCGCCTAAACATGACCCAAAATATGAGGCAAAACATGACCCAAAATTGGCGAGGCCTCCGTTGAGGACAACTCAGACCCAGCCAATCAATGTTGTCAAACAATCAATCCGACGATCCACACAGGGGGCAGGTCAGTCACAGATCGGAGGTCAGTCTGTCCCCACCTCTGTTGTCATGGTACCTCAGGAAGTGACCGCCACGCAGAAAACAAGAGCAACTACCGTAGAGTATGAAAAACAAAGGAAAGAGTTGTTGAGCATGGATTCAAGAAAATCTGCTGAAAAGGTATAAATTATATAATAATCACCAACTGATTAAATCAAGGTTGTCTATCTGTCTTTCCCAAAACAAGGGGAATGTTTTTTTACAATCAACTCCAACAAAAGCTATTGTTAAGTCTTTCTGAAACTTTTAGAAATCTTTTAGTACACAAAAGTGATGCTCTTATCAAATTTAAGGTGCTTGCAATGAATTTTGCCAGATTATAGACTTTGATTTGCAGCTGATGAGTTTGCCTTTTTTGAACACATCTTGTGAAATAATCTCCTTCTATATTTGTTTTATCAATCTTACTGTAACTCAATACTTTCCATGGATATAACATCAGTGATGATCATTTTGGTGGTTTACCAGAATTTTGGCTCTTGACTCATGGTATGTAAACCAAGATTTTTTGGGAGTCCTATTCTTAATGATAAAACTGGAAAATGAAAGTCATCCCTCTTTGTAGGTTCTCTAACGGCTATAAGGAAAGGTTAAATATTTACAATGCTGCCTTATTAAATGAATTTGCTGCAAAAAATGAAAATATTTTTACACTACCTATTCATTACAAATTCTTCTTCAGAAGGTAAAGTGTGAAAATTTGGACATTTGCCGAGTGATGTTGTGTTTTCAGAGCACTGTTATGTGAAAGAACAGAAGAGCAAATCATGAGTTAAACCACAACTGCAATTAAAAAGTTCTCTCTCACAAACTCTTTTTGAGATTTTTACCGAAAACAATTTTTAACATGCAATAAATTAAGTTCAAAGGATCTAATTAAATACCCCCTAAGCTCAACTATCAAAAGCAATGGCTATTATCACTCATTATCATTAAATAAAACAATGTCTTTAACCAGTTATAAAAGCCCAATCAATTTTCATCATATCACCCAGTGATCGTTGCATATTTCAGAGACCGGAACCAAAGACTATAAGTGAAGACATTTCCCAGACAACATCAGCACCTCCTACAACCATACAGAGTTCTCTCCCCTCCCTCTCTATTCACGCAACACCACCAATCAGCCCCGCAAGGTCTATCAGCAGTGACTCGGAGAAGAACCGAGCCCTCGACTTGTCAGATACATCCTCCATTCACTCCCAGGATGGAGCTTTGGATATTCCAGGTTTGAATTTTATTGTTTTTCAGGTTTTATCAAAAACTCTTCTCCTTTCTCTCAATCTACAAGAAAAATTCCATCATGTGAAAGTGAAACAAGAAAGATATAAGGATAACTTTTACAATGTTTAAACGCTTCTAATTACTGAAATATTGCTCAGGCAGCACTTAACACAATCTCAATCACTTCAATGTTTGCACATGCAATTTTGTTGTTCAATATATTTTTGCAAAGTTATAAAAAAAACTACCTTTTTTAAATGGATTTATAAATTTTTTAAAACATACTCCTGTCTACATAATGTTGATTACAATTCATTTTTTCACTTTCAGAGGCTGAATGCCCTTTCCTGTTACTTACTCAGGTAATTTGACCTTTTTCATCTGACATTAGAAAAAGGTGACATTACTTTGTGCGCTCTCATTTATCTAGTTATAAAATCTAAATCAACCAATATGTTACCCTCAGTAACATGTTTCACATGGTAATGTGCACATGTAGTGTAAGGTAGGTCATTAAACTTATTTAATACATGTAAATATAACGTCCAATTTCAACTTCTTAACATTTGGCAGTTCTTTGATTATCATTGAAAACAAGAAAATATAAAGCTTGCCATTTTAGAGATAAAGATGCAAGTTTAGAGTCAGTTTAGATTAAACTTAGGACATATAATAATATGGCTCATATTTAAGCCACATAAAATAAGAAACTATTTGTGGCACTTTAAACTTATTAGTGCAATGGCATTGAAGATCGAGTGTATCAAGATAACTTGGTTATCTCCCTTTCTCTACGCAACAGGAGGAGTATGCCGAGCACCACTCGGCCGTCTCTTATGGACGATTCAGCGTGTCCGGTCAGCATGTGGCCAGTCTGGATGTGGACGGAGTGGTCAAGTAAGTGGTCAAGAACAAATCAACATGACATAACAATAAAAAATATTAATTTGGCTTAAATCCAATCTTATCGAAACATGTTTTGCATCTTTTCAAACAGTTTTGTAAGTGTTATGTTCTTTTATTGTCTTGTTCTAAAGATGTGTAAATTTTCTATTGAATCTTAGGCCACTAGAGAAACTATTGCCTTTACCTGCTGAAGTAATTACCATATTCCTTGATGATAGAATTGCAGGAAGAATATCTTGTAAATTCAGGATTGGAAGAAAATATGACTGCCTGGTTTTTGTTATCCTGAATTCAATCTATATATATGTATGTTAATGCCTCATATCTTTTGTTGTACAAATTTTAATTTGTCATAAGGTGTTCTTTATTTTGACGTATATCTTTTTTTTAGTTGGTAAAAAAAATTTATTCTAGATTTCATTACAAACAAGATGATCTTGATATCTTATATTTTTGCACCATTTTCCTCTATGGAATTCATGCTTCTGGTAAATAAAACCATTCCCAGACTGAATGCTATGCTTGTTATGTATACAGAGTGTGGACATGGAGCCCCCAACCAGCTACCACAGCCACAGTGATGTCCAAATCTGCCTTCCTCTCTCTGGAGTGGGCCAGCAAGTCGGATAGATGGGTAATGCTGATAATGATAATGATGTTAATGAAGAAGACAATGTTTATTTGTATCACACCTGACCAATAAATATTGCATCTCTGTGGGCTTTATAAATAATGATTTCTTATGCTACATTTATCTTCTGCATAAATTGATGAGGTTGGCAAAATCACTGTAACACATATTTTTGCCCTTAATTGGCTATCTTATAGCATATGATGACATATGCTCTCACTTTAGCTTTTTCATTGATGCAATTATAGCTGAAGGGAGACAAGGATATGTTATGGACCTACAACTTCTTTGTTTTCACATAAACTTTTCTATACCGAAATGATGCCATTGTGGAAATAAAAAAGTTGTACATCAATAGAATATCCTTGTCTTCCTTATAATAGCAACTTCTAGAATTCAGCTGAAACAATTTGATAATAGACTTATTGTAATTTACAATTAAAATGCAATCAATCATGAAAATATTAAGATGACTGAAATCACTTAGGTATATAAGAAATGTAGATGTCATATGTTCACAAAAAATGAAATATTGATCATGTTATAATGGCTTACCTACAGGAATGCATGCCAAATACCTTAATCTCTTGACTGAGAACAGAGGATAAAATATTTTTTAGCAACATTTATTTTATTTCCAATTGTTCAATATGCCATTTATCGGTGAAAATAAAATCTGTATTTCACTGAGTGAAATAAAAATGGTATTCTACTCAGTGAAATAATGCAACAATGAAATGACGTCAAGAAACAATTTTATGATGTCATGAAACGGCCCTGCTAGGGAAGCGATTTAGCTACTCCATTCATATAGTTAAAGTCATTTACAAAGTTTTGGGAAACATAATAAATAGAACATTTGACATTTCTCGTCGAATACCATGTATATCTCATGAAGTGAAGTAGAAGTTTATATTTTCATGAGTGGTGCATATATCCTCTATATATCTGTCACTTCACTGATTTCCCATACACAGTATTAGCATTGCTTTATTTACATTAACCATAGCTGCTTTTGTCTTTAGATTGTATACAAATTTGAATATGCACATTTAAAACAACATTTAATTGATTCATTCTTCCTTTTACCATTTAGTTCGCAAGCTTTGATCAGATCAAGCTAAGAAGAACTATGAATGTCTCGAGTGGTAGATCTATGGATAATAGGGGTCAATGGCATTTTTAAAGGGTTGATCAACCCGTCCCTTTTTGGAAAAATGGTTAACCTCCAGGTCGAACCCACCTTTTTAGTAAGTGAATGTATCATCTTCCCTTCCCCTACTTCTTTGATCTACCACTGGTTTTCAACCTCACCCTTACTGACTTATCTTTTTTTAATAATCTTTAATTCTGAACAAATACAAATAATATGATTTTATTGCTTCAAGCTGCTCCTGGGGAACAGAACGGGCAATATCCGCCTCTTTGATGTGAAGGAAATAAAGACATTCCGAGAGGTACAAGCTGACCAGAGCTATCCACGGTATGAAATGGTTCAATAGGCATCATGTTCCATTCAGACTTAGCTGGCAATAAACTTAAATACTCTTGAAAAAACAAGTCTTAGTAGATGGATAATCTACCCATTTTGTCTGTTGATATCAAATATTTGATAAGATAAAACTATTTGATATTTTAATTTGAATTTAAATATTGATGTATTTGATGGAGGAAAATAGGAGCGGAAAATTTTTTATTTCATAAAAATCTTTTTAATTAGTTTTCTATTAGAAAGATAAACAAGACTAACACTTTACTGCCATTTGAGAATAATGGGAACCCCATGAAGAGACAAGTTCTTTAGTTTGTTTTTTTTTAATTGTGTCATTATTCTTGAATTATATTTCAGAATTATTAACATAACCGCTAATCCTGTTGGGATGAGTTTTGTCTGCTCCTCTACAGTCCAGCGGATTAGAAGCGGAGCATCAGACGTCTCGACGTTAGTCAAACCTGGCAAACTGATGTTGTGGGACCTTCGATCAATGAAGATAGATGTAAGTAGCAAGGGTGGGTAGGTTTTCAAAAGTGAGTTTGGAGGCCCATAGTTAGCATTTAAGTGCTTCAAATTTTAAACAGATGATCTAGATGAATTTTTTTTTTCTATCTGTTGGTTCAGTGTATATCAAATTCATGATCAGAAATAATTGATCTCAAAATATTTTAGAAGTGATTTTAAAGAGAGATTGTATTTAGTCAGGGGCTTATTTCTACCACATTTTGTTCAGAAAATTCTAAATGTTGAGCTGCATGGAGCTTTGTTAATTAGGTATGAATAACCATTCACAAGAAGCTTGGTAATATGTGCTGTTGATTTTCTTCATCTTTGTTCTTCTTGCTGACTGAATTTATTTTCTAACATTAGGATATCATTAGAAAAAGTTGCTAAATTCAAATGCCCTCTGAGCATATCTAGAAGTGGCATTGATAATAAAAGCAAGATTTTCTTGTTAACAAAGTCTTTATCAGGAAATAACAAGGTGTTAAAGAGTATATGCTTTTGTGCGGTTTTCACCTGATGAAGGAGTAAGCAGATTCTTTAATTATTTTGTATTCTGACAATAAAGAAGTTAATTGTTATCTCAAGCATGATTATGCAATCTCTTATTTAGAAATTCCAAATGAACCTTAACATTTTATAATGACTTAGATCAAAACATTACACTAAGAGATAAGTTTATCTTAGACGCTGAGATTGTTCTTATTGCCTGCAGAAACAACTCCCGCTGGAGCCCACGCCGGTCGCTGTTAACTGTTGCCAGTATAACCACAATGGACAACTGCTACTCACTGGGGGCGCTGATGGCAGGATACGAATATTTGGTAAGGTCTACTAGAGCTTAGGTCTCTAGATGCACTATCTAATCTTATGAAGATTGAACGTTTTTGCTGAATTCATAGTCAGTGGTGCAGTCAAATTCTGGGGCTTAGCAGCAAGGTTTAAGTTAGCCAGTGATGGAGACAGGCTGGAGTAATGCCTTGTGCCTTGCCAGTTTTCAGCCATTTGTTACTGCTCATGTCAATTCTGAAGTGACACATGTGCATTAAAAAAATTTTTATTGAGAGTAGAAAGGAGTCAAAAGATGTGTACTGAGTATTTTTTTTAAAATTACCATCTTGAAAATGACAAATCTTTGATATTGATATGTTGATATGTCACAGAAGAAGGCGATATAAATGTTAAGAAGTCAAAATTCTGTGTTACATTTACATATGTACTACAAAGTATTTTTATTTTACCAATTAATAAACTACTAATCAACATTTGACTTTCTCTCTGCTGTATCAATGTTCAAAAGTTACGTTTGAGTAATCTGTGCTTTCGAGAGACAGTAGATGATGCATCCTTATCCCATATACAATTATGTTGTCACAATAAAGAAAAGCAAAATAGTGATTTTCAGCAAAAACCAATACTGGCCTGTTTGATTCGAACAATATACTCAATGTCACCTGTTTGATGAAAAACAAAAATTGAAATTGCCATCAGAAAAGGTTGAGTACAGATAAATTAACTTTCAAAGTATATTTGACCCTTAAAAAATCAATATTATGTCACTCTTCTCAGACATCCAGCAGCATAAGTGTATCACCCAGTGGCCGGCCCACGAGGGAGAAGTGCTGAGTGTGCAGTTTAGTTCTGACGAGACGTCCTGCTTCAGTATGGGCGGTGACGGCAAGGTAAAGATATGGAGACAATATGTAAAAGTTACCACCATTGTTTCATAGTAGTTAAGAAAAATGCAGACAATTTTTCTGTGAGGCCCAATATGTTGGTGTGTGTGCAGTGAATGACCTCGAGAGCTATGCAAACGAGAGTGTAGGCGATGGATAGCAGCCAAACCCAATTTGAGTCATTCAAAATCCTGCTGTTCTCTCTCTCAAATTGATTTTTTTTATCTCTTCCCTAATTATTTTGATACATTTTCCCCTGGTCTGTCCATATTTGTTCGGATGATTTTCATTCGCATGATTAGTGACAGAAATATTGTTGAAAACTTCTTAAATACCTAGTCTATCAGCCACTTACTCATTTAAGCTACATGGGATATTCAGATCAAGTCAAATAAGAGAATTAATTCAGGAGATACATGCGAAGCAGCTTAATCTTGAATATAAGTCATTTCTAGATAATTGATATGTTTATGAAAATATAGCAATTAACAATAACAAAATAACAATATTATAAAAAAATCTAATGTTCTTATGCTTCAGTTTATACAATGGAACATCCACAAGACAGGGACAGTCGTGCGTGAGTTGGCGATCCACCAGGGGGCAGCACTTCCCTTCCTTGCTACCAGTCCTACTGGCAACAAGGAGGTCCCCCGAGGCAAACTCTTCTCGTTTGAGTCGGAGGGACAGTTTATCCTCACCTGCGACAAGAATAGGGGCATACTCTACCAGGTGGGGTCACTTTCTACTTGTTAACCCTTTACCTGCCAAACATAGTAGTGCTGTACATTATGAATTACTGACTTTGATTTTAAGTACTTTGACTACACTTGAATGTGAATGTAAACTGAAGTGTCAAACCATTTGTGTGGGGAAAAATTATTCTTGAATGTATGGCCATAACCAAGAGCTGCATGTTATATCAAGTTTTTCATCACTTCAGGAATGCATGATACAGAAGCTTCTATGATGATAAGTAACATATAGAATTAGGTGTTTTATTTATGTGTCTTGATTTCTTTATGAATATGATATTTGTGACATTTCAGACCCGCGAGGCTGACCCAGGTGTGGCTAAGATCATGGAGTTGAAGGGTCACAAGAGTGCAGTTACCACAGTGGACTGGTCACCCTCTGTTGACACCCGGGTTTGTCTTATGGGAGCCATGGACGGCAAGATCAAAATATCAACCCTGCTCTCTCAGAAACCAGAGTAAATCAATGGATACTTGTTCTTCTTAGACATGTGCAATTATATTCAAAGTCTGTTTACAAGAGTTATGTTTAATGGGTGCCCAAGACTGAAGATCAAAATATCAACCCTGCTCTCTCAGAAACCAGAGTAAATCAATGGATACTTGTTCTTCTTAGACATGTGCAATTATATTCAAAGTCTGTTTACAAGAGTTATGTTTAATGGGTGCCCAAGACTGAAGATCAAAATATCAACCCTGCTCTCTCAGAAACCAGAGTAAATCAATGGATACTTGTTCTTCTTAGACATGTGCAATTATATTCAAAGTCTGTTTACAAGAGTTATGTTTAATGGGTGCCCAAGACTGAAGATCAAAACATGAATCCTGCTTTCTCAGAAACCAGAGTAAATCAATGAATACTCATTCTTAAGAAAGTTACAGGAGCAGTGCATTTCTCAGACATGTGCACTTACATTCAAACTCTTTGACACCAGTTATGTCTAATGGGCAACATAGACTGCAAGATCAAAATATAAACCCTGCTATCACAGGAACCAGAGTAAATCAGTGAATAATTGTTCTTCTCAGACATGTGCAATTACATTCAAAATTAAACATTTTCAAAATGATGTCAAATTCTACTATCAGATAGAAAAGATTAGGCACTTTAACAAATCAAAAAACATGGAATTCAATCAGAAATGGGCTTTCTATGAAAATCTTATATAATATTTTCTTCTACTACAATCTCTAGTTTGAGAAAGAAGCATCTAGCTTGTGTGTTTGGTGTAGGAAAAGGTGTGATTGACGTACATGTTTGGGGGTATAATTTTTGTCTTTATTTTTGTCTTTTTATCTTCTGTTTTTCCTTCATGTGTCCTATAAAAAAAACCTGGTGACACACTTAAGCTTGAATTGTCTACAAATGTTGTATGATTTTTCCAGGAATAAAAAAAAAATATATATATATAAACCCTGCTATCACAGAAACCAGAGTAAATCAATGAATACTTGTTCTTCTCAGACATGTGCGATTACATTCAAAATTTGTTGACACCAGTTATGTCTAATGGGCGCCATATATCAAAATGTGAATCCTGCTTTCTCAGGAACCAGGGTGAATCAATGATCTAAAGAGCCAAGGATTAAGATCCCAGCAGCTGTGGTTTGATATTGACGAGAATGTGCAATTGTTATAATGGTGATGCTTCCTCTTATTCGCGCTATGAGCAGCAATATCAACATGTGAACCCTATTTTCTCAGAAACCAGAGAGAAACGAACGAGGGTTGATTTTTGTAAGGAGCAGTGTTTTGTCAGCATAAAATTTTATTCAGAATTTCTGCCTCTTGAAATCTTTTCAAAATAAAAAAGATCAACAATGGATCAAAAGGGGGCAGTTTCAAACACTCCTTTTGCCAAACACTTGCCACAAGCTGGTACACATGCTATTCTTGGTAAAGCTTTAATGTAGACTGTAAGTTGTGATTCATCAATTTATTTGTGACAAGGTGTCAGTATTTGTTTCTGTTAAGGTGTACATGTTATTATTATACATGTATTATGATTGTTTTTTTATTGCCCATCCTAATCTAAAATGAATCGTGAACCATGCCCGATTGCAAAACCTACAAGTGTAGAATTGAATCAAGATTCAAAATAGGGCTTTCTTCTTGGTTATCATAACAATTGTGGTTATTATAACAATTTAGCCAATAAAGGTAGATCTAAAAACTTCAATGTTTAACTTTGTACATTTTACTGACATCCTTTAGGTGAATACAAGTTTTTATCAGGGGGATGTATTTCATCTTGAATTTTCATCAATAAGAGAATTTCAAAATTGTTTTCTCTCAGAAATGTGATTAAGAGCTGATTTATCAATCCATTGCTTTGAATGAAATAAAGAAAATTTATATAATATTTAAAGATATGCTGCTCATGCGTCTCTTTCTCTGCCTCTGTATGGTTGCCTCTTGAAAACAAGTACTAGTGAAGGGCATAGTCTCCATGTATTCACTGGAGAATTATTGTTATTTCTATCTGATGTATTATTGTTCATAATGGAACAAGTCAGACTGATAATTTATTGTATTAAAGATATAATTCGAGATCTTTTGATTTAATTTTTTTATCAAGTCTGAATGTCTTTAGCGCAGAGGAACAATAAACCTTGAAGGTTTCTAACACTTTGTCAAGACCAGTTGGGAAATTGCATAATTACCATTTGAACGTGGTTTGAGTCACAAAATTCAATCATATTTTCGGCAAATATTAATTGTAAACACCACAAACACATCAAACGCGTCAAGGTCCCTGAGCAAAGAAAGTGCTTGATTATTCCTACATGGCTTATCATAATAAAAGAGCCTTCCATATAAACAAAATATAATCTTCCTACTTTTGCTCAGCATTTGCAATAATTGGTAACAATGTCTGAAAAATAGTTAATTTTTTCACTTTTTTGACATATTGGAAAAAAAAAAATTTCCCCACACTTGATTTTTCTTGGGTTTTGGTGTGTGAGTGAATATAGGTAGCACACTACTTATGAAAACAAAATTTGGCCTGTTATCAGAAATATCTACATGTAGGTTTAAATGCAGTTTCTACTGGCCTAATTACACTGTACCAAACTTAATCAATATATTGGGAAAACGGCTGTTGCATACAGTTTGTTTTCCCGTTAATCTCTACATCCGGTGTTCGATGATATACAGGGAAATAGGTAATGACAATTACAGGACTTGTGGATTGACCATTTTTACGTGTGAATTAAGAATAGAAAATAGTCCTAGTCATGTCAGCAATTACGACAAACAATTGAATTTAATGTCATAAGTATTTTTATTTAACAAAGAATTTAAGGTTACAATATTGACTAACACAAATAGGTAATAGACAATTACATGAGTAAAAACCCTAGCTAAATGTATTCATCTTTCTCAGCACAGCAGTTGATGAGATGAGACATCAACCTCTAGATTAAATTCGGCTGGCAAAATGGTGTGCGAAAAGGTGGGATGGTCGCAAGTTCAAACGTAGAAACTAAGAATTAAGCCTAATTGTGTCTCCCTGAGCTAACCTATCTATAGTTAGCAACGATTCTAGAAACATAAAACTTATTGCGACTTCTACAAGAATACTGTCTCAGATATTATATATAATTGAGGAAACTCACAGAAATCTCTCGAACAAGCTGCGCTCTCATACATAATCAAAACACACGTGTGCGAACCACTGAACAGTGCAACGTTTAACAATGTTAAGTTACAAAATTGTTGAGTAAGTTTTATGACTTTCCACATTGATACGATAATAGCAACAAGGCAGTGAAGTTCAAATTGCCTCCCTTAACCTAGCTGCGTCTTTATCTCTAATATGTATGATTTTGAAATTATATTTTCTTGTTTTCGATAAAAATTTTGTTAGGGCCATATACATGTTAATAAGATAATTCTGCGTTCCATCTTCATGTATATTGTGTTTATGACCTATTTACCACTGCCAACCCATTTTTGCATTTGTGTCTGCTGTCAATAAGTTTCAAAATTTACATTTGAGTTATTGGCGCACACCGTTGACTAGTTTTCGATCACTGAAACCTATCTATTGTCGTTATACTTAAAGAGCCACTCCGTGATTTAAATAACATATTATTTACCCTTGATACGAACCTAAATGTCATATGTGTTGATATAAATTTAAGACATCTTAACTTTTCATGTCCAAAAGACATGTATACGACAAATACTGGTTTTCCATTTAAATCTAAAAACATCCTTATAAATGCACAGAGATGTAGATATCAATTACCCTCCTGGCTGTTTTAGATAAGTCTCCAAAATTACGTTTGACTATTTGACGCGCGCCACTGTCCAGTTTTCGATCAAAATTGCGACGTTCTACATTCATATTGTCGCTGTTCAAAACAAATTTGCTTTAAAATGTTATTTTGGTAACATAAAATGACACCATTGATTAAGCATATATGACTTCAACAACTCACGGAGTGGCTCTTTAACCGAAAAGCGACAGGGTGCTTATTTTCATAAACCACTACTACTTCTCAATAAAATAACACCATTAAGAACGTTTGACATATATGACCCAAAAAATACACTGTGCCCCTTTAATCAATGTTTAACTTGTAAACAATCATATTTTCTAAAACACCATGCACCATCCAAATTTTAATTAGCAGTTGTAGAGGAAAGACGTGTAATCCTAAAACTTGTATAGGAATTTATGACGGAGCTACCTCTGTTGATAGAGAATGGTATCTTATGTACAAGAAAATTTAACGCCTGACTTATTCAAGGGGGTCTCTGTACTATCATTATTCCACAGATGATGGGGTTGAGCAGTATCAATAACGAGGCACAGAGTATGTTGTCAGACTCAAATATGTAAAACTTCATATATGATGTTATTTCATAGACAACTTTTGGTTGTTTCTGAAAGTTATCATCCCAATGCTTATCAGTTAACTTAATGACAATAAAAAGTGAAAGGGTCTAGATTTATGATCGAAAACAAACAAATGATTGAACGAAAAGTGACTCAGTGGCATGTCTGTGGTCATGAAAACGACTTGTAACTACTGGATGAAGCACCTCCTGGATTAAAGCCACAGAATATGTCGTTAGGGTCAATTATGTCGAACTTTTAAAAATGGTGTTGTTATGTCGAGAACTACTGGTTGTTTCTGAAAATTACCATTTTAATGCTTATCAGTTCAGTATAATGAGAAAAATGCAGCTTTAAGTTGGGATTTGAGATCGAAAACCGGACAGTGACGCGCGTCAATGACTCAAACGTAATTTCGGAAACTTATATAAAGCAAACACAACGACAAATATAGTATGGTAGCGTTAAGGATATCGCATAAGTAGTATGCTATCAAATTGTACTTAGAATCTTAACCTCGTAACATTTATATTGCCTTTTGTAGTAAATATTGAAAATAAGTAAATATCATAATTTTGGCATTTAAGTGATGAAAATGCAATTATTTCGACATGTCTTGAACTTTACGTAGGTCACATGGTATATTGGTAACGTACTAAGCGACATACAAAAGTTTGAAACAAAATCTGTAAGCGAGTGCATGTAAGTATCCTTTTATAGTGTCAACAAAACAAATCATAAAGAAAAATACCTCCACACTGAAGTTTATTCTCCACCATATGGTACAGCTGGCATGATGTTCCTAGGTGTGTAAAGCTTCTAGCCTGACTCGTTTAGGATTTAATCGTCATTCGTCTGACCAGCGACAAAATTATTTTCCCGCTGTTTCAGTCGGTTTATAAGTTGGATAAAACATGGCCCGTGGGCATTATTCAAAAGTATGCCCTCCTCCCTCGGGCATACTGTTTAAAAGTGCCCGCGGATCATGTTTTATCCTACATTTCGTTACTGGAACTGATCAAACTTTTTTATCATCTGTCTAAATGTTGATCCATATTTATCGGGATTTGATCTTGCAGCGAATACCAACATTTTGTATCCATGGAGTAAAATTAGATTATGTTTGTAAAGTATAGGCCTTCATGAACTATTATTTCTGACTTAACCCCGATCTTGCCGGTGTTCAGAAAATGATTTTGTGGTTAATTCAGTCTGAAGCGACTAACATGCATTATGATTGAAAAAAAGAGCGACAGGTTGATATACCTGTTCTCATATATTAACTACAAAAGTAACAAGTGAATAAAAAATAAAGAAAATTAATCCTCATTGACTCTATTGAGAGTCGAGCTCATCAAATGAATTACAGAAATTTTCAATGTGGTACGATCACAGCATCAACGGACATGGTACGACACAGTTGATTGGTCATTGGGATTATCTTCCCTTGTTCAAGGTCGATTTCAGGAGAGGTAACTACCGACATTGAATGACCTGTATTTCCTTCCTCCTTGTCACAATCACCAAACTGGAGATGATCGCCTGTCGAATCCCAAGCTCCGAGGAAGTCCTCAGGTTGCACCGATATCTGGTCCGACTCGGCTATATCTACAACCAGCTTCCGGTTACTCAAGCACTCGATGGTGTTGACGCCCACAACAACGGCACTATAATTAAAGTGGAAAACTGGACATATACCAAAGGTACATTTAATGATTATAGAATGGCTAGAAAGGATATATTTCAAAGGACATATTCAAACATCCAAACAGTTTAAGCACTAAAAATACCGGTTAATCTTCCTGTATCTCCATTACTTGCATCTGTATATCAGCCTCGATAAGTCATGAGCGTAATAAATGCAGAACTAAGCACAGCCAAATATTAATACCTTTCAGTTGATAAATTCAAGATGTTTTTTAAGGATTGTTAATTATGATCAAATCCTACGGAGGAGCATTAATAGAATTGTTGTTACCTCTGCTGGTTCTCTTCTCTGAAAACCATTAACTTGACCACGCCCCTTGTGGCACAGTAGACGATCCACTGAGAGACACGCCCACTTCTTTTGATGATAGTTAACGGTGATTGGCCGAATATCAGGGTGTTAGGAGGGAAGCTGGTCAGCCGACCCGGGTTGAGCCCGTTAACTCTGGACACCGTGTTGGAAATGTCTGAAAGATAAATCATCATGCAGGATTCATATGAAATAAATTCCAAATGCAATCTTCATTTTCATGTTTTGGCAGAATTTCTGTCATTTTTCAGGCCCATTTTACTCTTTCGAGATTCGAACTCATACGGTTTGACAAATGACTGTACAAATGTACAAATGGTCGTATTCTTAAAGGATCCAGTTTTTGCAGGATTCGACAAACATCTCCCGAGTCAGTGGTCTGCTTTCCAGATTTTCACTCTTTTCCACTTACGTCGTGGTTGCTGACGAAAGGTAATGTCGGTTTCATAAAACGTATACAACCACCTCATTTACCACCAAGAAACCTTTTTTTTTAGAAACCTTTTTAGGTGCTCGCTTAGACTTTCACCAGCTTATATTGGGATTTGAATCTTTAAGTGAAACAAACCAACACTTATAAATGATAAATTATAAATAAAAATTCTAAAACTTATCACATAAACTCATATAACAATGTTTTCGAGTACCTGTGCAAACTGGCATTTCTCCTGTTAGACTGCCATCTATTGCACATGCTCGTGCAAGACTTCCGGATTTCAGAACGAGGCTCGGCTGACATTCGTATTCCAGAATTCCCCCTGGTGGCAAAGGCTCTGATGGACCGACGACTTGTGCATTGTTCTCCTCGGGTGGTTTCAAAGCATCACAGAATATGCCTGGTAGTTTTAAAGACAAAATATGATTCATCAGGTCACCTTATCATTGTAGTTTTACAAGATTTTAGCTTATGTGACGTTAGACGTCGTACTAGGTTATGACTACTTATGAATAGGATCGACGTAGAGAGACAAGCTTTAAGATATCTACTCTATCGTAAATCTCCAAAGTCTAGAAGACGTCGATGCGGTAATGCAAGACACATCTTATGCATGAGATATATCAAATTCTTTATATATTTTTATCTATTATATTCAACGACATTCTGATCAAGTCCTTCACCTAGTTAAGTAGAAAGTAGCTTAGAAACGTCATGAGATGAACAAATGGAGTTCTAATTCTTTAGATTTGTCAAATATTATTCCAGGTTGAACAATGTTGAAGGATTAAGCTGTATCTCAGTAAGTTTCTCTACCGATTGGAACGAAATCTTTCTTTATTTCTTCCACTTTTAAATGCCTTTCAAACATATCATTAGCTAAGATATATTCCAATTAGGTTGTATATAGTTGTACGATTCAATTTACATATCATTCAGGCACAGTTGGCTATACATGTATATCAAAATTCATTTTCAACCAAACAAAGTGTAAACAAGAAATATACAATTTCAGTTCGCTTTTAATCGGAATTTTCACAGTGAATACGTAAGTATCTTATCTCATACCTTCCAATATATATGCTCTTGGTACATCAATACTTTTAATACTCTATATATTTGGAAATATTGTTTTCAAATCTAAAGGTATTAATGCACATCAATATTTCGTTTAACAAGCAATGCACAGATGAGGCATATCTCTCGATATTACTAATGATCCGCACTCATGAAATCTACCTCGTAAGTTGTTTAACAAATATGTACGCATTTATTCCAATAACAATGCTTATAATATTTTGCAATCGGTTTGTTTACTAGATTGCTTTAATTAACAATATTTCATTCTTTATTTTCAGTTCATAAATAAGGTAAATTCAAAAGCTGTACACATTACTTGTTCAGTCGTTTTCAACTGTCAATATCCACCCCCCCATTTCGTGCACAGCTGATATAGTTTTTTTTTGTATATCTCTGAGCCGATTTCGGACGACTTAACTTTTTCATTGTTGGTAACTGGTTAGTTGCAAAGAATAATGAATATTTCATTGCATCGATGGAAAGATAGATGAGTGCATATATCCTTATATGCCTTCAAATAGCCAATTTGAAACGAAAAAGCGTGCTCTAATGGCTTTGAGATGTCGAAGTGATTTTTTCTTTCATTTGTAACAACATCCCTTTTTCTCCATTCTTTGGTGTTTACAATTGAGAAATTTTTAGCAAATAAAAGACCATATTCATTGTATAAATTCTCGCGAAATGACCAGCTCAAGTTTGGTTCGACCTGTAAAAGGAGCGGAATCACAAAATTCACAAAATATGAAGTTTTACTCACCGGATGGATTACATTTTCCACAGGTGGCATCACAAAACTTGGCAAGTTGAGTACTTTCACACATTTTCGGGTTTGAACGGAGGAAGTCGTCACATTCATGTTTCTTGTTGACACACTCCTGAGTGTCTGCATCACGCTTCCCGCGACCTGAAGTGAAAGTAATAATTATAGTCTTAATTCAGCCTTTTACAAATGGACGATCCATACTGCCTATTTCATGCTTAAATACCAAGAACGTTCCAAAAGCCACCATCTATTTCTTTAGATTATGTGATCGACTTGAAAAGGTCTAATTTTTAATGCAATGTTGTATCCAGTACCAACGAAGTACGAAATCGGCAATATTCAAACTGAAAATCTTCGCACAAGAACATCAAATTGTCGGAACTTAATATTAAAATGAATTCCTTTAATTGTTCAGAGACACCAACGATGTCTTACACTTTCGGAAATGATATCATCATAACCTGCAAAATTCATATTACGTCCGATCTTCCCCAAACTAGACCTCAGTAAGACGAGTGAACTCCGTCTTAATTTTCTCGATGATTTTCTCGGATCAATGTAAGTATCGAAAAGATGAATGTGAACTAAAATATTCAAAATATTAATGAACAGTTACAAGAATACTCCGGCAGCAGAATGAGACTGAATTTAGGTCGTAAATGTATGTTTTAAACCAAGATATTTCTCATTTTCCAGTTCAAATCCTACCTGTTGTCTGGGGAACCTTCCTGCAGACAAAGCTGTTCCTTGACAAGCAGTCTGCACTTAACAACTTGTTCCCGTCTTGGCTCCGACCAACCACACCACACGTCCGTCGTCTTGATGGACCTGGATTCGAACACAGTAAGAACAGGATGAAACTAATTTGATGGACATCTCGAGCGATGAAACGAAATGCATTGTATAGCAAGCAATAGGGAAGCTTTAAATTTAAGCACATTTCTTCAGGATAGAAATCAGTTTATACAAGCGTTAGTCTTGGTATCAACAGAATAATTATGAAAGTGATACAACCCCTTACACTACTTCAACATAAAACTTATTAAGGTCCTTAAATGAGCTCAGAAGACGTCTTGGGATTCATTCCTAGTTTCACTGTAGCTTCTATGTCAACTGAAATCTAACTGAGCAAATCATCGGTTTATTCGGAAATAGAAGCAAACACTTATTCCCCCAGCAATTTCAAAGACGAAATTGTACAAAGAACATAATTCATTATAGAAACTTATTACTGATTACATTTGGACAGCAGGAAATGGGTTCAAGTAGTCAATTGTGATGCACAAGAAAACTTGTATTTCTACAACACTTGTTATGTTTTGATTTACTGGAGAAAAAAGTTAATCGAAACTTACGAGATCTTCGTGCCCAGTTACTGTAATACATCCCATGATATATCCACGAGACCCAGTACCACCGTCTATATCTTCGGTTATATCTTGCGTTGACGAAGAATTTTTGGTTTCGGTACCTGCAAAGAGATATACATTTACAAAACCAGTACCATCCAAAGCAGGAATAGTGAATGTATATATCTTAAATTCTAAACTTTTAACTCATTTGTTAACTTGCTCACTAAATAGTTGCAAATGCAAGAGCATTTCTGATATACCGGTAAAGCCATTATAACAAGAGAAGTCTTGATTGAGACATAAGGTCATCTTCACTCGATTCAATATTTGGTCTTGTCAACATTTCCGTGTATTTTCATTATTACATCTTGCATCGTACACAGACGGAAAGACAACCTTACCCTGCATTGTCCCTGAGCTGGACCAGGAAGTTTTGAACCTCTGGGTATTCTATAGCGGTAAGAGATGCAGAGTCATGGGCACATATTCTTGCAGCGCAGTCCCATGTTTGTCGACTGGCGTAGTAACGGTAGCACAGGCCCTCAAACATAACGAACCCTGGACTGCATGCTAGGCTATTTTCATTTGTCACATCATCATCATCATCATCGTCGTCGTCATCGTCATCGTCGTCGTTCGCTACAGTTGTTTTACCTGTTTACAGTTAAACTTCCCTTGCAGGCAATTTAAGTCATGTTACCCAATGCATTGTCAATTACAGGCGGGGCAAATTTCATTGTTAAGAATATCGATCTCAAATAAGCTCTAACAATAAAAATCGCCTGGAAACTTCAAAAATGATTCTTAAACACAACAACATAGTATTAAAATAATTCAGACATTCAACTAAATCAAGGACATCATGCCAGTTTTAGAAACATGTAAAACTGATATTCCTGTTGATTTTTACTTTGCAAGTTACAGTTTCAAAAGGGGGGGTCATCGAGCGTAACCCCAGCGGATTTGTATGTATATTCAACTCACCTAGCCCGCAGGTTGCTCGGCAATAGGTCTCCGCAGTTTCGGTACTGCAGTAATCGCTGTTACTTGCCAAAGATTCTGCACAATCGTCAAACACGTCGAATGATCGGGCTGTAATAAATGATTATACAAAGTAGGTTTAATTACTAACAACAATTTAATTGTTGAATTTACGCGATATTATATATAATAATAATAATAGCTTTCTAATACCGCGCATATATCCATTGCAAAGCATGCTCAAAGCGCCATGAGTACTATTACCCTGGAGGGATAGTATGTTCGGTGCTGCCGATTAACAAGCGCTCCGCGCGACCGTACTTCCACCTTGTTCAGGTACCCAGTTGTACAGCTGGGTGAACTGAGTGCAAAGTGGATGAAGTGTCTTGCCCAGGGACACAACACAGGATGAGATCCAAGTCACAAATTTATGGTGTTTCCACCGGTATTCGGACTCGGGTCTCTGGCGTGAGAGGTAAGCAAACTAACCACTTCACCACTGTGCCCCACATCCACATATCTATTCAAACCGACCCCTAAGGATATTCAATAAGAAAAACTATTATTTTTATTTTCAGTGATGTCACCATTTTCTTTCGAAGATGGTAAATGTTGTTATGGTGTGAACCCATACTGTCTAAGTTTATCAATTGGGTATGTTTGGTTGTTAAGGAATTATGCGAATGTCATGGTTTACTAATTAGCAAAAATAAGTTGATTAGTGTTGGGCATAACGTTACGTTACCACGACAATATAAGTTTCCCTGGGATATCATACAATGGAAATTTGTCTAAATTTGATTGCTTTCGTAGACATGAAAGAATACGAACGTACCGTAATCGCATACATCACAGAAGGTGATTACACAACTGGTGTTCCCGATTTCAGTGTAGCACCAGGGTTGGGGCAGCGAGGCTTCGGGGTTCCGACAATAGTTGTTGTCGTAGGGTACGGTCAGTCTGAAACCGATTAAGTTATCATCGAGTTCCTTATACCAAATCTTATCTATCTTAACCTTCTCTTACAAAACACTGTCAAATTTGCAACAAGAATGCACTGCCTTTATAGGTGTAACACATACATGCATAACATAAAGAAGGTACGACAGCCATCTTGGATCTCTCCCCTGCCCGGAAATAGAAAATGAGCTCCGTATAAGAACTTAATGAAGCGCATTGTTGCGGGCAGGGGAGAGATCCAAGATGGCTGACTTTGTCGTTTCTTCTTTATGTGTATAAAGATAGGTATAAATAGTTACGGACATATTTTATTTGTGTCCGAACTTACGTCATGTCAGCTGGATAATATTTGCAAACAGCTGCGTCAGCCCATGGCAGACAAGCATCATTTGTAACGGAACGGTTCTTGGTTCCGTCATAGTTCTCTCCCTTTTCCGCCAGGGGGTAGCACCAATCGGCAGCTGTATGAGACCAATGTTGAACAAATTGGAATAGAATTGTTTAAAGATTTCCTGTATTCCACGTACGATCATAAATATAAGTATGCAAAATGTACAGACCAAAGATTATCGCAACATGGAAAATTGCAAATATTTCCTCGAGAAGCGTGAATCAGCCTTATAAAGCATTTATAGTTGTGAATAAAGGTGAATCAAATCTTAATGAGTATTTATATAATAATTTCTATTTTGTTTCCTTTAAATTAAGTGTTTAAGCTGAGAGATTTTGCAATGTATACATTCAAAGGCTTATAGCTAGATCATCTTACCAAACACTAAATGTTGAATCTTAGCATGCAAATTTCTCATTTTCAAACCACTTAACAGTACAAAGATTTATCTACGGGTTATCATGCAAAAATATTGAAAAGAATCGTATTGTGAATTTAGTTATAGGTTAACCCACCAGGCCTGAGAGTAGCTGTTCCCTTTAGGAAGCTGCTAGTTGAAGTTCCTGCATCCAACGTTAGAACAATAGCATTACCCAGCGAGATGATAGACCGGCCGTATCCCTGACCACAATAGCTGCAGAAAGATGGATAAATCAATTTGATTACATAAAATCAAAAGTAACTCTCGTAACTTGCAATCTCTCCCAACAGAGGTAGCTCCGTCATAAATTCCAATCTTAATACGAAGGTTTCTCGGGCTTCCGGCAGTTTCCCCTACCGGCGAAATAGTGCAACTTAAACTATCTGGCAATATTTCAGCCAAGGAAAACACCGAATGCATGAATAAGAGATTTGTTGTCACAAGGGCCTATGCAGTGATCGAGTCGCAAACTGAGGCGTATGTCTTCTTTAAAGACGACTCAAAGTGCAAGGTGCATATTCGAAAAAATTTAGCTTTTGGAAAAGTTACGGAAATGAATAAGGCGATGTGAATGATAACTTTTGAAACAGCGTCGCTGATTGCACAACTAACTTTCATTGCATCCAATCAGCGTTCCACATTTCTAGAAAGGATGTATAGGAATTTATGACGGAGCTACCTCTGTTGGTAGAGAATGGTAACTCGCTTCTTACCCTAGCCCCAGCCAATCAGCGACGTGACAATATATATATATCTATAATTCTATTTCCTATCAGGCTGACAGCCCCGTGAGTGGTTGAATTTCTAAATAATGAAAGGTCACAACACATGACCTCTAGTAAAGTACTAAGATCGTAACGTCAGGTCACCTCCTGATTATTGCTCTCATCGATGTGTCTTCAGATAAATGTTGAATCTGATTAAAATCGACCGTGTGACGAGGAATTAAAGTTTGTAAAAATATAATTTAGAGGGATTCGAACCTTTCTATCAGGGGATTTCCTCTCCACAGCGATCTGAAAACAGCCTAACCACCTCTATACATTAAGGGATTTCGTTCTAATTCGACTAATTCACATGAATACTTTATTTGTTTTATGATTTATTCGAAAACAATGCAAACAACAATTATCATATCAAAATGGTCGAAAGATGACTGGTCACTCACTCGTCTCCAGCTTGACCAATGATTCCCCTGTTGATGGTCAGTTCGGCCACACAGGAGAATGTAGTTCCTTCGGCGTTCAGCTCCTCGATGTCTACTACGATTTTTGATCCGTCTTCTGGGGCCTGTTTATACGATTATTAATAATCTTTATGGATAAAACGTCACGAGGATTATAGACTCAATCAAATAAATTGAGGACCAACTAGATTTTCAGCAATACGATATTTTAAATTTCGTATCAAAATCGATATTATGCGTTAATATTCAATATCATGTTGGTCCTTGACTTATTGTGTTGAGGATAATTATAATTTTGTGGACTCGAGCTTAAAATATAGCTATTAATGAATAAATCAAATTTCATTGTCTTTATATTAGTCATGGTAACAACAAAATCCACAAACATGTATTCTCAACAGGGACAAAATGCTCCTTACATTAAGTGTATCACTTTGGCGAAAAACGTGTAACTCATTATGATTTGATTTTACAATATGGGGGGAAAAGAGGGATAAAGGCAAAGAAGAGGTGTACAGTGGAATGGGTTAGAATGAGGGGTAAGGGGGAGGGCCGAACTGTGGTCGAACTCTTACTTGATAAAAAAGATTTGACAACAATATCGTTTCATGTATGCATATATTTTGAAAAAAAATAAGGAAATAAAATGTTGAGTTATAAATAAAATTGTTGACTTAATTAGATTTATGGTTTACGAAAGACTCAAAACTCACGAAGAAGATCCAACTATATACGGAGTTTGCTGGCACAGCTGAATCTGGAGCCCCGGGGGTCCCGAACTGGACTGGGGTACTGTCTGCCAGGTTGTAGATGGTTCCATCAACTGGTAACAGAGAAGTGTTCATTTTATTTTAATACCTTAAACAGCCACTCCGTGATTTTCATAACATATTATTTACCTTTGATGCGAACCTAAATGTCATTTGTTGTGATATAAAATCCAAACATCCCAACTTTTCATGTCCAAAAGACAAATACTGGTTTTCCATGAAAATCTCAAAACAGCCTTATAAATGCACAGAGGTGTAGATATCACGTCCAAAATACATGTATACTAGTTATATTACCAAAAAAACACTATCAACTGCTAATTGCCCTCCTGGCTGTTTTAGATAGGTCTCCAAAATTACGTTTGACTATTTGACGCGCGCCATTGTCCGGTTTTCGATCATAATTGCGACGTTCTATCTTCATATTGTCAGTGAAATAAACCAATCTTTAAATGATACTTCGTGATCAAATGACACCATTGATTAAGTTTGGCATATAATACTCCAACAACTCACGGAGTGGCTCTTTAAGATTTAGGCATCAACAAATACGTTGGCGGGTTTCCCGATGTTCATTGTAAAACAAATAACTGTAAATATTTGTCATTTTGGGAAGAATGCTTTGAATGAGTATCATCAAAATTAGAGCTTTGATAAAGAGAATACCATGAAAATCATGGAGAGTGTCTTTCAGATTATCGTTAGGTCATTTCAGGCGCACCAATTCATCGTTCAGCCGTTGGCAACCATAGATAAAATCTATATTTTTTGTATCTCAAATATAATCGAATAGCATTGTACTCACCGCCTGTAACGAAGGTGTCACAGTTTGTGGCCGTGTCCAGGTGCTCCGGGCAGATACAGCCGCATGCTCCGTCAGGGAAGCCCAGGTACCCTCCATTACTGCAGGTAGGTGTCCCCCCACAGGTAGCTAGGGATTACAATCATTGGTTTGGAAATATTGAGACCGATTTAAATGCTATCGGCTATTGTGAATATACTGCTGGGCCTCCTTTTACAAAGCCCTAAGGTGATCGTAAGTCCTTAAGGTAACCTTAGTGCAATGTTAAAGTATGGGAGTTGAGGTTAACCTTAGTTAAGGTTGCTTTGTGAAAGGAGGCCCTGGGCCTAGATTTTCGAAGTTCTCTTAAAGCTAAGATAGTCGTAAGTACCTTACACTAACATTGACTTAAGACAATCTTAGCACTAAGAGAACTATGAAAATGTGGGCCAAGACCTCCAAGATGAAAAAGAATAATGTTGAAACAAATTATAAGAGGCTATTTTAAGACCCGTAGCACCAATTTTACAAGATATTTGAGGGGGGGGGGAGGGAGAGGGTGTGCGTTGGGGTTTGATGTCCATAATTCTTAATAAGGAGGATGTTGGGGCTACAACGCAGCCCTTTGGGAGATTGATAAGCCAAATTCATTTGTACAATGGATGAAATATAAGATAGGGGGTACATGATATCATAATTATTGAGATTCAATAATCAGTGAGGTAGATACTACGGCTGGTAAAGAGTAAAAGATTTTTTCCTTCATCACACCAGCTTTTGAAGGAATAACCATTATTCTGGTTTAGCATCGATGTCTGATCGATGAATAATTGGTGGCTACATTGTTAACTTACAATTACAACCATAAGCTGTGCTTAGTTCTTCAAACACGGCCCAGAAATCATCTCGTGGAGTGGCAGCATCATCAGAATATGGATCGACTGTTTTCAGAAAACCTACCGATTTCGAGAAAAACTGAAAAAAGAAAACATACATACAAGCCTATGACATGCAAGCATATTGAACCGAATACCAAATGTTTTATGCGTATCGTAGTACGAATGTCATGTAATTTGTCATGTCTTTGAGGCACCGAAGCATTGCAAAATAGAAACCGATCATTTCCAATTTTCAATAAAGGATTGAAGATCCATTGCACCTTCAGGTAATCGTCAGCCATACCCAACAGTTAACCGTATTAGTTTCTGGCAGGTCACTGAAGTGACAAGGGATCAAAATGTCAAAAAAACAGTAGTAAATTTCTCTACAGAATCCCTTGAAAGTGACCTAGCTGCAGCTTTTAACACAAGTCATTTTGCATTAGGCCGAGACGATTTTGTTGATTTTTTCTCAAAGAATCGAAATGAAATATTTCAATCGAAATTTAGGAAAATCGGAATTTCGAAAATGTTACCCCACCTGTCAATTTAATCATACCAAAATTATATTTAATTGCACGAGAGACTGGACAACCCAATCGACAATAGGTTAAAGGATGGATATTTTACACATTGACAATAGGAGACCCTTTGTCAGTTCTGCTGAAGTTATTATATTGGCATTCAAACAAAACCTAAATAACATGATATTTACACTAAGATACGGTGGTATGCGAAAAAACCTTTGGTATGCAGCTGTATTTCCAGCTATCTAATCGGTCGAGCTCATGTCACGTGAACCCTAATGAGCTGTTTGATTGGCTAAACTGTTTTATACCTGGTTCGCGAATCCTCCGAGCAGACATTTGCGCATGTTAAGCGTAGACCTCCCACACAAACGGTGACAAAATCAGCGGAAAGAAGGAAAATACGCTGAAATTGAGCATATCTCATTCCTGTGGCGAAATAGGCATTCAAAACTTGAAGAAAGGGCCTCTCGAATAGTAGAGTATCTGCTTTTAATTTGAAAAAAAACTAATCTTCCGGAAATGAAACCATAACAGCGAATGAGCTACACATGCATCTAAATCGGTAACAAAGCCCGCCTTAAACCGAAACCAACTTAGCCAAATAGGGCTATTCACGAAGCCTCGCGTTCAGTTGAGCACAATGGTGGCGCAAAAGAACGATCACGAAAGGTGAATGGTGTATTTTCGTCATTTTATTTCTTAAACTCTGCGTTTGACAATATTATTTATCACAACGTATGACTAAATCGGTTTTTCTTTTTCGATTTTGATACAGATCTAGGCTTCAAGCCGTAGATTGCACACACAGTGATACACGACTCTCGAACTGCCAAGTCGATTATGTGACATTAATAC
This sequence comes from Phorcus lineatus, assembly GCA_921293015.1. Taxonomy (NCBI): domain Eukaryota; kingdom Metazoa; phylum Mollusca; class Gastropoda; order Trochida; family Trochidae; genus Phorcus; species Phorcus lineatus. The sequence goes on from OV121088.1 coordinate 34,542,174, forward strand.
TACGAAGTTGCACATGTTTGGAAGTCGCTTATGGAGTTTCGTTTTTGACATTTTGTTTATTTGTACGGCTAGTTGTTGAAGTCACATATCAGTGGCATCATTTCATCGACTAGTATCGACTGTTACTGAATAGTATAACTTTATAAAGCTTAACAATATCGCTCAGTGTTATTAAAAGGTATTAAATCGCTCTCTATGAAGATATTGAATTCTCTTCCAACATTTGAATTGAAAATGGTCTTTAGTCATATCATATGTATTTGTTTCCAAGACTTGTATGACTATGTAATTGTTTCCATGGGAAGTAAATAAAAAAAAATAAAAAAGTCTCGATTATGATCGAAAACCGGACAGTGACACACCTCAATTTGTCAAACTTTATTTTTAAAACTTCTCTAACGTAGGCGGAAGAAAAGTTAGGAGGTTAAAGTGTTTGATAGGTTACAGTGATATTATCCATGTAAATTGTACGAGTGATTACGGAATCTGTGCCTGTGGATTTGTTTTTAGAGTTTTATGGTACTCAAGTATCTATTATCTTGTTGTCATTTTAAGATGAATAATCGAGATGTTTTGATTTTTTTCACCGTATATCTTTCTTATGTGCGCATAAAAATTATGATATGAAAATCGTGGAATGGCTCTTAAGAAAGGCACACAAGATCAATGTAAATTTTGAAGGAAGACTGTAACAATAATATAGGAATAACAGTGACTCACGTAATCTCCGTACAACATCAGAGACTGTAGATCGAAGTCTTTAGCGATGAAATCATCAGCAAACTGGTATTTCTCAAATTGATCCGCAAAACCTTTAAAAGATATGTTAGGGAATAGTAGATATTTATCAGGTGATCAAATCAACATGAATTCAAATATCAAATAATAATCAAGATCTGTCTTTGTTTAACCAAGAGTAATGAAAAATGCAAGGATTTATTAAATGTAATGTTTTTTTTAGATGTTCTGTCAATTTACGACTATACCGTCAGTAAATAGCATGATGAAATCCAGAAATCAGAATAAAATGATACATTTACTTACAGCAAGTGTAGTCTGAAGTATTCTAATTTCATTTCTACCTTTAATTCACGCATAACCTTCGTCACCTTTTGACCTAAGTATATATATATATATATATATATATATATATATATATATATAGTAATTGCACTATAAACGGCCTGATGAAGCAGGTACAGTATGTACTTGCAGAATGTACCTGCCAAAAACGTTTGCCAAAGATAATTCAACTTCATCTTTGTCTTCTTCTTCTTTATATATATAACCATAGATTTGTGACATTCTTTTTCATAAATACATACATATATATATATACACATACACACATACGCACACACACACACACACATATATATATATATATAAATTAAATACTTATTGTATAAGTTGTGTTAGTTATTTTCGATTTCCTGTGAATAATTCCAAACCTGTTTTGATGTTGTTATCATTTATTTGTACCCACTGGTCCCTGTCGTTTCTAGCCTGTTCATGAAAACCTCCCAGGGCGTGTATGATTTCATGAAGTGCAGTTGTCTGAATAATAGAAGATTTATAACATACAGTGCGATACCCGAAAACTGATTGGTATGTACTAAAAAATCAAGGGATCGTCACCACAATTTTTAATGCTTATCTAATTAACACCGTAAACCTAATATATTCCATATATACCCGAGTTATCCTATTGTTAAAGCTAGAATGAACCAAAGGATCTCGCTCAAATATTCTTTTCTATAACAACATGTGTCCTTAATAAAATAAACAAGCAGACAGAGTCAGCTATATCCCCTGCCAAAGGGAAAGGGTAGTTAAGGATACTAGTTGTGGAATATTGAACAGTGATCATGTTGTTTTTCAACAAACAACCTTTAAGAAATCCTATGTTACGTTTCCATGGAAACGGGTAAAAATAAAAATGCAAATAAGTTGAAAACCCCAAAAGGCACATCTCCGCATGATGCCCGTTGCACATACCAAGTTTCGTCGAGATAGGTCTCACCGTTTTGGAGTTGTGCTCCGGAAACATTATCGGCACGGACGGACGAACGGACGGACGGAGACCATTTCAATATCCCCCACCAACTACGTTGGGCGGGGGATAATAATAATAATAATGATATACATTTTAACGCCTGATATCCAGTGCGAGGCACTGCTCACTGGCGGTACATTATTACCCTGAAGGAATTGTACTACAGCAGCTACTTAGCGCTTCCGTACTTCCCTTATTCAGGTACCCATTTATACAGCTGGGTTGACTGAGTGCAATGTGGATGAAGTGCCTTGCCCAAGGACACAACGCGGTATGAGACCCAGGTCACAAATGTTTGGTGTCTCCACCGGGATTCGAACCCTGGTCGTCGGCGGCGATAGGCCAACATGCTAACCACTACACCACCGCGCTTATTGTGCGCTTGTTAAAAAATTTTGAAATGCAGTTTGTATATATTATTTTGCCTCTATACTGAATCAAATGTCTGTCTGTCTGTCTGTCATATGTCCTTCTCTCTACTATTGTTTCTAATTAAACAGTGGGCGAGATTGATACTTACAAACTGAGTGCATGGAGATATTTCTTGTGCCGGTTCTCTCTGGCCAATTGTAGCGTAACAACTGAAAATAAACTGAAAATTTATATTACAAGAATACATTTGTGTAAAGAGTATTTTCAGTTTATTATTTGGCGTGAAATCCCTAACTGTACCTTTGACGTGATTGTTCAATGATAAATTTCTCGGAAGTTTATGCTTACGGCCAAGGGCTTTATAAAGTTACATTTAAAAAAGTCGTTAAGATGAAGTTTATCATGTGGCGTGACATCCCGCCTGCTAACTGTATATTTGACGTGATTGTTCAATGATAAATTTATCGGAAGCTTCTGCTTACGGCCAAGGGCTTTATAAATTTACATTTTAAAAAGTCGTTATGATAAAGAAATTTAAAATTATACATGCATTATCATATCTACATGTATATTCTCAATTTGTAACATTAAGTATCACTTGCTTTACAACCATGTCAGTGTCTACGTCACATATATTTTCAATAAAGAGGTTGTAAATCTATAAGAATTTGTATATTTTCGCCAATGAGGGTATATTTTCCCTCAAATAACGAATTTTGTAGCAAGGCTGTAAACCGTTGATCGAGACCCGGCGAGAGTCTTGCCTCGCTGGGGAAGTTGACCCGGCGAGAGTCTTGCCACGCTGGGGAAGTTGACCCGGCGAGAGTCTTGCCTCGCTGGGGAAGTTTGCCTGAGGAAGAATGGACACTACCGATTTTTTTAGAGTACTAACCCCTCCCCGTCGATAAAGCCGAGGTACTCGTTATGATCCACGGTATCTGCAGGCGATCCCTCCACGACGAAGCGAATGCAAGTGTACTGTTCAATTAGAGACATTGCCTCTCTCACGGTCGTCTCTTGTGACGAAGCTGAAATATCCATAATCTCATAAAAACCAAATTAAACATTCGTACTTTGTTGCGTTTCTCATAATCGTATTTCTACTTTGGGATCATGTCAAGCGTCAAAGAAAGTATAATATGATCTTTTTAAACAAACAACATAAATATCTCAAACATACGAGTTTCAAAGTCCACTATTATATGCTTTCTCTCCAAACAGAGTCACGTAAATTCACGTAGAGGAAGTTATGAGTTTAGCTGATTAGGTGTTGATAAAATGCTTTAAACGATTAAACGGTCTGATTTACTGGTAAAGAAATCTCTGCGGAAATCATCCTAATTTGCCATTCAACCAGTTTCTACGTTGTACAGATCACATAATGATAAACATCTAGAAGGTTTTACGTTTGAAACATTGGCAATAAGCAGATCTCCCCTGATATACTCCAAGACTATGTTCTTTTATTCGTATAAATTTAATGAGAACACACGGGTAAACGTAAAGCCTCCTAGCATTTAAGCATCTATGTGAGGTTAGGTGATATGGGGTTTTACGCTTCCAAGAGAAAGCCCGCAACACCATTGTGGCTATGCATTACGGTGAAACCTGCGAGCATCGGCTTGAACTAGCGAACCATGGGTGGTACAGCACTGAAATTCAGTGTATCATTGCACCCAAACCTGACTGCGTGTAGAACAGTTCTCTACTGCAGACGAAGTTGCCGAGCCCCTGGCGGGATTCGAACCACGGACCTCTTGATCCGAGGCCGAACGCGCTAACCACTACGCTATCCCGCCCCCAAGCATCAATATAATCACTACCTTGCATTATAGAAATGTATAAATTCATCCCAAAAATGTTTTTGATTTTTTTCTATTTAATGTTGTTGACATAGCATAACTTCATAAGAATGGTTGTATATTTACATATATTGATAAACTCGTAGGGTATAATTCCTCCGTCCCAAAGAAAAAAGGGATGTATTGCTCTCTTTCTTCTGTCGTCCTCGTGTCTCGTTCTGTTGGCTAGCAACTGAAATTAATTGAATATAAGATTATGGGTTGAAGGATCCCTGGGTTTTGTTATAACTGATCCATTAACATAACCATGTTTTCATTACTTTGCTCCGTAACAATGTACAATAATTATTCACTTAATTTAGTTAATTTCATTTCCGTGAATTGAGAAAGAAAAAGGCGTGATTATGAATTGGGCAATCGTTAAGTGTTTTCGAGTTGCTGGCGAAATGACATAAGAAAATTAATAGCAGTAGTGTAATTTAAAACTTCTCACTTTTTCCATGATCTCCCGTTGTTTTGCTGCGCCATCTCCATGGTAATCCTCTTTCTACAAGAAAACAGTTCCAATGTATTTTTAAAAAGATTTTTCGCAAGGAATTGTGTGACACTAGTCCTTTAGTAACATTTTCCAAGGCTGTTTATGTTTCAAAGTTGGCAGTAAAACGTGAAGAGTTTAATTCCAGAAGAATAAAATAAATATAAAAACTTACCTCGTACTCCCCAGGATTGAGGACTCCATGAACTAGATAGTTCGTCCGGTGAGCACGATGGAAACCGTACAGTTTACGCTTTGAAAAGAAAATAAATGCTAAAAGTGGTCAAAACTTAATTAGAAGCATTTATAAAGAAATCGATTTCTCTTAGTTTTTAGGAGAAATTAAAATGAAATTGTGTAATTTTTTATAATATAGGAACAATATTTCGTTTATATATTAATTTTGAATGTTTTTTTGTGAATTTTATTTGCTTATTTACTAAGGCATAAAACAAGTTACCGTATTTGCTTTTAAAAAATCTCCGAAATTTTCGAAACAAACAACTTTATTAGATATTGAATACATATATATACTTCAAGAGCGTTTTAAATTCATTTAAAATTTTTTTGAGTTTGTATTCACGTAAAGTCAGTTTCAAACAAAACATTCAAACAAAAACAATGTACAAAAGCAACAGTTCTTGATGTCATCATTGGTTGCGTAATATGTTATGGAAATTCTACATTGTGTATTTCCCACAATCTTGTAGCAGGTCTGAAAAAACATGCTCACGTAACTAAAAAAGTTTTAAAAGTTTTTAAAGAAACTGCAAGCAGTAACAATGGAAACTGCACGTAAAATCCCTAAAAAGAAATATATCAGTTTTACACCAAAACATGTTTCGTTTGAACATATAGGATGCAATACAAATTATATAGTGTTTTGTGGATATTCGACAAAGTCAATTGAATAATACGAATAAGCAATAAACATCATGCAATGATGCGCCTAGATGCAGGATGAATATTATAACCTGAAGGAAGTTTGAAACAGAGTCAAGGACAAGAACAATCCAGTATGGAATATATGTAAAGGTGATTTAATATGGACTTAAGATTCTATTAAATAATTGCCAGTTTAAATACATTAGATGTTAGTTTATGAAAAATTACATACCAATTTCTTCAAAGACAGAAGTTCTTTTGCGCCAATGTTGAATACGATAAGTGCAAAAGCCACGGATAACTTCAACAGTAGATTCATGGTGCTAAAGACGAGGTTCGACACCTAAGCGATGCCTATTTAAGCTCTACTGATAATAACTATAAATAATGAAAATGTTTTACGGAAATAAGCCCTATATTTAGTTAATGCCAACATTAAAGGGTTTTTCTATATCTATACACCGACGACTTAAACAAGAATAATAAGTACTGTTATAAATCGAAATAAGTTTTTCCGGACACATAACGTACACAAAATTACAAATTTGGATTCGAAAGAGGTATTCTACGTCAAATAGAAGCCTTTGTCAAAAGTTGTTCATGCGTAAACGGTTTGGTACGATCAACTGCCTGGTTCATTGCAATCTATTATTCCTTAATAACAATCCGAACACGCTTTCAATGGACATTGCTTTGATAACAGGATATCATTTCCGATGCGAATAATTTCTTAAACATGTTTCCTTTTTATATACATAAGTATATAATAATTATTCATTTCCTTACCATAATGTACTGTTTCTGCACGGAAGGAAATAAGTGAAGAGAAAATGAACAAATATTGTCTGATGTTTAACGTTATTTGTATCTATGCTGCTGTACAAAGAAAAATGTACGTGTTTGCGTCATGCGTCACATACATTGTAGCAACCTTGAAATAAAGGCAATTAAAGTAACATAACGTGAACAGTGGCTTTATTTTTACTGAACAATTTAGCATAATTTGACATTTTTCAGGAAGGATATGTATTAATGATGGCCATTGGCATATTTTGTCACATTTTACTCAAAAATAGTCCATGTTCCTTTGAAGTTCTTAGAATGTCAAACGTGTTTTAAATTGTATCTTTTCTTAAAATACAAAAACGTTAATAACTTATAAATTACGAACCATGCCTTGAAATCAACGTTAATCAGAAGAAAAGAAGGTTAAAGGTAATGAGATTGTGTACAGTATACCCTAGCAACACTTCAAATTTTCAAAGGTGACATAGTCATGCAATTTCTTTAAAAGTTTGCCTCATTAAGTTAATTTCCAAATATTGAATGCTTCGTGTTTGCCCCCGAAGCATAACAATATAAAAGAATGTTTATCGTTCTACCAGACAATCACTTTAATCAACAACATCGACGATAAATTTTCTCTAAAACGTAATTACATGTATTGCCGAAACCATAATACCTTGCGGTCTTTAAAATGGTGACCTTTAAACCAACCAAAATGACAGCTCAAATATATAACACATTCATCCTAACACTTATATCATATCTACACCTTTCTTCTTTTTCTTCTAAAGACGAAATCAATACCAAATGCATAATTGAAGATTTTGCTTAACAACTAGAGAAACATTGCTATTTCATCGATAAGTCAAAACGGCTGTTGCATACAGTTTGTTTTCCCGTTAATCTCTACATCCGGTGTTCGATGATATACAGGGAAATAGGTAATGACAATTACAGGACTTGTGGATTGACCATTTTTACGTGTGAATTAAGAATAGAAAATAGTCCTAGTCATGTCAGCAATTACGACAAACAATTGAATATAATTTAATAAGTATTTTTATTTAACAAAGAATTAAAGGTTACAATGTTGACTAACACAAATAGGTAATAGACAATTACATGAGTAAAAACCCTAGCTAAATGTATTCATCTTTCTCAGCACAGCAGTTGATGAGATGAGACATCAACCTCTAGATTAAATTCGGCTGGCAAAATGGTGTGCGAAAAGGTGGGATGGTCGCAAGTTCAAACGTAGAAACTAAGAATTAAGCCTAATTGTGTCTCCCTGAGCTAACCTATCTATGGTTAGCAACGATTCTAGAAACATAAAACTTATTGCGACTTCTACAAGAATACTGTCTCAGATATTTAGGAAACTCACAGAAATCTCTCGAACAAGCTACGCTCTCATACATAATCAAAACACACGTGTGCGAACAACTGAACAGTGCAACGTTTAACAATGTTAAGTTACAAAATTGCAAAGAGTAAGTTTTATGAATTTCCACATTGATACGATAATAGCAACAATGCAGTGAAGTTCAAATTGCCTCCCTTAACCTAGCTGCGTCTTTATCTCTAATATGTATGATTTTGAAATTATATTTTCTTGTTTTCGATGAAAATTTAGTTAGGGCCATATACATGTTAATAAGATAATTCTGCGTTCCATCTTCATGTATATTGTGTTTATGACCTATTTACCACTGCCAACCCATTTTTGCATTTGTGTCTGCTGTCAATAAGTTTCAAAATTTACATTTGAGTTATTGGCGCACACCGTTGACTAGTTTTCGATCACTGAAACCTATCTATTGTCGTTATACTTAAAGAGCCACTCCGTGATTTAAATGACATATTATTTACCCTTGATACGAACCTAAATGTCATATGTGTTGATATAAATTTAAGACATCTTAACTTTTCATGTCCAAAAGACATGTATACGACAAATACTGGTTTTCCATTTATATCTAAAAACATCCTTATAAATGCACAGAGATGTAGATATCACGTCCAATATACATGGATATTAGTTATGTAAGCTAACAAACACTATCAACTCCTAACTACCCTCCTGGCTGTTTTAGATAAGTCTCCAAAATTACGTTTGATTATTTGACGCGCGCCACTGTCCAGTTTTCGATCAAAATTGCGACGTTCTACATTCATATTGTCGCTGTTCAAAACAAATTTGCTTTAAAATGTTATTTTGGTAACATAAAATGACACCATTGATTAAGCATATGTGACTTCAACAACTCACGGAGTGGCTCTTTAACCGATAAGCGATAGGGTGCTTATTTTCATAAACCACTACTACTTCTCAATAAAATAATACCATTCAGAACGTTTGACACATATGACCCCAACAAAATACACTGTGCCCCTTTCATCAATGTTTAACTTGTAAACAATCATATTTTCTAAAACACCATGCACAATCCCAATTCTAATAAGCAGTTGTAGAGGAAAGACGTGTAGTCCTACAACTTGTATAGGAATTTATGACGGAGCTACCTCTGTTGGTAGAGAATGGTGTCTTATGTACAAGCAAATTTCATGCCTGACTTATTCAAGGGGGTCTCTGTACCATCATTATTCCACAGATGATTGGGTTGAGCAGTATCAATAACGAGGCACAGAGTATGTTGTTATGCTCATATATGTAAAAATTAATATATGATGTTATTTCATAGACAACTTTTGGTTGTTTCTGAAAGTTATCATCAGTTAACTTAGTGACAATAAAGTGAAAGGGTCCAGATTTATGATCGAAAACAAACAAACGATTGAACGAAAAGTAACTTAGTGGCATGTCTGTGGTCATGAAAACGTCTTGTAACTACTGGATGAAGCACCTCCTGGATTAAAGGCACAGAGTATGTCGTTAGGGTCAATTATGTCGTTAGGGTCAATTATGTCGAACTTTTAAAAATGGTGTTGTTATGTCGAGAACTACTGGTTGTTTCTGAAAATTACCATTTTAATGCTTATCAGTTCAGTATAATGAGAAAAATGCAGCTTTAAGTTGGGATTTGAGATCGAAAACCGGACAGTGACGCGCGTCAATGACTCAAACGTATTTTCGGAAACTTATATAAAGCAAACACAACGACAAATATAGTATGGTAGCGTTAAGGATATCGCATAAGTAGTATGCTATCAAATTGTACTTAGTATCTTAACCTCGTAACATTTATATTGCCTTTTGTAGTAAATATTGAAAATAAGTAAATATCATAATTTTGGCATTTAAGTGATGAAAATGCAATTATTTCGACATGTCTTGAACTTTACGTAGGTCACATGGTATATTGGTAACGTACTAAGCGACATACAAAAGTTTGAAACAAAATCTGTAAGCGAGTGCATGTAAGTATCCTTTTATAGTGTCAACAAAACAAATCATAAAGAAAAATACCTCCACACTGAAGTTTATTCTCTACCATATGGTACAGCTGGCATGATGTTCCTAGGTGTGTAAAGCTTCTAGCCTGACTCGTTTAGGATTTAATCGTCATTCGTCTGACCAGCGACAAAATTGTTTTCCCGCTGTTTCAGTCGGTTTATAAGTTGGATAAAACATGGCCCGTGGGCATTATTGAAAAGTATGCCCTCCTCCCTCGGGCATACTGTTTAAAAGTGCCCGCGGATCATGTTTTATCCTACATTTCGTTACTGGAACTGATCAAACTTTTTTATCATCTGTCTAAATGTCGATCCATATTTATCGGGATTTGATCTTGCAGCGAATACCAACATTTTGTATCCATGGAGTAAAATTTGATTATGTTTGTAAAGTACAGGCCTTCATGAACTATTATTTCTGACTTAACCCCGATCTTGCCGGTGTTCAGAAAATGCTTTTGTGGTTAATTCAGTCTGAAGGGACTAACATGCATTATGATTGAAAAAAAGAGCGACAGGTTGATATACCTGTTCTTATATATTAACTACAAAAGTAACAAGAGAATAAAGAATAAAGAAAATGAATGCTAATTGACTTTATTGAGAGTCGAGCTCATCAAATGAATTACAGACATTTTCAATGTGGTACGATCACAGCATCAACGGACATGGTACGACACAGTTGATTGGTCATTGGGATTATCTTCCCTTGTTCAAGGTCGATATCAGGAGAGGTAACTACCGACATTGAATGACCTGTATTTCCTTCCTCCTTGTCACAATCACCAAACTGGAGATGATCGCCTGTCGAATCCCAAGCTCCGAGGAAGTCCTCAGGTTGCACCGATATCTGGTCCGACTCGGCTATATCTACAACCAGCTTCCGGTTACTCAAGCACTCGATGGTATTGACGCCCACAACAACGGCACTATAATTAAAGTGGAAAACTGGACATATACCAAAGATACATTTAATGATTATAGAATGGCTAGAAAGGATATATTTCAAAGGACAAATTCAAACATCCAAACAGTTTAAGCACTAAAAATACCGGTTAATCTTCCTGTATCTCCATTACTTGCATCTGTATATCAGCCTCGATAAGTCATGAGCGTAATAAATGCAGAATTAAGCACAGCCAAATATTAATACCTTTCAGTTGATAAATTCAAGATGTTTTTTTAAGGATTGTTAATTATGATCAAATCCTACGGAGGAGCATTAATAGAATTGTTGTTACCTCTGCTGGTTCTCTTCTCTGAAAACCATTAACTTGACCACGCCCCTTGTGGCACAGTAGACGATCCACTGAGAGACACGCCCACTTCTTTTGATGATAGTTAACGGTGATTGGCCGAATATCAGGGTGTTAGGAGGGAAGCTGGTCAGCCGACCCGGGTTGAGCCCGTTAACTCTGGACACCGTGTTGGAAATGTCTGAAAGATAAATCATCATGCAGGATTCATATGAAATAAATTCCAAATGCAATCTTCATTTTCATGTTTTGGCAGAATTTCTGTCATTTTTCAGGCCCATTTTACTCTTTCGAGATTCGAACTCATACGGTTTGACAAATGACTGTACAAATGTACAAATGATCGTATTCTTAAAGGATCCAGTTTTTGCAGGATTCGACAAACATCTCCCGAGTCAGTGGTCTGCTTTCCAGATTTTCACTCTTTTCCACTTACGTCGTGGTTGCTGACGAAAGGTAATGTCGGTTTCATAAAACGTATACAACCACCTCATTTACCACCAAGAAACCTTTTTTTTTAGAAACCTTTTTAGGTGCTCGCTTAGACTTTCACCAGCTTATATTGGGATTTGAATCTTTAAGTGAAACAAACCAACACTTATAAATGATAAATTATAAATAAAAATTCTAAAACTTATCACATAAACTCATATAACAATGTTTTCGAGTACCTGTGCAAACTGGCATTTCTCCTGTTAGACTGCCATCTATTGCACATGCTCGTGCAAGACTTCCGGATTTCAGAACGAGGCTCGGCTGACATTCGTATTCCAGAATTCCCCCGGTGGCAAAGGCTCTGATGGACCGACGACTTGTGCATTGTTCTCCTCGGGTGGTTTCAAAGCATCACAGAATATGCCTGGTAGTTTTAAAGACAAAATATGATTCATCAGGTCACCTTATCATTGTAGTTTTACAAGATTTTAGCTTATGTGACGTTAGACGTCGTACTAGGTTATGACTACTTATGAATAGGATCGACGTAGAGAGACAAGCTTTAAGATATCTACTCTATCGTAAATCTCCAAAATCTAGAAGACGTCGATGCGGTAATGCAAGACACATCTTATGCATGAGATATATCAAATTCTTTATATATTTTTATCTATTATATTCAACGACATTCTGATCAAGTCCTTCACCTAGTTAAGTAGAAAGTAGCTTAGAAACGTCATGAGATGAACAAATGGAGTTCTAATTCTTTAGATTTGTCAAATATTATTCCAGGTTGAACAATGTTGAAGGATTAAGCTGTATCTCAGTAAGTTTCTCTACCGATTGGAACGAAATCTTTCTTTATTTCTTCCACTTTTAAATGCCTTTCAAACATATCATTAGCTAAGATATATTCCAATTAGGTTGTATATAGTTGTACGATTCAATTTACATATCATTCAGGCACAGTTGGCTATACATGTATATCAAAATTCATTTTCAACCAAACAAAGTGTAAACAAGAAATATACAATTTCAGTTCGCTTTTAATCGGAATTTTCACAGTGAATACGTAAGTATCTTATCTCATACCTTCCAATATATATGCTCTTGGTACATCAATACTTTTAATACTCTATATCTTTGGAAATATTGTTTTCAAATCTAAAGGTATTAATGCACATCAATATTTCGTTTAACAAGCAATGCACAGATGAGGCATATCTCTCGATATTACTAATGATCCGCACTAATGAAATCTACCTCGTAAGTTGTTTAACAAATATGTACGCATTTATTCCAATAACAATGCTTATAATATTTTGCAATCGGTTTGTTTACTAGATTGCTTTAATTAACAATATTTCATTCTTTATTTTCAGTTCATAAATAAGGTAAATTCAAAAGCTGTACACATTACTTGTTCAGTCGTTTTCAACTGTCAATATCCACCCCCCATTTCGTGCACAGCTGATATAGATTTTTTTTGTATATCTCTGAGCCGATTTCGGACGACTTAACTTTTTCATTGTTGGTAACTGGTTAGTTGCAAAGAATAATGAATATTTCATTGCATCGATGGAAAGATAGATGAGTGCATATATCCTTATATGCCTTCTAATAGCCAATTTGAAACGAAAAAGCGTGCTCTAGTGGCTTTGAGATGTCGAAGTGATTTTTTCTTTCATTTGTATCAACATACCATTTTCTCCATTCTTTGGTGTTTACAATTGAGAAATTTTTAGCAAATAAAAGACCATATTCATTGTATAAATTCTCGCGAAATGTCCAGCTCAAGTTTGGTTCGACCTGTAAAAGGAGCGGAATCACAAAATTCACAAAATATGAAGTTTTACTCACTGGATGGATTACATTTTCCACAGGTGGCATCACAGAACTTGGCAAGTTGAGTACTTTCACACATTTTCGGGTTTGAACGGAGGAAGTCGTCACATTCATGTTTCTTGTTGACACACTCCTGTGTGTCTGCATCAAGCTTCCCGCGACCTGAAGTGAAAGTAATAATTATAGTCTTAATTCAGCCTTTTACAAATGGACGATCCATACTGCCTATTTCATGCTTAAATACCAAGAACGTTCCAAAAGCCACCATATCCGGCGTGATTTACGTCATCTATTTCTTTAGATTATGTGATCGACTTGAAAAGGTCTAATTTTTAATGCAATGTTGTATCCAGTACCAACGAAGTACGAAATCGGCAATATTCAAACTGAAAATCTTCGCACAAGAACATCAAATTGTCGGAACTTAATATTAAAATGAATTCCTTTAATTGTTCAGAGACACCAACGATGTCTTACACTTTCGGAAATGATATCATCATAACCTGCAAAATTCATATTACGTCCGATCTTCCCCAAACTAGACCTCAGTAAGACGAGTGAACTCCGTCTTAATTTTCTCGATGATTTTCTCGGATCAATGTAAGTATCGAAAAGATGAATGTGAACTAAAATATTCAAAATATTAATGAACAGTTACAAGAATACTCCGGCAGCAGAATGAGACTGAATTTAGGTCGTAAATGTATGTTTTAAACCAAGATATTTCTCATTTTCCAGTTCAAATCCTACCTGTTGTCTGGGGAACCTTCCTGCAGACAAAGCTGTTCCTTGACAAGCAGTCTGCACTTAACCACTTGTTCCCGTCTTGGCTCCGACCAACCACACCACACGTCCGTCGTCTTGATGGACCTGGATTCGAACACAGTAAGAACAGGATGAAACTAATTTGATGGACATCTCGAGCGATGAAACGAAATAGCGGAATGCATTGTATAGCAAGCAATAGGGAAGCTTTAAATTTAAGCACATTTCTTCAGGATAGAAATCAGTTTATACAAGCGTTAGTCTTGGTATCAACAGAATAATTATGAAAGTGATACAACCCCTTACACTACTTCAACATAAAACTTATTAAGGTCCTTAAATGAGCTCAGAAGACGTCTTGGGATTCATTCCTAGTTTCACTGTAGCTTCTATGTCAACTGAAATCTAACTGAGCAAATCATCGGTTTATTCGGAAATAGAAGCAAACACTTATTCCCCCAGCAATTTCAAAGACGAAATTGTACAAAGAACATAATTCATTATAGAAACTTATTACTGATTACATTTGGACAGCAGGAAATGGGTTCAAGTAGTAAATTGTGATGCACAAGAAAACTTGTATTTCTACAACACTTGTTATGTTTTGATTTACTGGAGAAAAAAGTTAATCGAAACTTACGAGATCTTCGTGCCCAGTTACTGTAATACATCCCATGATATATCCACGGGACCCAGTACCACCGTCTATATCTTCGGTTATATCTTGCGTTGACGAAGAATTTTTGGTTTCGGTACCTGCAAAGAGATATACATTTACAAAACCAGTACCATCCAAAGCAGGAATAGTGAATGTATATATCTTAAATTCTAAACTTTTAACTCATTTGTTAAATTGCTCACTAAATAGTTGCAAATGCAAGAGCATTTCTGATATACCGGTAAAGCCATTATAACAAGAGAAGTCTTGATTGAGACATAAGGTCATCTTCACTCGATTCAATATTTGGTCTTGTCAACATTTCCGTGTATTTTCATTATTACATCTTGCATCGTACACAGACGGAAAGACAACCTTACCCTGCATTGTCCCTGAGCTGGACCAGGAAGTTTTGAACCTCTGGGTATTCTATAGCGGTAAGAGATGCAGAGTCATGGGCACATATTCTTGCAGCGCAGTCCCATGTTTGTCGACTGGCGTAGTAACGGTAGCACAGGCCCTCAAACATAACGAACCCTGGACTGCATGCTAGGCTATTTTCATTTGTCACATCATCATCATCATCATCGTCGTCGTCATCGTCATCGTCGTCGTTCGCTACAGTTGTTTTACCTGTTTACAGTTAAACTTCCCTTGCAGGCAATTTAAGTCATGTTACCCAATGCATTGTCAATTACAGGCGGGGCAAATTTCATTGTTAAGAATATCGATCTCAAATAAGCTCTAACAATAAAAATCGCCTGGAAACTTCAAAAATGATTCTTAAACACAACAACATAGTATTAAAATAATTCAGACATTCAACTAAATCAAGGACATCATGCCAGTTTTAGAAACATGTAAAACTGATATTCCTGTTGATTTTTACTTTGCAAGTTACAGTTTCAAAAGGGGGGGTCATCGAGCGTAACCCCAGCGGATTTGTATGTATATTCAACTAACCTAGCCCGCAGGTTGCTCGGCAATAGGTCTCCGCAGTTTCGGTACTGCAGTAATCGCTGTTACTTGCCAAAGATTCTGCACAATCGTCAAACACGTCGAATGATCGGGCTGTAATAAATGATTATACAAAGTAGGTTTAATTACTAACAACAATTTAATTGTTGAATTTACGCGATATTATATATAATAATAATAATAGCTTTCTAATACCGCGCATATATCCATTGCAAAGCATGCTCAAAGCGCCATGAGTACTATTACCCTGGAGGGATAGTATGTTCGGTGCTGCCGATTAACAAGCGCTCGGCGCGACCGTACTTCCACCTTGTTCAGGTACCCAGTTGTACAGCTGGGTGAACTGAGTGCAAAGTGGATGAAGTGTCTTGCCCAGGGACACAACACAGGATGAGATCCAAGTCACAAATTTATGGTGTTTCCACCGGTATTCGGACTCGGGTCTCTGGCGTGAGAGGTAAGCAAACTAACCACTTCACCACTGTGCCCCACATCCACATATCTATTCAAACCGACCCCTAAGGATATTCAATAAGAAAAACTATTATTTTTATTTTCAGTGATGTCACCATTTTCTTTCGAAGATGGTAAATGTTGTTATGGTGTGAACCCATACTGTCTAAGTTTATCAATTGGGTATGTTTGGTTGTTAAGGAATTATGCGAATGTCATGGTTTACTAATTAGCAAAAATAAGTTGATTAGTATTGGGCATAACGTTACGTTACCACGACAATATAAGTTTCCCTGGGATATCATACAATGGAAATTTGTCTAAATTTGATTGCTTTCGTAGACATGAAAGAATACGAACGTACCGTAATCGCATACATCACAGAAGGTGATTACACAACTGGTGTTCCCGATTTCAGTGTAGCACCAGGGTTGGGGCAGCGAGGCTTCGGGGTTCCGACAATAGTTGTTGTCGTAGGGTACGGTCAGTCTGAAACCGATTAAGTTATCATCGAGTTCCTTATACCAAATCTTATCTATCTTAACCTTCTCTTACAAAACACTGTCAAATTTGCAACAAGAATGCACTGCCTTTATAGGTGTAACACATACATGCATAACATAAAGAAGGTACGACAGCCATCTTGGATCTCTCCCCTGCCCGGAAATAGAAAATGAGCTCCGTATAAGAACTTAATGAAGCGCATTGTTGCGGGCAGGGGAGAGATCCAAGATGGCTGACTTTGTCGTTTCTTCTTTATGTGTATAAAGATAGGTATAAATAGTTACGGACATATTTTATTTGTGTCCGAACTTACGTCATGTCAGCTGGATAATATTTGCAAACAGCTGCGTCAGCCCATGGCAGACAAGCATCATTTGTAACGGAACGGTTCTTGGTTCCGTCATAGTTCTCTCCCTTTTCCGCCAGGGGGTAGCACCAATCGGCAGCTGTATGAGACCAATGTTGAACAAATTGGAATAGAATTGTTTAAAGATTTCCTGTATTCGACGTACGATCATAAATATAAGTATGCAAAATGTACAGACCAAAGATTATCGCAACATGGAAAATTGCAAATATTTCCTCGAGAAGCGTGAATCAGCCTTATAAAGCATTTATAGTTGTGAATAAAGGTAAATCAAATCTTAATGAGTATTTATATAATAATTTCTATTTTGTTTCCTTTAAATTAAGTGTTTAAGCTGAGAGATTTTGCAATGTATACATTCAAAGGCTTATAGCTAGATCCTCTTACCAAACACTAAATGTTGAATCTTAGCATGCAAATTTCTCATTTTCAAACCACTTAACAGTACAAAGATTTATCTACGGGTTATCATGCAAAAATATTGAAAAGAATCGTATTGTGAATTTAGTTATAGGTTAACCCACCAGGCCTGAGAGTAGCTGTTCCCTTTAGGAAGCTGCTAGTTGAAGTTCCTGCACCCAACGTTAGAACAATAGCATTACCCAGCGAGATGATAGACCGGCCGTATCCCTGACCACAATAGCTGCAGAAAGATGGATAAATCAATTTGATTACATAAAATCAAAAGTAACTCTCGTAACTTGCAATCTCTCCCAACAGAGGTAGCTCCGTCATAAATTCCAATCTTAATACGAAGGTTTCTCGGGCTTCCGGCAGTTTCCCCTACCGGCGAAATAGTGCAACTTAAACTATCTGGCAATATTTCAGCCAAGGAAAACACCGAATGCATGAATAAGAGATTTGTTGTCACAAGGGCCTATGCAGTGATCGAGTCGCAAACTGAGGCGTATGTCTTCTTTAAAGACGACTCAAAGTGCAAGGTGCATATTCGAAAAAATTTAGCTTTTGGAAAAGTTACGGAAATGAATAAGGCGATGTGAATGATAACTTTTGAAACAGCGTCGCTGATTGCACAACTAACTTTCATTGCATCCAATCAGCGTTCCACATTTCTAGAAAGGATGTATAGGAATTTATGACGGAGCTACCTCTGTTGGTAGAGAATGGTAACTCGCTTCTTACCCTAGCCCCAGCCAATCAGCGACGTGACAATATATATATATCTATAATTCTATTTCCTATCAGGCTGACAGCCCCGTGAGTGGTTGAATTTCTAAATAATGAAAGGTCACAACATGACCTCTAGTAAAGTACTGAGATCGTAACGTAGGGTCACCTCCGGTTTATTGCTCTCATCGATGTGTCTTCAGATAAATGTTGAATCTGATTAAAATCGACCGTGTGACGAGGAATTAAAGTTTGTAAAAATATAATTTAGAGGGATTCGAACCTTTCTATCAGGGGATTTCCTCTCCACAGCGATCTGAAAACAGCCTAACCACCTCTATACATTAAGGGATTTCGTTCTAATTCGACTAATTCACATGAATACTTTATTTGTTTTATGATTTATTCGAAAACAATGCAAACAACAAGTATCATATCAAAATGGTCGAAAGATGACTGGTCACTCACTCGTCTCCAGCTTGACCAATGATTCCCCTGTTGATGGTCAGTTCGGCCACACAGGAGAATGTAGTTCCTTCGGCGTTCAGCTCCTCGATGTCTACTACGATTTTTGATCCGTCTTCTGGGGCCTGTTTATACGATTATTAATAATCTTTATGGATAAAACGTCACGAGGATTATAGACTCAATCAAATAAATTGAGGACCAACTAGATTTTCAGCAATACGATATTTTAAATTTCGTATCAAAATCGATATTATGCGTTAATATTCAATATCATGTTGGTCCTTGACTCATTTTGTTGAGGATAATTATAATTTTGTGGACTCGAGCTTAAAATATAGCTATTAATGAATAAATCAAATTTCATTGTCTTTATATTAGTCATGGTAACAACAAAATCCACAAACATGTATTCTCAACAGGGACAAAATGCTCCTTACATTAAGTGTATCACTTTGGCGAAAAACGTGTAACTCATTATGATTTGATTTTACAATATGGGGGGAAAAGAGGGATAAAGGCAAAGAAGAGGTGTACAGTGGAATGGGTTAGAATGAGGAATAAGGGGTAGGGCCGAACTGTGGTCGAACTCTTACTTGATAAAAAAGATTTGACAACAATATCGTTTCATGTATGCATATATTTTGAAAAAAAATAAGGAAATAAAATGTTGAGTTATAAATAAAATTGTTGACTTAATTAGATTTATGGTTTACGAAAGACTCAAAACTCACGAAGAAGATCCAACTATATACGGAGTTTGCTGGCACAGCTGAATCTGGAGCCCCGGGGGTCCCGAACTGGACTGGGGTACTGTCTGCCAGGTTGTAGATGGTTCCATCAACTGGTAACAGAGAAGTGTTCATTTTATTTTAATACCTTAAACAGCCACTCCGTGATTTTCATAACATATTATTTACCTTTGATGCGAACCTAAATGTCATTTGTTGTGATATAAAATCCAAACATCCCAACTTTTCATGTCCAAAAGACAAATACTGGTTTTCCATGAAAATCTCAAAACAGCCTTATAAATGTACAGAGGTGTAGATATCACGTCCAAAATACATGTATACTAGTTATATTACCAAAAAAACACTATCAACTGCTAATTGCCCTCCTGGCTGTTTTAGATAGGTCTCCAAAATTACGTTTGACTATTTGACGCGCGCCATTGTCCGGTTTTCGATCATAATTGCGACGTTCTATCTTCATATTGTCAGTGAAATAAACCAATCTTTAAATGATACTTCGCGATCAAATGACACCATTGATTAAGTTTGGCATATAATACTCCAACAACTCACGGAGTGGCTCTTTAAGATTTAGGCATCAACAAATACGTTGGCGGGTTTCCCGATGTTCATTGTAAAACAAATAACTGTAAATATTTGTCATTTTGGGAAGAATGCTTTGAATGAGTATCATCGAAATTAGAGCTTTGATAAAGAGAATACCATGAAAATCATGGAGTGTGTCTTTCAGATTATCGTTAGGTCATTTCAGGCGCACCAATTCATCGTTCAGCCGTTGGCAACCATAGATAAAATCTATATTTTTGTATCTCAAATATAATCGAATAGCATTGTACTCACCGCCTGTAACGAAGGTGTCACAGTTTGTGGCCGTGTCCAGGTGCTCCGGGCAGATACAGCCGCATGCTCCGTCAGGGAAGCCCAGGTACCCTCCATTACTGCAGGTAGGTGTCCCCCCACAGGTAGCTAGGGATTACAATCATTGGTTTGGAAATATTGAGACCGATTTAAATGCTATCGGCTATTGTGAATATACTGCTGGGCCTCCTTTTGAAAAGCCCTAAGGTGATCGTAAGTCCTTAGGTAACCTTAGTGCAATGTTAAAGTATGGGAGTTGAGGTTAACCTTAGTTAAGGTTGCTTTGTGAAAGGAGGCCCTGGGCCTAGATTTTCGAAGTTCTCTTAAAGCTAAGATAGTCGTAAGTACCTTACACTAACATTGACTTAAGACAATCTTAGCACTAAGAGAACTATGAAAATGTGGGCCAAGACCTCCAAGATGAAAAAGAATAATGTTGAAACAAATTATAAGAGGCTATTTTAAGACCCGTAGCACCAATTTTACAAGATATTTGAGGGGGGGGGGGGGGGGGGGGAGGGAGAGGGTGTGCGTTGGGGTTTGATGTCCATAATTCTTAATAAGGAGGATGTTGGGGCTACAACGCAGCCCTTTGGGAGATTGATAAGCCAAATTCATTTGTACAATGGATGAAATATAAGATAGGGGGTACATGATATCATAATTATTGAGATTTAATAATCAGTGAGGTAGATACTACGGCTGGTAAAGAGTAAAAGATTTTTTCCTTCATCACACCAGCTTTTGAAGGAATAACCATTATTCTGGTTTAGCATCGATGTCTGATCGATGAATGATCGGTGGCTACATTGTTAACTTACAATTACAACCATAAGCTGTGCTTAGTTCTTCAAACACGGCCCAGAAATCATCTCGTGGAGTGGCAGCATCATCAGAATATGGATCGACTGTTTTCAGAAAACCTTCCGATTTCGAGAAAAACTGAAAAAAGAAAACATACATACAAGCCTATGACATGCAAGCATATTGAACCGAATACCAAATGTTTTATGCGTATCGTAGTACGAATGTCATGTAATTTGTCATGTCTTTGAGGCACCGAAGCATTGCAAAATAGAAACCGATCATTTCCAATTTTCAATAAAGGATTGAAGATCCATTGCACCTTCAGGTAATCGTCAGCCATACCCAACAGTTAACCGTATTAGTTTCTGGCAGGTCACTGAAGTGACAAGGGATCAAAATGTCAAAAAAACAGTAGTAAATTTCTCTACAGAATCCCTTGAAAGTGACCTAGCTGCAGCTTTTAACACAAGTCATTTTGCATTAGGCCGAGACGATTTTGTTGATTTTTTCTCAAAGAATCGAAATGAAATATTTCAATCGAAATTTAGGAAAATCGGAATTTCGAAAATGTTACCCCACCTGTCAATTTAATCATACCAAAATTATATTTAATTGCACGAGAGACTGGACAACCCAATCGACAATAGGTTAAAGGATGGATATTTTACACATTGACAATAGGAGACCCTTTGTCAGTTCTGCTGAAGTTATTATATTGGCATTCAAACAAAACCTAAATAACATGATATTTAAACTAAGATACAGTGGTATGCGAAAAAACCTTTGGTATGCAGCTGTATTTCCAGCTATCTAATCGGTCGAGCTCATGTCACGTGAACCCTAATGAGCTGTTTGATTGGCTAAACTGTTTTATACCTGGTTCGCGAATCCTCCGAGCAGACATTTGCGCATGTTAAGCGTAGACCTCCCACACAAACGGTGACAAAATCAGCGGAAAGAAGGAAAATACGCTGAAATTGAGCATATCTCATTCCTGTGGCGAAATAGGCATTCAAAACTTGAAGAAAGGGCCTCTCGAATAGTAGAGTATCTGCTTTTAATTTGAAAAAAAACTAATCTTCCGGAAATGAAACCATAACAGCGAATGAGCTACACATGCATCTAAATCGGTAACAAAGCCCGCCTTAAACCGAAACCAACTTAGCCAAATAGGGCTATTCACGAAGCCTCGCGTTCAGTTGAGCACAATGGTGGCGCAAAAGAACGATCACGAAAGGTGAATGGTGTATTTTCGTCATTTTATTTCTTAAACTCTGCGTTTGACAATATTATTTATCACAACGTATGACTAAATCGGTTTTTCTTTTTCGATTTTGATACAGATCTAGGCTTCAAGCCGTAGATTGCACACACAGTGATACACGACTCTCGAACTGCCAAGTCGATTATGTGACATTAATACTACGAAGTTGCACATGTTTGGAAGTCGCTTATGGAGTTTCGTTTTTGACATTTTGTTTATTTGTACGGCTAGTTGTTGAAGTCACATATCAGTGGCATCATTTCATCGACTAGTATCGACTGTTACTGAATAGTATAACTTTATAAAGCTTAACAATATCGCTCAGTGTTATTAAAAGGTATAAATCGCTCTCTATGAAGATATTGAATTCTCTTCCAACATTTGAATTGAAAATGGTCTTTAGTCATATCATATGTATTTGTTTCCAAGACTTGTATGACTATGTAATTGTTTCCATGGGAAGTAAATAAAAAAAAATAAAAAAGTCTCGATTATGATCGAAAACCGGACAGTGACACACCTCAATTTGTCAAACTTTATTTTTAAAACTTCTCTAACGTAGGCGGAAGAAAAGTTAGGAGGTTAAAGTGTTTGATAGGTTACAGTGATATTATCCATGTAAATTGTACGAGTGATTACGGAATCTGTGCCTGTGGATTTGTTTTTAGAGTTTTATGGTACTCAAGTATCTATTATCTTGTTGTCATTTTAAGATGAATAATCGAGATGTTTTGATTTTTTTCACCGTATATCTTTCTTATGTGCGCATAAACATTATGATATGAAAATCGTGGAATGGCTCTTAAGAAAGGCACACAAGATCAATGTAAATTTTGAAGGAAGACTGTAACAATAATATAGGAATAACAGTGACTCACGTAATCTCCGTACAACATCAGAGACTGTAGATCGAAGTCTTTAGCGATGAAATCATCAGCAAACTGGTATTTCTCAAATTGATCCGCAAAGCCTTTAAAAGATATGTTAGGGAATAGTAGATATTTATCAGGTGATCAAATCAACATGAATTCAAATATCAAATAATAATCAAGATCTGTCTTTGTTTAACCAAGAGTAATGAAAAATGCAAGGATTTATTAAATGTAATGTTTTTTTTAGATGTTCTGTCAATTTACGACTATACCGTCAGTAAATAGCATGATGAAATCCAGAAATCAGAATAAAATGATACATTTACTTACAGCAAGTGTAGTCTGAAGTATTCTAATTTCATTTCTACCTTTAATTCACGCATAACCTTCGTCACCTTTTGACCTAAGTATATATATATATATATATATATATATATAGTAATTGCACTATAAACGGCCTGATGAAGCAGCTACAGTATGTACTTGCAGAATGTACCTGCTAAAAACGTTTGCCAAAGATAATTCAACTTCATCTTTGTCTTCTTCTTTTTTATATATATAACCATAGATTTGTGACATTCTTTTTCATAAATACATACATATATATATATATATATATATATATATATATATATACACATACACACACACACATATATATATATATATATATATATATAAATTAAATACTTATTGTATAAGTTGTGTTAGTTATTTTCGATTTCCTGTGAATAATTCCAAACCTGTTTTGATGTTGTTATCATTTATTTGTACCCACTGGTCCCTGTCGTTTCTAGCCTGTTCATGAAAACCTCCCAGGGCGTGTATGATTTCATGAAGTGCAGTTGTCTGAATAATAGAAGATTTATAACATACAGTGCGATACCCGAAAACTGATTGGTATGTACTAAAAAATCAAGGGATCGTCACCACAATTTTTAATGCTTATCTAATTAACACCGTAAACCTAATATATTTCATATATACCCGAGTTATCCTATTGTTAAAGCTAGAATGAACCAAAGGATCTCGCTCAAATATTCTTTTCTATAACAACATGTGTCCTTAATAAAATAAACAAGCAGACAGAGTCAGCTATATCCCCTGCCAAAGGGAAAGGGTAGTTAAGGATACTAGTTGTGGAATATTGAACAGTGATCATGTTGTTTTCCAACAAACAACCTTTAAGAAATCCTATGTTACGTTTCCATGGAAACGGGTAAAAATAAAAATGCAAATAAGTTGAAAACCCCAAAAGGCACATCTCCGCATGATGCCCGTTGCACATACCAAGTTTCGTCGAGATAGGTCTCACCGTTTTGGAGTTGTGCTCCGGAAACATTATCGGCACGGACGGACGAACGGACGGACGAACGGACGGACGGAGACCATTTCAATATCCCCCACCAACTACGTTGGGCGGGGGATAATAATAATAATAATGATATACATTTTAACGCCTGATATCCAGTGCGAGGCACTGCTCACTGGCGGTACATTATTACCCTGAAGGAATTGTACTACAGCAGCTACTTAGCGCTTCCGTACTTCCCTTATTCAGGTACCCATTTATACAGCTGGGTTGACTGAGTGCAATGTGGATGAAGTGCCTTGCCCAAGGACACAACGCGGTATGAGACCCAGGTCACAAATGTTTGGTGTCTCCACCGGGATTCGAACCCTGGTCGTCGGCGGCGATAGGCCAACATGCTAACCACTACACCACCGCGCTTATTGTGCGCTTGTTAAAAAATTTTGAAATGTAGTTTGTATATATTATTTTGCCTCTATACTGAATCAAATGTCTGTCTGTCTGTCTGTCTGTCATATGTCCTTCTCTCTACTATTGTTTCTAATTAAACAGTGGGCGAGATTGATACTTACAAACTGAGTGCATGGAGATATTTCTTGTGCCGGTTCTCTCTGGCCAATTGTAGCGTAACAACTGAAAATAAACTGAAAATTTATATTACAAGAATACATTTGTGTAAAGAGTATTTTCAGTTTATTATTTGGCGTGAAATCCCTAACTGTACCTTTGACGTGATTGTTCAATGATAAATTTCTCGGAAGTTTCTGCTTACGGCCAAGGGCTTTATAAAGTTACATTTAAAAAAGTCGTTAAGATGAAGTTTATCATGTGGCGTGACATCCCGCCTGCTAACTGTATATTTGACGTGATTGTTCAATGATAAATTTATCGGAAGCTTCTGCTTACGGCCAAGGGCTTTATAAATTTACATTTTAAAAAGTCGTTATGATAAAGAAATTTAAAATTATACATGCATTATCATATCTACATGTATATTCTCAATTTGTAACATTAAGTATCACTTGCTTTACAACCATGTCAGTGTCTACGTCACATATATTTTCAATAAAGAGGTTGTAAATCTATAAGAATTTGTATATTTTCGCCAATGAGGGTATATTTTCCCTCAAATAACGAATTTTGTAGCAAGGCTGTAAACCGTTGATCGAGACCCGGCGAGAGTCTTGCCTCGCTGGGGAAGTTGACCCGGCGAGAGTCTTGCCTCGCTGGGGAAGTTGACCCGGCGAGAGTCTTGCCTCGCTGGGGAAGTTTGCCTGAGGAAGAATGGACACTACCGATTTTTTTAGAGTACTAACCCCTCCCCGTCGATAAAGCCGAGGTACTCGTTATGATCCACGGTATCTTCAGGCGATCCCTCCACGACGAAGCGAATGCAAGTGTACTGTTCAATTAGAGACATTGCCTCTCTCACAGTCGTCTCTTGTGATGAAGCTGAAATGTCCATAATCTCATTAAAACCAAACTAAACTTTCGTACTTGTTGCGTTTCTGATAATCGTATTTCTACTTTGGGATCATGTCAAGCGTCAAAGAAAGTATAATATGATCTTTTTAAACAAACAACATAAATATCTCAAACATACGAGTTTCAAAGTCCACTATTATATGCTTTCTCTCCAAACAGAGTCACGTAAATTCACGTAGAGGAAGTTATGAGTTTAGCTGATTAGGTGTTGATAAAATGCTTTAAACGATTAAACGGTCTGATTTACTGGTAAAGTAATCTCTGCGGAAATCATCCTAATTTGCCATTCAACCAGTTTCTACGTTGTACAGATCACATAATGATAAACATCTAGAAGGTTTTACGTTTGAAACATTGGCAATAAGCAGATCTCCCCTGATATACTCCAAGACTATGTTCTTTTATTCGTATAAATTTAATGAGAACACACGGGTAAACGTAAAGCCTCCTAGCATTTAAGCATCTATGTGAGGTTAGGTGATATGGGGTTTTACGCTTCCAAGAGAAAGCCCGCAACACCATTGTGGCTATGCATTTCGGTGAAACCTGCGAGCATCGGCTTGAACTAGCGAACCATGGGTGGTACAGCACTGAAATTCAGTGTAGCATTGCACCCAAACCTGACTGCGTGTAGAACAGTTCTCTACTGCAGACGAAGTTGCCGAGCCCCTGGCGGGATTCGAACCACGGACCTCTTGATCCGAGGCCGAACGCGCTAACCACTACGCTATCCCGCCCCCAAGCATCAATATAATCACTACCTTGCATTATAGAAATGTATAAATTCATCCCAAAAATGTTTTTGATTTTTTTCTATTTAATGTTGTTGACATAGCATAACTTCATAAGAATGGTTGTATATTTACATATATTGATAAACTCGTAGGGTATAATTCCTCCGTCCCAAAGAAAAAAGGGATGTATTGCTCTCTTTCTTCTGTCGTCCTCGTGTCTCGTTCTGTTGGCTAGCAACTGAAATTAATTGAATATAAGATTATGGGTTGAAGGATCCCTGGGTTTTGTTATAACTGATCCATTAACATAACCATGTTTTCATTACTTTGCTCCGTAACAATGTACAATAATTATTCACTTAATTTAGTTAATTTCATTTCCGTGAATTGAGAAAGAAAAAGGCGTGATTATGAATTGGGCAATCGTTAAGTGTTTTCGAGTTGCTGGCGAAATGACATAAGAAAATTAATAGCAGTAGTGTAATTTAAAACTTCTCACTTTTTCCATGATCTCCCGTTGTTTTGCTGCGCCATCTCCATGGTAATCCTCTTTCTACAAGAAAACAGTTCCAATGTATTTTTAAAAAGATTTTTCGCAAGGAATTGTGTGACACTAGTCCTTTAGTAACATTTTCCAAGGCTGTTTATGTTTCAAAGTTGGCAGTAAAACGTGAAGAGTTTAATTCCAGAAGAATAAAATAAATATAAAAACTTACCTCGTACTCCCCAGGATTGAGGACTCCATGAACTAGATAGTTCGTCCGGTGAGCACGATGGAAACCGTACAGTTTACGCTTTGAAAAGAAAATAAATGCTAAAAGTGGTCAAAACTTAATTAGAAGCATTTATAAAGAAATCGATTTCTCTTAGTTTTTAGGAGAAATTAAAATGAAATTGTGTAATTTTTTATAATATAGGAACAATATTTCGTTTATATATTAATTTTGAATGTTTTTTTGTGAATTTTATTTGCTTATTTACTAAGGCATAAAACAAGTTACCGTATTTGCTTTAAAAAAATCTCCGAAATTTTCGAAACAAACAACTTTATTAGATATTGAATACATATATATACTTCAAGAGCGTTTTAAATTCATTTAAAAAAATTTTGAGTTTGTATTCACGTAAAGTCAGTTTCAAACAAAACATTCAAACAAAAACAATGTACAAAAGCAACAGTTCTTGATGTCATCATTGGTTGCGTAATATGTTATGGAAATTCTACATTGTGTATTTCCCACAATCTTGTAGCAGGTCTGAAAAAACATGCTCACGTAACTAAAAAAGTTTTAAAAGTTTTTAAAGAAACTGCAAGCAGTAACAATGGAAACTGCACGTAAAATCCCTAAAAAGAAATATATCAGTTTTACACCAAAACATGTTTCGTTTGAACATATAGGATGCAATACAAATTATATAGTGTTTTGTGGATATTCGACAAAGTCAATTGAATAATACGAATAAGCAATAAACATCATGCAATGATGCGCCTAGATGCAGGATGAATATTATAACCTGAAGGAAGTTTGAAACAGAGTCAAGGACAAGAACAATCCAGTATGGAATATATGTAAAGGTGATTTAATATGGACTTAAGATTCTATTAAAGAATTGCCAGTTTAAATACATTAGATGTTAGTTTATGAAAAATTACATACCAATTTCTTCAAAGACAGAAGTTCTTTTGCGCCAATGTTGAATACGATAAGTGCAAAAGCCACGGATAACTTCAACAGTAGATTCATGGTGCTAAAGACGAGGTTCGACACCTAAGCGATGCCTATTTAAGCTCTACTGATAATAACTATAAATAATGAAAATGTTTTACGGAAATAAGCCCTATATTTAGTTAATGCCAACATTAAAGGGTTTTTCTATATCTATACACCGACGACTTAAACAAGAATAATAAGTACTGTTATAAATGGAAATAAGTTTTTCCGGACACATAACGTACACAAAATTACAAATTTGGATTCGAAAGAGGTATTCTACGTCAAATGGAAGCCTTTGTCAAAAGTTGTTCATGCGTAAACGGTTTGGTACGATCAACTGCCTGGTTCATTGCAATCTATTATTCCTTAATAACAATCCGAACACGCTTTCAATGGACATTGCTTTGATAACAGGATATCATTTCCGATGCGAATAATTTCTTAAACATGTTTCCTTTTTATATACATAAGTATATAATAATTATTCATTTCCTTACAATAATGTACTGTTTCTGCACGGAAGGAAATAAGTGAAGAGAAAATGAACAAATATTGTCTGATGTTTAACGTTATTTGTATCTATGCTGTTGTACAAAGAAAAATGTACGTGTTTGCGTCATGCGTCACATACATTGTAGCAACCTTGAAATAAAGGCAATTAAAGTAACATAACGTGAACAGTGGCTTTATTTTTACTGAACAATTTAGCATAATTTGACATTTTTCAGGAAGGATACATATTAATGATGGCCATTGGCATATTTTGTCACATTTTACTCAAAAATAGTCCATGTTCCTTTGAAGTTCTTAGAATGTCAAACGTGTTTTAAATTGTATCTTTTCTTAAAATACAAAAACGTTAATAACTTATAAATTACGAACCATGCCTTGAAATCAACGTTAATCAGAAGAAAAGAAGGTTAAAGGTAATGAGATTGTGTACAGTATACCCTAGCAACACTTCAAATTTTCAAAGGTGACATAGTCATGCAATTTCTTTAAAAGTTTGCCTCATTAAGTTAATTTCCAAATATTGAATGCTTCGTGTTTGCCCCCGAAGCATAACAATATAAAAGAATGTTTATCGTTCTACCAGACAATCACTTTAATCAACAACATCGACGATAAATTTTCTCTAAAACGTAATTACATGTATTCCCGAAACCATAATACCTTGCGGTCTTTAAAATGGTGACCTTTAAACCAACCAAAATGACAGCTCAAATATATAACACATTCATCCTAACACTTATATCATATCTACACCTTTCTTCTTTTTCTTCTAAAGACGAAATCAATACCAAATGCATAATTGAAGATTTTGCTTAACAACTAGAGAAACATTGCTATTTCATCGATAAGTCAAAACGGCTGTTGCATACAGTTTGTTTTCCCGTTAATCTCTACATCCGGTGTTCGATGATATACAGGGAAATAGGTAATGACAATTACAGGACTTGTGGATTGACCATTTTTACGTGTGAATTAAGAATAGAAAATAGTCCTAGTCATGTCAGCAATTACGACAAACAATTGAATATAATTTAATAAGTATTTTTATTTAACAAAGAATTTAAGGTTACAATGTTGACTAACACAAATAGGTAATAGACAATTACATGAGTAAAAACCCTAGCTAAATGTATTCATCTTTCTCAGCACAGCAGTTGATGAGATGAGACATCAACCTCTAGATTAAATTCGGCTGGCAAAATGGTGTGCGAAAAGGTGGGATGGTCGCAAGTTCAAACGTAGAAACTAAGAATTAAGCCTAATTGTGTCTCCCTGAGCTAACCTATCTATAGTTAGCAACGATTCTAGAAACATAAAACTTATTGCGACTTCTACAAGAATACTGTCTCAGATATTTAGGAAACTCACAGAAATCTCTCGAACAAGCTACGCTCTCATACATAATCAAAACACACGTGTGCGAACAACTGAACAGTGCAACGTTTAACAATGTTAAGTTACAAAATTGCAAAGAGTAAGTTTTATGAATTTCCACATTGATACGATAATAGCAACAAGGCAGTGAAGTTCAAATTGCCTCCCTTAACCTAGCTGCGTCTTTATCTCTAATATGTATGATTTTGAAATTATATTTTCTTGTTTTCGATGAAAATTTAGTTAGGGCCATATACATGTTAATAAGATAATTCTGCGTTCCATCTTCATGTATATTGTGTTTATGACCTATTTACCACTGCCAACCCATTTTTGCTTTTTTTCTGCTGTCAATAAGTTTCAAAATTTACATTTGAGTTATTGGCGCACACCGTTGACTAGTTTTCGATCACTGAAACCTATCTATTGTCGTTATACTTAAAGAGCCACTCCGTGATTTAAATAACATATTATTTACCCTTGATACGAACCTAAATGTCATATGTGTTGATATAAATTTAAGACATCTTAACTTTTCATGTCCAAAAGACATGTATACGACAAATACTGGTTTTCCATTTATATCTAAAAACATCCTTATAAATGCACAGAGATGTAGATATCACGTCCAATATACATGGATACTAGTTATGTAAGCTAACAAACACTATCAACTCCTAACTACCCTCCTGGCTGTTTTAGATAAGTCTCCAAAATTACGTTTGATTATTTGACGCGCGCCACTGTCCAGTTTTCGATCAAAATTGCGACGTTCTACATTCATATTGTCGCTGTTCAAAACAAATTTGCTTTAAAATGTTATTTTGGTAACATAAAATGACACCATTGATTAAGCATATGTGACTTCAACAACTCACGGAGTGGCTCTTTAACCGATAAGCGATAGGGTGCTTATTTTCATAAACCACTACTACTTCTCAATAAAATAATACCATTCAGAACGTTTGACACATATGACCCCAACAAAATACACTGTGCCCCTTTCATCAATGTTTAACTTGTAAACAATCATATTTTCTAAAACACCATGCACAATCCCAATTCTAATAAGCAGTTGTAGAGGAAAGACGTGTAGTCCTACAACTTGTATAGGAATTTATGACGGAGCTACCTCTGTTGGTAGAGAATGGTGTCTTATGTACAAGCAAATTTCATGCCTGACTTATTCAAGGGGGTCTCTGTACCATCATTATTCCACAGATGATTGGGTTGAGCAGTATCAATAACGAGGCACAGAGTATGTTGTTATGCTCAAATATGTAAAAATTAATATATGATGTTATTTCATAGACAACTTTTGGTTGTTTCTGAAAGTTATCATCAGTTAACTTAGTGACAATAAAGTGAAAGGGTCCAGATTTATGATCGAAAACAAACAAACGATTGAACGAAAAGTAACTTAGTGGCATGTCTGTGGTCATGAAAACGTCTTGTAACTACTGGATGAAGCACCTCCTGGATTAAAGCCACAGAATATGTCGTTAGGGTCAATTATGTCGTTAGGGTCAATTATGTCGTTAGGGTCAATTATGTCGAACTTTTAAAAATGGTGTTGTTATGTCGAGAACTACTGGTTGTTTCTGAAAATTACCATTTTAATGCTTATCAGTTCAGTATAATGAGAAAAATGCAGCTTTAAGTTGTGATTTGAGATCGAAAACCGGACAGTGACGCGCGTCAATGACTCAAACGTATTTTCGGAAACTTATATAAAGCAAACACAACGACAAATATAGTATGGTAGCGTTAAGGATATCGCATAAGTAGTATGCTATCAAATTGTACTTAGTATCTTAACCTCGTAACATTTATATTGCCTTTTGTAGTAAATATTGAAAATAAGTAAATATCATAATTTTGGCATTTAAGTGATGAAAATGCAATTATTTCGACATGTCTTGAACTTTACGTAGGTCACATGGTATATTGGTAACGTACAAAGCGACATACAAAAGTTTGAAACAAAATCTGTAAGCGAGTGCATGTAAGTATCCTTTTATAGTGTCAACAAAACAAATCATAAAGAAAAATACCTCCACACTGAAGTTTATTCTCTACCATATGGTACAGCTGGCATGATGTTCCTAGGTGTGTAAAGCTTCTAGCCTGACTCGTTTAGGATTTAATCGTCATTCGTCTGACCAGCGACAAAATTGTTTTCCCGCTGTTTCAGTCGGTTTATAAGTTGGATAAAACATGGCCCGTGGGCATTATTGAAAAGTATGCCCTCCTCCCTCGGGCATACTGTTTAAAAGTGCCCGCGGATCATGTTTTATCCTACATTTCGTTACTGGAACTGATCAAACTTTTTTATCATCTGTCTAAATGTTGATCCATATTTATCGGGATTTGATCTTGCAGCGAATACCAACATTTTGTATCCATGGAGTAAAATTTGATTATGTTTGTAAAGTACAGGCCTTCATGAACTATTATTTCTGACTTAACCCCGATCTTGCCGGTGTTCAGAAAATGCTTTTGTGGTTAATTCAGTCTGAAGCGACTAACATGCATTATGATTGAAAAAAAGAGCGACAGGTTGATATACCTGTTCTTATATATTAACTACAAAAGTAACAAGAGAATAAAAAATAAAGAAAATGAATGCTAATTGACTTTATTGAGAGTCGAGCTCATCAAATGAATTACAGACATTTTCAATGTGGTACGATCACAGCATCAACGGACATGGTACGACACAGTTGATTGGTCATTGGGATTATCTTCCCTTGTTCAAGGTCGATATCAGGAGAGGTAACTACCGACATTGAATTACCTGTATTTCCTTCCTCCTTGTCACAATCACCAAACTGGAGATGATCGCCTGTCGAATCCCAAGCTCCGAGGAAGTCCTCAGGTTGCACCGATATCTGGTCCGACTCGGCTATATCTACAACCAGCTTCCGGCTACTCAAGCACTCGATGGTGTTGACGCCCACAACAACGGCACTATAATTAAAGTGGAAAACTGGACATATACCAAAGGTACATTTAATGATTATAGAATGGCTAGAAAGGATATATTTCAAAGGACAAATTCAAACATCCAAACA
The DNA here is from genome assembly GCA_921293015.1 of Phorcus lineatus. Taxonomy (NCBI): domain Eukaryota; kingdom Metazoa; phylum Mollusca; class Gastropoda; order Trochida; family Trochidae; genus Phorcus; species Phorcus lineatus. The sequence continues at coordinate 34,575,641 of OV121088.1, forward strand.
GTTTAAGCACTAAAAATACCGGTTAATCTTCCTGTATCTCCATTACTTGCATCTGTATATCAGCCTCGATAAGTCATGAGCGTAATAAATGCAGAATTAAGCACAGCCAAATATTATTAACTTTCAGTTGATAAATTCAAGATGTTTTTTTAAGGATTGTTAATTATGATCAAATCCTACGGAGGAGCATTAATAGAATTGTTGTTACCTCTGCTGGTTCTCTTCTCTGAAAACCATTAACTTGACCACGCCCCTTGTGGCACAGTAGACGATCCACTGAGAGACACGCCCACTTCTTTTGATGATAGTTAACGGTGATTGGCCGAATATCAGGGTGTTAGGAGGGAAGCTGGTCAGCCGACCCGGGTTGAGCCCGTTAACTCTGGACACCGTGTTGGAAATGTCTGAAAGATAAATCATCATGCAGGATTCCAAATGCAATCTTCATTTTCATGTTTTGGCAGAATTTCTGTCATTTTTCAGGCCCATTTTACTCTTTCGAGATTCTAACTTTTACGGTTTAACAAATGACTGTCCAATATATTTTGAGTTAACATTGGTATAGTCAGCATTTTCGATGGTACAAATTGTCATATTCTTAAAAGATCCGGTTTTTGCAGGATTCGACAAACATTTCCGAGTCAGTGGTCTGCCAATGTACAACCAATGGTGGGAATTTGAAAAAATATTAATGATAACATTTTTAGGTGCTCGCTTAGACTTTCACAAGATTATATTGGGATTTGAATCTTTAAGTGAAACAAACCAACACTTATAAATGATAAATTATATAAATAAAAATTCTAAAACTTATCACATATATTCATATAACAATGTTTTCGAGTACCTGTGCAAACTGGCATTTCTCCTGTTAGACTGCCATCTATTGCGCATGCTCGTGCAAGACTTCCGGATTTCAGAACGAGGCTTGGCTGACATTCGTATTCCAGAACTCCCCCTGGAGGCAAAGGCTCTGATGGACCGACGACTTGTGCATTGTTCTCCTCGGGTGGTTTCAAAGCATCACAGAATATGCCTGGTAGTTTAAGGCACAAAATATGATTTATCAGGTCACCTTATCATTGTATTATTACAAGATTTCAACTTATGTGACGTGAAGACGTCGTACTAGGTTATGCCTACTTATGAATAGGATCGACGTAGAAACACAAGCTTTATGATATCTACTATCTATTGTAAATCTCCAAAGTCATGAAGACGTTGTAGCGGTAAAGAAGACACATCTTATGCATTAGATATATCTATTTCTTTATATATTTTGAGGCACTTTTGAGGCTGGTCAAACGAATGACGGTTATTCTTAAAACGGTTGAATGGCGAGTCAGGCTAGAAACTTTTTATATATTTTTTCTTGTTATATTCAACGACATTCTGATCAAGTCCTTTACCTAGTTAAGTAGAAAGTAGCTTAGAAACGTCATGAGACGAACAAATGGAGTTCTAATTCTTTAGATTTGTCAAATATTATTCCAGGTTAATTGAACAATGTTGAAGGATTAAGCTGTATCTCAGTAAGTTTCTCTACCGATTGGAACGAAATCTTTCTTTATTTCTTCCACTTTTAAATGCCTTTCAAACATATCATTAGCTAAGATATATTCCAATTAGGTTGTATATAGTTGTACGATTCAATTTACATATCATTCAGGCACAGTTGGCTATACATGTATATATCAAAATTCATTTTCAACCAAACAAAGTGTAAACAAGAAATATACAATTTCAGTTCGCTTTTAATCGGAATTTTCACAGCGAATACGTAAGTATCTTATTTCATACCTTCCGATATATATGTTCTTGGTACATCAATACTTTTAATAATCCATATATTTGGAAATATTGTTTTTAAATCTAAAGGTATTAATGCACACCAATATTTCGTTTAACAAGCAATGCACAGATGAGGCATATCTCTCGATATTACTAATGATCCGCACTCATGAAACCTACCTCGTAAGTTGTTTAACAAATATGTACGCATTCAGCTTCTAAAGTTTATTGTAAACGATCAGAGTTATTCAATGCAACGTTGATATAAATCTTTATGAACTGCGATATCGATAATATTCAAATTGTGCCTACAGGGAGAACAGCAAAAACGGCAGTCGCTTTCTTTATTCCAATAACAATGCTTATAATATTTTGCAATCGGTTTGGTTACTAGATTGCTTTCATAAACAATATTTCATCCTTTATTTTCAGTTCATAAATAAGGTAAATTCAAAAGCTGTACACATTACTTGTTCAGTCGTTTTCAACTGTCCATATCCACCCCCCATTTCGTGCACAGCTGAATATAGATTTTTTTGTATATCTCTGAGCCGATTTCGGACGACTTAACTTTTTCATTGTTGGTAACTGGTTAGTTGCAAAGAATAATGAATATTTCATTGCATCGATGGAAAGATAGATGAGTGCATATATCCTTATATGTCTTCAAATAGCCAATTTGAAACGAAAAAGCGTGCTCTAATGGCTTTGAGATGTCGAAGTGATTTTTTCTTTCATTTGTATCAACATACCATTTTCTCCATTCTTTGGTGTTTACAATTGAGAAATTTTTAGCAAATAAAAGACCATATTCATTGTATAAATTCTCGCGAAATGTCCAGCTCAAGTTTGGTTCGACCTGTAAAAGGAGCGGAATCACAAAATTCACAAAATATGAAGTTTTACTCACCGGATGGATTACATTTTCCACAGGTGGCATCACAGAACTTGGCAAGTTGAGTACTTTCACACATTTTCGGGTTTGAACGGAGGAAGTCGTCACATTCATGTTTCTTGTTGACACACTCCTGAGTGTCTGCATCACGCTTCCCGCGACCTGAAGTGAAAGTAATAATTATAGTCTTAATTCAGCCTTTTACAAATGGACGATCCATACTGCCTATTTCATGCTTAAATACCAAGAACGTTCCAAAAGCCACCATCTATTTCTTTAGATTATGTGATCGACTTGAAAAGGTCTCATTTTTAATGCAATGTTGTATCCAGTACCAACGAAGTACGAAATCGGCAATATTCAAACTGAAAATCTTCGCACAAGAACATCAAATTGTCGGAACTTAATATTAAAATGAATTCCTTTAATTGTTCAGAGACACCAACGATGTCTTACACTTTCGGAAATGATATCATCATAACCTGCAAAATTCATATTACGTCCGATCTTCCCCAAACTAGACCTCAGTAAGACGAGTGAACTCCGTCTTAATTTTCTCGATGATTTTCTCGGATCAATGTAAGTATCGAATAGATGAATGTGAACTAAAATATCCAAAATATTAATGAACAGTTACAAGAATACTCCGGCAGCAGACTGAGACTGAATTTAGGTCGTAAATGTATGTTTTAAACCAAGATATTTCAACCGTGTTTACTTTTAATTAAGACGACCCGTTTCTCATTTTCGAGTTCAAATCCTACCTGTTGTCTGGGGAACCTTCCTGCAGACAAAGCTGTTCCTTGACCAGCAGTCTGCACTTAACCATTTGTTCCCGTCTTGGCTCCGACCAACCACACCACACGTCCGACGTCTTGATGGACCTGGATTCGAACACAGTAAGAACAGGATGAAACAAATTTGATGGCCATCTCGTTCGAAGGAACGATTAAATAGCGGAATGCAATCTATAGCAAGCAATAGGAAAGCTTCATAGTTAAGCACATTTTTCCAAGATAAAAAGCAATTTATACAAGCGTTAGGCTTGGTATCAACAGAATCATTATGAAAGTGATTCAACCCCTTATACTACTTCAACATAAAACTCATTAAATGAGCTCAGAAGACGTCTTGGGATTCATTCCTAGTTACACTGTAGCTTCTATGTCAACTGAAATCTAACTCAGCAAGTCATCGGTTTATTCGGAAATAGAAGCACTTATTCCCCCAGCAATTTCAAAGACGAAATTGTACAACATAATTCCTTATAAAAATTTATTACTGATTACATTTGGACAGCAGGAAATGTGTTTAAGTAGTAAATTGTGATGCACAAGAAAACATAGTATTTCTACAACACTTGTTATGTTTTGATTTACTGGAGAAAAAGGTTAATCGAAACGTACGAGATCTTGGTGCCCAGTTACTGTAATACATCCCATAATATATCCACGGGACCCAGTACCACCGTCTATATCTTCGGTTATATCTTGCGTTGACGAAGAATTTTTGGTTTCGGTACCTTCAAAAGAGATATACATTTACAAAACCAGTCACATCCAAAGCAGGAATAGTGAATGTATATATCTAGACTTCTAAGCTTTTAACTCATTTGTTAACTTGCTCACTAAATAGTTGCAAATGCAAGAGCATTTCTAATATACCGGTAAAGCCATTATAACAAGAGAAGTTTTGATTGAGACATTAAGGTCATCTTCACTCGATTCAATATTTGGTCTTGTCAACATTTCCGTTTTTTTTATTATTACATCTTGCATCGTACACGGACGGAAAGACTACCTTACCCTGCTTTGTCCCTGAGCTGGACCAGGAAGTTTTGAATCTCTGGGTATTCTACAGCGGTAAGAGATGCAGAGTCATGGGCACATATTCTTGCAGCGCAGTCCCATGTTTGTCGACTGGCGTAGTAACGGTAGCACAGGCCCTCAAACATAACGAACCCTGGACTGCATGCTAGGCTATTTTCATTTTTCACGTCATCATCATCATCATCGTCGTCGTCGTCGTCATCATCGTCGTCGTCGTCATCATCATCGTCTCCGTCATCATCATCGTCGTCGTCGTCGTCATCGTCGTCGTTCGCGACAGTTGTCTGCGATGTTGTTACTGATGTTGTTGCGGATGTTACCGATGTTGTTGGTGAAGTAGTTGGTGAAGTTGTTGGTGAAGTTGAGGGTGATGTTGTTGGTGATGTTGTTTGGGATGTTGTTGGCGACGTTGTTGGTGAAGTGGTTGATGAAGTTGTTGGTGATGTTGTTGGTGAAGTTGTTGGCGAGGTTGTTGGAGATGTTGTTGGTGATGTCGTTGGTGAAGTTGTTGGTGAAGTTGTTGGTGAAGTTGTTGGCGAAGTTGTTGGTGATGTTGCTGGTGATGTTGTTGGTGACGTTGTTGGTGATGTTGTTGGTGAAGTTGTTGGTGATGTTGTTGGTGATGTTGTTGGGGATGTTGTTGGCGAAGTTGTTGGTGAAGTTGTTGGTGAAGTTGTTGGTGATGTTGTTGGTGAAGTTGTTGGAGATGTTGTTGGAGATGTTTCCGAGGTTGTTGCAGATGTCTCTGAAGTTGTAGCGGATGTCTCAGATGTTGTTGGAGACGTTGTGACAGAGGTTTCTGATGTTGTGGCAGATGTTTCTGAAGTTGTAACTGAGGTTTCTGAAGTTGTTGCAGAGGTTTCGGATGTTGTTGCTGATGTTGTTGCTGATGTGACGACGTCATCTTTGAACATTTAAAATTTAGATTTATTTTTGTTTTTTACATTCTTGCCTGACAGTTTCCCTTCCCTTGCAGGGAATGTAAGTCATGTTACCCAATGCATTGTCCATTACAGGCGGGGCAGATTTCATTGTAAAGAATATATCAAATAAGCTCTAACAATAAACATCGCCTAGAAACTTCAAAAATGATTCTTTAACACAACAACATAGTATAAAACTAATTCAGAAATTAAACTAAATCAAAGACATCATGCCAGTTTTAGAAACATGTAAAACTGCTATTCCTGTTGATTTTTACTTAGCAAGTTACAGTTTCAAAAGGGGGGGGTCATCGAGCGTGGCCTCAGCGGATTTGTATGTAGATTCAACTCACCTAGCCCGCAGGTTGCTCGGCAATAGGTCTCCGCAGTTTCGGTATTGCAGTAATCGCTGTTACTTGCCAAAGATTCTGCACAATCGTCAAACACGTCGAATGATCGGGCTGTAATAAATGATTATACAAAGTAGGTTTAATTATTAACAACAAATCTGTTGAATTTACGTGAAATAATAATAATAATAGCTTTCTTATACCGCGCATATATCCATGACAAAGCATGCTCAAAGTGCCATGAGTATTATTACCCTGGAGGGATAGTATGTTCGGTGCTGCCGATTAACAAGCGCTCCGCGCGACTGTATAGGTCCGTTCTTCCACCTTGTTCAGGTACCCATTTGTACAGCTGGGTGAACTGAGTGCAAAGTGGATGAAGTGTCTTGCCCAGGGACACAACACAGGATGAGATCCAAGTCACAAATTTATGGTGTCTCCACCGGGATTCGAACTAACCACTACACCACTGTGCTCCACATCCACATATCTATTCAAACCGACCCCTAAGGATATTCAATAAGAAAAACTATTATTTTTATTTTCAGTGATGTCACCATTTTCTTTCGAAGATGGTAAATGTTGTTGTGGTGTAAACCCATACTGTCTAAGTTTATCAATTGGGTATGTTTGGGTGTTAAGGAATTATGCGAATGTCATGGTTAACTAATTAGCAAAAATTAGGTGATTAGTGTTGGGCATAACGTTACGTCACCGCGACAAATAAGTTTCCCTAGGATATCATACAATGGAAATGTGTCTACATTTGATTGCTTTCGTAGACATGAAAGAATACGAACGTACCGTAATCGCATACATCACAGAAGGTGATTATACAACTGGTGTCCCCGATTTCAGTGTAACACCAGGGTTGGGGCAGCGAGGCTTCGGGGTTCCGACAATAGTTGTTGTCGTAGGGTACGGTCAGTCTGAAACCGATTAAGTTTTCATCGAGTTCCTTATACCAAATCTTATCTATCTTTACTTTCTCTTACAAAACACTGTCAAATTTGCAACAAGAATGCACTGCCTTTATATTTGTAACACATACATGCATAACATAGAGAAGGTACGACAGCCATCTTGGATCTCTCCCCTGCCCGGAAATAGAAAATGGGATCCGTATAAGAACTTAATGAAGCGTATTGTAGCCAATAAACTATTTCCGGGAAGGGGAGAGATCAAAGATGGCTGACTTTGTCGTTTCTTCTTTATGTGTATAAAGATAGGTATGAATACTTATGGGCATATTTAGAGTGTGGCGCTTGTGTCCGAACTTACGTCATATCAGCCGGATAATATTTGCATACAGCTGCGTCAGCCCATGGTAGACAGGCATCATTTGTAACGGAACGGTTCTTGGTTCCGTCATAGTTCTCTCCCTTTTCCGCCAGGGGGTAGCACCAATCGGCAGCTGTATGAAACCAAGTTGAGGAAAAATTGGAGTAGGATTGTTTAAAGATCCTTTATTCCACGTACGATCAAAAACAAAAGTATGCATCCTTCAGCAAAAGGTACAGACAAAAGACTTGCGCAACATGGAAAAATTGCCATTTATTTCCTAGAGAACCGTGATTCAGTCTTATAAAGCATTTATAGTTGTGAATAAAGGTAAATCAAATCTTAATGAGTAGTTATATAATAATTTCTATTTGGTTTCCTTTAAATTAAGTGTTTAAGCCGAGAGATTTTGCAATGCATACATTCAAAGGCTTATAGCTAGGTCCTCTTACCAACTACTAAATGTTGAATCTTAGCATGCAAATTTCTCATTTTCAAACCACTTAACAGTACAAAGATTTATCTACAGGTTATCATGCATTGCTTTTTGTATGCAAAAATATTGAAAAGAATCGTATTGTGAATTTAGTAAAAGGTGAACCCACCAGGTCTGAGAGTAGCTGTTCCCTTTAGGAAGCTGCTAGTTGAAGTTCCTGCATCTAACGTTAGAACAATTGCATTACCCAGCGAGATGATAGACCGGCCGTATCCCTGACCACAGTAGCTGCAGAATGATGGATAAATCAATTTGATTGTAAACATTAAATCTAAAGTAACTCTCGTAACTCGCAATCTCTCCCAACAGAGGTAGCTCCGTCATAAATTCCAATCTTAATACGAAGGTTTCTCGGGCTTCCGGTAGTTTCCCCTACCGGCGCAATAGTGCAACTTAAACTACCTGGCAATATTTCAGCCAAGGAAAACACCGAATGCATGAATAAGAGATGTGTTGTCACACAGGCCTATGCAGTGATGCAGTCGCAAACTGAAGCGTATATATGTGTTCTGTAAAGACGACTCAAAGTGCAAGGTGCATATTCGAATAAAGTTTAGCTTTTGGAAAGGTTACGGAAATGAATACGGCTATGTGAATGATAACTTTTGAAACAGCGTCGCTGATTGCACAACTAACTTTGATTGCATCCAATCAGCGTTCCACATTTCTAGATAAAAAAAGAGAGGATGTATAGGAATTTATGACGGAGCTACCTCTGATGGGAGAGAATGGTAACTCGCTGCTTACCCTAACCCCAACCAAACGCGACGAGGCAATACATATATTTATAATTCTATTTCCTATCAGGCCGACAGCCCCATGAATGGTTGAATTTCCTAATAATGAAAGGTCACAACATGACCTCTAGTAAAGTACTGAGATCGTAACGTAGGGTCACCTCCGGTTTATTGCTCTCATCGATGTGTCTTCAGATAAATATTAGATCTGATTAAAATCGACTATGTGCCGAGGAATTAAAGTTTGTAAAAATATAATCTAGAGGGATTCGAACCTTTCTATCAGGGGCTTTCCTCTCCACAGCGATCTGACAGCAGCCTCCCCACCTCTATATTTTGCAACTTTTACTATTTCGTTCATGGCCTAATTCACATGAATACTTTATTTGTTTTATGATTAAATCGAAAACAATGCAAACAACAATAATCATATCAAAATGGTCGAAAGATGACTGGTCACTCACTCGTCTCCAGCTTGACCAATGATTCCCCTGTTGATGGTCAGTTCGGCCACACAGGAGAATGTAGTTCCTTCGGCGTTCAGCTCCTCGATGTCTACTACGATTTTAGATCCGTCGTCTGGGGCCTGTATATACGATTATTGATAATCTTTATGGATAAAACATCACGAGTGTTATATACTCAATCGAATAGGTTAAGGACCTCTAGATTTTCAACAATACGATATTCTAAATTTCGTATCAAAATCGATATTATGCGTTAATATTCAATATCATGGTGCCGGTGGTCCTTTACTTATTTTGTTGAGGATAATTATAATTTTGTGAACTCGAGCTTAAAATATAGCTATTAATAAATAAATCAAATGTCTTTGTGTTTATATTAGTCATGGTAACTACAAAATTCACACACATGTATTCTCAACATGGACAAAATGCTCCTTACATTAAGTGTATCCCTTTGGTGAAAAACGTGTAACTTAATATGATTTGATTTTACAATATAGGGAAAGAAGAGGGATAAAGGACAAGAAGGTGTACAGTGGAAGGGATTAGAATGAGGGGTAAGAGGGAGGGCCGAACTGTGGTCGAACTCTTACTTGATAAAAAGGTATGGACAACAATGTCGTTTCATGTATGAAATATTTTGAAAAAAATAAAGAAGTAAAATGTTGAATTATAAATAAAATTATTGACCTAATTAGATTTATGGTTGACGATAGAATCAAAACTCACGAAGAAGATCCAACTATATACGGAGTTTGCTGGCATAGCTGAACCTGGAGCCCCGGGGGTCCCGAACTGGACTGGGATACTGTCTGCCAGGTTGTAGATGGTTCCATCAACTGGTAACAGAGAAATGTTCATTTCCTTTAAATTCCTGAAAGAGCCACTCCATGATTTTCATAACATATTATTTACCTGTGATACGAACCTAAATGTCATATGTGGTGATATAAAATGAAAACATGTATATTTTTTTATGTCCAAAAGACATATAAATGACAAATACTGGTTTTCCATGAAAAAATCTAAAAACAGCCTTATAAATGCACAGAGGTGTAGATGTCACGTCCAATATACATGGATACTAGTTATATCACCTAACAAACACTATCAACTCCTAACTGCCCTCCTGGCTGTTTTAGATAGGTCTCCAAACATTACGTTTGACTATTTGACGTGCGCCACTGTCCGGTTTTCGATCATAATTGCGACGTTCCACCTTCATATTGTCATTGTAAAAAACTTTAAACCTTTCAAATGTTTCTTTTTTAGAACAGTCGATACTTCGCGATCAAATGACACCATTGATTAAGTTTGGCATATATGACTACAACAACTCACGGAGTGCATGGCTCTTTAAGACATTCTTCAGATTTTTGGGGTTACAGATTGTGACGTTATATTTTCGTTTGTGTGTATTTATAATAAACCATTATTGCCCTTTCAAATGGACTGGTTGAATTATAGGAGGTTTGCGTAATCGTTGTTGGTTTGGCTGCGATCAGAATGATGTCAAAGACATAACCTATAGTTCTTAAACTAAGGTTGAATACCAAACGTTTTATCACCTTAACTGACTAAGCATTCACTGTCCATGGTCAAAAAAGCCATTCTTTGAAGGGGCAGCACACAGTATGTTGTCGCGGTAACATATTTCATATTTCCACAAACATGTATGGTGTCACTTGATAGAGAAATACTAGTTCTTTATGAAAATTAACATCTCGTTGTTTATCAGTTCAGTATAGTGACAATAAACAGGTTAAAGTATAAATTTGTGATCGAAAACCTGACAGTGGCACCCGCTCAAACGTAATTTTGAATACCTATTTACTGGAGACACAGCGACAAATCTAGCTAGATAGTTGTACGTGTAAATGAAACGCAGAATTTCGACTTCTTTACATTTGTATGACGGTTCTTCATTTACAATAAAATTGAATTATAAATATGTTACTTTAGACAACTGAATTGAACTCAGCTTATAGGTGACATGCTATTTTGTCCCTCATCTAAGCCACGTACCAAATTAATGAAACATACTCTGTGTCACTTAAAGAGCCACTCCGTGAGTTGTTGGAGTTATATATGCCAAACTTAACCAATGGTTTCATTTGATCGCGAAGTATCAACTGTTACCAAAAAGACACATTTAAAGCTTATTGGGTTTTTTTACAGTGACACTTTGAAGGTAGAACGTCGCAATTATGATCGGAAACCGGACGGTGGCGCGCGTCAAATAGTAAAACGTAATTTTGGAGACTTATCTAAAACAGCCAGGAGGGCAGTTAGGAGTTGATAGTGTTTGTTAGGTCATATAACTAGTATCTATGTATATTGGACGTGATATCTACACCTCTGTGTATTTATAAGGCTGTTTTTAGGTTTTCTTGGAAAACCAGTATTTGTCATATATATGAAATGTTATCGCCAAATATGACATTTAGGTTCGAATCCAAGGTAAATGATATGTTATGAAAATCACAGAGTGGCTCTTCAATGTGGCATCGCCTTGCCTCTCTTGTAAAAAAAACCTCAAAGGATGGCATGATAAAAATTTCAAAAGGGGAGATATTTTCGAAATTCCGATTTCCTTATTTTACAATAAAACATTCCATATCGACTGAGAAAAAAAGTAAGCAAAATCACATTGATTTAATGGAAGGGAACAAACATGACATATTTTTAATCCATTGATGAAAAATATAGGATTTTATAGAGAGAATGAAAATCAATGTTTTCGAAATGTTGACCTCTGATCACTTCAATGGCCAGACAAAACTGCAACGGTTAACTGTGGGGTTTGACTAAAGTACAATTGATCGTCAATTCTGTATCGAAAATTCGACATGATTCGCAATGATGGTATTTGGGTCTTATTTTAGCAAAATAAGAATTAATTAAACATATTCTGTGTCACCTTAAGATTTCGGCATCAACAAATACGTTAGCGGGTTGCCCGATGTTCAATGTAAAACAAATAACTGTCAATATTTGTCATTTTGGGAAGAATGTGTGAGATGCTTTGAATGAGTATCATCAAAATTAGAGTTTTGACAAAAGAGAATACAATAACAATTATGGAGTGTGTCTTTCAGATTATCGTTCGGTCATTTCTGGCGCACCAATTCATCGTTCAGCCGTTGGCAACCATAGATAAAATCCATATTTTTTATATCTCAAATGTAATCGAATAGCATTGTACTCACCCCCTGTAACGAAGGTGTCACAGTTTGTGGCCGGGTCCAGGTGCTCCGGGCAGATACAGCCGCATGCTCCGTCAGGGAAGCCCAGGTACCCTCCATTACTGCAGGTAGGTGTCCCCCCACAGGTAGCTAGGGTTTACGATCATTGGTTTAGAAATATTGAGACCGTTTTAAATGTTATCGGCTATTGTGAATATACTTCTGGGCTTAGATTTTCGAAGCTCTCTTAGTGCTAAGATAGTCGTAAGTACCTTACACTAACATTGACTTAAGACAATCTTAGCACTATGAGAACTTTGAAAATATGGGTCCAGACCTCCAAGATAAAAGAATAATGTTGAAACAAATTATAAGAGGCTATTTTAAGACCCGTAGCACCAATGTTACAAGATATTTGAGGGTAGGGGGAGGGGGAGAAGGGAGGGGGTGTGCGTTGGGATTTGATGTCCATAATTCTTAATTTGGAGGATGTTGGAGCTACAACGTAGTCCTTTGGGAGATTGATAAGCCAAATTCATTTGTGCAATGGATGAAATATAAGATATACAGGATATGATAATCATTGAGATTCAATAAATGGAACAGTGAGGTAGATACTACGGCTGGTAAAGAGTTAAAGATTTATTCCTTCATCACACCAGGTTTTGAAGGAATGACCATTATTCTGGTATAGCATGGATGTATGATCGATGAGTGATCGGTGGCTTCATTGTTAACTTACAAGTACAACCATAAGCTGTGCTTAGTTCTTCAAACACAGCCCAGAAATCATCTCGTGGAGTGGCAGCATCATCAGAATATGGATCGACTGTTTTCAGAAAACCTTCCGATTTCGAGAAAAACTGAAAAAAGAAAACATACATACAAGCATATGACATGCAAGCATATTGAGCCGAAAACCATAATTATGTTTGTTCACATACCTGCGTATCGTAGTACGAATATCATGTAATTTGGCATGTCTTTGAGGCATCGTAGAATTTTCAAAACAGGATTGAAGATCCATTGCACCTTCAGGTAATCGTCAGCCATACCCAACAGTTAACCGTATTAGGTTTTGGCAGGTCACTGAAGTGATCAGGGGTCAAAATGTCAAAAAACAGTAGTAATTTTCTCTACAGAATCCTTTGAAAGTGACCAACAGCTTTAAACACAAGTCATGTTTATCCGTTTGCATAAGGTCAAGACGATTTTGTTGATTTTTTCTCAAATAATCGACATGAAATATTTCAATCGAAATTTAAGAAAATCGGAATTTTAAAAATGTGACCCCACCTGTCAATTGAATCATACCAAAATTCAATATAATTGCATGAGAGACTGGACAATCCGATCGACAATAAGTTAAAGGATTGATATTTTACACATTGACAATAGGGGACCCTTTGTCAGTTCTGCTGAAGTTATTATATTGGCATTCAAACAAAACCTAAATAACATGATATTACACTAAGATACGGTAGTATGTGAACAAACCTTTGGTATGCAGCTGTATCTCCAGCTGTCTAATCGGTCGAGGTCATGTCACAGGAACCCTAATGAGCTGTTTGATTGGCGAAACTGTATCGTACCTGGTTCGCGCATCCCCAAAGCAGAGATATGCGCATGTCACACGCAGGCCTCCCACCCGAACGGTAACAAAATCAGAGGAAAATACGCTGAAATTGAGCATAACTCATTCCTATGGCGAAATAGACATTCAAAACTTGAAGAAAGTGCCTTTCGTATAGTAACGGTGTCTGCTTTTAATTAAAAAAAACCCCTAATCTTCCGGAAATGAAACCATGACAGCGAATGAGCTACATGCATCTAAATCGGTAACCAACACCGCCTAAAACCGAAACCAACTTAGCCAAAAAAGGCTATTCCCGAAGCCTCGCGTTCAGTTGAGCACAATGGTGGCGCAAAAAAACAATCACGAAAGGTGAATGGTGTATTTTCGTCATTTTAGTTCTAAAACTCTGCGTTTGACAATATTATTTATCACAACGTATGACTAAATCGGTTTTTCTTTTTCGATTTTGATACAGATCTAGGCTTCAAGCCGTAGATTGCACACACAGTGATACACGACTCTCAAACTGCCAAGTCGATTATGTGACATTAATACTACGAAGTTGCACATGTTTGGAAGTCGCTTATGGAGTTTCGTTTTTGACATTTTGTTTATTTGTACGGCTAGTTATTGAAGTCACATACCAGTGGCGTTATTTCATCGACTAGTATCGACTGTTACTGAATAGTATCACGTTATAAAGCTTAACAATATCGCACAGTGTTATTAAAAGGTATTAAATCGCTCTAGATATTGAATTCTCTTCCAACATTTGAATTGAAAATGGTCTTTAGTCATAGCATATTGACGCATATGTATTTGTTTCCAAGACTTGTATGACTATGTAATTGTTTCCATGGGAAGTAAATAAAAAAAAAAAAAAAGTCTCGATTATGATCGAAAACCGGACAGTGACACACCTCAATTTGTCAAACTTTATTTTTAAAACTTCTCTAACGTAGGCGGAAGAAAAGTTAGGAGGTTAAAGTGTTTGATAGGTAACAGTGATATTATCCATGTAAATTGTACGAGTGATTACGGAATCTGTGCCTATGGATTTGTTTTTAGAGTTTTATGGTACTCAAGTATCTATTATCTTGTTGTCATTTTAAGATGAATAATTGAGATGTTTTGATTTTTTTCACCGTATATGTTTCTTATGTACGCATAAAAATTATGATATGAAAATCGTGGAATGGCTCTTAAGAAAGGCACACAAGATCAATGTAAATTTTGAAGGAAGACTGTAACAATAATATAGGAATAACAGTGACTCACGTAATCTCCGTACAACATCAGAGACTGTAGACCGAAGTCTTCAGCGATGAAATCATCAGCAAACTGGTATTTCTCAAATTGATCGGCAAAGCCTTTAAAAGATATGTCAGGGAATATTTAGTAGATATTTATCAGGTAATCAAATCAACATGAATTCAAGTATCAAATAATGATCAAGATCTGTCTTTGTTTAACCAAGAGTAATGAAAAATGCAAGGATTTATTAAATGTAATGTTTTTTTAGATGTTCTGTCAATTTACGACTATACCGTCAGTAAATAGCATGAATATACATTAAATATTTATTGTATAAGTTGTGTTAGTTATTGTCGATTTCGATTCCAAACCTGTTTTGATGTTGTTATCGTTTATTTGTACCCACTGGTCCCTGTCGTTTCTGGCCTGTTCATGAAAACCTCCCAGGGCATGTATGATTTCATGAAGTGCAGTTGTCTGAATAATATAAGATTTATAACATACAGTGCGATACCCGAAAACTGATTGGTATGTACTAAAAAATCAAGGGATCGTCACCACAATTTTAATGCTTATGTGATTAACACCGTAAACATAATATGTTTCATATATACCCGAGTTATCCTATTGTTAAAGCTAGAATGAACCAAAGGATCTCGCTCAAATATCCTTTTCTATAATAACATGTGTCCTTATTGTGCGCTTGTAAAAAAAATTGAAATGTAGTTAGTATTATGAGCCTTTTGCCTCTATACTGAATAAAATGTCTGTCTGTCTGTCATATGTCCCTCTCTCTCTATTGTTTATAATTAAACAGTGGGCGAGATTGATACTTACAAACTGAGTGCATGGAGATATTTCTTGTGCCGGTTCTCTCTGGCCAATTGTAGCATAACAACTGAAAATAAACTGAAAATTTATATTACAAGAATAAATTTGTGTAAAGAGTATGTTCAGTTTATTATTTGGCGTGAAATCCCGCCTGCTAACTGTACCTTTGACGTGATTGTTCAATCATAAATTTCTCGGAGGTTTCTGCTTACGGCCAAGAGCTTTTTAAAGTAACATTTTAAAAAGTCGTTATGATAAAGAAATTCAAATTATACATGCATTATCATATCTACATGTATATTCTCAATGTGTAACATTAAGTATCACTTGCTTTACAACCATGTTAGTGTCTACCCCGAAACGTCACATATATTTCCAATAAAGAGGTTGTAAATCCATAAGAATTTGTATATTTTCGCCAATGAGGGTAATTCACTCAAATAACGAATTTTGTAGCAAGGCTGTAAACCATTGATCGAGACCCGGCGAGAGTCTTTCCTCGCTTGGGAAGTTGACCCGGCGAGAGTTTTGCCTCGCTGGGGAAGTTTGCCTGAGGAAGAATGGACACTACCCATTTTTCTAGAGTACTAACCCCTCCCCGTCGATAAAGCCGAGGTACTCGTTATGATCCACGGTATCTTCAGGGGATCCCTCCACGACGAAGCGTATGCAAGTGTACTGTTCAATTAGAGACATTGCGTCTCTCACAGTCGTCTCTTGTGATGAAGCTGAAATGTCCATAATCTCATTAAAACCAAACTAAACTTTCGTACTTGTTGCGTTTCTGATAATCGTATTTCTACTTTGGGATCATGTCAAGTGTCAAAGAAAGTATAATATGATCTTTTTAAACAAACAACAAAAATATCTCAAATATACGAGTTTCAAAGACTACTATGATATACTTTCTCTCCAAACAGAGTCACGTAAATTCACGTATAGGAAGATATGAGTTTGGCTGACTATGTGTTGATAAATGCTTTAAACGGTTAAACGGTCTGATTTACAGGTAAATCAATCTCTGCGGAAATCATCCTCATTTGCCAGTTTCTACGTTGTACAGATCACATGATGATAAAAATCTAGAAGGTTTTACGTTTAAAACATTGACAATAAGCAGATCTCCCCTGATATACTCCAAGATTATGTTGGATTATTAGAGCGTATCGTACGCTGTTCGTATAAATTTGATAAGAACACAAGGGTAAACGTAAAGCCTCCTATTAATTAAGCATCTATGTGAGGTGAGGTGATATGGGGTTTTACGCCGCTTCCAAGAGAAAGCCCGCAACACCATTGTGGCTATGCACTGCGGTGAAACCTGCGAGCATCGGCTGGAACTAACGAACCATGGGTAGTACAGCACTGAAATTCAGTGTAGCATTGCACCCAAACCTGCCTGCGTGTAGAACAGTTTTCTACTGCAGACGAAGTTGCCGAGCCCCTGGCGGGATTCTAAGCACGGACCTCTTGATCCGAGGCCGAACGCGCTAACCACTACGCTATCCCGCCCCCAAGCATCAATATAATCACTACCTTGCATTATAGAAATGTATAAATTCATCCCAAAAAATTCTTGATTTTTTTCTATTTAATGTTGTTGACATAGCATAACTTCATAAGAATGGTTGTATATTTACATATATTGATAAACTGGTAGGGTATAATTCCTTCGTCCCAAACAGGAGCAAAGGGATCTATTGCTCTCTTTCTTCTGTCGTCCTCGTGTCTCGTTCTGTTGGCTAAAAACTGAAATTAATAGAATGTAAGATATGTGTTGAAGGATCGCTGGGTTTTGTTATAACTGATTCATTACCATAACCATGTTTTCATTACTTTGCTCCGTAAGAATGTAAAATAATTATTCACTTAATTTCGTTAATTTCATTGCCGTGAGTTGAGAAAGAAAAAGTCGTGATTATGAATTTAACAATCGTGAAGTGTTTTCGAGTTGCTGGCGAAACGACATAAGAAAATTAATAGCAGTAGTGTAATTTAAAACTTCTCACTTTTTCCATGATCTCCCGTTGTTTTGCTCCGCCATCCCCATGGTAATCCTCTTTCTACAAGAAAACAGTTTCAATGTATTTTTTATCAAAAGGAATTGTGTCACACTAGTCCTTGAGTAACAATTCCAAGGCTGTTTATGTTTCAAAGTTAGCAGTAAAAAGTGAAGAATTTAATTCCAGAAGAATGTCCCTTGAATAAAATAAATATAAAAACTTACCTCGTACTCCCCAGGATTGAGGACTCCATGAACTAGATAGTTCACCCGGTGAGCACGATGGAAACCGTACAGTTTACGCTTTGAAAAGAAAAAAAAGTGTAAAATTGATCAAAACTTAATTAGATATAAAGAAATCGATTTATTTTAGTTTTCAGGGGAAATTAAAATGAAATTGCCTAATTTCTGAAAGAAATGGAACAATATTTCGTTTATATATTAACTTTAAATTATTTTTTTAAATGAATTTTGTTGGCTTATTTACTAAGGTATAAAACAAATTACCGTATTTGCTTTAACAAATCTCCGAAATTTCTTGAAACAAACAACTTTATTAGATATTGAATAAATATATATACTTCATGAGCGTTTTAAATTCTTTTTTTTTTTTGAGTTTGTATTCACGTATTGTAAAATTTCAAACAAAACATTCAAACAAAACAATGTATAAAAGTAACAGTCCTTGATGTCATCATTGGTTGCGTAATATGTTTTTATTAGTAATTCACTTCCATAGTGATGTGAAATAAATTACGAAAAGGTTTTCTATTTACATGTACACCTACACTTTAAATGTCAATATATATATATACATCGTCCTTTATCTAAATTTTCTACACTTCCGTATTTTAAGAGCAGATTCAGTAAGTCATGGTGCAGAATGAATTTTAATGTTGAAATGAATATTATAATAAAATGATGAAATTTTTTTTCACTAATACCTTAAATTGACTGAACCGTTTTTAAAGATAAAATTTTGGAAGCTGTCCACCTGGTGTTGTCTTTAGTAAAAGCGAAATTGTTAATGTCAGGTGTTTAACTATTTGACATATCCCTGTCATTGACATTTAAACACCTTCCTGAATGTTTTGCTACAATACGGAATTTTGAAACAGAATAAGACAAGAACATTCCAATATGGAATATATCTGAATGTGATTTAATGTTGACTTTAGATACTTTTAAAGAATTGCCAGTTCAAATACATTAGATGTTAGATTTATGAAACATTACATACCAATTTCTTCAAAGACAGAAGTTCTTTTGCGCCAATGTTGAATACGATAAGTGCAAAAGCCACGGATAACTTCAGCAGTAGATTCATGGTGCTAAAGACGAAGTTCGACACCTAAGCGTTGCCTATTTAAGCTCTGCTAATAATTACTATTAATAATGAAAATGTTTTACGGAAATATGCCCTATATTTAATTAATGCCAACATTAAAGGGTTTTTCTATATCTATACACCGACTACTTAAACTAGAATAATAAGTACTGTTATAAAGGGAAATAAGTTTTTCCGGACACATAACGTACACAAAATTACAAATTTGAATTCGGAAGAGGTATACTACGTCAAATGGAAGCCTTTTCCTAAAGTTGTTCATGCGTAAACGGTTTGGTACGATCAACTGCCTGGTTTATTGAAATCTATTATTTCTTAATAACAATCCGAACACGCTTTCAATGGGCATTGCTTTGATAACAGGATATCATTTCTTAAACATGTTATCTTTTTATATACATAAGTATATAATCCTTATTCATTTCCTTACAATAATGTACTATTTGTGCACGGAAGCAAATAAGTGAAGAATAAATGAACAAATATTGTATGATATGATAAACAGATGTTTAACGTTAGTTATATCTATGCTGTTGTACAAAGAAAAATGTACGTGTTTGTTTCATGCCTTATATAGCAATCTTGAATTAAAGGCAATTTAAGTAACAGAGCGTGAACAAATGCTTTATTTTTACTGAACAATTTAGCATTAAAATGACATTTTTCAGGAAGGATATGTACTCGTCATATTAATGATCGCCATTGGCATAATTTGTCACATTTTACTCTAAAATACTCCATGTCCCTTTGAAGTTCTTAGAATGTCAAACGTGTTTTAAATTGTATCTTTTCTTAAAATACAAAAATGTTCATAAATTATAAATAACGAACCTTGCCTTGAAATCATCGTTTATCATAAAGAAGGTTAAAGGTAATGAGAATGTGTACCGTATACCCTAGCAATACTTCAAATATTCACAGGTGACATAGTCATGCAATTTTTTAAAAAGTTTGCCCCATTAAGTTAATTTCCAAATATTGAATGCTTCGTGTTTGCCCCCGAAGCATAACAATATAAAAGAATGTTTATCGTTCTACCAGACAATCACTTTAATCAACAACATCGACGATAAATTTTCTCTAAAACGTAATTACATGTATTCCCGAAACCATAATACCTTGCGGTCCTTAAAATGGTGACCTTTAAACCAACCAAAATGACAGCTCAAATATATAACACATTCATCCTAACACTTATATCATATCTACACCTTTCTTCTTTTTCTTCTAAAGACGAAAACAATACCAAATGCATAATTGAAGATTTTGCTTAACAACTAGAGAAACATTGCTATTTCATCGATAAGTCAAAACGGCTGTTGCATACAGTTTGTTTTCCCGTTAATCTCTACATCCGGTGTTCGATGATATACAGGGAAATAGGTAATGACAATTACAGGACTTGTGGATTGACCATTTTTACGTGTAAATTAAGAATAGAAAATAGTCCTAGTCATGTCAGCAATTACGACAAACAATTGAATATAATTTAATAAGTATTTTTATTTAACAAAGAATTTAAGGTTACAATGTTGACTAACACAAATAGGTAATAGACAATTGCATGAGTAAAAACCCTAGCTAAATGTATTCATCTTTCTCAGCACAGCAGTTGATGAGATGAGACATCAACCTCTAGATTAAATTCGGCTGGCAAAATGGTGTGCGAAAAGGTGGGATGGTCGCAAGTTCAAACGTAGAAACTAAGAATTAAGCCTAATTGTGTCTCCCTGAGCTAACCTATCTATAGTTAGCAACGATTCTAGAAACATAAAACTTATTGCGACTTCTACAAGAATACTGTCTCAGATATTTAGGAAACTCACAGAAATCTCTCGAACAAGCTACGCTCTCATACATAATCAAAACACACGTGTGCGAACAACTGAACAGTGCAACGTTTAACAATGTTAAGTTACAAAATTGCAAAGAGTAAGTTTTATGAATTTCCACATTGATACGATAATAGCAACAAGGCAGTGAAGTTCAAATTGCCTCCCTTAACCTAGCTGCGTCTTTATCTCTAATATGTATGATTTTGAAATTATATTTTCTTGTTTTCGATGAAAATTTAGTTAGGGCCATATACATGTTAATAAGATAATTCTGCGTTCCATCTTCATGTATATTGTGTTTATGACCTATTTACCACTGCCAACCCATTTTTGCATTTGTGTCTGCTGTCAATAAGTTTCAAAATTTACATTTGAGTTATTGGCGCACACCGTTGACTAGTTTTCGATCACTGAAACCTATCTATTGTCGTTATACTTAAAGAGCCACTCCGTGATTTAAATAACATATTATTTACCCTTGATACGAACCTAAATGTCATATGTCAAGCTTTGTCGTGCGCCATGCAGGCAGCTGACTTCTGAGCTCTCATGATTCTCTGATACTTCTCAATATTCACTGTTGGTACTGATCTAAGTTTTTGTCTACACTCAGATCATATCTTTGTCATCATTTCTATGAAGTTATTTTGCAAGAAAAGTGACTTATGATGCTGCATATATTAAGAAATATATGTTTCATTTTCTGGTTTACTGAACTTTGGACTGAGACTGGCTATTGTTCTCCAATTACCACCCCAAGCTTACCCCACTGCTCTCACACTGATGACATGTGTAACATCACCTACTGCAGAGAAAGCTTGATTGACTTGAAGCCCAGATCTGAGCAGAGACAATGGATAGAGCCAAGTGTGTTACATCACCTCAGGTCTCTGGGTATCAGTCAGACCAAGGCCACTCACAGGGGATGCCGGGGAGGAAGGACTAAACAAAGGAACATCAACACAGTGTGTGGAGTCTTTGATAGATCAAACTCGTGTTGTCATCAAACAGTAATTAACCCATCAAATCTTATTCAAGTTCACCCAAAGCCAAAGTGCAACAAGCTGAAAATCGCATTGTGGAATGCACAATCTGTCAAAAATAAAGCTTTGGAAATAAATGATCACGTGGCTGACTCAAAGTTGGATATACTTTTTATAACAGAAACATGGTTACACAAGATTCATGATATGGCAATCTGTGCAGAGTTAACCCCGCCTGGATACAAACTCCTGCATGTGCCCCGACCAGAACGTAGGGGCGGGGGCGTGGCTGTTCTCTACAGACAGGACTTGGATGTTAAGCTCAGTGATCTACCGTTGACATTCTCGTCCTTTGAACACCTTTCGTGTTCGGTCACTTGTGGAATGATATCATACAAAGTTGTTTGTATCTACAGGCCACCCCCCTCCAAAGTGAATAAACTAACAAATTCAGATTTCCTCGCTGAAATATCTAATTTGTGTGAACACCTGGACAACACTTTAACTGAGGTTCTTCTTCTAGGAGACTTCAATGTCCATTTTGATGTTACAAGTAACCCACTCAGAAAGAAGGTATGTGATATTCTTGATGGCCACGATCTGAAGCAATGTGTTCAGGATTCTACACACCGCACCGGACACATACTGGACTGGGTCGTGAGTAGAAATCAGATTAGTGTTCAAGTCTTAGATACCCAGATGTCAGATCATTGTATTCTAACTTTTTCCCTTGACTGTCTGAAGCCAAAGAGTGTCAGGAGTGAGAAACAAATACGGAATTTGAAAAGTATTAACACTGTTGATCTTGTGAAGGATCTGCGTACTTCTCCTCTGGTAAAAGACCCTCCTGATGACCTTGATACACTAGTCGACATGTTCAATGATACTCTCCAATATATCCTTGATAAACATGCGCCCTTGAAGACAAAATCATTGCGTCCTAAAACCATATCTCCATGGTATAATGATGCAGTGTTATCTTGTAAAAGACTTAAACGTGTTGCTGAACGACGTTGGCGAAAGTCTCGCCTTGAGATACATCGCCAGATGTATAACACTGCTCGACAAGATTTGAAAAACATCATTAGAAAAACCAGAGCTGATTATATAAACTCTGAAATCATCAAAGCTCAAGCTAACCCCAAGTTGCTATTTTCTAAACTCAGCGGCTTACTAGGTAGAAACCAAGAAGTTGTGTTACCCACAGGAAGAGATCCTGTCACGCTTGCCAACGACTTCTCATCCTTCTTTTGCCAAAGGATTTCTGATTTACGAGGGAAACTTGGCTCATTCTGTGACGACATGTCCTGTAGTGAGTACAAAGGTGAACCATTCTCTGATTTCCGTGAAGTGAGTGAAAATGAACTGTTGCAGGTCATCAAGGGTACAGAACCAACATGGTGTAGCCTTGACAGTTTCCCAACCAAGCTCTTCCTAAAGAACATTGATTGTCTCATGCCAGTTGTAACCAAGATTGTGAACCTGAGTCTGACAACTGGGGTGGTTCCTGTCTGCTTCAAATCAGCTGTCATCAAGCCTACAATCAAGAATTCTTCCAGCGATCCAGACGTCTTGAAGAACTACAGGCCGATATCAAACCTGTCGTTCCTTTCCAAAATCTTGGAGAAAGTTGTCAAGCTCCAACTACTAGAACATACGAACAATTCTTCCCTTTCCGACACGTATCAGTCCGGGTACAAATCGAAACACAGTACAGAAACAGCCTTAAACTGTGTGCTTAATCAGATAAACATGATGGTTGACAGTGGCTCGGTGGCTTTGATGGCATGTCTTGACCTGTCGGCCGCATTCGATACGGTTGACCATCAAGGACTTCTTGATCGCATCCATCATGAGTACGGTGTGAGCAGCACAGCTCTGTCATGGTTTAAATCTTACCTTTCTGAGAGAGTGCAATCGGTCCAGATCGGTAAAGTGAAGTCGGATGGTATGGCACTGACCTGTGGAGTACCCCAG
Source organism: Phorcus lineatus (assembly GCA_921293015.1). Taxonomy (NCBI): domain Eukaryota; kingdom Metazoa; phylum Mollusca; class Gastropoda; order Trochida; family Trochidae; genus Phorcus; species Phorcus lineatus. The sequence goes on from OV121088.1 coordinate 34,599,401, forward strand.
GGTTCAGTTTTGGGGCCAATACTATTTACGATGTACACTCGACCACTTGGACGTATTATCTCAGAACAACAAGTAGCCCACCACTTCTATGCGGATGACTCACAGCTCATAGACCATTTCAACACAGATGAAGCAAATGTCATATCTAAGGTTGAAAATTGCATCTCAACTATCCAGCAATGGATGTCATCAAATATGTTAAAGTTGAACGATGATAAAACTGAAATTGTATTCATAGGACCACCTTCAAGATTGAAGAAGTGTGAAACTGAGTACCTTCGAATCGGTAATGCAGACGTTAAAGTGTCTTCCTCACTTAAGAACTTGGGAGTCTATATTGACTGCAACCTATCCATGGCTAAACAGGTGTCACATATTTGTAAAATCTGTTACTTTCACCTAAGAAACATTGGATCAATTCGCCACCTGCTGACACAAGATGCAACAGCATGTCTCATGAGAACTCTGGTTCTTTCCAGAATGGACTACTGTAATAGTTTACTGTTTGGCATATCCAACACACTTCTCCAAAAATTACAAAAGATACAGAACACGGCCGCCCGAATCATTACCAGAAGCAAACCATCTTGCCACATATCGCCTATTCTCCGATCTCTCCACTGGCTACACATCCGTGAACGCATCGAGTTTAAGATCCTGACACTAACATTTCAAGCCCTCCACCAGATGGGACCAGTCTACCTACAAGACCTCATTACTGTCTATACTCCCTCCAGATGTCTCCGCTCCAATGATCAGTTTCTCCTCTCAATTCCTTCATATAAACTCAAATCATTTGGTGCTAGATCATTTCAATATGCTTCAGCCAAACTATGGAACTCTCTACCTCTAGACCTTAAACTTGCCCCAACACTACCCCTTTTCAAAAGCAGACTCAAAACATTTCTTTTCCAGCGCTACATCTAGTTCTCCAAACTTTGCCTGACTGTGTATATATGAACAGTGAACAGTGTCTTGTATATATGGACGATGTCAGCGCTTTGAGCATCGTCAGTGTGCGGTGGAAATCAGCGCTATACAAATACCCTTATTATTATTATTATTATTATTATGTGTTGATATAAATTTAAGACATCTTAACTTTTCATGTCCAAAAGACATGTATACGACAAATACTGGTTTTCCATTTATATCTAAAAACATCCTTATAAATGCACAGAGATGTAGATATCACGTCCAATATACATGGATACTAGTTATGTAAGCTAACAAACACTATCAACTCCTAACTGCCCTCCTGGCTGTTTTAGATAAGTCTCCAAAATTACGTTTGATTATTTGACGCGCGCCACTGTCCAGTTTTCGATCAAAATTGCGACGTTCTACATTCATATTGTCGCTGTTCAAAACAAATTTGCTTTAAAATGTTATTTTGGTAACATAAAATGACACCATTGATTAAGCATATGTGACTTCAACAACTCACGGAGTGGCTCTTTAACCGATAAGCGACAGGGTGCTTATTTTCATAAACCACTACTACTTCTCAATAAAATAATACCATTCAGAACGTTTGACACATATGACCCCAACAAAATACACTGTGCCCCTTTCATCAATGTTTAACTTGTAAACAATCATATTTTCTAAAACACCATGCACAATCCCAATTCTAATAAGCAGTTGTAGAGGAAAGACGTGTAGTCCTACAACTTGTATAGGAATTTATGACGGAGCTACCTCTGTTGGTAGAGAATGGTGTCTTATGTACAAGCAAATTTCATGCCTGACTTATTCAAGGGGGTCTCTGTACCATCATTATTCCACAGATGATTGGGTTGAGCAGTATCAATAACGAGGCACAGAGTATGTTGTTATGCTCAAATATGTAAAAATTAATATATGATGTTATTTCATAGACAACTTTTGGTTGTTTCTGAAAGTTATCATCAGTTAACTTAGTGACAATAAAGTGAAAGGGTCCAGATTTATGATCGAAAAAAACAAACGATTGAACGAAAAGTAACTTAGTGGCATGTCTGTGGTCATGAAAACGTCTTGTAACTACTGGATGAAGCACCTCCTGGATTAAAGGCACAGAGTATGTCGTTAGGGTCAATTATGTCGTTAGGGTCAATTATGTCGAACTTTTAAAAATGAGCTTGTTATGTCGAGAACTACTGGTTGTTTCTGAAAATTACCATTTTAATGCTTATCAGTTCAGTATAATGAGAAAAATGCAGCTTTAAGTTGTGATTTGAGATCGAAAACCGGACAGTGACGCGCGTCAATGACTCAAACGTATTTTCGGAAACTTATATAAAGCAAACACAACGACAAATATAGTATGGTAGCGTTAAGGATATCGCATAAGTAGTATGCTATCAAATTGTACTTAGTATCTTAACCTCGTAACATTTATATTGCCTTTTGTAGTAAATATTGAAAATAGGTAAATATCATAATTTTGGCATTTAAGTGATGAAAATGCAATTATTTCGACATGTCTTGAACTTTACGTAGGTCACATGGTATATTGGTAACGTACTAAGCGACATACAAAAGTTTGAAACAAAATCTGTAAGCGAGTGCATGTAAGTATCCTTTTATAGTGTCAACAAAACAAATCATAAAGAAAAATACCTCCACACTGAAGTTTATTCTCTACCATATGGTACAGCTGGCATGATGTTCCTAGGTGTGTAAAGCTTCTAGCCTGACTCGTTTAGGATTTAATCGTCATTCGTCTGACCAGCGACAAAATTGTTTTCCCGCTGTTTCAGTCGGTTTATAAGTTGGATAAAACATGGCCCGTGGGCATTATTGAAAAGTATGCCCTCCTCCCTCGGGCATACTGTTTAAAAGTGCCCGCGGATCATGTTTTATCCTACATTTCGTTACTGGAACTGATCAAACTTTTTTATCATCTGTCTAAATGTTGATCCATATTTATCGGGATTTGATCTTGCAGCGAATACCAACATTTTGTATCCATGGAGTAAAATTTGATTATGTTTGTAAAGTACAGGCCTTCATGAACTATTATTTCTGACTTAACCCCGATCTTGCCGGTGTTCAGAAAATGCTTTTGTGGTTAATTCAGTCTGAAGCGACTAACATGCATTATGATTGAAAAAAAGAGCGACAGGTTGATATACCTGTTCTTATATATTAACTACAAAAGTAACAAGTGAATAAAAAATAAAGAAAATGAATGCTAATTGACTTTATTGAGAGTCGAGCTCATCAAATGAATTACAGACATTTTCAATGTGGTACGATCACAGCATCAACGGACATGGTACGACACAGTTGATTGGTCATTGGGACTATCTTCCCTTGTTCAAGGTCGATATCAGGAGAGGTAACTACCGACATTGAATGACCTGTATTTCCTTCCTCCTTGTCACAATCACCAAACTGGAGATGATCGCCTGTCGAATCCCAAGCTCCGAGGAAGTCCTCAGGTTGCACCGATATCTGGTCCGACTCGGCTATATCTACAACCAGCTTCCGGTTACTCAAGCACTCGATGGTGTTGACGCCCACAACAACGGCACTATAATTAAAGTGGAAAACTGGACATATACCAAAGATACATTTAATGATTATAGAATGGCTAGAAAGGATATATTTCAAAGGACAAATTCAAACATCCAAACAGTTTAAGCACTAAAAATACCGGTTACTCTTCCTGTATCTCCATTACTTGCATCTGTATATCAGCCTCGATAAGTCATGAGCGTAATAAATGCAGAATTAAGCACAGCCAAATATTATTAACTTTCAGTTGATAAATTCAAGATGTTTTTTTAAGGATTGTTAATTATGATCAAATCCTACGGAGGAGCATTAATAGAATTGTTGTTACCTCTGCTGGTTCTCTTCTCTGAAAACCATTAACTTGACCACGCCCCTTGTGGCACAGTAGACGATCCACTGAGAGACACGCCCACTTCTTTTGATGATAGTTAACGGTGATTGGCCGAATATCAGGGTGTTAGGAGGGAAGCTGGTCAGCCGACCCGGGTTGAGCCCGTTAACTCTGGACACCGTGTTGGAAATGTCTGAAAGATAAATCATCATGCAGGATTCCAAATGCAATCTTCATTTTCATGTTTTGGCAGAATTTCTGTCATTTTTCAGGCCCATTTTACTCTTTCGAGATTCTAACTTTTACGGTTTAACAAATGACTGTCCAATATATTTTGAGTTAACATTGGTATAGTCAGCATTTTCGATGGTACAAATTGTCATATTCTTAAAAGATCCGGTTTTTGCAGGATTCGACAAACATTTCCGAGTCAGTGGTCTGCCAATGTACAACCAATGGTGGGAATTTGAAAAAATATTAATGATAACATTTTTAGGTGCTCGCTTAGACTTTCAAAAGATTATATTGGGATTTGAATCTTTAAGTGAAACAAACCAACACTTATAAATGATAAATTATAAATAAAAATTCTAAAACTTATCACATATATTCATATAACAATGTTTTCGAGTACCTGTGCAAACTGGCATTTCTCCTGTTAGACTGCCATCTATTGCGCATGCTCGTGCAAGACTTCCGGATTTCAGAACGAGGCTTGGCTGACATTCGTATTCCAGAACTCCCCCTGGAGGCAAAGGCTCTGATGGACCGACGACTTGTGCATTGTTCTCCTCGGGTGGTTTCAAAGCATCACAGAATATGCCTGGTAGTTTAAGAGACAAAATATGATTTATCAGGTCACCTTATCATTGTATTATTACAAGATTTCAACTTATGTGACGTGAAGACGTCGTACTAGGTTATGCCTACTTATGAATAGGATCGACGTAGAAACACAAGCTTTATGATATCTACTATCTATTGTAAATCTCCAAAGTCATGAAGACGTTGTAGCGGTAAAGAAGACACATCTTATGCATTAGATATATCTATTTCTTTATATATTTTGAGGCACTTTTGAGGCTGGTCAAACGAATGACGGTTATTCTTAAAACGGTTGAATGGCGAGTCAGGCTAGAAACTTTTTATATATTTTTTCTTGTTATATTCAACGACATTCTGATCAAGTCCTTTACCTAGTTAAGTAGAAAGTAGCTTAGAAACGTCATGAGACGAACAAATGGAGTTCTAATTCTTTAGATTTGTCAAATATTATTCCAGGTTAATTGAACAATGTTGAAGGATTAAGCTGTATCTCAGTAAGTTTCTCTACCGATTGGAACGAAATCTTTCTTTATTTCTTCCACTTTTAAATGCCTTTCAAGCATATCATTAGCTAAGATATATTCCAATTAGGTTGTGTATAGTTGTACGATTCAATTTACATATCATTCAGGCACAGTTGGCTATACATGTATATATCAAAATTCATTTTCAACCAAACAAAGTGTAAACAAGAAATATACAATTTCAGTTCGCTTTTAATCGGAATTTTCACAGCGAATACGTAAGTATCTTATCTCATACCTTCCGATATATATGTTCTTGGTACATCAATACTTTTAATAATCCATATATTTGGAAATATTGTTTTTAAATCTAAAGGTATTAATGCACACCAATATTTCGTTTAACAAGCAATGCACAGATGAGGCATATCTCTCGATATTACTAATGATCCGCACTCATGAAACCTACCTCGTAAGTTGTTTAACAAATATGTACGCATTCAGCTTCTAAAGTTTATTGTAAACGATCAGAGTTATTCAATGCAACGTTGATATAAATCTTTATGAACTGCGATATCGATAATATTCAAATTGTGCCTACAGGGAGAAGAGCAAAAACGGCAGTCGCTATCTTTATTCCAATAACAATGCTTATAATATTTTGCAATCGGTTTGGTTACTAGATTGCTTTCATAAACAATATTTCATCCTTTATTTTCAGTTCATAAATAAGGTAAATTCAAAAGCTGTACACATTACTTGTTCAGTCGTTTTCAACTGTCCATATCCACCCCCCATTTCGTGCACAGCTGAATATAGATTTTTTTGTATATCTCTGAGCCGATTTCGGACGACTTAACTTTTTCATTGTTGGTAACTGGTTAGTTGCAAAGAATAATGAATATTTCATTGCATCGATGGAAAGATAGATGAGTGCATATATCCTTATATGCCTTCAAATAGCCAATTTGAAACGAAAAAGCGTGCTCTAGTGGCTTTGAGATGTCGAAGTGATTTTTTCTTTCATTTGTAACAACATCCCATTTTCTCCATTCTTTGGTGTTTACAATTGAGAAATTTTTAGCACATAAAAGACCATATTCATTGTATAAATTCTCGCGAAATGACCAGCTCAAGTTTGGTTCGACCTGTAAAAGGAGCGGAATCACAAAATTCACAAAATATGAAGTTTTACTCACCGGATGGATTACATTTTCCACAGGTGGCATCACAAAACCTGGCAAGTTGAGTACTTTCACACATTTTCGGGTTTGAACGGAGGAAGTCGTCACATTCATGTTTCTTGTTGACACACTCCTGTGTGTCTGCATCACGCTTCCCGCGACCTGAAGTGAAAGTAATAATTATAGTCTTAATTCAGCCTTTTACAAATGGACGATCCATACTGCCTATTTCATGCTTAAATACCAAGAACGTTCCAAAAGCCACCATCTATTTCTTTAGATTATGTGATCGACTTGAAAAGGTCTCATTTTTAATGCAATGTTGTATCCAGTACCAACGAAGTACGAAATCGGCAATATTCAAACTGAAAATCTTCGCACAAGAACATCAAATTGTCGGAACTTAATATTAAAATGAATTCCTTTAATTGTTCAGAGACACCAACGATGTCTTACACTTTCGGAAATGATATCATCATAACCTGCAAAATTCATATTACGTCCGATCTTCCCCAAACTAGACCTCAGTAAGACGAGTGAACTCCGTCTTAATTTTCTCGATGATTTTCTCGGATCAATTTAAGTATCGAATAGATGAATGTGAACTAAAATATCCAAAATATTAATGAACAGTTACAAGAATACTCCGGCAGCAGACTGAGACTGAATTTAGGTCGTAAATGTATGTTTTAAACCAAGATATTTCAACCGTGTTTACTTTTAATTAAGACGACCCGTTTCTCATTTTCGAGTTCAAATCCTACCTGTTGTCTGGGGAACCTTCCTGCAGACAAAGCTGTTCCTTGACCAGCAGTCTGCACTTAACCATTTGTTCCCGTCTTGGCTCCGACCAACCACACCACACGTCCGACGTCTTGATGGACCTGGAATCGAACACAGTAAGAACAGGATGAAACAAATTTGATGGCCATCTCGTTCGAAGGAACGATTAAATAGCGGAATGCAATCTATAGCAAGCAATAGGAAAGCTTCATAGTTAAGCACATTTTTCCAAGATAAAAAGCAATTTATACAAGCGTTAGGCTTGGTATCAACAGAATCATTATGAAAGTGATTCAACCCCTTATACTACTTCAACATAAAACTCATTAAATGAGCTCAGAAGACGTCTTGGGATTCATTCCTAGTTACACTGTAGCTTCTATGTCAACTGAAATCTAACTCAGCAAGTCATCGGTTTATTCGGAAATAGAAGCACTTATTCCCCCAGCAATTTCAAAGACGAAATTGTACAACATAATTCCTTATAAAAATTTATTACTGATTACATTTGGACAGCAGGAAATGTGTTTAAGTAGTAAATTGTGATGCACAAGAAAACATAGTATTTCTACAACACTTGTTATGTTTTGATTTACTGGAGAAAAAGGTTAATCGAAACGTACGAGATCTTGGTGCCCAGTTACTGTAATACATCCCATAATATATCCACGGGACCCAGTACCACCGTCTATATCTTCGGTTATATCTTGCGTTGACGAAGAATTTTTGGTTTCGGTACCTTCAAAAGAGATATACATTTACAAAACCAGTCACATCCAAAGCAGGAATAGTGAATGTATATATCTAGAATTCTAAGCTTTTAACTCATTTGTTAAATTGCTTACTAAATAGTTGCAAATGCAAGAGCATTTCTAATATACCGGTAAAGCCATTATAACAAGAGAAGTTTTGATTGAGACATTAAGGTCATCTTCACTCGATTCAATATTTGGTCTTGTCAACATTTCCGTTTTTTTTCATTATTACATCTTGCATCGTACACGGACGGAAAGACTACCTTACCCTGCTTTGTCCCTGAGCTGGACCAGGAAGTTTTGAATCTCTGGGTATTCTACAGCGGTAAGAGATGCAGAGTCATGGGCACATATTCTTGCAGCGCAGTCCCATGTTTGTCGACTGGCGTAGTAACGGTAGCACAGGCCCTCAAACATAACGAACCCTGGACTGCATGCTAGGCTATTTTCATTTTTCACGTCATCATCATCATCATCGTCGTCGTCGTCGTCGTCGTCGTCATCATCGTCGTCGTCGTCATCATCATCGTCTCCGTCATCATCATCATCGTCGTCGTCGTCATCGTCGTCGTTCGCGACAGTTGTCTGCGATGTTGTTACTGATGTTGTTGCGGATGTTACCGATGTTGTTGGTGAAGTAGTTGGTGAAGTTGTTGGTGAAGTTGTGGGTGATGTTGTTGGTGATGTTGTTTGGGATGTTGTTGGCGACGTTGTTGGTGAAGTGGTTGATGAAGTTGTTGGTGATGTTGTTGGTGAAGTTGTTGGCGAGGTTGTTGGAGATGTTGTTGGTGATGTCGTTGCGGATGTTACCGATGTTGTTGGTGAAGTAGTTGGTGAAGTTGTTGGTGAAGTTGTGGGTGATGTTGTTGGTGATGTTGTTGGTGAAGTTGTTGGTGAAGTTGTTGGCGAAGTTGTTGGTGATGTTGCTGGTGATGTTGTTGGTGACGTTGTTGGTGATGTTGTTGGTGAAGTTGTTGGTGATGTTGTTGGTGATGTTGTTGGGGATGTTGTTGGTGAAGTTGTTGGTGAAGTTGTTGGTGAAGTTGTTGGTGATGTTGTTGGTGAAGTTGTTGGAGATGTTGTTGGAGATGTTTCCGAGGTTGTTGCAGATGTCTCTGAAGTTGTAGCGGATGTCTCAGATGTTGTTGGAGACGTTGTGACAGAGGTTTCTGATGTTGTGGCAGATGTTTCTGAAGTTGTAACTGAGGTTTCTGAAGTTGTTGCAGAGGTTTCGGATGTTGTTGCTGATGTTGTTGCTGATGTGACGACGTCATCTTTGAACATTTAAAATTTAGATTTATTTTTGTTTTTTACATTCTTGCCTGACAGTTTCCCTTCCCTTGCAGGGAATGTAAGTCATGTTACCCAATGCATTGTCCATTACAGGCGGGGCAGATTTCATTGTAAAGAATATCTCAAATAAGCTCTAACAATAAACATCGCCTAGAAACTTCAAAAATGATTCTTTAACACAACAACATAGTATAAAACTAATTCAGAAATTAAACTAAATCAAAGACATCATGCCAGTTTTAGAAACATGTAAAACTGATATTCCTGTTGATTTTTACTTAGCAAGTTACAGTTTCAAAAGGGGGGTCATCGAGCGTGGCCTCAGCGGATTTGTATGTAGATTCAACTCACCTAGCCCGCAGGTTGCTCGGCAATAGGTCTCCGCAGTTTCGGTATTGCAGTAATCGCTGTTACTTGCCAAAGATTCTGCACAATCGTCAAACACGTCGAATGATCGGGCTGTAATAAATGATTATACAAAGTAGGTTTAATTATTAACAACAAATCTGTTGAATTTACGTGAAATAATAATAATAATAGCTTTCTTATACCGCGCATATATCCATGACAAAGCATGCTCAAAGTGCCATGAGTATTATTACCCTGGAGGGATAGTATGTTCGGTGCTGCCGATTAACAAGCGCTCCGCGCGACTGTATAGGTCCGTTCTTCCACCTTGTTCAGGTACCCATTTGTACCGCTGGGTGAACTGAGTGCAAAGTGGATGAAGTGTCTTGCCCAGGGACACAACACAGGATGAGATCCAAGTCACAAATTTATGGTGTCTCCACCGGGATTCGAACTAACCACTACACCACTGTGCTCCACATCCACATATCTATTCAAACCGACCCCTAAGGATATTCAATAAGAAAAACTATTATTTTTATTTTCAGTGATGTCACCATTTTCTTTCGAAGATGGTAAATGTTGTTGTGGTGTAAACCCATACTGTCTAAGTTTATCAATTGGGTATGTTTGGGTGTTAAGGAATTATGCGAATGTCATGGTTAACTAATTAGCAAAAATTAGGTGATTAGTGTTGGGCATAACGTTACGTCACCGCGACAAATAAGTTTCCCTAGGATATCATACAATGGAAATGTGTCTACATTTGATTGCTTTCGTAGACATGAAAGAATACGAACGTACCGTAATCGCATACATCACAGAAGGTGATTATACAACTGGTGTCCCCGATTTCAGTGTAACACCAGGGTTGGGGCAGCGAGGCTTCGGGGTTCCGACAATAGTTGTTGTCGTAGGGTACGGTCAGTCTGAAACCGATTAAGTTTTCATCGAGTTCCTTATACCAAATCTTATCTATCTTTACTTTCTCTTACAAAACACTGTCAAATTTGCAACAAGAATGCACTGCCTTTATATTTGTAACACATACATGCATAACATAGAGAAGGTACGACAGCCATCTTGGATCTCTCCCCTGCCCGGAAATAGAAAATGGGATCCGTATAAGAACTTAATGAAGCGTATTGTAGCCAATAAACTATTTCCGGGAAGGGGAGAGATCAAAGATGGCTGACTTTGTCGTTTCTTCTTTATGTGTATAAAGATAGGTATGAATACTTATGGGCATATTTAGAGTGTGGCGCTTGTGTCCGAACTTACGTCATATCAGCCGGATAATATTTGCATACAGCTGCGTCAGCCCATGGTAGACAGGCATCATTTGTAACGGAACGGTTCTTGGTTCCGTCATAGTTCTCTCCCTTTTCCGCCAGGGGGTAGCACCAATCGGCAGCTGTATGAAACCAAGTTGAGGAAAAATTGGAGTAGGATTGTTTAAAGATCCTTTATTCCACGTACGATCAAAAACAAAAGTATGCATCCTTCAGCAAAAGGTACAGACAAAAGACTTGCGCAACATGGAAAAATTTATTTATTTCCTAGAGAACCGTGATTCAGTCTTATAAAGCATTTATAGTTGTGAATAAAGGTAAATCAAATCTTAATGAGTAGTTATATAATAATTTCTATTTGGTTTCCTTTAAATTAAGTGTTTAAGCCGAGAGATTTTGCAATGCATACATTCAAAGGCTTATAGCTAGGTCCTCTTACCAACTACTAAATGTTGAATCTTAGCATGCAAATTTCTCATTTTCAAACCACTTAACAGTACAAAGATTTATCTACAGGTTATCATGCATTGCTTTTTGTATGCAAAAATATTGAAAAGAATCGTATTGTGAATTTAGTAAAAGGTGAACCCACCAGGTCTGAGAGTAGCTGTTCCCTTTAGGAAGCTGCTAGTTGAAGTTCCTGCATCTAACGTTAGAACAATTGCATTACCCAGCGAGATGATAGACCGGCCGTATCCCTGACCACAGTAGCTGCAGAATGATGGATAAATCAATTTGATTGTAAACATTAAATCTAAAGTAACTCTCGTAACTCGCAATCTCTCCCAACAGAGGTAGCTCCGTCATAAATTCCAATCTTAATACGAAGGTTTCTCGGGCTTCCGGTAGTTTCCCCTACCGGCGCAATAGTGCAACTTAAACTACCTGGCAATATTTCAGCCAAGGAAAACACCGAATGCATGAATAAGAGATGTGTTGTCACACAGGCCCATGCAGTGATGCAGTCGCAAACTGAAGCGTATGTGTTCTGTAAAGACGACTCAAAGTGCAAGGTGCATATTCGAATAAAGTTTAGCTTTTGGAAAGGTTACGGAAATGAATACGGCTATGTGAATGATAACTTTTGAAACAGCGTCGCTGATTGCACAACTAACTTTGATTGCATCCAATCAGCGTTCCACATTTCTAGATAAAAAAAGAGAGGATGTATAGGAATTTATGACGGAGCTACCTCTGATGGGAGAGAATGGTAACTCGCTGCTTACCCTAACCCCAACCAAACGCGACGAGGCAATACATATATTTATAATTCTATTTCCTATCAGGCCGACAGCCCCATGAATGGTTGAATTTCCTAATAATGAAAGGTCACAACATGACCTCTAGTAAAGTACTGAGATCGTAACGTAGGGTCACCTCCGGTTTATTGCTCTCATCGATGTGTCTTCAGATAAATATTAGATCTGATTAAAATCGACTATGTGCCGAGGAATTAAAGTTTGTAAAAATATAATCTAGAGGGATTCGAACCTTTCTATCAGGGGCTTTCCTCTCCACAGCGATCTGACAGCAGCCTCCCCACCTCTATATTTTGCTACTTTTACTATTTCGTTCATGGCCTAATTCGCATGAATACTTTATTTGTTTTATGATTAAATCGAAAACAATGCAAACAACAATAATCATATCAAAATGGTCGAAAGATGACTGGTCACTCACTCGTCTCCAGCTTGACCAATGATTCCCCTGTTGATGGTCAGTTCGGCCACACAGGAGAATGTAGTTCCTTCGGCGTTCAGCTCCTCGATGTCTACTACGATTTTAGATCCGTCGTCTGGGGCCTGTATATACGATTATTGATAATCTTTATGGATAAAACATCACGAGTGTTATACACTCAATCGAATAGGTTAAGGACCTCTAGATTTTCAACAATACGATATTCTAAATTTCGTATCAAAATCGATATTATGCGTTAATATTCAATATCATGGTGCCGGTGGTCCTTTACTTATTTTGTTGAGGATAATTATAATTTTGTGAACTCGAGCTTAAAATATAGCTATTAATAAATAAATCAAATGTCTTTGTGTTTATATTAGTCATGGTAACTACAAAATCCACACACATGTATTCTCAACATGGACAAAATGCTCCTTACATTAAGTGTATCCCTTTGGTGAAAAATGTGTAACTTAATATGATTTGATTTTACAATATGGGGAAAGAAGAGGGGTAAAGGAAAAGAAGAGGTGTACAGTGGAAGGAGTTAGAATGAGGGGTAAGAGGTAGGGCCGAACTGTGGTCGAACACTTACTTGATAAAAAGGTATGGACAGCAATATCGTTTCATGTATGAAACATTTTGAAAAAAAAAAGAAGAAATAAAATGATGAATTATAAATAAAATTGTTGACTGAATTAGATTTATGGTTTACGGTAGAATCAAAACTCACGAAGAAGATCCAACTGTATACGGAGTTTGCTGGTATAGCTGAATCTGGAGCCCCGGGGGTCCCGAACTGGACTGGGGTACTGTCTGCCAGGTTGTAGATGGTTCCATCAACTGGTAACAGAGAAATGTTCATTTTCGTTTAATACCTTACAGAGCCACTCCGTGATTACATATTGTTTACCTTTGATGCGAACCTAAATGTCATATGTGGTGATATAAAATGAAAACATATAAACTTTCATGTCCAAATGACATATAAATGATAAATTCTTGTTTTCCATGAAAAAATCTAAAAACAGCCTTATAAATGCACAGAGGTGTAGATGTCACGTCCAATATACATGGATACTAGTTATATCACCTAACAAACACTATCAACTCCTAACTGCCCTCCTGGCTGTTTTAGATAGGTCTCCAAAAATTACGTTTGACGATTTGACGTGCGCCACTGTCCGGTTTTCGATCATAATTGCGACGTTCCACCTTCATATTGTCATTGTAAAAAACTTTAAACCTTTCAAATGTTTCTTTTTTTAGAACAGTCGATACTTCGCGATCAAATGACACCATTGATTAAGTTTGGCATATATGACTACAACAACTCACGGAGTGCATGGCTCTTTAAAACATTCTACAGATTTTTAGGGTTACAGATTGTGACGTTATATTTTCGTTTGTGTGTATTTATAATAAACCATTATTGCCCTTTCAAATGGACTGGTTGAATTATAGGAGGTTTGCGTAATCGTTGTTGGTTTGGCTGCGATCAGAATGATGTCAAAGACATAACCTATAGTTCTTAAACTAAGGTTGAATACCAAACGTTTTATCACCTTAACTGACTAAGCATTCACTGTCCATGGTCAAAAAAGCCATTCTTTGAAGGGGCAGCACACAGTATGTTGTCGCGGTAACATATTTCATATTTCCACAAACATGTATGGTGTCACTTGATAGAGAAATACTAGTTCTTTATGAAAATTAACATCTCGTTGTTTATCAGTTCAGTATAGTGACAATAAACAGGTTAAAGTATAAATTTGTGATCGAAAACCTGACAGTGGCACCCGCTCAAACGTAATTTTGAATACCTATTTACTGGAGACACAGCGACAAATCTAGCTAGATAGTTTTACGTGTAAATGAAACGCAGAATTTCGACTTCTTTACATTTGTATGACGGTTCTTCATTTACAATAAAATTGAATTATAAATATGTTACTTTAGACAACTGAATTGAACTCAGCTTATAGGTGACATGCTATTTTGTCCCTCATCTAAGCCACGTACCAAATTAATGAAACATACTCTGTGTCACTTAAAGAGCCACTCCGTGAGTTGTTGGAGTTATATATGCCAAACTTAACCAATGGTTTCATTTGATCGCGAAGTATCAACTGTTACCAAAAAGACACATTTAAAGCTTATTGAGTTTTTTTACAGTGACACTTTGAAGGTAGAACGTCGCAATTATGATCGGAAACCGGACGGTGGCGCGCGTCAAATAGTAAAACGTAATTTTGGAGACTTATCTAAAACAGCCAGGAGGGCAGTTAGGAGTTGATAGTGTTTGTTAGGTTATATAACTAGTATCTATGTATATTGGACGTGATATCTACACCTCTGTGTATTTATAAGGCTGTTTTTAGGTTTTCTTGGAAAACCAGTATTTGTCATATATATGAAATGTTATCGCCAAATATGACATTTAGGTTCGAATCCAAGGTAAATGATATGTTATGAAAATCACAGAGTGGCTCTTCAATGTGGCATCGCCTTGCCTCTCTTGTAAAAAAACTCAAAGGATGGCATGATAAAAATTTCAAAAGGGGAGATATTTTCGAAATTCCGATTTCCTTATTTTACAAAAAAACATTCCATATCGACTGAGAAAAAAGTAAGCAAAATCACATTGATTTAATGGAAGGGAACAAACATGACATATTTTTAATCCATTGATGAAAATTATAGGATTTTATAGAGAGAATGAAAATCAATGTTTTCGAAATGTTGACCTCTGATCACTTCAATGGCCAGACAAAACTGCAACGGTTAACTGTGGGGTTTGACTAAAGTACAATTGATCGTCAATTCTGTATCGAAAATTCGACATGATTCGCAATGATGGTATTTGGGTCTTATTTTAGCAAAATAAGAATTAATTAAACATATTCTGTGTCACCTTAAGATTTCGGCATCAACAAATACGTTAGCGGGTTGCCCGATGTTCAATGTAAAACAAATAACTGTCAATATTTGTCATTTTGGGAAGAATGTGTGAGATGCTCTGAATGAGTATCATCAAAATTAGAGTTTTGACAAAAGAGAATACAATGAAAATTATGGAGTGCGTCTTTCAGATTATCGTTCGGTCATTTCTGGCGCACCAATTCATCGTTCAGCCGTTGGCAACCATAGATAAAATCTATATTTTTTATATCTCAAATATAATCGAATAGCATTGTACTCACCCCCTGTAACGAAGGTGTCACAGTTTGTGGCCGGGTCCAGGTGCTCCGGGCAGATACAGCCGCATGCTCCGTCAGGGAAGCCCAGGTACCCTCCATTACTGCAGGTAGGTGTCCCCCCACAGGTAGCTAGGGTTTACGATCATTGGTTTAGAAATATTGAGACCGTTTTAAATGTTATCGGCTATTGTGAATATACTTCTGGGCTTAGATTTTCGAAGCTCTCTTAGTGCTAAGATAGTCGTAAGTACCTTACACTAACATTGACTTAAGACAATCTTAGCACTATGAGAACTTTGAAAATATGGGTCCAGACCTCCAAGATAAAAGAATAATGTTGAAACAAATTATAAGAGGCTATTTTAAGACCCGTAGCACCAATGTTACAAGATATTTGAGGGTAGGGGGAGGGGGAGAAGGGAGGGGGTGTGCGTTGGGATTTGATGTCCATAATTCTTAATTAGGAGGATGTTGGGGCTACAACGTAGTCCTTTGGGAGATTGATAAGCCAAATTCATTTGTGCAATGGATGAAATATAAGATATACAGGATATGATAATCATTGAGATTCAATAAATGGAACCGTGAGGTAGATACTACGGCTGGTAAAGAGTTAAAGATTTATTCCTTCATCACACCAGGTTTTGAAGGAATGACCATTATTCTGGTATAGCATGGATGTATGATCGATGAGTAATCGGTGGCTACAGTTTACGTACAAGTGCAACCATAAGCTGTGCTTAGTTCTTCAAACACAGCCCAGAAATCATCTCGTGGAGTGGCAGCATCATCAGAATATGGATCGACTGTTTTCAGAAAACCTTCCGATTTCGAGAAAAACTGAAAAAAGAAAACATACATACAAGCATATGACATGCAAGCATATTGAGCCGAAAACCATAATTATGTTTGTTCACATACCTGCGTATCGTAGTACGAATATCATGTAATTTGGCATGTCTTTGAGGCATCGTAGAATTTTCAAAACAGGATTGAAGATCCATTGCACCTTCAGGTAATCGTCAGCCATACCCAACAGTTAACCGTATTAGGTTTTGGCAGGTCACTGAAGTGATCAGGGGTCAAAATGTCAAAAAACAATAGTAATTTTCTCTACAGAATCCTTTGAAAGTGACCAACAGCTTTAAACACAAGTCATGTTTATCCGTTTGCATAAGGTCAAGACGATTTTGTTGATTTTTTCTCAAATAATCGACATGAAATATTTCAATCGAAATTTAAGAAAATCGGAATTTTAAAAATGTGACCCCACCTGTCAATTGAATCATACCAAAATTCAATATAATTGCATGAGAGACTGGACAATCCGATCGACAATAAGTTAAAGGATTGATATTTTACACATTGACAATAGGGGACCCTTTGTCAGTTCTGCTGAAGTTATTATATTGGCATTCAAACAAAACCTAAATAACATGATATTACACTAAGATACGGTAGTATGTGAACAAACCTTTGGTATGCAGCTGTATCTCCAGCTGTCTAATCGGTCGAGGTCATGTCACAGGAACCCTAATGAGCTGTTTGATTGGCGAAACTGTATCGTACCTGGTTCGCGCATCCCCAAAGCAGAGATATGCGCATGTCACACGCAGGCCTCCCACCCGAACGGTAACAAAATCAGAGGAAAATACGCTGAAATTGAGCATAACTCATTCCTATGGCGAAATAGACATTCAAAACTTGAAGAAAGTGCCTTTCGTATAGTAACGGTGTCTGCTTTTAATTAAAAAAAACCCCTAATCTTCCGGAAATGAAACCATGACAGCGAATGAGCTACATGCATCTAAATCGGTAACCAACACCGCCTAAAACCGAAACCAACTTAGCCAAAAAAGGCTATTCCCGAAGCCTCGCGTTCAGTTGAGCACAATGGTGGCGCAAAAAAACAATCACGAAAGGTGAATGGTGTATTTTCGTCATTTTAGTTCTAAAACTCTGCGTTTGACAATATTATTTATCACAACGTATGACTAAATCGGTTTTTCTTTTTCGATTTTGATACAGATCTAGGCTTCAAGCCGTAGATTGCACACACAGTGATACACGACTCTCAAACTGCCAAGTCGATTATGTGACATTAATACTACGAAGTTGCACATGTTTGGAAGTCGCTTATGGAGTTTCGTTTTTGACATTTTGTTTATTTGTACGGCTAGTTATTGAAGTCACATACCAGTGGCGTTATTTCATCGACTAGTATCGACTGTTACTGAATAGTATCACGTTATAAAGCTTAACAATATCGCACAGTGTTATTAAAAGGTATTAAATCGCTCTAGATATTGAATTCTCTTCCAACATTTGAATTGAAAATGGTCTTTAGTCATAGCATATTGACGCATATGTATTTGTTTCCAAGACTTGTATGACTATGTAATTGTTTCCATGGGAAGTAAATAAAAAAAAAAAAAAAGTCTCGATTATGATCGAAAACCGGACAGTGACACACCTCAATTTGTCAAACTTTATTTTTAAAACTTCTCTAACGTAGGCGGAAGAAAAGTTAGGAGGTTAAAGTGTTTGATAGGTAACAGTGATATTATCCATGTAAATTGTACGAGTGATTACGGAATCTGTGCCTATGGATTTGTTTTTAGAGTTTTATGGTACTCAAGTATCTATTATCTTGTTGTCATTTTAAGATGAATAATTGAGATGTTTTGATTTTTTTCACCGTATATGTTTCTTATGTACGCATAAAAATTATGATATGAAAATCGTGGAATGGCTCTTAAGAAAGGCACACAAGATCAATGTAAATTTTGAAGGAAGACTGTAACAATAATATAGGAATAACAGTGACTCACGTAATCTCCGTACAACATCAGAGACTGTAGATCGAAGTCTTCAGCGATGAAATCATCAGCAAACTGGTATTTCTCAAATTGATCGGCAAAGCCTTTAAAAGATATGTCAGGGAATATTTAGTAGATATTTATCAGGTAATCAAATCAACATGAATTCAAGTATCAAATAATGATCAAGATCTGTCTTTGTTTAACCAAGAGTAATGAAAAATGCAAGGATTTATTAAATGTAATGTTTTTTTAGATGTTCTGTCAATTTACGACTATACCGTCAGTAAATAGCATGAATATACATTAAATATTTATTGTATAAGTTGTGTTAGTTATTGTCGATTTCGATTCCAAACCTGTTTTGATGTTGTTATCGTTTATTTGTACCCACTGGTCCCTGTCGTTTCTGGCCTGTTCATGAAAACCTCCCAGGGCATGTATGATTTCATGAAGTGCAGTTGTCTGAATAATATAAGATTTATAACATACAGTGCGATACCCGAAAACTGATTGGTATGTACTAAAAAATCAAGGGATCGTCACCACAATTTTAATGCTTATGTGATTAACACCGTAAACATAATATGTTTCATATATACCCGAGTTATCCTATTGTTAAAGCTAGAATGAACCAAAGGATCTCGCTCAAATATCCTTTTCTATAATAACATGTGTCCTTATTGTGCGCTTGTAAAAAAAATTGAAATGTAGTTAGTATTATGAGCCTTTTGCCTCTATACTGAATAAAATGTCTGTCTGTCTGTCATATGTCCCTCTCTCTCTATTGTTTATAATTAAACAGTGGGCGAGATTGATACTTACAAACTGAGTGCATGGAGATATTTCTTGTGCCGGTTCTCTCTGGCCAATTGTAGCATAACAACTGAAAATAAACTGAAAATTTATATTACAAGAATAAATTTGTGTAAAGAGTATGTTCAGTTTATTATTTGGCGTGAAATCCCGCCTGCTAACTGTACCTTTGACGTGATTGTTCAATCATAAATTTCTCGGAGGTTTCTGCTTACGGCCAAGAGCTTTTTAAAGTAACATTTTAAAAAGTCGTTATGATAAAGAAATTCAAATTATACATGCATTATCATATCTACATGTATATTCTCAATGTGTAACATTAAGTATCACTTGCTTTACAACCATGTTAGTGTCTACCCCGAAACGTCACATATATTTCCAATAAAGAGGTTGTAAATCCATAAGAATTTGTATATTTTCGCCAATGAGGGTAATTCACTCAAATAACGAATTTTGTAGCAAGGCTGTAAACCATTGATCGAGACCCGGCGAGAGTCTTTCCTCGCTTGGGAAGTTGACCCGGCGAGAGTTTTGCCTCGCTGGGGAAGTTTGCCTGAGGAAGAATGGACACTACCCATTTTTCTAGAGTACTAACCCCTCCCCGTCGATAAAGCCGAGGTACTCGTTATGATCCACGGTATCTTCAGGGGATCCCTCCACGACGAAGCGTATGCAAGTGTACTGTTCAATTAGAGACATTGCGTCTCTCACAGTCGTCTCTTGTGATGAAGCTGAAATGTCCATAATCTCATTAAAACCAAACTAAACTTTCGTACTTGTTGCGTTTCTGATAATCGTATTTCTACTTTGGGATCATGTCAAGTGTCAAAGAAAGTATAATATGATCTTTTTAAACAAACAACAAAAATATCTCAAATATACGAGTTTCAAAGACTACTATGATATACTTTCTCTCCAAACAGAGTCACGTAAATTCACGTATAGGAAGATATGAGTTTGGCTGACTATGTGTTGATAAATGCTTTAAACGGTTAAACGGTCTGATTTACAGGTAAATCAATCTCTGCGGAAATCATCCTCATTTGCCAGTTTCTACGTTGTACAGATCACATGATGATAAAAATCTAGAAGGTTTTACGTTTAAAACATTGACAATAAGCAGATCTCCCCTGATATACTCCAAGATTATGTTGGATTATTAGAGCGTATCGTACGCTGTTCGTATAAATTTGATAAGAACACAAGGGTAAACGTAAAGCCTCCTATTAATTAAGCATCTATGTGAGGTGAGGTGATATGGGGTTTTACGCCGCTTCCAAGAGAAAGCCCGCAACACCATTGTGGCTATGCACTGCGGTGAAACCTGCGAGCATCGGCTGGAACTAACGAACCATGGGTAGTACAGCACTGAAATTCAGTGTAGCATTGCACCCAAACCTGCCTGCGTGTAGAACAGTTTTCTACTGCAGACGAAGTTGCCGAGCCCCTGGCGGGATTCTAAGCACGGACCTCTTGATCCGAGGCCGAACGCGCTAACCACTACGCTATCCCGCCCCCAAGCATCAATATAATCACTACCTTGCATTATAGAAATGTATAAATTCATCCCAAAAAATTCTTGATTTTTTTCTATTTAATGTTGTTGACATAGCATAACTTCATAAGAATGGTTGTATATTTACATATATTGATAAACTGGTAGGGTATAATTCCTTCGTCCCAAACAGGAGCAAAGGGATCTATTGCTCTCTTTCTTCTGTCGTCCTCGTGTCTCGTTCTGTTGGCTAAAAACTGAAATTAATAGAATGTAAGATATGTGTTGAAGGATCGCTGGGTTTTGTTATAACTGATTCATTACCATAACCATGTTTTCATTACTTTGCTCCGTAAGAATGTAAAATAATTATTCACTTAATTTCGTTAATTTCATTGCCGTGAGTTGAGAAAGAAAAAGTCGTGATTATGAATTTAACAATCGTGAAGTGTTTTCGAGTTGCTGGCGAAACGACATAAGAAAATTAATAGCAGTAGTGTAATTTAAAACTTCTCACTTTTTCCATGATCTCCCGTTGTTTTGCTCCGCCATCCCCATGGTAATCCTCTTTCTACAAGAAAACAGTTTCAATGTATTTTTTATCAAAAGGAATTGTGTCACACTAGTCCTTGAGTAACAATTCCAAGGCTGTTTATGTTTCAAAGTTAGCAGTAAAAAGTGAAGAATTTAATTCCAGAAGAATGTCCCTTGAATAAAATAAATATAAAAACTTACCTCGTACTCCCCAGGATTGAGGACTCCATGAACTAGATAGTTCACCCGGTGAGCACGATGGAAACCGTACAGTTTACGCTTTGAAAAGAAAAAAAAGTGTAAAATTGATCAAAACTTAATTAGATATAAAGAAATCGATTTATTTTAGTTTTCAGGGGAAATTAAAATGAAATTGCCTAATTTCTGAAAGAAATGGAACAATATTTCGTTTATATATTAACTTTAAATTATTTTTTTAAATGAATTTTGTTGGCTTATTTACTAAGGTATAAAACAAATTACCGTATTTGCTTTAACAAATCTCCGAAATTTCTTGAAACAAACAACTTTATTAGATATTGAATAAATATATATACTTCATGAGCGTTTTAAATTCTTTTTTTTTTTTGAGTTTGTATTCACGTATTGTAAAATTTCAAACAAAACATTCAAACAAAACAATGTATAAAAGTAACAGTCCTTGATGTCATCATTGGTTGCGTAATATGTTTTTATTAGTAATTCACTTCCATAGTGATGTGAAATAAATTACGAAAAGGTTTTCTATTTACATGTACACCTACACTTTAAATGTCAATATATATATATACATCGTCCTTTATCTAAATTTTCTACACTTCCGTATTTTAAGAGCAGATTCAGTAAGTCATGGTGCAGAATGAATTTTAATGTTGAAATGAATATTATAATAAAATGATGAAATTTTTTTTCACTAATACCTTAAATTGACTGAACCGTTTTTAAAGATAAAATTTTGGAAGCTGTCCACCTGGTGTTGTCTTTAGTAAAAGCGAAATTGTTAATGTCAGGTGTTTAACTATTTGACATATCCCTGTCATTGACATTTAAACACCTTCCTGAATGTTTTGCTACAATACGGAATTTTGAAACAGAATAAGACAAGAACATTCCAATATGGAATATATCTGAATGTGATTTAATGTTGACTTTAGATACTTTTAAAGAATTGCCAGTTCAAATACATTAGATGTTAGATTTATGAAACATTACATACCAATTTCTTCAAAGACAGAAGTTCTTTTGCGCCAATGTTGAATACGATAAGTGCAAAAGCCACGGATAACTTCAGCAGTAGATTCATGGTGCTAAAGACGAAGTTCGACACCTAAGCGTTGCCTATTTAAGCTCTGCTAATAATTACTATTAATAATGAAAATGTTTTACGGAAATATGCCCTATATTTAATTAATGCCAACATTAAAGGGTTTTTCTATATCTATACACCGACTACTTAAACTAGAATAATAAGTACTGTTATAAAGGGAAATAAGTTTTTCCGGACACATAACGTACACAAAATTACAAATTTGAATTCGGAAGAGGTATACTACGTCAAATGGAAGCCTTTTCCTAAAGTTGTTCATGCGTAAACGGTTTGGTACGATCAACTGCCTGGTTTATTGAAATCTATTATTTCTTAATAACAATCCGAACACGCTTTCAATGGGCATTGCTTTGATAACAGGATATCATTTCTTAAACATGTTATCTTTTTATATACATAAGTATATAATCCTTATTCATTTCCTTACAATAATGTACTATTTGTGCACGGAAGCAAATAAGTGAAGAATAAATGAACAAATATTGTATGATATGATAAACAGATGTTTAACGTTAGTTATATCTATGCTGTTGTACAAAGAAAAATGTACGTGTTTGTTTCATGCCTTATATAGCAATCTTGAATTAAAGGCAATTTAAGTAACAGAGCGTGAACAAATGCTTTATTTTTACTGAACAATTTAGCATTAAAATGACATTTTTCAGGAAGGATATGTACTCGTCATATTAATGATCGCCATTGGCATAATTTGTCACATTTTACTCTAAAATACTCCATGTCCCTTTGAAGTTCTTAGAATGTCAAACGTGTTTTAAATTGTATCTTTTCTTAAAATACAAAAATGTTCATAAATTATAAATAACGAACCTTGCCTTGAAATCATCGTTTATCATAAAGAAGGTTAAAGGTAATGAGAATGTGTACCGTATACCCTAGCAATACTTCAAATATTCACAGGTGACATAGTCATGCAATTTTTTAAAAAGTTTGCCCCATTAAGTTAATTTCCAAATATTGAATGCTTCGTGTTTGCCCCCGAAGCATAACAATATTAAAGAATGTTTATCATTCTACCCGACAATCACTTAAATCAAGCACACGACCATAAATTTTCTCTTAAACGTAATTACATGTATTCCCGAAACAAAAACCTTAATACCTCGTGGTCTTTAAAATGGTGAACTTTAAACCAACCAAATGACAGCTCAAATATAAAACACATTCATCCTAACACTTATATTATTATCTACACTTTTCTTTCGTTTACTTCTAAAGACTGTTTATCGAAATCAATACCAAATGCATAATTGAAGATTTTGCTTAACAACTAGAGAAACATTGCTCGATGATCGATTAGTCATGTTTTATCACTGTAAATTATTGCAAATTCATTTTAAACAGAATTTCCTATGTAACATTTTTTTTACTTTATAAAATTTTCACAAAAAATAGTTTTGCATTTTTAAAGCATAAATTTCCTCAATAATATGATACACGTTGTTTCGATTATTCTTTGAGGATCTAAACTAAAAGGAGAGAAAAAGTCATTATTTAAGTAAAGGTCCCAAATAACATGGTTACAAGCCCGCGGCAGATCTTTACGAACAGCGTCATTAAAAGGACAATTTATAACACTTTAATGACGACAGGCCAATGAAATTAAATCATGTCATCTTCTGAAGAGACGTCGCGGTTTCTTCATTAACCTCATTGCCGTTACAAAGATTCCATTTTTCTCCTGTATATCCCCGAGTCCATTCCATTATCTTGTTAAGCGGGGCATGCAGAATTAAGCAAGACACTCCCGAAATACTCCGCTTCTAATGGGGAAAAGCTTTACGACGGGAGTGATGACTACACCCCCACCAAATTAAGATGGAACGGATTACGGCAATCTCGTTGCTGCCATCATCTTTGTAAAATATTGATGTATCTCGGACAGCTTACACCTCGCTGAAATGTACATCAGTACCTTTCCTGACCTCTCTTGGTTATTTGTGTAATATTTCCGAGACATTAAATATCCATGAGTCTGTGGAAAAACCATAACGTTGCATCTGTGAACATTGATGTGAATCCTGTGTTATATAAAGACGTGTTGTATTTTATTGATATAAAACATTGAGGCGGATTTTAGATAAGCGTTTCATCTTCGTATTGATTTAAGGGCACACATGCTAATATACGTAAAATCCGTTAAGAATTGATTTTAGACTGCCACAATTATTTTATCTTATAAATCTTCAAGTAATGGTTAAAAAGAATTTCATTTTTTTCCTTAATCTTTAAAAAAATCATTATGACCATGAAAGCCATGAGTTGGACGAAACGAATCATGAAAAGGATAGTTATTGTTGTGGATGCATTAGTATTGATAATGATGATGATGATAATGATGACGGTGATGATGATGATAACGGTGATGATGATGGTGATAAAGATGATGATGATGACAATAGCAGTGATGATGAGATGATATCACTACCAATAATGATGACGACCCTAAATAAAAGTTCAGTTTAAAAATATCGATTTCGTCAATGAAAATCTACATGATGTCTATTATCGAACGTAGCTTTAATTAAGTTTTAAGCAAAGAGCGACCGACTGGTCACTTATTTGGGCGCTGTTTGCGCCTCTTTCTCAGAGAGTGCCAAGTCTGTTCCTTCGGCACTGGTCGAACTGTAGTTATGACGTCTAAAGCCCTCCAAGACCGTTCTCGGCTTCTTATTCCAGACGCGCCTTAACTACCACTGAGGCTTGTATTCACTTAGTGTTCACTTACCTTACCCTGAAATACCTGATGGTGAGTCGAGTCCTACTTTTTAAGTCCACTTTTTTAATGGAGTAAATTTGTATTTGTATGAAAAATATGAGCTTACCAATTTTGATACCGATTTGCGCAATCTTGTAAATAGAAAGTCTACTTTAAGATTCTACTTACGTTATTCATAAATAAATGTTATTATATTCATTGTGTTTTACAAATAATTTTAGTTTTGTAATCATTAAATTTCTTAATTTGAATTAAAATTTTAAAAATTGAACTTACAACCAAATTTTCATAAGAATTTCATTTTATATGAATTTGAAGGGAAATTGATGCAATTAATAAATAAGACACGCATATAATAAATTGA
Organism: Phorcus lineatus; assembly: GCA_921293015.1. Classification (NCBI taxonomy): domain Eukaryota; kingdom Metazoa; phylum Mollusca; class Gastropoda; order Trochida; family Trochidae; genus Phorcus; species Phorcus lineatus. Next base: position 34,625,155 of record OV121088.1, read on the forward strand.
TATGTCTCTTTTTGTGTCATGGAAAAATACGAGAAGCAACATTTCAACCATGTCTACAGAATTCAAGTTTGAGAAATTTATCACGATTTCATATGTTTAAAATGTTTTTGATCATTTTACAAATCAGTGGGTAGTCAGTTGTTGAACTTTTTATATACTCGATCTTTTCAGACAATGGCTTTTGAACGTTTGAAAAGTTTTCGGATAACCTGCGAACATTCGACAAAACTCGCTCTCTTCATCGTGTTTTATACCAACATGTTGGACAGCCTGTTGCTAACAGCTGTTGGTAAGTAACTTGACTATAATATGTATTGTTTCTCATTTACCAAATTAAGCATATTGTCATTTATAGTCTCTGCATTGGTATAAGGCATTGACAATTATACATTTCACATTTCTTGGTAAAGAATGGTTTACATGTCTGATATTCCTTTAGTATAAATATAAAAAAATAAATATAAAAATATGATGATGAATACAGCTTTTTTACCAAGAGAACATTTAAATTTTTACATCTTTTTATATCTTCACGATCGGATCATGATTTAATGCAAAGAACATGTTATTTGAATGATGTTTTGCACCATTGTAAGTACCGAACATTATGAATAATTAATCTATCATTTCCCCCCGATTGATAAGCCACTTCTTGACTCTTGAATGTTTGAGTTTTTATTTAGATGATTCTCAGCGTCTGGTGCTTCTGTGTAAATCTGAAAATTTTAAAAATTCTCAACCTGCGCATTCTTAATTCAAGGCTTAAATTAATTGTGCCATCTAATCGCAGATGGTTCGTCGCTTATATGACCAGCAACTATAAACTTCAATTTAACCTATAATGCATCTCTGTTAATAATCATTATAGATAACATTTTAAACTTTATATCATTCTAAATATTGGCAATTAAAGAACATAATTACATCATTATAAACAGTTTGGCATTCATCATTACATTTAAAGGTAGTTTTCTTGGCATTCAATGTATTGAAATAGAATAAGTTCTTTATTGCATTATATGCAACATTTCGGTGCAGTAACTAACACCGGTGTCAAACAAGTGATGATAGCAGTGTTAGTACGAAACGTAGCATATAATGCAATAAAGAAGTTGATCATCCATAAAACTTGTCCTCCTTCAACACATCAGCATCTAGGATGCATATGCAAGAAGTTCAAGGTATTTTCAAATCACAATTAATTTACCTCGTAAGTGACTAACGTGTTAAAATCCCATTAAAACTCCCATCAGTTTCACTGTAACACATTCTTGAGTCGTTAGATTATAGCATTAACACTATTCCATACATCTTCGGTCACTTGGGGCTTAATATTCCGATATTCTCTGTATATGATGAAGTGGAATCATTGGAACATTCAGCTCTTATGGCAGTGTATGTGTTCCACATGACGTAGCTTAAACTGTATGAGTGTTTTGATTTTGATAAATCACCCAGTGACAAACTACCATATGAGTAAAAACTATTTCAATTCTTTTCACGTGATATTGAACCACAGATTTCCCTTTTGTAATTTGTATCAAAGTTACCAAACGTGATCCTTTGTGAAATCTATCTTATTGCCATATACAGGTACATATAAGGTGACTATACAGTAAAAAGTTTAGAACCTATCTCTTATTGATTTATTTAGAAAGGGCGAAACACATAGACATATAAACACATGTAGTTGTTATGTTTCCTTTTATGTTGCCTTTTCTTATATACTCAAAACAAACTATGTTGACCTTACACTATTGTTTTTGTCCATAAATAGGGTCGACTTTATCCTCTTTCTACCATTTCATGTTCATCGGTTACGAAATATACAGTCCAATAATGAAGAAACAAGAAACATGGACACCGATTTTTCAGTTTTACAATAGTTTGGTTATAATGTGTTAAAGACAGGTTGATAAAACTTTCTGATAACCTTCAAATATCTAATACAAATGATATAACGTATGTACATTTACTACCCACGAGGGCAATATTATCGGGGTTAATATTTATCATTCGATTCAAAATATCACCTATTGTTACGCCAAATTATAAACAAAACTTTGATTTTGGTTAGTTTATTTGTTTTCTCGATTTTGGTAATAAATAGAATATCATATTTGTGACTATTGCATACTATGTTTACGAAACTCGCATCTAAATATCAGTATATCCCAAGCTCTTGTTCGGAAAATATTAATATCTAGACACCTGTACGCGTGCCGTAAACATAGTATGTCATGGCCATATAATATCCTCTATTCCGCATCGATTTTTAACATATCTCAACAACAAAACTTGACCCTACCCCTTTTCAAAAGCAACTTTATTCTCAGTTTCATAATGACAAAAACAAAATGAAGTTTACATGTCATTTATCAAAGAACGGCGGAAAGATTCAACTTTTAGCCCAAATCCAAATATAACAAAATATTACTATGTTCATGAAGGATATGGTTTTGGCCAAAAAACCCAAGAATATTGTTCATGTTACCGTCATTGACCAACAGCAAATTTTATTTGGGAGGTCTTCGGGTTTAAAGGAAACGCTGTTAACAGCTATTTTATTCAGAACTAAAGTCGAGGAAATGTCACTGTCATTTTTGTTTTAAAGAAATATTATTCCGCAAGCCATTATACTAAGCATTAACAGCAATACTGTACAATCTGTGATGCCATCTCAAATAGAAATTCGAATAAGATCTAAAAAGTCTAAATGAACGCAAGAAATTCTGAAACGAGTAGACTGACAACCTCAACAATTCATTTTTATAATACTGCGGAAAAGCATCTTTTACTGAATACTGCAAGTATTAAAACCAATAACCTGTGTAGATTCATATTTCAAAGCGTATCCTGTGCCCATCGCCCTTTGTCTTTGTTGAAATCGAAAAACCGTATCTGTGCGTCGGTTTGATATTAATGCGGGCGGAAAGGTGATTACTTTTTTAAACCTAAAATTACGTAGAGGTAACATGTATGAGATTAGAAGACTCTCAGAAATATGTAAAACTATCACGAATATTGTTTTGATAATCAGAGATGGAGAATGAAATTTATATGCATATAATATAATTGAAAGTATATCCAACTTATACATATAGATCTTTTCGACTTTCAGAGGTTCTATAAATGGATGGTGCTATCCTTTATTGTGGTAAAATGCATATGTGGTTATTGAGATATCTGCTGTATCATTAAAAGATGGTTTGAAAGATATTTAGACACATAATTAGAAACAAATAAAAAGAGGCGATATGAATAAACAATGTGTTTTGATAGGTAATATAAATGATATATTATTTAATCTGAAATCATTACATTAATGATATGTCTCAATATTTTCTCGAACATAATCTTGAAAAATGTTAGAAAATTGGGTATTTAATTACTTTCAAAATAGGATTTCTTCCCGAAACTTCACAATGAGTAATTTGATCTAATCTTAAAGTGTTGTACAGAAGATTAGAAACATTATATTCAGGAATGACTAGAAGCTTAATTGGATTTTTAATTAAAGTGGCTGAATGAAGTTAATGAACAAACTTTCAAAGTTTAAAGGAGAAATACAAAACTTTCATTCAATTAAATTATATTAAAGGACGTTTCCACAAATTTAATTGTGGACTATTGCCATTGAAATATTTACCTTGGCGTCATTTTCAATTTGGTTCAATACTCTATATTAGAATTTCCGAGATTTCCGGGATAGCCGAATAAGTTAGGCAAAATAACATTTGATCAATGTACTAACGTTGTAAAGTATTAATTAATTTCCAATAATTTGACAATCGTTGTCAGTTATAAATACTAACGTTAAAGATAAAAAAATATTTGTAGAAAAACATAGGTGAATAGTGTAGAAATATACTATGCTTCCGTAATTATTATTTCTCTAAGCTATTTGGCAGTTAGAAATATCTTAATTTGATTGGATTTAATTTCACATAATTCACGCAATCGAGAAATGCTCCGACTTTATTTCATATTATTATCTCCCTAGCTAGTAATAAAAACAAAATATACATAAAAATACGTAAACGAGACACTCGTCGACCCTATTCTATATTTTGCCTCCCTCGCTATAAAAACAATATTTATATATATATGCATCCCATAACCTGTTTCACCAAAGGTATTTTATCGTGTGCGTACACATTTGATTATCTTATATTACGTGTACATGAAAGAAGTGATTATATGCCTTTACAGGATTCGTCTGTGTTTTTTTATTACAATATATTAACTTCATATATCACAGTTTTGGCGGCTACGTTCTAATGTATCATAGAGCCAACGTTTCTCACTTTTGTCTTATATATTTCTGCAATGTTTTCAATTATATTCCAACAAAATATGAACATGTTCTTATTACGTCACCAACAGGTCACGATGGGAAGATGCATTTGTCAGTGCAGCAAGTTAAAGGACTAAAACACAGCAAATGAATTGTGAACAAGCCATTGTGTTTTCAAATATTGATATATTCCTTGTATAGGACAAAAGTTCAACAAATTATTTCGATAAATTTATTTGGAGATTTCGTTTGCTACTAAAGAACGCATTTGGAATTGAAATTAAGATTTAAAATGGTATACCCCTCTTCATTTCAGTACCTATAATTCCTGACTATCTCCTCAGACTGGACAAAGCCAATTTTGACTCTCAGAATAGGAGCATATACCGAAACATCTCGAGGCTAGCGGGCAACCAAACTGCCACAGAAACGCTCACCCAAAAAGCTTTCTCATTGTCCGTCAGTGCACTCAATGAAAACAGTAAAGTGGGCTGGCTTCTTTCATCAAAAGCGATCATCCAGCTACTGGCAGGGCCACTCATAGGCCCTCTCTGTAACAGGTATGTATATGAGATGCAAAAAGGTATAAAAGTTCCAATGATTTAAAGGACAGAAGCCATTTTTTATTAGGTGAATAAAGTTACCTTACGAAAACGAAAATGTTACAAATAGCAAGACAATGTTTATGATTAGAATTAGGAGATCTAAAACCACAGTACCATGTTCAGTTTAGCTATGAGAATCCTTTTCCATTATTTATTCAAAATGGGCAGAAATATGTTTTTTGAAAGATTTATTTCTTCAATTATTCCTCAGTAAAGATAAGGTTATGCCAAATGTATATAGTCAGAGGGTCAAAACATCTCATTACTTAATCGTATGGTCCGTAGTCATAAAGGAAATAATCAATCATCAAGCAAAAACCACTGGCGGCCATGAACGTCTTGAAATCATTTGATGTAGGGATTTACAATTTGCATAGCTTAACCTTTTGCTAAACGGCTTCGTTTTATTAAAAAAACATTGTCTGGCAAGTGGAAACATCTATTTTTGTTTTCATGCATCACTTTATTTATCTAAAAAAACCGTGATACTGCACCTTCACAATATAATGCCTGCCATGGATGATCGCGTGAAATGAAATATTTAACACTGAAGATAATACATTTTGCATAAACAAATGTTCATGGGGGAAATTAAGAACGCATTTAAAAAGTATGCTAGTGCCCCTCTAATAATAATTCGTCAATGCTGGTTGTTTCTTTAAAACTTTAAGCCTGTTATTGCTTGGTCAATCGCAAAAGAAATGTTATTCTCATAGGTAAATAATATGGTAAACTTTAGTATTAGGAAAATGTACCAACACACCATTGTGGTGGGCATCAAAATGAGTTAGTGATACATTGCCATGAAGTCGACAAGCGGCTGTAACTAACACATTAAACCAATTTAGTAGTTTCTGTGCTAAAATAATCGTAGTCTATTTTACAAAATCCCACTCTCACTATATTTGAACCCCAGACCTAGTCGTCCGCAGTTGAACACTGTACCCACTTCGTGATCATGCAGTGATCTTAATCGGCTTTCTTTCCGTCTGTCTGCTTGTATCTTCGTTTGACTGTATTCCTGTCTGCGTACCCCCCTGTCTCCAACGTTGTCTCGTTGACTGCTAGTCTGCCTGTTTATATACTTGTTTTTATGATATTCACTTCATTGAACAAAGAAATGTATATCATATCAGCTTAACGGAGGATGTGACCACTGAATAACACTGTTTAACATTGGAAGGCGCGAGTTTCCTATGCGGATATAACCATTAACGGAGAGGAAATGGAAATAACTCGAAATAATTATGCTCTGAAATTGGTCGAATGGATGTCAATGGATACGATTCGATTAATCGATCCAATTTCCCCAATTGCATCACAAAGGGTGTCCTTTTGCCAATAAATCTCGATTTCATGGGCTGAGGGTATTCTGTCATATAATTCACTCTGATCCTATTTCACGCCGAGTGCGTGACTTGAGCGGACTAAATTTAAATCTAACCACATTAATAGGGCTTAAACTGATTGGATATAGAATATGAGTTATCGGTAATGTTGACTTTAAAATAGATTTCCAGAATTAATGATATCTTAAGTTTTCGCTTCAATTGGGAGATAAATTTTACAGGGTTATAAGTTTGCTAAGAATTTATTAGAATTTTATCCGATACGACAAAACATTTCAAGAGGCATGTTGGAGTTTTTTTACAATAAAAAAAACACCATTTTAAGGACACCCAACTACTATAAACCAACTTGGCGACCTTCGATGTAAGTGCTTGTGCCATTCGCTATATAGGAAAAAAACTTTTAAATAACCTTTACTGAAACGTCCTATTCATATATTATAAAAGGTGGTGTACAAAAACTGTCATTTTTTACGAATTCCCATGGACTTACATGTTGTTTTGGTGTAGCATAATAATTTGTGAAGACTTCTGTTGACATCTTTGTCAAGCTTAGCGAGTAAATTGGGAATCATCTCATTTTGAAGTATATATATATATATATATATATATATATATATATATATATATATATATATATATAGAGCGATATACTCTTTTTTTTTATTAAAAAAAACACTTTTGAAATAATGAACAACAAAATGTTAAATACAACTTATTTAGCCAAAGCCATGATGACTCCTTGCCTCCTTACAAATAAGCAAAGTTCTACAAATATTCAAGCAAAATTCATCTCAGGAAATGAACCCTTAAAATAATTTCCCGGTTACGATGTACTTTGTATAGGTAACGTGGTTATGGACGATTGATATATTTTCACACAAAAAAGTTACTGCTACATTTGTATGTTATATGACAAAGGTGCAAATAGTAAGCCACCTATCTGGTGTTTCCCTTCAACGATATATGTCTAACAATTTTCATGGGATCGAATCCCCTCAAAAAATTTCTGTTGTCAGTGTTACAGTTTCGCCGTGTTTTATACTTCTGCGATAAAAGATTACACTTACACGGGGTATAATATTTCTGTTATCACTGTTATATCGCCGGGTCTGTATGTATTCCTGTGATTAAAGTAACACATTATATGGGGTGTAACATTCTGTTGTAAGCAACATAAGATCATGTCATATTCCTGTGTTTAAAAAACAAATTATACAGTTACATTTCTGTTTGTTACCCAGCAGGCACATACATGTATCCTAGACTTCTAAATATAGACTAATCTGTGGGACTAGAAAGACGTCTATTAGACGTCTACAGGTAGACGTTTATTAGACGTCTATTAGACGTCAAAAAGATGTCTAGACGTTTATTAGACGTCTTTTATACGTTTATTAGACGTCTTTTAGACGTTTGTTAGACATATATAAAACCTCTATTAGAAGTGTAAATACCTCCCAAAATATTTAACAGAAGTCTGAAAAAAGTTTAACACGTGTCCTATAGTGGTTGTGTTATACCCCAGTATAATAATGCTATGCAGTGGGAACGTCATCAGGATTCAGGGCACAATTGCATATTTTACATGAAAATGGATACATTTAGCCCAATTATTTCTCTATTTAGAACAATATAATGACTTATAATGGATACCATTTTAGAATTTGATATGGTAACTTAATTTCATGTTTAGGTTTAAATTTTCTTATGAATAGATTCAAAATTTTCAGAATAAGTGATGAGGAATTGTGCCTTGAACATATACAAAAAAAAAGCTCAAATAAAATGAAATATTTATTCAATATCAAAATCTTTTTAATGCATTCAACATATATATTGTAATAATAATACAAAAAAATTTTGCTTTTATATGTTTCGAAAAATTAACTTTACTTAGAATCCGATTTGACAAATCTTCATATCATTGTCCAAAGCTGAAGAGTAATTCTCAAAGTGTGAATGTCCTGATTCAAGGCAATTTTCTTCCTACACTTTCGAAGAGCATCTTAAAAGAATTCTGCTGTTCTTGAGAATTGTATCCTTGATTGCGTCCTTGTAACAGATCTGTGAAAGTATCTGAAAATAAATTGAAACCTTAATTGTGGTTAATCTCAACTCATGATCATGGTCAACATATGTACCTATATATTAGGATGAAAATCAAAATATATGTTGACACTGTTAAATATTTGGTAAGCTACGTGTCCGGGGAAAATCAATTTGATAAAAATATAGATGTATACACAGACACCAAATGAAACTTATATTACTAACTAGAAACTAAAAATAGTTGAATCTACATGCATAAGACAACTATTGTAAAAAGGTTTCTTTTGCAGTGAATTAAAATGACTGTACATGTTATCTGAAAATGAAAATGTTCCATACTGAATCAGGTTCTCTGCATTTAATAAGGTAGTATTAATAATTAATATTCCACTGTGAAAGTTCGGGTAACAAAAAACCTAGGGAAAGAATTTGGTCATGAATTATTTTGTTTCAGTCAAAAAATAGAGAAAGCTATATATTTTTTCAAATATGTGTACTAAAAACACTACACACATGTTTTGAAGTAGCATCACAAAATTACGAGCTGAAAGTTATTAATGGAAGAGGCTGAACCATCAGATGCACGACCATTGAAGGAAAGATACCGACGAATGAGAATCTTGATTACTGACAAGGTAAAACTAATTATATACAGATAACATAGTCTTACCTAAACTGTAGACGAAAAATTCCGTAAGGAACACCACTTCAGATGCGTTGATATCGAGAAATCACATCTCTTTTGAGAACAAAGAAATGAAAATGGCGCCTAATTAAAGCGCATGTAAGGGTCGCAACTATGCATGGAAAAGCATGTGTGCACTGCATTGACTACAATTTCGATCAGGATTGAAGTTCGAATCTCTTCACCCAGAACATTTCATAAATTTTTTTCAATTTCATAAATTTGTACTTTTGATAAATCTATTGGATGTAATATGAATTACATTTGAGTGTTATGTATAATTTGATGCAAATATTTTCTTTACCTACAAAATATGTTGTAATATTCATGTTAAATGACAGAAATCTTTCAATCTTTAATTCCTAATTTTGGAAAGGTTTGGTTATATTCAATAAGCAAAGGAAACATATTTCAAACTGAAATATTAAAGCAATGTAATAAAATTGTATGAAAGTGCAGATCTACCTTAAAGGCACTAGTGCACGCTTTTACGGTTTAAATTGACGCTATTTTAAGGTTTACGAGGACTTATGCATTCACGTAACTTTCTATCGATGCAATGAAATACTAAACATTCTTTACAATTACCTGCAATCAACAATGAAAACGTTAAGACAGTTTTCATTGGCTAGGACATATAAAAATCTATGGTTAGCTGTGCACAAAACGGATAAATTATTGACACTTGGAAACGGCTGAACTAGTATTGTGTGCAGCTATTGAATTAACTTAAACTCTGAACTGAGAACAAATCATGAAATATGTTTTATGAAAGCAATGTTGTAAATTAACCGATTTAATAAGACAGTATTAGCATTGTTATAAGATTGATCATAGCGGCTGCCGTTTCCGCTTTTCTGTTTATCAGCAAAATTTTAATATTTCCGATATCGAAGTTCATGCGGATTTAATGTAACGTAACATTAAATACTTCCGGCCTTTAAAAATTCACTTTACTATCTGAATACGTAAATATTTGTTAAATAACTTACGAGGTAGATTACTTGAGTGAAGATAGTGAGTAATATCGAGGGATATGCAATATCTGTGCATTCGTTGTGTTTACGAAATATTGGAGTGCACTGGTGCGTTTAAGACGTATTTTAGACGTCTATTCCCGTCTTAATGGGGACGTTGAATAGACGACGTAGTGTCTAAGCCAATTTAGACCTAATTTAGACTTCTAAAAGACGTCTTGTGCCTGCTGGGTAGTATCATAATATCGTCGATTGTCATATTTCTGTGATATAAGTTTAAATTAATAAGGGGTGTAATATTTCTATTTGTGAGGGTTGCAACATTTCTAGGTGTCATACTCCTTGGATAAAAGTTAAGAAATACATTGTCACAATTCTGCTCGATATATTAACTGTTTACACCGGTTATCTTGCAGTATTTGTTTCAATTTGCCGATTATTGTTACTGGTTATGATAATAATGATAATAAATCGGTACTTATTTTGGGCTATAGTCCATCCAAAGCATGCTCAAAACGCTAACATTTATTACCCTGAAGGAATTGTACTTTCGATGAAGCTTCTAACTATCTATTCTACCCGTTACAATTCACGCTGAGTGTTGTACATTTGTATTCTTTATTCATATTTTATATTTATTTATTTTTATATTTTATTCAGTGTAATTCCATAATATCCGTTAAATTTCAATGTATGTTTAAATCCACAATAATAAGTTTAATCCTCTTATGTTTTTCTACAAGTGTATATGTTGTACCAATCACCTCAGTGACACCCTTTGATGCCGTTTTGTTATAGATCACGTTTTAATGTTAAATGACGAAGGTACCGTGCACGGTATGTGAATTAATTTGATATTGGCGTATGTGTTACAAACTATTTAAGTAGATCTATATGTTTCTCTTGTACATTTTATAGATAAAGTGGGATATTGACGTACGTGTTACATCGAACGTTCGTAGATCTACATGTCTATTCTGTAACTGTTAAAAAATAAGTGGATTACTGCCGAATGTGTAACCAACCACGTACGTAAATTGTAGATGTACAGCTGCATACCGAAAGTTTGTTCACTTACCACAGAATCGTAGTGAAAAATATATAATTTAATACCATTACCATTTTAACATGTTACAAAATTAGATATGCACTAGCTCGCTAACGAGTTTGCTCTAGTCATCTAAGAATTGAAACTGGTAGACATAATAAGGAACCTAGGAATGAAAGAACATGTAATGTATGTAAATATAATTATATAGAAGATGAATATCACCTTATTTTAATATGCACTTATTATGATAATTTAAGGAATGAATTAATTCCTAAAAGATATTGGCAATTTCCAAGCAAACACAAGTTTTATGCTTTACTGTCTTCATGCAACCCATTTACAATTAAGCAGTTAGCCACTTTCATTGTTAGAGCAATGCAATAAAGAACTTATTATCTGTAACACATGTATTATATTCATTTGTATAATGGGCCTATGGCCTACATACTTTATGCAAATAAACAACTATATATAATTTAATTTGGGTTTGGACGTCAATAAATAAACTTCAACAAAACTGTCAAAGGATCACCCATTTTCCATCTGTGAAATAACCAATTTTGAACTTATTTGGTGATCGTTTGGACTCCTATGCAAAAAATCGAATTTTTGGCATGATGAAACAGACAGATGGGGTCAAATTTTCGAAATTTTTATTTCGTTAAAATTCAAATAAAAAGTTCCATATTGACTCTCCAAACATATAAACAGCGCAATCACATTGACTTAGTGCAAAGGAACAAACATAATAATTTGTAAAGCAGTTGATAACTTTTAAAGGATTTTATAGGGGAAAATAAAAATGTATGGTTTTGAAACTTCAATGACCTGCCAAATCTGTTACGGTTAATTGTTGGGTATGATAAAAATTTGCCTCCAAAAAGAATGAATATGCACCTTTGTTTTGCAAATTCAACGTTTCATCTTCGCAATGGTACACTACTTAAAAGACAACCCAAATTACATGATATTTTACATGATACCCAGGTATGTGAACAAACTTTTGGTATTGAGCTGTACATTTTGCTTCAGTATACCTTATATAAATCATTTTTATCTAAAACTTATTTGAGTAAGTGTTGCAAATGTTTATATAGCTTCACTTCATCGATATAGATTTGAAAAAAATTATATTGCCGTTGTCATTTGATTCCTCAGTGATATATATGGTGTATCCATCCATTTCAGGATTGGTTATCCCATTGTGCTGTTCTGTGGATGTGTTGTCATCTTACTCTCTGCGTTCAGTAAGTAAAATATACTTTCTACAAACAAATTTTTTTTACCTTTGATTGTGTTTAAAAGATCAAATGTGTTGACCGCATAAACGAGGTTATTGGTTACTTAAGAGTAATGTTCGTAGGTCACACTCAGAAACTAGAAAACAAAATATATGTGAAACAAATATAATAAATATCTAATTTCTAAAAGTGAGTCGTCTAACATTGTTTAGAAAATATATGCTGACTCAGTAAAAGTTATCAAATCTGATGCACTATTAATGTGATAATAAAAATATTTGAAATCGAAAACAATTTTGAAAGAATGAGTCATTTAACTTTGTTCGTGAAATCTATTATAGCTATAGCAAATATAATGTAAGTGAAATGTATGTATGACCTATTTCATATTAAAATCACAATGAGTCATAGATAGATAGATAGATAGATATTCTTTATTTCCTCCGAAGTCGAAGATACAATTGTAGGAAGACATAATCATATACATTTATATACAAGTTGCACAATGTTTAGATTAATACAGGTATTTTAAGGGAGAAAGCCAGCTTTTGACACTTTTCGCTATAAGTTTGATGCATTTAAACCACGTCTCCTGGTCAAGCTGCTGAACATAGATATTGATACTGAACGACCACCAAGCATAAATGAGACAAATTGGTCTTCATCGTTCCATAAATTAACAAAAGTATTAACATCCAGCATGTCAACTAGTGACTCAATCAAAGCATTTCTACTATGTTGCATAAGGGAACAATGGAGCATTATATGCTTTACAATATCATAGGCAACAATGCCGCATTCACAAGTATGAGATTGAATACATAATGTGCTAATACGAAGAAGAAAAGCAATTTCATAAAAACATTCGGGCATTTTATGGCAGGCAGCCCACAATCTGTGACCTTTTGTAGGATATCTAATTGTACTATATCTCTCAAAGCTTAGTCTTAGTTTCATAACAGTAGAAACATAAACATCTTCAGCTTTTAGTATTCTTTCTTTCACCAGTACAGACCACTCATGCTTTGGCAAAAATAAGGATTTCTTCTCATAATTGTTTACTTGCATTATCTAAGTCATACATTGATACAAGATTTAACATGTGAAATATTGCCGAAGATTTGCTATAACGTTCTTTATCCAGGGACGTAGAATATCTATACTGACATAGTCTATGGGCAAGTATTTGCTTGAAGACAAGATTAACATCGCTATTGAACATTTTCCCAAGAAATATTAGGGATTTTTTATGAATATATCTTCGTAATGTGACCAAACCGAGAGAGTCTCTGGCTCATGTAGATGATCCCCGTGTGGAAAGGCCCTGGATACCTTTACAGAATTGATTTTGAACTTTTTCAAGCATATCATATTCCTTGTCTGGTAAGCAGCCCCATACATTACATGAATATAAGGCACATGGTAAAATTACTCTTTCCCAAATACGTACAGAACTTATTGGGTTAAGGCCACCAAAAGACAGGCCATTAATCTTATTGGCATTAAAAAGAATTCTAAGTCGTTCACATATAGATTGTGTGCGTTCAACTGTTCTACCTGTTGAACACATTTGTAGACCGGCAAATGTTACATGCGTACTGGAAGGTATCTCCTTCTCACCACAAAATCACAATGAGTCATATAACCTAGTTAAGAAATATACATTGACTCATAAAGATTAATTAAATCTGTTGCACTGTAGGTGTGAAAGATGCAAATATTTTATATTTGAATATATATGACACACTTCACACCTTAAAAATTTGACATACCAGATTATTACTATCAACATATATACTTTGATCTTTTTCGACATATTAATCTTAAAGAAATTAAAGTCTACGTTGAAAATATTATATTTTGTATATCTAATATCAATTTATGCTGAAAGCAATTCCTTAGAATTCCCTTTGATTATGCTGAAAGCAATTCCTTAGGATTCCCTTTGATATGCTATGTTTTTAACTTTTCAGTATTTGCTTTTGCCGACTACTACATTCTGTTGTTCTTTGCTCGGTCTGTGCAAGGTCTGGGGTCGGCAGCAACGGTAATCGCAGGTAATCGCAATACTTCATTTACGATATTAAAACAATTCACAGTGATGATTATCGATTATCAAGACCGGTTAACCGTGGAGACATGAAGTATGAACCGAAATATTTCATTTTCTAAAGAAACATTTGGTTACAATATTGCTAGACTAAAATTTAGTCTATGAAAAATTTTAATAATTTACTCTTCCTTCATCCTTAATAATTTTTTTCTTAGGGCTCATAATTTCATGTGTATTCAGTCAATCTAGAATGTTGACCTAGACTGTATGGAAGGCTCCTTTATATACAGAGTCATGAAGCAGGACTACACTATTGCAAACCAAGCCAAATCGATGAAAAGTGCAATCATCGATGATGAATATCAATATTTATTAATATTGTGGAAGCCAAAGACTTCGGATAACCTTAACCGATTGATAATTTTACTACACAATACAATTATGGAAATATGCATTCTTTGTTGACAACAATAATGATTCTTGTCGTGATAGATATATTATCTTACAAATAAAATACAAGAAGAACCTCAATATATCAATGGGCAATACAATAATCGTCTACTTTCAACGGTCAGTCAACTCTGTAATTATTGCCTGTGTAAGAACAAACCTGTTGGTGGACGGCAATACAATGCAAAGTCAGGATAAAACCGAGTTATCTCCCTTTGAATAGGCATGACACACTTTCCTGGTTGCTGCTATTGTGAACTTAACTTATCGTCATTACGTTAAAGCCCACAATGAATAGATTGAAGAGACATTTAGTTATTTGTTTGGTCACATAGGCCAAACTTTACGTGTATCAATGGTATCATAATATTGGGAAATATATACTGTTGCTGAATTAAGTTTGAGCTGAGATGTTAAAATGAAAAACTACTTTATAAAAACTAGAATTCATGTACACGGTATGTGATTTCGGCTTCGACACAGACAAACGGGTTCAACTTGGATTTTCACTGAAAAATATTCTCTGTATATATTTTGCTTGATTGCATGGATACGTGAAAAGGTTTAACAGAATATCATAATACTGGGTGTTATTACTCGCCTGTGTAAAATACTCATGGAGCAGAAAATCACTCGTGAAAATAAAAAATTCTACTTTACTCGATGCGATATACATGATGGTATTCGACGAGAAATGCCAAATGTCCTCTATTCATTATATTTCAAATGGTGAAATATGCCATTAATCGGTGAAAATAAAAACCGTATTTCACTGAGTGGAATACAAATGGTATGCTAATTAGTGAAATGAATAATGCAACAATCATATGACGTCGTCTGTGACGTCAAGAAACAATTAAATGACGTCATGCAACGGCCGCGCTAGCTAAGCGATTAAGGTTATTTATGAGGTTTTGGGAAACATAATGAATAGAAAATTTGACATTTCTCTTCGAATACCGTGTAAATCTCATCTCGTGAAGCAGAAAATCATATCTTTACACTCGTGGCTTCGCCACTCGTGAAATATAAATTTCTACTTTACTCGATGAGATATACACGGTATTCGACGAGTAATGTCAAATATCCATTATGTAATATCTAAACGGCGATATTGAACTAGTGTAGTACCGCTACACGTAT
Source organism: Phorcus lineatus (assembly GCA_921293015.1). NCBI lineage: Eukaryota > Metazoa > Mollusca > Gastropoda > Trochida > Trochidae > Phorcus > Phorcus lineatus. The sequence continues at coordinate 34,641,058 of OV121088.1, forward strand.
GGCGTCATAGTATTGTGTGGTTATGACGTCACAATGTTGGCACTGCATGCCGTCACAGTGGCGGCCAAGTCGCGGAAATGTTTCGTTCAGTACACTTTCGGCAATCATGCTTGATTACTCATGTCAAGTAATAGACAGAATACTAAAATTCCTTCCATTTAATATTATTTTTTATCAAACTCGTTAATAAGTTTGTATCAAACTCGCTTTCGCTCGTTTTATACTTAATGATTAACTCGTTTAATGAAATTGGTATTAAATGGAAGGTTGTTTAGTATCCTCTATTTTTGACACGTATAAAAGCCAACTAGAATACTAGAACAATTACGCGCGTGTTGTCGATGGCTAAAATGTATGTTTAGAGCATAGGATATAATTCTTCGTGATAGCATACACGACGGATAATCAATACGTAAGAAATATAGAAGAAGAAGAAGAAGAAAAATAGTTTATTTAAGTGTCGCACAACATACAACATTAGGTGATATATCATATGTACTTTTCGTTTCAGGAATGAGTATAGTGGCATCAAGATACCCGGATGACAGAGCGCGGAGCGGAGCTATGGGTGTCGCAATGGGTGGTGCGGCGCTCGGAGTTTTGGGTAAAATCTGCTTTGTTATTTCCTTGTTGCGCGAAAATCCGCTTTAGACGTTCTTCTTTGACACATGATATTCATCAGGCTGAAGTGTTCATTTTTATTGTTTGATCAATTATATTCAAAATCAGACAACTATGAAGAGGATGGATAGTTTCTACAATTTTAGTATATGAATTCCTCAATGCTCAACTCGCTTCTCTTTTTACCATTGTTAAACAAAGCTGCCACCATTGCGCTTCGATGTGTCTGTTTCAAATCAACTTTACATGTAAAGCTTGATGTAAAATGGGGACAATTTTAATCAAGTTTCTTGCCCATGCTGATATGACAAGTATTTCAACTGAATTTTTCAGGGGAGGTCAGGGAATTGGCCATATCAGCTTTGAAGCGGGTACCTCTTTCATTTTTATTGAACTTCAATCACCACTGCAAACATTTTCTCCCAATAGAGATAGTTCCGTCATAAATTCCTATACAACATCTGTCCTAACGCAAGCTTTGTTCAGTTTAGAAATATAGAAGTCTGATTGGATACATTCAAAGTTAGTTGTGCAGTAAGCGACGTCGTATTTAAAGTTATCATTCAAAACGCAAAAGATATTTCCGTATGCTTTCGGAAAGCTTAACTTATTCAAATATGCATTTTACATTTTGAGCCTTCTTTACACAACATATTCGACCAATATAGCGACAACATCATTGCATAGGCCTGCGTGACAACAAAAATGTTATCCATGCATGCGGTGCTTTCATTGGCGGAAATATTTCAAGATAGTTTATGTTGCAATATTTTGCCACCAGAGGAACCTACCGGAAACTCGAGAAAAGAGATCCTATTAGAACAGGGGTTGTTTAATATTTAATGATGGAACTGCCTCTGAGGGGAAAGAATGCATGACCAGTAACCTTTATGATTTAGTTTTAACAGGAATTGATGAATGCTTCAATTAATTATATTCCCATTAAAACCTCTATTTCTAATTTTCAGTTGGATACCCCTTTGGAGGATTTATGTATACTTTCGTCGGAAAAATATCTCCGTTTTTAATAATCTGCCTTCTAATCGTCTTTGATTTAGGTAAATATTTTATTTCAAACGAAAAAATGCTTTGCATGAGTATACTTTCAAAGTAAAGGGGCATTTTTACATATAAACTAATCAACCATCTTAAAAATTTAATGAAAACCGTGTTAATTACACAACGATGCAGATAATCGTAAAGCCCTTTACGAATCTACTTCACTTTAGAAAATTTCTTTAAAAAACTAAATCCAAGTTATTACAATGGGTATAGATTTTTTAAAATAAATATGATTAACTTATTAAGATTGAAATGGAGATGTTTTATCTTTATAGCTCTACAGTGGTTCGTACTGAACCCTTCCGTTACAAGCGAAGTAAGTAAGATGTCATTGCGGAAATAAAATTCCCATTCCATTTACGACAGCATATCTATTAATAAGTGTACATTACTTTTAATGAGAAATCTTAGCCTTAACAGTAGCATGCGTTTCAAGATCCAGAGACATATAGCCTAAGTTATAGGTGGGCGAACGTTTGTACCATCTTCTCTTGCATGGCTTTGAATTGCACCAGTATCTATCACTGGCTATTCTAAACCTTGCTGCCAACCAGTCAAACTTCGTGTTTTGAGTGCAGTTCCCTTTTCAGTGAAGAGTTGAAATTCTCATATGATTTATCATTGGACTATCGCGATTCGTTGCACAACACTGGCGACAAGCACAGAAAAGCACGTGAAATGCGGCAAGGTCTATCTTTACAAGTCGTTGGGGCTGGCGTAAAAATAGGCCATGTGTGGCAAGATGCGTTTGTACAGACACATTATTTAATGTATGATTTGTATTGATAAAACATTAGCATGACTGTATACAAGGATGTGTCCTACAAAAACAAGATAACCATTTCTGCAGAATTCCTTTAAAATGAGTAGAAAATAACAATATTTTTGTCACAACAGTTACACAGTCATTAACCAAGATAAAATGATTACACGCATTAATGACTACTTAAAACTGTTCTATGTTTACAGAAGGTGTACAAGACAACACCACTACATCAACTACTGAGGGACCCCTATATACTAGTCGTGTCAGGTGATGTTATGTTTTTATCAAAAGGGTAGTAAGACATGGGTAGATGTGGAAATAAACTTTATATCACCTTTCATCCATTAAGTTACACCCATTGCAATCAGTGGCAGATACAGATATTTTGAGGTGAAGAGATGTGATTTGGGGTCAAGAGTATTTCTCTTATTTCGCAGCTGTTAGTGTAATTGCAGGGAGAAAGCCCGCAACACCATTCAGTGTAGCATTGCACCCAAACCTTACTGCCTGTGGAACAGTTCTTTACTGCAAAGTTGCCGAGCCCCTTGCAGGATTTGAACACAAGATGTTTCGAAAGAGGGGGTTCATATATTCTTAAAGGGAGTGGTGGGATGTGTTCATCATGAGGGTTCATTCTTCATAAATGTAAACAATAAGTAAAATTGCTTTTAAAAACACAGAAAAACGCCCTCAGCAATTCTAGAAGAAAGAAATCTAAAAATTTCAAATGTGAACCTTTTGTCTATCTATCTTGCCAAAATTTAATAACACGCATCAATGATCGGATGATCCTTTGATAAGTATAAACATGAGTATTTTACATAAGTACAAAGAATGATCCCAGCGAAAATTGTCCAAACGAAATATAAATTACATAAAACACTGCTAAGTGAACAAACTTTCGGGATGCATCTGTAAAAAAATAAGAACGCGCTGAAAAAAAATCAATTTCAGTGATTTTCATGTAAAATCTATTTATTCATAGAACATTATCTAATACAGATGAAATAAACCGTGTAAATGATTTATCTACCAATTCATTTTGAAAGTGTAAAACATATTTGATTAATAACATGAAACATGAAAGTTTTTTCAAGATCACCGATTCATAAAAATGAGAAATATATCCCATTCATAACAAATTTAACATAAAACTTCAGATACTTATTCATTTATTTACTGATTTTATTCGAAGCCTAGTTTAATCTTTATATATAACATAGGTCAGAATTGTACAATATGTATATGTATACATATGCATTATATATAACTATAAAACGCTTGCCTTAAAACATGCTTTCAGGTCATTGTAGTAATTGCGACAAAATAAAAAATCTTGTCAAATTTCGCCATTTTGGTGATATGCATGTACTAGTAATGGTGGGTTTACCAAAGCGAGTTAGAAAGTCAAGTATTGGGTCCGTATGTTCGATAACAATGATTATTTGATAAAAGATATTGTTTCTGTTGATGCTGTTCAATGAAACGCCATTCAATCTCATTAAAACAAGATCATAATTGTGCTGCTTGATATTAAACAGATTTCTCCACGTAGATTAAGATCTTACTGTATATCCTCGAATACAACCCAGGTCTCGAACATAACACAGTTCCGAATACAACCCTGCTATAAAAGATATGAAACTAAAGATCGAACACAACTTTGGTCTCGAATAGAACCGAAGGGTAAGGGTATACTGAAGGAAATAGAACTCGGGGACTGTATTCAAGGAAATACGCTATTTAATAGAAATTTAGGAGCAGGAAACTAGGAAATCAAGCTGAACGTATCTCGACTGTGTTCCAGGGGTGATCATGATAACCACGATGGCTATATCCGTCCTGGAGCCCACCGTCCCGCTCTGGATACTGGACAAGATGCACGCCGAGAAGTGGCAGCTAGGTCAGAGGTCAAACTAATTATAGGGACAGTGTCTTCAAAGTGTTGCAGTGTCCATTGGTGGTCGCGTTTATCCAATGAATCTGCTATCAGCATAACAACATGGTTATGTTGAAATCATCCTACTCAATGAGGGCATAGTAATCCACAGAGCACCTACAATATCCTGATATATATCCTATACCTCGAATAGCTTACGGCTGTTATTCATGGCTATGTTTAGCATCCTAGCTTTTTGCTAATGAAATTTCGTTATGAAAAGAGTTTGAAGTAAATATATCAAACTGTATGACCCTGTCATATCTGGGTGGTGAAGATACGTATCTGTAAGTCTTTCTTTAGGTGATTATATATCTATGTGAATATACAATGTAGTTTACGGTTATTGAAGATCTCTGCAGATACAAATACGATGAAGGTACAGGATTAATTGACATAGAATCGAGCAATGTTGGCAGTATGGAGATGAGACTAAAAATATCTGTAAATTATAAGTAACCGGTAGGTAGCCATACGAGGGGAATCCTGTGATGGCAATCATGGTGTTGCTGGAACTTCGCGGATAGGTATAAACAGTTGCAACAGAATCTTTTATGAGTCCTAGATCCTAATTAACACCAAAGATCAATATTTGCGAGAATGAAAGAACCGACCAGTTAATTTGAATTGTGAAAATACACAAGTGATAATGATAAAAAAGATGCACATGATGATATACCTTACCAATAGGTCAATATGAATTTCCAATGAGGGTTTAATAATATAAATCATTTGAATGATAATGATGAATTGAAGACAAAATATCAGTATCTAGCTTATGCTATAGAAGCAACATTTAAATTTCTTCTGCAAAGTAGATGGCAATTTCCGTTAAAATGTAGATCCTGACTCTCATCTGGTTGAAACAAATGGAATATTATTCTCCCTATACACAGGTTTGGTGTTTCTTCCTGACAGTGTTGGGTACCTTGTCGGAACAAACTTCTTCGGAATCGCTGCTCGCAGTATCGGAAGGTAAGCATTAACTTTAATAAGTAAATAGTAGTAGTTCCCTCAAATGTATATTTTACATATTGTCAGGATTCTTGTCATACGAGTATCATATTTTTTTGGAATCAACACATTTCTTTGATTTTGATTTGAGTCAATTGACATGAACTGACGAACGATAAAGTAAACGCAGTTTAAATGGAGTGTCATTGGTTTTATAATCTTACCTTGCTTCCTCTCAAATGTTACTGTTAAAGTTTATGTCTCATGTATTTATTTATGCGTTAGTTCGGTATCTTGGTTATTTTAAAAAGATTTGTTTAGCTACATAAAAAGATGTTAACATTTTTTGTTTTTCTTAACATCAGATGGATAACAACAATGTGCTGTATGCTGCTGATTGCTCTGTGTCTTATATGTGTAAGTACAAATTATCTCGAATTTAGTGCAAGAGTTACCGTGTAACACCGTTTTATCAACGGGTTTAAATATTTGGTATCGAATACTCGTTTGACATATTGACTGAATATTGCCATGGTATTGCCAACTTGCCAGCGTTCGAAAGCTGTTATTGGTAACGTTCCATCCAACAACACAGAAAATTATTAAGGCCATTTCATCACAATAGCCGAGGCAATGTTGGCTTTTATATGTTGAAAGCTAATTTTCTCTTTATAATCTTATTTGTCGGTAAAGTGTTTCAAAGATTTTCGTTATCAAAAAGTGATAATGCAATTGTACCGAAATCATCTATTTATAACACATTGCATGAAGTTAGACTCAGTGTGAATATTTAATTCGAATTTGGTGACTTGATAACTTGTTTGAAGACAAATTTTCTATTGCATCCCACCAAAATTTTACTGTTACAAATAGCCCTTATTTCTCACATTATCCTGTAAAAGTATTTATGTTTGCATTGCATATATTATATAGTCTGGCCAAGGGACTTGAAAACGATCTAACAATTTTTATGAAACATACAATTTGACAGTGTTGTAAATAGACTGTATTACGGAAGATCTAACGGATGATAAATGACTTATTTTGATCAAGGAGTATTTGAATGTTGATGTTTTGCTCATATGCACCTATGGGATTTCAAACTGATACTTGTTATAGACATGGAGAAAAGCTTTGATAAAAGTCCACGGCACCGCGACAAACACTAACGTGCCATGCAAACAACCAACAACATAATAACACATTTCATCTTATTAATGAACAGCTTGTCAATCATATATAATAAAAATTGTTGAAAATGCAAAACTACTTCCGTATGTTTCAGCTTCCATTCGCAACAAGCGTTCCGCAACTTATATTGCCTCATTTTGGAATCGGGCTTGGTATAGGTGAGATCAATAGCTACAACTGATTTTTATGTGTTGTCTTTAATTTATGTATATGAGTCGTGTCAAATGAATTCTACATTTGAATATCAAATTGAAAATAAGCCTAATTTGTTAATGATAGTATGCAAACGATTAAATTTGTTACATAATTTTGGTTAATTTGAACTACCTAAAAAAGGCAGTAAGATTTATTTCTTCAATTTTTCTGAAATAGACATTAGTTTATGCCAAATGTATAATCTTCAGTTGATAAAACATCTTATTTATCAAAGTGATCATACGTAAGTAGAGGAAATAATCAAATGTTCTGAGGTAGGTAAAGAGAGTCGCATCCCGTAACTGAGCGTGGTACGTATATCTAAGTTATCTTTAATGATTTACAACGTAACCTGCTTTTCTTTTCCTTTGAAAACCGATAAAATACCGAAAATCACCGAATGTGTCAAGTTTTTTAAGCTGACATTAACATTAACTAGGAGATTAAATGCATTGAGACAAATTGTTGTATTCTTGTGACTGCATGTGTTTAAATTTCTTGAAATAGTTTTAAAAATACGCAGTGAATATTATCATATGCATCTAGAATCATTCTAAACACACATTTCTCTCTCTCATTTATACTTACTTCTAAACTCCCTCTATCGTTGATATTTATAAGAACATATACTTCTGTACTTCTTCTTACATACTTCTATGGACATTCTGTAATAGGACACGTTCATTTGCACTTACCATGTCTTGGCCACCTCGGAGAGTTATTAAATACCATAACAAACGGTTTTTTGGGAGTTTACATCAGTTTGTAATAGTATAGATTGATGTTTTCGTTTTAATGATTGTATTTTAGGCCCTTCTTTAAAAACACTTTTCCCTGTATTTTCTAAGCAATGTTGGATCGGTACATAACAATTCTCAGATTGGTCTACAAGTCTAATTATTTTTTATCAATAGGTAAACAATCGCTTATCTACGGAAGCACCCTAGTGCTAAAGTCAAAATATTTTTATCTCCTAATTTATCTCCTCTATTATTAGTTGATACTATCACCTAATTAGTAGAGAGTAACTCCTAATTAGCGGATAGTAACGCCTAATTAGGTGATAATTAAGTACTAATGAGGACTTAGTTATCACCTAAATAGGAGATTATTAGAAAATAACTATATGAAAGCACAGATATTAATTCATCATATGAATAAAAATTTATTCATAAACTTTTATCAATAGTTTAATTCTTCTATGATATTCTAGGGTCTGCTGAACAGGTAAAAATTACTTCATCATTACTTTGAATAATTTTTTATTTTGAAACGCTTTTCTAAAACTAAAAGGAACACAAAAGTCGTAAAATAATTAAGATTTTCCTACAAGATGTTTGGCAAGAAAAGAAATAAACATAAAGAAATCAAATTCGTTGGTTTTGTAAGGAATGTAAACCGACTACATCTTATTTCCGCAAATGTCCCAATATTTATGATCTGTTATGAAAAATATTCCATAAATAATTCGTATCTTTGTTAAAAAGAGTTTTGCACAGTTGAGAAATTACACATTCACACATTTACTTATGTCAAATAAGTCATTAAAAAAGTTCATGTGCACTGATAAAGGATTATCTGAAGCCCTCTGAGAGTGATACCAACGCTGAACCTGTCAATATTAACAGTTTGGCTGTGAATGACATCCAACCCTTGGCGTGAGACAGTCTTATATATCTGTGACAACAGTTTGTGTTGAGTCGACTATCACATCTTACTAGTTTATCATATGATCATGACAAGGGTTCTGTCACTGAATGTATGTCAGGTCTTATGGACGAATGTAGGTTATGATTTGCTACCAAAACGTTTGTTCACCTATGACCAAATGTTTTTCTTTTGACGTGAGAGCAAGCACATGCAATAGCCGACAAGTTTTCTGTAGACAGGCCTGCTTTTCCCAACCAAGTTTTCACTTATTACGAAATACCTGTATTTATATTTTGTTTCACACGTCGATTAAAAAACTAACAGGGCACCATCCGAATTATTTGTACTTGTGTTATGCATTGTTACACCGATATCCAAATTTTTTGTTTCTTATTTCTTTGGACGTTAATTAAAGAATTTACAGAACACCAATAAAGAAACTTCACACATATATTTTTACTTTTCTCATTTGTTAACTTGTTAAAACATATGCTTGTCCAGTTCACTTTTAACTCATTTAATCTAAATTTTTTGGAGCACAGTGGTGTAGTGGTAAGCATGCTTGCCTCTCACGCCAGAGACCAGGGTTCGAATCCCGGTGAAGACACCAAAAATTTGTGACTTGGGTCTCATCCTGTGTTTTGTCCCTGGGCAAGACACTTCATCCACTTTGCATTCAGTTCACCCAGCTGTACAAATGGGTACCCGAACAAGGGGGAAGTACGGACCTATACGGTCGCGCGGAGCGCTTGTTAATCGACGGCACTGATCATACTATCCATCCAATACTCATGGCGCTTTGAGCATGCTTTGTCATGGATATATGCGCGGTATAAGAAAGCTATTATTATTACTATTATTATCATCATCATCATCATCATCATCATTATTGTTTATCATATCTTTCTCTGAAACAATACAGGGATCACTGACGCTGCGCTCTTCCCTCTGCTGGCGCTACTGGTTGACACCCGTCATGACGCATTCTACGGGAGCGTGTACGCCATCGCACAACTGGCTGTGTGTCTGGCCTACTCAGTCGGTGAGCCGGATGCTGCCTCCGTGTCGTATGCTTTTCAAATTTATTGTTGTGATAAAATTCATTATTTCATAAAAGCTTGATTTGTGTCATAACTGTCTTGAGTGCACTTCACAGTTGTTAGCCTCGCGTACCGTATCGGCGAGCCGAGAGCTGCATTTTATAAATATGTTTATTCATCCTCCAAGCTACTGGATAGTTGACTAAAGAATAGAGATATTAAGTTCTAAACTTATTTGCTAAAGTGTACAACCCTGAACCATGATAGCTCTATTCTTATTGACAGCTTATATTTTACATGGCCGAGACTATTAAGATTTAAAAGGCTACACTGTGCTTACTGGTGATAACACAAAGGTGCTGAAAAAGCTTGCTAAATTTATCAACATTATTTTTAAGAATTGCTAGTTCTTTTCGTATGAATAGGGATTAATTGTATCGGTAGAATAGAAATGCACAATGCATGCTCTCTATATACATATTCTTTATACAAGTTATAGATGTTGTATGTAATGCCACTGAAATGTGTATATGATTATATAGGAACAGATCTATTTATTTTTATAGCTGTTGTTTATATTATTGTGTAAATGTGAAATTTTTTTTTGTCTCTGCTGTCTTGATTAATTTGTATTTAAATTTTATATCATTTGTTGCTCTTGTACCACCGTTGCTGGCGAAATGAGCTGGATAAATGCATCTGAATCTGAATCTGTATTGTCTCACGAACATTTGCTGCTGTCATATTAGTTATTACATTCTTATACCAACAAGGTAAACCTTCACTTGTGTCATAAATGATTCGTGCACTTGGCAGAGAGCGGCGTTATTTCTTTTACTGCTTTGAACCTAAGTCGCTTTTCTGTTGTATAATTCTAAAAGGTGGTGTGAAATAAGTTACGTTATCAGTAAACTGAAGCATTTGCTTTCTTAAAAGTTATTTCTAGGATAAAGGATTTTATATACACGACAATCCATATTAATTGATTGATAAACAATCTGAGATTAAAAATATTAATACTAAGCATTGAAGGGAACTTAATTTCAAAATACTGTGTCTCACAGGACCCTCAGTGGCTGGGCAGATTGTGAAAGCTGTTGGTTTCCAATGGTGAGTAAAATAATAACCTGATCTAATTATAAACCACTGTGTCTTGTTTGATGGTTTGTGCACATTTTTATTGGACATCAAATATGACTCCTAAATTTTACTTTTTTGGAAAACTGTCTTGTCTTTACTGACAAACAAAATATGCCTTTTTAAGAAAGAAGTTTAAATTTTATTTAATATTACCAATCTTTTCATTTCTATCAAGTTCTAGATTGCCATTCAAACAAGTCATTGGTTATGAAAACTTGAACTTTGCTATGACAAGAGTCGAGCAGATTGGTACCTTTCCCTTTTACCCGTGCACGTAACCATGACAGTGCATTTTATGTTTTCGCCAATCGTATTGACAAAGATTATAATCTGTTCGTTCAGGCAGATTTGAAGACATTCCTTTTGAAGACATTGCTTTTTCTTCAATAGTTAACCAAAATATTCCATATATTTCTGTTTAAGGCTGATTCGTGGAACTGCGCTGTTGAATATCCTGTACTGTCCCCTGTGTCTCTTTCTCAGAAAGTTTCCCAAGACGGATGAAGAAATACCCGTATGTGAACTGTTAACACAAATCGTAAAAGTCAGTGTGCACGCCTCTCCCCTTAAAAGTAATGAAGCTAAATTTAAGATACATAATAAGGTATGTTTATGTATGAAAACATCTGTAGTATTACATGGATAGTTCTATCGGGGTATTTTTATTTTAAGGGACATTTCTGAATATACATGTCAATCATACATGATTAAACCACAATCATATGTTGATTAGGTTAAAATTTCGATTGCTTTAGATCTGACCATTTAAGACTATAGTACAACAAAAGACAACGAATGGAAACACAGTTAATCATCACAGTTAATCATTATCTCTACGCCTGAACGGATATGTAAAGCCTTACTACGACAGGAAAAAGGACAACGCTGCTGACTGAAGATTTGGCAGTGTATGGATATGTTATGAATAGACCTAAATTCATTTTATCAGTAAAAGTTTGGAAATTAGTAAAGTACATCATTTGCTATCATCTCGGGCCCTTAGATAAGACTAATCTGATTGTTGAACCATATGCAGATTAAATGAAAATAGATACCACAGCTTGACAGCTACTTATTGGTAGATTTTTAATGACCAATTCGTTTCTTTGTGCCAGGTGATAATGGCGAACTCGACCAAGGGAGATAACTACACCAGTGAGAAGACAACGGAGAATAGCAGTTTCTCCTATGGACGATTGTGTGAGGAAGACTGAAGAAAAAATGGGCGACATTTGAATTGACTCCGACCACTTAATTGTAGTTCAAATGTCAAATACCTCTCTTCAAAGAGCAAACATCTACCTAGTTGTTAAAATTATCAATGTAGGATTGTGAAGACGGTTGCCGTGAGTTCGTTCACAAATCATTTTGTGTATTGAGTATCTTGTGCAACGGAAAACCAATTTGTACCAAGAAATTGGAGACAGTCAACTCGTATCCACATCCTCAGCCGATTACTTTGTTTAAAACAGTGTGATTTTTAACAAATTTGTTTCATGTTATTTAAACTGATACTTTAAACATAGTTTATTTTTAAAATAATTTTGAAACGACTGGCAAGCAATCAAAATCAAGAATTAAAACATTCTTCCAAAGACGATAATGACAATTGTTTTAGATTTTGAAAGCGTGGTAATCTTTCATATATATGTAAAACTATTCATGCCGTTTTTGAGTATACAAGTACACTGATAAGTAAAACAAGGAATTTCATGGATTATTAACTTCTTTATCGTACTGATTGCGACGTTTCGGTATAGCTTCTTATACCGATTTCAAGCTACACTTGATCAGAAGAAGTTTAAGAAGCTATACCGAAACGTCGCCATCAATACCATAAACAAGTTCATAATCAATAATATACGTTGTCAGACCGCGCCGAGGGGTAGATGAAATTTTGTATCCCGCGTAAGTGTCCTTGTAGGCCGAGCCACAGGCGCAGGTGTGGTCTGACAACGAATTTATCTTACCGAACATGTTTTCTTTGCTTCTTTGCGTTGTTTTCTGCCATATTGTTGACATCTAGGCTAGCAGACGATGTTTTTTTGCAAACTCAACACTGCGTTTACTACCATAACGTACTTACAGCGAACCCTCTACAACCGTGCGTGGAATATACTGCTATTGTTACGGTGTTCGGCAAATGCTAGACAGTTCGGCAAATAGACCTAATATTTGTATCCCGCCTGGAGGTTTACAAGAGTTTGAGAACCCCGGCTAAAGACCAATCAAAAGCGAGTATTTTACTGTAAGGTAAGATAAGATGCCTTGTCTTCCTTATACTGACAACTTCTAGAATGCCAGACCAACAGCTCGAGAACAATGAAAGTTTCAGGATTATTTAGTCTGTAAGTTGTTAAAACAGCAGAAATCCTGCCATAAATTGTTTGTGTTCAGAGGTGATTTATGGCACTTATTCTTTATGAGGACAACTGAATATAATCATATATCATTCCACTTAGTAAAATAACACATCCCAGTCATATGACGTAAACAATTACATCATTCAGCAATAAGGAGATGACTACAACCAATCGATTTACTCAGATGTATGACCTTTCATGAACATCAGCACTTATTTTGGAAATATAGATTGACATTTCTCTTCGAATACCATATTATCTATTATAAGCCTTAAAGACCTTTAACTTAAGGTTTAATGTTCTCAGTTATCATGAGGACCAACATGGGAATCAACGTGTCGGCTACAACAAAGTATTTACCGTTACATTAACATCATTTTACTCCAAGGAGTTTAATTGTTATTGATGATGTTCGTTGCTAAAATAAATAGAATAGTAATCTTCATTGTTGTTTTCTTTTGTATAGATATTATAAAATAGTAAATCTGTAGAAATAAGTATTTACGTGTAAATACTTAAACTTTTAGTTAATATACGTAATTACTGTTTTAATCTGTATTAATCTCGTTAAAATGAAATCTAAAATGCTCCAATACGTTCTTTAATCTGCGTAACGTAGTTCAGCAATATAAGAGCTTATTTTAGAGATTTACCCTATATACACCAGAAAGAAAGTATCACAACAACCATTTGTTACGCAACATAATAAACGGGGGCGGGGAACTATAACAGATAAAAACGTTCAAGAAATATGCAGCAAGACACATATGAATTAACATATTTTATAGGAGGTTAAAAATAAGTCGAAACCGTATATGTCAGCACTTGATAAAAGAGCTATCCTCATTTAATAGTAGAGCAGTTTTTTATCTTAGATCCGGAAAATGAATGATAACTGACGGAAATACAGAGAGGGCAATCATTATATCCTATTTTAATTTATAAACTGGTTGGAAAACAAAGTGATGAAGTTCAATTTACGTATGTAACGTTTTGTTCTGTAATTCTTCAAGGTAATTCGAAATGTTTGTTCTGCCTTGTTTTACATAATGGTATGCAGACCTTGGCGATGCAAACGTCCACATTTCCTCTCGAAATAACTTCACCAACATCAATGTCATAGCAGAGAGGTCAAATCGATGACATTTTCCATATTTTCTGTCTCCAGCGCAGCTTAAAGATCCCTGGGCCATACACAAAGGGTCCAATGCACATGCCACCCACGGTTCTAACAACAATTTCCGGGAGAACTCTTCATTATGGAAGGCAATAAAAGCTCCCTCGAATTCAACGTAAGACGCGTACGAACATGCATTATCTCCAAAATATGAAAACATGCTCTTTGACGTTTGTAGTGCTAAAGCATGGAATCCGCTTGTCATTAGGAAGCCCGTGTGGCTAAGGGTCTTAAACAGGGGACTTAGATCGGCTTTGAATCTCACCGAGGCGTCCATATACACCACAAATTCTCCAACCTCAATATGAGCCTGCGAATTAGAAGTAAAGGTTAGTAAAGGAACACCTTGAATTTCATTCATTTTTTATGCGTGCCATGCTTTTTCTTTCCTTCGATTGTTGTGCCACGACCCCCATCATAGGATATATATATAGCAAAATGCAAAATTTAAGACTTTCAGCAATGAATTAAGTTTGCATTTTCAGGTAACGTCATTCTTTGTAACTGCTAGCTTTTCTCATTGTCCAAACTTTGAAGGCAGTGGGATGCATATTTCTCTTTAAAGAAGATTAATGAATTTTGTTTAATCATGAATATAATAAGGGAGAGGAGGTACTTGTACATGTACACACATAGTATGAATCCAGCACGGAGCAATCAGAACTAAACCTTCTCTTTTATGTCAATACATCGCTATCGCCAACATGATTCGCGAATCACCAATTTTCCTCAAGGTCATTTAAGAGATTTCTATGAAATAAAAACGCAAAATGACTGGTACATTTATACCGCTCAGAGGATAATTACCTGGATCAGCACTGGTTTCCAGGTGTATGTCTTCATTGCATGCAACCTGTCGGGGAACTTGTCAAAAGGGTACTTTCTTACAGTACACCGTCCATAAGTTTCCAGCTGAAATATGGTTTTGGTAGTGTTTATGTATCGTGATGATGTTTTTTTAGCCTTCCTCAATTGAGGATATTCAACTGAAATGTTTAGTAGAACTTGCCAACTATAACAAGCCCAAAGAACATCACTATCTTCTTTAAGTGTCAATTGCAAACAATCGGATCACTAGTATCACTATATATAGCTAGATCACTATTCACATAATAACGAATCTACCTTTAACATCAAATCGATTTTAGTCAAGTGTCCTGGATCAGAGATTACGTTAGCAACATTGAGAACCTCTGTTAGTAATAACCGTACATTTTACAGTTAATTAGTAAATAACAACCGGGTCCTAGTGGTTTTATGGCATAAGTTCTCTCGAGTGCTATTCCGAGGAGAGTTTTTAACCATAAAGCGAGGGAACAAGGTCATTATTTGTCGGAACAACCCTGCAATGTTTTAAAACCTAATATTATTTTTCACTTTCAATTACATATACGTATAAAAAACAGCTTCCCAATGGGTTTAAGTTTAGGTATACAGTCTTTTATTCGTTCCGATAGAGAGACGCCTCTTCAAAACACAGAGAGCGAAGGTGTTTTTGGGTAAAGTAATAAAAACCTGATTCCATAAAAGAGTCTGTCCTATTGGCAATCGCTGGTCATGTATTTTTTTTTGGGGGGAGGGGGGTATGACATTAAAAGAGGGCGCTGTACTATAAATAATTTTGCAACATTATGAAAACAAACTATATGTATGGACAGAGTATCCACACATTTATAAATATGCCTTACTAGCGAGGCTTTTCACAATCGTAGCGCCGATGAAAGGCTTCACTTTTCATTGCTGTGTCTTTTTATCGATTATGCGCTCTTATTTATAAATGCATCAAATCTAAATCAACCAAAATGTTACCCTGGGTAACATGTTTCAACTGTGCTGTGTTATAATTATGTACTTATAACATATATGTATAATTAGGAATGTCCCCTTGAATTTCGTTTTCACAAAAATTATCCCGATAGGACTATCCTTTTAAGTAAGGCGTTCAAGTCCTTCTTATGTTCCAATGTAATACTCCTTAGCCGTAGGTACTGCGCTTTGTTATGAAGATGTGATTTTCTTCTAAATATACCAATATATACCACTTACCATTTTTATCTGTTGCCTGGTGATACCCATATCATACACGTAGAATGTGAAATTACTTATATGAGGGAACACAAATGTGTGCAAACTCCTTATCGTTGCCATAGATTCCAGGTAGTGATTCTCTGATATCGCCAACAGGAACACGTACTTCCGTTTTGGTAATGTATGAGCTCCAAACGCCTCTTGTATTCGTCGGTAGCTATCGTTCCGAATAGCTTTCAATGGCTTCGCAATGCTGTGAAATACATCCGGGCTTCCGGTTGGGGGGAGTTTTTGTTTGCAGGTCAAATCGTGGCACCATGCTGTGTGGTATTACTCATTATGAAAATAAGAAAAACTTCAACAATTTTGATTTTTAACATATCATAAAATAATATGAAATAAAAGTTAGGCCCGTTTATAAAATATTGTATTGACACCACTTGCCTTTTGTTTAACTGTAACAACTTAACCATTTGCTTTCTATGTATATATCCTATGTTATTGTAAACTCCATTTTCATTGTACACGGGTCAAGGACCTACAAACCGAAATGAAATTAATTGAATTTACAAGAACTACAGTTACAACTGAACTTTTTCAAATCGTTTGTTGCTATAACTTCTTGAGCTCATAATGCGGTCACCGTATGATTTACACTGCAAAAATGGTGTTTGGATATTAATCACAAACCCAAATACATATCTTGTCCTGTTTTTTAAACACATGGAATTTTAAAACATGTTTAAATCCCAAACACTTTCCGTAAAGTGTTTAATATCAAAACACATTTTGGGTTAGAACATGTTGTAGAAAGTGTTTTGATTTTAAACATGTTGTGAAAGTATTTTGATTTTAAACATGTTGTGAAAAGTGTTTTGGTATTAAACATGTTGTGAAAAGTGTTCTGGTATTAAACATGTTGTGAAATGTGTTTTAATTTAAAAGATGTTGTGACAAGACTTTTAAAAAAAATTAGATGTTATCTTAAAGAGGCACTCCGTGATTTTCATAACATATTATTTACCTTTAATACTAACCTAAATGTTATATGTGGTGATATAAAGTAAAAACATCTTAACTTTTCATGTCCAAATGACAAATACTGGTTTTCCACGAAAATCTAAAAACAGCCTTATAAATGCAAAACGGTGTAGATATCGCGTCCAATATACATGATACTAGTTATATAACCTAACAAACACTATCAACTCCTAACCTGACTGTTTTAGATAAGTCTCCAAAATTACGTTTGACTATTTGACGCGCGCCACTGTCCTGTTTTCGATTATAATTACGACGTTCTACCTTTCTATTGTCACTGTAAAAAACCCAACAAGCTTTAAAATGTGTCTTTTTGGTAACAGTCGATACTTCGCGATCAAATGACACCATTGATTAAGTTTGGTATATATGACACCAACAACTCACGGAGTGGCTCTTTAAGCAAACAGAAAACAATCACAAACGGCAATGAATTGAATATTAGTTTTGCAAGTTTTTCTTTAGTTTATAAACAACCTTCTAGCACCTCACCATATGATAGAAAGAACATTAATACATTTTGATGAAATAAGTTCTTTTAACACCTTAAATACTTGAAGTCTATAACTGATAACCGATAATTTTATGAATAATATAAAATGTGATTTTGTATCAAAATGAATCTAAAGTTAGTTAAACAAATTATGCAATATAAAGTGAAGTAACTTGCAAATGTGAAAATATGCTAAAAAACAAAGGAAAATGAAAAGATAAGACATATGATAGGTTCACAATATTTATTTCTTTTACGGCCAAATTTGACCTGATCAAAATTAAGCAAATTACAGATGGGAAGCGACAGCAACAAACTTTAGAGCTAGTGGCATTGTGGCTCTTCAAGTTGTGCATGATTGCATGATGATCAAAATAGGTGAGGGACTTGTTGATAATCAGTAGTCGGGGTGCTTCCTTGTGGTCAGGTCATCATTCTTCAACTAAAAAGAAAAGTGAGAAATGCTACATTAACTGTTCTACTGAATTTAAGTGAAGAACTTCAACTTAGGAATCTCATCCGAGTGTCTTCTGCTATCAAATATAATTATGACAGCAGCACTTGATCAAAAAATCAATTATCTGAGGGTTTTTTGGTAGCTAGTTTGGAAATAACTTTGCCACACAAAAATGGAAGTTTAAATATAATTCCTCAGCTGCATACAATTCAATCAGTGTATATAAATTTGTTGCCAATGCTTTGGTTATGACCCCATTAAAATACAATCAGCAAACGCAACCTTAAAGAATTGATTAGTTTTAGTATAATATAAAGCGATAACTTACATGAACTTTTGAAATCATGTTCGGTGAGGCTTTTTTGCTGTTTCTTGGGACTGTCATGGCTAATTTTTTCCTCAGTCAGCATGGTCAATTCTAAAACAGCCTCGGTGGTGTCGCATGGTTCATCAAGATCTTCATCCTAAAAAACAAAGTTAACAAAAGATTCCATGAATTCGTATTATTTCGTGCTTTCTTCATAAATTACTCAGCATTATTTCCAAAGACTGAGTAAAAGGAATTTACCACTTTGTTTAAGATGGAAAATGTGATCTCAATAAAACAAAATTAAATGTTTCAAATTGCAAGACAATGTTTTTTCTAATCTCAAGAAACATTTTTAAATCAACATACAATGTTTGGTTAAGCTATGATAATCCATTAGCATTCATTTCACAAAAATGGCCGCAACTGATAATTTCATGATACTTGAATACTAGTATTTTTCTAGGACTACATATGTTCGGGTTGTGTAACGAGAAGTTTTGACATTCGGCATAGACTTATGTTTCTTTGGAAATATTGAAGGAAAAGTTCTTTCAAAAAACGTGCTACTGTCCCTTTAGCATAGCATACATAATTTTCATGAAATAAGTTATTGAGGGATCAGCATAAAACATTTTTAAAAAATTAATAAAATCCTCATAGCTTAAAGTACACAACTTATAATTAATTATTTGATTAAGTGACCAAAAAACAATGTTTACAAGATTCATCTAATCCATACAACAATTATCAATATGAATATTTTTGTAAGAGAAGCCTGTAATATTCGAATGGTAGTTTTGAACAAGTATTGTTATTTGCTTCATGGTATGTCAGGTGGACAAAACACTATTATTTAACCTTTATTTTCATTATTATCTGAGTTCGTTATAGCATCATAATTTTGTGACGTCTTGTGTATTGAACCAAATCTTACCTTGCAAAATGTTGATTCCTTGGTCTGAATAGTTCATTTGTCGAAGGAATTCAAGCACACCTTGTACCGTTGCATCTTCATTCAAACTTTGAACACTCGTGTTTGGTGGTATTGTCCGTTTTCAGTGTATATAACAAAAACGTATCGACCAAAGGAACAACTTCGCGCAATAATTATAATCAAGGGGCAAGTAACTCTAATTGAACGATGAATTCCTTTGTTCTGAACCACGTGTTTGAAAACAAAGAGAAATTACACTTTACTTTTGTTTCCTATCATACACACAAGCTTTTTCTTGTTTTCATATATTTTTTCAAAATCGATTTATGGGGAGAAATTTGAAAACAATTTTGGTAAAATTTCAACTAGTAGTAGTAAACTTTTATTTTTTAAAAGTACACTGGTGTAACCTGTTTTCGTGGTATTTACAATGCTGTCTGTTCTCTCAAACCCTTTACCGCTCCACGCCAGTTAAGGCTTATTTTATTGACAAGTTGTTCTGAAAATCATTGAGATTTCGTGCTTGTTTCTTTAACATTTATTGTTAATCT
The DNA here is from genome assembly GCA_921293015.1 of Phorcus lineatus. Lineage (NCBI taxonomy): Eukaryota > Metazoa > Mollusca > Gastropoda > Trochida > Trochidae > Phorcus > Phorcus lineatus. The sequence continues at coordinate 34,660,970 of OV121088.1, forward strand.
AAAACATATATACTTTTTTGCGAAAATGTTTTCCAGTGAACTACTGTTATTCTAATCCTGAATCACCTGACTTTTGAGTATAATACCTGCTCAATTGATAAATATATAAAGGTATAGAATGGTTAAATCGTATTCATTTTTTGCTATTTTGTATGACTTTCCGTGCAAGGAAAATAAGTTACTTGTACAGTTTGCTTTACGTGCTCATGTTAAATCCTTCAGTACATGAAATTCAAGGTGTTTGGTGACAAAAAAACTCTTCTGATACTGAAAATAAACTCTAAGCAGGCTAATGATTTCTTTCCTGTACCAGAAATAATTAAAGACATACTTACAAATACAAATTATTTGTGAAAATGAAATAATTCAATGACCATGAAAATAATTTAAACACATATCAACATCAATTTAAATGCTTACGTACACTATCGACCCAGTCTGATTAAAATCCACCGTGTTCCGAGGTATAAAAGTTTCAAAATATTGACTCTATCGAGATTAGACAGTTAGAGTTCGAATCTCGATAGACTCAATATTTTGAAACTTTTATTCCTCGGAACACGGTCGATTTTAATCAGACTGACTCTCGATCTGTGTTTTTAAAAAAACATAACCAAATTGAAGTTGTGGCACGTGTTGTATTGTCATAGATTTACTTTATAGAAATACAATGAAAACGGTGGACACCAAATATAATAGTGAAAATTGCCATCTGTTTTTAAAATGTCAACAAGATTTAACAAAAGAATAAAACAACTGTTTATTTATCATGAAATAGTGAGGTGAGTTGGTGTTTAACACCCCTTTCAAGATTATTTCAATTATATCGCGGCTTCATGAAATAGTGATATGATATGTACTTTATCACTTTATACTGTTAAGAATGTATGTTAAAATCGGTAATAACACTAAAAGAAGAGTATAGTTCTTTATACCCATAACAGGCAACGCGAGGGTTATTTATTCTGTTGATTCTTCGGATGATAATAATGATAAAAGTAATAATAATAATGATTATGATAATAATATAATCATCATCGTAGTCGTCAACTTTAATATAAATGTTACTCCGACTGATATTTTCACATTGTGTTTTTGTGACATTCAGAAAAAAGATATACGATAAATCAAAGCATACATTATAGCAACATGTACGCATTCAACATGTTATCACGAATACATGCTTTCGTATACTTAGCTAATATGAGAATAATCTGTGCCTAGTACAATGTGTTTATATTTGAAACATGTTTTGATTTACAACAATTAATTAATGATGTGTTTAGCATTTAAACACATTTCGCAACATGTTATGAGTGAAACATGTACGCAACATGTTTAAAATCACAACGCCATTTTTGAAGTATAGTGCAATGTGTTTATATTTGAAACATGTTTTGAATAACAACACATAATAATTTATGTGTTTATCATTTAAACACATTTCGCAACATGTTTTGAGTAAAACACGTACGCAACATGTTTAAATTCAAAACGCCATTTTTGCAGTGTAGAAGGCCTTTATCGATAAAGATACACTTGCGAACTCTAGTTGCCTTTAAATTTTGGTATAAGAGGAAAATGTGCGCAATGTGCTATTATATTAAGTTCAACAACTCCGTAACTACACTTTTTGCAGTTTTGGATATACGTTAATGTAAATGTTTTTCACTGATCGCCATTACGTTTTGATGACAGGTTGATTTCGAGAAATAGATATGAATTAAGAGCTACCATAGAAATCTAAAGGTTTTCCACACAATCAACGACATTATCAATAGCGTACCACTGTGCCTTTAAAGTGTTTCTTACCACCCGGTTTAGACTCCAGGAGTTTCTTTGTACAGTTTGGTCGTTTTGACATCGTTTTTACCAGTTTCTTATCAGCTAAATCTGAAACAACAAAATTTGTTTTTTTAGATAATGACAATAAAATTCTTCAGTAGAAATATAAATTATTCTGAAGATAAATTATTCAGACAATAGTTTAAAAAACGAAAGCTACATTTGAACATCGTGATAGTGAAATTGACATTTACCAATGGATAAATTATTTCAACAGCACTATTCAATAAAATGGTCGATATTTTACGTTACACCCATATGTGGAGAAAACTTTGGAAACATGTAATGTTTATAAACTTAATGTAAATGGGATTATTTTTAAAAAAAAGTATATATTGATCATTTGAAATGTTGAACAGAGCGTTTCTTCACCAGAAAACAATAGTTCACAGCCACATCTAATGAGCTTCATTTGCAAAGTAAAATTACATTTCATCTTCCTTGAGTACAGCTTCATCAGATGAGGAATATCAACTTCTGTCACACAGTTCATCAGCAGCTCGCAGTCTACAGCAAATTGAAGGTTGTAAGGTGACATTACATGTACAATTTTTTAAATCTATTATTAAAAACTCGGAAGAATGATGCCACATTTTTCATTCATGTTTCGTTGCTCACACCTGGACATACATATTTATAATAGATTCTTTCTAGTAGAGACCTGGTGGCCGTGCCAAATCCCCAAAGAGTATTATTGCAGATAGTGTGATCCAGTCGATTACTACATAGGTTTTCCACTAAATAACACAGGTACTCGGGTTGCTAATCCCAACAAAGTAGTTTCTCGTTTGGGTAAACCACACTCGAGCATTGTCTGCAGTCAAAACTACTACCACCACTACTACTACTACGTTTACTACTACCACTACTACTTTTGCTACCACTACTACTATGATGACTTCTACTACTAGTACAAGTAATACTACTACTCCTGCTGCTGGTGCTGCAACAACTATTGATAATGCTACTATTAGTACTATTGCTACTAACTGATTTTGCTATTGCTACTTCTACAACTTTTACCACCACCACTACTACTATTAATATTGTTTATCTTTATAAACTACTACTTCTACTACTACTACTACTACTACTACTACTACTATGAATACTTCTACTACTACTATTACTACTGCTGCTGCTGCTACGACAACTATTTATAATGCCACTACTAGTACTACTGCTACTTTTGCTACTATAAATGCTATTGCTATTGCTACTTCTACAACTTCTACCACTACTACTGCTCTTACAATATATTATCCTTATTCTACTGATAATACTACTTCTACTACTACTACTGCCACTGCTACTCTTACCACAACTACTTATACTTCTATTACTACTACTGCTGCTACTTCTACTACTACTACTTCTGCAACTACTACTACTACAAGTACTTATACCACTGCTACATTGTTAAGTGCGACAATGCACGTGCAATCTCTTCTTCCTGTCTTAACAGTTATGCATGACTCTCTGCATCCAAATTCTCATTTTTGACGTCAATAATAAAATCGTTGTCAATGTGTTGCAAAAGCTCATTTATAGTTACATTGTATGAAGCATTCACTATGTCGACTAGAGAAGATCCTAATAAATTTCAATATCAATAAATTATTAAATGCGGGAGTACTATAATACATGCAATTTTGTTTGTCTATTGCTAATAATGATGCTTATGCCAATTCTTTTGATGATTATAATTTTGATGATGCTTATGAGGTTGACGACGATGATTCTGTTGATACTTATGATGCTGGTGCTATTGATGATGATAAAGTTGATACATCTGCTGTTGATGATTATAGTTTTGATGATGCTACTGCTAATGACGATGATGATGCTGTTGATACTTATGATCAGGTGCTGCTGATGATGATACATCTGCTGCTGATGATTATAAAGTTGCTTAAACTGATTATGCTTATGATGTTGATTATGGTGATGGTGCTGCTCTCGATGATGATGATGATGATGATGATGATGATGATGATAATCATCATGATCATGATGATATGATCATCATGATGAGGATGCTGATAGTGCTGATAATGATAAAAAAATTTATGTCCTATCACATCTACAACGCATCTTGTTATCCACGCCTTCTTTACCTGTGATTGTTCCGATCATGCCTTCGTTCCTCGCACCTGTACAGAAATAGAACACTCAGCCAATAGAGCCATATACAAGATGGACAAAGGCAACTTAACAAGTTATCATCAGAATATCATTTTAAAAAGTTTCCATTGTATGACTTCATGCAGAGTCTGAATTTCCGCTTCGTTTGTTCAATTCGACGCCACATGTGTATGAATACGAAGGCTATTGCATTGATATGATTGCTAGAAACTGGAGTTTCCTTTTGCACATATCACATTAAGGACAATGGTTCTACCTTGCCTTATATAACAATCATGTTTGATACCAAATTGCTAAGTATTGTGACTACAATAATTGGTTAATAGTCGAATAATTGTGTCAATTGATTTGAGCAAAAATTATCGTGAACTGAAAGGTATCGCACAAGAGAACGGTTACACACATCGGTTCAATATTGCTACTTCAGTGTAAAACGATTTCCTAAAATTCCAAGCCCGACAACCGAACTGGTAACATAAGTACGTATCTACATGTATGCCTACCCTGTCTCAGATTTCCAACTGTTGTATCCATTCTCAGATTTCCAACTGTTGTATCCATTCTCAGATTTCCAACTGTTGTATCCATTAGAATGATTCTGTGAATATCTGTAAAACACTCTTAAAGTGACACAGAGTATGTTTCATAAATTTATATGTGGCTAAAATAAGAGCGAAAGTATTATATGTCAAATCGTCGTTCTAAAGTTAAAACCTTACCTCTGAAATACAAAAATTATGATTGTATCATTCAATTGTAATCGAATACGACCATATACGTGGTAAGAAGTCGAAAGTCTGTTCCAGTTATATTATTAATGTTACCTTATCAGCATATTTTACGTTGTGTCTGCTGTAAAAATGTTTTCCGTTAGAGTCACTGACTCACGCAAGTGTCCGGTGTGCAATTAGTTTATAAGACTATAAGTAGTATATTTTCACGAATGATCTCATAGGCATTGAAAGCTACTTTTCGGCAAACCACTACGTCTCAACATAGATGACCCCAACAACATTTATGTGCACCTTTAAAGGGTAAAGTGAAGGAAATTCAATTGTTTTCGTTCCAGCTTACCCTCGTGATTGTGTAACTCAATTCCCAGTCGTGTCTCGTGATAATGAAAGACGATGAATAGAGAGCTTGCTAGAAATGCACCTGTGTAAAACAAGGAAGTAGTAAGAAATTGTCTAACACACAGTCACACTCAACATTTGAAAGCAACACCCTTGTATAAATACTCAGTGAAGTCATATTTGTAAATATTCTTATATTTCCCTGGTAAATTTTTTTGAATACTAAAATATACTATACCTTCTCATGAAAACTTTGATAAAAGTTCAGATGATATACAATAACTATTTGATATTTCATATATAATTGCAGTTTAATCATTTGTTTTATTAAAGTTGTGCCTTTCGTTTTTACCAGCACTGGAGTAAACTTTATGATCGAAATGTTTTATATTCAGTAAAATGAATTCTAAAACGAACATACCAAGATTGTATAAGTATTTTGTCCTCATTTAAATGATTTAAAGTTAAGACACTACTTTAAATTGGCCGGAAGACGTTGACATATGAAACGCATCACCTTATTCATCAAGTAGGGATAATCGGCTTGAAACTTAAGCAGTTTTACCCAGTTGACAACAATTGAATATTCAATGCTGAATTGAGATATTTTAAGCGAAAAAGCCAAGAAAACTTTCTTCAATGCCCTCATCTTAGGATATGTTTGTATGGGGGAACAATGAAGCTTAAAGAGCCACTCCGTGATTTTCATTACATATTATTTACCTTTGATACGAACCTTAATGTCATATGTGGTGATATAAAATCAAAACATCTTAACTTTTCATGTCCAAAAGACATAAATATGACAATTACTTGCTTTCCATGAAAATCTAAAACCAGCCTTATAAATGCAAAGAGGTGTAGATATCGCGTCCAATATACATGTATACTAGTTATATAACCTAACAAACACAATTAACTCCTAACTGCCCTCCTGGCTGTTTTAGATAAGTTTCCAAAATTACGTTTGACTATTTGACGCGCGCCACTGTCCGGTTTTCGATCATAATTGCGACGTTCTACCTTCATATTGTCACTGTAAACAAACAATAAGCTTTAAAATGTGTCTTTTTGGTAACAGTCGATACTTCGCGATCAAATGAAACCATTGATTAAGTTTCGCATATATGACTCCAACAACTCATGGAGTGGCTCTTTAAGCTTGTGACTCACACAAGAAATCAATTGCGTCGTTGTTTAATTACATTTTATTGAAAATATGTACTATATGTAAATATATAATTACACAAATTCTTGCTATTCGTCCTGGTTAATATCAATTGATATAGTGAAGCAACGTTTTCATTTAGAATTTTTGAAATTTGATTTCATGAAGTATTTAAAAATAAGTTTATGTAAATGCTTACAATTATTTTTCTATATAAATAAAAGTCTTTTTCAATTATATGGAATGACAATATCATCACTTCTAACAATGACAATAGTAATACATAAACGGTTAATTCAATTTATAAATCCAAAATTATGGTTCATTATGTTATAACAAATGAACATCACAACATAACGCTTGTAAGCATGTCGTTAAATAATATTACAAGTTTAAAGGTATTAATTGAGACTGAGGAGCAATAATAATTACATACCAAATAACATGTAGACAAGCGGAATTACACGTTGGGCTCTCATTTCGAGACTTTCTGAAAAGAAATTAATTAAAGTCTTACAATTTAAAATTTTCAAGCGAATCAATTCCTTTTGGAAGGCCACATTAGATATTCCACTGTCACAGCGGAACCAAAATAAGCCGTCGTGATCCTCAAAACCAGACTAAATGATTAACGACGCATATTAGAAAAACCTGTCGCAATCTACATGTATTCAGACACTCACGGATTGCACGCAGAGCGTGAGTTGAGGAAAATTCAATCGTGTCCTTTTTTTCGACGTGGTTTAAGTAAACGCTCTGTAACATAGTTGTACTACACACTTCATTGAAGTAACGGACCCAAGGAAATATATATTTCTATATACTCGCAATTACCTAAAGTTAAGCCAGTTACTACCATAATTTCCTAGATATTATGGAAACAAGAATTTTTAGTTCTAAAGGTTAGTATCGTTTACACCTAATAAAGTTATCAACAACCACCTTATTACGCTTAAAAGGCACTACAGCACACCATATGATGCACACATTACTATTTTAGCCATTTTCAACTCTCCATATTTTTTTCATTTTGTGCACAGCTGAATATTGTTTTTTCATATCCCTAAGCCGAGATCGACTATCTGAACCTAATTAAAGGTCAACTCTATAGAATAGTGAGTGTTTCATTCTATCGTTAGAAAGCTAAAGTTGAAGTTTATATCCTCATAAGCCTTAATATAAGAAATTTTGAACCGAAAAGGTGTGCTATAGTGCCTTTAAGGAGAAATAACATGCATTTTGTTTGTAATGAGTAACTTAATCTCTATGTACATTATCTATCGGAATAAAATGAACATAAAATATTATACTACTTATACGAAACATTTAGCTTGCCATTAAAAAATCCCTTAAAAAACTTCTTAGTCAGCCCTTGTGGAATAATGATGGAGTTAAAGTAGATGGACACCCTATCATGTACAAATCGTGGTACAAGAAAGGTGTAATATTTATCAATGATCTAATTCAACATGAGGGTAGACTGTTCAATCTCGAGGAATTCAAAAGTATATATAACATAAAAACTAATTTTTTAACTTTTGAAGGTATAAAAAGGGCTGTTTTATCATATATCTCAAAGTTTGGTATACAAAAAACTCGAACTATTATCCCAAGTCCCATTTATCCCTTCAACTTATTTCACGTAAATACCAAACTAGGAAATAAATACATATATGAGAAATTGATTGATTCTAAATATATACAATTACCTTGCTACAGTAAATGGGCACGAATCTTAGATTGTGAATTATCAGAAAAGATTGGACAGTATTTAATACGATAGCTCACAAATGTACTCGCAGTACAGATTTAACATGGCTTCAGTATAGGATTATTCATCATATTCTCCCTACAAATTGTTTCCTATTTCGGATAAAAATATCTGAGTCTCCCCTTTGTCGTTTTTGTAATAGAGATCTAGAAACTTTGGAACATCTGTTCTGGTATTGTAATCCGGTACTCAATTTATGGAAAAGATTAGAAAAATGGTTAGAAACCGCCCAAATATATGTAAACTTCACAATTACAAAGATAATACTCGGAATCAAAGGGAGAAACAACAATCCCATTAACGCAATTATTCTGCTTGTAAAAGAAATAATTTTCACAAGCGCTCAAAAAATGAATATACCCAACTTTGATTATATACTGGGCCAGATTAAGCAGTATTACGATATAACAAAATGCATTTATTTAGTTTCTGGTGAGAATGATTTATTCGTCAAGTTCTGGTCCTCATTACATACTATACTGAGAACTGATTTATAGAAGTTTAATTTTCAACATTGTCTTTGTCAAAGTAACGATTATTATTATTATGTCTGTAAAGTGCAAAAAGTCACTTAAAACCTGAATATATGTCAGTATAAATGCTATACTGGGAAATTTATTTATAATAGTTAACTTTCAACATTGTCTATATAAGTATAACACTTATTACTATGCCTGTAAAGTGCTTAAGGCCACCCTGCATGTCTGTCACATATGCTGAGAGATTGACGTATAGAAGTCAAATTTCAATAATGTCTTTGTTTATGTAACGCTATTTATCACTCTGTTCATAACATGCTAACGGTCACTTATATCACGAATGTATGTTATATGTATTTCTTTCTATGGGACAACTATTTTCCCTTGATTTTCTTTATTGTATTTTGAACGCACTTGTTGTCAATTTTATCTATTGTAAAATACGAAAAATATGGAAATAAAAAAAAAAATATTAAAAAATCCCGTTTTCTTGAGCGTGGTTGTAAACAATGAAATCGACACCACGAGTCACCTTTTTAACCTGGCAACAAGGAAATGAATCGTCAGGTTTCACATGTGACAAATGGCTAGGTCCATGCACTATATAAAACAAATTGAGCACAGGCAGTCGATGACAATTTCACTGACAACACGAGTATGTTCGTCTTTATTGCTTCAAACGTGAACTGTAAATATTTTATCTAAACGTTTTCGAATCCCATATGTAAGTAGAAAAGATTTCTCAAATCCCTGTAATAGTGACATGGCGGGACTTGTGGTATGTCTGTCGGCCATCGATTAATACGTTCGTGATGGGTTTTGGGTTCTCACCTTGGATATTTGTAAGAAACATTATAATTCAACAAAAACAACACTTACCAATAGTGTCCCATGTGTTATAAGAATGTTCAAGTAAAATCGACTTTACCTCGCCCTCTAGCCGCTACTCGCGAAATGAGGCCACCGACTGTCTCTTACATATTTCATATTATGCTTACACCTTCAGAGTTGTCGATTGCTAGATTTTATTGATTATTCAATCTTTTTTTAATGCACTGTGAGAGTAAAGCAAATGAAGTTTCAAATGCATCAAATTATGTTGATACCTGGTTCAGATTTTTCTAGACTAGGCCCGGCTCCTTTCCTGAATAAATTTTCGTTATTAAATCTGTTTAAGATTCTTCTATAATTCATTTCCTTAAAACTATCGGAACAGAGCTTTACATGTTGAATATGTCTTTTGATTTTTTTCTTTATCATGGCGATCATATTCATTTCTTGACATACTCATTATCTCGCAAACACCAGGATGTCAGGATTCAGATCGAGAGATACGGGGTTCGAATCCCGCATGTGTCTCGGCAAATTTGTCTTCAGTAGAGAACTATTATTCAAACCGTAGGGTTTGGGTGCATTGCCACATACCATGCCATTTCAGCGCAGTACCACCCATTGTTCGCAAGTTCCAGCCGATGGTCGCAGGTGTCATCGCGATGCATAGCCATCATAGTGTTGCGGGCTTTCTCTTTGAAAGCAGTTTGATATCTGAACACATTGTTTGCAACACTTATTTTAACGTGTAAGAATACTAACGTTTTAAGCAATTCGTTTTTGCCAGCCATTTCCGAACCTTCAAAAAGTAATATAAAATCTGAAAAAACATAATTAGAAGTGCCTCGTATCACAGTCGGCTTCTCATTCACGGCTATGTTAAGCATGAATTTCTTCAACCAATAAAATGTCGTTTAGGAAGTAACTCTATGAGAATATTTCGAACTCAACGGTCGTGTCACCAAGATGGTGCCGTTATTACTAGATGCAAATCATTTAATTGGCTGGCTGCATTTTTACCGATATGAGACATTAGAATTATCGAAGAGACATACGACAACCAATGATGATAGAAATAGTCAAAATAAGAAACTTTAGAATTTAAATTGTGTCCGAAAAATCATATCAATTAAAAAAGATGTATTTATTACAATTTCAATTTTGGGAAAAAAAATATAATGAAGAAAGGAATAAGAGGGAAATGAAATTATTGTCCACTTCCCTATATCACAATTGATACTATGGTGACATTATCACTGTTTCCGTAAAATTCAATTTCGCGATTATAGTGCAGTCTACACCGCTTTTGAAAGCGCCCCGCGTAAACAAGACCCTTACCGTGATATCCGTGATAGATAAAATCTACTTATTCACGAAAACTGGATCGGCAAACAAGCAAAAGTATGTTTCGGTAATACACCCCTTACAAAGATACGGTAATTAAATTAATAAATTTTACGGAGTATAAAAGAAATACCAATTTTCAAAGATGAATAATGATTTTTATCAATAAACACTAAAATGTTGACAAGTACCAACTTATCTAACGAATAGCAAAGAAACCAACGTGCCCATGCGCTGTCAGCATGTTTATTGTCACACCCTTTATTCTGACGTCAGATTTGGGTTGTTTAAAGAACGATTTGTAAACTCAATGTCTTGATATCTATTCGTTGAAGAAGACCATCATTATTTTACTTGTTCTTTCTTTGTTATTGATTATATTTGGCGGACCTTAGAAGGATTATTGCGTTTTCTGCCAATCCACAACTCATGTATTTTGATATACGTAACGGAAATATGTCTAAATCAAATTACCATAAATCGGACCTTAGATCAATTGTATTGTAATGCACATATGAAAAAGAGCATTTGATGTAAGTATTTGTTAAAAAATGGGAGGGGGTGAAAGTAGCGTAAATAACCTCACGAAAGGAAATAATTTGATACCTTGGTTTGATGACATAACCATTCATTTACACAAGTTATTTTTTTCACCATATTTCTCCACGAAGAAAAAAGACCCAGCCACGTTTTGATATAGATGTTTTTGTCGAGGCATACACTTACTGTATATATACTCAGGTGTGCTTCTTAATCTACTTATTCAGTATATGTGTATACTTGAACATAAATATTAATACATAGAGAATATTACCCGAGGAGGTGTGTGATATGACTTTTACGAAATGAGTGTGAATGTTTGTATTACCCGAGCGAGAGCGTATTACCGATTCTATTCAATTTCAAACGCATGCTAAGACCAGCTATAGTGACGTCATAAACAATGGGTTTATGACGTCACAGACGATAAAATACGGAATATATATATTTCACTTATATATATTTATATGTATATATTATTAATATGTCAACGCTTATGAATAACAGTACGGGTAATGAATAGGTTTACTGGCGCTTCCGACGAAGTCTGCATGCAATCGAAAGTGCAAAAGACTCACTATGTTACATTTCAAAGGTGTAATACGATAAGTGAAACAGTCTAGTTCAGATAAGATTCCTCATTTAATTGAGTGAAGAAAAGGCTGATGTCAGTGTAGAAACCTCCAAAACATCCAAGCAAGACAGGTGAACTGAGAAGGGAAATGTAACTTAGCTGTCCGTTTTTTAAGTGAAAATAATCTATTAAGTTATTATAAAATTGTATTACTACATATATATATATTGTATTCGATGAAAATTAGTTTTCGCCATATCATTGAAGTGGATCATGGCTATGAGGGCTTTGGGAGCGTGTGGTTAAGTCAGTCGAACAGGGACTTTATAGCATACACTGTACTAGGAAAACAAAACGGTTGGTTGGACGAGCAACTGGCCTCAGTCTACAATTAATTTCCAGTGCATTTATCATAAGTTACATGGGTCACTGGGACTGGAGGACTTGTTTTGAAATGAACATACATCCTCTACAAAATCGCAGACAAAACTTGGTGCTGACCAGGCCGATTTTGAGATATGAATGAAAACTGTCAATATACCCTGGCATGCCAGCGAAAGCACATGAAACTGCCCAAACTATGCAAATTCTATGACTCTCACCCATTCAAAAATACTCACTCAAAAAATTTAGAAAAATTACAGATGAAACAACCAATTCTTACCTGTCAATGAAATCCGGAAACATATAATGTAAACAAACCTAGAAAATGATATCCCACAATACAGTACTATTTCATCATTTCCTCCTCTCCCACTACCGGATCAAAATTTCTGTGACCTGAGGCCAACTAACGCGTTTAGTGGTACGGAAAAGGGAGAACACTCTGCACATGTGCGGGTGATGAAACAGAACTTTCTGAGACCATATCCAAATTGGTGAGGCTACCTGATCCGGACCGTGAGTGATAATAATGCTGGAATATTATTATCAAGATGTCACAATTATGTCAGGGTTTCATATACATGAATCTAAAGTGTTGTTTTTTTGTTGCAGAATATCAACATCAAGATGTCACAATTATGTCAGGGTTTCATTTATGTGTCTCTATAGTTTTTTTGTTGCTGAAATTTTCAGGCCTTAGTTTTCGCTTAAAGTGGAATGATGCTTTTATCGGAATTGCACTCATTCGTAATACCGTACAAGGATTAAGACACCACGATTTATTAAAAAAGGAGGATTACACCTCCAAAGTTTCGGGGACATCTAACACTTGTTTCTCTATATATTTTGCATGTAAAGGCCGGCATCCAACACTATGCACAGATTTGGCGGGTGCTTTCACACCATTGTGGAGAGGACAGCCCTTGATAGAGTACGTTCGAATCCCGTTCGAGTCAATACTTTAAAACTTTTATTCCTCGGAACACGGTCTATTTTAATCAGACAGCTAAAATAATAATGTAATAGGAAATTGATGTCGATAATTTTGTATAACTTTGGTAAATAATAGCAAAATATTCATTTCAAATGTATCCAAAAATAAGAGATTTTATCTGTTTTCAACTTTTCACAAACCGTAACAAATAGAGGGTTAGGGTTAATCTCATTTAATTTAGTTAATCTCAAATATATAATAATTGATATTCTTATATTGATACCGGTTATCACACAAAATCAAACCTCATGTTTCATAACTGAATAGACTACCAGCTACGAGTTGTAGTAAAGTTTTGTGACCTTAGACCCTGCTGAGCTTTCCCAGGCACCTAAAAAACCGTTACTGCCCTTACACTCAAACGCTGATTATATCTTCTGTTTATGGATATCAACCTAGCAAAGATTAACATGAAACCATGTTTTTTTTAGGTTTTGATGCCGGCTTTTAAGGGAGGGACACAGAGTATGTTTTTGAAGTAAAATATGTCAAACTTCATAAATGGTGTTATTTCATCGACAAGTAGTGGTCTGAAAATTAACATGTCAATGCTTAATCAGTTGGAATTGTGACAATAAACAGGACAAAGTCGAGATGCATGATAAAAAAACGGACAATGACGCGCGCGAATGACTCTAACGTAATTTTGGAAACTTTTTTATAACAGACAGAACGAGAAATATAGGCTGATTATGCTACGTGGGTCATTACACCAATATACATGTAAATGGGAAGTAGAATTTCGACTACTTCATATTTTCATGGCCATATGGGAATATGCAATCGAAAACAAGAAAATGTCAAAATGTTGGCATTTACGACATAAAGGTGCAACTTTAGATATGCGATTTGAACCTAGATTTGAACCTAGACTCCGGTCATAAGATATTTTGGCTATATTAAAGCAACATAAAAAGTTTATGAAACATACTCTGTGTCACTTTAAGTTTGATTTATTTGTTAAAAACAAATATTATTTTCATGGCGATTTATTTTGCTTGGATACGTATTCAAATACAATATGTGCTGATCTACAGTGAAATTATCTCACATATTCTTATTTATAGAAAAAACACAAATGATAGGCTTCAATGAAAATCGAACAGCAGCCTGCGGTGCCGAGGACGTACCTCCCATTAACAAGTACCACATATCTAACACTACGGAATCGAACTTGGCCCGACCCTAAAACATATCTACGAAACTTTAGTCTTTGGATTGATGTTAGGTTCTGTTTTCAAAATTGTTCTTTGACACTTTAAAGAAAAGTTACTCCATGAAAATAACACCTAACAGAGTGTTGAAAAGAATTCTTTCCATTGTTTGGTTTAACATAAAAACTGATAATGGTATACAGGGTTTAAGATTCAGTTTTTCATTAGAATTTGTTTTAACGGCGGACATCTGAGAACATCAGCTGCATATCAAAATCGGTTTTGACACCATTACTATTCATACATAGACATGTTTAACAAAGAGTAAATTTTATCTTTCAAGTTGAATGAATGCATTCTTACATTACTTTAAAGAACTCACTCAAGTAGTCAAATCACAATGCCTTTTTATTTATAGATAAGAGAATAAGTGAGCGCTGCTAACCCACATACCAAGATTTCGATCAAAACAGCTTGAGGTATTGCATAAGTTTAAGATTCCATCAAAATACAAAGGACTAGGTACATGTATATATTGATTATGGTTAACCTGTGTTCTGAGGTTTGTGAAGCTAATGTGACCCATCTGGGAAAATGTGTTTGGTTTGATCAACTGTGTTTACTTCAAACAAACATGGCAGAAGACGCTCTCCAGCCAATCAGCAGTCTGGATTTCTATCCACGAAATTGTCCCACAGTTACTCCCCCTAGACCGTTGACAAGTGAACGGTACTCGGCATACTAAATAATTATATTATTCATGTCTGCCAAATTTGTCTGTAACTAAACATGATCATATTCTTACACACTCCCCCACAAAAAAAGATGTTTTTCTAACATCAAAAGAGAAAAAAATACAGCCAAGTAATAAGAGATAATTGAGAATCTAAGTTATAGAAGCTACTACTGATGACCTGTTCCATATGTTACAAAAGGGTGGCCAACTTAGAGTATCATAAGCCTTGACAAACAAAGGCAGTGTAAGCCAATATTCAAGTGTAAAACCTTTCTCAAAGAGATAATGTTGCAGGTCATGAAGTTACTTCCATTCTGACTGAACACTGAAGGATATCCTTTTTATCCCTTATACCATATTACAACATCTTCATGACCAACCAATAATTCAACACATTAAACTTTTTTAACACCATAACAATGCATGAAATGCATGCATCAAGACAACTTTTAGACATTGGAATAATACTGAAAATGGACTCTCATTAAACAAATAATGAAAGATAATGATATCTCTTTAAAGGTCCCACATTGCCACATACTAGATATTGTACCATTCATTCATCAAGAATGTCCAACATGGATTTTTTCCTATTTCACATTATTTAATCTTCACATCAATAAGGCAGCCACTGCTGTCTTGTTCCCACAGTCTTGCATTGTATACCCTGATAGGATACACTGGTGGTACCCACAGTCTGTACATAATCGGGTGGGTAGTAAGTGTATAGGGATACACATTTGCTGGGAAGGTTCTCATGAAGTTCACAAATGGATAGGATCTCTACTCGGTCTGGTTGCCTGGGACGTCGTAAGTTAGCCGAGCTGGTGGTTGTCGCGACCTGTCGGATCGCTGGTGCTCAGTAACTTCACTTTGTGTTTCAGTATTTACCTCACCGTCCCCTTCAACAGTCTCCAATAGATTTTCATCCTGTTTCTGTTTACATTCACCACCTGAACCGCAGTCAGACTCACGAAATGGATTCCACTTGTCAGCAGCCAAATTAGAACTATCCGATTTATGATTATCTGAGGGGGGACCAAGGGGTCCATATATCCTACATAATCACAATCACTGCTGCTCTCATCATCTGAACTATCACTGACCTGCAAGTCAACACTTTGACGTTTTCTGCTTCGATGTTTTACACCATCATATGGTTTTGTGGTTCTAGATTTAACTCCATGGTTACTTACTGAATCTGGTAGAATGGCATCACATGGAAAGAGAAGATTTCTATGCACAACCCTAGATTTACTTTTACCATCCTCAGGATGGATTTCATACATAGGGCTATCTTCTCCCATACATTTGATCACATTGTACACCTGATCCTCCCAGTGTGATCTCAAGTTCTCAGGGCCTCCACGTTCCTTTAGATTTCTGACTAGCACACGGTCACCAGGAAACAATCTTGAGCTTTTCACTTTGCGGTCATAGTAATGTTTCTGCTTTTCTGACTGTTTTATTGCATACGTTATAAAAGTCTTGGTGATCGCCCATACATCAGGAAAAAGGGTGAATAACCTGTTGAATCATTTTGCGTACAGTTGTTAGCGTGCACCACCTTGTTAACATGTTCATGCCATCTTGATTTTGCTTCTTTTGGGACAGTTCGGAACATGCTCAATAGTGTTCTATTGAATCGTTCAACTTTCCCATTGCCTTGTGGATAATAACTTGTTGTTTGGCTATGTTGGACACCACTGTACTTCTGGAGATTTAAAAACATGATGTAATGTTCTTGGGAACCAAAACCTCACAATGAAATCATTGAAGATTTTCTCAGCTACCGTTTTTGCCTTCTTGTTTCTTGTTGGGTAAGCTTGAGCAAATCTTGTGAAGTGATCGACAATGACCAAAATATATTCGAATCCACCTACACTCTCCTCCAGATGTAGAAAGTCAATTGAAATGAAAGGGTGCTGTAGAGATCACAGGTATCATGGGGACTCGGGTTTGAGATGTTGGGGTCTTGTCTTTGATGCACAAACACTGTTTTGTTACATAGAATAGAATATCTTCCTTCATCTTAAGCCAGAAAAATCTTTCCCTTGCTGGTGATAATGTCCTTTCTGCTCCAAGATGGCCAATGTTATTATGCAGTTCCTTCAAGATCAATGCCTTGTACTTCCTAGATAGAACAAGTTGATACCTGGTTCTTTCACCATGTAAGAGCGATTTTCTCACCAACAGTCCATCTGAATTGAACTCTAACGTCTTGGGTTCTTTGAAGAGTGGGCTTGCCTCTTTAAATACTCCATTTGTCTTAGGAAATTTCTTCATTTGCTTGTAGCGCAAGACAGGCTTTATGAAGTTGTCATTTTCTTGAGCTCTCCGAATTTCTTCAGTTGATAATGTTATCAGATCAGATTCGGATTCGGATTCTGAGGTGACTCCACCGGTTAGTGATGCCATCCATGCAACTTGCTCAGATTCCATTGCTTCACTGCCCTGTACAATAGCAGCTTTCACCTCAGTTGAAATTGTTTCTGTACAATGTTTCATACAGCTCTAAATATCCAATGGCATTCTTGATAGACCATCGGCATCCTTGTTGTTGATACCAGCCTTGTACTTGATTTCAAAATTGAAGTCTGAAAGTTCTGTCAACCAACGGTGTCTCATATTGTCTAATTTTGCACTGGTTAAGATGTAAGTGAGCGGGTTAATTATTGTCTGTATAGACAGTGAACTTTGGCGTATAGTATAAATAGTCCTTGAATTTTTCACACACTGCCCATTTGAGAGCCAGGAATTCCAATTTACCTGAATGGAAGTGATAATTCTGTTCTGATGGAGTGAGTGTCCTTAAGCCATATCCTTCATCTTTCAACTTTCCCTCAACTGCCTTTTGGTACAACACTGCACCAAGACGTTCTTGTGAAGCATCAGTGTGGAGGATATAAGGTTTCTCAAAGTCTGGGTATGCCATAATTTGGGGCTGAAGTAACAAGTCTATTAGATTTTCTAATGTCTCTTTATGGATATTATTCCACTCAATCTTGCATGAAGAACTCACATGTGATCTAGGTTTGATTTTCTTCTTGTGTTTTGTCTTCTCATTGACAGGTGGTTTCTTCAGGAGGTCAAAGAGAATCTTTGCCTTGCGGGAGAAATCTTTAATGTACTTGCGGTAGAAGCTGATAAAACCCAACATTTGTCTAAGATCACCAATTGTCTGAATTTTCTTTGTCTTTAAAGCTTCAACTGAACTGCGGTCTGCTGGATCCATTTGATAACCGTCCTCTGACACCAAATGTCCCAGATACCTGTCACTTGAAAATTCACATTTCTTGGGTTTCAGTTTGATCCCTTTGGTTTTTAGACATTGCAGCACTTTACGCAGATCCTGTAAGTGACCTTGAAATGAGGAAGAATAGACGAGAACATCATCCAAATAGGGACAGCAGCACTGATCTCTCAAATCTATCAGTGTTTCCTTCATGAATCGCTGGAATTGCCCTGGAGCACCCTTCAGTCCATATGGAATTCTGTTCCACTCGAAGAGACCCCATGGTATTATGAAAGCTGTCAAGTGCTTACTTTCCTCCTTCATGATACCTTGATGGTAGGCTTTGCCCTGATCAAGGAGAGAGAACCATGACTTACCCTTGAGGCCGTTTAACATGTCTTGAATCTTCCGTATCGGTTGTCTGTCGCTGAAACTTTTATCATTAAGCTTTCGATAATCAATGCAGAGTCTCAGAGTTCCAACTTTTTTCTCACACTGACCATAGCGCTTGAGTATGAAGATCGACTCTTCCTGATGAAGTTCTTCTGGACCAAGTCATGAATGTACTCTTTCACCTCTTTGTATAAAGGTAATGGTATAGAAATGTAATTCTGCTGTACTGGGTCTTGCTTGATCTTTAAGCCTAATTTCTAAATTCAAGTCTGTAGCATATATGTCATCTTCATTTCGCGAGAAAACACCTGACTCTTCAAAGAGAACTTGCTTGATCTGGTCAACTTCTTCCTTTGAGAGCTGTTGTCAAGATTCACAGGTGGATGCCAAAGTTGTGACTCTGAATCAGGGACATCATTGGCCTGGGTGGTGCTGTCCAAATCCCTGGTAACTGAAGATAGTGAAACTTCATGTTCCTCTGGTGCTAGACAGTAAATAGATTTCACCATGTGAAATGTTCCTAAGGTCGTCTTACTGTGGAGAGAGATATCTTGGTTATTTGTGTTCATGATGTACACACCGACAGATGATGTTGATCCTTTCCGCAGGTTAGTGATGCCGCCCATGACTTCTATTCCCTCAGGAAGATCATCTGTCTCTAGAGGCTCGAAGATGGCTTGAGTCTTTTCCCTAAGGTTAGTCCTTGTTGTACACTTAACTTAAATTGTCTGTCCCTTTGGGATCTTCAAACCCTTTCTCCCTAGTGACACCTGACCAATCTCATCAATTTTCTCTTTGCTAATGAAGTTGACTAGCACTGTTAGTTTCTCAACACTGATGGTGTCCATCCCAGCTTTAATTAATTGAACTTTGGTTGCTAACTTTGACTGACCTTCATTAAGATAATGTTAAATGATGTTGTATCCAATAATTGGCTTGTCAATGCCCTTTGAGCTGGTAACAAGAAAAGGAACAGTCAACATCTTGTCATCTTGACCTTTGCCTAGGTGAAAGGATAAAGGTACCCATCCATCGAAAGGTATTACTAGGCCATCAGCTGCTCTAACCCTTAGGTCCACATCTAAAAGTTCGGAGATCGGTCTTACTTCCATGTTATGACAGTGTCCTTTAACCCACTTCATGGGGAGAAGAGATACTTGGGCCCCGGTATCAGAACTTCTGTTGATTCCCTTCCAACACACAGTCCAGAGTGCAGCTCTTTCCAATCAGGTCAACTACTGTCTGTTGGTCTTTTGGTGCAAGTGGTGAAGTACCTAACGTCAACACTCCTGTCTCAAGGTCATGGACAGCATTACAGAGTTTCTTGTGTGTCTTCCAGTGAACATGCTGGCAACTGCTGTCGCAATGATAGGTTGCTTGACATTTTTTACAACCAAATTTTTCCTTGCCTTCCACACTGAATACATGGAGCTGAACAGATCAATGATTCCCCACTTTCATTGACCCTGTACCGTTTCCCTGACGCTTCTTCTGTCTGCATCCAGCATGGAAATGTTCCGCAGACCCGCAGATGAAACAATGGTCACACTTTTGTCCAGCCTCCTTACATTGATTACATCCTCGTCGGTTTCTTTTGGTCTGGTACAGTTCCTTCGCTTTTACCTCTGCTTTCAGTTCTTGTAAATAGTCCATTTCCTCAATCTCTTTCCCATCCTCCTTTTCTTCTGTGATGAGTGCTCTCACCTAAGTGGTCTTTGACATTTTCTTTCTTCTCTCTTCGTTCTCACTGACAATAGTATTTATTCTTGTTGTTAGTTTCTCATCCATGGATTTTCTGCAATAATATCTTTGACGACAAGGGCAATACTTTCATCAAGATCCAAGATCCTCCATACAAAGTCCAAAACCTCTTCACGGACACCTTGGCAACCCTCTGTCAATTCAGCATATAGCTCGGACGCTGACCGCTCCTTGTAGTACGCTCTTAATAGTTTTCTGAGAGTTGGTAGAGTTAAATCTGTCTTTCCTTCAAGGTAACCTCTTAGTATTTGAGTAGGATGGATTGCTTTCACCACTGACCAGATGATTTTCTTTTCAGAGTATTTTTTGTCTCTAGCCACTTCTATCTGTCTGATTAAGTTAACAAAGCTGATTCCCTGTGTACCATGTATGGTCCCTGATATTTTAGGTTCCTTGGTGTTAATTAGAGGACTTGTAGTGTTTGAAGGTTGAGGTTCTTGAACAAGTGTTGTTGACTTCACTTCCGCCAATGTGATGTTTAGTAGGTTTAAACTGTTCTGTCTTGGCAGATAACGTCGAGATACTTCTCCAAGGAACGTAACAAGTGTAGTCTCCCTGTTGCTTTAGGATCCAGTGGTACCTTAAGTGTCCTACAGATAGAGTCCAGCCGGACTTCTGGAAGCGGGTACATCAAAGCCTTGATGTCGTAGAGTAAGTTGCCAACTTCCTCATCTGTTTTGGTGGCCATCTGGTATGCATTGCCCTTGATTTTCCTTTAATCCTGGCACGCTCGCCAAAATCTGTGACCCACCTGGAAAAATGAGGAAAGATATGTTTGGTTAGATCAACTGTGTTTACTTCTAACAAACATGGCAGAAGACGCTCTCCAGCCAATCAGCAGTCTGGATTTCTATCCACAAAATTGTTCCAGAGTTACTCCCCCTAGACCGTTGACAAGTGAACGGTACTCGACATACTAAATAATTATATTATTCATGTCTGCCAAATTTGTCTGTAACTAAACATGATCATATTCTTACACTAGCAAGTATATTTGGGGGATATATCTTGAACATAATGATTTCCTCATTAGGTGACTGTGTAAAACGTTCCACTGAAAACTTAAATAGATTAAACAATTCAATTCTTAAATACATAAAGTCATGGAAGGACCATGGTTGCCACGTGTATCACCTTTGGATGCTAGCATGTAATGGTTGGGAGATATGCTCTGGACAGTATGATTTTTCCAAAACACTTCAAATTTTCCAACCAGTGACAAGGTCATAGGTTGAAGTAACCACTTTGACACTTCCTCTTCCACTGGTTTGTTACAGTATGCTGATGGATATAGTTTTCATCTTATCTGTCTGTCCGGCTGTGAGTAATCAAAATCCATGAAATAAATCTTTTTTAAAAATTTGCATAAGCATTACCTTGCTAATGAAGTTAAAATGTATTTTTTCATTTCCATGGAAACAAGTTTCATTTTGACTCTATGAATTGAATGCTCTATGTAATTAGCAACAACATGTGGACATGTGATCTTTCAAATACCCTGTTCTCCTTCACGTCAAAAGCCACCTATAGCATGATGTTGGTAGTGAGGATAATCAGTTGTTGAATGAGCTTCGCTGATACACTCTAACGAAGCGGGAAATCTGGTATCCAAACGTTTTGTTTATCTGCTTAATTTGTTTAATCCTATTCATATAAGGGAGTGAGTGAGTTGGGGTTTAACGTGTTTTGAACAATATTTCAGTTATATATTAAACAAGTGGATGACAAGCATCCAAAAGAGAGTGGACAGCTCAGAGAGAAAGGATAAGGGAAAAGATAGGAATAGTGAGAGATAGAAAGCAGGTTTTAGAATGACTCAAATTTGATCTGGCTTCCACTACCTGGAGCATCTCCAGCTGGCATAGCTCTCAGGGTCTCTGAAGCACGCAAACCACCACACCATGATAAGGTTTTAAGTCCAGTGGTGGCCTATTCATTAAAGTTTGATCTTGAAAACAGTTCGCACATAACTTAATACACCACTTTGTTCAATTCCTCAATCTATTCAAAATCACCTTGTCATGGTGTTGTGGGTTGCGTGCTTCAGGAACCCCGAGAGCTATGCCAGCTGGAGCTGACATGCTCCTGGTAGGGGCACCCAACCTGGACAGGTCGACGGATAGAAGCCAGACCAAATCTAAGACCTTCTAAAACCTGCTTTCTATCCCTCACTATGCCTTTCTTTCCGTCTTTTCACTAACCCTTTCGATCCCTTTCTCCCTGATCTGTCCACTCTCTTTTGGATGCTTGTCATCCACGTGTTTAATGACTGAAATATTGTTGAAAACACGTTAAACCCCAACTCACTCACTCACTCAAAATCGACTGTGATCCGAGGAATAAAAGATTTTAAATATTGACTCTAGCCGGATTCGAACGTATTTTATCTGGGGCTTTCCTCTGCATAACGGTCTGAAAGCAGCCTCCTTGCTCGCACGTGCTGACACAAATTTGAGTAGACAAAATCTTAATCAGACTGCTCATACCTCATCTTTGTGTGATGTTTTAAGAGTCAGACCCCAAGAGCTAAGCCCGCGTGAGCCTATATGGTTTGACAGGGGCGTCAAACCAGGACACGTAGGTCGAAGGATAGACCGCAGTCAAATTTGAATTTTTGAAGGCATCCGTCTTCCTCATATTTTCCCCTTCTTTCCACCTGATCCTTAATCTTTAGAACCTATTCTCAATGATACATTCTCTCTATGAGGTACTTCTTCAACAACTGACATAAATTTAGCCTGCTTAACAAATAACGGGTCTCTTTATTGTCCATGTTCAGGTCAAACCAAACAGTTTGTATTTGGTAAAAAAAACTCAAAAAGACCATTCTCTGCCTTTTATCTTTGATGAATTTAAGCCTTAAACTTTAGTTTTCAAATAGCAAAATAATCAAGATATGCTTTTATTGTTATTCCAAATGCTTTTTACGATTTAATGATAAGGTTATGATGCCCCGTGTTTCGACGTCTTGTTTTAATTCATATTAGACGTGCTAATAATTAGAACATGATTCTTATACCCCATTTTGCAACATTGATGTTTCATAAAAGATTAAATTCGCAAAATTATGGCATTGTTATGTTATTTTTTCCTATTTAAAAATAACCCTGTAATCATAATACTCAAACGAGTCATCCTTAGATGGTCCTGTTAGCCACTTGAAGAAAAATTTTACAATCTTACAAGTAGGGGTCATAATTTACGATTTTATTTCTTATTATAATATATCAAAGCCAATTTATTCAATTCGTTCTTAAGTATTTAAATTCTTACACATCCCAAAACGCACTATCTGTAATTGACACATGTTCGTCTGTCTGAAAATGTGGTTAGTACTTATAAAGGATATAGGAATGGTTCAATCAGTGACAATCGAGATTCTTACAATCACAGTAAAGCTTTGACATTACAGATCATTATGATGTCGTCATAGTGTTATGTTATTTGCAAAATGTGACAGTAAAAGTGTCGTATATCCACTGTGCAGAGCTATTGCTCTGATTTCACCTGAACAGGCTTTTCTTGTGTATGAGTCAATACCAACATGCCGACTCATAGCTTATATTGCAAATGGAAAGCATATACGAGTTTCTAAAGCAAGCAGATAAAAAGCCACCATTTGGATAGGAAAAACTATTTTGTTCTCTTCCGGAACTGTACAATACTCTTCCAGGCATCATTAACTGTTACAACATGTCAAATAAAGTGCAAGACACATTACCAATGTTTTTCTTGCGTATTTGTTGCCAAGTTTTGTCAGTTTTCAGAATACTTACGCTATTACTATGTAATTAAGTTGATGTAGTTTTAGTTAACCTTGATTACTATCAGTTACTTGTGGCAAGCTCATGTGATTTTCAACTTAATTTATTTGCATCTTTGAATATTCACTTACCTCTTAAGTTGTAGACTTCGAGTCTGTGTATGCAACGGTTGATGTCTGCATTCACGAGATTAGTTTTTCAGTGGTGTCCGAATTCCGTCAGTTCTTAAACATTTTTTTTGTTCTTAAACATTTTACCTTTGCATTTTTAGCTCATCTAGCTTGAAATTGAATCTAGTCTTGCGTCCGTCTGTAAACTTTTAAGTATTTCATTTTCGTCTCTAGAACAATTGACAAATTTGAAATCTTATGTACAGACTCCTTGACTAATGAGGATTTCAATCTATATATTTGGTGGTCATGTGACCTATTTAATCGTCTTCTCAATAAGCAAAGGATCTAGAAAGCTGAAACTTTGTGCACAGAGTCCTTGGTTGATTCTAATTCATAGACATGATGACACTGTGACCCCTAATTAGGGCCACAAGGACTTCTCCAGCAGCAAAAGGCCTAGGAAGCTAGAGTCCTTAGCTAATAGATATTCTAATTCTTGATTTATTGACACTGTGGCGATGGAGATAGGGCTATTTTAGTTCAGTAAAGAATCACAACTTCATGTTATCTTGAAGTTAAGCTACAATCTTCCGTAGTGCAATAGAGTGTCTTTTCCGCCGTCCGCACTGTCTCCTTAAATACGGCTGAACGGACTGGCTGGCTAGTTGGTAGTTCGTGGCGGAACAACAGGGGACCAGACAGGGACAATTGAAGTTAGATTGGTGTGGTTGATATTCCTTTATATACGTACCTTTTTGGTCTAAACCCTGTGATGATCGCAATGCAAAAGATTAGTGTCAACGTGACCACAAACCTTTAAAATTTGTTATTTTGATACGGACGGACGGACGGAGCTGAATACTTTCATGTATGTAAGATGCAAGTAACAAAACATCCAACTTCTATAAGCGAGACAATAAGTTTTTCTATTATTTGTCAATTAATTCACAAGTAAGTATAAATCAACATTTGAAAGTCTGCTTCATTGATTTAAGAAATAAATACAATTTCTTTATAGAAATGAGAAAATTGATTGAAGCTGAGTTTTCTAAAATATATAGTTAAATTTATCATAATATCTTGGCGAATGTTTGTGATTTACAGAAGTTCCATGGAGAAGCAATTAATTCCCAGAGTTACAAATTTAAGTGAACATCTTATTTCATTGGTTGGTCAATCAAACAAACTAACAAGATTGATTAAAAAAATATGACAAATAAGGCCGGCAACATATACCTTATCAAATGTATATAATCACAGTGTTGTAAGGTTAAGTAGCATTTGCTTGAAAATGATGGTATCTCCACCGAAACGACGCGTCTCTTTGCAATAAAGAAGTTGTACATCTACAAAATTCTTATTTCTTCAAGATATGAGCAGTTTTGGATCTCAGGTCTGGAAACTGAATGATATCCGATGGACGTGCAGACATGGCGATCATTACATCATATTTGATATTCTATACTAATTATAACAATACAAGTGATTAAGTTCAATTTACAAATGTAACTTTTTGTTATGTAATTCTTCAAGGTAATTCGAAACGTTTGTTCTGCCTTGTTTTACATAATGGTATGTAGACCTTGGCAATGCAAACGTCCAATGTTCTTCCCGAAATAGCTTCACCAACATCAATGTCATAGCAGATTGGTCAAATCGATGACGTTTTCCGTATATTCTGCCTCCAAGGCGGTTTAAAGATCCCTGGGCCATACACAAAGGGTCCAATGCACATGCCACCCACGGTGCTAACAACAACTTCCGGGAGAACTCTTCATTATGGAAGGCATAAATAGCTCCCTCGAATTCAACGTAAGACGCGTATGAACATGCGTCATCTCGAAAATATGAAAACATGCTCAGTGACGTTTGTAGTGCTAAAGCATGGAATCCGCTTGTCATTAAGAAGCCCGTGTGGCTAAGGGTCTTAAAAAGGGGATTCAGATCGGCTTTGAATCGCACCGAGGCGTCCATATTGATCACGAACTCTCCAACCTCAATATGAGCCTGCAAAAAAGTAGAAGATGTTTGTAAAGGAACAACTCAAGAACAACAAGCTCAATTTTCCATTTTTGATGCGTTTCATACCCTTTCTTTGAACGACTGTTTTGTCCTGACCCTCATTAAAGGTTATACATGATCAAATCGAATGCAAAATTTAATATTTTCAGAAGTAACGTGTGCATTTTTAGGAAACAGTCCTACTTTGCCACTGCTAGTTGTTTTTCATTGGTCATGAAGGGATATTTTCATTTTCGAAGTAGGTGTCTGAAGTATGTTTAATCATGAATATCTTTAAGGGTGAGAAGGGGAAAGTTTGAACTTGTTCATATGATCACACAAATAGTTTGAATCTATCACGGAGTAATCAGAACTAAAGCTTTTCATGTCTTCTGATTTGTCGCTATTGCCAAAATGATTCGCAAATCACCCAATTACCTCTAGGTCATTTAAGAGATTTCTATGAAATAAAAACACATAATGTCTAGTAAATTTATCTCGATCAGAGGATAATTACCTGGATCAGCACTGGTTTCCAGGTGTATCTTTTCATTGCATGCAACCTGTCCGGGAACTTGTCAAAAGGGTACTTTCTTACAGTACACCGTCCATATGTTTCCAGCTGAAATATGATTTTGGTGGTATCATGTAAGACCATGATGAGGTTTTTTTGTCTCCCTCAAAAGCGCTTATTCATCTGAAATGTTTAGTAGCACTTGCCAACTATAACAAGATAGAAATGCATCACTATCTTCTTTAGGTCTCAATAGCAAACTTCAGGTTACTATTCCCCTAATAATGTATCTAACATTTATATCAAATCAATTTTAGTCATGTGTCCTTGATCAAATATTGCTTTTGCATCGTTTAGACTAAAGCTTATCTTATAACATTACATTTTATAGCTAAGTAGTAAATAACAACCGGGGCCCAGTGGTTTTATGGCATAACTACTCTCGAGGGCTAGTCCGAGGGGAGTATTTTACCATAAAGCTAGGGAGTCAGATCATTATTTGGCTTACGCTCCCTTGGAATAATAAGGCAATGTTTTAAAACATCATATTATTTTATTAGTAAAATTATTACATATACGTGTGAAAAAGAAAACAAGTCTCAAAGGGATGTAAGTTTAGGTATACAATATTTTATTTGTTCCTTAGTGAAGGTGAATTTCATATTTTAAAAAACCTGGTTTCATTAAAAAGTTTGTCCTTTTTTTTTTGGGGGGGGGGGGGGGGGGGGGTTTCCATAAGAGAGGTCGCTGTACTTTTAGATTTTTTTACAACATTATGGAAAAAACAAAATGTTTTGTCAGAATATCCACACATTCAGAATGATTTATGATAAGGCTGATCAACAATTCCTTGTAATGTCGTAGAAAGCTTATAACTTAAGGCTTTTTAAACTCGTAGCGCCGATGATAGTCCTCACTTTTCATTGTTTTGTCTTTTTTACGATCATGTTCTCTTTTTTATCAATTTTTCAAATCTAAATCAAGCAAAATGTTACTCTAAGTAACATGAGTGAGCTGTGTTATTTTATAATCACTAACTAATAACAGGAATTTCCCTTGAATTATCCCAACAGGATTGTCCTTTTAAGTAAGGTGCGTTCAAGGATAATGCTCCTTAGCCTTATATAGCCTCGTTATTGAAGATTGTAGGTGATTTGCGCCTTTTTAAAATAATTACATTGGAATTGTGTTTATATTATTAATGTCAGTTAAGAAAGAAAAATTGCTCTTGAACACATGTCACTAGGCCACCTCACTGAAAACAGACAAAATGTGCTTCATCTCATATAAAGTCAGAGTATTCAATTTATTCGTTTGATTGCAGAAGGATTCACCATGATGTTTTGCTTAGTATTCATATCAACAACTAAATTAACACTGTCGTATAAGATTCATCTAGAATGGCCCGTTTTGCAGGTAACCCTTGTCTTATGTTGTTCATCAATTTTCTAACATTTATTGTATACACATCGTAGTTTGAAATTTTTTTACTTGATTTCATTTGATTTTGATTTTATTTGTTAGTTTCCAATAAGTGATTTTCTCGAGTATATCCCAGAACATAATACTTACCATTTGTATCTGTTGCCTGGTGATACCCATATCATACACGTAGAAAGAAAAATTACTGATATGAGGAAACACAAATGTGTGCAAACTCCTTATCGTTGCCATAGATTCCAGGTAATGATTCTCTGTTATTGGCAACAGGAACACGTACTTCCGCTTTGGTAGTGTATGAGCTCCAAACGCCTCTTGTATTCGTCGGTAGCTATCGTTCCGAATTGCTTTCAATGGACTCGCAATGCTGTTGAACACATCCATGCTTCCGGTCGGGGGGAGTTTTTGTTTGCAGGCCAAATCGTGGCACCAAACTGTCAACAAAACGGTTTTACTCATTACGAAAATACAAGAAACTTCAACAATATATATTTATTGAAACTTGTAATAAAATAACAATTTTAAAAAAATTTCAGTCCAATTATAAAATCATATCGACACCACTAACCATTGGTTAAACAATAATCTTCTCTAACAACTTAACCACTTGCTCTCAATATATATTTGCTATATTATTGTATAACAAATCTATATTTTCATTATACATTGGCCAACGGCCTACACAACTGAAATGAAATAAATTTAATAACTTCACTTACAACCAATATTTTTTCAAATCGTTTGATGCCATATTTTCTTGAAATCTTTATGCGGTCACTGTATGTTTTAGAAGGCCTACAGCTGCATATCAAAAGTTTGTTCAATAAGTAGATTGAAACGATATGACCACTTTTGTATAGGGATAACTCTTTTTAACTAATTCCTATATATAGTTACTAAGTATTTTGATAAACGTGAATGGAAATTAGTTCAACTTATGTGTATATAATTTGTTCTTCGATAAAACAAGTTCTTTACAGCGTGTCAAGAAACAGTTTTATCGAAAGATGAAATTCAGGAGTCGTGATCATCAGGATTTTAAGGTAAGTAAAACGTTTATTTACTAATATTTTCTGACCTTTTTAGTGATAATTTAAAAAACGAACTGGAGGATGTTGAAAAGGAGCAAGATTGTTACACTCAGAGATGCGGGGAATAAATGGAGTACCCTTCAGAAAATAATGAGAAGAGATTACAACTGTGATGTTTCTCTGAGAGGTATGATAAAGCTGTATCAGAAATATAAGAAAACTGGCACCCTGGAAGACATTGCAAGATCTGGCAGACCTCGAAGTACGACAAATGGAGAAGACCGAATTATCAGGAAACTACATGTATGTCTAGCAGACAGGTATGCAATACTCAACATTATTCACGGGAGACTGAGGCAAACACTGAGTAAACGGGTGAGTCGTATGACAATAGCTCGGGGACTCCTGAAGTTTGGGTTGAAATGTTTTGTTCCTGCTATTCCTGAATAAAAAGCAAAGAAAACAACGACTCTCTTCGGCCAGAAGAGTCATACAATTTCAGGTGCCACAGTGGAACAAGGTGCTATTTTCAGATGAATCAATCTTTCGTTGCTTCAGTAACCGAAGACGTATGAGGGTGTGAGTTTCAATTACGAACGTTACAAACCTCGTTATTTGCAAAGCTCTGTAAAACACCCCCCTCAAGTGCATTTCTGGGGGATGATTTCCAACAATGGGCCAGGATTTTTGAAAATTGTTCCAGGAACATTAAATAGTGAGAGATATCAAAAGAATATCATTAACGATATTTCTGATCACGGCTCCTGACTTATCTTTCCAGAAAAACATTTTGTGTTCCAGCATGACAATGCTCCAGCTCATAATTCAAGATCCACTCGTGACTATCTAGCTCGCAAAGGAATTCAGAGGCTACCATGGCCAGGAAATTCCCCTGACATGAACCCAATAGAGACGGTGTGGGATATCATTGGGAAAGAAATAGCTAAAGATATGCCTACCTCAAATTAGGACCTCTGGAATTCAGTTACAAAACACTGGTATTCTTTACCAAATTCGATCTTTAAGAAGCTCTACAGGTCTATGCCAAAGAGAATTAAAGCAGTGATCGTTGCCAAAGGTGGAGCCACTCAGTATTGAATAAAGTTCACAATAAAACTCTTTGATATTGATTTCCGCTTGTTTTTACTTGAGAATTCATGTTCAAAGTGCAAGGTTTACACGATTTTCCTAATGTGAACAAACTTTTGGTATGCAGCTGTACACTTTGATCGAGTCTTTATCGATAAAGATACGCATACGAATAACCAAAATAGCCTTTCAAATTTGGTATACGAAAAATAAGTGCGAAAATAATTTGCGAAATGTCCGGTTATATTCAATTCAACAACTCCTTAACTACACACTTGGAAGTTTTGGTTATACGTATTTACAAATTCCACTGGCAAATGATTTTTAACTGATCGCCTTTACGTTTCATTACAATTGACCTCGAAAAAGAAATGTTGATATGATGATACCATAGAAAACTAAAGGCAGTCCACACAATCAACAATATTATCAAACGCATACAACTGTGCTTTTAAAGTGTTTCTTACCTAACGGTTTAGTCTTCAGGAGTTCCTTTGTACAGTTTGGTCGTTTTTGCATCGTTCTTATCATCTTCTTATCAGCTAAATCTGAAAGAACAAAATTGAAAAGAAATTATGGATATAATTTGTTTTAATAGAAATAGAATGTACTCTGAAAATTGTTCTGACAATGGTGAACATAAACAACACTACATTTGAATATCTTGATAGTAAAATCAACACTTGTGGATGGTGAAATTATTCTACCAAAAGTAGTCAATGAAATATTATTGCCGATAGTATTCGTTACAACCACATGTAGAGAAAATATTGACCAAGGACTGTGGGTGAAAACATGTAATGTTTATAAACTTAGTGTTTAACGTAAATGGCTTTATTTGAATATATATATATTAATCATTTAAAATCAATCGTCAACAACGTCATTTCCAGCAGGGTGAAGATTGATGAACTTAATTTGCAAAGAAAACTTACATTTAATTTTCCTTGTGTACAACTCCTTCAGATGAGGAATATCAACTTCTGTCACACCGTTCGTCAGCAGCTCGCAGTCTACAACAAAATGAGGTTGAAAGGTGACATTACATGTACCAATTTTTGTATCTATTATGAACAATTCGGAAGAATAATGCCACATTTTGCATTCATGTTTTGTTGCTCACAGCCGAACATACATATTCAGAATAGATTCTTTCTTTTCCAGACCTAGATAAGTTGTAGGTGTCGTCAGTGCTGGAGCAGTGGTCTCACCCTGAGTGGTCGTGTCGAATCCATAAATACTTCACGAATTTGAAGTATTACAGATAGTGTGATCCAATCGAGAGCAACATAGGTTTTTTTACTAAAGGACAGTCGTACAAGTTATTTCTAATCTCAGGAAAGTAATTTCTCGTTCGGGAAACCACACTCCAGCACTGTCTACATTGTTCCCACTACTTCTTCTACTATTATTACTACTACTAATATTACTAGTTCTACTGCTAGTATTACTACTCCTTCTTCTTATTCATCTATACTACTACTACTTATGAAACAACTACTGATGCCACTGCTACAACTACTATTACCACTACTACCTCTCCCTCCACTGATACTATTGCTGCGGTTGCTAATATTACCACTTAAGATAATACCTGTACTTTAGAACTCCAGGAAACAGAAATACATTGCTTCATGGCAATTATTTCGTATCGTTCAACACAATTGAAAATCAAATATCTGGCCCAATTTTTTGCTGTCACTTTTGTTAAATTGCCCGAAAATTTAAATTAACTGGAGACAAAATCATGTAGAGTTTACAGTCGAAGTATAAGTCAACCTGTGTTTTTTATTCAGGCTAAGGTATGTAAATCTCATAATGATAAAAAATAAAATAAAATTTTACTTTATTTTGAAATATCGCATGTCCTTGAAAACCTAGCATTAACAAACCATGAGATACAATTCTCCACCATTTTTAGAGTCCTAGAAGAGTGTCATAAATAACTTCTCTTTGCTCCTGTCTGGTTCTAAACTCAAACAATCCACGTGTAATCTCATCTTCCTGTCTTCACAGTTATCACTCTCTGCATCCAAATTCGTATAACGTGAATTATAAAATCGTTCTTAATGTGTTGCAAAAGCTCATTCATAATTATATTTGTATGATTCATTCACAATGTCAACTAGAGAATATCCTAATAAATTTCAATATCAATAATTTATCAAATACGCAAAACAATTCTTTCTATTTCCATGATTACTAAAATACATGCACTTTTGTTCCTCTCACTGCCAGTGCTATTGCTAATAATGACGCTCCTGCTAATATGCTGATTATGATTATGCGGATGGTGATCATGATTATGCTATTGTTTATTATGCTTATGCTAATGCTTTTGGTGCTTATGCTACTGCTGATGATGATTATAATTTTGATGATGCTTATGAGACTGACGATGATGATTCTGTTGATAATTATGATGCTGGTGCTGTTGATAATCATAAAGTTGATACATCTGCTGATGATGATTATAGTTTTGATGATGCTTATGAGACTGACGATGATGATTTTGTTGATATATATGATGCTGGTGCTGTTGGTACGGTGTTAACGTTGTTGATGATGATAAAGCTGATACATCTGCTGATGATGATTATAAAGTTGATTATCCTTATTAGGCTTATGATGTTGCTTATGGTGATGGTGATGCTCTCGATGGTGATAATGGTGATGATGATGATGATGATGGTGATGATGATGATGATGATGATGATGGTGGTGATGATGATGATGATAATCATTATGATGAGGATGATAATCTTGATGATGATGATGATGATGATGAGGATGATAATCATGATGATAATGATGATAATCATGATGATGATGATGATGATGATAATCATCATGATGATGATGATAATCATGATGATGAGGATGATGATAATCATGATGATGATGATGATTATAATCATGATGATGATGGTGGTGGTGATGATGATGATGGTGATGATGATGATGATGATGGTGGTGGTGATGATGATGATGGTGATGATGATGATGATGATGATGATGATGATGATGATGATGATTATGATTATGATTATGATTATGATGATGGTGATGATGGTGATTATCATGATGATGAGGATGATAATCATGATGATGAGGATGATAATCATGATGATGAGGATGATAATCATGATGATGAGGATGGTGGTGGTGATCTACAACGCATCTTGTTATTCATGGCTACTACCTTTGATTTTATCCATTCTCAGATTTCCAACTGTTGTATCCATTAGACTGATTTTGTGAATATCTGTAAAACACAATGTTATTTAACATTCATAAAGTGAAACAGAGTATATTTCATAAATTTATATGAGGCTAAAATAAGAGCCAAAATACTATATAGCTAGAGTTAAGTTCTAACCGCTGTCTAAAGTTAAATCTTTATCTCTTAAATTAAAAAAATATCATGTTTCCTGTTTTCAATTTTAATCGAAAAACGACCATATACATGTTAAGAAGTCGAAATTCTGTGTTCCATTTACCTACTTAGCATATTTTTCGTTGTGTCTGCTATAAAATTGTTTTCCGTTTGAGTCACTGTTTGTCCGGTTTTCAATCACAAATTCGACTATTTATCTCATCGTCATTGAATGCTTATTTTCAGAAACAACCACTACTTCTCGACAAAGATGACTCCAACAACATTCTCTGTGCACCTTTAAAGGGTAGAGTGAAGGAAATTCAATTGTTTTCGTTCCAGCTTACCCTCTTGATTGTGTAACTCAACTCCCAGTCGTGTCTCATGATAATGTAAGATGATGAATAGAGAGCTTGCTATAATTGCACCTGTGTAAAACAAGCAAGTAGTAAGAAATTGTCTAACACAGTCAAACTCAACATTTGATTTTGATATAAAAACTCAGTGAAGTCATATTTGTAAATATTCTTATATTTCCCTGGTAATTTTTTTGAATACTAAAAATGATACTAAACCTTCTCATGAAAACTTTGATAAAAGTTCAGATGATATGTAATAAATATTTGACATTTCATATATAAAAGCAGTTTAACCATTTAGCATGTTAAAGTTGTGTCTTTTGTTTTACAAGTACTGGAGCACACTGTATGATTGAAATATTTAATGTTCAATAAAATGTATTCTATAACAAACGTAACAAGATTGTTTAATAAGTATTCTGTCCTTATTCAAATGATTTAAAGGTAAGACGCTACACTAAAATTACCGGAAGACGTTTTCACTAAATTTCACTTAAAAACACAATATTCAGGGAATAAGGATAAACGATTTGAGTTTTTAGTAGTTTTAACCGCAAGAAAAAAACTTGAAAGGTCTAATGCTTAAAGGGCCACAGAGTATCTTTTAGAATTTTTTATGTTCCGTAAATAAGAGCCAAATTACCATAATTATGTCCTCAATTAAGTTCAAATCGCCTACCTAACTCGCGCCTTTATCTCCCTAATTCCCAAATTGTGCTATTTCTATGTTTCAATGATAAATGAAAAACGTCCATATAAATGTTAGAACGTCGAAATTCTGCGTACATTTAACGTGTATAGAAGTTAAAAGTCATAATCGATACTACCAATCCATATTTACATTTGTGTCTGCTGTAAATAAGTTTCCAAAATTACGTTTGAGTCGAGTCTTTAACATGTTTAATTGTCACTCTACTGTACTCATAAGTACTCGGATGCTAATTTTTGGAAACAACCACCACTTCTCGATAAAATAACACTATTTGTGAAGTTCGGCATATTTGACTCCAACAACATACTATGTGGCCCTTTAATTGAAATTTTTTGAGCAAAAACACCAAAACGTGCTACAGTGCCTTTAACTTACGATATGTTTATTTAGGGAGAACGCTTAAGCTTAGACTTACTTAAATAAATCAATGGCATCGTTGTTGAATAGACTTTTAATGAAAATATGAATTGTAGCGTTCAAATGATGATCGTTTAATTACAAATGCTTGCAAGTCGTCTTTGTAAGTAGCAGCAGATATAGTGAAACAACTTTTTCTTTAATAATCTTTGAAATTTGACTTCATGATGCCTAAAAATTAACCTATGTAAATGGTAACTATTATTTGTCTATAAAAATGAAAGTACTTAAGCTTTTTCCAAAGATATGGAATGATAATATCACCACTGCTAACAATGACAATGGTAATAGACAAACGCTTAATTTGATTGATCAAGCCACAATTATGGTTAATGTTTTATAAAAAGATGATTTACAACATGTAAGAATGTAGTTATATGTTATTACACGATTAAAAGAATTTATTGAGACTGAGAAGCAATATTTATTACATACCAGATAACATGTAAACAAGCGGCATTACACGTTGGGTTCTCATTTTGAGACTTTCTGAAAAAATAAACACCCAATTAAAGTTTTCATTTCTAAAATTTTCGTGCAAATTCAATCGTTTTTGGAGGCAACAGTAGATATGCCACTGTCACAGTGGAACCAAATTAAGCCGTCCAGGTTCTAAAAACCAGAAAAAAATTGTAACAACACAAATTTTAAAAACCTGTGGCAATCTATTCAGACACACACGGACTGCACTTAGAGTGTCAATTGAGAAGATTTCTATCATGTCCTTTTTTCGAGGTGTTTAAGAAAACGTTCTGTCGTAACATTGTTGTACTGCATGCACACTTCAATCAAGTGAGCGACCCAAGAAAAGAATTTAAAAGTTTTATTTCACTACTCGTTTTTACTTAAACCAGTCAGTTACTACCATAATTTCCATTGTGCATCGGAAACTGACAGAATTTGTGCGTGAATCCGTTATCGACCTTCTCACCTTCTGCCTTAGACGTGCGTTGCTGGCAAACTTTCCTGGCATTTCCCAATAATTAGAAAATAACAAATGTAAAAAGTAAATTACAAAACCATTAATCTTAATTAAGTATCTAGATTCTATTTTCTAATCTGTATACACAGTAGGCGTCTATTCGAGCCAGACTGCTGTTTAAGACAGGCTTCCATTTTGTAATAAAGGGCAAAGTGCACTTATTTTCGCTGTCAATCTTTGTAGGACATATGCACATATGCACTACATCATATTATTTACAATTAACCAGTAATTTACTTTTAATTAACCATGTTAACCAGTGATGATAGAAATAGTCAAAATAAGAAACTTTGGACAAACAAATTCATATCCATTAGACGGGATGCGTATTTTACAATTTCATATATGGGTATTCTTTACATAATGAAGAAGGAACATGGGGGGAAATGGACTTATCGTCTACCTCCCTATGTTACAATTGATACCAAGGTAGCAAATCATTGTTTTATTCAATTCAATTTCGCGACTATGTTACAGTCTACTAAGCTTTTGAAAGCGCCCCGTGTAAACAAGACCCTGGCCAGCACATCCCCAATCTCTCCCAACAGAGTTAGCTCCGTCATAAAATCCTATACTACCTCTGTCTTAATACGAAGGTTTCCCGGCTTTCCGGCAGTTGCCCCTACCGGCGAGATAATGCAACTTAAACTACCTGGCAATATTTCAGCCAATGAAAACACCGAATGCATAAATAACATATCTGTTGACACACAGGCCTATGCAATGATGCAGTCCCAAAATGAGATGTATGTGTTCTGTAAAGAAGACTCAAAGAGCCAGGTGAATATTCGAATAAAGTATTGCTTTTGAGAAGCTTACGGAAGCACAACTAACTTTGGTTGCATCCAATCAGATTTCTACATTTCGTGCACAAGAAACCTTCACATTAGGACAGAGGTAGTATAGAAATTTTTGACGGAGCTACTTCTGTTGGGAGAGAATGGCACATTCCCTGATTGATTCAAATGTACTTCATTCATGAAAACTGGATTGACAAACAAGAAAAAAGCGTGTTTTCGGTGATCCACCCCTTACAAGAATACTATTATACAGAGTATAAAAGAAATACCAATTTTCAGAGAAAATATGGAAAAATAATGATTTTTGATAATTTACAATAAAATGTTTACAGATATCCACCTATCTAACGAATAGCAAAGAAACAAACGGCCAAAACTCAGACGCGTTTAAACAACATCGGGTATGGTTGGTTGCACCAAGGATTTATAAAGATTGGGCATGACTTGTTTCATTACAGACATAGTTGATTTTTTACTCTTTTTCCTACCTTAACCTCCCCCTGTCATACCATGTCCTGTTTCACCTCTATATGGTATAGAATGATTGGCTACATATTTGACATGTGTCATTAGCAGCAGTTTGTGGTTCAGATATAGTTGATTTTTTACTCTTTTTCCTACCTTAACCTCTCCCTATCATACCATGTCCTGTTCCACCTCTATATGGTATAGAATGATTGGCTACATATTTGACATGTGTCATAAACAGCAGTTTGTGGTACAGATATAGTTGATTTTTTACTCTTTTTCCTACCTTAATCTCTCCCTATCATACCATGTCCTGTTCCACCTCTATATGGTATAGAATGATTGGCAACATATTTGACATGTGTCAGTAGCAGCATTTTGTGGTTCAGATATAGTTGATTTTTTACTCTTTTACCTACCTTAACCTCTCCCTATCATACCATGTCCTGTTCCACCTCTATATGGTATAGAATGATTGGCTACATATTTGACAGCAGCAGTTTGTGGTTCAGATATAGTTGATTTTTTACTCTTTTTCCTGCCTTAAACTCTCCCTATCATACCATGTCCTGTTCCACCTCTATATGGTATAGAATGATTGGCTACATATTTGACATGTGTCATAAACAGCAGTTTGTGGTACAGATATAGTTGATTTTTTACTCTTTTTCCTACCTTAACCTCTCCCTATCATACCATGTCCTGTTCCACCTCTATATGGTATAGAATGATTGGCAACATATTTGACATGTGTCATTAGCAGCAGTTTGTGGTTCAGATATAGTTGATTTTTTACTCTTTTTCCTACCTTAACCTCTCCCTATCATACCATGTCCTGTTCCACCTCTATATGGTATAGAATGATTGGCTACATATTTGACATGTGTCATAAACAGCAGTTTGTGGTACAGATATAGTTGATTTTTTACTCTTTTTCCTACCTTAACCTCTCCCTATCATACCATGTCCTGTTCCACCTCTATATGGTATAGAATGATTGGCAACATATTTGACATGTGTCAGTAGCAGCATTTTGTGGTTCAGATATAGTTGATTTTTTACTCTTTTACCTACCTTAACCTCTCTCTATCATACCATGTCCTGTTTCACCTCTATATGGTATAAAATGATTGGCTACATATTTGACAGCAGCAGTTTGTGGTTCAGATATAGTTGATTTTTTACTCTTTTTCCTGCCTTAAACTCTCCCTATCATACCATGTCCTGTTGACATGTGTGATTAGCACTGATCTCATTGGTGAACATTGTGCAACATGGACCTTTTGCTTGCAGGATCTCACATGTCGATTCAAATCATCTTTTCGCTAAGAGATTTTTGACAAATTGACAAATATACAGAACACCCACTACCACAAATTCTTTGATGACGTTCTAAATTTTACTAATAAGAGAATCTCTGTAGCACTATCCGCAAGCAGTCTGATTAAAATCGACCCTGTTCCGAGGAATAAAAGTTTCAAAATATTGACTCTATCGAGATTCGAACTCTATCTGTCTAGGCCATCCTCTCCACTGGGTCTGACCGCACCCTACTGTAGCTGAAGTATATATGATCACTTACCTTCGAGTTGATTGGTTCAAAGAATTGACATGACTCAGTCTATGTAAATGATGTTCGCCTTTCGCCAAATTCAGGAGAATGTGGTAAGAAGCGTAAAGATTTGACTACCATTGAAAACTAACCAAACAAGGTTTAAGTTTGTTTGAAATAAGGTTATTCAAACATGCAGAATACAGTGAGACAGATCACAATGCGATGGGACAGGTTTTACAACCTTTATATATTCTATGTAACGTTGAGATCTCTTACGTTGTGATCCTGTTAGTTATGTTTAATTTTCTTGCTTACTCATTCTGTACACACTTAGTAGATAAATAAAAACGTAACATCAACTAGGAAAAATTATTCGTTGAATTCTGTATAGCCAGTCTGTGACTGCCGAGCTGTTACAAAACGTCATGACATAGCAGCTTCTGTTCGTGGGATTCAAAAGTGAACACAAAAGTTTGAATGGCATTTATCGGTGTTGAATATGAATGTTTAAAGTGACACGGGGAGGTTTTCATTAACTTTGTATGTGGCTAAAATAAAGACCTGACTTAAGTTCAAATCGCCTTTCTTAAGTTGCACTTTTATCTCTTAAATGCCAAAATTATAACATTTTCTTGTAGTTGATTGCAATGTTAAAGACCCACTTAGCATAACTAACCCGTATAACTCGTTGCGTCTGCTATAAATAACTTTCCAAAATTACGTTTGAGTCATTGGCGCCCGAAATTTTGGCGTCCGTTCTTCTATCATAAATCTCGAATGTTCACCTGCTCATTGTCACTATGCTAACTGAAATGCTTATATACATGTTAATTTTCAGAAACAATCACTACTTTTCGATGCAATAACACCATTTTTTACTCGCCCGTGTAAGATACGCAGTATAATATTCATATGGCAATATTAAACTAGTGTAATATCGCTTCAAGTATGACGTCACAAAAGTGTGTGGTTGTAACGTAAAAATGTTAGCACTGCCGTCACAATGGCAGCCAAGTCACAGAAATGTTTCCTTCAGCACTCTTTCGAAAATTATCTTTGAATACATAGGTCTAGTAATAAACATAATACTAAACTCCCTTCCGTTTAATTAATACTATTTTTATTAAACTCGTTTATGATTTGGCATCGAACTCGCTTTCGCTATATACATGTAGTATGAAATGGAAGGTCGTTTGGTATCCTCTATTTATGAAATTAGACATACTTTACCCCAACAATGTCACTTTAACGTATTTTGGCTCTAGATATTTCCATTGACAGAAGGTTGTGGGTTCTCCATGGGAGGAAGGGGGATAGAGCAGTTGTTAGCGTGTTCGGCTTTTATATCAATTGTAGCCAACTTAGTTTGCAATAGTTCTACACGCAGGAAGGTGTGAGTGTGGAGAAAACATGCGTAAAAAACACTCACTAGGCCATTGGCGTCAGTTCACCTCAATTAGTCTCTGTTCCCCTCCAGTGAGACTTTCCCAACTAGCGCCTCCTCCTGCTATTTTCTATAAAGAAAAGAATTATGGATTCTACAGTTATCCTTTGCATTAAATCAAATTTCATAATAACAATAATGAGTAAAATCATGGTTATGATTATGATTAGTATGGTTACCGATAAAAAACGATTCATTCTCCTCTCTATGTCATAAAGGTGATTGACAGATTCAGTATTAGCCAAACAGAAACGGACACGTGCTCAAAATTGAGAAGTGGTTTTGCATGTAGACGAGCGTTATCATGAACATACAATGCTCAAAGAGAATGACTTGAGATAAAACAAAATCATGAATCCATTAACAAAAAAAACTAGCGACCTGTACTAAATAAAGTTGCAACCTGTCTATGTATCACTTTGCTACAATTTCAAAAGAGAGTTTGATACTACGGGCTACACAAAAAGGCATCGTTTTATAATAACAAATTAACATATGAAAATCTACATATTTCAAAAGGTACTGAAATAAACATATAGCTTAACTAAATGACAAACATTTCATTTACTGATTTGAAATTTTCATCATTTGTCGCGCACCTAAGGGTTAAAAATTTTACAACCGACCTTGAAGTTAGCAAGTTTTACCGAGCAATAACCTTTCTATTATATCCGCTGTCCAACCGGCAACATCAAGTCTGGTCAATATATGATAATATATTGATAATGGTAATTGAAAGTTACCCTAAAATTACCTTATTACATATACATGTAGTCCGTATTTGTTGTATGAATATACGATCTCAAAATTAAAAATTTTCACTATATTGTCTTCGATTTCAGATTTGGTCATTAAAATAGACATATAACCTTTAATAATCCCAAACATCAAGGTTGTTGTCTTTACTGAAAACTTGCCTCGGCAATCTAAATGATGACACAAAATTGCACTTACTTTTGTAAAAAGACAGGGAATCTTTTCAAAAATACACCAACAAATATTTAAACGTGCAAACAAAACTGTATTCAAATATGTTAATCTATATCATAAGCGGTCATGTAAACAAAACAATACCTCAAGTAAATGTTCTACTTCGATGGTAATTGGACCTCTCAGAAGGGTTAAAATGTGTTATGGTTGAATGTGCTTGACGTCATACATGACTAACTCCTGTCAATGCTCCTCAAATATTTTCTTTGTTGGAAAGTCTATTGTCTTCTATAGTGCGGCTTTGTGTGGTTTTATGCCCAAAGAAAGGCGAGTTGCATAAAACCTTTCAATGGAATAATATATCCCTATGTCACCCTTGACGGAATGTAATGACGAATTTATCTTACCTTATGTCTTAATGTATTATTAAAAAGATAAACAGAAATGAACAACACCTATGATCGCTTGACTTAGATTGACGTGGAAGCACGCTTTACTCATGTAGCGGGGTATTATAAGTTACCATGTGTCCACGAGTTTGATATGGATATATATCATGTGTCCGAGTGAAATATCAAACGAGAACGAAGTTCGAGTTTGATATTTCACTCGGACACATGATATATCTCCATATCAAACTCGTGGACACATGGTATCGTATTTATCTCGACGAGGCCCCTTATCTTATGGTTTAAATATGGCTTGAAAGATTGGATGGGTCAAAATGGCGGCTTATCTTGTCAATGTTATTCTTTTAATTATGAATTTACAAATATGATTTTTATATAGAACGAAAAGTATAGTCTAGTACCGTGCAACGGTACTAGACAGAAATTACAGACTCATGAACTTGAATAAATATAACGAATATTGCGGGGCTTTTTAAGTTTTGATTGTTTGGTCACGTGACCTCATATATACGTTCCACCTTGGAAACGTTCGATTTGAAGCGGCGCTAAAATCGCCGTAAATTCCTGACTGTCATGGCGGACCGTTGTGAAAGATCATTGAGTATGAACGTGTCGGACGCATAGAACATGCAGACATCATCAAATAATGCTTAGGTTGGTTTGAATGTTCGATATGAATGAAAAGTCGGCGATTTCCTCGACTACTATGTGTATAGAGATTGGTTTTCTAGTTCACGATTCCAATCTTCAGCTCACTGGTGGACAACCTCGCTACGGGCTAGTGAACCGGTAGATCAATGGAAAGTCTTGTAACTTGTCAAGGTATTTTCGCACGAACATTTCCTTTGTACAAGAACTTACTTGTTCCATTAAAGAAATGCGAATGACTTCAATTAGTGGAAAATACACTGAGCTAATAATAGGTTTCATCAAACAAGCGTAGCGTAGCCTTTGTTTACCTAACAGTGGGACAAGGGAGATAACTCTTGGCAACACGTCGTCTCTGTTACTAGGGTTGCGCGTGACCCAGTTTAACATAGAAAAATATACCCACGGCACGATACCGCTTTTAGCCAATGAGTAGCCGACATTGCTGTACAAGTCGAGATAAAAGGGATTTATCATCCCTCGGTGACGGTGTATATGGATATTTGTTTAGGTTGACGTGGACCAATCATGATCAGAGATCGTCATTGTTACATGAGATAGCATATATATATATATATATATATATATATATATATATATATATATATATATATATATATATATATATATATATATATATAAGCAGAAAGAATTTAAACGGATTTCGATGAGGTGAAAGCGGCATGATAAGGTATGCACCCTCACTTTAAAATTCTGTAGGTTCGTTGCAGTGTTACACAACGTAGGGGGCATATTTTTCAACATTTTAACTTCCCTAAAACAGTACAGAACTGCACGCCAATGACTTTTACCGTATAATATTTCTGACTTAAACGTAAATTGTAATATGTTAGAAACATTTCCGAATATAGCCCTTTTGCTGATAGTTCTTGAAATTGGATGGAATTTCAAAGACCAGACTCTCCAGATATTTCACAAAATTAAAAATGTTCTGATTTGTGGAAGTCTTTTCGGCAAAACCATTGTTGTTTTGGTCCTCTGAAACCTTAAGTTTATTTCAAAATTCAGTACTATCACACTTTCAGTGACAATTTATGAGCTTGACCCTTGTAATTTTTTTCGATGAAAGAAATCAGTTCGATTTCTACTATTTCAATGTACTTTTATTCCCACAGCATCTCACTAGTCAATGTACATGTAGGATTTAATATAACTGTGCATGCAAGGGTAAATCAAAACGTTCGTAGAATGACATAGAAAACAAGATCAAAGTATTACTCTTTGCAATTTATTTTTCAACATACTCTCAACAGACATCAATACATTAAGACCAGCGATGTTCCAGCTTCATTACACCATTTTAGCTATGATTTGTAGAACTCCACATCCTAGTATATGGGTCTCAATCTCTCCACAGCAATCCTGCTACATCAGCGTATTTGTCTCCGCCCAGCTCCATCT
Source organism: Phorcus lineatus (assembly GCA_921293015.1). Taxonomy (NCBI): domain Eukaryota; kingdom Metazoa; phylum Mollusca; class Gastropoda; order Trochida; family Trochidae; genus Phorcus; species Phorcus lineatus. Next base: position 34,704,872 of record OV121088.1, read on the forward strand.
TATATCCTGATAGCCTTCGGCCTAAAACGCTCGTATCGCTTACGGCTGGTTACTCATGGCTATTTATAGCCTACAGTGACATTTGTTTGAATTCTCTTCCGGGTGGTGCCGCTATCGCGGAATGCGAGTCATTTCATTGGCTTGCTATATTTAGCGATACGAGCGATTTAGGCCGAAGGATGTCAGGGTATATGATGGAGCTAGGCGGAGACAATTACGCTGATGTAACACAACTGAAATCTGGGAAGTATTGTGGATATGGAAGAATTACAAAGCCACATAATCTCAATCGGTTGTGGCAGTGACAGCAACATGTGCTATGTGGACGGGATCATTGTCCTGCAGCACTCCGGCACTGACCTTCCCTCGCTGCTTGACCTAAACGGCTGCCCAGCATTAGCATTTTATGCCCCGTTGATAGTTTTGCCCTTGCCCAAGTAATCTATCATGATGATACATTGGCTATCCCAAAATTCCGAGGCTATTAACTATCCAGCGGGATAGGGTCGGGAATCCGCACGATTCCACTGTTTGCTTTGATTTTTCGTTTTAGGGGTAGAGTGATGTACCCACGTCTCGTCCTGGGTGAATAATCGTTTCAGGAAATTTTCCTTGTCTCCCCTGAATTGAGAAGTTTGCCTATTCCCACTTATTCTAAGGAGCATAAGATTATTCATACAGAAATATTGGAAAAAGATTTAAAAGCAGTGGGAGGACTCAGCCTTGTATCACAGAATGTAACCAGAACGTCAAACGAAATATTCTCTTGTCTTCACATCGGTCTGTAAATTCATTTGTGAGTAAACACGCTCCAAGCAGTTTCAAGTCTGTTATAACCAGTCTGTTTGAGAAGCACACAGACGTACGTGAAGCAGAGACACTGTTAGTAAAGGAAAAACTGTAAGACCAATCAAATACTAGAAAACAATTCAGCCATATCATCACCACAGAACGAACTCTCACTGTCTAATTAGTCTTTATTGGATCCCATTTCTGATACCGATCTGAGCCACCAGACCAATCCCTAGGGTGGAACCAGGACTGAAGTTGTTTACAAGTAATATTATAACCATGACAGTTTGCCATCTTTTTCCAGTTTGTAACCCCGAGCGCAACATACAACACGTACTCCAAGGAATGACTCCAATTCTTTAACAACGCTTTCATTCCCACCTACGACCAAATCATACACAAGTGACGGAATAGCTGAATGCCACATCGTATAGAATTCCCCATCATTTGTAGCTTGTAAGGAGCGACATTTTGCTATCCTCAAGGTGGCCTTTGACTGAATTGGAACCACCAAAAAGACACTTGAGAATTGTACTACTCTAAGAAGTTAGCATGGCCTTTTACAATACAGTCAAAGGCTCAGTTCGTTACCAAAATTAATGTAAAATCTGGAAACATAATTATAAATGATTCGCTTCAATGGCAAATAGGAAGTAACTCTATGAGAATATTTCGAACTCGCCGGTCGTGTCACCAAGATGGTGCCGTTATTTCTAGATGCAAATCATTTCACTGGCTGGCTGCATTTTTACCGATATGAGACATTTGAAATATCGAAGGCGCATACGACAACTAATGATGATAGAAAAAGTCAAAATAAAAAACTTTAGAATTTAAATTGTGCCCCCAAAAAACATATTCATAAGACTAGCTGCGTGTGTTACAATTTCGAATTCCGACAGCTTATATTCTACGAGGGAAGGAATATGGGGGTTAATAGAATTATCGTCTACCTCCCTATATTACAATTGATAACATGGTAACAAATCATTGTTTTATTCAATTCAATTTCGCGACTTTGGTGCAATCTACTAGGCTTTAACAGCGTCCCGTGTAAACAAGACCCTTGATAATAATAAGGATATTAATATGGCGCTAATCCACGTCACTGAGGGATATGCTATAAGCGCATCCTGCATTATCGCACTGGTTTAAGCCAAGCTGCCGGTTACAGCGCTTAAAGGTCACCTCCAACACAATCTACACCAGGTACCCAATTGGTACTGCTGGGTGACCAGAGACACAATTTGAATAAAATCTCTTGGAGACACCACAAGTTTTTTCACTTGTGTCTTAGTGATCATGAGGGGCAGGGATAACCCTTCAAACTCTCAGTTAATACAACAATGATCGGGTAACCAACCCATCAAGTTTTTTCACTTGTGTCTTAGTGAGGGGCAGGGAATAACCCTTCAAACTCTCAGTTAATACAGCAATGATCGGGTAACCCACCCATCCAGAAGGTCACGCTGAACTTCACTGATAACAGTCAACTGAGCGATTGATTAAAATCTATTTATTCATGAAAACTGGATTGAAAAATATACCTTACAAGAGTACAATTAAAACATAGTATTAAACAAATACCAACTTTTTAGAGACCATATGGAAAGAATTTATTTTTCATCATTTACAATAAAATGTTGACAGATATCCACTTATCTAACGAATAGCAAAGAAACCAACATGCCCATGCGCTGTCAGCATGTTTACTGTCACACCCTGTATTGTGACGTTATCAGATCTGGGTGGTTGAACAAACATTTCTTAGCTCGCTGTCTAGATATCTATTCGTTGAAAAAGACCATCATTATTTTATTTTCTTCTTTCCTTACAGTAGGTAATTGATTATTTTTGGCGGAAATTATGAGGATTATTACCTTTTGTGCCATTTCACAATTCATGTATTTGATATTCATGACGAAAACATCTTTAAGTCATTTACCATTTAGCGGACTCTAGTCCAAGCGTATTGTGATGGAGATAAAAAAAAAACCCATTTGATGTGAAGGGTGATGTGAAGGGTCATGAGAGGGGTTTTGAAGTAGGGTAAAGAACCTCCAGAAAGGAAATAATTTATTCACCTATGTTGGTGAAATAAAAATTCAATATTTCACCACGAAGAAAAACATTCAATTATTCCTATTGTATGGTCTGAACAATCACATTTTTGTAGATGTTTTCTTTCTTTGGCACTTTTTACTCATGTGTGATTGTTAATAGACTTATTCAGTATATTTGTATACTTAACCTTAAATGTAAATATATAGGTACTAGGTTTACTGACGGTTTAAGTCTGTTGGAAATCAATTCAAAGTGGGAGGGAAATCTCATTGTTTACATTTTCAAAGGTGTAATACGATAAGTGAAACAGTGTAGTTCAGAAAAGATTCCTCACATTATTGAGTGAAGGAAAGGCTGCTGTCAGTGTAGAAACTTCCAAAATATCCAAGCAAGGGAGGTGAAATGAAAAGGAAAGTGTCACTTACCTTTCTGTTTTTTAAAATGAATATAATTTAAGACATTATTAATTATAAAAATGTATTATAATTGAGTATTGTATTTGATGAAAACACTTTCCACCATATCATCGCAATGAATCAAGGCTTAACGAAATTTTCTAAGTGACGAGTCATTTCGATACTTAGCATTTTGTAGTAAGGAATTCTGCCATTCGTCAACATCTACATAATTATGAAAATCCACAATTTATGTCAACTATAGTTATCGAGATTCTCAAGCATACATATAGGCATACCAAGTGATAGATCTTAGGAAATTACCTACCCTTGGCCTTTTGATAGAATAACCTTCATGTGCATGATTCAGATAGCAGAATAGGTAATCAAACGTGGTGTACTAAATGGATGTCAGCACGTTTTATTACGGTGAAAGAGATCTAAAAATGGAAAAGAAATGTTACCAAGTGCAAATCAATCCTCCTAAATGGGTATCTGGCAGTTTCTGTATTATGTTTTTATCACTTTAGAATTGAATCTTCGAGTGAAAGATTAACATTTTGAAAATGTATATGAAAGAATACATAAAAGCCATCTAAATACTCAGAATGATTAAAAAAATCTGCATGTTTCTTCTAAAAGTAAGCTTCATGGTAATTTAAAATTTTCATTGTCACTTGGTTTTTACATTTTGACGTTATACACGAAAGCCCTGTGACACTTACTTTCTTTCCTATTTCTGATTCGGGTAAAGAAAAACAATAATCTGTTCTCTGTCAGAAACTCATTCATTCTCTATCAATGTTTTCTTATTGTTTGGACAAGTCCATTATTTGATAATGGTAACATTGTAGTTAACTTCGGTGCAACTAACCATAACTAATGTTCCGTGTCAGAAACTCATTTATTCTCTATTAATATTTTCTTATTGTTTGGACAAGTCCATTAGTTGGTTGGTAAAGGTAACATTGTAGTTAACTTCGGTGCAACTAACCATAACTAATGTTGTTATCACTCTAATACATCAGTAGTATTGTTCGTAGATGATAGATGTAGGCGAGGGTATACCTTTACCACTTCCTATCTTACCATGTTCTGTTTTATTTCTATGGAGTCTTAAAGCTTTAGTGGCAAAGAAGGATTGGCTACATATTTGATATGTGTGGTTAGCAGCAGCTTGTGGTATAGATTTTATTCTTTCACCTACCTATACCACTTCCTATCTTACCATGTCCTGTTCTTCTTTTATGAGTCTTAACGCTTTAGTGGTACAGAAGGATTGGCTACATATTGATATGTGTAGTTAGCAGCAGTTGGTGGAATGGATAAAATGCATGTTTAACTCTTGTTCCTACCTCTACCACTTTCTATCATGCCATGTCCTGGGGCATTTCTTTGAATATAAAAGTTTGAGTGGTAAAAACAAATCGGCTATATATTTTATATGCGTGATTAGGAGCAGCTTTTGGTATGGATAAAGTGGATGATTTACTCTTTTCCTACCTTTACCTCTTACTTTCATACAATGTGTCTTACGGAGTCTTAAAGAGCCACTCCGTGAGTTGTTGGAGTCATATATGCCAGACTTAATCAATGGTGTCATTTGATCGCAAAGTATCGAATGTTACCAAAGAGACACATTTTAAATTTTATTGTTTTTTTCACAGTGACAATATGAAGGTAGAACGTAGCAATTATGATCGAAAACCGGACAGTGGCGCGCGTCAAATCGTCAAACGTAATTTTGGAAACTTATCTAAAACAGTCATGAGGGCGGTTAAGAGTTGATAGTGTTTTATTTAACTAGTATCTTTGTATATTGGACGTGATATCTACACCTCTGTGCATTTGTAAGGCTGTTAGGCTTTAGATCTTCATGGAAAACCAGTATTTGTCATATATAAGACGTCTGACATGTGTGATCAGCAGCTCCATTTGTGGAACATTTTGCAACATGGAAATTTTGCTTGCAGGATCTACATTAAGATGAACCTTTTTTGACAAAATTGACGAAAATACACAAACTCTTCTACAATTCCTTTGACGTTCTGAATTCTACTTGTTTGTGAATTGCTGATAGCAATATCCACAAGTAAACACTGGACAAGGGTTATCATTTGACATTTTATGTAATTTTTCTATAGACGACCCTAAACTACTATTGACTCTCTAGTAAGTAACTCTCTATACATCCCTGAGATATTTGACTTTTTGTTAAAGGTTATTCACCTAAACTTAATTACTTAGATTTTATGTAGTCCTTGAATACAAAATGTGCTTCTCTGGCTATAGAGAACCAGACTGTACTAAAACTTAATGAAACTAATACATTTGAATAACCGCGAAAAACATCAAACTAATGAAAACCATAACCTTAAAAATCAAATGCTGACGTGTAAATGATAAATTACCTTTGATTTGGTTGGTTTCAAGAAGCGAGTTCAGTTAGTCCATGTAAGAGAAGTTCACTTTTTGCTGAATTCAGGAGAATGTGATGGGGGGGGGGGGGGGGGGGGGGGTATTTCCACTTTTATACAACTAGTAACCTCTAATAACAATCCTGACTACTATTGACAATTTCAAGTTTAGAGGTAAAACTTGGTTAACAAAAATCTGCTTCAAAATGCTCTATTGAGCGTCAAGAGGCGATAGGGAGTTGAATAACACATGTAATTTTTCAGCCTTGACAAGTTAAGGTGGAGGTAGTGATCCAGTAAGTTATGTTTTAAAAGCCTTCTTACTCGTTTTGTACCCATTTCCCAAAACTTCGGAATCTTGAACAGTACATACTCAGTCTGCGACTGCTGAGGTGTAACGAAACATAATGTCAGGCAGTATGTATTCGTGAGAAGCACAAGTTCACACCCATGTCTCTTTGTATACATTTTCAATGGAATTTGTCGTCCTTGACTGCATCTGTTTTTGTCAACTTGAATGTGACTTAAATAGAGCCAAGATATCAGTTCAAGTCGTCTATTTAAAGGTGCACCTTTAACTCTTAAATGCTAAAAATTATCACATTTTCATGTTTTTGATTGCAAATTAATAAAGAACATAAAATATTAAGAAGTCGAAATTCTACGTCCTATCTACATGTATATTAGTTAAATGACCCACTAAGCATAACCAACTTAGATTTCGTGTTGTCAGCTATAAATCAGTATAGGTGTTGTTTTTTTAAAAAAACATTAAAAAACTTAAATAAAAATGGAAATAATAATGGGTTCGGTTCCTGCTTCCTATTATTTGTAGCAGAAAATCGCAATAATTTGAATCTCACCTCCGAGTTAGAGTAAACTCATGCATGGAAACAGCACAATATAAATGCACTAAATGCACTATTAATATTATTATTATAAATCCAGATCAATTGCAAATAAAGTTCAATGAGAATTGCAACCTTTCGCCGAAAAGGGTGCCGTTTTTCAAACATCCTGCTACATCAGCGTATTTGTCTCCGCCCAGCTCCATCCTTTACCCTGATATCCTTCGGCCTAAAACGCCCGTATCGCTAAATATAGCAAGCCAAAGAAATTACTCGCTTTCAGCAATAGCGGCACCACCCGGATGAGATTTAAAACAATTGTCAATATAGGCTATAGATAGCCATGAGTAACCAGCTGAAAGTGATACGAGCGTTTTAGGCCGAAGGATATCAGGGTATATGAAGGAGCTGGGCGGAGACAAATATGCTGATGTAGCAGGACGTGCTTCAAACAGTAATTTTGACTGGTAAGCAGCAAGAAACTTGGAAATTGACACATAAACATTCAAATATTTCAAGAGGTATTGAAATAAACATATGGCTGAATTAAAACAGATGCTATTAATTTTATTCACTGAGTTGAACCTTTCATCACCTGTTTATTTACAATGGTAGCTATAACTTACCTTATTACATGTATATTCCGAATGGGTTGTAGTGATGCTGCGGTTTCTACATCACCAAATCGTGTGTGACATCAGATTTGGTTATAAAATTAGAAACATCGCCTTAATAAACTCAAGCGTTGAGGTTTTTGCCATAACTGAAATTTGAGTACACGAGAGCTGGATTCAAAGAAGTTATTTAGAGCATGACTGTGTTATAACATGTGATAGGTGGGCACAGTATTATTGGAAAGTGGGCAGTCATCCATCAAGATAACTAAATCTTGTCTTCAGCACTTAATTATACCAATGTTGATAATCTCGAGAAATACAAACTTAGTTACTTTTATATCAGATGTTTTTTTAGTCAAATATGTCAAACTTAATCATTGGTGTTATTTTATCAAGAAGTAGTAGTTGTTTCAGAAAATCAGAATCCTAATGCTTTGGTTCAGTATAGTAAGGACGTGTATGAATAGATTTAAATCCTTGAGTATAGTGACAATAAACGGGTTAAAGTCGTGATTTGTGATCGAAAACCGGACAGTGGGGCGTTCCACTGACTCAAAGGTAATTTTAGAAACCTATCTACAGCAGACACAAAGACAAACATATGGGTTGTTTGTGTTAAGTAGGTCCTTTAAGTAATGTACACAGTAAAACGGTCACATAACTTTTAACATTTATAGGGCCGTTTCCGATTATCATCGAAAACCCCAAAAAAAAAAATAATTTGAGCATTTTTGGGATAAGGATGCGAGTTTAGGGAGGCGATTTTAACTTAAATCAGGTCATAAAGTATTTCGATTTTACTAAAGCAAATTGCCACATTGTCAATCATGAGACTCTGTGTCACTTTAACTTTGGTAGCTAGCTACTCTTTCATTCAACAGTTTTTCCCGTGAAGATTAAAATTGATTTATAAAAGATCAGTTTTTCAATCAAATAGAATCGTGCATTTATATTTATAAATATGTTATAAATTTTAGTAAGATAACTCGTATTATTTCGTGAACAATCGATCGCATGAAGAAAGTAAATATACCATCGTGATCACTGTCGTTTTCTCTCTTAAAAAATAATAATTTATTTACATTTTTAAAAACAACAATTTAATTACAATCTATGAAACAATAAGTCATAGTCTCATTTTTGTAAGGCAACTAAACTGAACTAATTATTCTTCACGAACAAAATCTGATCACTAACACAAATATTTCCTGTCGCGTTTGTCAGATTATATAACTAGTAACCATGTATATTGGACGTGATATCTACACCTCTGTGCATTTATAAGGCTGTTTTTAGATTTTAATGGAAAACCAGTATTTGTTATATATATGCTTTGGACATGAAAATTTAAGATGTTTTGATTTTCATTTTGATGCCCGTTTTACAATTTTGGATGAAGTAGCTTATTGGCGTAAGCCGTTTCAGACCGATGAGGTACCGAATCAAGTGCAATCCCATCGCGAGTGCGAAACACCGGAAATCTAGTAATTGTAGCGCCGATACTTATGACAGACGCATTCTTCATTGAGTTAACCACCTTTTTGTTATTTCAGTATTTGAAAAAGGGTTAGCTATTAGCTCTTTAATTTGGATATTCAGCTGGGAAAGTTTATGTGTTCTTCGTCACGGCGTTGGCGAAATGACGTGGTAAGGACTAACGCTCGCAAAACACGTAAGATTAGGGTAGGGTAGGGTATTTTGAACTTAATTATTGAGGGCTAGAATGCCTGCAGAGTTCTGAAAATTGTTGCAAACGTCAGGGGAAAGATTTCTGTGGGTGGTGAACTATTTGTCCGGCATGCATTACAATTTGCCTTGCAAAAATGAGACAATGACTTTAACGGAGTAACAGTTCACGTTGATTGAACTTTTGCGTGAAAAACGCCTTTGCCGTTTATAATCAACGCATTATCATTTTAAACTTCAATTTTTATCACAAAAAATACATTGACCCAGTGATAAACATCTCAGCATTCTACAGTTAAAATTTCCGAATATTGATAACGTCTTGGTGGCCTTTTTTGTACGACGTTGACCTATATCCACAAAATGTTAGCGGCACTGAGCGAGTGCATAGCGTCAAATGACGGGCATCAAGAGGGTAAACCTGTCCTTATCCTACGTACGTCTCTGCCCTAAAAATCATTTTGTGTTGGCCGGTGCGTTGGGATTGCTAAATTCAAATGTGAATGGCATGACTAAAGTCATTTTATTCCGATTCACTACAACCAATGCAATTGATATATCTTATGATAATCCTTGTTTAGTGTTGTAAAGTTATTATGTTTCAGAGGTTCGAACCCGTCTCTGTTCATTGAAAAGTTACCTTTACCATGGGATACATTGAAACTCCGTGCATCATCCCTGTTTTCGTAACGCTGTCAGGAGTATACGCGCCACATGTGCTTCCGTAAACCAAAACAAACCAAAAATGTCGTCTCAAGGAATTTCACAGCTTACAGAAAGATCTATGTGGTGTAAAGCTCTTGATAAGATGGAAATCTTAACCAAGAACTACAAAAGTGCTGAGTATAGGTGAATTGTTATCTAACTGTTGATGTTGAGTATGTGAAATACCAGATTGTCCGGTTTTCGATCACTTTCATTCTTGTTTCGAAATATTAGTAACTTGTCTAACTAGGTTGCATAGGAAATTTAGAGAATATATCCACATTAAAAAAAAGTATGTTTCTTACATCCGTGTGGCCACATAACAGGGACAAGGAAAATTAAAGGCTCTACGTACAAGTGTTTTTTACAGGTAGTTTGACAGTAAGTCTTGGCTTACTCCATTTGTAAACTATTCATTTAAAACATTTCATATTAATATTCCTTAATTACATTCAAAAATAACAATTCTTAGTTTACGACACTATAAATACAATCACGAGTACATTATCAATGGATACTCATTATTTAATCTTTCAATCATTATTGACTCATATATTGTATCTCATACATGCTCTCGATAAGTTTTAAAAAAATAATCGACACATGCCATGGTCAAACTTTTACTCAGAATTACAACAATACCTTTAATTGTCATTCTACTGAACCAAAGCGTATCAAAATGATACTTTTCAGCAAAAGTTAGTACTTCTTGATAAAATAAAATAATTCATAAATTTGGGCAGGTGTACTCCAACAACATTCCATTATGCCACAGTGTTATCATATTTTGCAGGATTGACTCCGATGTTTCAGCTTTGGAAGATGTTGTAAAGTCTCTTGCGGTGACTGTAAAATCTCTAGAGACTCAAGCAAGTTCTGAACAGGAAACGGATGTTGATATCATTCGATATCTCACAGAGACCTTCAGGTGTTTACGAAACGCCTGTGCAGGATGTTCAAGAAATCAGACACACCTTGGCGGAACTGACTGTTTAGCCAGCACTCTTGAATTACTGCATTTTCTTCATAAAAAAAGTGAATCTGAAATTGACACATTGTTGAAATGTTCACTGCAGTTTATTGGAAACTTTTGTGTTGGAAACCCGCCAAACCAGAAGATTGTGTGTGAAACATTCCTTAAACTATTCAGGTAATATTTTTGTTTAAACTTTTGTCTTATTTCTTACGATAACATTATTTAAAGCATTTTTAAGATTCATTAAAGATTTACAATATGTAGATTAAATATGGTTAAATATTTCTATTTTATATTATAATTTAGAGACATTTGCTCTAAAAGACACCAGGGTTTGGTACGAACTACGTTGAAACAGGTAGGCTGATGTAGCATAATGGAATAACTGTGAATTGGTATTTGTCCCACTGCTGTGATCATCCCATGTTTAACCTAAGTTTCTCATGCAGACATCTATTGTCTTCGACTAACGATGACATCGTCAACTACACCTGTATGGTTCTCCACAACTGTCTGTTGCCGGGGGTAACAGACTCATCATGTCAGCTCCCACACAACCTCAGCTTCACTGACAACAACTTTGCGGCGGTTGTCTGTACAGCGGTACAAGCTGCTGTACTTCGGGATCTAGAGTGGGGGTCAGTTGATTGAAGTCGCTGTCTCATCTTGGCATTTTCAAATATTTATGCATGTCAGGCAAACAGTCCATAAATTACACTTTGTATTCTGTCATGTATCAAGGCCCAAATATTTTTCTTGAAAAACATTGCATGTCCCTTTAAAAGTATGATCCTCTATATATCATCTAATGCATGGTTGATCTTAAATAACCATGTTGTTATCTAAAGGTAGTCCTACTTCTTGAGACTATGAGGTCATAAAGTCGAGGTCCTAATGCATAAAATCAAAGTTTGACTGCATACAAATAAAAAGCCTGAAGAAAAACATATTATGGATAAAAACACATGTAAAATATTTTTTTTGTTTTTTGGAAGCTATTTGTAAAGTGTTCATTGACAGCCAGTGTGTTGATGAAGGGTAAAGGGGATATATATCTGCTTTCAAACTGAAATGTCTTCTTTTGCAGGTTGTTTGTTATTGAAGATTTACTTCAGATTAGCAACTTCTGCAAGATGTTCTTTGAGAAATTCAGCGTGATTGAAAGGTGGGCGTTTTGAGTATCTCATTAGTTAAGTGCAAGTGGCAAGCAGGTGCCTGCAAATACGAACAATTCTCATACATTGAAACATTTAAAAGAGCAATCAAACTTTTTATGTTTTTGCAAGTTAAAGGCACTATTGCACGTTTTACACATTCAAATTGACTGATTTGGGCATTTGAGGATATATGCACTTACTAGAACTATCTTTAATGCAATAAATGCTTAATATTCTTTACAACTTAACTGCAATAAACAATGCAAAGACTGCCATTGATCACTAAGGATATTATGAAATTGTAAGAGTCGGTCGTGCACAAGATTGGAAATATTGTTTGTTGAAATGACTGAACAAGGAAGGTATGCAACTTTTGAAACCTTTATCTATCAACTGAGAAAAAAGGATGATATATTCTTTATCAAGTTCAATCTATACCTTCACTGAAGTTTTATACACAGTACACACATTTGGAAAGAAAAAATATTAGGAATACTGCTGCCTTAACCATAGCAGCTAAGGTGCCATTTTTAGTATTTAAGAATTTACTTGATCACCAAATAGGTACATTTATTCCAATGACAGATTATCTGAATGCAAACTATCAGTGATTTTGAGAAACCTGTATCATCTGTGTGCAACTTATATTTATGACGAAACATTTGCGCGGGTCATTGCCTTTAAAGAAGTTGTAATATTTCACAATATGTGTGTTCTATGCATGTTCTTGTCTCAAATAACAAACTATGAAATTGTCTCCCTGAAGTATTGAACTTTCATGAAATAAGGCACAAAAAGGAATTTAAATGTTGAAAGAATATTCTTTCCTTATTCATCTACTTAAAATTCATCTGAGATGTTAATTTGCTAATCTTTTAAATTATAGTATAATTTGAAATTTTAGTTTTTTTATGGTTTTCTGCACATTATAGCATTAAGTGATTCCTTCCGCATAATAGTAAATTTAGTGAATATTATGAATATGATTACGAAAGGGTACAATTATTGCTGTAATTGAGAATCTTGTATTTTACTAACAGGTTGTTTATTGTGGAGGTGCTGATCGTAATGTTGAAGAAACTTGACAGCGGAGAGGGTACAAGACAAGTCGTTGCCATCGACAACCTCCAATACTTGACCTCTGACCTCAAAACGCAATGTCTACAGATACTACAAGCTGGAGTGTCAGACTCCGACCACTCTCAGGTAAACTCAGCCTGCAAACTTTGAAATTAGCTGAAGAGCTTATAAGTTAATCAGTTCTCAATATTTTTTTTACGAAACTTGGTATGTAGTTAGGTCTAGTGATTTCCATGGAAACAATTTAAACTTTGTACATATATATGGGTAGGGTAATTTTTCCAACCTATATCTAAAAATCTAATGAGTATTATATTCCTAAACCTGGTATATGGTTAGATCTAGTGCTTGGTTTGTGCCTTTTGCTACTTTGGTTATTCTTAATTTTGCATTTTTCTTGGTTTCCATGGAAACAATTTGAACTTTGTGCATATTGGGGGCTGTAGTTGTTAATTATAATATTTGATGACTGTGTCTCAGTATCAATTGTCACATTCTCTACAATAAAGAAGTTGACAAATATATAAAACTCTTCCTTATGCTTCATTGAACTTGTATATTTCACGAGTCACTATTATGTCAAGTTAATTGATGATAATATATTAACCTTTTTAAATGCGTATACATGAATTACCCGTGCACATTTTAAGCAGATACGCATCCTATCTGGAGCCCTGTGTTTCATCTCACTTTGCTGAAAGATTTGATTTATATGGGCTATTGAACAATGTATCATGTGTCTTTTTTTTTAAAGAAAGTATTCATTGATACCACAAAAATATCATTACCATTTTGGTCGAAACCCCCGTAGTATGATACATACTAGGTGATACACAATGGTGATACATTCAAGGGAGACTATCCTTCAATGCCATGTTTTCATTTCAATTTGAAAGCACCATAACACATTTTTAAAAAATCTTATTTCTTGAAATTTCAAACAATTTTTAAACATCTGATTATTAGTGTTTCCCCAAGGTTGAAAAAAGGGCAGGGCATATTGATTTAAAAAAGGGCACTTACATACAAATTCATTTGAAAGTATGTTTCGAACGAAATCATCGTTATATTCTGTAAAAAGTTTTCTTCACACTTATGTCAGTTCTAGCAATCAAAAATATATTTGATAACTGTCTGAATCTTATGAATAAATTCAGCAAAACATCAAATTTATTTAATAAATCTTAAGTGAGTTACGGAATTTCAAACATATGAATTTCACTCATTACATCAAATGAGATTATTCAGCTGTGTCCACCAGAAATCCCCCTACTATTCCTGTGTCTAGCTGTGCCCTGACGAAACAAAGCATGTATTATTAGTTTATTCACAGTTTCTTTTGTCAAATGCTTGTAATTTCTAATATCATGGCTATGATGAGCTTTTCATACCTTAGGATAAGTGTTTTATGTGAAATACAATTGGGACATTGTAAATAACTTCAATTGTACATGTTATTCTGAAGAAGGGAAACATGAAATTTAGGCCAGCAACAAGGCAGGGCGCTCTGGATAAAGGACAGGGCAGGGGCATGGCGAAACACTAATTACTCAGACTGATTATCCTTAAAAACTTATCACCAAGCTAAAAATGCGCCTTTTGCACATTTGAGTTAGGGAAATTATGTCTCCTCCGGAAGGGTCAGGAAACATATTGGTTTTGGCCGGGTTCCCGTCAGCATTCCCATTTGTTTCCGGAGCAAAACTCTGAAATTACTTGACCAATCTTCACCAAATTTGGTATACATGTTCTTCATATCATGTAGATGTGCCTTTCGGGGTTTCAGCTTCTTTTATATTTCATATTTTTTTGTTTCCATGGCAACAGTTTGGACTTTGATATTTTGAAGGGTAGGGTTTGTTTCCGGAGCCTAACTCTGAAACTACATGACCAATCTTCATCAAATTTGGTATGCATCCTCTTCACATCCTGTAGATGTGCCTTTCGGGGGTTTCAGCTTCTTTTATATTTTATATTTTTTTGTTTCCATTGCACCAATTTGGATTTTGATATTTTTAAGGGAAGGGTGTCCGGAGCATAAGTCTGAAACGACTGGAGCACATTGTTATTATTGGAGTTCATAGTTATAATTTTTCCTATTTTATTGGCCCAATTCGGCTTGTATAGCTACTTCATTTATCTTTCTTTATTTCATCCCTCTGTCTTTTATCAGTCAGCCATATAATACTGTAACATACCTTAAATTTTATTTGAGTCTAAAGAATATGTAAGGAGTATACAAAAACCAAATTATATTGAAATGAAATTATTCTATTTTTTGCTTGTAGCTGAAATTTCAGATTGAGTGCCAATAATTTGTATACATTTCCTGTGTCCATGTGTATTTTACGTGCATTGTCTTTTACTGCTATTATTCCAGGCCCTCCTGCTGGTGAAGATATTGGAAGCAATCTGTGAAGCTACGTCAATGCATTCCTTGTATGGAAACTTTCAGGACGACACTGAGTTACTTGTTTCTTCCATCAGTAAGTGTTATGGATCAAACCAACTTTCCTTGCAAGTCTTAACTTGTGCCATTTTCCATCACAGGCTAGTTTAAGGTATGCTGCTTTGCCTCATCTTTTGTGTGCAAGCTCTTTGGCCTACTGCATCTGAACTTGATAGTTATATACGAAATCTCCTGCATGATGATGAGAGATCACACTCAAGTCATCAGCTTTGGAACAAAGCACCAAGGTTTGAATTAGCCGCTGAATGAGACTGTGAGACTGCATTGAATACATGAATTTTGGTGCAGAGCAGCAAGGTTTGAATTTACTGCTGAATGAGACTGTGAGACTGCATTGAATACATGAATTTTGGTGCAGAGCAGCAAGGTTTGAATTTACTGCTGAATGAGACTGTGAGACTGCATTGAATACATGAATTTTGGTGCAGAACAGCAAGGTTTGAATTTACTGCTGAATGAGACTGTGAGACTGCATTGAATACATGAATTTTGGTGCAGAGCAGCAAGGTTTGAATTTACTGCTGAATGAGACTGCATTGAATACATGAATTTTGGTGCAGAGCAGCAAGGTTTGAATTTACTGCTGAATGTGACTGTGAGACTGCATTGAATACATGAATTTTGGTGCAGAGCAGCAAGGTTTGAATTTACTGCTGAATGAGACTGTGAGACTGCATTGAATACATGAATTTTGGTGCAGAACAGCAAGGTTTGAATTTACTGCTGAATGAGACTGCATTGAATACATGAATTTTGGTGCAGAGCAGCAAGGTTTGAATTTACTGCTGAATGAGACTGTGAGACTGCATTGAATACATGAATTTTGGTGCAGAACAGCAAGGTTTGAATTTACTGCTGAATGAGACTGCATTGAATACATGAATTTTGGTGCAGAACAGCAAGGCTTAGAATAACTGGCTATTATGACTTTATGAGTTATGACTTGTGAGGTAATGGAGATCAAGTAAAGTCACTGTTTTTTGTGACGTGAGCATGGGGTAGTAATCATCATGTGTAAATGTGAGTTTAAGAGTTCTTATTTTCATCAGAATTTTGGAGGATTTGGATCTGTGAATTTGTTCTTTGATTAGAACTTAAGAAAATCATTTGCAAAACTTTATGAAACTTGGAATATGAAGCAATCACTTTGTGTAGTGCCTTTTTGGGTGGTCAACGTTTTTGGGATATCTATATCTAACATCTTACTGAAAATAAGGATGTGGCAGAATTATCAGGTGAATGTTCAATTCATTTGTAAGGATTTGATAAGTAATCAAAGATAACATTACATACAAAATTCTGTGTGTCATTATTTCCATTTTGATTGTTATGTTGTATTTAAAATTGTTTTGCAGATTTACTTCATGGCGTTCACTCAATCGGCCGTGAGGGGGCTAATCACTTCACGTCAGTGGAGAAGATGATGGAGACAGATGGCATAGACTCGGACCATCCTGCTTTCGGTCTGAAGAGAGATCTCGTACGACTCATAGCGAACATGGTCTACAGGCACAAGGGGAACCAGGACAAGGTAAAAGTTTAAAAAATTGTCATAAAATTACAGAAGCGTATACATGATGTGTTGAAGAAAACAGCACAGTTACTACAATTTGTACATTACATATCCTGACCTGTTTATCTGTATATAGGTAAGAGAGCTAGATGGTATAGCGCTGATTTTGGACCAGTCGAACATGGATGGGCGGAACCCTTGTATCCTTTTACATTGCTGCCTTATATTTCCAAAACATGCTACTCATCATAATTTGTGAACCCAAATGTGAAAATATGAATTGACTACCCGTACATAGATTACGAATTACATTGATACAAATGATTTTAAAAATAGTAACTGTCTTTCATAGGAATAAAGAAGATGATCACTTGTCATGCACTTTTACATAAAACGTATTGTTTAAAAAGCTAGAAATGCCATGTTTGTTTTTGTTTTGTTGGTGTATTTTTTTTAAGGGGGTTCGGGTGGGGTGAACCGCTTAGTGTTAGCTTCTTGAAGCTTGGCAATGTGCAGTGAGTGACCTCCTTTGCCAAAATTGTGTTTCAAAAGTATTTTGTCAGTAGCACATAAACATTCTCAAAGGGTAAAAGACAGCAAGATTTGTATAAATAAGATTCAGTGTAATGGGGATTTTGTCGCCAAGGGTAGAGCCAGAGAAGATGTAAACATCAATAGAAAGAAAATTCAATAACTTTATCTTAAGCATTGTTCTAAGTATCAGAGGGATGAACAATTTTGCATCATCATCTGATTATCAAATTAGCCATCATTAGGTGCAGATAAAGTTTTTAAGAGTTCTGAATTTCTTCTTTTACCATGAAATTGAATTTACCTGAAATATGAGAGAATCAATCATAAGTAGGTATAAATGTATAACAGTGGCTCCATTTAAAGTTGTTTGCTCATTCATTGCCTCCTTGACCTGCTAGACATCAGTCAGTGGGTGGTTCTGGCAGTACGGAACCTATTGGAGAACAACGAAGACAACAAACGGTTCCTGTCAGGGCTCAGACTGGAAGGACTCTCCAACAATGTGGAAATGCTGCAAGAGTTTGGAATCAGTGCCGAAGTCTGCGGGGACAAGGTCGTTGTGAAGCGCCCGGACGACCATGCAGAGAAATGACTTGTTTATGAAAACTACCCAAGATATTTCAGTTGATAAATTTTAAAAGGGAAAAATGTTTTATAATACATGGACTTTGCCTGATGTTGATCTGTAATGGAAAAGTTGTCCATCTGAGTTGAAGGTAGCTTCTGCTTTAGTTGGGGCTTTCTCAAGGTCCAAGTCTGCCCTAGATTGAGCAATGATTTGTATCTATCATGTATACTATAGCTCATCGTGTCTCAGGGTAAAACGTGTAGGCTCTCACTTACCTCATATACCCCTTTGATGTAACAACACTAAAACTTACGCGCTGTGAACTGTTCCATTACTGATCAAGCCCATGGGCTTAGCCAAGGGGTATATGAGTCAAGCATTTCACCCTGAGGCAAGATGGCAATGACTTTTAGAATCGAATAATGACTGGTTTTTGTCTCTTGTGAATGAAATCAGCAAAGTGCTTTGAGAGTCTCTGAATTTACAACCACATGGACTCAGTGACAAGATCATAGGTTGAGGTAACCACTTTGACACTTCCTACTTCCATCTGAGTTCAAGACAGCTTCTGCGTAAGTTGGTGCTCTCTGAAGGTCCGAGTCTGCCCTAGATGTATGCAATGGCTCATCCTGTCTCATATACCCCTTGGATACTGCGCTGTGAACTGTTCCATTACTTATCAAGCCCATGGGCTTATCAAAGGGGTATGTGAGTGGAACGAGAACGTTTTACCCTGAGACAGGATGGCAATGGCTTTCAGAATTGAAGTGTGAAGTGTCTGATGAAATCAGCAAAGTGCTTTGAGAGTCTCTAAATTTTCCAACCACACAGACTCAGTGACAAGATCTTAGGTTGAAGTAACCAATTTGACACTTCTTATTCCACTGGTATGTTACAATATGCTATTGTCGTCATCTTATCTGTCTGTCTGTCTGTCTGTCTGTCTGTCCGGCTGTGAGTAATCAAAATCCATGAAATAAATCTTTTCTAAAAATTTGCATCAGCATTACTTTGCTACTGAAGTGAGGCTATTTGATATAATCTGTAATATTAATAATGTTTTTTTTTCATTTCAATGGAAACAAATTTAATTTTTGAGTCCATGATTTGAATGCTCTATGCAACAACATGTGGATTTGCAGAGATCTTTCAAATACCCTGTTCACCTTCAGGCCAAAAGCCACCTATGGTATGCTGTTGGTAGCGAGGAGTATCAGGTATTGAATTAGCATTGCTGATAGCATACACTCTGACGAAGCGGGAAATCTGGTCTCCAAATGTTTTGTTTATCTGCTTAATTTGTTTAATCTTATTCATATAAGTTTGATCTTGAAAACTGTTTGCACATAACTTTATACACCACTTGACTCAATACCTCAGTCCACAAGCGCCTGTAACAATTTATGGGTAAAAGATACCATGAATTACCATGATTCATTCTATATATATATATTATCTTTTACTCATAAATTGTTACAGGCGCTTGTGCCTCAGTCTAATCAAAATCAACTGTGTTCCAAGGAACAAAAGTTGTAAATATTGACTCTAACCGGATTCGAACGTACTCTATCAGGGGCTTTCCTCTCCGCAACAGTCTGAAAGCAGCCTCCTTGCTAGCACATGCTGACAGTGGTTGTTTAGCGCAGACAAAATCTTAATCAAACTGCTCAGTATCTCATCATGGTTTTGAGTTTGAGACCCAAATGAGCTAAGACCGCGTGAGCCTATATGCTTTAGCAGGGGCATCCAAGCTGGACAAGTATGTCGAAGGATAGACCCAAGATCAAATTTCAATTTTTCTCCGCTTATTCTTCCGTTCTTTTCATTTGCTGCTTAAGCAATCGCTTTTCTCCATGATACATTCTCTCTATTTGGTACTCCTTTACTCTTCTCCAGAACAATTGACAAATCTGAAATCTTGTGTACAGACTCCTAATTTACTAATCAGTATTTTACTTTGTAGATTTGTTCATCCGGTGACCCTATTTTAAACGCACTAGTGCACACAAATATTTCCTAAACACAACGAATGCACAGATATTGCATATCTCTCGGTATTAATCACGACTCTCACTCAAGTAATCTACCTCGTAAGTTATTTAACAAATATCTACGTATTCAGGTAGTAAAGTTGATTTTTAAAGGCCGGAAGTATTTAATGTAACGTAACTTTAAATCCGCATGAACTACGATATCGGAAATATTAAAATTTTGCTCACAACCAGAGAAGCGGAAACGGCAGCCGCTATGGTCAATCCAATAGCAATGCTAATACAGTGTTATTAAATTGGTTAATTTACAACATTGCTTTCATAAAACATATTTCATGATTTGTTCTCAGTTCAGAGTTTAGGTAAATTCAATAGCTGCACACAATACTAGTTGAGACGTTTCCAAGTGTCAATAATTTATCCATTTTGTGCACAGCTAACCATAGATTTTTATATATCCAAGCCGACAGCGGCTGTCTTAACGTTTTCAATGTTGATTGCAGGTAACTTGAAGAGAATGTTTAGTATTTCATTGTATCGATAGAAAGTTGAGTGAATGCATAAGTCCTGGTAAACCTTAAAATAGCCAATTTAAACCGCCTTTAATCGTCTTCCCCAGAAGCAAAAGGTCTAGAAAGCTGAACCTTGTGAACAGATACCTTTGCTGATCGGGATTCGAATATGAAAATTTGGGTACCCTGTTACCCTTTATAAGAGCCACAGGGGCCATGCCTTAATAAGATATTTTGATCCCTAGCTGATGCAATTCTAGTTGACCCCTACTAAGAGCCAGGGGACCATCCCCAAAATACCTGTTTCTCCCTTCTCTAGGAGTTAGGGCTTAAAATAATATGATCTTGTGTACGCATTACTTAGCTGATGGGGATTAAGAAAAATGGGCTTGGTGATCCTGTGGCATCTTCCAAGTGATCCTGTGACCATTTATAAAATGGATTATAGCTAGCTTGATGAGCTACAGGTAAAATGGCCCTTTTTTTCCTCAAATCCACTGGCTCTAGAGAGCCGGAATCTTGTGTACAGACAGGTGGAGTTATTAAATTGAAGATTTAGTGACTCCGCCCTCAGAAACCAATTTTCATGTCTCCGAATATGGCCCAAATATTTGGGGGGGGGGGGGGGGGGGCCCAAAACCTGAGCGTAGCGATTCTTTTGCACCTTCTAATGATTATCAAGATTATTACATAATATTGGTCAATGGTAAATAGCGTTCAAACCTTTACATTAATCAAATGATTCATTATATTGTTCTCAAATGCTTCCAAAATCACAAAACTTACAATGCAATGACAATTTTTACACGTAATGGACGTTGACATTGCGGTTTAGAGTGCATTCAAAATAGCACTTGGAGTAGATCACACTTGTGTGGGTACCAAGCATTTTAGACAAATACAAACAATTCATATCTTCAAACCTTTATTATTTACAGTTAAAATTTCACTGAATATATACATGTCCGTCAATTGATAGCTGTGAAAGGAATGTTCACGAAGTGCATCAAGTGACTGACATCACATTACAGAACAAGCTTTATCATGGCGTCTCAAGGACCGTATTTGGCTGTCACTAAGAGGGACATGACAGTTAACTCTTGGTCTGATTGCCTGCCTAAGTTTACTTCTGCGTACTTGTACTGTTTTCTCTAACAAGCGAGTCCTGTCTCTTTGAAAGGTTTCCTTGGCAGGTGTCAAATAGCAAACGTTGGTGTTGCCAGAAATTCGTAAATCTGAGGTCGCGTCATGCGTCAAGCCATGCACACTGTAGCTGCAGACCTGTAGCTATATAACCTCTTCCCCCAGTATCATCGAGTTTATAGCTACAGAGTCTACACATGAAAAACCTAACCAATTTCCATATTCAATCGGTACCTTCTCTTTCAAGTCTTTCACAACAAACAAAACAGCCCTGTAACTATTCATTAACGATAAAATACCCTCAAATTGTTATGTATTATTGCCGCATATATTTTTTTCATATAATCATCATAATATTAGTTTTACCGTTTGTTTATTTTTACATTCACTGCAACTCAGCGGTACGGTGACGCCATCTTGAGTCTATTTTTAGATATGCTAATTACTTAGAATTCCCCTTTACGGTCACGTGATGTGAAAATTCAAGACTGGTCACGGACATAAGAAACGAGTGCGTAAAAATATATGCAGCAAAAGCGGGGACGCAATCGATGTTTTGTTGAAGACATAATAGGTAGTCGGCGACTTTCAGGTTACACTGTCTAAATATAGTATGTAATGCCGATGATTGAATTTATTTAATTTGCATCTAGTTATCAAACAGTGTAACAGCACTTTATTGTAAAGCTGAACCGAAACGGGTAAGGGTTTTCGTTGTCAAAATCAGATATATTCGTCCTGGTTTGATATTATCTCTTTTATTTAAAAAAAAGAATGATTTTAAAGGTAGCCTACTCAGTCTTTAGAAAGATTACGATTATGTGTATTTCATACATGTTCTATGAAAAATAAATTCCTATTTTAATACGTAGTTTCCGTCACTGGTCGTTAAAAATAGTTTTGTTTAATAAATATGAAAATAATAATATATCGATAAACGGGTTAATTTAATACATGGATTTAGAGTTTGAAAAAAAGGAAGATGATATAATTCCTATGTTTCTTTCAATGTATTTATGTATCTCAATAAATAACATTTTCACTGTGAATTTCCAAGAAAGAAATTGCGAATATTTTGCGGAACTTGCGGAAAATGATAATGAATCCGCTGGTAGAAATAAGCAATAAGGAGACTTTTTAGGAATCAAATATCAATGATATTTTTGTCTTTTCTTAGGTATAACGTGACTTTCTTTTGGCTCATATATATTTGATCTAATAAATGAAGCCTAATAATTCATATCGAAGTTCAACACTCGCAAGCCGATGCGAATAAGAAAGCTATTCGACATCGGGACGGCAGTGATTAAGACTATCCAAGTAAGAAAACAAGTTTTATATAAAAAAAATTATAATTAGATAAACGAAAACTTATATGATATGTTCAAATTCAATGGTATGCTCCTGCTGAAACCCTGAAACCTGAAAAAAGAAGCAGGTAGAGACAGTAGCCCAGTTTGCGTAGCTATCGTCTTGAGAACGTGTCTTCGTTCCGTGACGTGATTCTCGCTCATTTGCATACGTAAACAAGATGGCGGCTTTTATGAACGGAAAAACTTAGAAGACAAATTTTCAGGCTTAACATTATATTAATCATCGGCGTTAACATTAAAGTAATCATTTCATGTTGGAAACATAATTCTCATCTGTAATTGGTCCAAATATTAGAGCGTTTGATCATTTCATTTTCTGGTTACACCAACATTAGCGCCAGCGAACCCAGATTTGGTTCGCACAGGTTAGATTTTCTAAGGATGTGGCTGCAGCCAAAAAGGCGACGTCAGGCTATCAATGAGCCTATTTTGGCGAAGCAACTGTAGCTATGCACACTGAACCTTTCATTTTTATTTTGTCGAGCCTTTATGTTTTTTAGTGTATCACAAACTGAAAGATAACTCGCGTCCACAGAACTGAATCTTTCAGGTTTATTTCTTTGACCCTCCAAACTCGGCAGTTTTTCACAAACCGAAGGATGTTTCAGATCTCCAAAGGAGGCTTTTTTTACTCTATGTTGAGGAGCCTTCGTGCAATTTAAGCTCTTTTTATCAGGCTTGTTTTGTGCTACCTTCAAAATTGAAGATGAACGGCGAAAACTTTTTGAACTTAATTCTGGCGACAATTTTTGTGTTATCGAGGGCAAAATCACATCACGAATTGAGAGCTTCCTGTCAATATTGATGCGACTTTCTGTTTCCATCCCCAAACCTTCGCCGGAAAGCACTTTACACTCCGGAAGTCGCATCTCGACTGAGCTAGATTCTTTACATTTTCGATTTTGAACCTGTTGGTCCATTGGCCTTTCACATACTGAGCGATGTTTGTTAACTGAACTGATTTTTTTCGCTGGCTTGAGGGTTTTAGAGTTGTTTCCTTGCGCGTTATAATTCGATGACTTATCACAAAGTGATCGCAAAGGTTGAAGTTGAGTGACTGTTTTCGATATGCTTCGTTGAACCTTCAACGCTGAAGGCTCACAACGCTCTGACAACCGGTGATCAATGGATCCGAACAGTTCAGTTTTGTTTCCTTCAGCCTCTAGATTTGAAGGCGCATCAAAAGTCGGTAGATTAACTGAACTGAAACTGATAGATTTGATGACTTGAATCTTACCAACTTGTAACTCGGGAACTGATTGATAACCAGAGTTGACTGAACTTAATCTGCGCTCGTGGAGGTTGCTACTAAGACTCAAAGATGTTTCCGACCTAAAATGTTCATTTGGAGAAAAAACTTCCAGTTCATTATCTCTTTCTTTCGATACTTTGTCAGATTTATGATCATCATGCTCTTCGTTCAGTTCCCTGATTGCACAAAGATCTTTTGGTGTCCGAGCCTGGTTTCTACCAGAAACAATTTCTTGTTGTACTTGGACTGACAGTTTGTCAGGTTTCTTGCACGGTAGAGAGTTACTTCTTCGCAGTTTGGAATTATTGTTTCCAGTGAGACCAAACCTACGATTCCTGCCTGGTGTTGCCTTTTGTTCCTGAACTTTGTAAGACATACCAGAAGAACTTGAAGGAGTTGAAGCGTGGTCGATGAGGTACTGGAACACGGGCTTGATTCTCTGGTTAAGCTTGGCGCTCACTGTCATGTGCTTGCAGCTCAATGTCGTGTCCACAAGACTCCTACGGATTCCTTCGTCCAAGCCTTTCAGGTCGGTTTTGTTACCAACAATAACAATCGGACGGGTTTTTAATACTGTAAGAGAAAAATGTTTACAGTGAATCAGTATGGGTATTTTTCATGTTACTTAAATAAGAGCCCAAAAAAAACCATTTGTCCTGAGTTCAAATAGCATCTGTAGCCTCTCTTTTATATCTGATATGCCAAAATTATTGTATTTTCTTGTTTTCAATTATAATCTAACTTGAGATCGACATCTTATGTCCCATCTATATTAGTCGAATAGCTTACCTAACACTACAAACTCGTATTTGTAAATGCTGTAAATAAATTTCCAAAATTACGTTTGAGTCATTGGCGCGCGCCATTGTCCTGTTTTCGATAAGGAAATACAGACTTTGACCTGTTAACTGTCACTATACTGAACAGATATGCATAAAGATATTGATTTTCAGAAAAGACCACTATTGTTCGATAGAGTAACACCATTTATATTTTATTAAATTTGATCCATCAATATTCTCTGCCCCTTAAAGACCTTGATACCTGCGACGGTGTTCTTAAAAGAAGAGACATTCTACAAATTTTCTTAGCCCGTGACTTGAAAAAAACCCAGAAATATTTTCCAAGGTTGTTTAACGACGTTCAGAAAGCAGTCTTTCATTTAAGTATTATATTTAACTGTTTTTCATAACAATTGCATCCAACTATTAAAGAGCCACTCCGTGAGTTGTTGGAGTCATTTATGCCAAACTTAATCAATGGTGTCATTTGATCGCGAAGTATCGACTGTTACCAAAAAGACACATTTTAAAGCTTATAGGTTTTTTTTACAGTGACAATATGAAGGTATAACGTCACAATTATGATCGAAAAGCGGACAGTGGCGCACGTCAAATAGTCAAACGTAATTTTGGAGACTTATCAAAAACAGCCAGGAGGGCAGTTAGGAGTTGATAGCGTTTGGAAGGCTATATAATTAGTATCAATGTATATTGGACGTGATATCTTCACCTCTGTGCATTTATAAGACTGTTTTGAGATTTTCATGGAAAACCAGTATTTGTCATATTTATAGGATATCAAACGAGCTTCCTTTTTCATATCAAGTTTATGCCCCAAGTGATATAATTTTGCCTTGTCACGAGCCTTGGCGAGTGACAAAACAAAATTATTTCACGAGGGACATAAACTTGATATGAAAGGGGAACGAGTTTTGTATCCTATTTATTACCCATGTTTTTTACAATGAAAACATCATCAAATTAAAGTAAAAATTAGCTTCCCTATAGAGAAACGCAAAACGCGGATTAATACATGACACTGGTGATTGGAATGTCGGCCCCTTCACTTTGGAAAACGTACGTTGCTTTGGTGAAATGTAGTTCATTACATTTGATAAGGAAACAGATGAAAATAAACTGAAAGCAAAAATCATTTAATTCATTTTACTTAAAGACTAGGTTTCAGCTACAAATATGTAATTCAGCCTATACACGCGAAAACTGTCAACATTTTGAACTGATAAACGTGACCTAAATCTCGGCTCAACGTCAGTCGGCCGTCACTCCAGGCGAGTCGTGACGTGGAGAACTGTTCGGAAACAACGGATTAACAAGACACGTATTGAATGGCACACGTAACATTTGACCCCTAGAGAGAATAACATTGAAATTTATGTCACCTGGTAAAGAAACTTTTCATTCAATTGCAACTATTCTTCATCAGATAAAAGGACAATTAAGTTACTGTAGGCCTAAACAATACGGCGACGCTTGGCGAAAAAGGAAAAACAGTAAGACTATATTTAGGTACTTGCATTTCCCCCTGAGAAGTCTTGCCAACATATATGCTGAAAGTGTTCAAAGGCCGAGTAACATTTACAACTCGTCCAATAACTTTTACATAGATTTTGACCAAATCATTGTTTTTTACGGTTGACGCCATCTTTCTTTACATGAGTCCCGATAGACCAAGACGAAATTTGTTACTTATTTACATTGTATCGTGTTTCTATTTATTTACGGACATTTCAGTAATAAAAGGAAAGAAACGCCTTGCCTATAACCACAATAACAAATAAATTTTATTCGATTATATAATGAAAATTCTCGTTTTTCGTGTGCTTAGGAACGAAAACTTATGAATGGAAATCATGAATGAAATAGATGATGAAAGTAGTACCGATAACGTCAAAACTCATGTATCAGCCAATCGAATCACTCGGAGGTGTTATGACACATGTGTCAGAACAGATTGTTATGAAACCCCTTTACGATGTCCCACGTGGGTAATAAGTGTCTTTTGGACATAAAAAGTAAAGATGTTATGATTTCATATCACCACATATGACATTTAGGTTCGTATCAAAGGTAAATAATATGTTAGGAAAATCACGGAGTGGGTCTTTAATCCTAATAGTCACAATACTCCGAAACCAATTGATCAGCATAGAACTGATCAGTTACAAGCATTAGGTTCACTTTGAATATTGGATTGATAATTGCACATACACACAATCGAAATTTATGACACAGGGCTTGTTCTGCAGTCATAAGCCCATGCAATGTGCATTGTTACATACAATTTTACATTTCTGTTCCTTTTTGGTTACACGTTTCCCTGATAACTTAGATACTTGATTAATCAACCAATTTTTAAGGGGCACTTACACCTGAACACGGATACACATGAAAAAGTGATTACACGGGTAATGTCAGACCTTACTAATATCACGATGAGAATTGGAAAAATGCACAAACAATATATCTGACACGAAAAAAAATTTCCCAGTCGATAATAAAGACAATTACAAACCTGGCGTATTGGAAATACGTTGGCAGATGGTGATAGCTTTCTCCAACGACGATTTTTTGTCCACCGAATACATAACAACAAAGGCATCACAGCAGTGTGCAGTCTCCGAGACGTCCTCGCCTCCCTCAACTGTTAACACCTTGGTCATTGGGGATGCTGTAGCGAAGAGATCAGATGATCAGGTTTGACTTGCCCAGCACAACCACACCTACCCTATTTTCTTTATATCTTCGTCTCTGTTTTAGTTAATCAATATTGCGTGGCTAACAGAGAACAAGATAAGTTTTGAAATCAATGCTATAAGCTGATTCAGGTAAACTATACCAAAAACGTAGATTTAAAATTCGCAGGAAAATGTAAATTTTGATTAAAACGTGTAAAAAGACGGCAGCGAGGCAGAGACAGAAGAGAGGCCAAGAAACAGACTCCCTAACTAATGGGGATTGTGAGTTATAGATTTGGTGACCCTGTAACGTCAACTTAAGGCTGCTTTCATTCTAATGTGAAACTTTCACTTACGCATGTTAATGTTTAGGACTCTAATACCTTTTCATGAAGAGTTGTTAAAAAGTTTGATGTACATGTAGGCCTACCAATTTCTGGCTGAAATGGCACTGAAAGTTACCCTATTACAGCAAGGCTTTAATTAGTCAATGAATTATACTGGCACGAGTTATGCCAAAGTTAAGACCAACATTACATTTTCAGAGGCGTACATACCATTCATTGAAACAATGCTCGTGCTCCTGTTCCTTCCAAGAGCTTCTGTGTCCCCCTTCATAAACTTGGACAGGAACGACGTCTTTCCAACGCCGCTCTCCCCGAACACACCGACAACGATCGGGAGGTTTGAGGTTGTCATGTTGTCCAAAGTTTCTGTAGCGTCCAAAGTTTGATTTTGAGCGGGTGCCTGATTCCAGTCTTCAGACAGCATAGTCAGCAAATATCACTAGGATGATTAAAAAAAAGTATGTTGGTCCAATAAGTTTTTATTATCATAACAATAAATATACGTACAGTCAGTCGTGGCCGAGCTGTATAGGCGACAGATATATATATTAATGATATTGTATGCGATATCGACAGTAACATTCGTCTCTTTGCGAATGACACATCGTTATACGTGGTAATTGAAGATCAACTTATTGCTGCGAATAATCTTAACAATGGTTAAGACAAAATTTCATAATGGGCCCGTGAATGGCAAGTCACATTTAACCAAAACAAAACAGAATCTATCCAGTTCTCGCCTAAAGCAAAACTGTCTGTAAAACCGAACCTACTCATGGACGGAACAGTTATAAAAGAAGTCAAAATTCATAAACATTTATGCATAACACTCCAAAACGACTGTGCATGGAATAATCATATTGATGATGTTGTACGAAGGGTTCGCCCTATGATTAGTTGTCTCAGGAGTTTCAAGTACCGATAAACCCGTTAAACCTTGGATACAATGTACAAATCGTATATTTTACCGATATTTGACTATTGTTCGCACATTTGGGATAATCTGAACACATCTGAACAGTCACTAATATTAGAAAATTTGCATCTTGATGCTATGAGAACAATATGTGGTGCCGTTCATGGAACAAGTCACAACAACATCAATTGTGAAACTAAATTTCAGTCTTTGCAAGATAGAATTTTTTTTCTATAAAATGTACAATGATCAATTACCAAGCTATCTTTGCGATTTGATCCCATTCGGTTTCCGAAACTGCAAGATATGAATGAAGAAACAGCTCTGAAATCCACGGAATTTACAGTCGAACTGCCACTTACGCCAAAGCGTTTTTACCAGATACAATAAATTTATGGAAAGCTTTACCTCGTTCCAAAGAGTCGTGTACATTATCAGAATTCAAACATCTAATCACTAAAAGTGAAAATAAAACTATTTCAACCTTCACTACGGCACTCGATTTTGTCAAATTATTACCTGTCACCTCAGACTCGGTTGTAGTAATCTAAACTCGGATAAATATAACAGACACATAATGGACATTCCATGCTGAGCTTTTGGATATCAGACAGAAAACGCCCTACATTATTTTTTCACTTGCAGTAATTATGCTTACCTAAGACAAACTATGTACTTTTATAACACTGGTCATACCCTGGATACAATTGATATGTACTTTTATAACACTGGTCATACCCTGGATACAATTCTGAACGGGAACAAAGAACTTAGCCACTTGGAAAATCAGAAAATAATTGATTCAGTTCACGATTTTATCACCAAAACTTAACGATTCAAATCTGACACCAAAAAATAAAAACTGAGCTTGACTCCCTTGATAGATTTATATGTACTATACAAATGGGTTGCTATACACACCAAACCATTGCTGTCTACTAAAGCTATATTATTAATCTTGTAATTGATGAATGTATATTGACATCGTTTACATATTGATCAACATCGATGATGTCGGATTTCTTTCATTTTGTATCAAATGTGGTTCAAACATATTTTATTTCTTCAAAACTGAAATGTGATTGGCAAACAAGCAAATACATGCTTATATAAATGCCGCTCCCTAACAATTATACACTTACAGAAAAGTTACGTACATATGGACGAAATCACACATACAATAAACAGAACACTAGAAGCATGGTAATTGTTTGACACTTTATGTAAAACAATAAATGTTTACTAACTTATTTTTATACCGCTGATATAATGCTGTTATGATGTTTCATGGCACACGCACATAGAAAAACGTTAGTTGAATTTGGGTCAATCTTCTATTAGACCAACGTGAGAATACTTTGAAAACTGACAAAACAGGGAAACGATAATTCATTACCATAGCGACATGTTGTAACAGTAACTTGTAGGTTGGATGTTGAAAACCCCTGGAATAGAAGAAAACTGTGCTCCTAAGAGGCACGAATACTTCCGATTTTTCTTGTTACACTAGGCATATTTGTTCCGTACGCATGTTGGTTACAATCATTGACCAGAAAACCATACTCAGTTAAAATTCAAACTGTTGGAATGCTCAGTGGACAAAATTTTCACATAAAGTCGGCGACATATGACTTTAACAACGTTGTAATGCAACGTTATCTAAAGCTCATCAGCGAATGCAACCATCTCAAGGTTTGTCACCGATTGAACAAATCTTCATGGCGTTTAAATGTCCAGTCTACATCTTCCAAAGATCATATGCGCCAACTTAAGTCCAAAATTAAGGACTCATGCGTCAGGTTACATTATCAATTTCTATCAGACGCTGCGTTTTTGGATATGAAGAAGAAAAATTGTCTTATTTGTACTAATGTATCACATGTGATAAGTTGACCGGAATGGCTTTTGAACAATTAAAAAAGAGCACCTTGAAACTTCTGAATTTGGTTTGTTGAGTGTAAAACTAGTTTTATCAACGTTGAATATGAGTAAATTTGAGGAACAAAGTACAGCTGCATACCG
Organism: Phorcus lineatus; assembly: GCA_921293015.1. Taxonomy (NCBI): domain Eukaryota; kingdom Metazoa; phylum Mollusca; class Gastropoda; order Trochida; family Trochidae; genus Phorcus; species Phorcus lineatus. Next base: position 34,735,728 of record OV121088.1, read on the forward strand.
AAAGTTTGTTCACTTACCATTGATTCGTAGTGCAAATATCATGTAATTTGTGTTTACTTTGGACATCAATAAAATAACTTCAGAAAAAACTGACAAAGGATCGCATAATGTCCATATGTGAAATAGTCATTCTTGAACATATTTAGGGGTCGTCTAGTCTCTAGTTGAAATAGACAGTAGGGGTCATAAATTAATTTTCGAATTTTTGATATCGTTAGATTTCGAATAAAATGTTCCACATCGACTCCCTGAGAATAAAATCAGCAAACTCACAATGACTTAGTGAAAAGGTACAAGCATGACTAATAAGGTAAATTGTGAGGGATGATCAAAACTTGCCTTAAAGAAGGATGAATCTGCACATCTGTATTAAAATTTGAACATTATGCGTTGCTTTTTCGCAATTCTACGATACCTTAAAGACATCACAAATTTAATAATATTTGCACTAGTATAACTAGTAATGTGAACAAACTTTTGGCATGCAGTTGTATGTGTTTCTTTTCTTTCTTTTTTAACAACACAAAAAGGTCACACATTTTTATTATTTATCATTGAAGATGTGTTAATTATTGTAATATTTAGATCTTTTGATGATCATGTGATTATACCAATGGCTAATTTTGGAAAAATAAAGTCGTTATAGTGGTAGTCGACTAGGACTTAGTTCATTGGTTTCTTATTCGAAGTCGGAGCTTATGTACAGATAACGGGTAAAACTATTGATAAGATTGTGACCCACAGCATATATCTTTACATTATTCCCCAAAGAACGTACGTGATCAACGTGAAAACAACCAAGCGTAAAACACGATTTCTATATAAAAACATTAACGGTCCACGTTAACGGTCCAAGTGCTACGTTCCTCATAGCACTAAAAGAAGAAAGGCTACCAGTTCGGGCATGGGCATTTTAACGCTTTTTCTTACTTTTCTCAATATTGTCGTTATCAATTAGTTTAATAGTCATAACTGTGAGAGTAATGTGGTGGTTGAGTTTTAAACTGTGTTAAGTATCCTTTTGATAAAGAATTAACTCATGTACATGAAAAACAAACCGAGTTGACCCAAATACAACGTGCCTGTGACCTCCTTTATGAAATATGGGTCTGGGAACAGACAGGTTGTAAGCTAAAACAGATAGAACATACCATATGGTACTCTGTTAACACAACATGTCATGCGCACTTAATTGTCTACTCTGAAAAGACCATAAATGATCAACTGTTCATAATTCTAAGTTGGCTCGCCTTTCCGTGCTCTTCACATACCCTCAACGTCAGGCCTACAATATAGCAAGATGTCTGTTCAAATATCGGAGCACGGGGGGCACCTCCCAGTCGGAATATTAGGGGAAGGTCATTATGGTTCAAACCTAGGGCTCCTCAAAGGCAAGTATACCGTTCTGCTACACGATGATTACTTCTTTAACCTTGTAAAGGAAACCCCTTTTGTGAAGGAATCTAAAGTGTATAGAATTGGCGACTATGGATCAGCAGACGGCGCAGCAACAATGATGTTCATGAGGGAGCTTTTGATGTTTCTGAAGGGTCGTTATGGATCTGATTTGGAATTTTTGGTGGTTCATGAAGATCGTGAGACGAATGACTTTAACTCACTCTTTAAACGTCTTCATGGCTCTATTCCCGATCCGCCGTCCTACCTCGAGGACTTCACTAACGTATACTCTTTTGCATCAGGGATGAATTTCTACAAACAATGTGTGCCCACAGGATCCATGAACCTGATTGTCTGTATGGCAGCAGTTCATTGGTTGTCAGGGAAACCTCCAATGTATTCTGACTCCATATACTGTTTTCCCGGAACTGCCAAGGATGTCGTAGAGAGTGTACAGACTAAAGCTGCCAAAGATTGGGAACATTTCCTTCTCTTGAGAAGCAGAGAACTGAAAGAGGGAGGCCTTTTGGTTGTCTCTGCACCGAGTGACAACCCGGACTTAACTGGACCATTGAAGGGACTTTGTAACGAGAACTTTCTTACTATTATCAACGATATATGGAAAAGGTTCCGGGATGTAGGAAAAATAACTCCCGAAGAGTTTCTAGCGACAAATTTGGCCTGTTATCACAAAAGCCTCAACATGCTAAAGGCACCATTCAAGGATATGGAAACTTCTGTCTCACAATCAGGCCTTCAATTGATTTCTGCGGAAGTGAAAGTCCTCCCGTGCGAGTTTTACAACGACTGGCAGAAGAATGACAATGGAGGAGGTTGTCTCCCTTTGCGGAAAGACTATGCCCGGAAGTTCGTTGCAGCTCATAGATGCTGGAGTAACAGCGCCTTCACCACTGGTCTGTCAGACACGCGAACAGAAGAGGAAAAGGAAGAAATAACGAACGACTTATACGTTGAAGCAGAACGAAGAATCGCTGAAAAAAATCCAGACATTTTCAAGAATGACTACCGTTTTTCTTACATTTTCGTACGTAAAGTAAACTGATTGAATTACATGTACGACAGGTGTGCTTTTCAAGAAAGAGGTTGTCAGGAAGGGTCTCAGGGTCTTAAAGAGCCACTCCGTGGTTTTCCTAACATATTGTTTACCTTTGATACGAACCTAAATTTCATACGTGGGGATATAAAATCAAAACATCTTAGCTTTTCACGTCCAAAAGACATATATATGACAAATACTGGTTTTCCATGAAAATCTAAAAACAGCCTTATAAATGCACAGAGGTGTAGATATCACGTCCAATATACATGGATTCAGTTATATAACCTAACAATTCGTAACTGCCCTCCTGGCTGCTTTAGATAAGTCTCCAAAATTACGTTTGATTATTTGACGCGCGCCAGTGTCCGGTTTTCGATCATAATTGCAACGTTCTACCTTCATATTGTCACTGTAAAAAAACCCAATAACCTTTAAAATATGTCTTTTAGGTAACAGTCGATACTTCGCGTTCAATGGTACCATTGATTAAGTTGGCATATATGACTCACGGCGTGGCTCTTTAATAGTGGCAGTAGAAACAGTTTATATATTTACTTCGAACAAATTTTAGATATACTGTTGAAATTGATAATGCGTAAAGACCAGAAAGAATTGGGTAGAAAGCCTATAATGGACGAGCAGAACAGTAAATTAAAAGAACTGTTTTAGGTTCGATGATATAAAAGTGAGTTTATTCAATGACTGATTTTAGAACCGTTAAGTGCGATTTTATAATCATAACTCTAATCCGCATGTTAAAACTGTATGGTAACTTATTATGTTTTAGTTCATAACAATGTAGTTACAAATTTTAATTTTGTGAATATCTAACATTTTTAATATGTATTGTTGACCCGATAAATTTCATTCTTCTCCAGTTATCATGCGAATATCTTAGACCATATGTTATTATCTTTGTTTGAGTTTTTATCATTTGTTCTTTTTTTTTGTTTAGACGTTTGTGAACATACGGCAAAATGTATAATCATAAAATTACAAGGAGTGATAACACGTTTCAAACAACATGTTTTATATATCAAATTATGTAAATTTATCGATAGCTAATTGAAACATCTAAAGGCATTTCCTTTTTTTCTTTCAAACATTTTGTTTGTTTTTAACGCCACTTTCTCACTTCTGAATAAAAATATAGTGGTTGTCTTGTATGTTTATCCCTAACTGACAAACATATGACAATTGATATTTTTACTCGAAATTGAATTTAACAGGTACACATGTACCAACTTATGCTTCCACCGCACAATGGTGTCGTGGGATTTTCCACTGCATTTATACTAGTAGCCTCGATATAAGTAAAATACACTCACTCACCCAACCTCATCTCTATAAAGAAACGTTTGGCAAATGTGACCCAATCAAGACACGCAATTTAACTTAAGAGAGACAACTACCAAGCTGATGAAATTGTTGAAATGATAACCCAAATATATTTAAGGTGTTGAAAGGAAACCTGCGAACGCCCATAGCATGAAGTTTTAGATCTATGATTTAGACACAATGGACACATCTGAATACTTCAATGTACAACTTCACCATGGTGTGGGATAGCGCAATGGTTAGCGCGTTCGGCTTCTGATCAAGAGGTCCGTGGTTGGACTCCCGTCAGTGCCTCGACAACATTGTTTGCAGTAGAGAACTGTTTTACACGCAGTCAGGTTCGGGTGCAATGCTACTCTGAATTCAGAGTAGTACAACCCCTGGTTCGCTAGTTCCAGCCGATGCTTGCAGGTTTCACCGCAATGTATAGCCGCAATAGTGTTGCGGGCTATGTCCCTGCAATAATACTAGCAGCCGCGATGTAAGTGAAATACTCTTGAAAGCGGCGTTAAACACCATATCACATCACTTCAATCACAGGCGAAATTAACGAGTCCTTGCAAAGAGCGTTGCAGATACATAATAAAAGAGCATATAACTAAAAGGAAAAAAGCTAACTACATCTTGTCAATCTAGGGTACATGTATATACTAGAGTCACAGATATCATTAAGATTAGAACCTACCTCAAACTCGCTGCGCAATGATGTTCTTCCTCATCTTCTGTTCTGTCGACTATTTTATTCATAAGGCCAAGCTAGATTTCCTTTCATTGGTTGCCCGGGATGCCAATGTTCACTGCTATTTTGATATTTGATTGTTTTTTCTATAAGTGATTTGTTTGTAAGTGTGAACTAGGGTTCCATATTAACATGCCAAATGTATGTATAGCACCTCTACATTGGATTCAACAAACACGCTCTGCACATGACAAAACTTCGAGGAAGGCGGAAAAGTATCTTTGTTTTGTCTGCTGCATAACAGGTGTTAATAAAGTAACTTAAAGTGTAACTCCCGGATGATTTTGCTACAAAAATTTTCGTCTCTATACACTTTGCTTCGCATATACATCTAATAGACGTGAAAAACACATTCATTAGTTAAAAGTCATCAGTATCATAAATACCTTAGCTATTCGGATGAAGGATGTTTTTAGCAAATTATAAAAGAAGTTGAAAACTCGACCGTTTACGTCGCTGTTTTGACGTGTAGGCCATCTTACTTTACGGAAAACACCGGGAAAAACTCGATTTCGTCCGATGGAATGTGTGACGTCACCTGTGTAAAACAGATGGCTTCTGTCTTATCTCTACACTGACAGATAATGAAATAGCGCGGATTGTAGGAGTCATACCAGTCGACCAATTCATATAAAGATTGGCAAGATATCTCCTTATGAACTTCTGACGCAATAGTAAAAAGGAAATAAAAATATAGTCGCAAGCGACGACAATGACAGGATTCAGCGAAATATGAGCACACGTGGCTCTTGGGGGCAAAGTAAGTGCTTTTCCAAGTTTAGATAGCGTTTTGAAGACATTTTTAGTGCACTGCAGTTGATTTAGCCGTATTCTGAAGGAAAATGACGTTTTGTATACGTTTTCAGTACGTAGCGAGACATATGAGCGGAAGTGAGGTTTACTCGATGTACACGGCCTGCTGCCAGTTGAGGCAAGAAAGCAACAAGATCAAAATGTGAGGGGTATCTGGAGGGGAGGCACTAGAGGTTTGAAAGTTGAAAAAGGGTTAGTGTTTTCCTTCAGCGTGATCAGGTGCTTTGCCGACACTGGAATATAGTTCCCGAATGCTGGTACATAGGTTGAGGATCTTTATATATATAAATAATCAAGACTATGTCAGTCAGTCAGCTCAGATCAGTCAGGCAGGCTTTTTTGCTCGCTTCTCTGCCTGTCTGATCAGAATTTGACAGTGCTTGACGCACTTGTGTGCATTTGGTCATCTCGCGCACGCTGTCCATACGTCCAGTCGTACGGACTTCTGCTGCATAAAGCCATTTCGGCCTTCTCTAGTCTGTAAATTACGTGATAATTCATAAGACATCGAAGAGTATTTCTTCAAACTTCTGCCCCATGTCGCATGTCTTGACAGGAAGGGTGTTTTCCTTCAACTTTTCAAATTAACCCTTGCTAACGCACTCAGCGAATCTTGCTACAAGAGCAATGTAGAGTATTTCTGTCAACTTTTGCCCTTTCACACATGCAAGAGCGCATGTACCTGCATTTGGACATGTCACACGTCTCGGCCCTTCTTCAATATTGATGTTTTCCTTCAATTGTTTGCAATTTAACCCTTGCTAACGCACTTAATTGACATGTAGTATGATGCAAACTTTGACTCTCTCTTGTGAACTGAAATGACTGTTCGCGATCAATGTTATGCTTGATTCTTAAAGACCTTGGTCGTGTCTATCTCTCATGCAAATTTCATGAAATTCGACGGGTAGGTTTTTCAGTTATCTGCCCTTGAAGTTGGCGATTTTTGAAAATTCACTGACTTTGAGTGGTTACTGTGGTAAAAGTATTAGGAATTTGCGAATTCCAAGACAAACTTGTTTTAGACCAATCATTTAGCTGTGTAACTGTGTAAGTATCATCTCTCTACTGCAAGTAGCAGCAGTGTAGTGTCCGCTCAAAGGTGCATGGGGTCGGACATTCCTAAAAAGTGCGTAAATTCAAGATGGCGCCCAAACCACGTGACTTACGAATTTGACATGATTTACTTTTTTGCTTGAAATTTTATTGCGCATCTTTTAAAGCAAGTTTCAAGTCTCTAAGTTAATTTTGAAAATTTTTCCAATGTTAATTTTCAAAACTGTGAGTGGTACTGAGCCTTTAATGCAATGTTCGAATTGGCTGAAAAGTTACGAGTCGCGAGTTTGTTGTAAGGGCTATAAGCTCGTAAAGTTTGGTTGTAATCGAGTCGGTAGTTTTGGCTGAATGTTGTTCACAAAAATCGTGGAATAATAATAATAATAATAATAATAATAATAATAATAATAATAATAATAATAATAATAAACACGCCAATAACAATAAGGATTCAGCATTTCTGCTGAATCCTTAATAAAAATGACGATTAAGTTGAATAAATGTCCATTACATTACCCGGAAGTGAGTCATATATTGAACTCGAACGTCAAAACTGTACTAATTTCGGTCGAAAAGAAATCGGGTAACGTACGTGTTTTTACAAATGCCCTTGCCAATGTAAGGACAAATGATGATTCAAACAAACATATGTTGTGTAACTGTATTTTTGCCGTTTGATTTAGCGAAATGCCGCTCTCTCTCTCTCTCTCTCTCTCTCTCTCTCTCTCTCTCTCTCTCTCTCTCTCTCTCTCTCTCCTCTCTCTCTCTCTCTCTCTCTCTCTCTCTCTCTCTCTCTCTCTCTCTCTCCTCTCTCTCTCTCCTCTCTCTCTCTCTCTCTCTCTCTCTCTCTCTCTCTCTCTCTCTCTCTCTCTCTCTCTCTCTCTTCAAACAAACTCTCTCTCTCTAAATGTTTGAAGACACTGTTTTGAGAAACCGTTAGGAGTTCCACAGTAATCCAAAATATTTTATGACTGCTTCACTAAAATTGGCATGCTTTACGCCTTTTTTATCCGAATGAAACTTCTATTTTCATTTCAAATCCCTTTTTAGAGTCGAACCATATCAAAATAGTGGATTGTTACCAAGTCAATGGAAAAATGGAACCCAGTTTCGGTGTTGTAACTTCAGTCTAACTTGCAGTTAGAAAGAAAGAAATTAACGAGTCATCTTTTTCCTAAGGAAAATCGTTATCGATGCTAAATGATATACTTTTTCTTATCTAAAAGGTAAACCGAATCAATGGTATCGTGAGAAAATCCTGCTCTATTAAGATAAGTCTGCAAGGATAACCTCCCCTGAATTTCACCTCGTTGACTATGTACACTTTTAAACGTTGCACTTATTCATATTATGTTTCTATTCAGATGAGTATATTTTAGGGGGAACAGAAATGGCAACTCCTCTAAAGGTTGTTATTATTAGTTATTTACTTCCGATAGTCAAATGTACAGTCGTGAAGTTTTAGTAGAGAGTTCAAACCTTATTTCCTGCCTTACCAATATATGGTTAAAGAGTTATTACTGAAATCGCATACCATACATGTAGATATGCTTTTTCAACTACTGTCAAGATTTTGATATCATCTTGACATGAAGGTACGATATATATCAAGATACCTCGATAATTCTTTCTACCACTGGATAATAAACTGAAGATAAAAACTGAGATCACTTTCTAAAAAGAAATTACCAACAAAAAATATACGTTACATACATGACTCGAAGTTTTGCCTTTTATATGGCTACTTCAGATTATAGCATATTCGCATATTTTTTTTACAAAATGCGAAAAGTTTAAATCACTATGGCGAAGACACGTGACAGAGAAACGAAACAAATGCTGATAAAAGATTTTTTTAAATGATCAATCCATGCGATGATTTGTACTTTTTACAGCGTCATGTGATCTCGACAGAAGGGGCGCTTTTGTTTGCATTTTGGTTCCAAATATTTGATTCCATGTAATTCATCGAACACCACATATCTAAGCTTTTAAATAATAAGTCACTCAATAGAAATTAGCCTTTTTGACAGGTAAGGACGTCTTTCAACATTTTTTAGATTTTAATGACTTATATACGTTGGTATATAGCAAATATCAAACCTTTCAAGGTGAGAACTAAGGTGATACTAACTTATCTTATCGTCTTACCTTATATATTGGAGATTGATACGATACAACTCTCGTACAAGAAAATTATGTTTCCTCTGTCCTATCATATGTTGATGTCTATAAACGAAAGACATTTTTGTTAATCTATCTTATATAATATTTAAGAAGGGATCATAAACTTGGTTGATAAAAAAATCAAAAATCATCACTGGTAGTTGTTATTGACGCTGATACCGAAACAAAACTTTGAAACTTTAAAATAGCATGACTCGGTTTAATTCACTGGGTATTATATCATGTACTTACAGATACGCTTACGCAGATGATTGGGCCCTTATCGAGCACCCGTATCCTTTCCTATTGGTGCAAAAGTATATATAATTTTGACACAGGTGAACGGGGTTGACAATTGCATTATCCGAGAACTTACCCAAGTGTCTCCTTTTACGTGAATGGTTTTCGTTTGATTTATTTACTCTATTCTTCAATTTCCATATGTTGTATTTGACATTTGAATGGCAGGTCGGTATGTGGTTTTAGTAAACCCTCGACCTACAGTTATCTATACACGTTTTAGCATGTTTGACTTCCATTTGTGGTCTGTTTTTAATTTCCGCAATCCTTTCAGATTTTGACCGATCCCTAATTAACATCTGACTACAACAGATAAAGACTTTGAATATTTTATAAATAAATTTTCTTTGGTCCGACAAACTTCGAATTCGAATGTATCGCGAGGTTTACGTTAAATCTATCAATAAAGAAATTGAATATCCAAAAAAATTTGTACTTCATAACTACAGCTGCATACCGAAAGTTTGTTCACTTACCACTGAATCGTAGTGCAAATATGTAATTTGGGTTTCGTTTCAACGTCAATAGAATAACTTCAGCAAAACTGACAATGGATCACCCACTGTCCATGTGTGAAATAGCCATTCTTGAAATCTTTTTGGGATCGTCTGGTCTCTAGTGCAAAAATTGGAATTTTGGCATATTGATAAAGACAGAGGGGGGCACATTTTCGAAATTTCTATTTCGTTAAATGTCAAATAAAATGTTCCATATCGACTCTCGGAGATTAAAACCCAAATAATCACATTGACTTTGTGCTAAGGTACAAACGTGACGTATTTTTTATGAAGATGATAACTAATAAATGACTTTATGGAGAAAAATAACAATTAGTGTTTTCAGAATTTTGACCCCTGTTCACTTCCATGGCCTACAAAAACTGTTACGGGTAATTTCTAAATTAGTACATATTTTCAGCTCATTGCCCAATCCCCCAAATGACTTTATTAAATCCCTTGAACAGATATTCTTTACTTTTATCTGGAATGATAAAAGAGATAAAATAAAGAGGAGCACAATGAAAAGATTAAAGACTGAAGGAGGATTGGGTATGGTTGATGTAAAAACATTTATCGAAGCTCTAAAATTATCAACTCTGAAACGTTATTATGAGAAAGCACCTAGTATTAATCCAAATAATATACCTTTCAATGATATTTTTAAATATGGTGCAAACATTGCTGAATTTTTCAACATTGAAAACCCTTTTTGGAAAGATGTTTTTATAGCATGGAATTACTATTGTAAAAAACTTTATGTTGAAGGGGACAACATTGATTATTTGCTATCAGAGCCATTATGGCTTAATCATAATTTCAAGGACCCTAACCATATTATCAGACACTGGGCTGACAAGGGCTTACTGACTATTAAAGACATTTGTGATGAACATGGATTCATGCCCTCTGATGAGATAAAGACAAAATATGAAATAAGAGGGACAATACTGGATTATAGTCATCTTCTTCACATCATACCAAATTATTGGTAAACATTGGTAATATTAAACAGACACGGATCCTTACTTTTTATAACTTGAATATCAATATTTACCAAAAGAATTTTCTTAGGCCTACAAAAGGGTCAAGATTGTATTATGAGAAGCTGATTTCAAAACAAGGTAAACTTGAGATTTGTCATAAATGGGAAAAAATATTTGAGGATGTTGAGTTTGACTGGCACAACACTTTTAATTTCTATAGACATGGCTTAAAAGATGTTAAACTTCTTGATTTTTAATACAGATTTTTGCAAAGAGTGATATATACTAAAAAGGAACTATTGAAAATGAAACTCATTGACAAGGATTTATGTTCTTTCTGCAATAATGTTTCTGAGAGTATTTGTCATGTGTACTGGGAATGTTGTGAAACCATGAAATTTTGGAATGAACTGGAATTTTGGATTAATAACTATTTTCCGCAAAAGATAAATTTCTCGAAATATTTGATCTGGTTTGTTACATTACACAAAAATGTGTTAATGAATCAAATCATCATTTCTGCCAAAAAATATATCAATTTATGTAACATAAAGAACTTGATTAAAAAAATCAATGATTTCAAAAAACAATTGAAACAGATATTTCTAGTAGAAAAATTCATTTCCAAAAGAAATAATGAAACGGAAAAATTCAATAATAAATGGTTTCCACTCATCCCATTATTCAATAGCTAATTACATTTGTATACTGAAAGGAATCTTTCCATAACTCCTTCTATTGTTGTACCTATATGTTTTATGTTGTACATTATTGACTATGTAACCTAAGGGAACAAATTAAAAAAAATAATAATAAAAATAAAAAATTGTGGGGTACGATAAACATTTGCCTTAAAGAAGAATGGATCCACATGTATTGAAAATTCAATATCATACGTTTGTTTTTCGCAACTCTACGATACCTCAAAGGCATCTCAAATTACATGATATTTGCACTAGTATGTACAGGTATGTGAACAAACTTTTGGCATGCAGCTGTACAACAACTTCTCGTAAGCCAGTAAAAGAGTTCATCGCGAAGAGAATTATATGTAATTCTGTCACTTGTTGGAAAAAATTCTTTCACATATCATCTACGTATCTTATACGCTATTTTCTAAAGGCACTCGGGCACACCAATATTCCGTATATATAATACATAGATAATTCACATATCCCGATATGAGTAACTCAGGTAATCTACCCCTTCAGTTATTAGATATGTTCGTTATAGATTATAAAATAAACGTTGATTCTAAAAGACCGGAAGTATTTAATGCAACGTTGTATTATATCCGCAGTCGCTATCTGAAACCAATAACAATGCTTACACCATATTTTTCAAATAGGTTAAGTAACAAGATTGCTTTAATAAATAATAATACACCATGTATTCCAAGTTCAGAGTCTAGGTAAATTCAAAAGCTGCACACATTACTAGTTAAGCCGTTTTCAACCGTCCATATTGTTTCCATTTTGTGCACAGCTGACCATAGATTTTTCATATCTCAATGGAACCGTCGTAACTTTTTAATGTCGATTACAGGTCAATTTTAATGGATAATAAGTAGTTCCTTGCATCGATAAAACGCTAAAATGAGTGTAAATATCCCCATTTGCCAAACAAATAGCAAATTTGAACTGACTTTAAACGTGAGTAATGTTTTTTTTTTAATATAAATTTCGAAACATACATAACCTTTTGGTCATGTAAAAAGGTCATGTATGCAGTTTAGCGTCAGTTCTAATCGGTTATGATAATCCTTCTCTTTCAGACGGACTATAAAAAAATATTCCTTATATGATAACACATTTAGAAAATCATTTTCGCGATGCACAACGTGGCACTAGTTTCGTTAAAACCCAATGGAATAGTTTCAAGTTAATTAACTTATTTATTTTGTTATAACTTTCCTTTTATCTCTTTGTCCTATAATGTTTATCATCATTCATTCTATTCCATTCAAATCTGAATCTGAATTTTCAACTCAACAGTTGGTCTTCTTCATAGACGTTTAATTAACGCAGCTACAGACGACGGACAGCGTGAAAAAGTGAAATTGCACATATGATAAATATGACACAGGTTATGTTTCAATCTTAGGGAATCCAAGTTGTGATATCAATCATACGTGAATGCCTGTTTCCCCCTGCATGTACTAATCAATTTATATGTTTCTACTACTAATAATTATAACGATCTAATGGAGAGAAGCGCTCAACCATGAACTATAAACTTCTAAGTACGTGAACATCAACGTGACACAGCCGTCCGTGAAGGTCGACTTACGCCAAACCAACCGTCAATCTCAATCTTCATGCATCCACGATGAGAAAGCAAATAAAATCACATTTCTTTTAAAATGTATCAATAGTAAAACTTCAAGCGTTAACACAAAGGCGAGTACTACAACAACGAATTCATGTATTGCTGTGTGTATATGCGAATATCAGTTGACCTTCAAGACTGTGTGTATTTGTGTGTGTAAAAAGGTTTAGAAGGTCGTACGTGAAGTATATATGAAATTAGAATACTTTAGACGACATTTGCTATTGGTCAGTCGTGATTAAAATCATACCTACAGTAAAATGATATATATAAAAAAGTATCGTCGCAAGTAAAATTGTCTATAGAGATAATTGGACAGCTTGGAATTGCTATAGTTTGAAAGGTTATGTAGCTTATATCTATGTAAATGGTACATATGATGTTGGCGTCTGTCCATATAAACGCTTATCTGGCTTTTCATCGAAAACTGTAAACGGTAAACATGTAAGGCATTTTCAGTTCATGAAAGTGTATACATAATGGACGGCAAAAGACACGTTAAAGAGCCACTCCGCGAGTTGTTGGGGTAATATATGCCAAACTTAATCAATGGTGTCATTTCATCGCGAAGTATCGACTGTTACCAAAAGGAAACATTATAAAGCTTATTGTTTTGTACAGTGACAATATGAAGGTAGAACGTAGCAATTATGATCGAAAACTGGACAGTGGCGCGCGTCAAATAGTCAAACGTAATTTTGGAGACTTATTTAAAACAGTCACTAGGACAGTTAGGAGTTGATAGTGTTTGTTAGGTTATAAAACTAGTATCCATGTATATTGGACGTTATATCTACACCTCTGTGCATTTATAAGGCTGTTTTTAGATTTTCAAGGAAAACCAGTATTTGTCATATATATGTGTTTTGGACATGAAAAGTTAAGATGTTTTGATTTTATATCACCACATATGACATTTAGATTCGTATATGTGATGAAAATCACGGAGTGGCTCTTTAAAGCTTTAGTTCAGAGAAATGTAAAAGTAAAACACAACGCATCACAGCAAATAACACATATTCTCAAATTTGTTTAGGACGATTGCATTCCTTCAATGAAGACATAGACTATGGACAAATAGGCTATGTTTTCTATGCAGAAATTTTACGCTCTGAAAAATGATCGGTATTTTATGTCCAACAACGGCTTTGGCCGACATTGCATGTGTACGTAGGGCCTAATGCATTGCACATGCATGTAATGCGTATTTAACACTAAAATAGTAAACGTTGATTCCATGAAAGCGGAATGGCGAAGCGTGATGAGTAGTGCGTAGTACGTGATTCCCGGAATGCTCACGAGGCTGCCCGAATAGGCTACGCAAAACTCGTACGTATATACGAAGACCAAAAGCGGGGATTCCCATCTGTTTTCCAATTAGCAGATCACTTAGTTAGAAACATGTATTTATTTCATTTAGGAATTAGTTCTCACCCATATATGGCAAATGATATTACGCGTCAGGTCTTACGCAACATGTTTCACGTGCATAGGGGCCTATGTAACACGCATAGCAGTTTTTTCAATATGGCGGCAGCATAAGACGCCATCTTCTCGCCGCGAGCGAATTTCAATTAAAACGTGACACACTCCAGTGTTAAATGGAATCACAGTATATAACTGATCATTGTCAAATGCAGCGCTGAAGATACATTTCTAAAACTACTTATCATGTCAACACTGATCAACTGACTGAACAGTTTCTCATGTAACTTTATCCTGTAGGTTGTTTCGATAATTCAACGATGTTTTTATCTGACATGTTATATACATTAAAAATATCTTAGGACATTATATTTGAGTTTGAAACGGAACAAAACTATACAGAAATGTCTCCATTCACCAACTGCACCGTCAGTATAAAGGGAAGTAACTCTAACGTACAAGGTACACATGTAACACCACCACAACAACACCAACGACGACAACTGCTACCACAACTACAACATCCACTACAACATCAAGTGACAAATGCAGGGATGGATACAAGTATTTTTCTAGAGATGACACATGTTACAAATACTTTGCAAGAAAGCTTGTTTTCAGTCAAGCTTTTAAAGCCTGTCAAGCTGACTACGCAAGTTTGGTCACGGTGACCACTCCAGAATTGCAACAATTTCTGGTGGATGAAGTAATCAGGAATGAAAAGTAAGCAATGCTATTATAATAATATATACAGTTTGAGGCGAAAGACATATTGTATGTTCTGTTACTCGACCGTGTAAGATACTGCAGTGTAATATTTATACGGCGATATTAAACTAGTGTATTGCCGCTGCCCATATGACATCATTATATTGTGTGGTAGGGACGTCACAATGTTGGCACCGCCGTAACAATTGCGGCCAAGTCGCAGAAATGTTTCGTTCAGGACACTTTCAGCAGTCATGCTTGATTACTGAGTTCAAGTAATAAACAGAATACTAAACTTCCTTCAATTAATACTATTTTTTATTAAACTCGTTAATGATTTGGTATCAATCTCGCTTTCGCTCGTTAAATACTGAATCATTAACTCGTTTAATAAAAATAGTATTAAACGGAAGGTCGTTTAGTATCCACTATTTATCGTATGTGTCGCAAAACCTAAATGGCATATTATGTCGAACTGTCTCTTAATTTGTAAAATTGTAAAGAATTATTTTTGTTGCTCGAATTTCGTTCACTATACATGGATATCTAATGAGCCGAGGAAATTGGTACTAGACTTAAGAAAACCGTACTTTCATTACGTTTTCCGGCGATGAGAGTATAACTATAGGCTAATTATATATACACAGTATTAAATTCAATCTTAATAATATTTTCCAGCAGTAGACTCACATGAAGGGTTGGATAATGTAATGAACTGAGTATACAAGAGGAGCGAAGAGGCGATTGGTTTTATTAGAGGAATACATGACTTAAAAAAATATGAAATTATGTGCATATTTATCAAAATTTTACTATAAACATAATGCAATTTTCAAAGCGAAGAGGCGATAATGCAGTTTTAGGATGCAATTTTTATAAGCCATTAAGCTTAGAAATTATAAATATTTATTAGGAATGTTCTTCTGTCTTTGAAAGTTCAGTTGAAACGTCGACAAGTGTTCTGATTTAGTGTTTGGGACTCGCATATTGGCTTGCGAGAGGTACACTTCTAAATAAATACAAAGGAAGTTTTTTTTATCACTTTATTATAAAACATTTAAAGCCTTTTACATAAACATACAATTCCTAATCTAAAACTAATATCCCTATCCTACGTACCCTATACTTACTCTATTTCCCTAATACTTTACCCAACTGCCTCCTAGCCTCACTTAAACCAGCCGAAGCCCCTGACTTCTGCTGTAGAGTTTTTCCCCGACTGTCCAGCTTCTACTTTTCTATGCCCCCCCCCCCCCCCCCCTCCCCCCCTCCCCCCCGGATCGAACTCCCTTGCAAGCTCATATCATTGTATGATTTATACCATTTTAAATTGTACTCTTCAAACCCGTTGATAAACCAGTAAATGAACTCAATATGAAATATATTTCCTAAATATATAATGGAATTCATCTGTAAGTGATTTATAAAGATTGCGTGTTCTTCTTTCTCGTCCAGTACTATACCGGCGTCCAACTTCAATTGGTAGGTTATAATTGCAGGTTGTATACTTTAACATTGGTAAATACACGCGAGCAGGCAAGAGTAGATAATTTTCTAAGAATGGAATAGGTTTAATCCATTTATTATTGAAACCTTATTTGTTGAAGCGATTTCAGTGTTCCCCCTGCATACTAGATTAAATTTAAACAAACAAATTATAATACATGTAGATTAGATTATTACATATTGAATACCGTAATTCTTGATAACATGTGATGTTATTTTTTCCCCCAAGAAACGTCATATGGTTATTTTAAGGTTGGCACTGTTTAACCATAGTTAATGCCTGTAACCTTATTATCTTTATTTGTTTCAGAGTGTATATAAGTCTTAGAGGCCGTTTCTTCTTGCGTTGGAAGATTCGGAAAGACGAATATTTACCTGTGACGTACAACAACTTCAATGGCAATTCAAGTATGTTTTTATCTTATGATAAACACTCATACAGCTTATATGTAAAGCATTCGATTCTGTGAATAGAGACTTGCTGTATTATGTTTTGTTGTCAAGTAATATTCATGACCGTATGTTTAATATTATATAGGATATTTACTCTAAAACTAGGCTTGTGTCAAGTTATCACATTATTCAGTGTCAGATTATTTTGATTCTCTCAGCGGAGTGATTTGTAAATCAGCTTCATGGTGAAATGGAGAAATCAGTGGGGGTTTATTTTTATGTCAAGAGTTTTTGGAGCTATATCTTTTGTTATATGCAGACGATTTGTGCTTATTTTCTGATAGCGTTATTAGTTTGCAAAGGAAGCCAAACTTGTTGGTAGACTTTTGTCACAGATGGGGATTGGTTGTTAATTTTGACAAAACGGACATTTTACTTTATCGAAATGGTGGAAAACTCAGGAAAAGTGAAATTTGGTATTTTGAGGATGAGAGACTGAAAATCTCATCGTACTACAACTATTTAGGAATATTTTTTTCTATTCGGTTGTCATGGTCAAAGTCTGTTCAAAACATTGTTAATAAGGCTACCAATGCATTATTTTCTGTGAAATTTCTAAGTCAAAAGCTTAAGAATATCTCTCCTGTAGTTCTCTTCAAAAAATTTGATGTTCAAATAAAACCTATAATATTATATGCTTCGGAAATATGGGGTTATCAGAAGTGGTTTATAGTTGAACAATTTCAAGTAAGGTTTTGCAAGTCTGTATTGGGTTTGAGTTATAAGTGTACTAATGTTGCTGTTTTAGCAGAATGTGGCAGGCATTATATTTATGTTGATTCATTTTTGAGAGTTACTAAATTCTTGATTAAGTTGCTCGATATGCCAGTGGATAGGTATCCCAAGCAGGCTTATCTAATGTTGTGTAACTTAGATAATGTTGGAGGAAAAACTTGGGTGTATCATGTAAGAACAATTTTATTTACTTATGGTTTCGGTTTTGTTTTTTAGGAGGCTTTTCTTTTGAATTTTGAAACAAGGATAAAGAATTGTCAGGTTCAATCATTAATGACTGAAGTTCATGAATATTCAAATCTACATTTATACTCTAGAATTAAAACCGTATTTGGTCTTGAACCTTACCTTGTTACTGTTAAATCTAAAGAAGGAAGGTGTCGAATTACTTTAAGAATTGGTGAGCTACCCATATACAAAAATATTGGTAGACGAGATGGTATTCCTCGTCAATTTCGCTATTGTAAAGTATGTTAATCTAATTGTGTAGAGGAAGAATTCTACTTCCTTTATAAATGTCCAGTGTATAATGATATACGTGTAAAATATTTTGAAAATATACCTTTGTACATTAATGAAGATATAATGAATCACAATCTCCAAAGCAGTAATCTATTATATGTATTATCTATCTCACATTTTGTTAAAGATGCCTTAATTTTATGGAAAACTTTTGATTGACAACATGCAACTCTGTAACTTATTTTATATGTTCATTTTGTACGTGGGCCAAAGGCCTTTCTTCTGAATAAAAGATTGATAGATTGATACAGTTTAAAATAAACGCATGATATTTATTTCATATTTGGGATAGACATTCGAATTTGCGATATCGTTGTTTCGATAATAATGAACAGTTATCAATGCAGTAATTTCACAGGGACGTGTATCGCTTCGAAATAGCGTTAGAAAGACATATATAGATACTCTCACCCTCGTGTCTTCTGATATTAAATATACCAAAGAGTGTTCAGGAGAAACGAGGGTAAGATTCTATTTATTATCAAAAATAATGTTCATTTTATATCTATTAATATTTCACATCACTCAACACTTGAATTGAGCTACTAAAAACACATGATGACGTGAAACCGTTGTTACATGACGTTAACCTATTGTTTTCGTTACGTCATTTGCCCGTTGTATTGAACAATCGATCCAAAGTAGTGTTCATGGCTGTGTATTTTTTCTTTTCGTTTTTCATTCGGTGATCATGATAAAATAACCAAGGACCGGTTAGTACCTGTTTTTATAGACCGAGGAAAGAATATTTACCTTGAATTTCGTCCTCGGTCAATATTGTTTTCCTCGGGACTATAAAAGACGTATTGAACCTATCACCAATTGATCATGAATAATGGACCCTATCCTATACTACTACCACATGGACATAATGTCTTTAACACTATTCTAAAGCAATATAAATTTGTAATTTGCACACTTGATTGTATCATTGATCATATGAGAATAATTCATATATGATACAAAATTCCCATAGCATCAATATTTTACGTATGCACATGACTGTAAAAGCTGACCTATGACAGAGCTATGAACTGCTAATTTTAATAGTATCTGCGATATTTCAGGATCGTGGTGGTTTCCCTGCAATGTTATCGATAACAATGCAGGGAAGACCTGGAAAAAGGTTTCATGCAGACAGAAATTTCACTTCATATGTAGTAAACCAGAATTGTCAATCTGTAAGTATTCTATTCATTTCAATTCGAATACCTTTCCATGCCCGCAGGTGTCCAATATGCATCTTTGAGATATTCTGTTTTCTGATATGACGTTGTGTTCCAAATTCCCTAATGCCTATGCTTTGATGTTGATTTTGATAAGTTTCTTTGATTTCTCGACTTTGGAAATGATTGCTGATGTCACAGCATCGCTGTTCACTTTCTTAGCCTTTGTATAAAGAGCTCTTCTATTACTTGCGAGATACAAGGTGGTGCAGAGTGTTAATTAGCAATCAATTACAGCTACATTTAAGCACACTAGCCAGACTTGTTTACAGCCATCCTGCCTCAGGTTAAAACGTCTACGAGGTCATCGAGGCCTGAAAATTATGATTTTCTCCACCTTAAACTGTATTCAAATTACCCTCACATAATTCGAGAAGGCCAATGAAACTGCTACGTCAGTGGGACCTGTGAATCTTATCAAAAGGCGTGTTACACCACTCCGTGATCTTGCGTTGAGGAATTCGGTTTACAAAATCAAACTCTAGCCCATGCGTAAGTGTTCAAAGCCATTACAAAGGGAAAGTATCCATTGAATTTTGCATTTAGGTTGCTTTGAGTGCGCTGAAAATGAAAATCAGCGTTGTCAAAGACAGATTTCCATCTTCTCTTTTAAAGCGGTTTAATTAGGTGATTGATTCTTACAAGAAGGGAAGGGCAATTTGAGAAAAAAAATCAAATTAAAAATCAAAGGGATAGTTTATTAAGAGAAGGCCCAATTCTGTATGACAAAGGCGGAAACTGCAGAAGATTATGAATATTTTTTAATCGGTTGCAATTATCTTTGTCTTATGTCTACATTTTGAAAAATACGCTATTTCATTTAATGAAGAGGATTTATAAGTCATATATTTCAACGTGTAATGTTTTCTTTTTTTTATAAAAAGTACGACGAAAACGAGAAACATCGGAATGCAGAGATAAGATAAAGGAGTGCGCGCTCATCTTCAATATTCATCCGGATGTGCGTTCGGTTAAAAAAATGAAGGACGTGTGTGACGTTACGTGTGGAACATGCAGATCTAACGGTAAGAAAGGGACCCAGCCAATTATGATTCTTTTAAAGTCATCGGCTCATTTTTGGCAACTAAACTGAACTAATTATTCTTCACGGGCAAAAATCTGATCATTTACAATATTTCCTGTCCCGACTGCAAAGATTTTCATTCTTATGCCCGTTTTACAGTTTAGGATGTCACTGCTTATTTGCGTATGCCGTTTTAGACCGATGGGGTACCGAATCAAGTGCAACCCCATCGCAAGTACGAAATACCGTAAATCTAGTCATTACAGCGCCGATACTTTCGTTAGAGGCATTCTTCAATGAGTTTAGCACCTTTTTGTTATTTCTGTATTTGATAAAAGGTAGGTTAACCGCCATTTTATTTGGATATTCGGCTGGGAAATTTCATTTGTTCTACGTCATCGTCTTAGCGAAATGACGTGGTAAGGACTAACGCTCGCCGAAGACATAGGGTAGGGCAGATTTCTGAAAATTGTTGCAAACGTCAGGGGAAAGATAACTGTAAGTGATGAACTATGTGTCCGGCGTGCATTAAAATTTGCCTTGCAAAAATGAGCCAATGACTTTAAGAGTATTATAGCATGCCTACGAAAAAAAATTCAAGGATCCATGTCATATATTTAGACGTTTTAACAAATTATCATACGAGTGTATATCTAAGTTGTGGATTTGTTACGAAGATTATTGAATACAAATCGTGGCAAGCAGTTACTCCACTGGAAATATCAGGGGTGCTTAATTTTATTCCATATTCATAAATTTCAATAGGAATGCCAGCAAGATTTTTAGATGAAGTCATCTTTGAGCCTTTCGTTTGTAACTGGAATTAGAATTTTAGAGTTTGTAAAAGCCGTTTTAAGCCTTGATTATTTTAGTATTATAAACATCGTGTCCTCTGTGTCTTATGTAGTTTCGAAAGGATGTTTAGCGACACCGTTGATGAACGAAAACAAGATATTCTGCAAGTTTGTAGTCATATTCATAGATCTCAAGGGTTGCCTATAAGGTATTTAGTTTTAGATGAAGTCATCTTTGAGCCTTTAGTTATACTGTAAAATCATTTATTTTCGCGGGGTGTTATTTTCGCGCAAACATAAAAAATGACTGATTCGCGGGGTTTAATTTTCGCGCATATCGACTAAGCAATGGCAAAAATTTGGTGAGCAAAACTACATGCACTGTGCAGCAAAGATTACACTGAAACTAGTAGTAATTAACTTATAAAAACAATATTTATTCAAAAAGTCAATGATCAAATTTTTATTCATTTATTGTCATTAAACGTTTTCAAGTTTTGAAGTGGTAACAATACCTGTCGCAAAGTAACTGGAATAGAATTTTAGAGTGTAGAAATTGTGTACTATATTCCTTATGTAGTTTCTAAAGGCTGTCTTAGCGACACTGTTGATGAACGGAAATATGATATTCTGCAAGTTGGTAGTAAAACTGGTAGAGGGAGGGGGATAGGTTATGTACATATAGTACTTTTAAATTGGAGTTTTGCTGTCGATTTTATGTTTATTGCAATATGCTTCGTTCTATGAGAAAGACGCTAGCCATGTTTAGACGTTGTGTAACTAAAAGTCGAAATGTTATGTAGCTCCAGTCATTGTTCCACATTTGAATACAATGGTGTAAACGTCGGTATGTCTCGTGTTTGAAATGTAATCATTCTCAAATTTTCTTTATCTAACCTTAGCAACTTTTTCCTTTAGAAATCACATGTTCCGTTCCTCAAATCCTCGAATCTGGTGTCAAGAAGTTCTCCGGAAATTTGTCATTGGAACCAGGCGATGTTGCAGACTATGAATGCCAAGATGGCTACGTCCTGACTTCCGGGAATCTGAAGAGAGGCTGCAGAACAAATGGGAGACTTACAGGCTTACCGCCGGCTTGCACAGGTATGTAATGTATGATTGAAAAATATGCATTTTTAGAAAACATTTAAAGCAAACGCTTTAGAGTAACTTATAAGCATAGGTCCCAAAAACAAAAGGCGAACGTTGCTTTAAATGTTGTTACTCGTTTTTACAATGAATATGCCGTGAGTTGCCAAAATCGAAACGTCGCCGAAAGTCGAACGGAAGCTGTTGAATCTTAGTTTGAAGGTGCCAGTCATTTAACTACCATTTATCACCTTTGTGTTAGTCTCAGGCGGACCAAATCCACCAGAGTCACCCACGAAAAGGTGAGACCAAGTTGCCATCAAAACCCAGGGGCATTACATCCGGGTTACTCCTTAGTATGAATGATTTTGTCAGTCGTTGGTCCTGTTTTGAATAGATTTCCGATCCGTCAAGAATCGTTTAGCTCTTGATCGAAGGGTAAATCTCAATGCAGTTAGATTTAAGATGTCTAAACAGTTCCATCTTTCCCCTGCATTGTCTCCAATGGACATAAATAAAGTGAAGATACCCTCCAATAGTTGTCAACTAATGTCCAACCTCCAATAGTTTATTCAAGGGTTGCCACTATTTTGTGGTAAATACATCGAATAAGTAATTGAACACATTAATGTTTTACTTGAAGGCAAAATGAGGGTTTTTTTTAATGAATTTGAAGTGTTTGACACTTAGTTAACATAAATACGGCATTGGATAGCGAACTCCAATAGTTACAAGTGACTTAAGTTAGATATGGTCCTCAAAGTCTTTAACGGCCTTGCACGAGTCCCACGTGCCAAACTCATGGAGACTTTGAGGATCATATCCTACACATACTGCTCAGTAAGTATCACGACTATTATTGATTGCAAGAAGAGTGAAGAAGAATTTCGCATAGATTCATATCCGACTTGAATAAACATTACCGATAGAATGGTAGCCATTCAAGGATCCGACTTTTACCTGCAGTGTTGCCTCATTCCATGTCTAGATATGAGAATAGTTCGAATATAATTATCTTCATGCAACATCAGTGATTGCGGTTAGAAGATGTCAATAAATGGTTGTGTGTGCAAAGAAATATTACAGAGCCATTCCGTGAGTTGTTATGCCAAACTTAATCAATGGTGTCATTCGAGCGAGAAGTATCGACTGTTACCAAAAAGAATCATTTTAAAGCCAATTGGTTTTGTACAGCGACAATACGAAGGGAGAAAGTCGCAATTATGATCGAAAACCGGACAGTGGCGCGCGTCAAACAGCCAAGCGTAATTTTGGAGACTTAATAAAAGCCGCCAGGAGGTCAGTTTGGAGTTGATAGCGTTTATGAGGTTATATAACTAGTATCCATGTAAATTGAACGTGTGATCTCCGCCTCTGTGCATTTATAAGGCTATTTTTTTTAGATTTTCATGGAAAACCAGTATTTGCCATATATATGTCTTTTGGACATGAAAAATTAAGATGTTTTGATTTTATATCATAACATGTCATTTTGGTACGTATCAAAGGTGAATATTAGTTATGAAAATCACGGAGTGGCTCTTTAAAATGCTTACCTAAAATTGTCAATCGTCTTCATTTCACACTTTATCCTTATACCTTATAAGTTACCGTCACAATCTTCCACAATCAAGCAATTTTAATTATTAACTACTTTATCACAAAATTGTTTATACTTCATGTTTTAATCAAAATATTAATACCTCATGTTCCTTATCGGAATTACCTTCATGGTATACGCAAGTTCATTGAAGTTTTATAAAAAATATTTCCTTACAACAACGTTCGATTTAAAATCAAA
The DNA here is from genome assembly GCA_921293015.1 of Phorcus lineatus. Taxonomy (NCBI): domain Eukaryota; kingdom Metazoa; phylum Mollusca; class Gastropoda; order Trochida; family Trochidae; genus Phorcus; species Phorcus lineatus. The sequence goes on from OV121088.1 coordinate 34,759,692, forward strand.
ATTTAGGAGAAAATAAACTTTTATGAAATTTATCAAATTAACGAGAAGTTGATACAGTTCACGAGCTAGCATTCTTTTTACTGCCGTGTCGAACACTTGGTGCAAAATCCAAAAGGTGAAGACTTCAAACATTATTTAAGCCTCCAGCCTAAGCGTCAAAATTCGTGGTTTGATGCCAGCTCTCACTTTGACTATAACTTGCAACCTTCATACGATTTCTGAAAAGACTGTCAAGGTCAGCCGCATTAAGTTAAAGATGTGATTCACGTATATATCGCAAGCTAGCCAGTGAAAGAACAGCTGATAATGCGTGGCGTTAAAAAATGCAAAAATAAAAACATTTCTAAACGGGATACCATCACAATTGTCGCCAAGATCTCGAGATGTCTCAACATGAATCAGTTGCAAATTTAACATTATCTCCAAAGTGGTTAAAATTGTTGGGAAAGAAAGTAAAGCAAATGTGTGAAGTGGATATTTTGATATCTCTTAAATTATAAAAAAAGCACGTTAAGAAATTTGGATTTTGAGATAGTTTACAACAATTGAGGTGTTTGTGCACGATGAATACAGATTTTACACAAGAAATTTATTTGGCACTTCAGATTATTAAGTCTGAGCAAGTATGTTTCCATGGATTATTCATCTTGTAAATGTTCGGCAGTTGTTGAAGTGAGATATGCCAAACGTGATGTATGGCGTCCTTTTATCGAAAGTGCCTATGGTTGCTGAATGTATCAATTCAATGGCATTTTTGTAAAAAGAAATTTGTTAACCCTATCTATTGCTTGAAACTAAAATGTCAGTAAATTGAGTTTGAAAGGTTGGTCATTAACCATAAATGTAACTAAATGGTACGCGTGCTTTCAGCTTCGACACACAAGGGTATCTCAATATTAAAATGACAAACGAGTATTTTTTTATCTAAGCCCATTGCTACTGTTTAAAATAGGTATTCGCAAAAGGTACTGTATAATATGAAGTTAATGTCAACCCATACAGCCATCCTCAACGTACGTTCTTTGTATTTACTACACTATTGTAGAATACATTTAATTAGACATTTCCACCTAGAAATATTATGATGTATCAGAACAGAAAATGGGGACATGAATGTAATGGTCTACCTTAAAGATTGGCAACGAGATACTGTACCCATTGTTAGGGAACAAACCAAATGTCAAATATCGAATGTAGTATTTCGTAAAAATATCGTTCTCATTTTAGAGCCGTGATCGTAGGAAGCAACGAGGTCGAATGCTTCAACAACCGAAGAATGGAGTGGAATATTCCAAAGAGGAAGCGAATTGCTGTTCTGCCCGGGGACTTTGTTGGGGGTTGGGATCCTGCTGGGGGCGGTCTCCAGTGGATGCCGGCACATTCAACCAACTTGTCATCCATGACCTCAGTGTCAGCCGACTCTGTCAAGGCAGGAACATATGTGGAGTTCAGAGATCCAAGTTCTATGGTTATTGCTGTAAACGCAGTTTTAGAGCCACAGATGTGAGAGACCGCGGACTCGGCACACAGGCACCTTTCAATGCACCCAGAAAGACGAAGCTTAAGCTCGGAATTATCACAATAACCCACTCGGGACATACAATCCGTAATTCCACGCACCTTTTTGATAATTATTGTAATGTAAAGGCGTTCCACAAAAACGGCCTTAAAGTTTTCGCTTGGCCTTGCTTGTATGCTTCAGCTACTGATAAATACATTAAAAACAATCTGAAAAATATGCTGTGTATAAATTTCAAATTATTAAAATGTTTTCAAAAGTTCTTGTCCATCCGCCCGAGACTATCAGTTTTCATAAGTAACCTGTCCGACGGTCGAGTAGACATTTACTCTCAAAACTCAAGGTCATCTTTTGAACCTAAGAACGCTATTGTAATTTTTTTTTTACAAATGAAAAGTTTTAGTCCTTTTAAGTTCACCTTGAAATACCATCTCACTACTACCAGTTACAACGCGAGCCCTGTAACTCATTGTTATCAGCATGCATGAAAGTGAACATTTTTCACCGAATTAAAACAGCTTCAACATTCTCACACTTCCTCCTTGATTAAAGTTATCTTGCTCTATAGACATTTCATATTTTTTTTAACGAGTATAATTAAAACTGCAAAATCCATGAATTCTATAATAAAACCAAAGTCACCTAGCAGTGCGTACTTGATTGAAACTTCAAAGATGATAATGGTTTAACGACAAAAGACATGTCGTATGGTGAAAGACAAAATAAAATTTCGTCGCCAGGAAAGTCAAAATTCACTCTAAAGTCACTGTTAAAATCTCACAAGTTACCCTTCAAATGTTGGTAAAACTTGTTATACAACTGATGTGATTTCCATCTAGATCCAGCGACATGGTTAATGTCGGTACAAAGGAAGTTAACCATTAAAAATGTCACCTTGTATTTGATTATATTTATATGCCAACTTTACTTTCGTGATTGTTTCACAAACATTAACTTATGTGTATGTTACAACAGATGCCACCGATAAAACAGGAGTGGCAATTGAAAAACTAAATCTACAAATATCAAAGAATTGATAGCAGTTGCTACTTTTCATGCGTCGGGCGACGTAAAAAGAATGCGTTCTATGTCATAAACCTGTTTTTCAGGAATGTATAAACAAATTTTTATCTAATTGTGATTATCGTAAATGGCTCAACAAAAAATTCATGTCAACGATAATGTATTCCTGTAATGTTAAATGGAGTCGGAAATGCAACTGATTGCCGACAAGTTATATTGTTATAGGTATCAATTAAACATTCCTAAATGGCTCTTGATCAAACGTCAACGTTAAACCAAATGAGAACTTCACTAGGCCAGTTGACAATAAGGAATATCAAGCTGATTATAAGTGAAAAAAAAACATTTTAGTAAATCTCTGCGAAATATTCAGAAATATTACAGCCCTGTACCAAAACTACTAGTCACTTATAATCTGAATACAGTTTCATGTCAAATTAGCTCTGAAAAAGATATTTATTTTTTTAATTTTCATGTATATTATGAAAATTTTGCCTTAATGTTAAAAACCTAAAACCTGATAATTCTAGCTTTGATCTCAAATGGTTATCATAAGACAACTATTTCATCAACGTATTTTGTACGTTGTAAGTAAATCTGATGAAAGTAATTAAAAGATGACCCAAACATTTCTTTGAAAGTAAAAAGTATCCAGCAAGAACCTAAATGAAAATTAATGCAGAATTAAATTGACGTGCAAACCTATGGAAATTACGTTGTGTGACCAATACTTTGGGCATGGGTCTCAGTGTATCTTCATATTTGATAAGTAACAAGTAACTTATCATTCGGACTGGTCGTTTTATAATGTTTGTTACCAGAACGGTTGTCATGTGACAAACTTAGGTGAGTATTTCACTTATATCGCGGCCGCTAGTATTATTGCAGGGAGACAGCCCTCAATACCAGTGTGGCCATGTATTGCAATGAAACCTAAACTAGCGAACCATGGGTGGTACTGCACTTTAATTCAGTGTAGCATTGCACCCAAACCTTATTGCGTGTAGAACAGTTCTCTACTGCAGACAAAGTTGCCGAGCCCTGGCGGGATTCGAACCAAGAACCTCTTGATCCGAAGCAGAGACAAGTCTTAGGAGTTTTCTCCACTGCCAATGCTCAACCGCTATAGTAATTAGAGAAATCATATCGCCAATAAAAATTCTAACATTTGGACTGTTCTGGCGCTACATCACAATCCAGTATAAAGACTAAAACGAAATATTACTTCTTTCCTCGTTTATTTCATGATCATTTTATTTTCCACAGAGTCAAGTTGATGTCAGATTTCAACATCTCCTCGCAGGACATCAGATTGGCGGTCTCGCAGCTAGTGTAAAAATAAAACAATTTCAGTGGTATTCGTTGAAGTGTTCATCAAAATTGTTACGAGAAAGAGCTTTTACCTTCGTTACAATTACAACTATTTTAAAGACGCATACTACTCGGCTACATTCCCCATGTTGTATGAGCGAAAATTGCATGAAAAGGGTGCTGAACTTTCACTAGTTCACAACATTATAAAAATATACTGTGTGTATGGATAGGATATCCACAAATTAACAATTGATATATATTTAATCAACAATGCCTGGTAACAAGGCTTTTCACTACTAGCGCCGACGAATGGCTACACTTCTCATTCTTGTTTCAGTTTACGGAATGTGCGCTCTCGTTTATCTAGCTGTAAACTCTACATCAACCAAAATGTTACCCTCAGTACCATCATGGTACTGCGCTGAAATCTAGCCCACCATTGACTCAAATCTTGTAGAACATTTCTCTGCTGCAGACAAAATTGCTTACCTGGCGGGATTCAAACCCCGTTCCTCTTTAACCGAAGCCGAACACGCAAACAACTGATCATGAGTTATTCCGCCCCAGGATTAGTGGCGAAGTATAACAGTTAAAATTGGTCAGTGATTGAGACTGCCGAGTCTTATGAAGAATTACGTTTATGCAGGAAAAGGTCATTAACTAGAGGGTAACAAATGCACTTACCAATCACAAGCCGACTTCATGCAGTTCGGCTGTAACTTTGTAGTGCCTGTGCACCGACATAACACCTTGGACAAGGTGGCTTTCTGAAGCTCTGCAATCTGGTCTAGTTTCAGCAAATGAAAAAATAAAATAACAATTTCAAGTGAGAGGTAAGGTGATGATGGGTTAAAAGCCGCTTTCAAGAATATTTCACTGATATCGCCTCTGCTAGTATTAAAGCAAGGAGAAAGACATGTCTGGATAGTTGTTGCGGTGAAACCAGCTGGAAACGGCTGGAACAAGCGAAACGTGTGGCAATGTTTATAAGTGTCTAGATTACATTGAAATAGGCATGAGGTGAGGTGAGTTAGTGTTTAACGCCGCTTTCAAGATTATTTCACTTATATTGCGGATGCTAGTATTATTGCAAGGATAAAGCCCGCAACACCGTTGTGGCTTTGCATTGCGGTGAAAACTGCGAGCATCGACTGAAACTAGCGAACCATGTGTGGTACTGCGCTGAAATTATGTGTAGCATTGCACCCAAACCCGACTGCGTATAGAACAGTTCTCTACTGTAGACAAAGTCTACTGTCGAGCCCCTGGCTGAATCCGAACCACGGATCTCTTGATCCAAAGCTGAACGCGCTAACCACTGCGCTATCCCGCACCCTAAAATAGGCATGAGGGGAGTGAGCCTAAAAACTAATGTACCAAACTGACCAAGGGGCTTGTTCGCTATCATGCTACAGTATTCATATATAAGGAGCTCCTAAATAACCCTGATATCGATAAGGGACAAATGCCTAATTTCGCTAACAAATGTTATTAATCTATAGCTTGGAATTTTCTAGGAAACGAAATGTGATGCATGCTGAAGCAAAACTTTAACCATAAGCTGCTACAGTATCACCTTTTAATCACGAACTTGATATCGTGAATAAAACTTAGGTAAAAAGTGAATGAAAAATACCCGCACCCTCTAATACATAGATGTATAGAGGGTGAGGGTATTTTTTCCATTCACTTTTTACCTACATTTTATTTACCATATCAAGTTCCTGTGAATTCAGTGTAGCATTGCACCCAAACCTTACTGCGTGTAAAACAGTTCTCTACTGCAGACAAAGTTGCCGAGCCCCTGGCGGGATTCACGGGTTCAAATGCAGGACCTAATAATCCAAAACTGAACGCGCTAACCACTGCGCTATCCCGTCCCACTTAGGTAAGGTAATAGTAAATAAAACAATTATACAATATGGTTCCTCTGATCGATTGACAACAACAAAAAGTGACCATAATTTTGCATACAGTCTGCTTTAGGTGTACGAACATTTTCAGTACTGGTTACCTATGGAACTTCACAATATACCGCTTGTTCCGAACAATAGTCTAAAATGACACGGAAGGATGATCTGATGGCAGAAAATTTCTTACTACCATCGTTAAATATTGTAGTGGGATAACTATTCATTAAAAATATCGTAACCAGCAACGGACTTCAATAGCGAAGCTTTCATCAATACCATCTTTGGACAACCAAAACAATTTCAGATCAACGATGTTACTTATAAAGCATGCAAAGAATGTATCAAATATCTCTCGAAAAAAAGGGAAAATATACTGTGCTTTTATCGACTTTAGAAAGGCGTTCGATATGGTGAGCAGAAATAAACTGTTGTTTACTTTACTACAAAACGGTAATCATGGTAAATTTTTCAATGTCATAAAAAATATGTATTCTAATGTTAAATCTTCTGTCACATTTAATTATGGTAAACAATTAACAAGTTATTTCTGTAGCTCTATAGTGGTGTCAGACAAGGATGTACGCTAAGCCCAGTGTTGTTTTCTCTCTTCATTAACGAACTTGTGTGTGATCTGCAAAACCAATTTAATGACGGCATTTTCATATCCAATGAAATGTTAAACCTCATTGCTCTGTTATTTGCTGATGATTTGATACTTATTGCAGATAGTGTTGTAAAATTGCAAATAAGGTTGAATGCTTTACATATATTAATTATTCTTATAGATGGGGTATGGAAATTAATGTAGCTAAAAGTAAAATTATAGTTTTTAAAATGGGTGGGCCCTCGACGAGATATGACAAATTCTACTTTAATGGTAACCCAATGGAAACTTAATGCATATAAATATTTGGGGTTAATGATAACACCTAAACTAATTTGGACAAAAGCTTGTAAAACGCTCGCGGAACAAGCAAGTAAGGCATTATGGCCAATAAAATCATTAATCAGATGTTAAGACTTTTCAGTAAAGGATTCCTTCTTTTTGTTTGACAAAAAGATTACTCCAATTCTTACTTACGGGGCTGAAATTTGGGGTTGGGAGGAAAGAAACTGTATTGAAATTATTCATAGAAAGTTTTGTAAATTTGTCCTCCATAATGGGTATAAATCATCAAATGCTGTATCTTACGGGGAGTGTGGGAGGTCTCCGCTTTATGTTTCTTATTATGTTAAATGCATTAAGTATTGGCTACGGTTGTTAAGAATGCAACGCCAAAGGTATGCTTTTCAAAGTTATAATATGTTACTGTCCATTGCTGAGAGAAAAAGACCAAGTTGGGTCAACCATGTCAAATATTTATTATTTCGGTATGGCTTCGGCTTCGTTTAGATAAGCCAGTGGGAGATCCCGATTATTTTGTTCATGGTTTTAGACAACGTGTTAGAGAATGTTCATATCAGAATTGGCATTCTTCTCTTGAAAAGATTCCCTAAAATTTTATAATTCTCATAAGTCTTTACTTAGTTGTGAAAATTATTTGTTAAACATAAGTTCGTGTGAACATAGACGTGTATTAACCTTGTTTAGAAGTGGATTTCTGAGCAGAAAAAATGTGTATAGTAATGACACCCACATCTGTAAACACTTATGGTACCACTTTGAATGTATAAAACAAAAAATGGTAACTCTGTAACATATTCTTGCAATCTAATTTGTACATTGGGTCTTTGGCCTTTCTACAAATAAAATATCTTGAATCTTGAATCATGCAAAGAATGTAAAGTATCACCTGTTGTGAATCCAGTTTTCGCATTAGATTCGTACCAGTAGAAATCGCCTTGCTTGAGAGCCTCGAACTGCCTGCCAATGATACAGGCAAAGGTGGGGCCTACTATTCCACCTTCTACGTGCTTCTCACTCACGCCAGCCGTGAACAGATCGATCTCATCCGGGGAACTAAAAAAATGACGCCATAATAAGATGTCCATTTTATGCATTAGCAAAACGTCATACGGCTTTTTCCCCAAATGACTTAACGTTAGCGCATCAGTCATACGGACAGATTGACTGGCCGTTATATGATAGGTAATATTACAATCTTCCTTGAAATTGGACGAATGATTGTCCTTAGAGTAGGGAATAGGCTGAATAGCGTGCCTTAATTGGTTTGTAGGTGAGGTGAGGTGAGTTGGTGTTTAACGCCGCTTTCAAGATTATTTCACTTATATCGCGGCCGCTAGTATTATTGCAGGGAGAAAGCCCGCAACACTATTGTGGCTATGCATTGCGGTGAAACATGCGAGCATCGGCTGGAACTAGCGAACCATGGGTAGTACTGCGCTGAATTTCAGTGTAGCATTGCACCCAAACCTGACTGCGTGTAGAACAGTTCTCTACTGCAGACAAAGTTGCCGAGCCCCTGGCGGGATTCGAACCACGGACCTCTTGATCCGAAGCCGAACGCGCTAACCACTGCGCTATCCCGCCCCCAATTGGTTTGTATATCAGAGTGTAAGTGAGTATGGTTTAACGTTCTGTTAATAATTCAACTAATAAATACGTGGATGTTACCATCCAAAAGAGTAGAAAGAAATAAATAGAAAGGACGATATAGCGTGGGTACTTCTAGAAAGTTTCCATGAGCCTCATGGTTTGAGTCCTGCATCAGAAACTAAACCCCAAAAGGTACCACAACATATGATTATTCCATATACCAAGTTTCAATGAGATAGGCCTTATGGCTTGAGTTCCTGACCGAAAATAAAGTTGCACGGACAGAGGAATTTTCTATATCCCCGAAAACTTCGTTTTGCAATGGTAAGTGAGTGAGTAATTCAAGAGTAATTCACTTATATCGCGGCTGCTAGGGAGAAAGCCCGCAACACCATATTGGCTATGCATTGCGGTGAAACCTGCGAGCATCGGCTGGAACTAGCGAACAATTTTTGCAATGGTTAAAAACCTGTCCTACCTGTAGAGACCTTTAAGTATAGTTCGCTCCTCCTCCGTGTGCTCTTTCATGGCGTCAAACGTTGCGAATTCTGGCAGTCCACAGAATTTCCTCCATGCATTGTAACCGGGTAGTCCATGGTCTCGGCCTCGCTGAATGTTGAGCGCTGCAAGGTCGAACTTGTTTCCTTCAGCATCCTCAAACAGTCTATCGGTCACTTCTCTAGAGAGATACCTGTCAACTTTCGGACAACGGTCATGAGCAAGTCCACGCAGGTACTCATCGGCCAGACAACTGTCAGATTGGACTTGGCCAACCTGTCCGAACAGGTCATGCAGGTCGGCAGCCTCCACACTAGATTTAAATTCCTCATCCCATGCTTCCATGCGCCCCTTTATCTGGGAGTGACCGAAACGAAAGGCAGCCGTGGCGAAGACGTTCCTTATGGAAGCGTCGATGTCATTAGGTTTGCCTAAGCTTCTATCCTCATATTTGGTAATGTAAGTGTCCATTGCACTGCCGAGGACGATTGGCAAGAACTCCTTGTAGGTTATAACCTGCATCATCGCGCCGATTATTTTTCTACTTTCTTGAAAAAGTCTTTCAGCGTCCCATCCTCTATTTAGACCTTTGAGAACCATGGCTATCCTGTTGTGTTCTCTCACGAAGAGAGTGTGCATGCTTGTTAGACCGACCTGTTCTGGTGCTCTCACGTCGCCTGTTGATGAAAGTAATTCGGTATGGTTCTCCTACATTCTGATTCATCATGGCACAATTAAATACAGAATTTTCAAATCCCTGATATCCTTCACCGCGTTTCCCTCGTATACTTGACTCCTGGCTAGACTCCAAGCTACTCAACGCTAATAAAAGTATGTATTTCTTTGGCAAAGGAAATGTCGTTATGGAAGGATTTAGGACACCCGTACGCTTCTTTATGGCGATACGAGAAATTTGCCGTGAAGGATATCGGGGACTTGGATCATTGCGAAAAAATGGAGCAGTTGGTTTTACCTACAAATTTCCTAATCGCACATCTACATATTCATATATCTATAAACATCTATACATCTATATGCATATATCTACATATTACATCTTACAGGTGACGATTAAATGACTTCAACATATCGAATTAGGAGAACTTTGCCTATCCAGCAGAATCTGAAAGTAACCTTTTGCATACTGCATTCTTTATGCGACTTATTAAATCTTGCAAATATTGGTGATATGAATTTTGATGGCACTAAAACATTTGAACAAACGTCACCTCTACCCTCGTGCAAAATCTCATTAATACAAGCGTTAGTTTACTTAGTTAAAATGGTAACGACGTACCAGTTTTGATACATGTTGAAGCTCCACAGGAATAGGTTGGTAGTGCATCTTTGGTACATCCTCTCCCATCACTAGCCGCCTTGTCCGTTTTAAGTAGTCCTGTACCATTTTCTGCATAATAGAGTATTTGGTTGTTATTTCTAGCAATGTACAAACATGAATAGATTTGATCGTTGATATGTGCGATTGTCCTGTGTGCATACATAAATGATAGATTTCCGTGTACGGATTTGTGCCTACGTAGAATGTTGATATGGTAATGTTAGTTTTTTAGGCATTACAGCGTTCAGCTTCTACAGAAGTACACTGTTTGCATACACCAATACACGGGTAAATAGTTCCAAAAACAAAAAAACTAGTCTCAGTGAGTTATTGATAAGCGTATCTAGATAAATCTTTGGGTCATTAGCTACGTGGTGTAACTAATACCAATAAAACTAAATACTAATGAAAAAAAGCATTTCAACTAAAGAAAAACACGAAAAATCAGAATAATTACGTCGGAGTCCATCCATCTCTTCAGTGGAAGACCCGTACACGTTCGAGGCGTCAATGAAAGCAGTTATCTGATTAAGCTGTTCCACGGGACCTATATAGGGTAAACTTTCAAAACTCAAAAAATACATGTCATTTAGAAAGAGATAAGATTTATAAAATTTAACATTCACACGTTTCTCACACCATTTGAGATGGTACGAATTACTGTACTTCTCAGGTCGACCAAACTCAGTCTTACAAAACCATAAAAGCAAACCAACTCAGACAAGAATCAAAGTCCCACAACTGGTAGTACATGGACGCTTAGAAATATCTTCAGCAATATATGCCTACAGGCCCTACCCTAAATGGATCAGTAGTAGTTAGTAGTGGTGTAGGGTCTATGGGCACACAAGACTTTCTAAAGCCATTTCTATGCGATGCACGTCCCTGTGACTGGTAAAGGGAGTGTGCAGCACACTGGTGGTGTAGTAGATAGCAAGCTGACCTATCAGGCCAATGGCCTGGGTTCGAATCCCGGTGGAGGCCCCGACATTTGTAATCTGGGTCATGTCGTGTGCTGTGTTCTTGGGCAATACACTTCATCCACATTGCACTCAGTCCACCCCGCTGTACAATTGGGTACCTCAGCAAGGGAAGGTATGGACCTACACGGTCGCGCGAAGCGCTTGATGGGCTGTATCGAAGTACTATTCCTTAAGCGTAATAATACAATTTGTTAGCAATGCGCGCTGTCATGGATATATGCGCGGTACAAGAAAGCTATTTTTCTAAGTAGTATTATTAATGATCTTCACATTAAATCACAACAATAAATATTTGATAGATGTAAACTGGCAAATATCCAATTAGTTAGCTAAAACTCAAGAACTCGCTAAAGGTCTAATTATCGTACCTGTGTCGTAACACTATCGTGCGGCAACACGAATTAGATTAGAAGTTCAACAAAAATGATGAGCCTTGAAAGAATTGATGCCCAAATTTGGCCATTCGTGGTCGTAAGGTACGAGGTCAGCTTAACTGTAGATCTTGAAATCACCCAAATACTCAGTACTTTTCATCGTTTATCTTTATCATTGCTGATTTCTTGATATAATTTCATGTGTACTGTTATTTTATTAAGATATAAAAAAAATACTTTGAAATGAGTACATACGATTCATAAAATTCAGCCATTTATACAAACAAATAAGAAATAAACTGTACATACTTATTCGGCACTGTTCATTTCTCACTTGTACCGATCGTGCAAAATGCATGCACCTTTTACCAGCATAGGGCCCGTCGACCTCATCAATAGGTATAGGGAAGCAGTTTCTGAATGAAAAAACCAAGCGAACTTGATTCACATAACTGATGCAACATATCCGATCCAACTCTTCCCACAGAGGTAGAAAAGATAAAAATCCTATACTAACCTGTCCCGATATAAACGGTATTTGTTTAGAGATAAATAAGCCTGTATAAATTCAATCATAGTTGCGCAATCAGTGAAGCCGTTTCAAAAGTTAACATTCGAAAAGCCTCAGTTACCTAGGTATGCTTCGAAAACCTTGACTTGATTTATGTAAGTGTGTATTTCAGTCTCCTTTACAGTACACAGTCGCCTTAACGACCGCATGGGCTTTTGTGAAAACAAATATACTATCAAAGCAGTGTTTTCATTAGCCAAAAGTTCGTGCAGCAACATTGTGTCGCTAGGAGCACCTATCGAAGCCCAAAAAGAGCTCGTATTGTGACACGAAATAACGATACGAATTGATGACATACCGCTATGGAGAGAGAATGATCCGTCCCATGTGAGATTAATTTGAAGTTAAACCAAAAAGGTACAGGTGGTGAAATTTATTTCTTAATGTAATTAATTTCCCCTTGAAAAAAGCCCCGGGGTTACAATTAATTAAGATTGATTTTTCTTTTTCAGTTCAATTTTCCTTTGCTCCTCTCTAAACAGTGTTATTGTACAACGTATGCTTTCACTAGGTTCATTGATTAGTCACATCTATAGTGGAGGTTCGATAGACGAATGGTTTGGGGAAATTCTAGGAAAGTTTATTTTATTATTATTGTATAGGATAATCTTTATGAAAAGAAAAATACTATGAAATAACCTAATCTGCAAGGTCAAGGTTGGGTCAAGAGTCAATAAGATGTCACTCAAGGTGAGGTGAGATGGGGTGTAACGCCGCTTTTAAGATTATTTCACTTTTATCGCGGTTGCTAGTATTATGGCAGGGAGAAAGCCCGCAACACCATCGTGGCTAAGCATTGCTGTGAAACCTGCGAGCATCGGCTGGAACTAGCGAATCATGGGTGGTACAAGATGTCACTCAAAATAACATTACTTCAGAGAGAGAGCTATTGTGTCAAACCGTTTATATTGTTGAGTTCAAGTTAAAGTTATGATAGAATGGATCTTAATTACTTACTCAAAATCGTCTGCCGAATACATATCCGAGTATGAGATGTTTTTAACCTCGACACCATTGCAACAGGAAAGACTCCTCGTTTCGCCTTCAACTGCAACGAGCGCAAAGGTCACATTGATCTGTGTAGTCACTGGTAAATGCATTAACGAATCTTCATTTTATTCAAAATAACTTTTGCATGACATATTTAAAATTAAGTAGTCAAATATGAAATTCTATTCTCGTATGTAGGTGAACCAGTGTATTGAAGATGTTTTACATGTCCCAGTTTCGATAAACCTCAAGAAAAGTCAATGTTAAATGCTTTCTATATAAATTTTGTTCCCGGTGGCGGGCACGGACAATCATTTATCTATAAACTTCAAATAGCTGATGGCAAATCTCACAAAACCTCTGCTTAAGATTAAAGCGGTTGATCAAAGTTGAATCTATAATTCATATTTTTTTATGAAGACTATGTACAATCGACTTCGTTTTAGAAGATAAAGTTAGTTATGGGTTGCCTCTGCATGTCCACTAGAGGTTTGATGGCTTCGGGTCTAAAATTTCGTAATTTCAATTGGCCAACAAAAAAAGAATATACAACTTGATCAATTTGAAATCAAAACTTAACAACTGACGTCTAGCTGATGGGCTAGGTGAATGAATTCTTGAGATAACAGTACACTCTTCACTTATTCTAAATTTCAACTGAAAGGAATCCTGGTCTTTCTATCGCAAGAGTGACACTTTTCACGTAGAGGAAGCAAGAGTTCGTTAGTACCAATATTGGCCTGCACTGGCGTGATGGAGAGGTCGTGGTCGAGGAATTGCCCCCACTGCATCACCATGTGTGTGATATCTGAGTTTTCAAGTTCTCCCTTATCAATACTCGAGTGGAACTTGCGACTGACTTCTCGAGCACTCGGCAACAGCTCGTCCTTAGAGTCGTACATTCTCGGCGAGGATATTCCTGCAAAAAATATTCCTGCGATGTAGTTAAAATATTTTATCTAACACCCTGATGTTTCTTTTAAGAGGATTGCCACTCGTAAGTATCCTTGCCAATCAAATGCAGACCCTCGGTCATTTCAAATCTCGCCCTTCTCCAAATCTTTTCGTTTAAATTTGCTAAGGCTTTCGATTCAAGAGGCCCTTCAAATAAAAAGATCAGTTTCACTTTTACTGGAAAAGGGACAGATTAAAAACGCCCCTGTTGTCTGATCAAATGTGACAGGGATTGAGAGCTACGCGGACACGCGATATAGCAGGATGGGGTGTAATAAGGACTACATTGTCCTTTCTCACCATCGTGATAGACAGGTGGCAAATATCTCCTGTACGGGATGTTGGCGGATCCAAACTCAGCATGGTCCACGTTGTTGCAGTACCCATCAGCGCTCCTGTAGGGAGATTTCCTCGCCTCCGTGCAATCCTGTGGAGGGTCGCAGGCCACTTTGTTGTCATCTTCAAACTTGTCGCCCTGTTTAGGGTTTCTGAACACAAAATGTAAGGTACGTTTACAGTTGCTCTTAAAGGCACATGCTCATAACATCCATCTCAATTGGAGCAGTTATCATCGAGGCTATTACCATTCCCTGGTTGTCTTTATTGTTATTCCCTCGTATAGATTTCCCTCGTAAAGCCTATAAGCAATTAGCCTATGAAATGACAAATATAAGAAGTAACCGGATGGAGAGTATTGACAAGCTTCTGCATGATCTGAATAACTAAGCAAATTGGAAATCAGAGTTATGCGACAGTCTCGCAGTCAAATTTACCTGATTGAGCAGTCCTATAGTTTGGCGTTTTGTTAATGTTAAGTTACAGCAGTTGAATTTACAAATCAACATACATTCCCTTGTGCAAAAACTACTAAATTCAATTTCCGTTTAGAAATTCTACAAGGCATGAACTTCGATTAAGCGTAATGGACATTTTAAAGTAGGTGGGGTGAGGTGATTTTGGTGTTTAACGCCGCTTTCAAGAGTATTTCGCTTATATCCGGCTGCTTTTATTGCAGAAAGCCCGCAACACCATTGTGGCTATACATTGCGGTGAAACCTGCGAGCATCGGCTGGAACTAGCCGAACGCGCCATTTTTAAGTAACCGGATCACAAAGTTGCGATGCTTTTTAAGAATTAATTTGTATGAACACCCAAATATTCAGCTGAATAACCTTTTTAGATCAATGCCAATTTACCTTATTTCACTGGTACAGCAATAAATTTGACTAATTCAGAAAAGGTTATGCACTGAAAAAACCTCGCCATCCAACGAGTAGCGCCGAGTGGAAAGGTCCACGTGTTACTAAATCGATGGAAAACATCTCAAATGGGCAGTAGCAAGGATTCTCAAAAACTAGTTGCAGGGCGGTCTTTCTAATCAAAAGAAGCAGTTGTAAAACAAACGTTAGATGTACGGTTAATCTATGAGAATCCATTTCCCTACCGAAAATAATTAAAAGGTGTTCACACAAAAATGGCCGCCATCGTTTTTATTGGGTTTTTTTTATACTCGATACTTTCTTCTACGATTAGGAATAAACGGGTTGAGTAATGAGGTGTTTGACCCCTGAAGATAATGCGTTAGGCATAAACATTTGTTGGAGGAAAATAGAATTAAAACCGTGCAACTGTCCCTTTAAAATACAATATAGGAGGTTTTAACTATTCAATCATCACGTAAACTGACATTAAACACAGGATGGTATGAAGATTGAAGAAAATGCATAACTCAACTTTTTAAGGAATTCCTTTTTCTCCCCAACGTTTTTCCTCGCCTTTTTGCCGAGACTCAACGTCTGTGGTGTACTCCTGACTATTCCAAAGTGAAATTCTCGGGCAGATGGTATTTGGGTCTTCTTCTTATGTTCTGATGCAACTGAAAAGAAATTGTGTATGACCTCTATGCAGATCAAAATTATTTGGGGTTTGCATAACTTGTGAGCTGGCCGAAAACTATGCCTAAAGTGTTACTTGAGTGTTTTAGGGTTTAGCGCCGACTTGAAATGAATTTCCCTTCAAACTTTCATTTTCAACAACAATTGTAACAGATATAAGGGTCCATCCATCTTCCCCTGCATGGCTTTTAAATGTCCAAATCTGCTTCACTGGATTATTTCAACCTTCCTGCCAACCCGTCAAAATTAGTCTTGTGTGAAGCGCCCTCTTCGGTGAAAAGTTGTAATTTTAATGATTTTCTCATTGGACTATCGTGATCCGTCGCAGCAGCCTTTACAGTAACAGAAAAGTTGGGGAAATTCGGCAATGCCTATCTTAGCAGGTCATTGGGGCTGGTGGAAGTATAGGCCATGCGTGGGAAGATGGGGTTAACCATGAAAAGCATTTCAGCACTTCAGAGAGAGAGAGATTGAGCAAGGGTTCCTTCTGTGGATTTGCCCGGGGTCCTGTCCAGGCTCATCGTGGAAAACTTTTGTTGGTCAAAGATGTAAATGACCACAAGTGTAACCCCTTAACTGTCGGATGCGATTACGATTGATATTGAAGTATATAAAGTTGGAAGTAAAAATTATTGTTGTGACAAAGTTAGATAACTGTGAGTGAATAGTTAATGTGGCAATAGTTTATAGAGAAACATCTCTCATCATGGAAAAGTTAATTATAGAAATGAAAGAATTAAATGGGTTAACTTCTAGAAGCTAAAATAACTCGGTTAATGACTACAAAAATTATGAATATTAATTTTCTGGGAAAATTCTTGGAATTGGAGGGTGATTTTGTGGATCATCAAATGACCGTGGAGGATCCACATACATAGCCATGTAGGGTAGTACTAATAAGATGTTTATTCTTCATAAATAGTTATTTCATGGTCACGTGTACGAATAATTAAGTTTTTTCTGTTAAATACCCTGTGCGGGCCCCAAGCCGGGGACTCGGGCAGGACACTTCACACAGGGCGTGTGAATGTGTATAATGAGCAAATACATGATTGAAAGGAACACCGTCTCATGCTGTTTTTGATGTTGTAACCGTTGCTGTACCCGAGTCACCGCTACATCCCCACAATCAAGTAAACGGACAACATCACATTATAATATCAAGTGTTCTGACAATATGTTTTCGGTATACACTAATGCGCTGCACTCTGGAGACAGATTCGCATTTATTCAAACATGTTTTTCTCATGTTCTTGGGATGAATAAAGTTATCTCAAGAAACCTATAATAATTACATGACAATAACTTAATTAAATGGAGTTTTCAAAGTATTGAACATGGTCGGTTAAGCTTTGTCTCAAATGATTAAAAGGTGTTCACACAAAAAATGGCCGACAGTCGTTACTTGAAACAAAATCATTCCCTCTGCGACTACGACTACGGGTGAGTAATGAGATATGACCCTCTGGAGATAAGTTTAGGCCAACTATAAATGTGTTATGTTTACTAAGTAAAATTTGAAAAAACAATTGTCAAAAACGCGCTCTTGCTCCTTTACGTCATCAACTATGAAACTTAACTCAAGACAGAAGTTGTTTACAATGCTTTAGTTTAATTTGGACACTGAAACACTTCAAAATTGTCAAAAACATCTTTGACTTTTAACATTGAAAAGTCTTACAACTTATTTTTAAATAAGCATGGAAACTTGTTAAAGATGTAAACAAATTGAGAAAATCGTCTACACTGCGTCTATAATTACTTGGTTTCCTAAAGAAACTATCAGTGGGTTTTATTAGCCGCAGCTTTCTAAAGAATCAAAACAGTTTCAATCATTAAACACTACCTAATGGACGTTGGGTGCAAAAGTCGACATTTAGAAGAAACAGAGTTGGCGTTTAACGCCGCTTTCAAGATTAATTATTTCACTTATATCGCGGCTGCTAGTATTTGTGCAGGGAGAAAGCCCGCAACACCATTGTGGCTATGCATTAAGGTGAAACCTGCTAGCATCGGTTGGAACTAGCATACCATGGGTGGTACTGCGCTGAATTTCAGTGTAGCATTGCACCTAAACCTGACTGCGTGTAGATCAGTTTATAGTATCAATTGTGTTTGTGTGAGTTATTGTTTTTGTACATGAAGGCAAGGTGATTTTGGGTCTCACACCGTTTTCAAGAGTCTTTCACTCATAAATATCGCTGCTGCTATCGACTGGAACTCGCGAACCATGGGCGGTAATGCGCTGAAATTCAGTGTAGCATGGGACCCAAACCTTAATGTCTGTGAAACAGTTCTCTACTAAAGACAAAGTTGCCGAGCCCCTGGCGGGATTCGAACCATAGACTGCTTGCTCCGAAGCCGAAAGGCTAACCACTGCGCTATCCGACACCCTGTGATATTAGTATGACATCATAAATCTTGAGAATTATAAAACATAAATATTCCTATTTGGACAAAGATTTAATCTCATACAAGCCTCTGTGGAATAATCGTTACTCATCCCAAGACAAAGACGGGGATACAACAACTTACCTATAATTAGAAGGCACAGGAGCGCTAAACATTCACACTTCATAGCTACTGCCACTTAGCTCGCGATCCTAGAAACATTTAAAAGTAAACCAAGTCCATTGAAACATGTATTTTCTTTCTATTTCTCATAATCAGTATTAGTCTAAACTGATCAGAGAATATATGACTTTCTTTAGTGAAATCGTGTTTTCTGATACAGACGTTAAACACAAATTTTAGTCTTTGCGTGAATTTTTTCCGTAAAAGATTTAAAGTAAGTTTTATAAATAAACGTTGATAACATTGTTTGAGAAACGCTTACACAGATGGCAATGTCCAAGGTTGATGTCTACTGCCCGATGGTGTCTGGGCGAGTGTCAGCTGATGTTGCTGTAGATTTGCACGTAATGAACGTGCAGTGGATGTCACGTGTTTCTGACTGAGTGACTGTGTTTCACGTGCAATTCGTGTCACTCGATTGGAATCACACGCGCTTTCAACTCTTACTAGAGGCGTGCGTTTCTTTTCAATTTGATAATACCTGTACCCAATTTATAGGTCAGGAAGGAAGGGTTTGCTCAGAAAACTCTCAATAAGCTTTGCTTAGGGACTTTAAGGCTTTTGATTAAGAGAAGAGATAAGAAGAAGAAGAAATATAGTTTATATAAGTGTCGCACAACATACAACATTGGGTGATGGCATTTTAAAATATTGCATAAAAAGTTACATGTTGTACGGCCAAACATGGCCTACGGGACACTATTCAACAGTTAAAAACATATACAATGATAATTAAACATTTAAACACATTCATACATAAGATAAGTACCTGGGAATAATGGAAAAAGATAAATTAAACAACTTTTTAAAAAATAAATTAATTTAAAAATATAAAATCAGTTAAAAACATATACAATGATATTTAGACACAATCATACATAAAAAATAAGTACCTGGGTAAAATGAGAGAAAAAAGAAAAAAAAAAATTTATTTTCAATTAATAAATAAATAAATAAATAATCAGTTAAAAACATTTAAAGTGATATTTAAACACAATCATACATATAAAATAAGTACCTGGGAATAATGAGAAAAAATAAAGAAGTAGATAAAGAACATTTTTTTAAAAAATGAAATCATTTGAATAAATATATAGAATAAATAAATATATTATTTAATGAAGAAATAAACACGTAAACAAATAATTAAATACATTCACACTACAGGAGACATCCATACAACTTGGGAAAGTCGGCACTCATACAAGGATGTTATTGCCGAGGCTAGCGGTGAGACAGATTGCTGAGAAGTCATTTAAATAACATATTTATATTTTGAATATAAATACGTGAACACAGGTAGATTATTAGTAACTTCAACAAATAACTGATATCGAATGTCAGAATCGAAATGACAGTCAATCATGAAATGAATTTCATCTTCGATTCCATTACAAAAACAAAGATTACAAACTCTGTCACTAAGAGGTGTAACAGGCCTAGAAAATCTTCCTAATTCTATAGCTAACGGTAAACTTCCACATCTTAACTTGCTCACAATACTACGCGGATGTCTAAAAACACTGATGATCCCATGACATGTGGTTGAACCTGTAAAGAATCTTTAAAAAGTCGGTAAATTCTTAATTTGTTTCCATTTATTAATCCTTTATCATTCCACAATTTACTTAACTACTCATCATAATCAACACCTAGCAAGTAAGCCTAACAACAGTCAAATCATTTTGTGTAATATTAGACTTATGTACAGGAAATTGCATATTATTTAACATCTTTATATATTAGGGATCATTTTAAAAATAAGGAACACTTCCTTTTTTACAGCACTTCCTTTGAAATAAAAGTTAGTCCTTCCTGTCATTTATCATGAAAATCGTTCTTGTGGAAAAATTCGATATCGTTTGTTTCTAAAGAAATTCCTTAATTACGATTCTTAAATCATTTTTTTAAAATTTAATCAATACATCGTTGCATAAATCTGTTTAAACCATACAGTAAAATTTAATTTTTATGAAAAATGTTTTGGTAAATGCAACAGCAATTATATTTCTTTCTGTAAGAAGTGCTAAGCACTATAGCGCGCTTTTTCGGTTTATTTTAATTTATATGAGGACATAGACATTCACTTTCTATCAATGCGATGAAATACTCCTCAATCTTTAAAAAGGATCTTCAATCAACAAGGAAAATATTAAGACGGCCGCTGACGGCTGAAAGATTTAAAACCTCTATGGTCATGCAGCTATGCACCATCTTCCTACGCAAAGCTTAACTATTGCCAGTCTCGAACTGTCCAAGTTCGAGACTGACAATTAGTTAAGCTTTGCGTAGGAAGATGGCTATGCACAAAAAGGATATCTTATGTACAGATGAAAACGGCTGAAATAGTAATGTCTGCAGTCTCGAAATTTACCTAAACTCTGAACTGACAACAAGGGATGAATTATAGTTTATTGAAGCAATGTTGTAATTAACCGATTTAATAACAAAGTTTTAGCATTGTTATTACATTAACTAAAGTGACAGCCGTTTTCGCTTTTCGGGTTGTAAATTTTTTTTTGATATTTCAGATATCGTAGTTCATGCGGATTGTAATGCAACTTTTCTTAAAATACTTCCGGTCTTTTAGAATCATGTTTACAACGTGAGTACGTGCATATTTGCTATATGACATACAAGGCAGATTATCTGAATGCGTATCATTAGAAAATCGAGAGATATATGCAGCATCTGTGCATTCGTTGTGTTTTGCGAAATATTGGTGTATATTGTATCTTCATAAGACTAAAGATTTGTTCATCAAATATTGTTTGTTAAGAGTTTTACTTTTTTTTCACAATCAAATGAGCAGATCCCCGCAGCCACTGACGGACGATTACGACTGATGACGCAACGATATGATTTTGGCCGACCGAACTTTTAGTTTTAAATTGTGTCGTATATCGTAGCCTACTAACAGTGAACAAATTTTCAACGAATGATAACTATTGTGCATAGGTTCTTGGTTGAGAGTTCTTGACTTAAACCATCCTTTTCTTCCATTCCAGATTACTTTTTCACTTTGATATGACATTGCAAAGACTTCGAACTGAATAAATAAATGTGTAGAACAAAGACAATTATAATTTCGTAAGAATTTTGAACTTTACTTATGTAACATAATTTGATAGTCTACGTTCTTAACTGTGATCGATTATGGGAACCGAATTATGGTTCACAAAATCACCATGACTTGCTATATTTTAACATACATGTTACGAAAGGGACGTCAAGTTATTGCTCAAAGCTGTCCCTGACGCAGAACTTGAAGCAGCCTTGCTGGTGATTTTCTCTGTTGTTATCGCAATTAAAGAGTTGCTTTCTGTATTCTTTCCACAAACGTAATTCTTATTCAAACATCTCTATGATCACACTAATATTCTTTCTCATGTTTTCCTTTTACTCCAATTATTTCAGCTCACATCAATGTGGAAAGTCCTTCATATCATAATGATAACTCCAGTCTGATTAAAATCTACCGTATTCCGAGGAATAAAAGTTTTAAATATTAGAATACAGAGATTCGAACATACTCTATCAGGTGTTATGTGGTAGAGTACGTTCGAATCCCGTTCGAGTCAATATTTAAAAACTTTTATTCCTCGGAATATGGTCGATTTTAATCAGACTTATGATAACTCTTGATGCATTATTTTAGCTTTTTCTTTTTTGATCTCTTGTATGAGTTTATTTATCTCAATTTTAAAAAATCGCTTTTCTCCTTTTTTTCAACGAATGACAACTATTGTGCATAGGTTGAGAGTTCTTGACTTAAACCATCCTTTTCTTCCATTCCAGATTACTTTAAAATCTGAATTTAAGGCTTGTCAATATTGGCTATCTCTCTCATACTATTTGCAGCTCCTATTCAATAAACGCCTTTCATTTCCAAGTTCCTTAAGGCGTTGGTTATCTTCTATCACTTTAACAGTGTTAATCGATTGTGAAGAAAATCATCTTTTGATTTCCCTCCTTCATTCACATTATCTTTACAAATCTGTATTTTTGCATGTTTGATTTCAGTCCATGTGTGATTATTTATGGAACTTTTTATGAACTGACATCTTTCTGTACTTTATCTATAAATTCTGTTTGATATCAATCGAACTCATCAAAGACGCTGGAATGTGATTATAGACTCAGAGTCTGAAAAAAGAAATCAGACTTTTTTAGAGATGGCAGTTAGGTAGTAACCATATTTCGAAATATTCACACACTTTGCTCTCTTATATCTTGTTGACAAACTCTCCATGCGCACTATACGCTTTCAAAAACAACTAAAATTATGCTTTAAAAAAGCATTTTATAAATTCTTACCAACATCTCTCCATCATCCCTCCTACATTTTGCTTTTTATTTATGCAACACATTGAACTTGGGGTCGTTTGAATCCTCATTACAACATCAATATGATTAAATTGGCCATTTTACAAAGCTTTCAGAATTGATTAGCCTTTTTTATTTTTAACATCTTTGACTCAATCCTACAAAGATGATATCATAACAATTTTAGATCATTAGCATAATTGGTGTCTTTAAGAAAAGACGACAGACTGTTTGATAGTGCGTTCCCTGCCACGTACATATAAGAAAGAATGCCAAGACCAACTCTACAAACTTTAATCTTCATGCAACAAAATGTTACTCTGAACAGTTTGGTTTCGCTAAAACATCATACATATTCACCCTGACACGCCAATGGTATTTAGGGGCAGGAAAATGAGTTTTACACACCTAAGTCTTCATCCTTCAAAGATAATGATTTCATGGATTGATATTCCTGGCGCTCTGAGCATGCCCTTGTGTGGTGGAGTCCAGCGCAAGCTAAGTATTTTCATTATCATTTTTGCATTATTATTAGGTCAATAGGCTAGACCCCTCTTTGGTTTTCTTCACCATCCTGTTTTCTTCAATTTCTGTACTTTCCTTGGTTATCTCATCTTCCGTATCTTAATTTTCATCATCTTCTTCATGCTCATAAATAACTCTAATCCTCTGTAGCCTGAAACTGTGCACTCTGTATCTAGCAAACACCACAAGCCCTTCCGGTCTGATGAAGGTTGATGAATGTTTGCCCTATTAGGTCTGCTGTAGTATATTTCATCTCCAAAAGAGAGTCTAGGAGATCTTGACTTATATATCTTTTCTAAAATCTCTCCTTGTGTGTTCTTCTGATGGATGTCCTCTTTGTTTAGGCATATCTTTTAGACAGAATAATTTTCTTCTGTACTCATTGATTGTTGAACAGTCAGGATTTCCCAGGGGTGTTAACAATAACATACTAGAATCAGCCTCATCTAATCTGAACCTAACCAGTTTACCAAACCAAAGTTTAGTTGCACAACGTGTTTTTTATTTGAATTACAAGAAATAAAATGCACTTTGTCAGTGTATCGATTCTATTTACATGAACTGTACCCATACATTAATTTTGCAATACCAATCTCTTCTCAATTATAACTCCTCTTGGTATTGTTCAATTGAGACTTTTATCTTCTTGATGTAGGCATGTGACAACATCTCATTTGTCTTATTTCATTTAACAAATAATTTTTATTTATTATATTAATGTATGTAAGATGAAAGTGTTCTTCAGAAATGAACGTTAACTTGTTAATTTAAGTTACTTGTTGTTAACAGTTTAACCTGTAAACAGTCTTTTCTGCAATTTAAATGAAAAATATTTATCACGATCCCATTCTCACCCTAATAATGGACATAATCGGGAGGGTTGTCTATCGTGACATCCCTAGTCTTTTGTCCAGATGAGACCCCCAGCAATAGTAAAGGAATTCTACTTCTCAAACAGCAAGACAAAAAGGTGGGCAAATATCCCAGGCCTCCCTCCAGGAACAACAATGATGACTATATGTCTTCTGTTGTTAAAGATCCACTCCGTGAGTTGTTGGAGTCATATATACCAAACTTAACCAATGATGTCATTTGATCGCAAAGTATCGACTGTTACCGTAAAGGCACATTTTATAGCTTATTGTTTTTTTACACTGACAATAGGAAGGTAGAACGTCGAATTATGATCGAAAACCAGATAGTGGCGCACGTCAAATAGTCAAACCTAATTTTGGAGAATTATTTAAACAGCCAGGAGGGCGGTTAGGAGTTGATAGCGTTTGTTAGGTTATATAACTAGTATCCATGTATATTGGATGTGATATCTCCACCTCTGTGCATTTATAAGGCTGTTTTTAGATTTTCATTGAAAACCGGTATTTGTCATCTATATGTCTTTTGGACATGAAAAGTTAAGATGCTTTGATTTTATATCACCACATATGACATTTAGGTTCGTATCAAAGGTAAATAATATGTTATGAAAATCACAGAGTGGCTCTTTAAGTCTAAATTAAAGGCTCCTAAACACATATTCATTCTATAAGTCATTCAATGGCGTTTACACCAAATTGTCAATCTTTCCTCTTGATACCTCCAAACTTTCTCCAAGACTAACCTAAATCCAGATAAGTTATAAAATGTTTCACCCTTTAAATGAAAGCACAAGGATATGTATTGAATAAAATACGTCCTTGGTTAAAATATTCATTCACTGAAAAAATTATACATGTACTTATCATGTATGTTAATAATAGTGTCAGTGAAAAAATTTAACTTGGGACATATTAATTTCATCAATACAAATCCCTGTTGCTGAAACATTTTAATAGCTTATTTTGAAATGGGCAAATTCAAACAGTTAACGTTCCAAAGAGCTAACCTGATGTTTGCAAGCTGAAAAATAGTTTCATTAGACACCATGATTTAATACAAAAGACAATATACTTCAAACAATGCTTTATAAAAACAATCAATTACTGTCCATACTATATTAGACTGCCAAACGTAACAAAATCAAGTTTATTTAAAGACATGTATCAACATTAGTTTTAATCTTCTCTATACAAATACATATTCAAACATTTTCATGCAGGACAAAATGCATCTTGCTAAATCAGCGTTTAAGAATCCACTCTCGCTCCTTCCTAATACCCTGATCTCTTTCGGGATAAATTCCCCATATGGCTGGCGGCTTGACATGCTCACCTGTTATTGTTTCAGCCAATGAAATGTCGTTAATTTGGGAGCTTGAACTAAACAGATTTTTTCATCCAGGTTGTGTCGCTGTTATGAATGCCAGTCGTCTCATTGGCTGGTTAAATAGCTAGAAATATGAGAGTTTTGGCTTAAAAGAGATCAGGGTATGAGGAAGGAGGAGAGCGGATTCATATACCCTAATTTAGCAGGATGGACAAAGTCAGGTATCCTTAGTTAATATTTCAATAAAAGTGGCTAATTAGAAATAGTTGGTTCATAGGAAATATCAAGACGAGTTTATGTGCAGTCAACTTCTTTCATTTTAACAGGGCAAAAGTTATAGGTTTTAGTTTTACTGTTATCAAGTTTTGAGGAGAGGACAGAATGAACTTACAGGTTTCTCACATGGTTTAATTTCAACAATAACAAATTCAATACAAGTTTTACTCACAGAATCAATATAGATAGAGAGTCACTCTGATGAAAATCGACCATGTTCCGTGGAATGAAAGTTTTAAAATAATGACTTTATCGACATTTGAACGCATTCAGTCTATGGCTTTCCTCTCCACTAGGTCTGACTGCAGCCAACTGTAGTGCAAATTCTGATGTAAACCCAGCTATCCAAAAACACTGCCTCTGGAAAAAGTATTTGGTATCACTAGCTAGTGGCAAGTAGCTCTCGTGAATCATTCGTTAATTTGATCGCCATTATCATTCTTTTGAACGCGATGATGTGATATTGGTCCGCTAACAGATAGGTTTTATCTGCACCAAACTGTTGTCAGAATGTGCAGTAGGCTGCAGTCAGACCTAGTGGAGTGGAAATGCGTAGACAGAACAAGTACAAATCTTGATAAAGTCAATATTTTGAAACTTTAATTCCTCGGAACATGATCAACTCTAATGAGACTCGGTAGAGAGAGTCTAAGTGATCAACAATCTAATTAATTATGATGAAGCAGGGAATATTGAAAAAAGAAACTGAGAGACAAAGAAGTTGACCATCCATAAAGACCTGTCAATATTTTGATCTACTACTAAATGCCTTTCAAACAATTCTCATGAAAAGTTTTTTCAATGAAATCTCACGTAAAATGCCAACAAAAGAAGGGGTTGAAACTAGATAATGTTATATCAAATGTTATTGACTGAAAACGTATGGATGTTAATGAAGCTATTTGAGACAATGGAATCCATAACATTGTACAAATTTTCTTACTTCAATGTCTTTTGGATATGCATTTTTAAACAATAGTCATCTGGACTAATAGTCTTAGTAATTGTTGTGTAGCACAACTGAAGTTAGGAAATAGTGTGTAGTCAAAAACAAGGCTTCTGTATTATATTTAACCTTCCTGACAATATTGTAAATAATTGCAAAGCATTCAAAGGGGAAGAACATAATTTGATAATAGACCTTAATAAAAATCTTTGAATATCGATTTCATAAAAACATCATTATTAACAGAGTGGACAATTTATGGCAATTTAGAGCAATTTATGACAATTTATGACAATTTTCTGAATCAGTATGTTCAAGGAATCACGTATTGAAAATGCATAAAGATATATAAAACATTCAATAAATCAAACAAGCATACTTCATTCAGTTATGAATTTCACAATTTAAAGCAATCAAGTTTCAAATTTAAATCAAATATAGTAATTGTACTTCAAAATTGTTCTGTAATGATTTTACAGTAAAACATTATACTTCCAATACCATACATTCAATCAAACAAAGAATTCAACTTCAAAATCACTTCAATACCATTTACCTATGAAAAAACAATTTAGCTTCAGTATAATCAAGTTGAAACAATTTCTGTAAAGCAATGAAATCAAACAATCATTGACTAAGAAACCCAAGTCGCAACAAGTTATACAAGTAGCATAATACTGTGTCTACAATTAAGATATAAACCTTTCCCACTGAAAAGTATTAAGTTGATAAATGATTATAAGATGCAATCAATCTTGTACACTTAATATACAAAGTCTCTTTCATACATAATATTTGGATTCATTCCAACAGAAATCCAATTGGTATTTTTGGTACCAAAAAAAATCTTGAGTCTTATAAATGCAGTTATTCATTTATTCAGGTATGATAGGCAAAAGATTAAAAATATCCTTTTCCCTGAAGCAATCCAATCTTTTAATTGGTTCACTGCCTTTTAAACAACAGGTATTGTACCGTTTTCTTTGGTAATGACTTTCAAAGGGAGATAACCTTAGTAATTTGTCTAAATGAAACCTTAGCACAATATCAAAAGATAACAGATCCAAGACTGCATCAATTGGCTATCTATTGGCTATGAGGTGGTTCCTGACTAGAATTGGTGACGTGTTGAGTAAAAGATTATTTGGACTCATATTCCAATAAATAATCACACGAAATATCTTTTTTCTCTACCAGGATCAACAATAATATATTGCATATCATTTTGATGTAGAACTAAGGTTCCATTTTGGTGAGAGGTTCATGTTTCGATTTAGGGTAAGGGCTAAATTAGGCAAATCATAATTTCCATTAGGTTTACGTTAATTAGCATAAGGATCAAATTGTACAATTAGGTTTGTCTCAATAATACGAGAGACAATTGATAAGATTTAAGGTTATCATGTTTTCAAATTAAATCGTAGGTAATCATAACGAGCAAACACACGTACACAGCGATCCTCTCCCTTTCCTCTGGTTGTATTCATCAAGCATACTGCTGGGTCTGAGTGAGAGAGAAGTGAGCATGGTTGTTGTTCTGGTTCATGTTCTGGTAGAAGGCGGGGCGATACCCCTTCTGTATCCGCTCATTCATCAGCTGCGATGCTTTGTGTAGCCGCTCTACGAACTCGGGAACCCCTTGAAAAGATAATAATAAATTTCTCAAGTTTTTGAGTGAGTTAATGTTTAACACAATATATGAGCCATTAGCGATGTAGGCAAGGTTCTAAATGTCTGAGTGGATTACCATTTGAAGATTTTGCTCACTTTAGGCATAACCTTCCCACAGGGGTTACCATAAGAGCCTTTTAGGCCGAAGAATATCAGGGAATATGATGGAGCTGGGTGGAGACAAATACGCTGATGTAGCAGGATGCTTTTATCAACGAGTGTTGATATATATAATATCAGAAGACACGAGGATGAGATTCTATTAATCATGCAAATTTAGTCTGTCATGCGATGTCATATTATTGTGTCATCATGGCCTTATGATCTTTTGCTACATCATGCACTTGGTAAAGGCAGGGTTTTCTTCAAAATGTACTGTCAAAATGACACGACATATAAGAAATATTACTTGATCTCCCAAAAACGATATCTCCTGTGGAACAGTTTTGGATGATAAATCTTTTTTACGCTTAATCCAATCTTACCTGTGCTTGCCATCCAGTTGTAACACACCTTGGGGAAAGTGGTCTGCGGGTCATCATAGTATGTGAGCACATACTGGAAACCATTCTGGAGAACAGATATTTGTATATAATTGTCCATCATTACCTTCATAAAAATAACCTGTTATTGAAAAAGTAAAGAGTTTGATAGTAATGTACTCTCGTTATGATAATGGACATAATTGTACGTCTTCATAGGGACAAAGAGATAAAACTAATGCTGTTTATGAACAAAATAACTTAAAATTGTGAATCTTCTTTGATTTGAAGGTGAATTAATTTTCATAGTGCAAATCAACCTCATTAACCAATCACAGCTTATAGCCCTGGGTTCATTTAGCAAGATTGAAAAACTTATTCATTTCTAATACATAAACAATTGATCAAGTAAACATATTCCTGATCAATTGTTACTAAATTTTGTTTTCTTGTAAATCTTCATCTAATGGAAACCTTAAAAACAAAGAAACAAAAAATTATCATTGATGACTAAGTTAGCATATATTGTTGAACAGGCATTTCACAAAGAATTAGTTGTCATCCAGACAATGTTGCTTTCTGAATTATGCCACTCCTAAATGCCCTTCATTGACTTCATATCTACTAGCTGCGTAAGGATTCATCAATAGTATCAATGTTTGCATTGTTCTCTACGCGACACAAGTGCATGGATACAAAACACATTAAGTTAATATATCAGGATATTTATAATGTGTTGGTGCACAATACATCGATGTATTGCCATAAGAGAAAATATATCTCGATACTGTTAACAGAATTGATTTCCAACAAATAACTATAAAAACTAAAAAGTTTTTATTTTATTTCAGGGATTTAAAACAGAAGAATTATTTTCCTGATATCTTATCTGCAATTTCACAATCTCTCATATTTTGTAATTCCCTTCATGTTATGTTTTATGACAGTTTGGTAGTTAAGCAATAACATTACATTTCTATGTCGTATGTATACTGCTTTTATAAACTGTAGAGAATCGGGTATGTATTGTATCCCAATCGCAGTATCGTGATGATAATTGTCTCGCAAGTTCCATGGCAATACTTCCGTGATATATTGTTTCGCCTAATAAAACTGGAATTGGGATATATTGTCTCGCCACTAGGGCACGATACATAGGTCTAATACCTACCTCATCAAAGTCCTTGTTTGGATGTATGACTAAAGCGGACTCATACTCCGTGACACGGACAATGTCCTCCTTCACTGGACAGGTGGGGTGAGCTACAGTTTGACTAACCAGCACCATGATCTTATTTTCTTGGTCAACCTGCAGAAACAAAACTTAAACACTTACAGAACACTGAAAATAATTCATAATTATTATTCAGTGATTACATCGGCAGAATTCCAAATTTGAAGGAATTCCCTCAAACAAGTATGAATGGATGACAAAATACTCACAATTATATCTTATCATCATATAAACACTTAAAAGAAAAATAACTTTTAAAATATTAATTATATAGATGCTGTCATACTTTTAAGGTAAAAACTACATCTAATGGTATGGCGGTCTAAAGTTTGGGTAAAGGGCTTTTTGAGAATCTTAGTGTTTTGAGAATGAACAAAAAACGAAAGGCAACAACTATAACAACACCAGTAACTTATATATACTGTATAAAACCTACTTTGTATCTTCTCATGTAGACATAGTCCCGGCTATACATTGGATACTGAAATGGAGGCATTGAATTTATTATAAATGTACTAAGCAATTTCAAACTTTAAAATGAAAATCTTGTTTCTTTTATCATGACACATGGGTGTTGAAATTCAAAAAATTCATTATATTTTGAATGATTTATCCTTTTGAAATATATATTCACGATTAAAAAGTTTGTACTTGTGAATACAGAACTAAATATTTACAGGAAACTTGACGGTCCAATGGATGACTTCTGATCCACTCTGTTCATGTTTGTCAACTATCCTGATATCTAGAGATTGTTTATCCCACTGCTTCCAGAAATCTAGATCAATCTGTAATCATAAACAATAATGAAATTATTTACAAGTACTTAAGCAAAACCAATGATTTATCATAATAACAAGAATCAATTGCCAAGGTGGTTAGTGAGCTATGAATTCAAATGAAACATTAATCACATCAACTTACATGAAAAGGATGTTATGAAAACAAACAGAACTGAAAAAGCAAAACCCTCGTCTTTCCAATGCCAAGGGCCTGGATTTTCGAAGCTCTCTTAGCACTAAGACAGTCGTAAGTACCATACATCGGCATTGGCTTACGACTATCTTAGCACTAAGAGAGATTCGAAAATCTAGGCCCAGGGTTCTAATGGGGTTGATTTCCTGTCAGGTTAGTTTTCTCATGATGTATGCTTCAATAAGTTTTATTGTACATATTTATTAGACTGGAAATTTAGGATATACAAGTTTCTGTAACTTCACTATGAGTGATGGATGATACAAGTACATGTATATCTAACTTCATATCTTGGCAATTTCAATGCATATTAATTCAAGAGCTGGTGCTCTAGTGACTGTTCACATAGTGTTTCCCCTAGGTTTGAAAAAGGGCAGGGCAAATTGATTTTAAAAATGGCACAACTCCTTTCAAAAGGGCACTTACATGTATACAAATTCATTTGGAAGTAAAAACGGCGCTACATTCTGTAAATGAAACAGTTTCCTTTACACTTGTGTCAATTCTAACAGTCTAAAATAAATTTGATAACTTCTGAATCTTATGAATAAATTCAGAAAATGATCACATTTATTTTAACCAATTTCAAATGAGCTACAGATTTTGAACATGTGCGCATACATTTAACTCATTACATAAAATGAGATAATTTGGCTGTGTCCAGCAGTAATCCTCCTATTGTTCCTGTATCTTCTAAACATGTGGTCAGCAGCTGTGTCCCAGTGAAACAAAGAATGGATCATCAGTGTAATCATTCTCTTCTTTTGTTACTTTTGCTTGTAGTCCATTTAAGGATTGTTTTACATTTTTTGTGCCTCCATCGATGTATAACAGCAACAAATTGTATAACATCGCGTAGCGTAGCGTAGCAATGTTATACAAAATTTGTTGCTGTTATACATCGATAGAGGCACAAAAAATGTAAAACAATCCTTATAATTACAAAATAAACTCTACTTCGACAGATTTTCTGAATAATTTCAACTAAACTTGAATAATTGTCGTGAACATTACGTTATTTTGCAGCGTGTTACACACAACAATACGTGGTGGAATTAAAATAGCGAATTTCATATAATAAAACGGAATATCATTTAATTTCGTTTTTATCAGCATTGACGCGCATGCAATCAAAGTTCGTCTTAACTCCAGTCCTCATTTTTTAAATAACCGTCATTAGCATATCACGTGACATGCAAAATGGCTACCGTTTGTGAAAACGATTCGAGCTTTCCAACTTCAGGACTCGTAGTTATTAAAATCAAGAGTTTTCGGTGAAGGTAATTGTTTCTTCTGGGGGAGGAAAGTATTATCCGGTTATCCATTCAGTTAGGAAGATAATGACATGCGTTCATTTCTTATTTTGCCCAAAAAAACCCAAAGTAACGCGATGTTGTCATAACCGGACTAGCCGTCGCGTCAATTTGTTCTGTCAGATTGTGACGTCATAAAGTATGAATGCACGAGGTATAACAGCAAATTTTTCTGCATTCATCAAGAAATGGTTGCATGTTTTTGAGAGCTCTTGTCCAATCAGAATCGCCGAAAAATGTGTAACAACATCATTTTGTAATTATTATAGTATAGCAATAATAAGCTCTTCAAACATAAGAATCTTATGTTAAATACAATTGCGACATTGTAAATAATTTCATTATTCTGCAATAAGGCAACACAAAGATTTGGGCTATCAACAAGGCAGGGCGCTCAGGAAAAATGGCAGGGCGCATGTTCAAAAGGGCAGGGCGTTGTGCCCTGCTTAAAATTACTAGGGGAAACACTATCACAGTTTTAGAACCAGCCAAAATAACATGAATTGCTGCACAGACAGTATAAGCTTTCTCATACTTCT
Organism: Phorcus lineatus; assembly: GCA_921293015.1. Taxonomy (NCBI): domain Eukaryota; kingdom Metazoa; phylum Mollusca; class Gastropoda; order Trochida; family Trochidae; genus Phorcus; species Phorcus lineatus. The sequence continues at coordinate 34,792,625 of OV121088.1, forward strand.
CCCTGCTATAAAGATGTCAAAATGTAACTTTCTAATGAAAACTTCTATATCTGGACTCAAAGAATTTCTGAAAGATGATAATATATGAGATTCCTAAAAATATGTACATTGATAAACAACATAAATAATCAATGAATCTGATATTTATTAAACTGCAATTACCTGGGTGTTGAAAAAAGCTCTTGCAGGTATGTCATCGAATCTTCCATAAACTGAAAATACAAGATGTTTTTGTAAGGCACTGATGCCCAGGGACATTTTGGATACAGCGTAACACAAAGTTTTAGTCTTCACAGTCCAAACTTCTTTAATAAAACTTTGATTTGATTTTTAAAAAAAAGATTAATTTGCATTTCGACCAACGTTAAGGAATCAAACTCCTACCTTCAATTGTTTCAAAGTTCTCAAAGTTGCATTAAATTAAATTTATACAAAGTCATTTCAACAAAATAACAAAGCAACAGAATAAAAAGGATGCATCTTAAATGTATTTTAACTAAAACTATTTTTAGGACAAGAAAGTATCTGATAGTTTGTGAATCATTGTATTTCGAATTGAATATTTCTTGATAGTTAATGCTACAAAGTTACATACCTTTATACTGAAATAGGTTTTCATTTGCCTCAAGAGGCCTCCGCCAGACTGTGAGATGGGGCTTGTCAATTATTTTTTCCCAGTGGCTGGATGGGTCGGCAGGATGGTTACCTTTCGTTCTCTGAATCAGTTCCTGGATGTGAGCCATGTCGTAAACACATCTTGAAAAAGGTAAAAATACATATGGAACCAAAGACAATTTTCCCCACATAGATGTTTTCCTTTAAAGTGTTTCTCAATTTGAAACCAAAAAAGGAAATATTGTGATCATATATATAAGCAATGGTCTCTGGTCTCAATGGAAACTTACTGTCTTCAGAAATGTGGTTAAAAAGGTTTCTGTACCAGATTTATGAACTAGACTAGCTGATTATTACTGCTTACAAGGTATAACTCTGTCTGGCAAGTCAAATGTAATTTTGGAATCATTTGTAAAGCAGACAGAAGATAAGATTGGAGTTGATAATGTTCAAATGGTTATAGTATCAGTAGAGATGTGACGATAAAGACATTTCAAGATATGATACCTGTGACGATATCTCATTACAATAATATGATGCAGTCAAGAAACATTTTTTAAGGGATTTTTGATAAAAAGCGACAATAACAATTGACTAGCACTTTGTTTACCAAAAAAAAATACGCTAAGTATCACGAAACAGAGACTGCTTCACGTTATATTGTCTGATTTAGTATCCATTCTCGATACAATGATCTATCATCACTGCTCTATTTATCACCTGTAAATCTGATACATGATTTTGCCTTCTGAATGATATATGGGTATTGTTCATTCATATTTTGTTCTTTTGGATGCATAGATATGGGTTATTAAAAAAATTGTTATCAGTATTATAATACATGGTATTTTGAATTGTTTCAAGGCCAAATCAAAAGTTATGAAAGGATCCTATATGGCTTGACAACTGACAGTCAGTTTCATTAACATTCTCGTTTACGTGAGATTGTAATTTTGCTACCTCACATTATGCAGTTTACAGATCGCCTATATACCATAGAGTCACACCTGTTCATCTCATCATCTGTAATTTTATTTTCGTCAAATGAAAAGAGAGCGGCTCCCAGTAAAGCGAGCAAAGGCTTGTTCTGAAGTCGACGAAAAATGGTTCCTCCAAGTCGATCGAGCAGCTTTTCCCCATAGAGCCTGTTATAAAATGCAAACAGCTGAGCAGTTCTTCTCATTCGTTGAACTGCTAAATAACTAAATTGTTTCTCAAAACATTCGGCGATCGCCGTGAATTTGTCATTGAACTTCAAAGATAGTTGCCGAACAGTTGTGGCCCAGTTTTGTCCAAACAACGCCCTTGCACATCCGTATCCGAGCATATTTGCTGGTTTTCCCATTCCATTTTTCGATCGACAGTTGGAATTTAGTAACATGCTTCGAAGCACTGTCCTCATTTGCTGTAGAAATACTTCTCTCGCCATGTTGCAGCTTATTTGTGTTTGTCCTTTCCTCAACGCAAATCGGACATGTGCATCGTGTGCGGAAGACAGTTCGTCTGTTTCAGAAACGTACTAATCGAGAATATTTGATCGTGATATATCTTTATTTTAATTGACAACAATATTTCCATTCCATATTTGTCATTTTTGTACATTATTGTTCGTTACATGGTCTTGGCAGATGTATCTTATTAGTATTTAGGACAGAATGTCATAATAACTAATTGTAAAATTTATCGACTATATTCAATATGACCTTGTGACCTTCACCGTCAATCTCGCTGACATCTCGTGAGAGGTCAAAACCTAGGCAACCATTGGTTACAACATGGAGGACTGAACATCATTCAGATGTTTTGATTATTTGACTTTTCATTTTGATACCATTCGTAGAAAATATTGAAGGATGGATCAATTTGGAACATTAGAGCTTTCGTGAGTATTTGTATAAATGTGAACAATTGTGAATATTAAACAATATCAATTTAAAGTTTGGCAATTTCATTCAAAACAACCTTACTCTAAACGAAATATATAAAACAGTAACAAGATTCTGCATTTCCCTATTGAAAAAAACATAACCGCGATTCACCCTGATTTTTGCAATTCTACAATCGCCATCTGGCATGTATTTAGTAAATATGAGTAATTATGTTATTTGGCATCAAATGTTGCAATTCAAAGTACGTGTTTATCGTTAAATTTATCATGTTGATTGATTAGTGAATTCTGATTTAGACGTACATTAGCAGACCTTCCATCATTTTGAAAAGCTTAGATATAACCTGAAATTTTGGAGGAAATGAAAAATAAATTCCTGCATTATCTAAGACTTTGTTTGCAAATTTTAAAAATATATAAGTTTCAGTTTGAGCTGCTCACTAATGTAGCTTTGGTTTTCATGTATTGCCGAAGCCATGTATTCAGTGCTGTCATAAAAAAAACTATTGAAACTAAGAGGTACCTCAAAAGGTTATAAGATAACTATGTCATTGTGAAAGTTTAGAGATTTATTGATAATATTAATGTTAACAAATCATGTTGAAATGATTTTGTTATTGAGAATGAAAATGTCTAGTTTGTCAAGTGTCGACTTTCAAATTAAGGGGCACAGAGTATGTTGATGGGGTCAAAGATTTTAAACTTAATAAATGGTGTTATTTCATTTACAAGTTGTGTTTAATATCTTAATGCTTATCAGTTGGCATAGTGACACTAGGCAGGAAAAAAGTGGAGATTTATGATCCTGCGCGCCAATGACTCAAACATTTGTTTTGAAACTTAATCAAAGCAAACGTAACTGGAAATATGGAAATATTGGTTGGTATTGCTTAGTAGGTCATTTAACTTATATACGTTTAAAAGGGATGCTAAATTTTGACTTCTTAACCTGTACATTTTTTTTATGATTTACAGTCGAAGCAAGAAAATGTCATAATTTTATTTGAGATAAAGATGCAACTAGCGATTTGATATTTTTTGGTTCATTTAACCCACATTTTGACAAATTCATAAAACATAATTTGTGTCACTTTAAGATATGCAGCAGGGTCTAACATTTCCAAAATAATGGTTTTATAGATTTTTAAATTGTCTCCTGAAGTAGAGGGAAGGACAAACTGATAGTTGGATCACTAATTTGGTTTCTATTGGCATTTTTTAAGTCAAAAGGCAACCTGTTGGATGACAATTTGTTTGCTAGGAATTTTGTCTGTTTTTAATTATTTGTTAGTCTTTTTTGCCCCTAATAAACATCTCAGTCCTATTTGCTTTTAAAAAAACATCATGATATCTTCCAAATTTCAAAACAATGCAAAGACAATAAGTTAGTACATGCTTACACTTAAAAGGATTTATTTGGTTAAGTTTTGTTTCAGTCTCTATCTTTCACCAAAATGTCTGTATTAGTTTTATACATTTTCACAGCATAACTTTTTATATAATGTTTTGGTGAAAGTAATTCTTTATCCCTTTGGTATGAATCTTTATCCAGCAACACTGTACAAGAAACATCACTGTTTATTTCAGATGGGCTCAGGGTTACAATGGAGGAGAAGCTCATTACATAGAGAAAGATGTCATCTGTTTTCAGTGTGGCAAATCTGTCAAATTTTTGGCTGAAAATGGAGTTGAAACAGTCTTTGCCTTCAAAGGCGAGGGACAAGGTCCATTTTCTGCACATAAAATCAACAAACATTTTGCCATGGCCGAACGATGCATTGACCCTAAGATCTACATCCATGTCTACCCGACCTTTAAGTGTCTAAAAACCTTAGAAGGTAATAGGTTTTTGAACATTTTTTCATTTATTTCTTTTATGGTATTTTCAATATTTGTTTTGGATTGGTTATGAATAATGGAATTGTAATTTTCAAAACTTCAGCTTTAGAAATGAATAACTTGTTTTCCTGATACAGATGTCTTATGGTATCTCATAATACAAGTTAATGCTAAGAGCATGTGGAAATAGTTGTCAGGTATTTTATTTATTGATGTAAGCAATTATGTTGTCTACAATCAAAAGTTTAGTTTTGTGTTGTGAAGCTCTGTAACTCTGTAACTTCAACTCAATTTTATTTATTAGATTCAAAATATATTCCTTTTGCTTTTATCAAAATCTGTATTTTTCAGGTGGAGCCAAGCTAGAATTTCAACAACTTGTGTTTTCATCTAGTGAATATCTTCTGAGTCTGTCAGGACTTCCTGATTTTGAACTCATACTTTGGTAAATAGCTTGTCACATTGATATAATTTATTACATTTACAATTATTTTCTTCATTTGAAAAATGTTTGATATCTTAAGGATTCCAAAAGTTATTGTTTCATTATCAATGACTGTCTTCATGGTAATAACAAGATAACGGTATTTGTTTGTAATGCTGTAGGATGTCATTAATTATAGTGATGATTATGGTGATGATGATGATGATGATGATCAATAGATTGATGATGTATAGACTATAAAGTTAACATGAACATATATATCTTGTTGTCAATTTGAAATTGATCACAAATAATTTAATATTACTCATATGACTTTTTAGATTAGATCTAACTTGCTAACAAACTTGTAACGAAAGTAATTTGTGAACTTTCTATTACAGGAAATATGAAGCAGGTCTAAAACTGACATCAATCAAGTTGACCTCTGACCCACTAACAAGTCTGACCTTTAACCCTGCTTCATGGCGACAGATCTGTATGACAACAGAAAAAGAGATTACAGTGTGGCAGATCGAACAAGCAGATGAAACCTATATCCTCCTGCCAACGTAGGTTTTTATTTCATTACATTGTATTTCATAATAAGTCATGCAAAAAATAAGGAAGATTTCTTTCATGACTGATGAAAAAACTACTGTTCGAGTATTTATTGTAAATCTTTTCTCACAAATTGGGCTCATCAGACCAGATCAGATACACTTATGGCATTGCCAGTCATCCGTAAACTTTAACGTTTTCAAATTCGTCTATAAACCTGCTGTACCCCAAAACCTGAAGTTTTGTGGCTATGCACCGTGCATCTAGGGATCAAGTTTGTGTCTCTTACAGTGACCAACCGCAACCCCAAAAACAATTTGACATGTATAAGCCTTCCATCTAAGCTTAATAATAAAGCACCTAACGAGCTGCAGCACCAATGGCTCTGTATTTCTTTTATTATCCAAGCTTCGACTTTTGCTTTTATGTTGAAAAAGCTGAATTCAAGGAAAGAAGAACTTAAAATTTCATCAATTCTTAAAAACAGGGTCAACTTGCACAAAAATTATTCAAACATGATCAGGTCAAACTGATCGCGAAAATGATGGCGATCACTGTTAATGTTGATAATAAAAAGGAACATGGAAGACGATAAAGGGATTATGTTACTAAGGTCATATGTGGCAAACCTTTTCAATAATGTCATGTAATTGCAAAGTGTTGACTGCTACTGAAGAAAATAATTATGCTCATCGGTTCAGTATTATACAAATACAAAAGAAGACAATGCAGAGCAACTGGCCTGTTGCAATTGATGACACATATTTTTGGAAAGTTATCTAAAGCAGACAGAACAACACATTTTGGTTGTTAATGAGAGGGTTATATACTTTTACACATTATTGAAGTCACCTGTGTGATTTTTGGTTTGAGCTCAAATAAAAAGGCATTGAAAAATATTTATTGTCATACCTTTGGCATTATGAGATGGTTATACAAGTAGAATGAGGTGATTTGCATTTTGGCACATATCAAAGCCATGTACTTTCTTAATGAAACATACTCAATGTTGCTTTAAGATTTATATATGATCATTTAATTTATGCAGAAAAATCAAAGTCCCTCCAGAGGACCCAATGATGGCCGAAGATGAAAAAGAGCGAGACGTGATAACTCGGGCATCCACACGTATGACAAAATACACAGTAGACCTCCCCAAATCTGCCATCGCAGGTCTTGTGGGAGAAATGGCAGAACAACTCTCAGAGATTCAAGACACAACGCCGAGGGTCGTCCCTGTTTCCCAAACTTGGACGCCTACCGGTGATATCTATGTCGGCTGTAAAGCAGGACATCTTTTGAAGGTGTGTTGCATGTTGTGAATTGTTGTTTATTATTATTTCACATTTAATCCTTACTCTAGCACTTGAGTAAGTCAAAACATACTCATGTGACCAAAATGCATCTGCATGATCATATAATTTTAAATCTTGAATAGACCTTTGGACTACAACTATTTTATTTCACTAGCCCAGTTTCTCATTCTTGAACTCCTCTTCATTGTCACATGAATCTTGAATTCATTGTTTTTTTATGTCAGATTGACGGAGAGCTATGGAAAGCTCGTGTGCTGTACTATCCCCCGCCCCCTGCGGACACTCCAAGATCTCGTGCTACCAGTGCTGGGAGGAGCAAAACAAGCATTGGAGACAGCCAACCAATAGGTTAAATTTCAATTTCAGAATCAAGAATACAAATTCCACCATAATTTGAGTCTGCTTTTATTGAGTCAGGAGTTTAGTTTCAGTTGTATAATAACTAACGTTCGCTGTGTGTTTCAGCTGATGAGATGAGCGCCATGGTGCTAGAGGGAGATCTCAACTGTTTGGCACTTCATCGGAAAGGACTCTACGCTGTGGGCATGGTGAGATCTCTATAGTTTTAACCAATCTGAGAAAAGACTGTTTTATCAAGATTGCTAGACTGATATTAAGGCTACGTATTTGTGACGCGTTTGATTCAATGATTCAATGAAATTTCATTTCCTATGATTACACTTAACGGTAGCAATCAGGGACCATTCACTTATCTGACTTATCCTCACCAATAACATCATTCAAAAGTTTTATTGATCTTAGAGGTTGGATTCAATAAACAATCTGCAAGGTTAATTTTTCATCCCAATCATGATAATTCTTGTAGAGAGACCAGAGTGGATACTTCAGCCTACGATCTTATCATTGAGTCCTTGCGGTTGAAAGGAATGGAGCTTAAAGATCCACATGAGTTCAAGAGATCTTCTCTTGGTGGTTGTGGCAGCAACATCAGGGTCTTCTCTGAGTTGTGCAATGATCTCATATTTAAGATCATTCTTGCTATGGCCGTCAGAATTGAAATGCACAGCAACAGGTTTGTCCCTGTTGTGACTAATGTCGGCAAAGTGTTCTGAGAGTCTAACATGAAAGCATCTCTTAGTTTCTCCCACATATTGTTTGTGACAAATTTTGCACGTGAGTAGGTAAACTACATTGCGAGATTGGCATGTGTAGTTCCGTTTACGGAAAACCTGGTGGGTTACAGAGCTAGAGAATTGATCTGTGGCATTGATCATTTTGCAGATTTTGCAATTGTATTTTTCACACGTTGTGTCAATAAATTGAACACATTTTCCACTGATTTGTGGGTGTATTACTGGGTAGGTCAAGGTCGAACTAACCAGGTGACCCAGGGGCCTCTCCGTACGTAATAACAACTTAAAAATTGCTTTTAAGCTCACCAGTGTCAATCCGACTTTATTCAATAAATTATTCTTACAATTTCATTAACATATCAAATCTGGTATGTACATCTCCATTAATAAATCTATATTAATGATTTGTGTATTCACGTAAAAATTACCTACCACTGTTTAAATTATTTTAATAGTGATGGCTCGTTCCTTAGCCACCAGCACCATGATAACATAATCTAATGGTATCTCTTGCCACAGTGTCATTACACTGCAATTGGCACCCCGCCATACACGGGAAACTGACTGTGACCTCATAATCGTCCAGTCTAACACCAGTCAAATGTCTTTACATTAAAACTGGCTCAGTGCCAACACGGCACAGAGCTGATGACGTCACAAACTAGTGACGCCCTCACTAACTACGGCTATGACGTCACAGTACCCCCGCAACACCAGTAACACCAGACAATTCGTCTATAAAAGGCCACACACACACTCTATTCCTTTGTCTGATGAGTCCTACTTTAAGGACGAAACCGGTCACCTCCAAGGTTCAAATCCCAGCCTATCTCCCGCAGTGCAGCCTCGGCTGTGATTGTTACATGATAATTCTTGTATAACGACTGATTGTTCTGAATATGATACTGATTGAGCAGCCAAAGATTAAATTTCATAAAGTTTACACCATGCATTAATAATAAATTATTCATTTATTGTCCAGGATGGTATTCTGAGGCGTATTGAGACAAGTGGAGATGAATTCAAGGTTGCAGAACAGTGTCACATCGGTGCACCCATCACCTCCATGACCTTCTCACAAAGCTACAAGAGGATGGCATTGTGCTCACCCATGGTATGTACTCTCATCTACTCAAACCTTAACCTTCTCGTTCAAAACTATTGTAATTGTTATTTTTGTATCTATCCATCCCATCCTAACACCAGAAGAAAACTATCAAAAGTTTTGCAGAATGTTTACCGAACTAAAAAAAGAATGAGTGAAATTCTCCACAGGATACTTTGAACAATTTCTTTTACATTTTGGCTAAATCTGGGTATATAGGACTGACCCTTGGATTGATACCAACTCTACCCATGGACTGATACTGCATTATTCAAGTACTGATTGTCCATCACAGGCATATATTATCACTTTTTCACAATGCCTATTTCACATTGTTTTTATCTGTTTTCAGGGGAGTATCCATCTGTATGAAGCAGGTCTTCCAGACAGTTTGTCTTTGCTGCGAGATTTTCATCATGGAAACTTTGTTTCTCTGTCATGCATGTCTATGGGAGCTGAGAATTTTGTTGTGAGTAGATTTAAACCACCGGTAGGGGACAGGTAGAGGGTCAAAAAATGGGGAGGGGGTAGGGGGAAAGTAGAGGGTGAGGCAAATGGGGAGAGGGATAGGGGACAGGTAGAGGGTCAAACAAATGGGGAGGGGGTAGGGGAAAAGTAGAGGGTGAGGCAAATGGGGAGAGGGGTAGGGGACAGGTAGAGGGTCAAACAAATGGGGAGGGGCACCGTTTATTGTGATTGAGTTGTGCAAGAAAAAAAGAAGCTTTTGCAATTGTACATGGTTCAACAATAACAAAAGGACTTCTGACTTTGTGCATGTGACATTTGCAGGAATATTGCAAGTATTTGTAAAATGACACATATTTTCTGTGCCTTTTGCCCAATTTAGAAATTGGTTGATATTTGAAATCATTTAAAGATGCTGTCAATTTTAAATTTTCAGGACTTCATGTCACACTCCAACCAAACAATTCAGCAATGTTTTAAAATTGATTTTTATAATTCTACTTGTGTAAAATGTCTTTTGAAATTTACCTGCTTAGGTCAACTTTGCTGGTTTATCTGTCACGAGAGCACAAAAGCCTTTTACAATTCACTCATCATCAACCAACAAGCAAGTTTTCACATGATTACACACCTAAAAGAAATAGGAATTGTGACAAATAATTCATACAGGAGAAAATATAACAATGCATATATGGCACCAAAGAATTTGTACCAACTTTTATAGATCCTCGGTGGCTCAGATGGTATATATAGGGGCTGCTTGACAATATAGAAGTTCATTGTTCAACTCCAGCTAGCATTTTTTATGAAAAAAATTGACTTCTTTTTGGCTGAGATATCAATTGGGCTCCATTGTTTTTTGTTTCCAGGGCAAAACTCAAAAGCTGTAAGACTTTTCTAAATAAAGCGTGGTAGTTGATTGATTGATCAAGTAGCATCGAGATGTGCTTTTCGGGGTTTTCAATCTCTTTGGAATCATATTTGCAAGATTATCATGATATAGCCCCAGCCTGATGATGCTCAATTTTTAAGCCTAATGAGCACCAGAGCCCATGGCTCTATTTTCCAAAATGTGTGTTGTTTTTATTGTAGACTGTCAGAGAAGATGGAGAAGTTCAAATCTGGGAGATAGAAAATGGAAAACTTCTCTCGTCCATATCTATTGGAGCGCAGGTTGGTTCCAACATAATTTTAACAGGGCTGATATTAATATGTTGATAATCATTTAATGTTTAATATGTTTCTGCCTTTTTATGAAAAGGAAATCATGATTTATCAACTTACAATTTTGCGGATATATGATTTCATAGATGACTATTGTTTTCTGAGCTCATGTCTTGAACAGAACATTAAAACATCTTAGAATAGCTCTCAGTAGCCCTGATATATATGAACTTATAACTCAAGTTTTGCCTTTTGATGTTTTAAGAATGTTTTGTTTTCAATATACACTAACCCTCCCTTCAAACCTGAGAATAACTCTGTTGAAAAATCTAAAAATAATTGTACACAAAATCTTCTGTCTAGGCGACCATATTAGTATGCTGTCCTCTCGCTCACATGGTGTTGGTTGGAACAACGAGCGGTCACATCTACTGTGTGGATCTGACAGAGATTGAGAAGCCCAGAATCGTCCACTGCTTCCGGTCATACGATGGTCCCGTCAAGTTTCTCCAGTAAGTCCCACAAGCTATATAACAGTTTAATTGATGTTGCAAGGTATAGGTTTCACAAGGATGTATGCAAGGGACATGATAAGACAGTGTTGGATCAATGAGGATTGGGTGGGAAAGGGACGTGGATGAGGTTTTGTTTTTGTGTGTGTGAGGGGGTTGTTGTGGTGATGGTGGATGGGGTAGCATCTTATCTATGGGTTCAAAATCTTTCTTTCAAAAATGTTTTTGATAAACTTACTGTAAAAAGGGTGAACCCTACCACCGTGTGAGTTGAAATGGTCAAGCCTTGCTCCTTTTGAGCACAATTTAAATGTTTCAGGTTTGATGAGAATGGAAAGTATCTGATCACTGCACCAGATGGAGACCAAGTGTTTGTGGCTGATGGGAAACCCTCTACCAAGTTCAAGATGTTGGGATATACAGGTGCTTATACTTCTAGCTCAATCTGGTAAAATCGATATCAAACATCCGCTTCTCAGTGTTATTGGTTATTGTATGACTCCTTTGGTATTGGACCTAGATTTTTAAAACCCTCTTAGCGTTGGATAATTTAGGCCAACGTTATGTATTGAAAATATAACCACAAATATAAAGACAATGTTATCTCAATGAAAATCCATTTCAAACATGGATGAGACAACAATGCTTTTATTGGAAGTTTTCGGCATTATCTTTGAAAAGTTTGGAATATGAGCTTTTAGATTTTAAAAACCTTATAAGTCCATATTTGCCTTTGAAAGCCTGGCAGTGCATGTTTCATCAATTTCTATTTTATTTATTTGGACAGACTACCAAATACTTCTTATCATTAGATATAAGAAGGAAAATGAAGGTGGAATCAAAATATTTTATTCATTGTGGTGATGGAAGAACATGTAATTAATGTGTTAATGTCTGTTTGTTTCTTTTGTGATTTAATTTTCAAATAAATCATGATTTCAGTTATTGATGGGAATATTGATGCAGTCTCCAACTACACAAAAAATCAGAATGTGCAGATAATTGTGACTTCAACTGTGGGTAATGAGCAAGATGGAGCCAACAGATTAACGATATTCACCATGACTGAGAAACTCATCAGAGGTAAATCAAACTTTTTCAAACTTATCATAGGTAAATCCAACATTATTAACTCATCAGAGGTAAATACAACATTTATAAACTCATCAGAGGTAAATCCAACATTTATAAACTCATCAGAGATAATCCAACATTTATAAACTCATCAGAGGTAAATAAAACATTTATAAACTCATCAGAGGTAAATAAAACATAAACTCATCAGAGGTAAATACAACATTTATAAACTCATCAGAGGTAAATCCATTATTTATAAACTCATCAGAGGTAAATAAAACATTTATAAACTCATCAGAGGTAAATAAAACATTTATAAACTCATCAGAGGTAAATCCATTATTTATAAACTCATCAGAGGTAAATAAAACATTTATAAACTCATCAGAGGTAAATAAAACATTTATAAACTCATCAGAGGTAAATAAAACATTTATAAACTCATCAGAGGTAAATAAAACATAAACTCATCAGAGGTAAATACAACATTTATAAACTCATCAGAGGTAAATCCATTATTTATAAACTCATCAGAGGTAAATACAACATTTATAAACTCATCAGAGGTAAATAAAACATTTATAAAATCATCAGAGGTAAATACAACATTTATAAAATCATCAGAGGTAAATACAACATTTATAAACTCATCAGAGGTAAATACAACATTTATAAACTCATCAGAGGTAAATAAAACATTTATAAAATCATCAGAGGTAAATACAACATTTATAAACTCATCAGAGGTAAATAAAACATTTATAAAATCATCAGAGGTAAATACAACATTTATAAAATCATCAGAGGTAAATACAACATTTATAAACTCATCAGAGGTAAATACAACATTTATAAACTCATCAGAGGTAAATACAACATTTATAAAATCATCAGAGGTAAATACAACATTTATAAACTCATCAGAGGTAAATACAACATTTATAAAATCATCAGAGGTAAATACAACATTGATAAAATCATCAGAGGTAAATACAACATTTATAAAATCATCAGAGGTAAATACAACATTTATAAACTCATCAGAGGTAAATACAACATTGATAAACTCATCAGAGGTAAATACAACATTTATAAACTCATCAGAGGTAAATACAACATTTATAAAATCATCAGAGGTAAATACAACATTTATAAACTCATCAGAGGTAAATAAAACATTTATAAAATCATCAGAGGTAAATACAACATTGATAAACTCATCAGAGGTAAATACAACATTTATAAAATCATCAGAGGTAAATACAACATTTATAAACTCATCAGAGGTAAATACAACATTTATAAACTCATCAGAGGTAAATACAACATTTATAAACTCATCAGAGGTAAATACAACATTTATAAACTCATCAGAGGTAAATACAACATTTATAAACTCATCAGAGGTAAATAAAACATTTATAAAATCATCAGAGGTAAATACAACATTTATAAAATCATCAGAGGTAAATACAACATTTATAAACTCATCAGAGGTAAATACAACATTTATAAAATCATCAGAGGTAAATACAACATTTATAAACTCATCAGAGGTAAATAAAACATTTATAAACTCATCAGAGGTAAATAAAACATTTATAAACTCATCAGAGGTAAATACAACATTTATAAACTCATCAGAGGTAAATCCAACATTGATAAACTCATCAGAGGTAAATACAACATTTATAAAATCATCAGAGGTAAATACAACATTGATAAACTCATCAGAGGTAAATACAACATTTATAAACTCATCAGAGGTAAATACAACATTTATAAAATCATCAGAGGTAAATACAACATTTATAAACTCATCAGAGGTAAATACAACATTTATAAACTCATCAGAGGTAAATACAACATTTATAAAATCATCAGAGGTAAATAAAACATTTATAAACTCATCAGAGGTAAATACAACATTGATAAACTCACCAGAGGTAAATCCAACATTTATAAACTCATCAGAAGTAAATCCAGGAAACAGGAAAGGACTTCATTCCAAAATAGCTATGGATATAGTATATACCGACACAATTTCTGAAAGGACCAAATATGGTTAAACTTCAGAAAATATTCATGTATGAAAAGATATCGGTATTAAAACACCTTAGTTACATTTTTAGAATCATTATGCAAATTTTAAAATCTACCAGCTAATAATCTATCTGCTTGTAAAATGTGTATAAATGTCATTTTGTACCTCATATGCCGAGGATCTCACCCTGAGTGTAATAAAGTTCTGTTCTGTTCTGCTTGTTCTGTATGGAACTCAGTTAATGTTACCTGATGTCTTTCAGATTTGAAGGTCAGCTACAACTCACTCAAATGTGACTTTAAGGACGACTGCATCAATAAGATGGAGTTCCACCTCACAGTTCCATCTCAGGGCGCAGTTCTTGGGGAGAATAACTCTGTCTTCTCTATAAACACCAAAACTAAGAAGATCTACAGTGTAATTGTGCCAGAAAGCAAACCCAAGAGGGTGAGTTGACTTAATGTAATGTTAACCTAGTAATATAGACAATATGAAGTCTTATGATTCAAGGTGTCAAGAATATTTTTGACCTATTATTCAGATTTAAAACCAGCTGAATATCTGATTAATCATTCTGAGCTGACCTATTACAAGATTTACAACTTAATATAATATGATATGATATGAAGTTAGAAGTAAAAACAATCCATTTATGAAACAAATTTACTTTTTTCAGCTGAGGTATTAAAATGGGCTCCATTGTTTGTGTTTCCAGGGCAAAACTTTGCTAAATAAAACGTGGTATATTGATCAAGTAGCAATTGTAGATGTGCTTTTTGCGGTTTTCAATTTCTTTGGAATCATATTCATGGATTGTTTTTACTTCTAACTTCATATTTTTCTATATCTAATACCTGGGAGCTGAACATCAATTTCAAGATTGTGAACTTTTTTCACATATATACATACATACATACATACATACATACATACATACATACATACATACATACATACATACATACATACATACATACATACATACATACATACATACATACATACATATATATATATATATAATGAAAATAATGGAATTTCTAAAGTAGGTCACCAACTTGTTTTTTATTGGCAAGACTGGATTGTATTTTTGTTTTTGTGACAATGGATGCCATTTGAAAAATCATGTATGGTCTTCATATGTTGCAAAGCATCAACATCATTAATAAGTCTGTTATTGCCTGCGTCCTATTACGCAGATATCTTCGGTAACCATAAGTCACTACGGTAGCGTCAGTTCAATGCTTAAGAATGGCGCGAAGGTTAACCTTAGTGTAAAGTTGCTTTCTGCAACAACCCCGGGTTTGTTTACTACTGCAAGATTTTCCAAACTGTTAACAATCAGAATGGACTTGGATCTACTTGATTTGCAATGTATTTAGATTTTACTACAAGGATTGCATAACCCTGATAAATATATAGTGGCCTCAGCCATCATGTATTTTGCAATAAAGTAAAGCTTTTCCCAGATCTAGAACTATTCTTAGTCAAGCATGAGGTATAATCAAATTAAGGCTTGATATTTTGCTTTTTGTGTCCATCATGTAATACTTTATAATTTTAATTATGTCACAACCTCAGAGTGTTAATATATCATGTCGATGAATTAACACAATAGTCAATATGAATGAAATGTTTGACCTTGACCTTTTAAGTTTAAGTATATGCAATGAAGAGATAAGAGAGTGAATGAGTGAGTGATTGTGTTGTCCTTGTCTTGTGCAAAAAAACAGAAAACTGAATTCTCCATGTGTTAATTGTCATTTGGACTTCTACTACCCTGGGTAGCAGTCCTAATTGTAACAGGGTTTCTGGAGTAAAAAGTTGATTACAAAAAAAAGTTAAGGCTTAATGTGAACACCCTGCTTGTCCTCTGCTAGTGAAATCATAACACAATTGTTTCTTACATTGAAGACCATTGTTGCAGGATAATGTATTTGCAATTCCTTTGATCTCGGCTGATTCCATGCAAGAGTTATGGTCGCTGCTGTTGGTTTTTTTATGTTAAACAACAGTGGTTATTTGCAGATGACGAGCCCAGATGCCTACCTCGCTTTCGAAAAAGAGTATCCTGCCCACCAACTAGCTGGAGCTAAAGTGCTGCTCTCCCCTCATTACAAGTGGCTCGTATCCTATGGTACTGATGGCCACATCATCCTACGAGCAACTGGCAGTTTGGTATGTCCAATATTTATTAGATTTTATTGAATTCATCAAATTGTAGCCCTGTTAGCCTGGCTAAAAATATCTCAATGTTGTTGTTGAATAGGGTAGGCCTAAAAATTATGTTTTTGAGTTGCTATAGCCTAGTTATGTTTGCTCAATATACATATTTTCTCATTGTGGGAAAGGCTTTTGGGAACAGGAAGTATATTTGTGCTCATGCATCCTTTTAAGATTTACTGTAAGTACAAAGTTTGAAAAAATGATCTCTATATGCTTTAATTTTGTAGGAGGTTTGGAAGTATATATAATTTATAAAATAATGTGATTTCCTCCCCACTGAAATCATGTACCAACAAACCAGTGAAACTGTTATATTTGCTTAATCAACAATCATTCAATGTATTACTTTACAATTATTTTATCAATAAAGATCTTAAAAAGCTTTGTTTGTTTATTTACAATTTTACAAATGTGTTGACAGGACCGCTTTGTGAGCATCAACCCAAATGAGTACCAGCTGGACGGGGTATCCACAGCTGCGTTCTCTGAGGACTGCCAGTACCTCGTATCATCCGGATACAATGGGATACTTGCATGCTACAAGTGGAAGTAAGCTGATAATACACACAGTCTCTACTATGTCAATGTTTATGATGGTCCATGACATTTTAATTAGGAGATAAATTGAATCTGTTTATTTGGGGAGGGGTTGTACCATCATCAAACTTAACTGAGTTTGTGAACACACACCAAAACGATTTTAAATACAACCCATCTTTATTTCATTGAGGATTATTTTAACAGAAGACAGTGTTTCTCTATAGTTAGAATAAAAAATTTCACATAAATATCACCCCAACAAGACCAACAAGGACTGAACCAATAAACGTACATTACTTTAAAGTAGTTGTTGTCAAAAAGTCTATGTAAACAGTAATTGTACCAAGTGCAGTTTGTATATGTAAACAGAATGGAATGGGGATCACTCATTAGGTAATTGTTAGGGAAATAATTTTCAAATTAATCTAATTGAGAGGTGTAGATATTGATTTTCATTTTGAAGGAAAATTTGGGCTGATGGGAGATTAGAAACCTATTAAAAAAGGTAGATAATGAAATTCCACCTCATGATTTCCTTCATCCAGTTTCACCTCCGGAGGGCTTAGCAAGGCAAGATCAGCCATTGACGTGATGCGTGCTCGTAAGACGAGGCTAATGGCTACACAACAGGAAGAAGATGAGTTTGTAAAGAGTCTGTCTGACTGGAGCAACCCAGAGGCTCCGTCACGCTCTCAGTCCACTATACAACAGGAAGAGAAGGTAGCGGTGCTTTTAGTCTCATTTCCAAGATCAGGTCTAACATTACACTCCTCTCTTGCTGTGTTAAGGTCAAACTACTGCTCTGAACAGGTCACCATATGACCTTGTTTGTGGCCTATCAACCTTGAAATTCCACCAATCACTGGGCCTCTTTGATATATTACCATGATGGTAGTTGATTGGTTGAGTAAAGGTCATACGACATGACCTTGCAAAGCTGTATTCAAATCATAACACGGTTATGTACAAGTAACTGATTTGAATGAGATTTGGGTTAGTGCCAGCAGGCACTTAAATTGTAAAGATCTCTAGTGAAAATTCTTTTTTTGACTTATCTCCACTTTACTCAAATTTCAGTTAAATTTCAACTTTAAAAAAATTTTTTATTTTGATCCTCAGACCAACGACAAGTTTTTGTGGCTCACAACATCTTTATTCCTAGAGAACAATGTTTCAATCCCATTTCTTGCAATGTTTTCCAAATCAGACGTGATCCCTCGACTGCTTAGAGATATATTGAAGCCACCAATAGCTAAAATATTGCTCAAGCTACGCTAAACAATAACTCACTCAATTGACTCAATTTTACTCAACAATTGTCAACATTTCTAAATGGGAGCAGGGTAGCCTAGTGGGTACATCTTTCTTTCAGGTGAAGAAATCAAAAGTTCAAATCCTATTAGTGAAAACCAACACATTATGTTTAAACTAATTTATATTTTCTTGCTGCAACCATTTCTTATAAAGCATGATCATTATGAATGAAAGTTGTTGTTTTTAATATCGTCATTATTATTATTATTTCATCATTATTTCTAGAATATGATTAGTAAGACAGTGATTGTCATGCTCTTGTTTATATGGCATGACTTTTTCATTATGCATCATGAAACTTGCCATGTTTTATAGTATGATATCATTTTACTTAAAAATAATTTTTAATGATGACGCATGTTGAAATATATCATCACTGCAACTTGAAACCTTGACTGAAATGTATTTACTTGTGGGGAGATATTTTGTGGAAACATATTACTTCAAATTATATTTTTCAAATTAAAAGTACCTTTCTTTCATATTGGTTCACTTTTGTACTTTACAGAAGAGCTATATGAGCTATAAGAGCTAAATATTTTCCAACATTTTTAAATGAAAAGGGTGCTTGCTATTTATCATAAACAAATGTAAAGTTTAAGAAATTATGGACCCTTTTTGTCCCAATAGAATCAGATTAAAATTCTTGAGATTTAGATATAAACTTTTCTGACGGTGAAAATGCAAAGTATCTCCAATCTTTTGAATTGGCAAGGTTTTAGTTTTTGCATGTTTTGTACACATTTATGCACCCAGGAGAAGACAGAAAAGACCAAACAAGAGGCAATAGAGCAAGATTTAATCTACAAAACACCCACGCCGACGCCTAAAGCGGACGCGACATGGCTGGAAGAACGCGAGCTTGAGGTTTGAAAGCCTACAAATGCTGAAACATAATTCTAATTAAAAAGCAAAGTATCAAGAAAAATATTTTGCGATTAACATTCAAACTTGAGAAGTATTACATTTATATAATATCTGATAGTTTTCTTTAAAGAAAAGTTAATTTCAGAATATTTCAGCGTAGAAGGTGAAGGTCATTATGCATCAAACTTTGCATGATTTTTAAAGCACATTTCCTGTCTTGAACACTTCTTATATTATTCAAACGTTTCAGACTTTCATAAATTGAGAACATAGTTTCTGTAACAATCATGGGTTAGAAAAAATTGATGATAGATGCATGTAATTCAAAGGTTTACATTCATTCTGTTATATGACAGTTTCTTTTAGTCAAGACTCATTCCTATGTCATTTATTCATAAAGAAAAGGGCTTCTTTGAAATAGATTATGAATTGAACTTTGCAGGCTCTAATTGATGAAGATGGTAAATTTGCTTCCACAAAGACGGATCTGAGGACCCAGATTAGAGACATCCGACGAACGGTAATTCTAAATTTTTTCTCTTCCTCTGCCTTATCAATCAAACTTTATCACTGAACACGCCACCAAAGTTGTTAGTATGATTGGCTTTTGTCACTGGAGTACAGATCCACTAGTGGGTTTTTTATGAATTGCCTGTAAAAGCATGAACATCCTTTCAATATGTGAACCAGCCCAACTTCAAAATTCCAGGATCTGCCACTGAATACAGAGCCACTATCATGTTCCAGATTTTCCTCCTGCATGGCTATCATGATAAAAGTGAAAGCCTGATGAATAATTTGATAAAACTAAACTTTTAACATGCATGCATTTGATCATATGAAAACTAAACATAGCCAGTTCATTCTGGAAAGAAAGATTTTCTGGATAACAACTCTTTGTGAAACTCACAGGTTGGATGAAAGAGTAAGCATATACTCTCAAACCTCATGAATTTCCCAATAAAAGAGTTGTTATCCAGAAGATCTTATCTTCCCTATGTACATCATTTCTAAATACTCTTGTAAGACTCGATTCATCTTGCTTAATCATTGTATTTTTATCTGCAAGGCTCAAACAATTCCCTGATAGCTTTCACAGCATTTGCCTCACCATCATAGGATGGATACTCTTGTATATAAAGCGTGTATTTTGTCACCAACTGAAATGTTGACATATAAAGATACTTATAAAATATTTCTATTCAATGATCCTCTCATCAATGCAATGGAAATTATTAGATTCAAAGTAATTTCATTGGCTAGTTATTCATAGCAATACAAAGAAAATGCCATGAAGATGGACAAGGAAAAGTAAGGGCCTTTAAAATACAATTCCTGATGGAGCAGAATGAATGATTTGATTCTAATATATAATTACACTTTCTCTTCTAGATCCAGGAAATGATCACAGTAAACGACAAGCTGCCGGACATCGAGAAACTGAACAGACATGAGTTTGATCTTGATATGGATGAGCAAAACAAACTGCAGAGTCATGGAGAAGCAGAGGTCGCCAGGGTAGGTGTTGTCTAAATATCTTTGTACACAAGAAAAGGAAGAATTTCTGGATAATATCTTTTATTGTAAACTGAATAGTTTTTAGAGAATATGCTAAGTCTTTCAGAAATAAGATTTTTTTGTGAAAATCTATTTTTCTCCCAATGTTTGCCACTCCTCGATGTCTTTCAAATAAACTATGTACCCTTAATCTTAAGGATTATCATAATAGGTATTTAATTGTGCTTCTTCATATAATACATATACAAATAAGGACAATTCTTTTTATGTAAGACTTAGTTAAAGACTAAGTTTCATTTGTTTTACATGCAATTAACAGACTGCAAAATACACCTGGACAAAGTTGAGCAACCCCTAGTTTCCTATATTTAGTGACAAAATTTACAATATTGTTGTTTTTAACCTCTGAAGCTACAAAGTAAGCGTCTAGTTTGGGCACAATAACAATAGATATTTTTGGTAAAAAAAATAAGGGCCATTTCAGTTAGATTACATTGATATTGGCTTACAGCAATCCTAGTGATTGTCAATGTAGAAATCAAGAACACAACAATTTGGTTTCAGGTGCGTGAAGAGATTGAGTTTGAGAACCTTGCTAAGATGTACTTGCGGGAGATGATCAAGAAGGAATGCTGGGATGACATGAAGGTCAAAGGTCGAGCTCTTCAGGTATAAAATCAGTCTTTGGTCCTTAATTTTGTTATTGAGTACCCAAAGCAGTTTCATAAGAAATGTAATATCATGACTTAAGTTACATTGAAATCATAAAATTAATCCTATTTTAACTCTTCTTCAGGCTTTTAACTCACTGCTCGAAGTCTCCAACTTCCCAATGAAGGAAAGGCAAGAGGCTGTTCTTTTGGCTTTGGAAACAGCCAAGAAAAGACGAACGATAGAAATTGCAGAACTAGCTGTGAGTATTGTAAGCCAGGAAAAAGGTTGAAAAGCAGACAACCTGAAGCTGTAAATTTGTCATTAGAAATACATGCCATTTTCATTGTAAACAAAAGATATTTGAATTTATCATTTAAACAAAAAAATTTATGAACTCACTGAGTCTGTCAAACCAAGATCGAAGATAACCTAGGTCTTTTGAAATGTTATCTATCAGTATTATTCAAAATTATGATGATCTTCGATTATCTTTATTGGAATGATCTTATTGAACAAGAAAATACCATCAAAAAAATAATAAGTATTTATAATTGCATTTCATCAATGTTCACACTTAATCAAAATTTTCTTTTCATTGTAAAGGCAAGAAAACAAGAAGTTGAAGTTGGACAAAGGCCAACCCAGGTATTTAGTTGATGTTTATTTCCTTTTGTCTACAACATATCAAAGGAGTTTTCCCAGTCAATCTGTTGCTTCATAAACAATTGCTTATAATGACTTTAATGAATTTTCTGCCTGTTCTTGAAATAAACTAATATCTCACTTTTTTGTATAAATTTAAAATTGATTTATATGTTTCAATTTAAGTCTGCTGAAGCTAGCATCCACTACTTCTATCATGTATAACCTTGGAAAATAACCTTAGATAATAGACAATAAGAAATTTAAAGGCTCAGTGTTGGTGGTAAAGACAAGGAGGTGTTTGAAAGACCGATAGATGAGGAATGTGGGAAAGGAAACATTTTCCCCGTGCCAAAGGGACTGCAATGGCGGATATTGGGCAACCGACAAGCTGAATCCCCCTACTCTCTTTTCTAAAGATAAACCGCTTTCCAGAATCGTGGATCAGACACTGGGACTAGGCATATTCAGCTTCAGCTGTTGAATTAGTTATCTCCAACAAATTCTCTTTGGACAATTGATTTAAGTAACATCTAGATGACAAGGCAATATGTGAACGTTTAGCTATTGAATATGATAACAACAGACTATCTGAGGGTCTAGGATAGAGAAAAATGATGACGGGTATTTGTTGTAAAAATGGCATTAAAAACGACACTTGTGATGCATTTTTCCTTTAACCTTTGGCATGCTTGATCAGCAGGTGCCTCCACAATGGAGAAGCTAATGCAAAGGTTAAAACAAAGTCTATGTGAAACTTTTCCCACAAGTGTCGATGTTGTTTGTTTCTATAATACTTTGAATAGTCTCTAATGTCTGCTAATGTTACTGTTATTCAGAATCATTTGAAAGTGATCTTCCTTCTGTTAAAGATTACTTGTTAGGTTTCTTGAAATAGTATGTGTAATTGTGTGCAGAATTTCTGCAGATCTTTTAAATTTATTCTTGAGAGAAATTTCCTTATCTGTGTTTTTGACTTTCTTCAAGCAACAGTTAAGACCATATTCTGGAAGTTCAGAATTCGTAAGTGTAGGAATGTTGTGGAAAGTTGTCTTGTTTGGTTGACATTGCAATTCTGGTGTTTCCAACTTTTTTTTCATGGTTTTAATGTTATTTTCCTCTTTTTTTATTTTTTTACCCGTTTTGAACCTATATACATACTGTTGATGTTGATTATGATTTTTGTTATTGTAAGAATATATGTTGTTCAATGATATTTTGGGATGATTTTGTTTGAATTGAAGTTTTGTTGTTTTATTTTTTACATGTCTAATTGTGTTACAATTTAAAGTTTACTTGAACAATACCAGATATTCAACTGATTTGAATGTGTTTAAACTATATATATACCAAAATATTATCATTTAAGCAAAAGAAGGTCAACTTAGACCAACAAAAACTACTTTCGACCAATCTTAGGTATCTCAATCTACTACACCTTAACTGATTAACTGAATAAATCCTTACAGGTTAGGTCTAGCAATTTTTCAAATCAGTGCACCAATCAAAACACTTAACACAATTCTTCAGTACGGCTTTGTGAATGTCAACAGAGATGTGTATGGTTGTAAAGGCTAATCTGATTGGCTACTTTGAAAAGGAGAGCCAGCCAGCGCCAGGGGAGGTAACAAATTATGAGGAGGTGTGGAGAGGTGATTTGGGATTTAAAGCCGCTTTCACTTATATCATGGCTACTAGTTTTATTACAGGGAGAAAGTCTGCAACACTAATTTGGCTCTGCATTGCAGTGAAACCTGCGACCAACGTTTTGAACTAGCAAACCATTGGAAGTACTATGCATTATTTCAGTGTAGCATTGCAACCAATATTTCCTGCATTTAGAACAGTTCTCTACTGCAGATAAAGTTGCCGCGCCCCTGGCGGGATTTAAACCAAACCTCCTGATCCAAAGCCAAATGTGCTAACCACTCCGCAAGGCACTAAAATAAAGAGGATTATTTATCACTGAGTTCTAACTACTAGTTCTAAATGATGATTTTCAGGAGAAGGTTTGTAATTGATGCATTCAGAAAATGTTCACAGCTTTATCATGAAGCAATCAAACTGTTATTGTTTGCTATTTCCTACAGAGAAAGGAATCTCAATTTAATATTTTAATAAGGGTTATACTAAGGAAGTGAACCATTTTTTATTATCATATGAACAAAAAAACAAGATCTCAACCTGACATTGTGTTGTGCAGGATGAAGATCTGGGAGAAGGAGAAGAAGGGGAGGAAGACTCTAAAGAACTTCCATCAACAACTGGCAGTCTGGGTATGTGGTGATGTCTCAAGCATGTCCTGCAGTCAAACTTATGCATAACTTGTTCTGGTTCATCACTAGCTTATTCAAACCTTGCGGCACCACCAAAATCTTAACCTCATTGCGGTTGCAGAACCCTGAAGAACTGGCACAATATCTGTTATGAAATGCAGCAAGGTGTGAATTAACCAGTGATTGAGACTGGTTTGAGCTTTGTCATTGATACAATAGACATTATTATACACTAAATTCAATCAGTTTTATAATAATCAAAGGCTTTGAGAAATCTTTAATAACTCTTGATAATTGTATGTCAAATGTTGATCCGCACAGAAAGAAAAGTAAAATTGTGAAAATGTAACTATAGAATCTCATTCCTACCAGGTGCTCAGTTTGGAGGTGGAAGCGACTTGTTCTACAGCCAGTTTGAGCTTCACACTCGAGAACAGAAGAAAATCCAGATCACCCTCCTCGAGGTATGCTGTTCTTCATTGCTGAAAAGATAAATCATCTTATGAAGTCATAATTGAAACTATAATGTGTCTAATTCATCAAATCTGAATTTGTAATCTTCATGTTGAAGCATAAGCATGATAAGTGCACTAGTGCAAATATAATTGTTGCCTACAAACAATGACTTCTCAATGGATATTCATATTTAATGTCTCTGATACTGTAAACCAAATGCACATGACTGGTAAGGTTTGAGGCTTACATCCTTTGCTGTAGAAGACCATGTGAATGTGATAATCATACCAATAAATGTCTGAGAACAAGGTAGTGGGTGTCATGCAAGTTATAAAATGTCATACAAATTCATAGAATCCTTTGCATGCATTTCTTAAACTTTTGTAAAAATCAATGTGTTTATGCAATTACCTGAAACCATTTTCTTAAAAAAATGAGTTGTCTTTCACCTTCAGGACGCAATCTTCCGCATCAAGCAAACATTTAACAAAGAGTTTGAGGAGGTGTATTCTAAGAAAGAAACTGAGATTGCCAAGATCAAGGACAAAAACAAACGCATCATCAAAATCATGGACGACCTTGACCTCTCAGAAGAGGTCCCAGAATATGAGATGGGTCCGCTTGAAAAGCCGGAGATGCTTCTCACTGTTGATGATAAGGAGGTGTGTATTCAAAAAGAATCCTTTGAGTAAAATCTCTGTTTTGTATTTCTTTAACCCCTTCCTAAGAATTCATATTAGGGGTTAAATGAATCGTATGATGAGAGTCAGTTCAATGAAGGAGTTAGCTGCCTTTTGCCCCGAACATCAGGGTTAGAATCCTGATAACATTATCATAAAAGATGTTAGTTTTAGATATCTCTTTTCAAGGTATGTCTTAAGGGTAGAAAAACAGAACAACTTGTTGCTGAATATTGTCATTATATAGATAAATCATCATGGAAGATGTTGGTTCCTCTGATTTTGATTTAAACATATTTTATTCAGTGAAGAAAAGGATTAGGTACAAGTTATCCAACTTAGGTTAACTTTAGTATTTACAAAAGTAAGTTACACAAAAACATATATATGTAACAAGGAAACTGATATATTACAGAAATAGTATAGTAAGAAATATACAAATTAGGTCACTGTACATACTGCAGTCAGATGAATTGCTTACTGTTTTTTTATATATATTGTTGGATAAGTTTAGATAAACAGCTGGGGTTGCACAACAGTTATCATAATTATTATCATATTCCTCTGCAGGTGAAAGTTGAGAAGTTTTTGACAGCAGAGCAGCGAAAGCGGCAGGAAGAGCTAGAGAAAGCTGAAGAGGAGCGGCGGCTCCGCGAGAAAGGCGACAACGCCCGGGAGCGTGCCCTTGATATGATGATGGGCGGTGTCCTTGAGGTCAAGAAGGAAGATGAACTCAAGAAGGTTAGTTGATACAGATTTCTAGATCACTGAAGTGTTGTTTGAATAGATAATTGTTTCAAAGAAGTCCAAGCGGTCGCTAAAGAAGGCTTTTCTTGGAGCTCCAGAGTTCTTTTACAGTCAAAGACATATCACTAGAAAAATATTTCCAGGAAGTCCTTGATATCACTAGAAAAATCATCTACCAGTAGAGATATCTTTCTAGTACATCCATGATACCAGAGCTATAAAGATTTCAACTTTGTTGATATTTTGTATAAATTGTATTTTAAGCCCTGAATGCATCATTCAGTTGCTTACTAAATATCTTGCTGTATCCAGGACATCCCCAAGCCTCACTTCATGGTCAGTAAGGGTGAGGAGGAGTGGTCTGAAGACGAGAAGAAGATCGCTGCCGACTACGAGAAGAGAGTCAAGGATCTCATAGAGGAGAGGGAGAAATACAGGAAGGTGGGTTTCAGCTTGCTCATACAGGCCTCATGAACAGTAAATGATATCAAATTATTAAGGAATTATAAAGAATAGCATCCATTGTAATAAAAAAAAGTAATTGTATCAGTCTTTGTCTTGAAAATATGCCAAATTCATACTTGGCATATTTTTTATAAAAACAATTTGTCAATGATAGGACTGGCTTTTTATATAAAGTCAACAGTATAAGAAAGTCAGTCGGAGCTCGATGGTATAATAGCTGCAGATGATTATGATCATTAAGATCAAATTCTAGATATTGTGAGTATGTAAGCTGTTGGTAATATCAGTGTTGGCAATCATGGTTGCCTGACTTTCATGGTTTTGGTTTGAATCCTGAAAAGAACATTTCCAAAAATGTATGATACTGGTAATTTGTACTAATCCATACAGTGTGATCCAAAACATGACAACGTTTATTCCTGGCATTTACTAATTTTGCAAGTATTCTACATAGTATTGTAAATGCAATACAATATTAAAAACGTAGCCCTCTTTATTATGAAACTCCATTTGTGCCACAGAAGAATATGTAATTGATTGTTATCTGCTTGTATTCCAGCAACTGGAGACAGAACTAAGGAAGCTCCAGTCAGTCATCCAGGAAGGAATGGCGTCGTTTGACGAGACTCTGAATTCTCTCTTCCTCAAGAAGATCAAGGTCATGATGGTCATCTATCAGGTTAGTAAATGACTGATTTAAGTATTTGAAAGTAGAGGTACAAACCTCCAAAACTCCCTTTGAGTGCGCAACTGAACTTTTGTGTTGTGTCTTTATCTATAGAAAGAAAAAGCGTTTTTGTGCCCATACTGTTGAACAGATATCAGTTGATTTGTGGATAGTGGTCTCAAAAATTGTGTCCTTGCCATGAATAAATGGTATGATTGGTATGTTATGTTTGTATGATTTGGCATGTAATAATTGTATGGTTGCTTTGTAAAGATTTTCACGTAATAATAGAAGATTGACATGTAGTGATCACCTTGTAATTATTACCTTGAGATGATTGTATGATTACCATGCTATGATTGTATAATAACCATGCTATGATTGTATAATAACCATGTGATGATTGTATGTTTGACATGTACTGATTGTATTATTACCATGATATAATTGTATGATTACCATGCTATGATTGTATGAATGGCATGAGATGATTGTATGATTACCATGAGATAATTGTATGATTACCATGCTATGATTGAATTATTACCATGTGATAATGGTATGATTACCATGCTATGATTAAATGATTACCATGTGATGATTGTATGATTGGCATGTGATGATCTTCATACAAAATTAAATGATTGCAATGTAATTATCGTTTGATTGTCATATATTGCAATGTATTAATTGAATGAATAGTATGTAATGATATTCATGTACTAATGACTGATGACCGTCATCTAATAATTGTATAGCTTGCATGAAATGATCTCATGTATACATCAAATGCTTGATCATGCAGGAGGAGTTAAAGATCCAGCGACTGCGATATGCACTGCTGAAGGAAGAAGAGCTTGAGCTAAGAGAGCGAGAGTTGCTACGTTTACAGCACCACAAGAAACAGCTGAAGGTGAGAAGGGAAACAGGAAGAAGGGCAAAATTAGGGATTTGAAACACTAAAATCTACTTCCCTTACCTAATTTACAAAAAGTGTTAGGTCAACAAGGAATAGCAGGGATAGAACCAGGCTGTGGGATTGCAGGATACACTTAGTACTTATTTCTGCAAATTAAAACTTATGCATGTCAAATTTTGTGCAAAAAAAAGGTAAAAGGTGCATTTTGAAAAGCTTAATGTTACAGTCGTCAGTAGGCAGTGTTCTTTCCTTCAAACAAATCCATTCCCATATTCAAAAAATCTTTGTAACAATTTTTTTATAGAAGAGTTAAAGATTTTGCATTGAACTTTTCTTTATTCCATAAGCAACTGTCAAGCGAGGCTGTTTCTGAGGCATCTAAGAACCTGGCCAAATTCAAGGACAGCTATGACATTCTGCTGGCTGAGGACAAAGTCATGGACCGCACCTTCAAGCGAGAGTTTGGTGATGTATCGGCTGTAATGCAGGATCAGCTCTATAGGCTTTTCAGGAAGAGACCAAGGTTTGTTTTCTCTTTCACTCTCACATTATTCTCTATTTCAAGTACCTAGGGATCCCTAGCTTCTCCAGCGAGGCATTATTTTTATCAGTCTGCAGCCTCCTCATCACTGATAAGGAGCATCCCCCAGGAGATAATTGAATTAAGTTCAGCTGCAGTATGTTGAAGACCTGTCCCAGAAACATTGAATATATGCCACAAGGCTAAAATCAGACAGTGTATAGCTACAGTTGCTTCGCCAAAATAGGCTCTTTGATACCCTGACGGTTCTGATACTGGGGGAAGAGTTTATAAAGCTACAGTTCTGCAGCTTGCAACTGTAGTGATCAACTACTACAGTTCAAACCTTGTTGGTCAAGTATCCCTCATAGCCCAAACAGGTTATTTTACATTATTATTAAACACTTGCTAGGAGTCTCCATCATATTGTATTGGTATCTTCAACCTTTAGAGGCCAGAAATTCAAGGGAGCCGACACGCCGATTTTGGACGTCAACTCAAGCAATCCATTTGCGGAACGTCCCTCTACCGCCCGACAAGCAGCCCAAGCACAAGCCTCCATCGAGTCAGCCCTGGAGGAGATGGATCGAGAGAGTAACATGCCTGAAGGGCTTGAGCACCATGTCTGGAAACGCATGTGCTCCTACAGGAGGGAAAAGATTAAGAGCGAAAATTTGGTAATTCAAAATATTTTTGACTTTTTTTTTAAAAGATGATTTTTTCTAGTGCTTCTTTTAAAGGTTTCATGGCTTAATGAAACATGTGCTACTACTGGAGAAAGAAAAATGTAGGAAAAAAATTAAATAGACATTGTGTGTATTTTTTACTACCATTATAAATTTTCATATTTTTGTGGTAAAACATTGTTGAGGTAATATTAATCTGTTATGGTTTACCCTTTTGATGTCAAATACACCAATTCAGCATTGATGGGTGACAAAATTAGATATAGAAATTTGTTGTTATAAGATATTTGAAAGTCACATCCACAAACCTAACACTTGTTTTGAAAAATAAAATATTATAGTTGGATAACTTGCCTCTTTTTACAAACTGTTTATAGAAATATTTATAAATCAGCATGACTTTCAGACTGACTTCCATAACTTTGTAAAAATAGTTACTGAAATGTCAAAACAGTAACTGAAAAACCCATGACCTTTGTACACATAAACGACTATCTATGGACCAAATTTTAGTTAAAAGTTGAATAAATATTTTAGTACTAGTTAGTACTTTGCTTAATCAAACTGATACTCACAGCTTTCTTTCAAATACACATGTATATTCGCCGCTGATGGCTAAAATATTGCCCACGCGGCGTGAAACGATAACTCACTCACTCACTCACTCAAATACATATACACAAGGGGATGCAGGATTTCTCCAAGAACACATAAGAGCTTCTGTGATACAACCGAAGTGTAAACTCCAATATCAATTTACCATTATTTTTTACAGGTCAAGTTGAAGACACAGGTTTATGCTGACATGACAGAATTTGAACAGAAGAGGAAAAATGAAGATGCTGCATTGGACGAGGAGATTAGAGACGTTGAGAAACAGATCAAGAGGTATTTCATGAATTTGGTCAAACGTATTTTAGCTGCAGATATTTACAAGACAAATGGTTTTTATTTATCAGTTATGAATATGTTTACGGAATATGATTTGTGAATATGTTCTTATGAGGAACACACAGGTCTTAATGTTGGTATTTTTCTTTTGGACCAATGTTGAGGCAAGATTGTTCTAAACATAGTTTGATTAGGACAAAATGCTTTTATTTTCTGGTTTCTTGTGCAAGTCATGAAAATGATCATATTTCTTGTAAGAAACAAGCTCCTTTAAGAAACACGCCAATACCAAATGAGTTTGATCTTCTTGACAGCTTGAAGGAAGACCGACAGCGGTTCACACTAAACTTGGAGGTGCAGCTCTTGCTGAAGCAGGGTCAAGTTGAGGTGGACGCAGCGTCCTTCGTACATGACTATCGCAGCAGTGTTCTCATCCACAGGAGTGTAGTTGAAGAGCTCAACAGCAACATCAAGGTAATGTAATGTTGTTGACTAGATATTTTTGTAGTGGCTCAGTTAGAGGTTTAAGGTATCTAACCTGTTATGTATGTGCTGGGTAAATCCTACATTTTCACTTCTGGCTACCTCGCTCTAAAAAACATTAACTTTTCCACGTCACTCGATGAAAGATAAGTAATATCATACTGAGAGGGACAAGAATATTCTCTATGTATTTGCTGAACTGGCATAAATGTTGAACAGGTTTTGATGTTATAGCTGTTGTCTTTCAAAAGGTCTTAAATGTTAATGAAGTATTTTTGTATTGGCCCAGGGATATGTCAGGATTTATTGTAACTCAACCAATATGTAAATACGTTATTAATGAAATTCTTTATCTCGATTTCACCATAGCAACGGATGTCCCTGAAGGCTCAAATATTGCCAAGGCAGCATATCACATTAGCTCACTCACACACCTAAGGCAAAGTGTTAATTTTCATCAGAATTGGTTTATTTCCACAGCAACTTGGAGAAAGTAAGATCACGAGTATGGTTGAGAGTAAAGACTTCAGGAAGGGAATCATCCAGCTTCAGTGGTGAGTAGACAGTCCTTAAACCTGCTGCTTCCTGCATCCTTAGGTATACATAATCAACAATCTTCTTGTATTAGTTCGAGTATTTTGTACACATAAGTCTTATAATGTTAAAAATAAAAAGCACATTTTGAAAAAAAAAAAATCAAATTTTATTGGAATAAATTTGAAAACCTAAACTGTTCCAAAGTTCAAATTATTCTGTATATCCAGAGTAAACAAAGTGAGAAAAGGGTAAAACATTTCAAACCAGTGCATGGCATAATATGTATGAACTAATGGTATCATTCTATATTCATTGTATTGTACACATGAAAATGACAAACTACTCCTATGTTCCATTATGTCACTGAAGCTGGGTAGGCAATTCTGGGTAACCTTAACTCAGCTTTCACAGTTCATTCTGCCTCATTGGTATAGGTGGATCCAGGAAGTTTAAAAGGAGGGGTTCCAATTGTTTAAAACTTGGGAAATTAGAAGAGGTTTCTCCCATTGTTATAAAGAGGATGATGTGAGTGTAGCACAGTTTGAATGCTGCTGTTTCAGGGAGCACAAGAGGATGTTGATGGAGATGACCGACCTCCAGAACAAGATGAAGGATATCCAGTTCATCAAGGTCACGCGCGAGATTCAGGCTGTGAGTACATCAACAATTTGGGAGCTACCATATACAGATGGAAGCTTCATTCTTTGGAGTAACATTTCACTATTAAGATGAAATATTTCATACTTTTTAGCTATAATTTGGCGTTAGGGAAAAAACTCTGAGTTGTACTTGTCCTTGCTACATATATGGGTCTAGTTTTCCTTTTTGGCCCTTGTTATCTTCTTTATTTTCACTTAAGAAAAGCTGTAGACAAAGTCAATGATGCAGAGATGCCAACCTCTATGATTTTATCGTAGTCGCTACGAATTTTGTACTCTAACTACGCCAATACGATTGCCCTAGAAATTCTACGAATTTTATAAAAAAAAGTTTTTAAAAATTCACCTAAGATATAATTTTTTTAGATATACATACCAAACATTTTATTTCGCCGATTTGCCGACTTAACTTTCGATTTAATATTCACTTTTTATCATATATTTGAACAAGAATCAATGCAAGTTTCGTGCGTAACTAAACAAAATGTCTATCAAAAGTCTGCAATTAATTTCAAAACCTCGAATATAACCCACTCTCAATGTTCGGCGGAAAACAACGAAAAAAAGCGATCATGTTGGAATGCTTTAACCACGTGACCAGTCTCTCGTTCGATAATTCGAAACGGGTTTCAGATTCACATTGACTTTTCAAGCAGGTTGAATCAAACTGGATTCCTCTTTGCTTGTCTGGTGCGCACCATACAATGTTCGAGTTCGATTATACGAAACCGGTTTCGCCGTTTCATTGACTTGAACTGAACGGAAAACTTAAACTAAATTTCGTTTTGCTTCCCCTCGTGCAGACGACACATTCTTGATTCGTGCAGACGAAGAATATTAGGCTAGTGCAATCACAGTGGGCCAAGTGTACCAAAAAAATGAAATTAAGTAAACAACAGTTTCGCGAGAATTATTCTGAAACATTTAACAGTTTACTAAGTCACGCATTGAATATATGATTGATGATTTCCACGCGTTTTGTCGACTTTGCAATACCGATTTTTCCGTCGCTCATAGGGGAAAGGACGATTGCAGAAAGCATGTCATGTCTCTGAAGCACAAGACCTCAGAAAAATTTAAATCAGAGATAAAACCAATGAATTCATATCTTGTTGGAATCAAAGATAACTTACAAGATGATGTTACAAACCGGTACTCAAGAAAGTAAAGAGCTGTGTATACGAAGTCAAAAGGCGAGGACAAGATAACTAGTTACTTGTACCCCTGATGATTCAAGCAGGAGGTATGGGACTTAAATTAAAGCTTCACATTAGTGTTATGGTGTCATTTTAATGTCATACCTGATTTTATTTTAGTTGACTACGAATTTTAACTTCAAACTACTAATTTTCACCCATGTCATTACTAATTGCATCAATTAGGGGTTGGCATCTCTGAATGATGTCATGATGTTTATAATTCAATGACTTTGTGTTGTTAATAAGCTTTTGATAACTAAGTGAGTAACTTTATATAAATAAAGCATTATAATGTCATTAAGTTTACAGCCGCACAACATTTAGCAAATATCTAATGTGGGAACCATATCTCCTTTTAGAGATCTTTTGATCTCACACAATCGTCTTCTCTGGACCATTTTGAATATAATTGAAGCTCTTCCGTGAGATGATCTCACACAATCGTCTTCTCTGGACCATTTTGAATATAATTGAAGCTCTTCCGTGAGATGATGAATATTCATAATGTAACAATTGTATTATCCTCCCTCTTTGCAGTTCCTTAATGAAGCTGATTATGATGCCAAAAAGCAGCAAGAAATAGCAACATTAGAGCAAACTATATTGTTACAGAAGAAAGTAAGTATATCTTTATAACATAATTATTAAACACACGATCAGAGAGAAAACCTGAAATGTCTAATAACATTTGAAAAAATATCAAAATTGGCACAAGTTGACATCTGTCATCATTTAAATGTTTGAAGTTAATAGTACAACCACTGTGTAGCTGTTTTTGTCAGGAGGAGGTTTCGAATTATATGAATGCGAAGACTGTCCTTCACCAATTGTACAGCTTAATCATGATAAAACATGAATATTGACCATTAATAGGGATTTTCATAAGAGAGACCTTCGGTGTCAAACTCACAGCACCAATGAAGGTTATAAATGTTTTTTCTTTCTACTTAAATTGTCAGTTCTTGAGCCAATAAAATAACAATAACAAAATGTTTCAAATGGACATCTTTATTTATGTACAGGCACAGACAGTCATTTTCATTATCATAAAAAAAATACCTCAGTTAAACCTTTTAGAGCCATTTGTAGTTGGTTAACATTATGGATGATCAGATTTGACATTTTGCAAAACTGATATTTTACTATGCTCACATCTGTTACAGCACCATGATAAAAACATCAAAGAGAAGAAACGAATATTGAAGGATTTGGGGCGCACTATCGGCTCTAAAGATCGTGAGAACTCTGACCTGGATATAGATCTGACAGAGATTAACGTGTGTGTCAATGAGAGAAAACATATCGACGATGTCAATGGTAAATATGATAAAAATATGAATGGTTAATATATAATCATCAAGATCATGCTACCAGCATGGTAGATCTTCAAGTAATATTTTTTTGTCAAATTTCAGGATTCAAACTCTCTCCCTTAGACGGCTACCTGTCTAAAATTTAACCACAGTGTCTTGGATAAGATAAGAAGTATATATCAAATGGAGGATTAAGAAAAGTTGTTCAAGATAAAAATTAAAACAAATGAATTTTTTTGAAGTTACTTCTTTCAAAATTCATTTGAAAACACCTGCCTATGTTTCTTATCAGAAGCTATAAATAATTGATAATTTCAAATATTTTGGAAAACTGAAATATTTTTTCAGCGGAGCGGCGTCTTGACACCGGGGCTGAGAAACGTTACCAGGAGATAGTACAGAGACGGAAGCTAGTGGACTTAGCCAAGGCTCAGGCACAAGAGGTGGCAGTGTTACGTGCGGAGGTCGAGAGGCTCAGGATGAGAACATTCCCCGCTCTGGTACAGGTGGAACACTGAGGCTAGGAAGAGGCTGATCCAGGGGATCATCTATCTTGGGCAATTGGGGGGGGGGGGGTATATTTGATACCTATATTTGATTATTTTGGAATTCAATATTTAGACT
Organism: Phorcus lineatus; assembly: GCA_921293015.1. Taxonomy (NCBI): domain Eukaryota; kingdom Metazoa; phylum Mollusca; class Gastropoda; order Trochida; family Trochidae; genus Phorcus; species Phorcus lineatus. Next base: position 34,827,609 of record OV121088.1, read on the forward strand.
AATAGACTAATTTTTCTATTTCCGGAAGTGTAAAAAAGACTTGTGTTGGATGTTGAAGACTGCAAGAGAATTATAAATCAAGTAGAACATTCTCGAGTTGTTTTCAGATTGTTGATATTTCACCCAAACTTAACATTATTTAAAAATTGAGTTTTAGTTGTTGAAGAATTCATTGTTATGGATACTTTTTTAAAAATTTGAAATTATTGTCAAATGAAAATGATCAATTTGATATACCAAATAGACTACACTGGTATGATTGAAAAGGATTGAAGGTGATTGCTAAAACTCTTTTAAATTTCTTAAATTGATTTTATTTTGTTAACTGCTATTGATAATGAAGTTATTTTTGGGGTTATTTAATTGCAATGTAAGATGTTTTGTTATCTGGTCTGTGATATATCTTGTTCTGACTTTTAAGAAGAGATCTTATTTATTAATCAACTAAAGTTTTTTATTCACAGTTTACAATACAATATTCTAAATGTTACATCACATATAGCTTCACTGGTTGGATGCTAAATGATAATTTTAGAAATTATCTATATGTAGAATATGAAGAAAGCAAGATGTTGAAAATGTATTAAATCTCTTTAGGTGTTATGATAGTGTGTGTTGATAATAATAAACTTGCTATGTATCTGCATCCGTCCTTGTTAAATGGAATTTGTCTCTTGTGATATCTGATGATTTTATGCCATTCCGCTTTACCTTGTTCATGTTACTATTTCTTGTACATTGTTTTACACTATCGTATGATTATAATGAAATGAAGACCATTAAAGTATTATGAACTATATGTGACTTATGTTTGGAAAGCTTTTCATAAGCTTTGATACTTTTTTTAATCACATGATTATATTGACATGTGTTGCCAAAGCAAAAGCAATTTGAATCCTTTAGAATTAAGCATAATCCAGAAGAAGTTTTGAAAAAGACCTTCAACAACCAATGACCAAAAAAAATATCAATACTTTAATAGAGATCACAGTGCATATAACATATATTAAGTAGGACAGAAGTTTTTTGAAAATATCACAAGTCAATGAACACAGAACATGGAGAGGAGAGGGTAAGGAATTTTATGGATTAGCTTGGCGAAATACATGAACACACAGCTTTTAACAATGGTGGTGTGCCAGAATCTATCAATTTAATTAATCATTTTTTGTTAGCTAAGAAATTATTTACAGAAATAGAAACAATCTGCATTTTGCAATTTATTTCGGACAAATTTGAAGTCTGAACGGTAAATATTCATTGACAATTTTTGTTTCTTTTTTTGTTGTTGATAAAAATCCCTTCAATTATACCACTCCCCAGAAGAGAGGAGCGTGTCATTTTTATCTCATCACACCTGTCAGCTGGGCTTGGGGCATGATCCGACGTCCAGAGTTTGTTGTAAACTTTAAACATTTTTTTATTCTAAAAAGGAACCGCTGTACCCCTTAGCTGAATTTTTGTGGTGACATGAATTTTTACAAATGTGCATAGCAGACGTCACGAATTTTCAAATTTGTAACTTTGGTGTTGTCCCCTGCCAATATGAGTGTGACAGAGTGTCCACCCTTAAATCTTCTTTCATCAATTTTCAAGAAACCAAAAAAGCTAGAAATCTCAAATTTTATTTTGTAAGATGGAATCTAAGAAGTATATATTTTTACATTGTTTATATTTAAGAGTGTGAAAATGAATTAAAATATCGTTAATCCCTACCTGCAATTTATATCCCCGATAGGACGTGGTCGGGGGTATATGTCTATCCTTGCGTTCGAAATCGTTTCTCGAGCAATACCTGTAAACCATATGACTTGGACACTTCAAATTGTGTACGAATGTTACCCATAGGGTGCTGATGTGGCTTTTAGGGCTTAGACTCCATGGTGCTATACGTTTTTGAAATTGACCAAAAAACAATTTTACGACTTTGTCTCTTTTCTGTAGCATTACTCAAAAACTATACGACTTGGAGACTTCAAATTTGGTATGAATGTTAGCAAAAAAAGAACAACTCCTTGGTGTAAATGTTCCTTGAAATCATGGCCAAACACGACATATTTACATTTCGATTACATAAGTTCAATGTAAAAACGTGCTTTTCTGATGAAATCAGTAGCAATGAAATGAGCTGTAGTCTCAATATCGTGCACGCGATAGTGTTAGTTATAACATACTTAAAATATGTCTAATATATCAATTTTTATGTCATTTATTTTTGCAGTTACCTATAAAAATGAGTTTTATGTGTTTACGTGATGCATGCAAATACAAAGCCTAGATGGGAAAAAGTTACCTTAGCTTTTTTCAACATCTGTAGGTATGATTTGAATAAGTCAGAAAAACATTTTATTTCTTTTCCTTGAATACCATAGTTTAAAAACATTGAAAGGTGGTTGAAAACATCACCGATCTAACGCTTGTGAGTTCATGTTCTCGCTGAGCCGACATGATCTTTCTGGAGCTTACTCAAACTTGAAATGAGGTAATATACTGTAGAACTTTTGCTAAGGACCTAGGAATAATAATAAAAATCAATTTATGTAGTATTCGTATTATTTCAGAACGTACAGAACATGGTCCTGTTTGACCAGGACGCCCTTATCTAATACATCCGATGAAAGATGGATAACACTATTCAGAGAAATGTAAATGCAGCTGAAGAAAACAATAGGTCAAAACCGATGATTATAGTCAACGTGTATGTAAGCCTGTAGCACGTGCAAGCACTACAGCTTGACGCCGTCCTTTCATGCTGCCAAGGTTGCTTGGTTGAACACGATGGTTTAGCAATGCTTTTTGGAGCAGTTTTTATACAACTTCTATTAATCAGGCTATTCAATCCGCTCAATTGTTTCTATTCGAAGGTATTGTTCCACCACCCTTTCTAGATGTGGACGGACATTGTCGTCAATAAGGATAAAGTTATCCCCGATAGCTCCAGTGTAAGATTTGAAGCAGACATCTCTGTAACGAATACCAGTCATGGTGCCATTCTCAAGAAGATGCAGATCAGTCAATCCATCCCAGCTGATTCTTTAGCATACCATAAATGAACCTACTCTAAACCTGCAATGTTCAGGAATGTTACCATCTGCGTTGCCCTCGTCCTCTCCCGCCCGTATATCCCTAGAATTTATCATCCAAAACTCGGATAGTTGTGACTTTAATCAACTATGTCACTAAACTGAACTGATAAGCATAATCAGTCTGATTATAATTCTCGGTGAAACACCTTTTATGAAGTTTTGACTACAACACCACAGTATTCCTCTGTGCACCTTTAAAACGATTGATGTTTTTGAATTGATGTTTTACTACTATATTGATGCGAGCTGTATTCACTATTGCCTTGTTTGGTTTTCAGGGTTGCAGAGAACGACTAAGACAGAACAAAACTGGCACTAAGATTTGCCACCTGGATGTTGTGTTATGACTATACGATCTTTATGCCTGAAAACATTTTTGACTAGAAACTCGACTGGTTACTGAAAAACCATGGTAATGTTTTTTCCTTTGTTAAGTTTTGGAACTAGGAATGGCAAAATTTGTGGTGTGGACAGGGAACTATGTTAGCAATTTCCTTGATTGATGTCTTGGAGTCACTCGCAAAAGATGAAGAACCGGGGGTGCAGGGCTAGTGGGGCAAGTGAAAAAGGTATATTCCAACTGAGGGAAGAGACAGGCGGTGAAGACTTTTTGGACTTGGCAACTCCGAACTAGATATGGTTTTAATGTGATTGAATAAGGCATGTTTTATTTGTCGACTCTTTCGAATGGCCATCATCCACGTTTTAAATGACATGTTGACGCGTTAAATCTCTTATTAGTTATCGATTACATCAATCTTCTCACCAGTTCTGTTAAAACATCTTGCAAATGCTGGTCCTGAAATATTCACAACTAATATACCCTAAAGAACCATTTCAGTATGACGTTTTCATCACCTGTTTTGTGTCTTGACTACAGAAGCTACCTATACCGATGAACCCTTCTCTTTAATATGCATGGACTTTCTCACTATACATGTACATACAATTTCAGCTCAATTATCCTTGGGCTTGGCTACAAAGAAATGTCTGCCTGAACTGTAATAACACAACTCCAGACCTTTTCGCGTACTGAAAAACGCATACCTTTTATTTGATTAATTTGATGATATAAAAGCTTCTGTTAAAGGTTATCTGAAGGAAGTTTGAGGAGAAATACGTGCAGAAACCTGGAGTTCCTTAACTGAAATATATATATAAAAACAACAGCACACAACATTTACTCCTACATGTTTCGATTTACTCTTTAGACCACAGATGCAAGTTAAACATTGAAATGAAAACTGTCTGAAGATCTCTGTTCAGTAAATTTTATTCAGAATAAGCATGATCTTGAAATGCACAGGTGCACAAGTGTTTCAACATCACAGGGGTGCACAAATATCAGTATCGGGTATGGCCACCATTGGCATTGATTATTGCTTGGCACCGACGACCCATGGATGCAATCAAGTTGTCAATCACAGCCTGTGGAATGTTCTGCCATTCGTGCTGAAGTGCTGCAAGAAGTCCTGGAAGTGTTTGAGGTGGTGGATTCCTACTGCGCACGCGTCGATCCAGTTCGTCCCAGAGATGATCAATGGTGACAAATCTGGTGACCTGGCTGGCCATGGCAATGTCTGGACATTGTTACGCTGTAAAAAGTCTTGGCAAACACGTGCAACATGTGGTCGAGCATTGTCCTGCCCGAGTAGTCACCCTTGGTCTGCTTGACCTTGGCCTATCATCAACGCTGTTTCGGGTGTTGAAACGGGTCCACAATGAAGAGATGGTCTGTCTGGACATACCAAAGTGTGTTGCAACATCTCGCTGCGTCGCTCCTGCTCGTTGCCAATAGTGTTGTTGCGTTGCGCTCTGTTCAGTCTTGGCATTCTTCAGGTCGCTGTACCGATGTTGTGTAGTCTGAATGAACAGCGGCTGATATGGCTTTTTATACCCCTAAAGCTGACGGGTTTGCATGTAAACCTTCATGATCCCATGCTGCACGTGCTTTGGCAGAAAATGCATTTGGACGACCCTAAACACAACGTAAACTTTTTGGGCCATTGTTTTTGGTAAATTTACACTTTTGACCCGTTTCGAAAAAATCAATTTCGCATGAAGTATATAACAGAGTTTATTTCAATGATTAACTTGTGAAATCTTTGGAAAAGGAAACGTGTTTGTTTTAACATTTGTTATAAGCAAAAAATTCTTTCAACACACATACACCACACCAAAAATATTTATTTCTCTAAACCAATTTTACAAACGTTCAGGGTCATATACGGAACTTCGGGATCTTTGTTTCTGCAATTCAGTCTTCACCGAGCGTCCTTCAAGGGCTACATGATTTCCAGTTCCGCCGATAGACCGACGCCGTCGTGTGGGATAATTGCAAGTGTCCTGAAGAAAGGATTTGTTACAATTTGAAAAATAATAAAGTCACTGTAGCATGTTTTGTTTCGAGAAATGTGGTTTAAGACAACCTTTTCAAATTTATAAAAGTTTTTTTTTAAACTTACCAAGTTCTATTTTCTAAACGAACCCATTCGCTACCTCGAATGATTGAGAAGTGTCCACACTAAAATGGTCACAAAGTTTCTGCTTGACACCCTATTCTACGACAAAAGATATCCGTGCTTATTAGCGAGGTGCTTTACGTTCTGAAGAATATATACTTTGCATAAAAATTAGGAACATTTCGACAAATAACACCAAAAATGCTACTGCGCCTTTGATAGATAAGAACATACTAAACATTTGTATTATTCTCATTATGTTAAGCTCAAGATCATTTTAAAAGGACAGTCCTAACGGAGTATTTTCTGTAGAAACGAAATTCAAAAGGAAATTCTAGTTTATACGTTATATGTTATTAGTATCTGATTAGACCATAACACAGTTGAAACATGTTACTGAGGGTAACATTTTAGTGGATTGAGATTTAAAATGTAGATAAAAGAGAACACACACTCGGTAAAATAAAACAAAAATGAGAAGTGAAGCAAGTCACCAGCACTAAGAGTGAGAAAAGCCTTGTTACGGCATTACAAGGCATTGTTGGTTAGTCTTACCATATATATACATAATAGTAAATTCTTATAATGTAAATTAAGTGAAAGTACAGCGACTTTTTTCAATGTAATTTTCCTCAAAATAAAATGGCGGACTTGATAGGTAAAGACAAGTTTATTCTGATGTTTCATTCAGATGTTTTATTCAGAACATTGCTTTGGAAGTTCGGTAAGGAACCTAAACTTATATTATTCAAAATCTGAAGACTGGATTTAGATATTTGTTTTGAATAGATTCTAAGAATTATCCACTTTGTAAAAGTTGTGTGTCATGAAAATAAACTGCCAAGCAAAAACGTTTAAGTAATGAGTATTCGATTAATGGTCAAATTAAAAAATTCGTGATAAGGCATTCACTCCCAACAGAAGTAGTTCCGTCATAAATTACTACAGGTAGCTCCGTCATCAATTCCTCTCTGCTGGAAGAGAATGGTCATCAGGTAGAATATCATGAAAGTTGAAACCTACCCCGTCACAATTGTCCATGCATAGTGTAATGGTGCACTCAAATGAAATGGCGGAGAACCCGGCGAAAGATAAGCCCTCGAAGAATGGGCTACGGGCAACCAACCCATCCACTACAAAACCTTTATTCTTCGGGATCACAATACCATCCCCGCATCTGTTAATCAAATCAAGAAAGAGCATATCACAATTACTGAGAATATGTCTTGTTTTAAGACATTACGTCTTCGCTTCGCTTTGCCTTCTCGATAGTAAATATTTTAAATTCATTGTGTAACAGTGGGTTTCAAAGTTATTTTAATATCAACAATACCTAAAAGTGGTCGATTTAAGATTTCCTTGGGAAATGTACATGGGGAAGATAAAACCGACGGTTTTATATTTATAAAATATTGTTTTTAAATGAATATTGTAATAACTGCTTACAATATCCTCTGTACCTATAAATTTCTCGTGTAATAGTAATAAATGTTGACCTGCCACATACCAAACACGTGGCTGTATCATGTCTGTTCAGTGATAAAAGTTATAACTAAGAAACCAGGGAAAATATCACATCGCCTGTTTTTTTCAATGGCTGTCGCTGAACATATGCATGAAATTAGATTTAAGAGGATCAAATTCATTTTAAAGTTTCCGATGAAACCATGTATGAAGACATAAACCCCAAAAAATGAGTTCATCTTATACACGGTCATCAAGTAACCACAGTTCATAGTCGAAAATGTATATGGTCAAAAATTGTTGCACTCCCATGTTGTCATAGTGTTTGATAGTTTCGGTGGTTAAGGAAGATAACAGTATAACCACATGAAATTTAACGATGGAGAGATTGAAAAGCATTCTATTGAACACTCTCTGACCCCGTGGTATATCAAATTGTTTCTTTCAATAATTTGGTTCAGATTGGTGCAAAAAAGACAACAATTTAAGCATGGTCATAATCAAATTTTAATTATGTAACACTAACTGGGATAGGTTTAAGGGATAATTCAAGGACTTGAGGTTCAAATACAGTCAGTATGGCGAAACCCTGATCCTGCCATCCACAGAATGCAAAAGGAACCTGCTTTCGTCTGACCAGTTAACCTTCTTCCGTGATCAAAATTCCACCAAAGTCTTTCTCTACACCTTGGCAGACGCAATTGCTTGTGGTTGTTTTTTAGTTTGGGTCGCTTGATTACTCTCCTGGACTTCAATCCAGCGGCCTTGAGTCGATTTCTGACAAATAGGTGAACAGACGGTGTGGAAGCCATTGGCGTTGTACTGTAGGCAAAGGATACCTTCTTACGAGCCTTAGCAATGATCAATCCTCTCTCACGGAAGTAATACGTGGTCTGCCTGAGGGTGTGCGATTATTCACGTCATTGGTTCTGGCTAAACGACTTATGGTATAGTAATGTCGTTCAGTTCTTCTTGCATTTTCCATAAAGAAAGACCCGCTCCAAGGATACCAATAATCTGCCACTTGATAGCCTGACAGTCTAGCACCCGGCATTCTGGGTTACAATGGCTTGTATCAACGTATTTTTTAACGAAATTGATCACAAAACCATACTGCAACTTTCGGAAATTGTGGAGAGCAAAGTGCATGTGCAGCTTGTCGCGTTTGGATGAAGAATAACCCTACAAAAATATGATAAAAGTAAACCTACCACATTCATGGGTACACGGGTTTTACTGTGTATATCATAGTGTGATAGCAACAATCGCTTAGAAAGCTCGATGTCGACATACACTGACCTAGATGGATGACTAACTGCAGAAATACAAGGTGGAAATTCAGAATTTGGTGTAACGCAAATGATAACAATTGAATGCTTCAAAACGACCACTTTTAGTGAACAGGAATGTTTAATAAGTATTCACACCGTTGGTTCCATCCCGTTTTTTTGGTAATGCAAATCTCAGAATAGCTGTGAACATAAACTTGAACCCTTATGTTCAGGTGAGTTGCAAAGCATTTTATGAAACAAAGAAAAAACGGTCTTGCATGTTTTCTTTTAGGTATATAACTTACTTACCCTCCTCGCAATATGGCGTATGTCTTGTTGGTTGTTTCCGATGTTGCTGTTGCATCACATGATGTCGGTTGCACGCCAACCTCGGAATCCGCACCTGCAAAAACGAATCTGAATCTTCAGTATACAGGGTTTAAGTGGCTGTCCCATGAGTGCGATATCTTTTATCAGAATGATAAGACTTTCCAATGGAATCGATATTTTTCTAATGGAATGATTTTTCGACGAGAATGATTGTCTGATAACGGGCATTGTCTGATAATAGGTATTGTCTAGTAACATTGATTGTTTGATAGCAATTATCACCTGATAACAGGGATTATCTGATAAGTGATTTTCTGATAGTGTAATTTCCCAGCAAAAATTAAATATATGCTGCCCATTCTTTTTGTATCTACAATATAAACTTTCTTATTCATCACCTTAGCCAGGAATTGCGCCATTGGGTAATCAAGGGATATCTCCCAGGCGATATCTATCCGTCAGAAGGTATTGAACATTGCCGTGTCATCATCAAGTGCATAGCATTCCACTTGTGTTACATCATCAAAAAATATATATCGGTAGTTGTAATGGGAGGACTTTTAAGTCTAGTTACTATAAACGTAACTATTAACAAATTTTAAAAAAAGTAGCCTTTTAATAATGTCTGGTCAGTGTCAAATATACTGACCACTTCCAAAGCAAAGAGGTATTTAATCAACGGTTTGAACACAAAAGATCCCAATGAATTTCAAATTCATATGATGATTTTCGCCTTCTGATAAAAAAATTTCTATGATTGTTGAAAACATAAATACCATTTCAACAACAATTTACGGGAGTAACTCGTTGAAATGCATCAGAGTTAACATGGTAGCACAATTGTTTTTGATATCAGAAACTGAAGATCATCACGTATTTCGCCGCTAAAAGGGCAATAGTTGTTTTTGTAAAAATTCAGTGCCATTAAACCTAAGTCGTATTGTCTTGGAATGTAAACATGAATCAGCTTTCTCTGAAATTATTCACAAAATCTACATTTTTCAAGTCAAGAGAAATAAATTCTATCAAATTATCGTAACAATCCCAAAACATCAGATTTATGTTTTGAACACAAAGGATGTTCTATTTGTTTTCAATTTGTATATGTCAACACTCGTTGATTTAGGGAAAACTATAGTTAATAATATTAATACTACCAACACTAGACAATCTTATGGATAACAACTTCTGTCTTTGATTTATCACGAGGTTTCAAGCTACTTCTTGCCCCTTCTTCAGGTGACTGATGACTATAGGTAATGATTTATCACAACGTTTCTAGCTACTTCTTGACCCTTCTTCAGGTGACTGATGACTATAAGTAATGATTTATCAGGACGTTTCTAGCTACTTCTTGCCCCTTCTTCAGATGACTGATGACTATAGGTAATGATTTATCAGGACGTTTCTAGCTACTTCTTGCCCCTTCTTCAGATGACTGATGACTATAGGTAATGATTTATCAGGACATTTCTAGCTACTTCTTGCCCCTTCTTCAGATGACTGATGACTAAAGGTAATGATTTATGATGACTATAGGTAATGATTTATCACGAGGTTTCTAGCTACTTCTTGCCCCTTCTTCAGGTGACTGATGACTATAGGTAATGATTTATCACGACGTTTCTAGCTACTTCTTGCCCCTTCTTCAGGTGAATGATGACTATAGGTAATAGTTTTATCAATTTGTAAAGATATAAGAAGGAAGTTGGGAGAGATTATTTTAATATTGATTATTTTTTATTCTCAAAAAGAGGATTTACCGGAGCTTGCAGCCTTCAGTTGAACAATTCTTCCAGACACCAGGTCGTCATTGAATGGGTTTCCAAGAATATCAGTCAAGGTCAGGGATATGGTTCCCTTAGCGTCCGTGCCTGCGTGACCTTGAATTTCTACAGGAGCAATAAGTCTGTAAAACATGAAATGCTGAAAATCATAACTTATATAATAATTTCTTAAAATGGGGTGAAATCCTCTACTTCAATTTTTCCATATGCAACTATGCCTTATTTTGAGAGAGTTGACTTGGTATAAACAGTGGGTTGTTTTGCTATCTGAAACGTAAATTTGATCACATAGATTTGGCCCAAGAACAACAATTTTTGTATGTGTAATTTACTTTCAGGTAGAATTTATGAACATTTTCAGAACTATTATTTTCCTTTAGAGATATAAGACACAATATCAACAGTTTCTTTGTGTATTAATCACTATCGTTGTGGCGAGGTATAAAAATTGTTAAAGAGTTTCTGAAGGTATGTCATTAGTCTCATTACTGTATGTTGTTAGTATTTATCACCGACCTTGTGCATCTTTCTGCTTTGTTTTACATATATATCATGGCCCATGTTTCAACATTGTTTCTTTTTCAAGGTGATAAAAATGAGAGCAAGTCCAACATGATATAAAAACAAGGGCACAACGGTATGAAACAAGGTGTTCTACTAAATGCTTTTTAAGTTTATCGTTTAAAGTTTTATTTCGTCTTGTTATCCTAGCCACTTTGTATGAAGTTCCAGAAGGGACATTAAAACAAACATATTTACGTAGGTACGTATCTATCACGTACATGAGTGTTGTTATTACGAACGTATTATAAACAAGTATGTTCGTTTTCATTACGTACGTTCGTTTTTTATTCCGTACGCACGTAATAATAGATTGCGTACGTACTACATAAATATGATGGTTTTATTCTTTCCTTAAAGCGCATAAAGCATTTTTAACAAACTTTCATTTCCCACGTAAGGCTTAATTAAAGAACGTTACCATATCGCCTTACTTTGAATGCAAACATTGTCCAATCAATTACCCATAAATTGAGTTTTTTATGATACTTCAGTGTTAGGCACGTCCTATCGTTGAGCGAGTGAGTGAATTACTGTTTAACGCCGCTTGAGCCATATTTCAACCTTTAGCGGTGTTTCTGTCGTTGACATTCTAAGATAGTCTAAAATCTTTGACGTTTTATTCATTAAGTCTTCCCCACTTCGTCCCATTGGATCATCTGATAATAAAATGTTCACACACAGGCAATATAAGTATCTTTTATACGAATGACAGCTTGTCTTTCAAGTGATGTGCCTCATGGATGAAGAAAGGTTTGAATAAACATCAGATAAAACTGCAGTTTAAAAACTTGATCAAAGTATGTTAACAACAATCTAAGTGTATAAACGAAATATATTAACATTGCCACTGACGTCCATGACGATTTAAAGTACATGTGTAGGAGGAATGGTCTTTGTCCAATGTTTTCATGTTCCATTAACAGAGTCACGGCACATATTTTTGCAAATCTGGTTAGTGTCTTCTTTGATAAAGAGGTCATCCTGACAGATTGGGGTTTAATATCTCCGAGACGTATCTTTCTTTTCTTACCATATTTTTCGTACAGGCATGACATATATAAAATGTTTGATATCTATCTCACATGATTCTCATACATAAACTCGGCATGCACAGTATATGTTCATTTATACATAAATATTATCAAGCTATTACAAGGTTTAAGTAAATTCTATACATGTATATGAAAACCAAAATAGCCGAGAGACCTACAACTGTTGGGAAATGAATCCAAAGGATTTAGCCACTTATTCACATTAGAATCGAGTTATAACCAAAAAAACCTTCTTAGATTACGAGTTTCGAAAAAGTAGATGTAGCGTTGACCAGAATTGTATGAATTTCTCTTCATTTTGGTTGGATAGGTATACATTTTGAGAAATTATAATATTTAATTATTACATTTTTGATATAAGTAGTCTAAGGAGTAATACTTTTTTGCTGCTTCGGAAGATTATTTGTTTGGTCAGAAAGATTATGGCATTGACGGGATTATTATTTTTACCTTTGATGCCTAATATCACCTTTTCAATAGTTAGATTAATAGGAATCTGTACAGAATGCAACCATGCTTCTAACTCTTTCCACAAGTTTTATATAATATCACATTTCCAAAAAGATGCATCTTAAAACAATACATTTTTTCGCGTTATTTGAACCTCTTATATGATGGTATGACGAAATTGTCATGTCAGTTAAACTCATTCATAGAGGTATAGATAAACGTAGAAAGATAGGTTCGTTGCTTTTGTAAACAAAACCGGGTTGAAGCTGTAATAGATGGGTGTAGTTATAATTAAATCAATTACTTGTGTTCATCAACGTCCTCTAAGTATTCTGCTGGACTTCTACCTTTTTCATTATATCTATATGTTTTCTTTCCAAAATAGTTATATATAGTTATTGCTGATTTGGAAGTTTTTCATGGTATAGACTTTAAAGGTCAAACAAAATGGGAATTATGGTAAAAAACAAAAGAACCAAGTTTCTGATATATACTAAAAGCTAAATTAAAAACTTTTAAACGCTGTGTATTTGAATCGTTTCAACTTATCACACACCGTACTTGGTAATACGAGCACCCATATAATAGGATTCACGTAGAATGAATATTGAAATCAAGTCACTTTACTGACAATAACACAAAGAAAGAACTACATCTGTTGAAAAGGAAATCCACAGCATCTACTTAAATTGGCGAGTATATCTATCGCGGCCCCTCTGCATTGTTGCCTCTTTACAAGGGACAATATTTGAAAGCGACGCTGGGGCAAAAAGTGGTTGATTGCCCACATATTACCTGCTATCTTCATAAGCGTGAGATGTGCTGTTAGTCGTAGCCTTGGGGTCGAACGTACAGGTCAGTGTATACTCCTCAGTGAGCTGATGTACAGGGTTGTTTCTCTCCCCGTAAGAGACCAACACTGTCACAGCATACACGCGAGAACCAGGCTTTTGCTGAAGAAGAGAAAGGTCATGAGAAGGGGAAGGTAACGTGGAAGGGAAGGCTTTGAACAGAAATTAGCAAAACATTATTCGTTATTCAAATAATGAACATCTAACTGGCTTGTTTTTCGTTGTATATGAAGGTAATGGTGACTTAGGTCATAGTTTTGTATCTGAAAGTTTTACTTTGCTAACTTCCCGGGGTTAGGGGAGGAGTCGGACATCTATCACAGTTTTAGACTTCGAAAAGAATTACAAGTTACTCGTAGAGAAATAACATTTTCCTTTTACGCCCCTCGGCGGTCCTATATACACCACTCTGATCAACATCAACCCAGGTACCCCCAATCAAGGAATACATTAAACTGCCTCCACTTCCAGCTTCCAACAAAAACACTTCAAAATATCAAAAATGCACTAGAGGAAGCATATATACGTACCGGTACTGATCGGTATCATATTGCAGATCGCGGTTTTGGGTAACTTATTTGCAAGGGCCTGTACTGAAGTGTTTAATGAAATGGAAATGGAGCAGAGTGATTCACTGATAATGTCACTTTTTCCAACTTGTCATGTTAAAGTTGATCTATTCAATGAGGAAAATCTGGTTCCAAACCAAATATTCCAAACCTTACACACAGAAATGGTGTGGATTGATGTCTTTGATGTTCTCATCTTGCTTTAATATGTTCTTCGCGATCGGGAAGCAATGAAATAAAATTTCATATAACACAGTCTTACCTTCAAAATGCACTTCTAGATGATATGATCGAGATAGCAAGTTAATGGGATTTCCGGTAAATTTTTAGCCTACTTGAAAAATATATTTCATAGATTAAACTTATTATATCTTGTTCCTTGGAATCTGCGAAAACAAAATTAAGATCTTCAAAAGGCACCTCTACATGGGTTATATTTGGCATTGGTATAACGTTGGTTTAAGGGAACTTGTATAGTTTGAGAGATAAGCTCCATATGAACGAACAGTCAAACAGAATGTCCACACTTCCCCCACTTACGGTGCAAGTCGGAGTATAACAGTGAAATAAATGCATATTGTATAATTGTACGTAATACCATTCCGAATTCCCTTTACATTAAATCAATTTACTGTTACTAACAATCAAAATGAAAGCAGTCTTCACAGTTTGTATTTATGTTACTCACATTGAAGACACAATCCGACGACCCTTTTCCTGGATAAGACACTGGAAGTTGAAAATTGGCCTTGTTTAGTTTCGGGAAGATGACGTCGCCATCGGCACACTTTGCAACTGCTTCGGCATCGATGTCAGTCACGATAGAAACCTTAGCATCATCGACAGCATTGCTCCCACATACGTGATTGACTGAAAAGATGGAGGGTTAGAGTTCAGTACCAACGACTATTCTTTCCAAATTGAAAAGTCCTTCCATACTTTGGTCAAATCTTTCACCCAAATGTCTATTTTCATTTCTGTATTTTTCTGTTCGTTCACAAACAATGCATTTTAGCAAAGTGAAAAATATACACTTAATCTTAATGTCATTCGTAACATGCATTATATCATTAAATAGGTTTAATATCGGTAATTATAAAGATGTCAGTTTTGATTAGTCAATTAGTTTATATAACCACAAACACATTTCACTATTTTCTTTGGAATATAAGAATGTCTGATTACAATGTTGTATAGTACGTCAAAGGTCGCCACTCAAATATGTTCAGTTTGGTAATGAAAGCCGTTTTTGAATACCACTTTTGATGGGCCGCTTAGTTTTATATGGCCACAAACCAGTGAATGCATGACTGGTCAGACGCCCTAATGTGACGTCATAAACATCAAATCATTGCCTCGTGATCTATACATCTATCGTAACAATATCACAGAAAAAAAAACAATAACTAACGATTTTCAGAGAATGTTTTCCACTCAGTTAGATAAATCATTTGATGATGTAACACTATTAAGAGTTTGGTGTAAAAAAAGGTATCCACGTCAATGGTAATTAAGCAATTATCTAAGGCGGTTTTTCAGTTTAGATAATGATGCGCCACTCTGTACAGTCCGTTATTTACGTCACACCCGCGCGAATTGTATGGCCTCTAGCCCAGGTGGCTTTTTCACAGCCGATAATTACGCTGTGTTGATGAAAGGCTAATTAAAGGTGTTTACTGGGCAAATTAACAAAAATCAAGCCCAGTTCTTATTATGTTGATAAATCTTTGAACGAAAATCGAGAAGTGATATTGTCGAGGTTACCGGTTGTTTAAGAGATAATTGAATATAATTAAACAATAATTGGCGACTGGTGAATTTTTGTGCAAAATTATATCCTTTAAATACATAGACACCCCTGTATAATAAAATCAATTTGAAAATATAATAAGAAGTATGATTTTATATGTAAAGCAGAAAACAAACACGTTTAAAATACAAGCTTATGTACATACTCACCTTCAATAATGACATTTTTCGGGACCCTGGTGTTTGCTCGTTCCTGAAAGAAAAGGCGTATATATAGGTTGAAAGACTTTACAATGTGTAATAAAACCATTTAATTTTCATCACAGAGGTGTAGGTGAGATTGTTAACAATGAAGTTAATACCTCGATAGGTCCCTTCCAAACCATGGTTATAAACTCTTCAAAAAAAGAAACTTGACATTCATGCGAAATTGATGTTTTTCGAAACGGTCAATTTTTTTCATGATACATACCTGTAAATTAAAGAAAGGCTTGCTCAAAAGTGTAAATTTACCAAAAACAATGGCCCAAAAAGTTTACGTTTTGTTCAGGGACGAAAACGAGCGATTCGTCCAAATGCATTTTCTGCCAAAGCATATGCAGCATGGGATCATGAAGGTTTACATGCAGACACGTCTGCTTTAGAGGTATAAAAAGCCATATCAACCGCTGTTCATTCAGACTACACAACATCGGTACAGCGACCTGAAGAATGCCAAGACTGAACAAAGAGCAACGCAACAACACTATTGGCAGACTGCAAGCAGGAGCGACGCAGCGAGATGTTGCAACGCACTTTGGCGTGTCCAGACAGACCATCTCTTCATTGTGGACCTGTTTGAACACCCGAAACAGCGTTGATGATAGGCCAAGGTCAGGCAGACCAAGGGTGACTACTCGGGCCCAAGATCGGTACATCCGACTGCTCCACCTTCGGGAACGCACCAGGACAGTAACGTCAACAACAACGCAGATACCAGGCCTGCGTCGAATTTCCGACCAAACGGTACGCAACAGGCTGAGAGAGGCTGGACTTTTTCCATGAAGACCGGTTCGACGTCCCGTTTTAACGCAACGTCATCTGGCGAAACGTCTCAAGTGGTGTCAACAGAGGATGAGATGGGGCACATGCAAGGTGGAGAACCGTTCTCTTCACTGATGAGTCCCGTTTTCTGCTTCGACGAAGTGATGGACGAGCACGTGTATACCGACGTCGTGGAGAACGTTATGCTGCCAACTGTGTTCAGGAGGTTGTCCCATTTGGAGGTGGGAGTGTCATGGTGTGGGCCGGGATTCGTCACGGTGTTAGGACACCCCTTGTGCATGTTGTGGGTAACCTCACAGGAGTACGGTATAGGGACTTAATCCTACAGCCTTACGTTATTGCTCACGTCAACGTCCATGGTGGTCTCTTTCAGCAGGACAATGCTCGACCACATGTTGCACGTGTTTGTCAAGACTTTTTACAGCGTAACAATGTCCAGACATTGCCATGGCCAGCCAGGTCACCAGATTTGTCACCAATTGAGCATCTCTGGGACGAACTAGATAGACGCGTGCGCAGTAGGAATCTACCACCCCAAACACTTCCAGGACTTCTTGCAGCACTTCAGCACGAATGGCAGAACATTCCACAGGCTGTGATTGACAACTTGATTGCATCCATGGGTCGTCGGTGCCAAGCAATAATCAATGCCAATGGTGGCCATACCCGATACTGATATTTGTGCACCCCTGTGATGTTGAAACACTTGTGCACCTGTGCATTTCAAGATCATGCTTATTCTGAATAAAATTTACTGAACAGAGATTTTCAAACAGCGTTTTAGTTTTCATTTCAATGTTTACCTTGCGTCTGTGGTCTTTATATTGAACTTTGAAAGTCAGTATCAAGTTTCTTTTTTTTTGAAGAGTTTATGTCTGAAAAGTCGAGGGCTTTATAAGTGTTTTACTTTTTATTGTCCGTTACTATGGTCCAATGCTTTGGCGTTTTCTGGCAGTTAATGTCGGATGTCTGAAAGCTTTTGGGGGTTTATGTTTTTATTAGCTCATGCTATCTGTTGTTTCGAATCTTCGTGTTCTCATTTACTGGCCAAACAAATCAAATCCATCGATCCAGCAAAAGCAACAGGACCAGATGGACTGGGAAATAAATTTCTTAGAAAAATTGCAAAAAGTTTATCTCCGTTATTAACTTTATCATTCAACTATCGACCGGTGGCGCTTACAAGCTGTCTGTCTAAAGTTTTTGAAAAATGTGTATTTAAATATGTATTCAATTTCTTTAGGGATAACAATATTCTCACTAACTTGCAATCCGGATTTATGCCCGGAGACTCTACAACTAATCAACTGACATATCTATATAATTTTATCGCAAAAAGCCTTGATGAAGGTAAAGAGGTACGGGCTGTATTTTGCGACATTAGTAAGGCATTCGATAAAGTTTGGCATAAAGGCATAATTACAAAACTAAAACATTATGGTGTCGATGGATCACTCTTAAATTGGTTCGAAAGTTATTTAGAAAATAGATTACAAAAGGTTGTCATCAGTGGATTCTGCTCCGATAATAAAACTGTGCTTGCTGGTGTCCCACAAGGTTCCGTATTGGGACCGCTACTCTTTCTTGTGTACATCAACGACATAGTGGATGGCATAGAAAGCTTTATCCGTCTTTTTGCAGATGATACGTCAATATAAGTTATTGTAGACGATCGCGATGCTGCGGCCTCTTGTCTTAACTACGACCTAAACCGAATCTCGAACTGGGCAGAAAAGTGGCAGGTTAGCTTTAATCCACAGAAAACAGAAACTGTAAACTTTTCTAATAAGCACAAACCTAATGATAATCCGACCTTATACATGATAACTCCGATAAAAGTTCAAAACCATAAACATCTTGGCGTAACTCTCCAAAGTAATTGTTCTTGGAAAAGCCATATTGAAGATATTGTAGATAAAGTAAGTCCAATGATAAATTGTCTGCGAAGTTTTAAATATCGTCTTTCTAGGAAAACGCTCGAAACAATGTACAGTTCATTTGTGATGCCGATTTTTGACTACTGTTGCCATATTTGGGATAATTGTACAAATGAACAAAATCTTCTTCTCGAACGGCTACATCTAGACGCACTTCGTACCATTTGTGGCGCGGTACGTGGCACCAGTCATGAAAAATTATACCAGGAAACCAAATTTAAACCTTTGTACGAAAGAAGGCGTGATATAAAGTTGATAAATTTTCACAAAATGTTCTACAATCTCACGCCGGATTACTTATGTGATCTCGTTCCAAAATCTGTCTCTGACAATAGTCAATACAACCTGAGAAATAATGCTAAGTTACAAACTATACACTGCAGAACAAAACTATATGAAAAATCCTTTCTACCAGACACAATCAAACTTTGGAACTCGTTACCTGATGATGTTACCAATGTCAATACGATCGGTGAATTCAAATCTCTTATTAAAAAATCTGAACCCTTAAACTGTTTTGACTTGAATTACGGCAGTAGATTTGGTCAGATTGTCCATAGTCGCCTCAAATTAGGTTGCAGTGACCTAAATGCTGATAAAGTTAATAGATTTATATCAAATAGCGCTGAATGCGCATGTGGATATCACAACGAAGATCTTCATTATCTATTTACTTGCAAACTCTATACAGATATAAGAAACAATGCTTATTTCTATATAAATGGATACAGCCTCCAAAAGGTTTTATATGGGATCTATCCAACAACCAGAAATGAAAATTAAAAAATCATAGAGTCACTTCACCAATTCATCTGTAAGACCAAGCGTTTCGATAAATTATTTAAGTGAAAACTTTTAATGAAGGCAACTGCAGACGTTTTCTTAATTTCTTTTGTAAATGCACACATGTCATTATGTTAATTTTATTTTAGTTTGTTTGGTCCTTGTGTATTATGTTTATCATGTCATGTACTGGTGAGGTATTCACATAACACTGGGTGAAAAGAAGATATTTAATATATTTACAAACATTTACAAAAGATTAAATATCATCTTTAATAGATATTTACATTTTGTAAATATCATGTTTAATCCGTTGTAAATGTTTGTAAATATTTGTAAATGTTTGTAAATATTTGTAAATATTTGTAAATATTTTTAAATATTTTTAAATGTTTGTAAATATCATCTTTAATCTTTTTTAAATATTGTAAATATCATCTTTAATCTTTTTTAAATATTGTAAATAGCATCTTTAATCTTTTTAGCATCTTTAATCTTTTTTAAATATTGTAAAAAACATCTTTAATCTTTATTAAATATTGTAAATATTATCTTTATTCTGTTTTAAATCTTGTAAATATCATCGTTATCCTGTATGAAATCTTTGTAAATATCATTTTAATCTGTATGAAATATTTGATTTCATACATTTTTAAAAATCTCTTTTAGTTATTTTTTATATGAAATTTAAGCTGTATGTCTGCAAAATAGATAAACTATATATGACATTCTTAAATCTTATATATATCTTAAGATGGGACACATCCTAACTTGGAATCCTTAATTACTTGATACGTTTGTATTTGTCATTGTCTACGAGCAATTGGATATAAAATGCATTGTAAACAAATAATTGAATTAAGTTTTGTCGTTATATATCCCAAAAGTACAAATTTGGAAAAAGTATTGTTTTCTGCTTTTTTTTAAGTGTTCAACCATAACAAAAATTGAATCGATATAAACAGAGTGAAAACACTAAAGGACATGCATTCGTTTTAAACATATTTATTAACATTGTTGTTAAAAATATGAAATGAACAAATCTATTTTGCCAATACCTTGTTTTTTTCCTTAAAAAAATATAGATAATTATTGACCGAGGCTGAAATCATTCTTATAGAGATCCATGTTGATGAATACATATTCTTTTGAAATTGAAATTGAAATAACGTACCTGATACGTAGTATATAACCAAATTATCAATGTATCCTACAGTGTTATCAGACAAGGAACTTCAAATTACATCGTTTATCATATTTTGAAAGTCGGGTGTCCAAAATTTTTAATACTTTGCATTGTTGAACGTCTAGGACCTTACCTAGCCTCAATACTTATATAGTTTACAAACTAATAAGTCAATAGTGAGGAAAATAAACATTATGAAACTAAGACGATATTCTTATTAATAATACATATCTTACCTTTTTATTCAGAGACAGAATGACTCTTGATAATCCCCAACTTCTCTGTATTGGCACTCCAACTTGGAATTTCTCTCAGTTTTCAAAATAAACTATTTTTGAAACTAAGATTATTCCTACTCAATAAGCTGTTACTCTAAGCGTTTATTACAAGTAAAGTTATACATATGTTTACAGTTATTGATCCACACTGCCGTCCTAGTTTAGAATCACTTTTTTATTCAAATATGAGCCGTTTGGGAGAGTAGGTGATCATTACCTTTCAACGTGTATAACTAAACATTTAGAATAATGTTCATATTGCTGATAGTAACAAATATTATTGAAGATAGACAGACGGTTATGTAAGTGTTTATTTTTTTGAGTTTTTAGTGGAGGCAGAAAAAAATCCAAAATAAAACGGTGAGTAGGAGTCATTTCGATTCTTTAATAACATTTAGCTTTACAGCTAAGCGACGGTTATAATACAAAAATGCAATGACATTTATTACTTAACGTTTGAAATATATCCACGTTGCCTCTTGGTAAAATTATAGTGGATATACATTATTCATTATATATTTTATACATCGTAATGTTTGTTAATATATTTGTTTTCTATTTAAATTTTAGTTTGTGTACTTTATGAGTATTGAGTTTAGGTTAGGTCCTAGCCGTTCAAATATGCTTAATATTACAATTAGGGACGAACAATGAATGATGTTACTTCTCTAATATTTTTCTATTTCATGTCAACTTAGCTATTTGATATAGTGATATAGTAAGATAATGGTCTGCTTGTACAACACGAACATGTACAACAACGCTATCTGTTTTAGCCTTATGCAAAGCTGCCACGTTAACTTATTTATATATATATAAATATACATAATAATATGTATAATAATCAAAATAAATCAAACAATCAAATACACATTTATATACATTAAGAAAATTGTTTTGTGCGTTGATAAAAACTATATATCTAGAGACATTTAATGTTTGATGCCAATTCACTAGTTTCACAATAATTTTCGACTCGCTGTGCGCATGCGCAGAACGATATAAACATCGACTGGTGGAGTTCCGGTTTGGCTAATGGTAAGGATTTCTTAGGAGCTTGACAGATCAACAAGCGTAATGCTCGTTTTACAAATAATTAGAATGATAGAAATCTTTT
This sequence comes from Phorcus lineatus, assembly GCA_921293015.1. Taxonomy (NCBI): domain Eukaryota; kingdom Metazoa; phylum Mollusca; class Gastropoda; order Trochida; family Trochidae; genus Phorcus; species Phorcus lineatus. The sequence goes on from OV121088.1 coordinate 34,849,589, forward strand.
TCCTGTGTCTCTAGGTATTGAGACACCTCTCACGATGAAAAGTGTCTGTTGTCAAGCAGAATTACGACCGATTAATCCAAGTTACAGAACTTCTTACGAAGCAGACAACTCGTCGATGATAACTTGATCGGATCAACATAGACATTGGTTTTTAAATCTTTTTAGACTTTATGTAAAACCTCATCTTTTAAGAACCAATTGTGAATGAATCATAGTTCCATCTGTCGATCTTGAAATTATTTGCAAGAAACATGGAAGACCGTTTTTTGGTATTTTTTAAATGTTTTTTTTATGGTTATCATATTGATAAAATTTCATTCAATTTCTCTTTTACATAAGTTACACACACAAATATTATCAATAATAAATGAATAAAATCGAATAAAATTAAAAACTCATATTCACAGTTTGTTTTTATCACTGTAGTCTTCTATTGCATAAAATGTTGAAAGTGTTAACCCCTGTATTAAATTAAAAAAACCTGTTGAAACATTATCTAATAAAATGTGCTTTTTGATTTCTTTTCTTTCACTTATTTTCAAAAGACCTTAAAATCTTTTTTGTTGAAAAATACACTTTCTCAAAACTCTTTCTGACTTCAATCGACATGCTTTAGAAAAAGATGGAACATATTGATCTCACCCCAAATGTTGTATTTAATTCTGGACAGAACTGCGACTGCTTTGTAACAAGATGAAGTCATATAATGCTATTGGTAATAAAATAAACAAAAAGAAGTCATATTTTATATATTTGTAAAATGACAATAGTAACACTGGCAAACTGGTTATATGTTTACAATTAATATGTTTATATTTTCAAATTTAAGTATATGGCATGAACATGAAAAGATTGACAATACTTTTGGATTAGATAAAAAGTGAGTTGATGAAAAATATAATTAGAAGAACAAAAAGAATCCTTATTATACAAATTGATAGAGAATGTTTAAAACTGTTTTTATTTAACTTAATTTTCTGAAAACCTGAAAAGACCAAGGACATCCAACTTACAAATATAATTTAACCAAATTTGCTTTATCAACTTATATGAACAATTTTTGGGGGTCATACCTTTATACCTGTTGTTAAAAAACATCTTCATATTTGTACAGGGAAAAAAACTTATTTCCTGTTACCTCCTGGCATGGAAATAAAAAGGTGCAAGTAATTCAACATGATTTTATTAAAACCAAACCACAAGTCAAATCTTATTAACTCTTATTTATTTAGTACATTTCTATACATCTCATATTAGGCAAGTTGGCATTTTGCACATACATTATTCATGAAATGTCTTTGCATATACATGAGTTCCGCAAAGCATAATAAGTGATGACCAGAATGTTTGAAAGATTATGTTTGCAATCTTCAAATATTTATGAAGTCTGATGCTTGCTAACATCTTAACATATCTTGTAAAGGTTTAACATTCGCACACCATTTTGATATTCCATGTGTTATTCATGTCTATTGTGATAGGTATATTAACATTCAAGGGAATGTCCTTTTTCACTTAATTAAAACCAAAAAAATTCTTCAATGATTAATATTTCCCTTTGAATAATATTTCCCTCATAATTTCAAGCAATTCTCTTGTTTAATTACATATTATTTTAGATTATTGACAGAGACATAATAATTTATTTTATGATTTCTATAATCATATAATGTTTTGCAATCAAAGTGTAGTAATTACTGGCCCCCACATATTTTGTTCATCTGATTTTGAAGCCTATAGACATGACAACAAAATAACACGGAAAATACATCAAATTTACTATTATTTTTTTAATGGTTTTCAAGGTAGTTGATCAAAGACAAATTATCTTAAAATATCGCTGGTTATCCAAAAAAATTATCTTATATATTTACAAAAAGGATAAATATTTCATATGAAATTTTTAATTATTGTCCTCACAAACAAGGTTAACAATCATCACATTGAACAAGTGGATGACATGTCGAAGTGAGAAATGGCATCAGAAATAAATATTAATTTCCAAAAAATTAATCTTAAATAAAATACATTAAATTGTGTGTGTTTCTTTGTGTCTATAAAAAAGAAAAAAACCGATAAGATAAGCAAGACACTGAACTTTTATTTTGTGTAAACTACTCTCCACGAGTGCCAAATCTATCAAAACCTGGCGATCTTTTGCTTCCAAAACTAACTCTTTGTCGTCATCAAATGTCAATATGGCGCATATGTTGGCAAAATTCATTATTTCGTTAGTTTGAATACTCATTTTTAGGCCATTGTCATGCTCTAAACATTGACTTTGCGATGGTTATATTCTGTATATTCAACTCGATAATACAGATGATTTACACTAGCGACCTGCATAGCGTCAGACCGGAACTCCACCAGTCGATGTTTACATTGTTCTGCGCATGCGCACAACTAGAAAAAAATTAATGTGAAACTCGCGAATGGCATATGATAATACTCTTTGCAGTATCGAATAATACATTGCCCTGTCCTCCATATAACCTATATCTTATAGTGATTTAACTGTGCCGTTTAATGATAAAACCGTCGTTCAATTGAAATGATAGATACGCTTTGTTGCACACGGTGTAACAAGTTTCCTTTGATCTCCACTAAATACCTACTAACACGTGTATTAACCCAAATCACTAAGGCTTCATTCAAATAACAACGTTACGCTTCGTCTGATTGCATTGTTACGGTAATTGCCTGGTAAAAGACTATGTCCAAGCCATATCTTAGACACTTGGCTGTAATGGAACAGTCCTAATTAGTGCTCCCCTAGCTTACACTGATCAAAAGGGAGATTAATTTTGAAATAAATAATGAAATAATAAAACTAATAATGAAAACAGAAAGGTATGTGTTAGCTAAAGAGTTGTTTTCATTTGTCAAATCAAGTCAAATTTATCTCAAAAGTCATAAATGATGACATAGAGTGAACAAAACATACATGAATATAACTTAATAGACATATCAAGCATACGCAGACCATTTTTTATACAAAGAGTCGTAACAAAATCGGTTTGTATGTGATGGACATACATGAAATATATTTTTCAATTGATGAATGTTTACAATAATATGCAGGAAGATCTTTATCTCGTAAATCATTAAAAAGGTTACACTCTGGCACACATTGAAATTCATCCCCTATCTTCTGCTTACATGACGGACATGATGATAAATTCAAAGGAAGTTGCAAAAAAAAGTTTTCAATATATAAATCATCCTTATGCTTGTCATAATAACAACCTTTCGGAGATGAAAAGTCGAAATACAAATTGTAGTAAACCCAAAACAAATATATTTATAAATCAATATACTGAAGTAGTATTTTATCATACAGTTGTTCCTGAATAAAAGCATACTACCCACTCATCGTTAACTAGATGAGATATATATGTATTTGTTAACTTTTTCCATAAAGAGGAGATGTAACGTACAAGTTTGATTATTATAAGAATCATTAGAGCCAATTAGAGAGATAATATAATATGCTGTAATTCGACTACTAGGAGATCTTTTATAACCCTGTTTTGGATGACCGCCTATTGAGACTGGCGAACGCTTACACAAAATCCCTTAAGGATGACTCGAAGCCACGCCCATTTGACGGAAGTCGTAATTGATGTACACATGTCATGGAATAGTACGCATAGCATCATATTAAAACACTGTCTCTCGCTTGGAACAATACATATAATTAAAGATATATTTAACATCAATTTATCTGAGGTTTGAGTTGTTTGGATGACCTAATCTTTTTAAACAGCTGTTATGACTGTGAGATATCCTGTTGTTTTTTCATTAAGGAGGTTATACTTCCGTTATACTTACTTACTTATTGTTTTGCCCTTTATATCAGTCTATTAGAGGAATTGTTTGTATCTTGTCTTGATAATTAGGAAGGTTTTTAATATGCTTTCGTCAAACCAATACTTTATTCTATACTTAATAATCCCGTTTTAACTCTTGATAGTGCCAAGGCCTGCTATGATATCCTTATGACGTAATATGTTATACAGATGACATGTTTTATTATTTTAGTCCTTTAATGTAGATGCCTTTACTTTACATATCAACATTATAACTGTATCAGTGTCTCTCATAAATCGCTGTGCGATTGGTTGTATATACCAGTGAGACAAAAATCTGCAAACTAGCACGTCATGCGGCAGGACACGCCTCAGTGACCACGGGCCAGTTCAGTTCTGGTCACTGGTGCTAATTAGCTGGTGATTCGAAAAAGCAGTATCAAGTTGTTTATTGGCCAATTTCGAAAATTTGAATTCAAGTTACTGGCAAATTAGAATACATATATTATGAATCACGAAAGTTTCCGTGGGTCACTTCAGTCAGTCCCCCAACTTATTTGTGAAAAAGGATCACCAAGTAGTTTGATACGGAACATTCATATCAAGTTATTTCTGATTCGTTTATAATATATATACTTATTTTTATATATTATATAATTTATGAACCGATTAATAACTAGACCCTGACTATTTAAGTCTATACCCACAACTGCTTTAAGGGGTTACTTAGTATTCTCGGCCCTGGGAAAGTGGTGGTTTGATCTCGGGATAACGCGCCAAAACCAAAATCAAGTATTCCATAAAGCTCTAAAAGGTATACCAAAAGGCTACAGGTTTTAGGTGATAAATCAAACAGGCAAGGCTAGTTTTATGTCCCTGCTTAAAGGCGATATGTTTGGAACTTATGTCAGATTTAGCTTTTATTATAAGTGTATATCTGTAATGCGCAGCGTATGTTGTTGTAGCCAAATATGGCATTTTATATGATTGATTTCACTTTAAAAAGTTCAGTAAAGTCTCGTTTTCTTAAATTTCCTATTATCAATCATACAAATATTAATACTTCATTGTCTCATTTTATATGATGCATCGCTCAATTTGACTGACAACATCTATATACAGTTAAAAGTTAAAAGAAGTTTAATCACCTCATTAATACTTTGGTAATTGATGACGGCAGATCATTTGAGTTTAAGATGTCAAAAGCTTTGTTGAAAAAACACAAAATCTAATTGTGTACATAAGTCTTAGATTTCAGTAGCTTTGTTGAAAAAGCTTTACTTTGTTTACAGATCTAAGTAACTCAGCATAAACAACACATATTACTTCAACCATAAGTATTTCCAACATGATACAGAAAATGAGAAAAACTGTTTTATATCGCATGAATGGTTAATTATACACACCTTTATTATTTATTCTGAAAGTAACTGGCGCGGTTTGTCCCGGATCATTATGGTATTCTTCGTTTCTTCTACAGTGTATATTGATCCGGAAGTAAACAATGGCAGAGAAGATAGATATAATTTGAGGTTTTACCCTGTTCAGTGGCATTATCCGTTCGCTCCTTGTAATCAAACATATCCTGTGCACTTGTGTTTTTATTGTAGTGATTTGTTTCATTGCTAAATGACTCACTTCTAATGTTTCCTCTATGTGTGAAATATAGATATGTAATTCATTTGTAGTCTTTTGTTTATACATCGTTACAATACATCGAGTGTACATATTAATATTCATATTACATATTTACATAACCATTTTATATATCTTGTTAAATGAGCGTTAATTGTATTACCAAACTAATCAGTCCGCATGTTATATTATATAATATTTATTTTACTGAATTATGGATAACATTTTATCCTGGTATAGTGTTCAATGAATGCTAGATTCACGTAAATAAGTTCCGTAAAAACATACTAAAATTGACATGACATCCTTTTCATTTTTGAAATAGCTATTGTTTTAACCAAGACATGAGTAAATCCTTCCATACCTCATGTAGATCTCACTTACCTTGTATACCTATATCAACAACAAGGATGAAATCCCAACAAAAAATATTAAGTTACTCACCAGAGGATTTCTTGAATCTTGACCAACACACGAGCAAGAGTCGTAAATCCAGTTCTTTAAATTTTGTTATATACTAAGTTTTGACCGATTGTAAGGGGTTCAAGCTAATATATTGTCACATGTCATGTCTCCTGAACTTTTGATTGCCTAACACTCTCCCCTTCCACAAGACAAGTACATCCGTGCACCTGCGATAAGACCCAATAGACTGACTGGAGCCAACTAATTAGCCTTTCCTGTAATTAGTCTTGAGATCATAAGGATCGAAGAGTCTTTACGACAATAATTATGTAATGAACGGGGCTGTAAAATATGGCATTAGCCAGGGGTGAGACGTCTCAATTTGTTCCTCCTTCAAGAAACACCCTATCCTGCCCATCCCACATTATCAACTTGTTCAATAAAAATATGTCACCAGACAGTTGAACTTGAATTCTTAAATATGACCAATTCAGAGAAGATTATCAAGACTCATGGAACACATGCAATTCGTGAAGCGGGAGTTAACATTTCACTCACTGAAAGTGCAAGGTATTATACCTTTTAGTCACTTATCTTTTACAATATTTTTGATATATCTTTGAGAAAAAAACGCGTGGCACTTCAAAGTCGTGGCTAGAGTAAGAATCTTTGTTTGCTTAAATGTATTTCCATTGATAAATAGAACACCTTATAGAGTTGTATTTCAGTTTCAAAACGTTAGTCAATAGACTAAACGCGTTTTGAGTCAAAACTGATAAAATTTCAAAATGGGACCGACGTATATACCTTTGTAAGATTCGTGAAGCCATGTATCATACTAAAATTGATTTTATTTACATGTAGGAACATAACATTTAGTTTCAAAATGTTAGTATTTTATTACATAGTACTGGTAATTTGTAAATTTCCATAAGGATAAGCAGGTCGAATTGTAAGCTGTGCAAGTATGTGACATACATTGGACCGAAACATATAAAATATCATGCAAGATGATGTTTAAAACTTAAACAATTTTTTCTATTCATTAAAGTATCTACATGATCAATGCAAAAAGGACCCAATTTGTTAAAACAACATGGACCATTCCGAGATCTGTGTATGTTGTTTTAGCCATACACCAGTCACAAGTGGTGCCCACTAATTACTGTTTGTCATTTATGACTCAATGCCAATCTCTCGTTCTCATGCCAAGCTGTCAGATTAACACTGTGCATGCTCAGTGCTGAATGGAAACTGTTGTAGCTTACATTGTGTATAAGGATATACAAGTTACAAGAATGGATAATATATATCAGGGTCTGAGGTAGGTCATTTTACAAAGGGTTTTTTCAAGTCAGATTTACCACATATATTGTCAAAACTGATTTTAAGAAGGACGCTAGATTTATACAATATTAACTTTGAATTTTTGTTATAACTTTTAAAAGAAAGGGTTTTCATCTAACCATGAGTGACTTTGTATGCCGTTTGATTCGATAGAACTAGTTATATATAGTTTTTTTTTCATATTAATTGTGGAATAGTTCTTTAAATCAAATATATTTAAAAAATTCAAATACAGTGGTATTGTAATCAATGCACTTTATATTCAAAGGTAATCCCAGTCAGTAAGTTAACATAACTGTAAGAGTATTTAGGAGCAGTATATACAGCAATTGATGATCGAACTTCATATTTAAATAAAATATTGATGGTAATGAATATTAAAAAGGAGCAAAACGAATAATATTATTAACCTCGCTGTATATGAGTCTTTGTGAAAAATCATGCAAATTCCATCAGATTTCCATTTTAACTACCGTTCATCTTTTATCCATCTTAGAAACTTTTAGAAGATAAGGGAATAAAAGAATGTTGATCATCCCATTCCAAATGCAATGCTATCAAATTTACGAAACTTTTTATCAATATCTTTCATTACAAAGTAACTTTATTTATCAGATATCTCCTTATTCTCTTTCAATGATATAAGCAAGGCACCAAGGTACAAACCTATACGAATCTAAGTTCAATATTAAAAAAAGATTAACATTTTTTATATCGACAAAAAAGATGTTCTTTACAATATCTAATAAAGATTAAAGTTTTTATTGACACTATTTTATACATATGTTATTTACAATATCTAATACAGATAAAAGATGTAATTTTCAATATCAAAATGCAGATTAAAGATGTATTTTTCAATATCTAATGCAGATTAAACATGTAATTTACATAATCTAATGCAGATTAAAGATGATATTTACAAATATCTAATGCAGATTAAAGATGATATTTACAAACTAATCATCATATTTAAAAATATTTATTTCAGATTAAAAATGATATTTAAAAACATTTACAAAACTTTACAAAACTTTACAAACCTTTACAAACCTTTTCAAATATTTACAAAGGGATTAAATATCTTGAAAATATCTTGTAAAGATGACATTTAATATATTTATTATTTTGTAAAGAAGTATTTTAATCTTTGTAAATATCTTGTAAAAAACAATTTTAATAGATATTTACAAGATTTTAAATATCATTTTTTCACGCAGTGTAAGCACAGTTTTGCTTGTGTACCGAACCAGATTCTTTTGAATAAAAATATGTTTAAACCATCAAAAAAAGGTTAAAACAAATAATTCTAAGGTGATCATATCCAGCACTTACCATATTTCTCATTGAAAATAATTCTCGATCCAATACAAGTAAATCTGAAATTAAGTTCTCAAATAGAAATACAGTAGAATACGGATATAACGAACTCCAAGGGACCAACGAATTTAGTTCGCTATATCCGGTGTTCGCTATTCGCGTTTGGCCACCATCTTTAATCATACCCCATCATTTGTACAGCTTTAAAGTTTGCCCGCCAAATAACGAGAGTGAAACAATGTTTGTTTACTTGACAGTTAATTTCTAACAACGTTGATCATACCGCTGATTGAGTAAGCTGACAGTGAGTTTTTGCTGTTAACAATAATTAGGAGCTTTGATTCACCACGGAAAATGTGGATCGTACCGCTAGTTGACTGAAGCTGACACTGATTAAGTTCGCTATAAGTAATGTTGCTTGGGCCCCGGTGCATGAAATTCAGTTCGCTATATCCGTTAATTCGCTATACATGTATAATTTTAATGATATCATGTAGGGTTTTTTTATGGGACTTTAATTTTTTTTTCGCTATATCCGATTGTTCGCTATATCCGATTGTTCGCTATATCCGATTGTTCGCTATATCCGATTGTTCGCTATATCCATGTTCTACTGTAGCTCTAGATAATTCCGTGAGCAAAATATAACATTAAAAATAATTCTACTTCAGACATATAGAATGAAAGTTCATGCGAAGCATGACATGCGCAATGAAAAGTTACCTTCAAAACAATACATATTCAATAATTTCAACGATATTATTTATATCATTATTATACTTACTGGTAAGATCAATAAAAGGAATGTCACACTGTAGAAAGCCTTCATCGGGTACATTCTACACAAACCTGAAGAACAGTCAAACTTGGTTATCTTCCTTTAGGGGCATTTTAGAAGCTGGATTGATGAAGAACGGATTATTTCTTATGGATAGTCAACTTCTTTATTGCATGAATTGCGACGTTTCGGTGTAGGTCCTAACATCGTTATCAAACAAGTGATACATATGATTCGATGAAGGCAAATATATACATAAATGAGCTGATGTTAACATGACTATCCATAAGAAATTATTTGTTCTTCTTCAAACTTGGTTACCATTCCCTAAAATATATGATAAAATATAACTAGCACGAATCATTGGCACCATTCTCTCCCAATAGAGGTAGCTCCGTCATAAATTCCTATACAACCTCTGTTTTTAATTCGAAGGTTTCTTGGTCACGAAATGTAGAACGCTGATTGGATGCAGAGTTAGTTGTGCAATCAGCGACGCCGTTTCAAAAGTTATCACTCAAACCGCCTAAGTTATTTCTGTAAGATTTCCAAAAGCTAAACTTTATTCGAATATGCACCTTGCACTTTGAGTCTTTCTTTACAGAATACAAACGCCTCATTTAGCGGCTGTTTCATTGCACATGCCTAGACCTGTGTGACAACAAATATGTTATTCATGCATTCGTTGTTTTCATTGGCTGAAATATAGCCAGGTAGTTTAAGTTGCAATATTGTCCCGCAAGGGAAAACTGCCGAAAATCTTCGTATTAAGACAGAGGTTGTATAGGAATTTATGACGGAGCTACCTCTGTTGGGAGAGAATGCATTGGCACGGATGTTTTTACAAATCCTGTCTAAATTCCCTGTATGGATAAAGGAAGGCGAATGGTCAAGTTTCAAACTTCCATGACGATCCACAGTTGCAAATTCTATGGCTATAGTGCACAAATCAATTGTAATTGGCAATTGTTATTGGTTATTGTTAATGGTTCGGGTTAAATTTAACGTCTCTTTCGAGAATAATTCAATTAAAACATTAAATCGTATTTCCTACAAAAGACTCCTCTCTCGCGACATTTTGGCCCCGGTGTCGAGACCTGTGTTTAATGTTTTGCAGAAAAAATGTTACAGGAATAAAAACTTTAGGTACGAAACAATAAATATTGATTTGCTTTGGGTGAATATTCATTCAGAAAGGAACGTTAACATTTTAAACCGTGTAATATATTAATGCTGTTAGAGAAAATTTTATTTTGAGGAGAATCAATAAGTAATCTTACAATCTGGTATCTTTTTTTCCAAACGGAAACTCTCCTGGCATCATTTTAAGGTAATACGGTATTATGGCGTCTACTCTTTGGAAGAAGGAAGTCCGCTACACAATTATTGCTGAGCTTTGCGGTGAAACATTTGTGAATTTAAGAGTACTTCCTTTAAAATGTAAAGCCCGAAACCGCATGTTCAACAGTTAACGATAACAGTCTTTTTGTTGCCATGTCATTACGTTATGAGACATAATGATATTGCAAGTGTGTAATCTTGGTTTTGATGCAACTGACGTATGGAAACCGTTTGCTTGACGAAATTACTTCAAAATGTGACAATATCGTTATTGATATTATCACGTCTCACTCGGCCAACATACTTTAAAGAGCCATTCCGTGATTTTCATAACATATTATTTACCTTTGATACGAACCTAAATGTCATATGTGGTGATACAAAATCAAAACATCTTAACTTTTCATGTCCAAAAGACACACACACACACACAAACACACACACATATATATATATATATATATATATATATATATATATATATATATATATATATATATATAACAAATACTGGTTTTCCATGAAAATCTAAAAACAGCCTTATAAATGCACAGACGTGTAGATATCACGTCCATAATACGTGGATACTAGTTAAATAATCTAACAAACGCTATCAACTCCCTACTGCCCTCCTGGTCTGATTTAACGTTGGACGATTTGACGCGAGCCACTGTCCGGTTTTCGATCATAAATGCGACGTTCTACATTCATATTGTCACTGTAAAAAACCCAATAAGCTTTAAAATGTGTCTTTTTGGTAACAGTTGATACTTCGCGATCAAATGACACAATTGATTAAGTTTGGCATATATGACTCCAACAACTCGCGGAGTGGCTCTTTAATGAAATTGGCCAAATATTTGCTATTTAAAGATGAAAGATTATGCGACAAAAAATCTCTAAAAACAACATACCCAAATCAGAAGAACGCCAGATGTTAGCTTGGTTCAATCTCTTCCCGATAGTGGTCTCGTGTGTTTAAACAATATTCGGCGACTTTCACGTGCATTTCGTGAAGCCCGTGCATCCGTGTGTGTTTATTTCAACGACCAATGATTCTTGTGCGATAGGAAGTTTGATGGTTGTTTTTTAATTTGATTAAACGATCATCATGATTGCTCGAATTGCTTTACTTCTCTGTTGATTAATCAAATTTTTTAAAAATGGGGCGGTAGAGACGGTATGGTTAGTGTGAGCCCCGGGACAAGAAGTCCGTGTTCGAATCTAAACGCAACGCGTAGATGCATAGGCATTCCGGTGTTTATCCTACAGTGTCGGGCTCTGCACACTATTGAAAGAACAGTAGCACGTTTTCGAAAAGAAACATCTTCAAAATTTCCCTCATTAACATTAGTTTAGGTCATACGTATTACCTTCGGAGGGTCAATCATCTCATTGCTCAAGCAAAACCACTGGCGGCCATTTTAGTGATACATTACAAAGAAATATAGGGTGTATGTATACAAAGCAAGAAAACATAGATAACATATGCATGATTAAGGTATAGCGTCATGACACTCGGGTATTAAAAGTGGTGGAGCTAAGGCTGTACAAATATATGGATTCAGAATAAAACAAACGGAATAGTTGAAACCTCACTGGTGCTGTAATGGCGATAAAACAAACTGAATTATGTTATATATGGACATGATAATGAGGAAGTAAATCAGAGTAATGATGTATCGGATGGACAAAGGATGCCTTAATGCCGCTCAAAGAATTTCTTACAAGCTTCATTATGACCTTTACCTTCAATCACATACTATCGTGCCGATGACTGTTTATCTGTTGCGTGGCTGGAGTTAAAGGTCATGACCCTTAGCAGTACTCAGAATGTGGCGTAGCGAGATACGAGTGCTATTTAGATCTGATCATAATGGATTGTCAACACAGAATACTCACAACCCACAAGCTTAAATCCTAAGCTCAAGCAGACGTCAGGTACATAATATTTTTACTTAGATGTTCTCAGACGGTCCGAAAATCTTCCCCTTTAATGGCAAACATCGCCCACAAGACAAATTCTGCCAGTCTTAGTCACCCGCTAATCAATGGTGGTAAGTTTTATCGCATTTCTGTGCCAGCTTCCTACACCTGAACTTAAAGAGTCCTGAAATCTGCAACTGAACTTCTTCTCTCCAATGAGTGAGAGTGCACTTAAATCATGAATCTTGGCGCCGTTTATACTACCCCTATATATGGAGTTTAATGGTTTGAATGCATGTATTTGCAAGATACATTGAATACTGTTATAAGTTGGTCTAGCCAAACCTGTTAATGAAATATATTAACCTGTATCAACTCTCAGAATTTCGTACTCAGCGGCTAGTCGTAAGAGTTTGCATTATTTGATTTGATCATAATAACTAATCGGAAATGATAGCTTTTTGAGATCGGTAGATTGCAAGAGTCGATCGCAACCGGATTGAATATAATCTGATCTAATTTCCCTGGAAAGAATCACTAGCGAGTTCAAGCTTGGAGCATTTTCCCTACTCTACTGTTTTTCATAAATTAGAAAATTGTAACCATGGCTTTACGTTCAGTTTTGTCACTTCACGAATATTGCATTAAGGCCACCTAGATTTACTAATGGGTACCTGAAAACTGGAAGTACGGACCTATACGGTCACCCGAAGCGCTAAGTATCTACCTCAAAAGCACTATCACTTCAGAGCATTAATGTTCATTTATATCGCCTATGACATCAACAAGAGGTCGGCAAGAGCGATGTACATGTAGTCACTCTACAAACATTCTAAATCATGAGTAGTACGTATCAGTAAAGACGAGTTCACTGCACACGAACCGATGGATACACTCACTTACTCACTGTCTCACAGTTAAAGTGACACAGAGAATGTTTCATGATTTTACTCTGGTTTTAGTAAGATTCAAAATAATATATGACCAGAGTTCATGAACTCTGTACCTCATCACTCTCTCTTGATTTATTAAATTTGATTTGAAAAATTGCATATTTACTCATTGGCTATTGATATCGATACCCTTAAAATATTAATTGCTGGGCGGGTCCATTTACAAACTTCGATCCCCTAGTATGGATGCAAGGCACACCCAAACCAATTTTTCGGGATACAATAGTTGTTGATAAGGTAGGAATACAGTTAATGGTAAAAGAAATGTCACCTTCTAAAACGCGAGATAGTTTAATCCATAAATAAAACTAACACATAGTTACATAATGTCTCCAGAACCCAACTATCTTAATTTATAAATTTTGAAACAATTTGCTCATTTATCAAAAATAACACGCTTTACGAAACTTGTCGTTTTGGAATATCCTTAAAGGCACTACTGCACACCAATAAGTTGTTTATACAACGAATGATGTGATCATTTCGAAATTTCTAACGATTCGCACTCAGTAAGTTATTTTGAAAATATGTACGTATACAGGTTGTAAAGATGATCGGAACGTTGCATTAAATTCGCATCAACTACGATTTCGGTATAATAGTCAGATTCTGCTTACAGTCTGCTTAAATCCAATAATAATGCTTATACTACATTTTTAAATCGGTTAATTTACAAGATTGCTTTAATAAACAATAATTCATCCTTTAATATCAGTTCACAGTTTCGGTAAATCCAAAACCTGAACACAATACTAGTTCAGCCGTTTCAACCGTCCATATTTTCCTCTTTTGTGAACAGAGGACCATAGACTTTTCATATCTCTGAGCCAACATTTTCATTATTGATAACAAGTACATAGATCAAAACCCTAAAGGAAAATAAGTATTTCATAGAAGGTTAAAGTGATGCCTTCATCCTCGAATGCCTTAAAATAGACAATTTGAAACGAAAAAAGCGTGCTGTAGTGCCTTTAAGTAGGCGAGATAGGAGAGTGGAATATGACTTTTGGTCTCTTTCCGGACGCCCTACATCTATAATGCGTCGACGATTCAAACTTAAAGAAATTTATGGTGCATTATATTGACAACATCTTTTATTTTGTCATATTTTATAAATTTCCAACCACCATTTCTTTTGCAACTTAGTGTAAGTTAAATGGGGGAAATAAAACTGGATGACGACCAAAGTGATAAGGCCCTCTCGACATCATCTTCCCACGCATGGCCTATTCTAACGCCAGCCCCGTTGACTTGCTATGATAGGCCTTGCCGCATTTCTCGTACTTTCCCGTGCTTGTAACCAAGGCTACTAGATCACAATAGTCCAATGAGAAATTATATGAGGATTGCAACTTTTCGCCGAAGTGGGCGCTGCACTCAAAACACGTTTTGTTTTATTGTTTGGCAGCAAGGTTTGAATTAGGTTTGAAAGAGACTGGTACAGTTTAAAGCCATGCGGGGAAAATGTCTTGACGTATGTGTATGTGTATGTGTATGTATCTGTCCTTCAAAACCTCGCCAGGGGAGTTCGTATATTTCATGTACACCTACTGTTATAGACATTGTATGACATACTGCACTTGAGTTACAACATAACAAGAAGAAAGACTCTTGACATTTGTATTGACGTCCTGAGAACGTAATGGCTGAAGTTAAACTAATTGACGCTTTCAACATCATGCAAGATGTTCGGATGGAATTTCGCAGATGGAGCGAATTTCCCAGTCACATCCCATATCATCAAGCTTGTGCTGATATAACCCTCCACACATGTTGTTCCACGACTCGGAGGGTTGACCCCAACCCCATATGGTCCAGTCGTAGCGATCGACAACAGTTCCGTCCAGCCACAACAAATTGTTCGTGGTCGAGTAATAACTTTCAGCTGTATACCAACCAACGTAGTAGTCGTAATAATAGCCCCAATCTGAATAAAGAGATAATTTCAGGATTTAGTTGTTGTCTGAAGATTTTTAGATTATTTCAATCATCAACTGCACCCCTGATACTTTGAAGAATGTGCATTATGCCATGTGGTATGTTATGGGGGTAAATGATATGTTTTCTGCTAAGGGCTAAGTGGTGTACATATGTTATGTCATATGTGTATGTACTGCATGCTATTCTAAAAGTGCTATGTTATGTAACATGTGTTATGCAAAATATACTATGTGCTGTATGCTATATATACTACGAGTGGCATTTGATATGTACTATATGTATGGTTTTTGATATGTTGCGTGCTATGTGCTATGCTATTTGCTATTCGCATTGTTATGACATTGTGGCGTATGTTTTGCTAAGTGGTAAGTATATACTTTGTGCTTTGTTAAACATTTTGGTATGTTTTAAGTTATGTGATATGTGGTATGTGCTACGTTATGAGGTTGATGTTGTTCTATGTGCTATGTGTTATGTCATGTCATGTGGTATGTACTAAGTTATTAACTATGGTATGTGTTACGTGCTACGTTATGAGGTTGATGTTGTTCTATGTGCTATGTGTTATGTCATGTTATTTGGTATGTGCCAAGTTATTAACTATGGTATGTGATATGTGCTACGTTAGGAGGTGTATGTTGTTCTATGTGCTACGTGTTATGCCATGATGTTATTTGGTCTTCATTAAGTTATTAACCATGTATGTGCTTAGCGCTTTACAATATGTGGTATTTGATACGGTATATGCTATGTTGTCTAATGTGCTTTGTCCTAAATATATGCTATGTGGTATGTGCTTTACAATGTGGTTGCGCTATGCTAATTGGTAAAGGCTATGTAATGTGTCATGTGCTATGCTATGTAGTATATGCCATGTAATGTGTTATATCCAATGTCATGTAGTATGTGTTATTCTAAGTGGCTTATCCTACACAATGTGGTTTGTGCTATCATATATATTCATTTCATGTAAATGTTTATAATGTTAACGTTTTGGAAAGAAAGATGGATTAAATTTTCACTGTGCATTTCAATCAAATTGTAAATAAACAAAATTCTTCATAACAAAACTATGTCTGTTTCGTAATGTCATGCCCTTTTTCCTTTTCCTTAAAGCACTGCAAGATCCATTAATGTGAAAAATCGAATCGCAGCTAAAGCAGTGAGACGTACAAATTTACAGACGAAATCGCATCACTATTTAGTTTTATCATCCAAAACTCTCGTTGATAAAAGTAAAATATCCTCGGTAAGCCTCGGATATATGTAACTTTTATCAACTCGTGTTGATATATTAGATATCAGAAGACACTTGGGTGAGATTCTCTATATACGGAACAAAAAGAAATGAAATAGCATCAATATGTGATGATAAACAATTCTTTAATTAAAAAAAACTTTTCTTTTCATCCTTTTAATGTTCGAACTTTAAACTTTGAAAGAAAGCTATAACTACAACTGTTAATTTAGTAGGCCAAAAGCTCAATAATTCTCAATTAATAAGGAATTTTGTCTCTCGGTCCATCTGGGCTCCGATTTTGGTACCTTGCATTTCTTGAACAAGAGTTTATCAAACTTTAACCTGTCTGTATTTACCTTTCACTAGAAGTATATCTGTAACAGTCGTTAACTTCTCATAAGTATCAACTTTGACGAGTCGGGCCCTAGGTCCCCCAATCATCTGGCAAGTGAGTTGAGCGGCCCACCAGGTCAACTGGGCGTCATTGACGTAGTAGCAAAAATCGGCGCTTGCTTCGTATGAGAAAGGTTCAATACAAAAGGCACCATACTCTGCAATATACGAGACCAACAGTTAGCTGGCGTGAAATTGCCAATATCTAAAAGGGCCATTTATATGGCTGTTTTTCGTTGATCATTGTAAACAAGAAAATATGATAATTTTTACATTTTAGGATTAGGGATGCAAGTTAAAACGGGTGATTCGAACTTGGGCTCTTATCTAAGCCACATAAAAGATAATAAAATATATTCTGTGTCCCTATAACCACTATTTGAAACTTATTTAACCATTCTTTCCTAAAGAATTTCGATATTTATCACACCTAGCCGCAATTTACTAATAGCGACCGTACCATTCTGCGACAATTTCTAGCCACGTACATCTGTTTCCAGTTGATTTCATTATATTTTGAAATGCAAAAGTCTTTGAAATGCAAGAAAAACATTATATCACGCTAACAAAACCTAAGAATAACCAATCTTGTTTGACTGATCTCAACAAATGACACTTAAATATAAGTCGCTGATCAAATTTATTATCCAAATGTAATTATGAAAATAATTGATTGATTGATTGGAAAGTCGGCTTATTGCTGCAGAAAACTAAATTAATTTTGAAAAATAAGAAAACAAAGAATAAGTTTGAGATGACCCCGAATAATTTTTCTTCAGATAAAAAATAATAACCTTAACTTAATCAAAGAGCACGTGTTTAATCATTCTCTTCCAACAGAGGTAGCTCCGTCATAAATTTCTATACAACCTCTGTCTTAATACGAAGGTTTCTCGGACTTCCGGCACTTTCCCCTAGCGGGACAATATTGCAACTTAAACTACCTGGCTGTATTTCAGCCAATGAAAACAATGAATGCATGAATAACATATTTGATGTCACACAGGCCTGTGCAATGAAACAGTCGGAAAATAAGGCGTTTGTGTTCTGTAAAGACGACTCGAAGTGCAAGGTGCATAAAGTTGGGAAGCTTACGGAAATAACTTAGGCGATATGAATGATAACTTTTGAAACGCCGTCGCACAAATAACTTTGATTGCATCCAATCAGCGTTCTACATTTCGTGCACAAGAAACCTTCGTATTAAGACATAGGTTGTATAGAAATTTATGACGGAGCTACCTCTGTTGGGAGAGCATGGTGTTTGATTGGTTTTATAATGAAATTGTCACCGGTAAACTAGTCTGAATTCATAACATTAAAATTTTGAACTGATTCCTTTAATGATATCTACTGACGTATTTAAAAAAGTGTACGGATTTAGATATCTTACCGAAAACAACTATCGAACATTTTCGCGCATGCGCATAGTTTAACATTATACCCATCTCATTGTTTTCTGATATCCCCTAAAATCCAAAAAGTAGTCTAGCTTGAATATTTCTGGTTGTCCTACATGCCATGACATTGCGGTCAATATATCCAAATGTACTAATAGTTTCAATTGCCATTATTTCTAAAGTACCTTCGTTTAAACATATTACTGTCCAATAAAATGTTTATCAAAAGAAACAAATAAAGAAATCTACTGAAAAGGACAACTTTTTTATTTATTTTTTATTATAAACCACAGGTGCCGATTTTCATAAATTCTAATTTTTCAAGGGCCAAGTTTGAGTGTATGTAAATTGATCTATTACTACTATTATTGTTGAATTACAAGGCTATAATCATTTGAACGAGAACAGAATAGTTCTTCGTCGTGTGTCGTGTGTCAGTATACCGTTTGAACGTAAGGCAGAAGGTTTACCCCCTTAACTCAGACGCCCAAAAATTAGACGTCCCAATAGTCAGATGAGTTATGGGGGTTACCAAGGCAGAATGTATTAGGAAAGCTGTTACACCTGTTGCAGCGGTAGAATCAAAAACTGTTTAACATACTTCTATCTAACTCAGGAATTTGCCCATCAAGGTCGGAGAGTGCACTTTGAAGGTCCATTGTTGCCTGATCTGAAACAAGAAGCGAATAAATATTAGGAATGTTCAGGAATACATAGATTTAATAGATCTTAGACTTATCTTCATGTGGTCTTTGTGATTTATGATTATATAAAAACTGAATAAATTCGTGATTACTTAGGTATTTTTTCGTTGAAGCACACTTATCGTGGACGTGTCCTTGGTGGGTTTTGCGTTATATTGATACCCTTGTTCATGTTATCAATACATATAAGAAAAGTTTAGGAATAAGTTGTCAGTGGAATTGATCGTATATATTTTCTTATTTACTACAAGAAGTAGCAGTAGCAGGATCAGTTAAAGTAGTAGTAGTAGTAGTAGTAGTAGTAGTAGTAGAAGCAGTAGTAGTAGTAGTAGTAGTAGTAGTAGTAGTAGTAGTAGAGTAACTTAATCGTAATTATTTTCTTCAATAATTAATTTTTAATTAATACTTCAAGCTGTAGAAGTAGCAGTAGAAGTATTTGTTGTAGTTTATTGTAGTAGTAGCGGTAGTAGAATTAGTAGTAGTAGTAGTAGTAGTAGTAGAAGCAGTTGCAGTAGCAGACGCAGCAGTAGTAATAGTAGTAGTAGTAGTAGTAGTAGTAGCAGCAGCAGCAGCAGCAGCAGTAGTAGTAGTAGTAGTAGTAGTAGTAGTAGTAGTAATAGTAGTAGTAGCAGTAGTAGTAGTGGTGGTGGTAGTGGTAATACCTACCGATACTGTCTAGTTGCTCCTCCAACGTTGGAAACAGGGAGTTCACGCCTTTGAAAAACAATGGAAACGATTTTCGGATACAGCACGTATATGATTAATACACAGGTATGTCCCTAAAGTAAACGGTTATGCAATCATGTAATATACTAAATGTATACTCTAGTGAGAAACGGACTTGCCTGAACTGTGTTTTCTACATGTATTAGCTACCTTGAAATGTTTGCCCTGGATACAAATGGTTTTTCAGATCTTTTCGTCTTTAGAAACATTCTATAGAGGTGCAAACGTCCATTTTCAATTGAAAGAGAAGGTGACATAACCTTTATATTCTCTTAGATTTGGTCTTGTGGGTATTGAGGAAGACAAACCCATACAGACAAAAGGCCAATACATATATAACAAGTTCCTTCACTATCAAAGACAAGACAACGTTAAAGATGGAAAGACGTACCTGCATACTGGTCAGCAAGTTCGTATGCCTTATCAACTTTTCCTCTGACGTCAGTTACTATAATGAAAAAAATGACGTCAATAGTGTTATTGCTTGTATATTCCAGACACAAATGTTTCTGAAATAATGTTTGAAAATAATAAACAGAATACTGAACATCATTCTGTGTAATACCATTTAGATACGTCAAGGATTAAGTATAACATTTAGTATCAGTTTGAAGAAGTCCGTGGACCGCTAAGAGAAAATACAGCATACATAAACATATTGTGATTGTGTAACTTTGTAAATTTATCAAACTTCATTCTCAATTAGTGAAATCTGTTGAAAGTGATATAAATACTTCCATTTTCATGTATACAGAAGAATAGGGTATGTAAAAATAGTTTAACTAAAAACACCCAGCATTTTAAAAGTGTATAACTCCTGATACGTGTGTTAGAGTTGTTAATGATCCATCAAGGGTTAAATTTAATCCATTTGATTTTTTTTCAGTAAGTGTCCCGACCTGCGTTACTTGATTGCTGTACCTCGGCCAGTTTTGTTGTTAGGTCAGCTTCAATCTCATCAACTGTGAAAATTGGAATGTAATCTTATAGAGTTGTCAAATATTTCTTTTTTTTTTCAATATACAGTATACTGGTATTTCGTTCACGAGAAATATTTAAAGACTAAATTTAAAACTCGCACTTACAAAATACAAGTATTCAAGAGAGGAAATTTATATATTTGAATACATAAGATTAATCTTAATGCTGTTTTCTTCATCATTTTACAAGTATCGAAACATCATGTCCATGTTTGTATTATAAGGACAAACAAATATCAATATCATTTCTGAATTTTATGTAATGTATATGTATTTGATAAACATTATCAACTAAAAACAAGGAATTATTAATGTGCGTATGAGGAATTAATTAAAATGAAGTAAAAAGTTTAACAATTTCACCTTCATTTTAAAACTTGACGTACAGAAATATAGCTTTTAACTATAAATAAAATTTGGCTTAAAGAGTAAAATTGAATCGGGATTAAATAAAAAGTGTTGTTTTTTAAAAAAATCTGTAGGTTGTGACTTGTTCTCTTCCCATTGAATTGAAAGCTCCTTTCAGAATTTGTTTACTGTATATTACGAAATTCTATACCGTATTTGACTTATTAAAATGAGAATTAAAAATAGAATTATTTAAGTAACCGACAATTCACTGGGATGAGTACAAAACATGGATATTCTTTATCTTAAAAAACCCCAACTAATTCTGCCATCATATATCAAAAGGTGATTAGCGTTGGTTTTTGCTTGCGACTGTTTACACACCAAATACATATCACCGTCACACCATTTTAACAATGTATATTTTTTTTATCAAATATAGTTTGAGATTATCAGTGATATCCGTGTCTCATAAGCCTTTAAAGGCTGGATGTTGTTTTTTAAATTGACTTTGTAAAATGTTCCAAATGTTTTATAACAACATGTGACACGTAAATAAAATATATTCTTCTTCTTTATATCATAGGCAGTGGCGAATATAGAGGATACTAAACGGCCTTCCATTTAATACTATTTTTATTTAACGAGTTAATGATTCATTATAAAACGAGCGAAAGCGAGTTTGATACCAAATCATTAACAAGTTTGATAAGAATAGTATTAAATGGAAGGAGGTTTTAGTATTCTGTTTATTACTTGACCTCAGTAATCAAGCATGATTGCCGAAAGTGTACGAAACGAAACATTCAAACGAGGACGAGAAACATTCAAGGGCGTCAAATCCACAAAATCTTATGACGTGATACCTGCAGCGGTATTACACTAGTGTAATATCGCCGTATAAGTATTACACTGCAGTATCTTACACGGGCGAGTAATGAATTCAAGAGTGATACTTGTAGTGTAGCTTCCTGATCAATTGAAGAATGAAGTTGAATTCGAAACACAATTTGTTTTCAGTAAAAACGCCTTATCATTCAGCATGATGGTAAGCAAAGCTAGTATCTCGTGAGTTAAAACGTTGTAGGGGGCATTTGTAGAGATTGAGCGCTCAGTCTGATTAAAATCGACCGTGTTCCGAGGAATAAAAGTTTCAAAATATTGTCTAGGCTAGTATTGTCTAGGCTAGCCTAGACAGAAAGAGTTCGAATCTCGATAGATCGAGTCAATATTTTGAAACTTTTATTCCTCGGAACACGGTCGATTTTAATCAGACTGTTGGGCGCTTGACGTTTGATAGTATGAAATGCAGAAAAATGCTTGATATAACTAATTTTTATTACGGAAGGTATTATTATTTGGATTTCTATAAGTTACATAAAAATAAAAATGAAAAGTATGTCATTTTTTTATCTACTTACTACCAAGTCCTTGAATGGTCTGTTCAATGGCAGATACCTCGGTGTTGAGAACATCAAGCGCCCCATTAGCTGTCAATTCCGCAAAGAATAAAGTATGTAAATCAATATATAATATACATGAACTACAGAATACATAAACAAATATCTTAAAAGACCACCTAACTGTGCATGTTGAATAAGAGAAGGGAGATTTCGTCTTCATGAGTTCTTCAAAGACAAATGCTTGCGGTTCCGAATTCAGGAATTTTTAATCATTTGAATGGCAGGGTGATGACCAAGCCTCTAATCCCACCCCCACCCCCCCCCCCCCCCCCCCACCCCCTTCTTATAAACTTATTAAGTGGTTTTTTTTATCTCGCCCGCTTTGAAAATTAAATGCAGCCAAGCCCGCATCCCCGCCACGAGCTTAAAGAGCCACTCCGTGATTTTCATAACATATTATTTACCTTTGATACGAACCTTAATGTCACATGTGGTGATATAAAATAAAAAAAATCTTAACTGTTCTTGTCCAAAAGACCTATATATGACAAATACTGGTTTTCCATTAAAATCTAAAAACAGCCTTATAAATGTACAGATTTGTAGATATCACGTAGTTATATAACCTAACGAACACTATCTACTCCTAACTGCCCTTGTTTTAAATAAGTTTCCAAAATTATGTTTGACTATTTGACGCGCGCCACTGTCCAGTTTTCGCTCATAATTGCGACGTTCTACTTTCATGTTGTCACTGTAAATAAACAATAAGCTATAAAATGTGTCTCTTTGGTAACAGTCGATACTTCGCGATCAAATGACACCAATGATTAAGTTTTGCATATATGACTCCAACAACTCACGGAGTGGCTCTTTAATGTCATTTTGACATGATAAGTGCGTGTTCCGCATCTGTGCCATTTTCATAAAATGATTTAGATTTTTTAGCAGCTACGTGGGCCACCTCCAACAAATGTTGATTTAAATCCTTCCGTATCGTTAGGCTATACAATAAGGAAATAGCCAGCAATCAAATATAAAAGATTATGGAAAATCAGATTATCAAATAGTCTTTTTCCACTTATAAAGATTTAAACGTTTCATTAAACCTATAAAAATCGTTTTATCATGTGGAAGCAGCTGTTTATTGTTAAAAGTTTAAATACGATATGTTACCTCCCGTCACTGCTTCTTGCGTGTCCTGGACAGCCTGTAACTCATTTTGACCAGCTAGTAGGGCTTGGGCCATTTGATCGATGAAGATTTGACCTGTAACGGGAAATTAGATTAGCAAACATAGGTGAGTATGTCTTGACTCAGAATATATATTCTCAAAAAATCGAAAGAATGTTGCAAGATATGTAATTCGTTAAAAGCATAATATTATTTTCAAAAAGTAGTTTTTAAATCAAATCCTGCAACACGATATCCTATTTCAACATTCAAATCATCATCACTATCGTCAACATCATCATCATTAACATCACCATCGTTATCGTCATTAGCAAAATAATCAGAAAAAAATCATCATTGAATTTCTTATTGCAATATCAATTGGTTATGTTAAAAATGACCACCATTATCATTAAACGTCATAATCATGATTTTTATCATCAATATTATTATTATTTGTTTATCAAAAATGAGGTAGCTGTCTGACCCTCCTCAGTAACGCTATCCAGGTCTTGTCGCATCTCTCCAAGCGACGTGACGGTAAGCAGTTGTGAACTAGCTGAAATTGACAAAAGTAAATATCAATTAAACAAATGATTGCAGTTTTATCTTAACAATTCAATGTTTATGCTTATTCATCATTAAGGCATGTAAGTTCTTTCAACATGAAAAACAGCTTTCAATATATTTATTGACAATGTTTGTCATTGTGTTATCACATCTTCAACGAGTGCAAAATATGGCTGAAATAATCATCACGATCACAACTATTTTCACAAACAGCCTTATTGTTAACGTATACAGTTTGTCTAATGTCATTTTACATCTGACCATGTTCATGTGAAAATAGTTTGTCAATCCCTGTCTTACAAAAAATAATCACGAATGACTGTCATCAAATCTCATTGAAATGAAATCTAAATGCTCCACTACATTATAATCTGCGTAACGTAGTGCAGCAATGTTAGAATACGTTTTAATGAGATTGACTGTCATTTACATTGTTCCATACTTACTAGTTTGAAGCCCTTGCGCCTGTGTTGCCAGGTTATTCAAATCACTTACAGTTGTGTCCACGTCGTCATTAAGTGCTGAAAAATATGAATAATCATATTAATATTCTTATCCATAAATTGAGGTGTTTTGTAAGCTTCAATTATGTAAGAGAGTGATGTAATAGAGAGTCAGATTAAAACATTATTTTTAAAAATATAATGAAAAAAGGGGGAAATGCAGATATATATTTATTAAATATAACCTTAAAATCAGGTTTTATTTGACGACAAGACATGATCACCATTTGGAAAGAAACAAAGTGCCAAAGTTGTAATGGTTAACAAATAAGTAACACAAAAATATATACCATTGGAAACGTGAACACATTCTTACATTTCGGATCACAATATCCAACAGAGACCGTACCAACAGCCTACCCACTCGACCACTAAGACTTCACGTCACATTGGGTAAGTATGTTGGTACGATCAGTGGTTGATATATTGCGTGACGCCAAGGGAGTAGGTTCGAATCCCGTAATCCCGAATTTGTACCATGTATATTACATCGTTTCATTTGATTAGAAATTCAGAGTTGTTGAAGGAAATGCAATTTATCGAAAGCAAAAAAAATCATCTATTATGTCTTATTTCCTTGCTATGACTAAGCAGTATTTCTAGATAGTGTGAACCACGTGGGGTACTTTACCTTACCTCTACAGCATGTTTTACTTTTGCAGACAGTGTCAAGCCCTTTTATAACATCTTCTTATTTACGTATAATTTATATATTGAAAGATATGTTGTAGGAAATTTAATTCAAGCAAATAAAAAATAATCTATTAAATTTTATCCTTCTACATGTTTGACGAAGTATGTTTTCTAAATCACAGAACATAGTAAAATTATTTCAAAATTTTGTATAAACACTCCTTTGGGATGCAGCTAGTTAGAACTACCAACCTGCTGTTTCAGTCAGCAGTGACGACCTACTGTCCGCCATTTGGCTGAGAATATCCAGTTGCGGCTCTACGGCACTGTTGCTTGTTGTATGCATCTCTGAAACAGTTTCAAATGTTTTTTTTTTAAAACACAGTTACGAGGAGCAAAGGACTTTTCGAAGACGAATGATAGTGTACTACCGGCGGGGGAGGTCATGCATTCAACCATCAGAACATCCATCTGTGATTCTCAGCTTTCTTTCCCACGGTGATTATCTTAGATTTCGATTTCATAGAATTGCGCCCTTGATCTTCATTCCATTGCATCTTCACATTTTCGTTAATGTTGCAGGCATCGTTACTTAGATTTATTTTGAATGTGATCTTGCCTCATTTAGAATGTAAGTTTACCTTCACAAAAGACTCCCCTTGGCAAAATAGATAAATTAAATACGGTAAATATACTTCCTTTCTTACTTACCTGTCTCAAACATTACCATTCGCTACCAATCAGTTCAGTGTTTTTTTAAGAAACCTACCAATCAATTCAGTCGAGTTTCTTACAAACCAACCAATCAGTTCAGTCGTTTTTCTAACAAAGCTACCAATCAGTTCACATGTTTTACTAACAAACCTACCAATCAGTTCACATGTTTTACTGACAAACCTACCAATCAGTTCACATGTTTTACTAACAAACCAACCAATCAGTTCACATGTTTTTCTAACAAACCTACCAATCAGTTCACATGTTTTTCTAACCAACCTACCAATCAGTTAAGATGGTTTTTTAACAAACCAACCAATCAGTTCAGTCGTTTTTCTTACCATCCGACCTATCAGTTCAGTCGTTTTTCTAACCAACCTACAAATCAGTTCAGTCGTATTCTAACCAATCGACCTATCAGTTCAGTTGATTTTCCAACCAACTTACCAATCAGTTCAGTTGATTTTCCAACCAACTTACCAATCAGTTCATCTGTTTTGCTCCTGAGATCCGATATCTTCGTCCTTAGAGCATCTACGTCACCAGGCGTGGCGGAGCTACTACACTGTGCTAGAGAAAAGAGAATATAATTATTTACATATCATCTTATTTGAATCACTGAGGCCAACCCTAGATAAATAATATTATAACAATGTAAACATTGGATGTTTTTTTTTACTTTGCCAATCTTCTACGATAATCTGATTTCAAATAGTCAATAGGATTGGACAAAGGGAGCACGTATCAATACAGAATGACATAGTCAATCTAACCGATGTTCCTTTATGTATTTTGTTACAATCAGATTCTCCAAGATCATGGCTAAACACTACAACGCCGTTCCATGTCTACTGCAATTAAGTGTATTAATGATGTAAACACTTTATCTCGCTCCTTTAACCAAATGTTGAGCACTCAGCCATATCGATCGTAACAGGACCAAACTACTCAAACCATCCCTGTTTTTGAACTTTGATTTATATAAACATACTGAGTTTTTCATATAACAGTTCTTTTTTATATTTTAAAGATGAGTGTGTTTTTGTGTATCCGGAAACATGTACAAATATTTGCAAACTTTTGTTAAAAATCAAAAGATGAAATTGCAAGTGTCCTAATGTATTTATTACCGATTTCATTCATGTAATGGACGGCTTGAGTGACTGATCTATGGGATACGTTGTTGAGTTTTGGGAATTAAATAATGTAATGATATAGACTGGCTTGAACCCACCATGCTAAATCAGCGTATATGAATCCGCTCTCGCTCCTTCCTAATACCCTGATTTCTTTCAAGGAAAAAGCCTTGTACGGCTGAATCCGTGGCTTAGTTCCCCTGTTATTATTTCAGCCAATGGAATTTCTCCTATGCAAGGTGATTGAAGCTATGATCTTGAACTCAACGAATTTCAATCCGGGTTGTGCCGCTGTTGCTGGATGCGAGTCGTCTCACTGGCTGGTAAGATAGCTAGCGATAAGATGTTTTGGCTTGAAGAGATCAGGGTATTAGGAAGGAGCGAGAGCGGAGTCATATAAGCTGATGTAGCAGGACAGCTTGAACCTTTATTTTGCCTTTTGCCGATTATATTTTGACAGTACGGTTAGAAAAGAGAATAGAGAATTTTGATCTCCAAAAGAGGATCGAAAAACTTTTGTGGATATTGTGTTGAATGACTCGTTAAGATAAATGTTGATAATACTAAATTTGTTTTTTTTCGAAACGGTGGTAGACTTAGAAGATTAGGAAAATTCCCATTTAATGAAATTCCTGTCGATATTGTCTCTGAGGAGTTCTTTTTTTTCTTCAGGTTCATGGTTTACCGCTCACAAGACGTTGTCAGAGCAAGCTATAAATGTATTGTCAATTCTTCCTTCACGAATTCAAAACTTTGTGAAGTCCTCCCTGGCTTTAATCCATATTGTTGATGTTCTAGATTCTTCCAATTCTGATTTACGGCAGCGAAGACTGTGGTTTCAACCCCCTCCTGATATTATACGTGGTAATGATAAATTTCGGAAGAACATGTAACATCTTGAGTGGAGTACACAAATATTGTTTCAAGAGGTACGCGTGGTTGTTTTTCATTTCAGGTGAATCGGTTAGCTATTGGTTAAGATTACTTTAGTAGTAGGATAATGTCATCACTAAACATATAAAGTTTTATCAATTCAAGTTGGCTGAAAAGGGATAGATGTTAAAAAACCCAAACAAAAATATAGGTCTAACATAGGTAATGTACAAGACAGCTTTACGCATTTGGGAACAGGTGTTACCGTCAATTTGAGAGGTTAAAAAGATCAATATAGCATATTGGTAACACTTTTTTTGTGGTACATGAAATCAGACATCATACACAGTCTTGGCATGAAATGCATGGTTCTTGGATGTAAATTTGACATTTAACAAGTAAATAGATGTTTTAAAATAAGAGTTGTGTCAATACGCTTCAGTATAAAGGAGATACAACATTTTTATACTAATTCCTAATACTTCCAACTTGAATTATTTTAAGATGCCCACTCTCAAATTGCCGCAAGAGGTTTTTATTTGTTACATGACACTTATTTACA
Source organism: Phorcus lineatus (assembly GCA_921293015.1). Lineage (NCBI taxonomy): Eukaryota > Metazoa > Mollusca > Gastropoda > Trochida > Trochidae > Phorcus > Phorcus lineatus. Next base: position 34,878,405 of record OV121088.1, read on the forward strand.
AGTTCGAAAAATCGGTTTGATCAATTGTATACTGTACCCTTTGTGTAACTAACTCATTGTGATTGAACTTTTATCAAGAGGGGGACATTTGAACAATTGTAACATAAAAACATACTGCAGCCTTAAAAAGGAGCGGGATGGTCGTGTATTAGATAGTATACTGGCCTAACACGCAAACTGTCTGGGTCTGAATACATAAATATTTGTGACCTGGACTTTATTACCCAGATGTACAAATGAGTACCTGAATTCAGGATGTACGGACTGAATAGTTGCCAAAAGCGCAAAGTAGCTTCCTCGTAAGTAAAATCTTTAGGGTAATAAGACATATTGTATTGTCACTGAGCAACCCTGGAAATTATCATCATCATCATCATCATCATCATCAGTAGTAGCAGTAGTAATAGTAGCAGAAGTAGTAGTAGTAGTAGCAGAAGTAGTAGTAGTAGTAGAAGAAGTAGTAGTAGTAGTAGTAGTAGTAGTAGCAGCAGCAGCAGCAGTAGTAGTAGTATTTCATCATCCCATACCTTGACACGTGTTGATGCTATCAATTGATGCCTGGATGTCCGCCTCCAGAACGTCCTGGTCTGCTACCGAATTTACAACCCACTGACTTAGATCCTCTGCCACATAAAGAGCATTAATTATACAATGCATTCGTAAATACATTTTCTCTGATTTGTATCTATTATCTATTTCTTAACCGATTTAATAAAATTGTTCATGTTTTATCTGATTCCAAACAAGTTTTATGTCTTACATGTACCTTACATGTACAAGTCGCCTGACTCCATTGAATGATCATGTTTACCTTATTTGATACAATTTTAATGTTCAACCTGATTACGAAGAATTTCATCTTTTACTTGATTCAATATCATGTTTTTCCTAATTTAATACAATTTTCATGTTTCACCTGATTCCATACCTTTTTCACATCTTACCCGAGTCCATACCATGTTCCCATAGCTGATTCCATACCACGTTCCCATAGCTGATTCCATACCATGTTCCCATAGCTGATTTCATACCACGTTCCCATAGCTGATTCCATACCATGTTCCCATAGCTGATTCCATACCATGTTCCCATAGCTGATTTCATACCACGTTCCCATAGCTGATTCCATACCATGTTCCCATAGCTGATTCCATACCATGTTCCCATAGCTGATTCCATACCATGTTCCCATAGCTGATTTCATACCACGTTCCCATAGCTGATTCCATACCATGTTCCCATAGCTGATTCCATACCATGTTCCCATAGCTGATTTCATACCACGTTCCCATAGCTGATTCCATACCATGTTCCCATAGCTGATTCCATACCATGTTCCCATAGCTGATTCCATACCATATTCCCATAGCTGATTCCATACCATGTTCCCATAGCTGATTCCATACCATGTTCCCATAGCTGATTCCATACCATGTTCCCATAGCTGATTCCATACCATGTTCCCATAGCTGATTCCATACCATGTTCCCATAGCTGATTTCATACCATGTTCCCATAGCTGATTCCATACCATGTTCCCACAGCTGATTCCATACCATGTTCCCATAGCTGATTCCATACCACGTTCATATTTTACCTGATTCCATACCACGTTCATATTTTATCTGATTCCATACCACGTTCATAATTTATCTGATTCCATACCACGTTCATATTTTACCTGATTCCATACCACGTTCATATTTTACCTGATTCCATACCACGTTCATAATTTATCTGATTCCATACAATGTTCATATTTTACCTGATTCCATACCACGTTCATATTTTACCTGATTCCATACCACGTTCATATTATATCTGATTCCATACCACGTTCATATTTTCCCTGATTCCATACCACGTTCATATTTTACCTGATTCCATACCACGTTCATATTTTACCTGATTCCATACCACGTTCATATTTTACCTGATTCCATACCACGTTCATATTTTACCTGATTCCATACCACGTTCATATTTTACCTGATTCCATACCACGTTCATATTTTACCTGATTCCATACCACGTTCATATTTTATCTGATTCCATACCACGTTCATATTTTACCTGATTCCATACCACGTTCATATTTTACCTGATTCCATACCACGTTCATATTTTATCTGATTCCATACCACGTTCATATTTTACCTGATTCCATACCACGTTCATATTTTATCTGATTCCATACCACGTTCATATTTTACCTGATTCCATACGATGTTCATATTTTATCTGATTCCATACCACGTTCATATTTTATCTGATTCCATACCACGTTCATATTTTACCTGATTCCATACAATGTTCATATTTTCCCTGATTCCATACCACGTTCATATTTTATCTGATTTCATACCATGTTCATATTTTACCTGATTCCATACGATGTTCATATTTTACCTGATTCCATACAATGTTCATATTTTCCCTGATTCCATACCACGTTCATATCTTATCTGATTCCATACCATGTTAATATTTTACCTGATTCCATACCATGTTCATATTTTATCTGATTCCATACAATGTTCATATTTTCCCTGATTCCATACCATGTTAATATTTTACCTGATTCCATACCATGTTCATATTTTATCTGATTCCATACCATGTTCATATTTTATCTGATTCCATACCATGTTCATATTTTATCTGATTCCATACCACGTTCATAATTTATCTGATTCCATACAATGTTCATATTTTCCCTGATTCCATACCATGTTAATATTTTCCCTGATTCCATACCATGTTAATATTTTACCTGATTCCATACCACGTTCATATTTTATCTGATTCCATACCACGTTCATATTTTACCTGATTCCATACCACGTTCATATTTTACCTGATTCCATACCACGTTCATATTTTATCTGATTCCATACCACGTTCATATTTTACCTGATTCCATACCACGTTCATATTTTATCTGATTCCATACCACGTTCATATTTTACCTGATTCCATACGATGTTCATATTTTATCTGATTCCATACCACGTTCATATTTTATCTGATTCCATACCACGTTCATATTTTACCTGATTCCATACAATGTTCATATTTTCCCTGATTCCATACCACGTTCATATTTTATCTGATTTCATACCATGTTAATATTTTACCTGATTCCATACGATGTTCATATTTTACCTGATTCCATACAATGTTCATATTTTCCCTGATTCCATACCACGTTCATATTTTATCTGATTCCATACCATGTTAATATTTTACCTGATTCCATACCATGTTCATATTTTATCTGATTCCATACAATGTTCATATTTTCCCTGATTCCATACCATGTTAATATTTTACCTGATTCCATACCATGTTAATATTTTACCTGATTTCATACCATGTTCATATTTTATCTGATTCCATACCATGTTCATATTTTATCTGATTCCATACCACGTTCATAATTTATCTGATTCCATACAATGTTCATATTTTCCCTGATTCCATACCATGTTAATATTTTACCTGATTCCATACCATGTTAATATTTTACCTGATTTCATACCATGTTCATATTTTACCTGATTCCATACGATGTTCATATTTTATCTGATTCCATACCACGTTCATATTTTACCTGATTCCATACCATGTTAATATTTTACCTGATTTCATACCATGTTCATATTTTATCTGATTCCATACCATGTTCATATTTTATCTGATTCCATACCACGTTCATAATTTATCTGATTCCATACAATGTTCATATTTTCCCTGATTCCATACCATGTTAATATTTTACCTGATTCCATACCATGTTAATATTTTACCTGATTTCATACAATGTTCATATTTTATCTGATTCCATACCATGTTAATATTTTATCTGATTCCATACCACGTTCATAATTTATCTGATTCCATACAATGTTCATATTTTCCCTGATTCCATACCATGTTAATATTTTACCTGATTCCATACCATGTTAATATTTTACCTGATTTCATACCATGTTCATATTTTACCTGATTCCATACGATGTTCATATTTTATCTGATTCCATACAATGTTCATATTTTCCCTGATTCCATACCATGTTAATATTTTACCTGATTCCATACCATGTTAATATTTTACCTGATTTCATACCATGTTCATATTTTATCTGATTCCATACCATGTTCATATTTTATCTGATTCCATACAATGTTCATATTTTCCCTGATTCCATACCATGTTAATATTTTACCTGATTCCATACCATGTTCATATTTTATCTGATTCCATACCATGTTCATATTTTATCTGATTCCATACCATGTTCATATTTTATCTGATTCCATACCACGTTCATAATTTATCTGATTCCATACAATGTTCATATTTTCCCTGATTCCATACCATGTTAATATTTTCCCTGATTCCATACCATGTTAATATTTTACCTGATTCCATACCACGTTCATATTTTATCTGATTCCATACCACGTTCATATTTTACCTGATTCCATACCACGTTCATATTTTACCTGATTCCATACCACGTTCATATTTTATCTGATTCCATACCACGTTCATATTTTACCTGATTCCATACCACGTTCATATTTTATCTGATTCCATACCACGTTCATATTTTACCTGATTCCATACGATGTTCATATTTTATCTGATTCCATACCACGTTCATATTTTATCTGATTCCATACCACGTTCATATTTTACCTGATTCCATACAATGTTCATATTTTCCCTGATTCCATACCACGTTCATATTTTATCTGATTTCATACCATGTTAATATTTTACCTGATTCCATACGATGTTCATATTTTACCTGATTCCATACAATGTTCATATTTTCCCTGATTCCATACCACGTTCATATTTTATCTGATTCCATACCATGTTAATATTTTACCTGATTCCATACCATGTTCATATTTTATCTGATTCCATACAATGTTCATATTTTCCCTGATTCCATACCATGTTAATATTTTACCTGATTCCATACCATGTTAATATTTTACCTGATTTCATACCATGTTCATATTTTATCTGATTCCATACCATGTTCATATTTTATCTGATTCCATACCACGTTCATAATTTATCTGATTCCATACAATGTTCATATTTTCCCTGATTCCATACCATGTTAATATTTTACCTGATTCCATACCATGTTAATATTTTACCTGATTTCATACCATGTTCATATTTTACCTGATTCCATACGATGTTCATATTTTATCTGATTCCATACCACGTTCATATTTTACCTGATTCCATACCATGTTAATATTTTACCTGATTTCATACCATGTTCATATTTTATCTGATTCCATACCATGTTCATATTTTATCTGATTCCATACCACGTTCATAATTTATCTGATTCCATACAATGTTCATATTTTCCCTGATTCCATACCATGTTAATATTTTACCTGATTCCATACCATGTTAATATTTTACCTGATTTCATACAATGTTCATATTTTATCTGATTCCATACCATGTTAATATTTTATCTGATTCCATACCACGTTCATAATTTATCTGATTCCATACAATGTTCATATTTTCCCTGATTCCATACCATGTTAATATTTTACCTGATTCCATACCATGTTAATATTTTACCTGATTTCATACCATGTTCATATTTTACCTGATTCCATACGATGTTCATATTTTATCTGATTCCATACAATGTTCATATTTTCCCTGATTCCATACCATGTTAATATTTTACCTGATTCCATACCATGTTAATATTTTACCTGATTTCATACCATGTTCATATTTTATCTGATTCCATACCATGTTCATATTTTATCTGATTCCATACCACGTTCATAATTTATCTGATTCCATACAATGTTCATATTTTCCCTGATTCCATACCATGTTAATATTTTATCTGATTCCATACGATGTTCATATTTTACCTGATTTCATACAATGTTCATATTTTCCCTGATTCCATACCATGTTCATATTTTACCTGATTCCATACGATGTTCATATTTTATCTGATTCCATACGATGTTCATATTTTCCCTGATTCCATACCATGTTAATATTTTACCTGATTCCATACGATGTTCATATTTTATCTGATTCCATACGATGTTCATATTTTCCCTGATTCCATACCATGTTAATATTTTACCTGATTCCATACCATGTTAATATTTTACCTGATTTCATACAATGTTCATATTTTACCTGATTCCATACAATGTTCATATTTTCCCTGATTCCATACCATGTTAATATTTTACCTGATTCCATACGATGTTCATATTTTATCTGATTTCATACAATGTTCATATTTTATCTGATTCCATACCATGTTCATATTTTATCTGATTCCATACCACGTTCATAATTTATCTGATTCCATACAATGTTCATATTTTCCCTGATTCCATACCATGTTAATATTTTATCTGATTCCATACGATGTTCATATTTTACCTGATTTCATACAATGTTCATATTTTCCCTGATTCCATACCATGTTCATATTTTACCTGATTCCATACGATGTTCATATTTTATCTGATTCCATACGATGTTCATATTTTCCCTGATTCCATACCATGTTAATATTTTACCTGATTCCATACGATGTTCATATTTTATCTGATTCCATACGATGTTCATATTTTCCCTGATTCCATACCATGTTAATATTTTACCTGATTCCATACCATGTTAATATTTTACCTGATTTCATACCATGTTCATATTTTATCTGATTCCATACCATGTTCATATTTTATCTGATTCCATACCACGTTCATAATTTATCTGATTCCATACAATGTTCATATTTTCCCTGATTCCATACAATGTTCATATTTTCCCTGATTCCATACGATGTTCATATTTTACCTGATTTCATACAATGTTCATATTTTATCTGATTCCATACAATGTTCATATTTTCCCTGATTCCATACCATGTTAATATTTTGCCTGATTCCATACGATGTTCATATTTTGCCTGATTCCATACGATGTTCATATTTTATCTGATTCCATACAATGTTCATATTTTACCTGATTCCATACCATGTTAATATTTTACCTGATTCCATACGATGTTCATATTTTACCTGATTCCATACGATGTTCATATTTTATCTGATTCCATACCATGTTAATATTTTACCTGATTTCATACCATGTTCATATTTTACCTGATTCCATACCACGTTCATATTTTATCTGATTCCATACAATGTTCATATTTTACCTGATTCCATACAATGTTCATATTTTCCCTGATTCCATACCATGTTAATATTTTACCTGATTCCATACCATGTTAATATTTTACCTGATTTCATACCATGTTCATATTTTATCTGATTCCATACCATGTTCATATTTTATCTGATTCCATACCACGTTCATAATTTATCTGATTCCATACAATGTTCATATTTTCCCTGATTCCATACCATGTTAATATTTTACCTGATTCCATACGATGTTCATATTTTACCTGATTCCATACAATGTTCATATTTTCCCTGATTCCATACCACGTTCATATTTTACCTGATTTCATACGATGTTCATATTTTACCTGATTCCATACGATGTTCATATTTTCCCTGATTCCATACCACGTTCATATTTTATCTGATTCCATACCACGTTCATATTTTATCTGATTCCATACCATGTTAATATTTTACCTGATTCCATACGATGTTCATATTTTACCTGATTTCATACCATGTTCATATTTTACCTGATTCCATACCACGTTCATATTTTATCTGATTCCATACAATGTTCATATTTTACCTGATTCCATACAATGTTCATATTTTCCCTGATTCCATACCATGTTAATATTTTACCTGATTCCATACCATGTTAATATTTTACCTGATTCCATACCATGTTCATATTTTACCTGATTCCATACCATGTTAATATTTTACCTGATTCCATACCATGTTAATATTTTACCTGATTCCATACGATGTTCATATTTTACCTGATTCCATACGATGTTCATATTTTATCTGATTCCATACCATGTTCATAATTTATCTGATTCCATACCACGTTCATATTTTACCTGATTCCATACAATGTTCATATTTTACCTGATTCCATACAATGTTCATATTTTCCCTGATTCCATACCATGTTAATATTTTACCTGATTCCATACCATGTTCATATTTTACCTGATTCCATACCATGTTCATATTTTACCTGATTCCATACCATGTTAATATTTTACCTGATTCCATACGATGTTCATATTTTACCTGATTCCATACGATGTTCATATTTTATCTGATTCCATACCATGTTCATATTTTATCTGATTCCATACCATGTTCATAATTTATCTGATTCCATACAATGTTCATATTTTCCCTGATTCCATACCATGTTAATATTTTATCTGATTCCATACGATGTTCATATTTTACCTGATTTCATACCATGTTAATATTTTACCTGATTTCATACCATGTTCATGTTTTACCTGTTTCTTTTACATGTTGATGTCTTACCTGTTTCTCTACCATATTCATGTTTTACCTGTTTTTCTACCATGTTTATATTTTACCTGATTTCGTAAAATCTTCATGTTTACCTTTTAAAACATGTTCAAGTTATACCCGATATCATATATTTTCCTCGAATCATCAAATGTTAATTTTTTACCCGAAATAGGCTGAGGACTTTCTACTTCATTGACATCACTTGACAGAGATTGTATCCCCGCTTTCAGTTCAGCAGCATCTTCTTTTACGATAATCCCCGGTGCCGAGGCTGCAACAGTGACATGATTTTCTGCATTTTGGTCATTCATATTTCTTAGATCTTTGCATTCGTTAAAATTGCCATCACCTGTATTGAAAGTCTGAAACAATGTTCATGTTTCACCTGATTATTCTTTTTCTGATTTGATACATTGATACTTGATTTCATAGAGACGTCATGTTTTACCTGATATGATACAATGTTCATGTTTTACCTGATATGATACAATGTTCATGTTTTACCTGATATGATACAATGTTCATGTTTTACCTGATATGATACAATGTTCATGTTTTACCTGATATGATACAATGTTCATGTTTTACCTGATATGATACAATGTTCATGTTTTACCTGATGATACAATGTTCATGTTTTACCTGCTTTCAAAGATGTTCATCATTCGCCTGATCTGAAACGATATTCGTGATTCACCTGATTCAAATCAGGTTATTCAGGTAAAACATAATCATTGTTTTAAATTAGAATGTTAAATTTTGTTCAGTACAAAACCTGATTAATTACATTCCCTCGCCAAAGAGATTGCTCCGCCATAAATTCCTATACGAACGTATTTCCTGATAAGACCGTTTCTAGTTCTAGAAGTGAAGAAGCCTGATTGGATACAATCCAAGTCAGCTGAGCAATCAGCGACGCCGTTTCATAAATGGTCAATTGAGAAACCTCAGTAATTTACGTATGCTTCGGAAATACATACATGCTTTTAAAGACTTTGGTAAATTCAAATTTAAATAATGTTTATTTAAATCAAATTACCTTTAACAGTTGTATAACCTCCCATTAAATTGAGCGCCGTTTCATGTTTTCCGTTGTATGTTGCTGACAAACTTGTGACATCATTGTTTAAATCAGACATTTCAGCTGTAAAAAAAAATTAGGGTAAGTTTTAGATTTACTGATCAGTCAAAAAACATGATTGAATTATAAACACAAAGCCGCGTAACAGAGGTTTTGTAAATAGACATCTTCCCTTTACAGATGCTTTATATAAAGGGCATATAAATACATTTCGAACTATGGTCTCTGCATCCAGATACATAAGCTTATTCTGATCTTATTCACACAATTATAACACAACCCTGATAATGTTCACGACAATGCTTCGTATTGCTCTTTGCAACAAGCAAATAGAATAACTTCAACTCTCATAATTTTATCAGTAGCCGGATAAGAGGACGATTGAGTCCGAAATATTTTGCTTCAGGCTCTTTGACTGATGAAATACATGCTATAGATGAATAAATTCATTATGTTTTCAGAATCCGGTGGATAGCACGATTCAGGCTGTCAATAATATTCCCTTTAACGCCAAATATATGTCACTTATTGCTTTTCAATGAAAATCGATAAAAAGCCTTAGTAATGAAATTTATTTTATATAAATTCTAGTTATATGACCTATCAAACACTATAAACTAGAATGATAAACCTTTAGTGACGTCATTCTATTTTTCTTTGAGGGCATTATATACTTTCATATCATTCTGCCTCGCAGAACTAGGGTATTATTCATATAATGTCTCTCGGATGCAGGTTATTATCAACATTATCGCCCATCCAAGGCAGGATATTCCCCTGGCACATCCCACTTCAAATAATTTTATTTCCTTGAAGATATTTTTTATTTTTGGGCTAAAGTCTAAGTGTTTACTAACTTTAACTTATGAAAAATATCAATTTTTCTTGTTTCAAACTGCAAACGTCTTGCAATTGGTAAAGGCTCGAAACCACATGTGTGATGCCAACACTCTTATAATCACTGTACTACAACGGCTCAGTTAAGAATATGCCAACCATCGAATCTTTTTATGAATGGTTACTGGTTGTGGGACGTTTTATTCTCGTTTTCTTACATAATCTGCTTTCGCGTGGTCAGTGGACCAGTGGAATGAACGTTGTTATAATCAGTTGACCGTTTATAAAATGTATAAATCATCATTAAGAATGAACGATGCTTGCCCTCGGGTTTTGGTTTGTGGATCGATCCAAATACCAATAATTTGCACTTTATCAAACCGAATAGCACTCATTTATATTTTCATTCCTGATCAGTAGGTCTCAATTTAATGACACCAATATGGTTTGCAATATGGGAACTCAATAGCCTATTTAAAATGCTAGTTTTTAAAGGGGCAGTAGCACGGGATTTTTCAGATAAATAAAGAGATCTCCCGAAACGAACATAAATGTTTCCAATTTCATGACAATGTTTTTAAATCAAAAGAAGCAGTTCAAAAAATCGTTCCATGACTAGTGAAGCATAGGTCATGATTCAAAGGTCTTCACCGGAAATGGCATCAACCTTTTGCTCGATGCTTGATTGTTTCCCCCAAAATTAACAGGGGGATTGAGATGTTTCGACCCTCAAGAGATAACACAGTTACCATAAACAAAGCTCTATTTTGTGGGAACTGTAATATGATTCTATCAAAAACGGCCCACTGACCCTTTAATATGTAAACGATCTCCATACGTAACACCTCGTACCTTCACTTGGCTTGGGACCAGGGCCCCCACATTCACACGAGGCTGATAGAATCGTTGCTTTAATGGTTTCAAGTCTCGTTTGCATTAACATGATGAGACTGGCGATGTCCCCGTCTCCCGACTCTACTGAATTTTGAACCCTGGCGGGAAGTTGAATTCCGCCTGATCCAAAACTTGGTACCGGGGACCCACTAGTGTCACCACCAGCGCCTGTCGGGAACGCTGAAAAAATAAGGAATGCAATCATGGTTAATATTACAAAGAAATTCTGTATAAACATTGTTTTATGAGTAATTCTCTATACAGACAGTACTTGTCCTATTGGGGAAAATATCATGGATGCAATCCCATTAAACTAAGATTTTAATCTACGCTAATCTGTGGACGGTACTGGAGCAAAATTATGAGCTTATTTAATGAGAATGATCATTGATGTTAATAACATTTTTAAACAGAGTCTTTTATATTGGGTTTTGGATAAGATCTGTTAGAAAAAAAAGAGAATATTATCACAGTGAAGTTTTTAGTTGTTTTTCCCTGAGTTGGGTTCTTGTTTTTGGCCAGTTATCAAAGTTTCTGAAAAGGTTCTAGTTACATTGAACAAACTCTGAATGTGTTTCTTCAGTAGATTTAATGTTATATACGCGTTGCTTACAATACTGTGAATTTTGTTTTTATTATTTTTTTTCAAAGATTTTTTTGAAAACGTGGAATGGTAAAAAAAGTATGATTTATTTTTTTCCTTCGAAAACATGGAGTGCTTAACTATTGAATGAAAAAACAATGTTTCTTATTAAATCATTAGTAATCAAGTTTTTACCGACAGTGCAATATCATTACGCAACCATTGAAATATAATTATTACGGATTATACAATACTAATGTAAGTAAAAACATAGCATAAATATAAAGAAAAAAACCGTGTTATATACTAAGCAAGAGTAACAACCTTGTTTGATCAAAGTAATGGATCCATCCATTATACATTATACAATTTACATAAAGACACAATTAAATTGTATTATTCATGTATACTGAGCCCAAGTGACAACATGACGTGGAAAGAATCAATTAATACTTCCACCAATTATCCATAAACTGATAGAGCTGAAAATATATAATTAATATAAAGAAAACTATCGATCCAAATTACTTAGCACGACTTACAACATGACGTGGACAGAATCAATTAATGCTTCCACCAATTATGCATACAATGATAGAGGTGAAACTATAGAATTAACATAAAGAAAACTATCGTATAAAATGCTTAGCACGAGTAACAACATGACGTGGACAGAATCAATTAATGCTTCCACCAATTATCCATAAACTGATAGAGGTGAAACTATAGAATTAATATAAAGAAAACTATCTATCCAAATTACTTAGCACGACTAACAACATGACGTGGAAAGAATCAATTAATACTTCCACCAATTATATATAAACTAATAGAGGTGAAACTATAGAATTAACAGAAAGAAAACTATCGTATAAAATACTTAGCACGACTAACAACATGACGTGGAAAGAATCAATTAATACTTCCACCAATTATATATAAACTAATAGAGGTGAAACTATAGAATTAACATAAAGAAACTATCGATCCAAATTACTTAGCACGACTAACAACATGACGTGGACAGAATCAATTAATATTTCCAACCATTATGCATACCATAATAGAGGTGACACTATCGTATCAAATACTTAGCACGAGTAACAACGTTACTTGGGATGAATCCATGATTGTGTCCGACCCAAAGACAGAAGGAAACAGCAAACAACCAGCTAGCCATCATTGTTTCACAAACAGCGTTTAAAAATACTCCAAAACGCAAGGGTCTTTATCCAAATACAGTAAAAGGTGTAGCTCATGGAGGTTTTGGATTGGTCATAGCTACCTGTCATTCAAACTGTCATTTCTCTATCATTATCAATCTAAACCACACCCACGTCTTCGTGACATAGCTACGTAAGATTGATAGAACTCGCGATCGTTGTCTGTCACGTGACCCGCTTCTCATATTTCTCTAACAATCTAATTTGTATTCTCACTTTTGGCATTTAACTAACAAGATGGCTGTCTGTGATTGGTTTAACAACTTGCTTGACACTTGTCACACCCCTCCCATACATATCATATCTTGTTCGTTAAGAATACGTAACACGCCTTCTTTGTTCTGTAGTGGAGGTAATTATCTCATTGGTACCGTTAGTTTTTTACTTTACCCGCCCATGCAAAATTCCATCTTCCGGTTTGCTTTGAAGATGCAGAGTGAAGAGTTTATTGTTGGAGTCAAATATGTTAAACTTTAAAAATGGTGTTATTAAATCGAGAACTACTGGCTGTATCTGAAAACTACCCTTTTAATTCATATTAATATTTGCACAATGAGAACGAGAAGCTTACAGTCGTGATTTGTGATTGAAATCCGGACAGTGGCTCTAGCCAATAACTTAAACGTAATTTTCAAAAACCTATTTACAGTAGATACAAAGACAAATATGGCTTGGAAGTGTTAAATAGATAACATTTATAGTATAAAGCAAATAGGACATAGAGATTTGACAATGTAGCATTTATATGGCCGTTTGTTAATTATTACTGAAAAGAAGAAAATTTTAAAATTTACATTTTTAGTGATGAAAATGCAAGTTTGATCTTTCTGCAGTATATATGGTATACTCTTTATCACTTTAAGCCAAACAAGGGGTTTGCGATTTTATTGGTCAAATCCATTTTCTGTCTTTTACTTTCCCTCCGAAGTTGTTGACTATCTCTTCATACATGTACTTTGTGGTGGTGTTCGTCCTTCACTTAGCAATTATATATGAGAGGCCAAAGAGAAAAAATTAAGTGATTAGGATAGTATTATCCCACTCAATATTGAAGTTAGAAAGGGAAACCGTGATAATGTGGATATACTGAGCTTTTAACTAGTAAAGAAGATTTATCTTGATGACCCCCATTTGACCGAAGACTTCATCAGTGTGAGATGGTTTTGGTGTTTCACTGTTCCTGAGAGTTCTGCCAGGCTTCTCTCAAGCTGGACAGGTCGACGAACAACAAAAATAGACCTACAATGTAATTTGTAAAGGTTACCAACCGAGTTGGAGGTGTGCATGAATTGGAACACCTAGGCACGTGCGAATTGTGATCCCGAGACGCGGAGCGTCGAAGGATTACATCGCATGTGCCTAGGTGTTTCAATTCACGCACGCCGACAACGAGGTTGGTAACTGACTTACCATTCAACCATTAAAATCAATTCCAAACAGCGACAAAAACATTTGGAAAAATATATTAAACACATATAAAAACAATAGAGGTAATTTCGTTGATATAATTGGTACAATATGAATGACACCTCCAGATAAACAAACGGTGTCTAAATGCAGAGATGCCTGAGGAAATCGCGCTGCACGTGCAGCATGCGGATATATACATGCAAAATAACAGAAAGCATGATCAGTGTAGACATCACCAGAATATCCACACAAAAACTAATTTAAAAAAAATGTAAATTAGTAGATGTTTGCCAGCGTAGACGTTTAAGATTTACAAAATTAACTATGTATAGCCCAATCCTATCACTTAAAAAATTTAAATCATTTGGTCGTTAAAATGTTTTAAGCATGGTGGGGTTCGCTGGTCTAGTGGTTAGCTCACTTGCAATTAGTCAGGAGGTTACGAGTTCGATCCCCGGTTTCTCTTGGTTCAAATTTCAAGATATTTAACGAAACAATTATATCAAACATTGAACTTGATTACAGGTGTGTAAGTAAGTTGAACACCTGTATTCTTAAACACCCCACAAAACACGGTGTTCAACTTGGTTACCGACCTTAAGAGAACAATAGAGTTGAATGGTAAGAGTCCTTCTTTAACCTGCTGTCTTCCTCTCACTTTGCCTTTCTTTCCGTCGGTGCTTTCAAATTTCGACCTTTTCCTCTCCTATCTATCCACATCTCTTTTGGATGATCTGTGATCACGTGTTGATTGGAATATTTTTGAAGGCACGTTAAACAGCATTACTAAGTCAATCAGGTTTTTGTTGATGACATGAATGAATAAGGAGTCATTTATCTCCAAATGTATATGTTAGAGTTCGTAAGTAAAAAATGCCCCTTTGGCATGTCTTACGAAGCAAAGCTAATTTGAAATAATTGCAAATCTGAATGATATTATGTAATATATTATTACAATATGTTGTAATTTACAACTATTGTACAAAGAATTGCATAATGCGTATTTCTTGATATTAGCTGACCTTGGATTTACTTTTGATATATTCATGCCAATAACGTTTGTCACCCCCTCCTCAAATTCACAAAGCGGACTGGAAATGTAATGATAGACACAAAAGTGTAACAAGAGAGCAACAATATAATTGCAGTATAAATATGAATACATGGACATGATATTCAAGTAAATCCAGTGGCTCAGTTAGGAATTCATTCACTTTCAAATTAATAACATTCAAATTTGGTAGATAGCAAGGTGCAATGTAAACAGTTTTGAGCAGATTGAGCCTTTACAACATCAATCAGGCAGTGTCAATCTATATTTATACTTATTGTAACACTTGCGCAAGTTCAATAACGAGTGGCGCCCCCGAGCGCTTCAATAAGGGCGATAATCCGAGAAGGCATACTGTCAATGAGTTTGATGACATCTTGCAAGGCAACATCGTTACAAACTCTCACCATATATGCCCAAAATCGTCTAAATTTGCTGGAGGAGGGTTACCACATGTGCTCGATGGGGATCATGGATGGCTTTTGGCAGGCCAGGGAAGTCTTGTTACACCATGCCTTGCCAGGAAATCATCAATTGCCCGAGTACGATGAGGGCGTGCATTGTCGTCTTGTAGCAAGAAATTATTGCCATACACATGACGAGCATGTGGCAGGCAGGTTTTTTCAAGAACACGTCGGTAGGTCCGCTGATTGACTTTTTCCCGCAGGACGAGTATGTCAGTTTTACAATTATAGTGGATTCCTCCCCAAGAGAGAACAGAACTGCCTCCACCCTGAACAAAAGCCTCCACACAGTCATCCCTGAACCGTTCGTCGACGCACCCGCAAACGCCCATCGATCCTGAGCAGCAAAAAACGGGATTCTTCAGTGAAGATGACGTGACGCCAATGTTTAACTCTGATGTTCCTGTGCTGAGTGGCCGATAGATTACGTAACCGCCTGTGTTCTGCAGTCAGGAATGGTCGACGTAGAGGTCTGCAAGCCCGTAGCCTCTTTCAAGCAGTATATTGTTCACTGTTTGAAGGCTAAGTCTGACGTTAGTATGGCGACCCTATCTGTCTCGGAGTGACGTCGGAGATAAACAGCGGTTCCGACGTACTCAACGGAATAGTACACGGTCATCTCGCAGCGATGTTTTCCGAGGACGACCTGTAGGTTTTTTTGGGGCCAATGTCTGCTGTGTGCGATGTAGTTTTTTTATATTCTCTGAACAGTTTTTTTACTCACATGGAGCTGACGACTTATGACGTTATTTGTTGCGCCAGCTCGACTCATTCCAATAATTTGGTTCCGTATGTATTGCAGTGGACGTTGGCTTTGGCATAGTGCAGACATTAACTATCAGCACTAAGAGCGGGCGACATATAAATTGTGGTCGTGCAATGACACATTGAAATTTCAATGCACTTCGTGTGTTTCTTAGCACGCGTAGGTTATGTTGAATTAAATGCACGTGCTTTGCATTTTATCACGTTCACAAGTTGCATTCGGGTGAATGTTTGAATCTCTATGAACACAAAAAGCTTAGTACCAATTGTAAAGCATTTTTCGATAATTGAGGAGGGGGTGACAATCTATATTGGCATGAGTATATCTTTATGCCGACTTCGTCCGTCTAGGCTTGTTCGTTATTAATACATGCAGTAGGTTAATTTTTTTAAGAATAGAGAGCAAAATTGAGTGCAATGTCCTAAAAAGCATTGAAATAGCCAGTTTAGTGGGGGAGTGCGTTATATAGAGCTATTAAGATAGCCCTGCCGGTTTTCTAGTCCTTCCAGGGAACGGATCACGGACAGATAGACGGCCGAATGGACAGATAATGAATATCTCTCGATATTACGAACGATTAACACTCCGGTAATCTACCTCGTAAGTTATTTGATAAATATGTACGTATTCAGGTTATGTAGTTGATTCTTAGAGACCGAAAGTACTTAATGCACAGTTGCTTTAAATACGCATTAACTACGATATCGGAAATATTCAACTTTTTATTACACTCAGTAGAGCCAAAACGGAAGACGCTATTTTAATCCAATAACAACACTAATACTTAATTTTTAAAATCATTTTCATGAGCAATATTTCATGATCATCCTTTATTCTCAGTTCAGAGTCTCGGTAAATTCAGTCTCGGTAAATTCATGAGCAGCACACATTACTAGTTCAGCCGTTTTCAAATTTAATCTTTTTCACCACAGCTGATCGTAGATTTTGTTTTATCTCTAAGTCGACTTCGGCTGTCTCATTCTTTTCATTCTGATCATAGGTCAATTGTAAAGAATGATGAGTGTTTCTTTGGGTCGATATTTAGAAGCCTACATCATCATTTACCTTAAAATAGCCAATTTGAATTGAAAAAGCGTGATATAGTGTCTTAAACATTTAAGAAGAAAAGGACAGATATAGAATTGAAACCCAAACCGCTCGCATACTTAGATTAGATTTAGGAAAGCACGACCAAGGAATCGTTTACCTTGCATAATATTATGTTTAACCATGGCTTATATCAGATAACTAATAAATAATTATATGAAATTTCAATATCGTTGTTATAAAGATGGTGACAGGTCTACTTCGACTTAAAAGATAAGGCTGAAGGTAAATAAAAACGCTTCTCGTGACAATCTAAACATGAGAAGTTTCTATTGCGTGTACTCAGTCATATTAGTAATTAAAAAAGGCTTACTTAAGAAAAACAAGCAGTCTTATACTGTATATAAGTGTGTATATCCGCAATTTTTCTTAAATAGAAAATCTCGCTTTTCTTCGATATAAACTGAACACCAAAAGAGATGTTACAATGCTTTGATTTGGAATATCATAACAAGTTTGTGATCAAAGAACTTTTTTTGTTGTGCTAAGCATCACATAAGTTTAGTCTTTTGTTAGAAAATAACAGAATTGAGAATTTGCTAATAATTATGCAATCGCCATATTTTCATAAGTGGGGTCAATTGTACTATTTTCGATCACAGACAAAAGGAAAGGGGAAATTGTTTTTTTTTTTTAAAAGGAAATATTGATTGCCTTGGGAATCGTAGCCTTAAAACACTATTTTTAAAATCTGAATCACAGGTAAATTCTTGGACTGAAAGAGAAGAAATTTTCACTGTTGAGCGTAGTCACGTGATCACGTATGACGTCATATTAGCGACAGAGGTCGCTTTACGTTAGTCTTGCTCTGTGTATTCCAGCAGACAGACGTCATGTCATGCGATAATGAACCTGACGTTAACACTTCATTGCAGAAGATAGATAGCGCTTTGTCTCACATATCTTCAGAAGTTGGAAAGTTATCAGATCGCCAGAGCGATATTGAAGCTCGTTTTGTGAGGAACAATGAAGACCTCCGGGCTCTGATTGACGGCCTGCGTTTACCGCCTGTACGTGAAGAAAATGGCCGCCCTGCCACGTCTCGGACGGAAGATCTAGACGCCGCGGGCGAGAGAGATATTCAGGGAGATTTCCAAGGCGTTAAGGATTCCCTGCAACGAATTCGACTTCCTACGGAATTGAGGTTAAATGATTCCAGGAGAGGAATCAAGGCTAATGACAGATCTGTCTACAATGTCGTGAGTAAATCTGCCAGATATGTGGAAACTTGTTTAAAGGTACTCGCGGCGGAGGAAAATCAGTCACAATCGGACGTTCAATCTACTTTGTTTCTTGTGTTGAAGGCCCACATAAAGTACCTACAAGATGAATATGCAGCGCTATTAGTGCAAGGTCAGTTTGACAACACAACGTCTCGTGTCTTTCGAGCTCTACAGTCCAACACGAGTGGATTTTCGCCAGAATCACTTGAACAGCTACGTAACGCGGCAGCCATCTCGGCGGTATCGACTTCTAATCGTGGCAATAATCGACCCCACTTCAGAGGACGTTTTACAAACTTTAATCGTGGTAGAGGTAATGGAAATGACTTTTTCTCAACTTTATCAAACAGGCCGTTCCCCCACGGCAGAGGTCGCGGATTCAACAGGGATCAACGTGGAGACGAGCACGCTACCGACGATCAATTTTAACTGTGTGCGGTTGTGACACTGATAGGTTAGAGTTATTTCCCTTAGACTGTTGACATTTTTCTCGGGAATGGTTTTGCGTTATTCTAGTTGGACGGACATTGGAACTTCTCCCACTGTATTGGATTGGATAAGTACTGGTGTGAAAATCCCGTTTTGTTCATTACCTGAGCCTTTTGACTTTGCAAATCCAACGTTTTCTATCAAAGAAGAACTGTTTATTGACACTGAGGTTAATGAACTTTTGAGGACCGGATGTGTTAAGGTTTGTGACATTAAACCGAATTATATTTCCTCACTTGGATGTGTACCGAAAAAGGATAACAAGCTTAGACTTATTCACAATCTAAGACATTTGAACAGTTTTTGCAAAACGCCGGCTTATAAAAATGAAGATATTAGAAATGTTGCTAACATTATTAACCATGATGATTGTTTAGTGTCTGTTGATATTAAGAGTGGATTTCACCATATTAGTGTACATGCTGATTATCAACAATTTCTTGGTTTCAGGTGGAAAGAAAGATATTATGTATGGTGTGTTTTGCCTTTTGGCTTATCATGTAGCCCTTATTATTTTGCAAAATGTCTCCGAGTTGTGGTTGCATACCTTCGCTCTTTAGGGTTGCGTATTGTCATCTATGTTGATGATTTTTTGTTGATGTCAACTAGAGCTCTCATTCGTGATCATACTGACTTGTTGGTAGATACACTTTGTGATTTGGGTTTTAGAATCAATTACGATAAGTCAGTGTTGGTACCAGTTCATTCTATTGATTACATTGGTTATACAATTGTTACTGATGACCTGGATGGATTTGTTTACGTTAAAGCACAAAACAAACGTGTTCATCGCATAAAGAGGACAATTAGACGTATTTTGAACATTGAACGTGGTGTTATTTCTGCACGTTGCTTAGCAAGGATTTGTGGTCAATGCGTCTCGGTTGCTTGGGCAGTTAACCCCGGTAAATTATTTTTGCGTTCAGCTTACAGATTACTTAGCACAAGAGATACATGGGAGTCTGAGTTAACCATCGACAACAATACTCGTGCAGAGTTTGGGTGGTGGCTTACAAATATTGACTTTTTTAATTCAAGGAAGTTATGTCCTCAAGTGTTCACAGCTCAGTTGGTGACGGATGCCTCTCACCTGGGTTGGGGAGGTGTTTTAGGAGAGCTAGAAGCCTCTGGCAATTGGAATATGAGAGTTTCAAGGGAGTCGTCCAATTTCCGGGAACTGATGGCAATTCTTCTTTCGCTGAAGTCATTTATTCATCAACTGAAAGGTGCAACTTTAAAGATTCTAACAGACAATACCACATCGATCGCCTATGTGAACAATCAAGGAGGTCCCTCCCACAAACTGACAGTAATAGCAAGAGCAATATGGGCAGAAGCAGTGGACAATGGATGCTCTCTACATTGCGCTCATATATCGGGCATCAACAACAGTCAAGCAGATGCGTTGTCTCGACGAACAGATCGCCACGACTGGATGCTTCACCCAGCTCTCTTCCGCTACATAGACAAACTCTGGGGTCCTCACACCATAGACCGGTTTGCGAGCGCCGCCAACACACAGCTACCCCGGTTCAACACACGGTTCTGGGAACCGTTCACACAGGGAATAGATGCCCTGTCTCAAACGGATTGGAGAAGCGAGAACAATTACGTAAACCCACCGTTTTGTCTATTACAAAGGGTTCTCTCAGTGATCAAAGCACAAGGGGCAACAGCTACAATTATTGCCCCAAAATGGATCAGCCAACCTTGGTACCCGTTACTTCAGGAAATGTTAGTAGACAGCCCTCTGCGGATACCTACGTACAGACGGAGCTTCCGTTCGATGGGAATTCTCCCCGAGCCCATGAGAAACAAGGGATGGAAAATATACGCTTGGAGAATATGTGGAGAACGCAACTAACCAACCAACGGTGGCCTGAACGTGCTATTAGCCAGTTTCCTCTTTGTTTGGCACAGTCTACTTTAAAGTCTTACAACAGTTGTCTCTCTAAACTATTTCAGTTTTGTCAGGATAAAGATTATCCGTTTCCCCCTGATCGTTCATTTATGATTGCAGATTTCTTATGTTACTTGGCTGACGAGTCTGAAAGACCTAGATCCGTTTTGTCCACAGCTTGTGCTGCTATGGGTCATATGTATTCATGTTACTCGTTAGAAAACCCTACAAAGGACTCTTTTGTTTCTCAACTGTTGGATGCTTTGGTCAAGTCCAGTACTACTAAGGGTATGAAATACTCCAGTGTCATGCCAGTGAAGAATTTCACTTCTGTGTTTTTGCAGTGGCCAGATAATGCAGAATTATCTATCAAGCAACTTAGACAGAAAGCTATATGTCAGCTCTCGTTGGCGTTAATGCTGCGCCCCTCTGATATTGCCCCAAAAGCAGTTAGTTTTGATTCTCGAAGTGGCAAGATAAGGAGGTGTAGTTTTACCCTGGACAATCTTAATTTCAAGGACGATGGGTCTTTACAGTTGACTCTGTTTGGTATCAAAAATGACACACAACGGACAGGATTTGAGGTTGTTCTACCTGCTCACGAGAATAACAAGCTTAACCCTGTTAGGACCCTAAAGGATTATATCGACAGGACTGCTCATGTTAGACCCCCTGACGATCCAGTGTTTGTTTCCTTACGTAGCCCTTTCAAAGGTATTGATGCGTCTACAGTCGGTAGAGTTCTCGAGGAATGTATTCAATTAGCTGGTTTGGGAAATCAAGGCTTCTCAGCTAAGTCATTTAGGCCGACGGGTGCAACTGTTGCTATTGGATTAGGGTTCGACCCTCAAGTGATACAAAAGCTTGGTCGTTGGAAGACAGCAGATGTGTTTTACAAGCACTATGTCCATTCTCGCACCCCTGCTGCATATGTTGATAAGTTGTTTGCATAAAGTTTTTGCATAAAGTTTTTGCTGGCTTCTCGTTCTAGGTAATCATTGATATTTGTTTAAAATTCATGTTAATGTTTCCGTGTTCTTAGTTCTTAGCCTTTCCTCAGTACTCTGGCTGCATTACTCTTTACATAGGCAATCTTTCAAAATGTATTGCTATTTAATTTTGAAATAAATACTTAAAACGTTGTATTTTGTGATCACAGTGACGTAGGTTTGCATAAAGCGTAGTCACGTGATCACGTATGACGTCATATTAGCGACAGAGGTCGCTTTACGTTAATCTTGCTCTGTGTATGATTTGTTTTATGTGGATTATTTGTATTCGTATTACAGATATTTGCTTCGTATTATTGATGTTGTGTATACATATGTAACTGGAATACGCTTGGGCCAGACATAGGCAATCTTTCAAAATGTATTGATATTTAATTTTGAAATAAATACTTAAAACGTTGTATTTTGTGATCACAGTGACGTAGGTTTGCATAAAGCTGGGTTCAGACATGGCTTTCAGACTCATGACATTAACTTCTTTCTTAAACCACCATTTGTTAATATCTTCCACTTCATAAAGGTCATCTTTATTGTGAATTAATAATTCAAATACAAGTAAAACTGCTTTTGACTCAGTCGACGGGTGAGGTAATGTTTAAAAACTTTGACATTTAGTGGATGGAGTTCGACAGGGTTGCAAGTTTCATTCCTTTCTCTTTTTCTTGTTCTTCAACGATATTGATGAACTTTTATCAGCAAGTGGTCAATAGCCAAAGGGTGTTGATTTAGATTTACTTGATTTTTTATCCTTATATTTCTGATGACATTTTTCTTTTTCATCTTAGAGTTCTATTAATAGGTCTGCAAAAGTGGCTTGATAAGCTATTTTCTTTTGTAACAATTTGAAATTGAAAATCAGTATTGTTTTAGAAAGGTTGACATTATGAACAATTCGTTGGAATGGCCAATGGATAGCAATTGTCCCATAGTATAAATACTCTGTTTTCTCTTCCTCTGGATCATGGTTTAAAACACAAAGAGCTTCGGCTGCAAGGGCCACGGAGTATGTTGTTGGAGTCAAATATGTCAAACTTCATAAATGCTGTTATTTTATCGAGAAGTAGTGTTTGTTTTAGAAATCAGAATCTTAATGCTTATTAGGTCAGTATAGAGACAATAAAATCGTCTATCATTGTAAACAAGAAATATGATAATTTTGACATTGTAGAGATAAAACGGGTGATTTGAACTTAGCTCAGGACATATGCTATTTTGACTCTTATTTAAGACAACTTAAACATCATAAAACATACTCTGTGTCACCTTAACCGGTAATACATATGACCAAAATAGTTTGGTAAGGAATGTTCTCATTCATGTATTCTGCCATTGTGAGTTTATGGAAGGGATATGTGGGAATTCATTCGTTGTCATCTTTATTGAAGATTTATGTGGTCGTTTTTAGAAATACATAAAAACTGAACTTTGAAGTTGTTAGTCATCAATGGAAATCGGTATTTC
Organism: Phorcus lineatus; assembly: GCA_921293015.1. Lineage (NCBI taxonomy): Eukaryota > Metazoa > Mollusca > Gastropoda > Trochida > Trochidae > Phorcus > Phorcus lineatus. Next base: position 34,902,436 of record OV121088.1, read on the forward strand.
AAAGTCGTTATACATTTTCATTATTACATTGTCAGTTTTGGTTTGCTGAAAAGGGTATAGATTGTTGGGCTTTGAAGGTGTAATTTCTTAAATATATGTCTAATGTTGGCGATGTGTGGACTGATAAATGTATTTGAAATATTTCTACGTTTGTAGCACTGCTCAAGCATAGATGTATCCGCACGAATATCCAGCTGTGGAGAAACATTTCATTTGTCTCAAAATGTTGTTTCCATCGCCGAATTAATAAAAGCTGTTACTTTAGAGGGTTTTTGACTTTGTGTATGTCAGTGTTAGGTAGTTTCGCATTTTTCTTACTACATTTTGCTGTCACTCTCACTATTTGGTTGAAGAATATAATAAGAATAAATATCACTAAATTGCCACACGGAATTCAGGTTAGCACAATGGCTTGCATCATTCCTTTTATAATTACCTATCAAAAAGGATTTGGCCCATTTAAAGGAAACGTTTCTTGCAAACTTTGTGAGCGATAATGACTCATTAGTTTTCATAATGTACCTAGGTGTTCTCATGTATATAACTCATAGTTTTCATAATGTACCTAGGTGCTCTCATATATGTATATCAATATGCTACATATTATGATCTGATGTATAACAGGCCCGTGGCCTCTTTGCAAAATTAATGGCATGCAATGTTGTTTTTCTTTCTTTTGGAACAACGTGTGCTCTGATTTGTCAAATCTTAAACAACTTTAATATCTCCATGGTAGCATGTTTAAACTGGATTGCGAAATCATCATGATGTATAGAAATAAATTGTATGCCCCCTCGAATTTTATTTCCACAAAATAATATATACAGTTATATAAACCAATAGGAACCCCTGTTGTGAAAAATATCCTTGAACGTAAAGTATTTTTTCAACATTACGAATGTATTTCAACGTTATAGGCACGAGCGCAATGCTTATCACCTGACCTCACCTAAATTTATGTCTTCAAATGTCCTAAACTATCTACTTTGGGCGTGAAAATGCGTGAAGTAGTGCCTTTAACGTTACTGGTAATGAAGAAAGAAGTCAATATACAAATGGAAGAAACTATTGCCACTCCTATGTTTTTTTTTATTTCTTCCTCGTATGATCTTCAACCCATATTAACACGAGTGTTTCCCAGTGCTGTGAGAGTGTGATTGTTAACAAGTTAAACATCGCGTAACATTGTTGCAATGTTCAATGGGTCCGACATTTGTATGATTATGTAGTATAGCTTAGTCAAGAATGCTCCACCTTTTGAAGGTTCTGTCCTTTCCAGGTGTTTCGTGATTGTTTTGAGCTCTTTCTAGAAATGAAAGACCTGGAACCAGTTGGTCTATATATAAAGGCCAGCGGTTAGAAAGCATTCATTCAAACATTGAGCATCCTGGTTTTCTACATTTGACGTTGATAATTCTATTGTATTTGCCAGCCAGATTCATTACGAAAATGCTCATCTTCTCATCTGCTCTTTGACCAAGGACATTTTTTAATATATACTTTTTCAGCTATCCTATTGTGACTCATGCGATATTGTATGACTTATTTGTATTGGTCTATATTGTTATTTTAAATTCTTTGTTTATTATCTATTGATTCAATATTATAATATTCAATATTTTGTCATATTTTGTTAGTGTGACGCGAGACATTTTCTATCAGATATCGATTTGCATAACTGTTAACGATTATCTTAAAAGAGGCAGAGCACGTTTCTTTAAAAGATTTTTTTCTCAAAACTTCCTCAAGAACCATTAGTTTATGCCAAATGTAATATGTCCAGAGGGTCAAACATCTCATAATCCATCCGTACAGGAAATAACCATGTATCAAACAAAAAACACCGCCACGGCATAAATTGTCGATCACTTGCAAGATACATGTTGTACAAGACACATTGTCAAAACATGCCCCAGGACGTATAGCCTGGTCTTAATCGAACGATATCTCCCGATAACTCACAGTTAGGCATGATAAATACAGATATGTCATTACATAGTTCTCTTGCCAAACTTAGTTCGACTCCCACAGTCAGCAAGCAATTCTTTAAAGCTGTGAATCATGATTTTTGACCATTTGCTACTGATCTTACCATTAATTCAAATTGAAACAAAACCAGACATTGTTCACTTTATGTAATGTTAAAACATACGTTAAACTGTTTTGTCTAAGATAAAAACATCGTTCTTTATATGGAGATTTCGAGATTTCTTCCAAATCTTTGTCAATCAATGTAAAATGTAATGAAAAAAGGTATCTTAAATGACAATAAGAAATCATGATAACAACTTTTTATTCATTGAAAGAGAGACTTCGACCCAGATCCTTTGTCTTTCTCAAGCAAAGCCAATTCTGAAAGAAGCTCTAAGCCATAGGGATTTCGCAAATGAAATTATTCGAGTAACTGCAAGGTCCAGAGTTCAAAAATCCATAATAGTCCATCTCTACGCAGTCACCAGGATAACTTTGTAGTGTCAAAAATTGAACCGTCCCATCGTCGAAGTTCCCATTCGACCACATGAGCTGTCCGTTAACGTCCTTCATGCCAACCCAGTAATAACCATTTATAGCTGAAATGGGAAAGGTTATTAGTGATAATTGTCCATCAAACAGTATTACATGATACTACCTGAAATGGGAAATGTTTTAAGTGTCCATCATACGATTTTCCATGACATAAGAATAAGTACCTGAAATGGAATACGTTATCAGTCCGTTATATCATGACATTACATGACAGATGAATACATACCTGAAACGGAAAACGTTTTAGTCTATCACACCAAATTACATTATGAGCTTAGATCATATACCTGAAATTGTAAAATTACGGAGTGTCTGTCATATCATCATATGAACTATATGTAAGAATATACCTGAAATTGTAAAATAACGGAGTGTCTGTCATATCATCATATGAACTATATGTAAGAATATACCTGAATATGAACTATATGTAAGAATATACCTGAAATTGTAAAATAACGGAGTGTTTGTCATATTATCATATGAACTATATGTAAGAATATACCTGAATATGAACTACATGTAAGAATATACCTGAAATTGTAAAATAACGGAGTGTCTGTCATATCATCATATGAACTATATGTAAGAATATACCTGAAATTGTAAAATAACGGAGTGTCTGTCATATCATCATATGAACTATATGTAAGAATATACCTGAATATGAACTACATGTAAGAATATACCTGAAATTGTAAAATAACGGAGTGTCTGTCATATCATCATATGAAGTATATGTAAGAATATACCTGAAATTGTAAAATAACGGAGTGTCTGTCATATCATCATATGAACTATATGTAAGAATATACCTGAAATTGTAAAATAACGGAATATCTGTCATACCATCATATGAACTACATGTAAGAATATACCTGAAATAGTAAAATAACGTAACAAATGTACAAGTAAATGTATACCTGAAATTGTAAAAGTACGCATTGTTTGTTATATCATCTGATATGAAGTACAGCGTATACATGAAACAGTAAAATTTATAAGTGTCCGTCATACCATCTACCATGAACTTACATCATACACCTGAAATTGTAAAAGTACGTAGTGTCTGTCATATCATCTTATATGAACTACATGTAAGATTATACCTGAAATTCTAAAATTTATAGCTTTCCGTCATACTACCCTCCAAGACCTGAGATCATATATCTAAAATGGTAAAAGCTGTCAGTGTCCGTCATTTTATCTTCCATTCAGTAAGAAATGCATACCTACAAGCAAGCAATCTGATGGCAAATTTATGGCCAGAGAATCATTTTAACATAATTAATTGCTGAAAGATAATTTTAGACTATTTTTGGACCTGTAAATTTTGATATGTTACATTTCACTACGATTGACTTGATTGTAAAAAGGAACGTTAGAACTATTTTAATAACTTAAAGAACCATAAATAATTACACACAGTATCAAAATGATGACTCCAACAGATCTATGAACAAATTGATTGACAACGACAAAAATCTTGCACAACACACACAAGTTGTTGACCAGGATTCTCAATCGGAGGCTTCTTAATTGGGCCGAGGAACATAAAACTATTTCGGATGCACAGTTTGGTTTTCGTCCTAATCTTAGCACAATTGATGCTATATTTGCCCTCCATTCATTGATTAGTCGTACTCTAAATAGTAATAAGCTATTGTATTGTGCATTTGTTGATTTTAAACGTGCTTTTGATTCAATTGATAGGTGTAAATTATGGTATAAATTGGCAAAATTGGGTGTTAGAGGGAAGTTATTATTGGTTATTCGTTCTTTATATCTCCATGTAAGATCTTGTGTGAGGATTGGTGGTTTTGATAGTCAGTTTTTTAGAAATAATCTTGGTCTAATGCAGGGAGAGGTCTTGTCTCCAATTTTATTCTCTTTTCACGTAAGTGATTTTGAGGAATCTTTTTAAAGGATAATTGCATACCTTATGAGTTCAAATCTCTAAATATATTTTTGCTTATGTATGCTGATGATCTCGTCATATTTTCTGAATCTGTTGAAGGGCTGCAAACACAATTAAATTCGCTATCGACTTATTCTAAGCGTTGGGAACTCGAGGTAAATATTGTTAAAACTAAGATAATGGTTTTCAGGAAAGGTGGTAAAGTTAAATCGACAGAGCACTGGCCTTATGATGGTACGGTTATTGATGTTGTCGATACTTTTACATATTTAGGAATAGTTTTTAACTATAATAACTTATTCTCGAAGGCTACATTGCAGTTGTCCGATCAGGGTAGGAAGACGCTCTTTTCCATATATAATAATACTAGATCATTGTCATTGAATCCCGAATCTCTTTTATTCGTTTTTGATTGTTATGTGGGTAGTATATTATTTTATGCATCCGAGATTTGGGGACATAAAAAAGGATTAAACATTGAAAGATTACACTTGGATTATTGTAAAAGGCTCTTAGGTGTTAAGAAATCAACATGTAACTCAATGGTTTTTTGCTGGAATTAGGTCGTTATCCGTTGCTATTTAAAAGACATTATAACATGGTTAAATATTGGTGTAAGCTTCTTGTGTTTTGATAACAATATTTTAAGAGGTTGTTATGAATATCTTTATGAGGAAGTGGAAACCCGTGGTGTCAAGAATTGGGCGTATCAGGTTAAAAGTATATTGTCGAACATTGGTTTCAGTGAGATACGGTTGAAGCAGGAATTACCAACAGATTATCTATTAGTTATAAAACAAAGAATTAACGATCATGCGGTCCAGTATATCTTTAGTCAGTTGTCTAGTTCTTCTAAATGTGTGATGTATTATAATATAATTGACCAATGTTTACTTCAATATTATTTATGTAAATCTATTCCACTTCTGTATAGAAATTATTTGTCTAAATTTAGGCTTAGTTCCCACCAGTTAGCTGTAGAAACTGGTAGATATAATAATATAAATATTGCTAATCGTAAATGTCTGATGTGTAAAGATGATATAGAAGACGAATTCCATTTCATATTAATATGTCCATCGTATATCAACTATAGAATATTATATATCAAACCTTATTATTACAAATGTCCATCAGTAATAAAGTTTATTCAACTTTTTAGTTGTAATAATGTAAAGATATTGTGCAACTTGGGTAAATATTTATATAATTCTAGTTTATTGAGAAATAATTTGATAAGTAATTTATGATAAAATTGTAATTGTACATCCTCCCTAATACTCTTATTTTATTGTCACCATGTTCAACATCCACAACCTGTACCAATAACGTTTTCATTATGTACCAATTATCTGTACAGATAAAGGTAATAAAGAATCTGAATCTGAGTACCACAGTAGGGGTACAAAGGACAGTCGCCGGATATGGGGAGTGAGTGTTTTCATCAGTGTTGTGCAAACAGATCGATCGATTAGGTGGAGGCAGTGTAATGGGTGGTTGGTATCTGCACGCGAAATAGACCTTTTGGTCTACGAATATGCACATGAAGCAGACGTGTACTTCTCTTTGATGTCCACCGATCCAGTCCTGTAACTGATTGATTTCTGTCTGGGGGCTTAACGGTGAGACTTCTTGAGTAGCTAATCTTTTGAGTGAATAGTGGTCAATGAGGATAATTCAAGATTTTCACTGTATGATTGAACCATGTTCACTTTTGAAATTTCTGTAATGCCTATGTTTGGTTACCACCGAATGATGTTCTAAAGAGCAAGAAGATCTGTGATGCCCAAACTGCCAACAAGCAGAGAAGAGTTGTCATCTTTGCGTAACTTAGAGAAGTTATGTGCAGCTGACACTATATACGGCGATGGTGCCAGTCTAGTCGACTTTGTCAAAAGCCAATGGATATAGGGGGATGTGTACATCAGACAATGGAACCACTACTAAACCATGGGGCCATGAACGAACAACCAATTTGAAGGTTATCACAATAAACTCAACAAGATTGTGAGAAAGCCCCACCCCAACATTTTCGAGGCCATCACCTTCATCAAGAGTATCCAGATGTCAACTGAATCGAAGCTTCAGCAATATGCTGCTGGGGGGGGGGGGGGGGGGGGGGGGTCGCCTTCATAAAAGAAGAAATATGTGAAAGTGGAAGGGACTACAATCCCTTAAACGCCGTCTAGAATACAGGGGGTGGGGGGGTCACTTTGATGGACTGTGCTGATTCTGCTGCGTTTAATCTAAAATTAAGTTAAATTGTCCATTCAATTGTACTGTAAATCTTTCATGATATTATGTGTAAATAAATTAAATGCAGATGGATTTCTTGATTTTTCTCTACCAGAAACCTAAGGTCTGCCTCATGTGCAGCAACCACATAACAAGCTTGTCACTCAAGCACATAATCCAGATTATCCGGATTATGTAACTTAAATAACCAAATTAACATCGGCTTGACGCCACTGGTCAAATTCACATGAAGCAGACCTTTTTTTCTCTTAAAAGTAAAAAGGTCTACTTCATGTGCATGAACCGTAAAATGGTGTGAGGAGGAATCAGTTACCATAACGAAACCATGTTGGTAGTTTGTCCTGGCAGATTAAACACACTTTACTAAATTCTGAAAAAAAACGTCATTTCCTTCCTTTAACCAAAATTCGGCACACACTCCAACATAGTGCGTGTTGTAACAATGTTTTTGAAAAACAACAACGTTCCTCTACTTCCGTGGCCAGTATTGTCACTAGATTTCTCTCCCATCGAACACTTGTGGGACTACAACGGCCAACGCACAACCTTGATGAACTTGCATTTCCTTGAAACCAAGAATTCCTCAGAACCTTAATCTTGGCCTTATCCGTTTATTAAGTCGGTTTTTTTCCGTATTTCCGCCTTATGAAGGAGTTTGCACTAAAAACCAAAACGTTGGTAATCTTACGCATTTTCGGTCTTAAAAACTTACCTCTGTCTTCAACGAGTGAAAATAAGAACGATCTTTTCTCTTCCGTCAGCGAGACGAGTCGTCCCCAACCACCGCCTATAGCTTTACAGTAACCTGCCGCTTGGTTGTAGTTGTTACCGTATTTCCCGAAGAAGAAGCACAAGTTCAGATAGCCATCGTACTCAAAATGATCAGGACATTGAGTCGGTGCGTAACCTTAACGTAGAATTAAAGAGACACAGATAGTTGATGAGATCGCATATGACAAATCATAGAATTAATGCAAATCTTTATTAATGATGTCATCTAAATGAGAAGTATTGACTATAATCCTGAGAAGTATATTTTGAATGCAAATCTATTCAGTACAATGACAACACAAAGTTAGAGTCGCGATTCTGATCGAAAATCGGACAATGACGTGCGTCAATTAGTTTGTGCCAAATGTTTTATCTTCAGAGGGTCAAAACATCTCGTTACTCAACCCCATCATCGGAAAATAATCAAGTATCAATCAAAAACTACATGTTGCCATTTTTATGTGAAGACCTTTAAATCATATGAGGAAGGTAAATGAATTCGCATAATCACTTAACCGATCGTGATACTTCCGTTTTAAAACTGCTTCATCAAGACATTTCTTGCAATTGGAGATATTTATTATCATTTTTTTTCGTGATATCACTTTTTTTTATCTCAGAAGACGTGCTACTGACCCCTTTAACAGAGGAATTAAGGAGGGTTATGATTATTATCGTGATTGTTATGATATACCTTCCTTGATAACGTTCCATCTCAACACTTTCTCCGCAACTAACAGAGAAAAATGAGCCTCGCTATCTGTTGTGAAGAAAAGCATTTTATTAGTCACGTTTGGTACGTTGAAAAGCTAAGACGTAAAATTATAAACTCTTAGAAGACGATTAGAAAGGTAATGGAATTAACCTTATTTCAACAAGATCTCGATTCATTTTTGGAAGAATAAATTGATAATTAACTTTATTTAATTGGCAATATGTATAATTATTAAAAACCATCCATAATATCACCTAATTAGGAGATAGTAACTCCAAATTAGAAGATAGTAACGCCTAATTAGGTTAAAATTAAGTTCTTATTAGGACTTAGTTATCACCTAATTAGGAGATAACCAAGTCCTACTTAGGACATAGCTATTTCCTAATTAGTTGATACTTTCTCGTAATTAGGAGATATTAGGTCCTAATAAGGAGATACTAACTCCTAATTAGGTGATAGTTATGTCCTTATTAGGCGATGATTAAGTCCTAATTAGGTGATGGTATATCCTAATTATGATATAAAAAAATTTCGACTGTGGCACTACGATGCTTTCTTAGAGAACTGATGGTTGTACTGGACGTTTGAATACCAGGAAGCATGCAGTGCTTTACAAATTATGGCAAATCTGTTTCAAAGATTTAAGTATTTCTGTTAGTGATGTCCTAATTGACCGGCGTTCATAAATTTCTGCCTTGTCAAGATAAGACAGTGACTTAAAGCAATAAAATTCACCTTCCAAGCTGTCCATTTGAGTCATCGTGTCTGCAGATTCTGAAACAAAACAACAAGAAATCAATAAACAATTATATTCCCTGAGGTACTAAGTTTCTTCAATCAAAATTTAGCTAAATTTTAGGAGATAAATCCACTCTGTTTTTTTTTATTTTGGTGTTTGGTGTCGTGCATTTTTACCCCTATATTTTATTTTTAATTTAAGATTTATACATGTACATACAACCCAAAGTAAAACCCAAAATGGATTTATCTCTTTAATTTCATCAAAATCTTAGGTTACCAGAATAATGGTAAAATTTTCGATATTGAAATCATGGTTGCTTTGTCTGCAAGTTCACCGGGTGCAGTGTGTATACGTGCGCGGAGGAATGTGAACCGATAATGAATATTTGTGATTTGATTGCAGAAGTACATGATTGCATGTTTAACAAGACAGACGTGAGCACAGCTCATATAACCCGCCCTTATGCAATATTGGTTAGTTGAAAAACATATATCTGTCATGTAAATGAATGAGGATTTACATTCACTGAAAGATGGTGATGATACATATTTGGACGGTTCAAGGTGAACACATAGGTCAAATAGATGATTAAACTTGTACTTTTATTACTTTTTGGTCATGATTTCAAAGGGTTGTAACCGCTAAAAGACACGTCGAATTTAAATATTAGAATCCTTCAGTTTCAACCCCTAAAAGGCACAATAAAAACACTATAGGTAACATTAATTTATACAAAATGAGAAGTAATTAATTAGACATATTGCCGGCAAAATTATGTTTAAGAAATAATGATTATAAAAATAATGATATATTTACAAAACAATTTCAAATGACACTTTTATTCATAACTTTGAATAAATTAATTGTTGCATTTGTGTTTGCAAATCCATACCAAATGTGTTGTAGTGTGAATATGAATATGGTACTTAAGTATTCCTTGATATTGATAAAAAAAAATTCGTCTCCTTTAAAATACATAAGTTTTTGACAGAAAGGTGACTCAATGAGTCGAAATTTAGGGGACACTTATGTACATAATACTTGCACTTACAATGTATTTTTGAAATAATGTAACAATCATTTGCTCAGCAGGTGTATGCTATATTTTTACCCGTGAAAAAATTAATTTCTACTCATACCTGGTATGTGATGGGGAAATATCGTAGTATCAATTGATATATGCTTCATAAAATGGACATATCTATAACACACATTGATTTGCTACAACAAAGATATCGTAAGTTCATGAAAGTAATACTCTCTCTACATGTACATGTATTAGACAATTTTCAAACGGACAACTTGAATGATTTCTCGCATGCCACGGTGACATAATATTCATGCAAATAGAATTCTTTATTTACTCGCGTAGGATATATTTAACCGCCCTCAACAGCTTGTCGGCACTGCAGATGTGCACGTATGGTAAATATGACACTTCTTATGTTTAAACTCAATATGTATAAAGGAGAATACTCAAACGAATGTAACGTAGGATATCCTTTATCCAATCAGCAGCTTGAATGTCTTTGCAGATTTGCACGTATGATAAACATGACATTTGTTATGCTTAAATTCAATATGTAAAAAAGAAGAATATTCAAACGAATGTAACTCACGTAGCATATCCTTTACCTCCTGGGCAGCTTGCACGGCATTAGATACATCGACGTCAAGTCCAACAGCTGACATATGAAAATATAATTATTATCACTCTGAAATGTAACCTTTACGTTGGAATTTTCACTAAACAGCGAGGTCAACACCAATTTTCTTTTCAATCAACAATAACATGAGTGTTTTTTACGTCACTACAATTTCTTTATCAACGTTTAAGTAATTTGTAATATCCTGAACAGCACACAAAAATTAAAAATACATTATTATCAAAGCACCAATACAGCACTATTTCGTTCAGCATGGTTATTTATGGCATATCTGGACACTCCGTCCAGCTTTTCATCGATGCAATTGAATACTTATTATGTAAAGGTTAATGTCCGAGTAACTCTCCATTCCTTGAAAATAATGGAGCCAAGGGCCGAAGGGCCGAGGCCTATTATTTTCAAGGAATGGAGAGTTACGAGGCCATTAACCTACTTAAATTACACTCAAATAAATGCCTATTCAGTTAATTCACTTGAAACAGATAAAAAAAATTAACTTTAGTGTTTGAAAAGGTGATGTGAAATGCAACTCTCCATTACTGAAACATAATGGAGCGTGAGAACAATAGGATGACGTCGCAAGTGTGATTTAATCTCAATGAATGACATGCACTCAAAATGAAAATCTTAAAACCATCGAAGGGATAACAAAATCTGTAGAAAACGGAAATTAAGGAATATTAATCTTTGGAGCTCGTGGATAAATCTTAATATTTTAAATTGTGAACAAGTTTTGTGTTTGCAATCATCATACGGTATATCTTTAACTTCACAGATCGTTTATTCAAAGTAGAGGCATCAGTTACGCATCAACCATGTAACGCCTGCCGTGTTTTGGTCTTTTGCTCGTATGCACAATTTCAATAATGTCGATATCATGGTTCATGCGTATTTAATGCATTGTTGCATCAAATATTTAAAAATAAGATAAGACTCTATCACCTGAATACTTATATGTATGAAATATCACTTTTGCTTACGGATAATTATAAAGAAGGCTGCCCCAGAAAGTTTCCTTTGTAGTGATTAAAATTCGCAAAACTTAAATATATCTGTGAGTCAGCTCTCACAGTTTTGGTGTGTCAGGTTAACCACTATTTCTGCCCATGCAGATAAGTTATAATAACTAACACACGGAAAACTTCGGCATACCGTTGCGGTATGCTCTTTGCAGCGTTGCTTTGCGATCTGTGCGATCTTTGAACTTCCCAGTTACTTTTAGAATTTTGAAAGCGAGGTAGTGATAGGTTAAATCATATCATAGATGGGGGACAAGTAACAACCCATTATATGACACGGAAACGAATCAATGATTTTGATTTAATCAAGTTAAAACTGGTAAAACGATATTCACTACTACATCTGCTGAAGACAGTCTTTGGCAACGTAGCGCAATAAAAAATTAATGAAATCTACCAACCTTCGGCCACAGTGCTGGACACAAGCTGTTCTAGATCCTGGTTCTTGTTCAGGACCCCTGCAATAATGAATAACGATAAACGATTAGTCTATTACTGAACCTCTAGACACATACAGTGACACAATCTCTCCCAAAGAGGTACCTCCGTCATTAATGCCGATACAACCTCTGTTCTAATACGACCTGTTCTCGGGCTTCAAGTCGGTATAGCTTAAAGTTCAATATTGCAACGTAAATTATTGTATTTTTTCAGCAAATGAAAATACCGAATACATGGATAACATGTTTGTTGGCATAAAATGCATAAGCATTGATCCAGTCACTTAATACGGCGAAGGTGTTCTCTAAAGAGATTTAAAGTCCGAAGCGCATATTTGATTCAGCTTCCGAAAGCATATGGAAATAACTGAGGCGTTTCGAATGACAACTTTTGAAACGGCGTCGCTGATTGCACAACGTTAACTAACTTTGATTGTATCCAATCAGGTTTCTACATTACTAGACCGTGTTGGTTTTCATACAGGAGAAAAAACAACTTTAAAAAATCACAAAAGATCAAACCCTATTAAAGTATTTGTTTTTAAATTTGGTATTGGAATATACATAAATATAATGTAAATATTTGTCTTAAGTCTCGATTTCTTGCCATTCATGCAGAAAGTTTACGGACGTTTACTTCCATATTTCATATAAGATCTGCCATCGTGAAGAAAACTTGTACGTTCTCAATAATTTCCCAATTCAAATATGTATTGATCACTCTGAGTTTCTATTTTGATGTTTATTTACATTTATCCAAAGATAATATCTTAATTTTCACAGTGGTATTGAAGGCAATTTCAATATTTTTTAGATAGAAGAGATTACTCTTTAATTGTTTGGTAACTGATGTAGTAAATCAAATCAGATCTAATGAGTCCCCCGAAACCGACACAGTTTTAATCCGGATCTCTTATAAATGGTGTCCTTCACAATAACAGTGGTTATTGGCAATTTTCCAACTGTTAGATTAAGCACATGTAAAAAAAACTCTTATTAACAAGAAAATCAGAGACAACTTCAACTTTAGATATATGAATTGATTCTGATCTGTCACTGGTAATTTGCCATTCTAAGGTGACTATTTGAAAGTTAAACAAGTTCCGAGTGAATCGGTGAGCCCTTTGAGCTGAGAGTATCTCCATACGTACCGGTAGTCATCGTCGACAATGAGTTAAGCGTATCCATCAGTTCATCGGTACTTTTCAAGTCACCTGTATAACCAAAACGATATTACAGTTATGTGGAGCTATGTTCCTAGCTATCAAAGATACATGATTGAATACAAAGCTGAATTTTGTAAAATTTAAAAAATCTTATATCTACTTCGGTTAACATGGAATTAAAGATTTTGTAATGTTTTAGACAGCAAAAGACACACGGTTGACATTCTGTCTGGACTCCTAAAGATTTATATAATGTCATTTCTACTACATGTATAATGACGCTATTTCGGTTCAAACACGTTATTTTAAGGCTTATTAGGAAAATGGTACTCTCCATAGCTTTCTAGCAAGGTTTAAATAAGCCAATGATATAGACTGGTGCAATTTTAAGCCATGCGGGGGAATATGAATAGACCATTCTATACCTTAATTATCACTGCAATTTTAACCTTCTTTTTTTTAAACTAATAATCAGCACTTCTTTCCTCGTTATTATATTACCTGCTTGTGCTAAAAGCGACAGGCGAGTTTCTTCCACGTTGAGCTTAAAGTCCTTGAGAGATTGGTAACTACCTGTAAAAAGAATATGTATATGTACAGTTAAGGTAAAGAGCTCACATCTTCATCAACAACATCGTCTTGAACCCACTTCTGTCGTTTTTATTTTCGGTTTGACATACAGCAGTAATCGACACCAGAGAGCAATTATATTGGGTGTAAACTTTAAAGCCTTGGTAGGTAGGTAGGTAGGTGGATTTTAGGGCGACGTTGGGCCAAAAATGACCTATATGCGCCCGGCATTTAAAGTAGTGGCTTGGCTTGGCTTCTGATATTATCTCCCTTCTCAAGCAATTGACGCCATATGACGTTTTAAGATCAACACGGATGGTTAGTTTATAGAAACACTGCGTGACTTTCATAGTATAATTTTCTTACACTTAACAACGTGGAAAAACGCAAATTTGATGATAGTCATTAATAAGATCTTTCCCATTCATCTGAAACCGTTAAATACAAGAACACCCTTTTTTGTATTTCAAATTCAAAATAAAACGCTCTATTTAGTGGCCGTGTATTATTTCAAACACAATCAAGTAATAATCTATCTTCTACTTGCTTTAGATAAGTTCCGAAAATATCGTTTTGTTGTTTGAAGCTCTCCAATGTCCGGTATTATCAGAATGGCTAATTTATTTATACTTTTCAGCAACAGTCAGTACTCCGTAATAAAACAACAACATTGATAAAATCTTACATATATGACTCTCGAACTAACAATTAGCATAGTGCCCTTATCAATGTCAGATAGCCTATCAACTGTCAATCTAAATAAAATAAGATCGAGAGATCGATATATTGTAATTACAATATTTTGACCCAAAATTTTTTTCAACTTTTGAGCTAGATTTATCATCTATTAGCCGTTTGTTGTTGACAAATATTCAAGGTAGTAGCAGCTCTTACGTAGTTTGATTCTTACATTTTCATACATACCGTGCTTAAAGGGGCACATGGGTATGTTGTTATGGTCAAATATGTCCGACTACATAAATGGTGTTATTTCATTAACAAGTAGTGGTAGTTTCTGAACATTTAAATCTCAATGCTTATCAGTTAGCATAGTGACAGTCAAGATTTATTATCGAAAACCGGACAGTGACGATCGCCAATGACTCAAACGTAATTTTGGAAACCTCTTTATAGCAAATAGGTTGTTTCTTAGTTGGTCTTTTAACTGATACATGCAAATGGTACACTAAATTCTGAATTCTTAACATATATATGGCCGTTTTTAAATTTAATATCGAAAACAAGAAAATGTTTTAATGTTGGCATGTAAGAGAAAGGCGAATTGAACATAACACTGGTCATTTGACATTTAGATGTATTTGAGCTGTATACATAATTCGTGAAACATACTCTGTGTCACTTTTAGCTGTATATTGTCAGTTACCTTGGACGTCCTCTACTACTGTTGTCGCCGATATAGAGTTCCTTAGATCAGTGACGTCCGTCTCAGTTGCTGAAACATGTTACTTCATTGGCTAATCAAAAAATGTATATATTTAAAAAAAAGGAGAAATGAAGTCTCACGTGAATTAAGGGTATATATAAGAAAGAGTAAACATCTGATGGTTCGGACTGGATCAATCTTCTTTAATACGATACGATGAATTCATTTCGACCAGTGTGTGTATTCTTAAAAATAAAAGACTGAAGATGAATCTTTGCATATCAATTCATTACCAACCGGTTCACATAAATGTGACCATCCCAGCATCCCAACCAATGGTTTTCCCATATAGCAGGATTGAATTTGGGCTACAATGCTTTGAAAAATTCATAGATGACCTATTCTATGTATTTATTAAATCACTTTCGTTGGATCGCTATTGTGGGAGGGTAAAACAGATTCTGTTGTCATATTTATAGCTTTATTACCAGCTCCACTCACCGAAGTTGTTCAAGGAGTTGGCTGCAACGATGGACGATATTTCACCGAGTTGGACATCGATAGCCATCAATTTGTCTTCCGCAGCTGGTGAAAGCGTTAAACTCAATTTTGAATATAATTGAAAATTCTTATTAAAACCAATTCAAAACAGGGAATCGTTCTGATTATTGTAAACCTTTTCAAGGATGCTTAAAATATGTAGACCTAAATAAGTTTATATATTAAAAAAATAACAGTGCACTCCTTGTAAACCGACATCCCTCTTATCAGACACGCCATCCGATCTGACGACCATCTCAAATCGTCTTTTCTTTGCCTTTTGCGATATCCTTTTTATTCCAAATTTTGGCCCGCTCCCAGGCGACTTCATTTTAAAGAGAATACAGAATATTGTATATTTGACATAAGCAACAAATCCAAATTTGCTCGTGTTTTTCTGTAATTTTGAAGAAATTCAAAGATGACCTATCTTGAGTGGTTGATGAAATATGGTGTTAACAAGATGTGCATGTAAAGATATACATCATCAAAATGACGTACAAGTAGAAGAAATGAATCTTTTTAAAAGCCAAGAAACTCACACTTGTCCACGGAGTTAGCCAGGAGGCTAGTGGCCAGACCTTGCTTTTCTTCTATGGTCGACTTGAGCCCTGGAAAATGAAAAAAAAATCTTAAATCTAAGGAGACATGAATCAACTTTATTCAAGTTACATTTTCCTCAGCCCAAAACAATTATATGGATAAAATATGACCCCAGGCATTTTAAACAAGTAAAACGTCAGCTCCTCGTAATGTCATAAGGACCGTAGAAGCATGAGATTTCGATACGTAACGTCCTGTCCTAGTAGAATAATGGAGTGACTTTGTTGAATAATATTGGATATGGATCCGAACTCCCGAATACGCAAAAAGACGGATGTTAGAATAGAATATGAAAAAAACATGACCTTATTCGTAGAGAGTTACCGTTTTTTGTAACAAGATTTTAGTAGTTACGAGGCATGAAGTCTTAACTGCCCTTTCTACTATTCGCCTTTGGTTTGTCGAATCGTTGTGATCCTAAAATGATAAGAGTTTCTTCTGCTTTGCCAGTATTTTAGAAATATGTTCATTTTATAAACATTTAATGATTAACTTCCTTAAAAACAATGTCATTGGTCATGATCACTTATCAAACCTGACACAAGCTGAGCTGCCCCTAGAGACCTGATCTGGTCAATTTCTACCCTCAGGTCATCAACGTTTTGAGGTGGACCCGCGGCACTGCATGCATCTGAAACATACACTTTTTCTCAGTCTCTGAAAAAACATTTTAAGAAAACGTTTATTTTATTCAAAAATGAATGTAGATTCTGTGAATTGGCCATATTTTCCAAATCTAGATTTGATTTTCAAAAGTTAATGTTTCAAGTTCGGGAAAATATAAAGTTTATATATATTGAAAAATAGTCTCTTGGTAAGACTATATTATGAAACAAGAGTTATGAAGTTAATTATGTTTGTGCATTAAAGTGCACGATGAGACCGAAACTTAAGTTGCAAAAAATGCATTTTGAATTCGATCTTTTGCCTCATCACAGCCATTGTGTCATGGCGACAACCATTGAATCATTCCTTCAGCATTCGAGAAAAAGGACAAAATTGCCCCCAGAGGACCTCTTCTATCGTCCTGGGGGCCGTTGCACAAAACAACTTAACACTAAGGTTAACCTTAGTGCCATTCTTTAACATTGCACTAAGGCTACCTTAGTGACTCATAATAAGTGGTATGTGCAACGGGACCCTGGGCCTAGATTTTCGAAGCTCTCTTAGAGCTAAGATAGTCGTAAGTGCCATACATTAGCATTAGCACTAAGAGAGCTTCGAAAATCCAGTCCCAGTTTACTGCTCTTCACGCAGTTTTCTTTAGATATCTTTACCCAGTTCGATGTGGGTAGGTTTTTGATCATGCAAAGATTTGATTTGTGCCAAGAAGATGTACCGTAGAGGAAATTGGCATCAACTGATTGAATGTAAATTTTGACATATGATGGTTGTAAAAACTATTTACAAGTGTGTGGTTATCATGTTTGTATGAGACGCAGCTAACAAAACTCACCTGAGCAGGTAGCCATAGATTGATCTCGTGCTTGTAGTTTTGCATTCAACTCGGGCGCAGATTGCATGAGCTGGTCTAAATCATGGCCTAGAAATGTAAAACGTTTATGCTTAGAGGAATCGAAACAGAAATAACTACTTGTGTGAGATCATGTATTTGTGTATTTAGAACCATGTGCATTTTAACATTCTCTCTACAATCTAGAAGACTGATCTGTTCATTGTAATAAAACAAAATTCAATGATATGGTAAGCGCAGTTGTGTAAGTTTTCATTTATCATGATATGGAGATTGTTTTTCTTGCTTTTTTATTCATTTGACAAGTTCTTTTATCAAGAAAATCACAAAATGTATTGTTCATAATATAAAACTGGATAGAAGAAATAATCAAAATATGAATGTTTGTAAGCCACCTTTTTAAAAAGAATCAATTGTGCATTAATCTGTCTGTAATTCGTTTCATCTTTCTGGAACAGTCACAAACTTTTTTTGAATAGTCAATGTTTAATAGTATATAAAATCTAGCCAATAATATCCACTCTCAAAGTCTTGTGACTCAATAGACTTTAAACGCACTAGTGCACACCAATATTTCGTAAACACAACGAATGCACAGATACTGCATATCTCTCGATATTACTCAATATCCTCACTCGAGTAATCTACCTCATAAGTTATTTAACAAATATTTACGTATTCAGGTAGTAAAGTGGATTTTTAAAAGCCGGAAGTATTAAATGTAACGTAACATTAAATCCGCATGAACTACAATATCGGAAATATTAAAATTTTGCTTATAACCAGAAAAGCGGAAACGGCAGCCGCTTTGGTCAATCTAATAACAATGCTAATGATGTGTTATTAAAACGGTTAATTGACAACATTGCTTTCATAAAACATAATTCATTCTTTGTCCTCAGTTCAGAGTTTAGGTAAATTCAACAGCTGCACATAATACTAGTTCAGCCGCGTTCAACTGTCTATAAGATATCCGTTTTGTGCACACTGAGCTAAACATAGATTTTTTATATGACCAAGCCGACAGCGGCTGTCTCAACTTTTTCATTGTTGATTGCAGGTCAATTGTAAAGAATGTTAAGTATTTCATTGCATCGATAGGTAGCTTAAGTGTATGCATAAGTCCTCGTAAACCTTAAGATAGCCAATTTCAACCGTAAAAGCGTGCACTAGTGCCTTTAATTTAAGACTGAAGGACTGCATACATGAAATTTCTCGTGAGACGGGTACCTCAGACAAAAGGTACTAGAATTGGCTATACTGAATCAAGTTCAAAATATTTCAGTGACATGATAAGTAGTTACCCGGTGAATAGTTTGTTAATCTCTATTTTGTCATATATTCATAACAAGATTGTCTTGCTGATTTGCCCTTTAGAATTCAGCCGACCTGTCTGACGATGACACCCTCAGTTGAAATGCATTAAAGAGAATCTTTACCGATTTACGATTGGTATAAACCTAGTAAAGGAATTCCTCCGGATGTCTACTAAAAGTACTTTCTGTCCATAGGGTATTTTCAAAAGCAAGATACTTCTATGTTTGTAGATTAAAATTGGTAACGATGTAAGATATGTAGTAAATACATGTACGTACTTATTGTGGATGACGTTGCCAATGTCTCCAGGAATCCGTTCAACGTCTGTTGGATTGACGTGATGTCGTCCATCATCTGTTGAAACTCCTCGTTTGTCAAGGCTGATGCAACTCTGTCTGAATTCAAAAATTATATGAATGTTATGATAAGCTGATGGTGACAATCATTATAAACCTAGAGCAACTAAAAAGAACTTATGTTTCGTGGCGTTATATAATAATTGAGGTTTCTTATGCCAAAGGCCAAGCTCAGCGGGAAAACTGGTTACTTGATATATGTTGTGTAACGCTAAACTTGACATTTGGTTGGGGTCTCGTGGTGTTGTGGTTCTCACAGACTCTCGGCTCATTCAACAACCCTCATTTCCTCGCTGGAAAAGATATCCTGACTTGAACACCTCAATCTGAGTGTATGTATACCCTATTTGTCCAATGTAAACGTTCCTATAAAAATTGCATTTTATTACAATAATAACATTTTGTGATGCGTACGTCATGTTCTCATTCGCGTACATTGAATAAATTGCCACTTCTGAAATCATTTTCTATTCCTCATAATATGTGCGGGCAAGTTCCACATTGGTCTTACCATATGACTCACCGTCTTGTCATCTTTGTTATACGAATCAAACCCCGTTATAGTTAATGCATAGTTGAAGCTTAGGCTCTGTCTTCAACTTTTAATAGAGGAACCTGTGAAATTATTTTTAGATATGACATTTCTATGAGGGTTGGAGCGCCACTGTAAGTTTAAAGAATATTTCCGGATTCCAGGATTTTTGAGACAAATGTCAATGATTAAGTGAACAGGTCCGACCCTTGAAATGGATGTAGGATGAATATTGCATACCTGAAACACTCGGTAAATCGGTCTCAATTGCAGTGATTGTCGCCGCCAGATCAGAACATTTTCCTTCAATGTCAACAACTGCCATGGATAGTGCGTCAAGCTCTGTCATTAAAAAGTAATGAAACATTTGCTTATGTGTTTTCACAAACGAAGAAGAAAGGAAGCCTTCATCTAAATATCTTGACCTTTTGGAGTATGACAGTGCATGTAGATTACATAACGTTTTGGAGAGATGAAACTCTATGAGAACGAGTTCGAATCCCTTTACCAATCGTTGCATTAGATCTGCATGAACTACGATATCGGAAATATTCAAATTTTGCTTGCAGCCAAAAGTGCGAAAATGGCAACCGCTGTCTTATTCCAATAACGATGGGAATACTGTATTTTTGAAATTGACTAAATAACAATATTTCTTTAATAAACAAATTTTTATCTTATATTTTCAATTCCGAAATAGGTTATATTCAAAAGCTGCACATATTTTACACTGTCCATATTTTTTTTCCATTTTGACTTTCTATAAAATTTATATCTTAAGTTTTAAATTTTTCATTATTGATTTAAAGATCAATTTAAAGATTTATAAGTATTTCATTGCATCGGTAGAAAGCTATAATGAGTGCCTATTTCCGAACCGAAAATGATACCTAGTGGCTTTGATCCTTGATCCTGCCTTCAATCGGAAATGCGGGAGCAGAAACGAATAACGTATTTAAATCATTTATATGTATGATGTCAACATTTGAACACTACTTGCTTTAGCATTTCCAAAATAACATTATAATCGCATATACAATATACTTGAACTGCGACACAGAATCTGCACTCACCTGGGTTGGTATCTACTGCACATGAGCAACTGGGAAGGCCAACGATTTTCGGCTTCAGTTCAGCTATGGTTGCGTTGAACTCGTCCAACTTAGCACTCATTTCAACGGTTTTGGATCGGCCGCTGCTTTCGCCAGCATTTGGGAGTGCAAACCCTGAAGGTTGGTCGGGTAGGGACTTGAAATCAGCCAGATCTGAGGTACGAATAAATCAGTCATTTTTCTTTTCAAACTCTTTCTTTTATTCTCAACAATCTCAATAACTGTTGATATTTCCATATGCCTGTTGTAACTAACTTCCTAAAACTTTGTTAATCTCAAAACGACAAGGTAATTTATAAAATGATTTATTTATGTGAATGATTTATCAATCTGTTCAGTTGTTATGTTGTTTATGATGTGAGCAATGCAACGTGAAATATTTTATAAACTCCGGTAGTTTAAACGATGTTACAGTCCTAAAGACGTGTTGAAAATTAAGTGACAAGTTCATTCATGTATTTTATTGTTCATTGCATAGTTGCTACGGAAGAGAAATTGCTTCCCTACACGTGAAAATTTTTCAAAATATTTCTTTTAAAAATACTTCTTGTACAGTAAGCTATACCATCTTTATAAATATGATGGAAATATATAAATGTCTTCACTTTTGCCTGAAAAATGACATCATTCATTCTAATTTTACCAATAACACTATTTCATATTTTGTTGTAAGAAAACAGCGAGATATTTTATTTCGAATTCGAAGAACATCATGTGAGTAAATGTCCAGTAAACACATACCAAAAGAGCTTTAGTAATGGAATAATGGTACAGTTTGATAAAGGGTAAAGCTATTATGAAGGTACTTACTGAACATTGGAATTCCTGTAGTTAATGGCGCACAGACGACCATAGCAACACACAGAAAACCAAAGTGGTTCATTTCGGTTTCTCGAGGGACACGATTCGGAGTAACAAAGAATCTAAGAATTGAGATATTCAGTATGGTAAGCTCTTAATAAAGAAATAATTTTGAAGTGTGTTGTCTTGACCTTCGTCACTTTGCTCCGCCTTTTAAAAAAACTCCACCTTTTTTTAGAAAGTTCTTGCATTGAAATCACGCCCCCAAGTAATCGTGCAAAATCGATTTGCCTCACTGATCTGTGCTCTGTATATCTGAACTGAAGACTAATCTCGATTTGGTATGAAATTTCATACCAACATTATGCTTAAGCTATATCTTAAGAAATGGAAAAAATCAAACATATCATTCTACGGAATATATTTTTGTGACTGAATTATAATCGTTAAAATATTGCTAAATACCTACTACATGTAAATCATGAAATAATCCTAGTTTTTGATAGAAACTAAAAAGGTAAAATACAAATAATAAGACGACTTTTTAAAACTATCAAAACAAGTATAGGTCTACAAAAAATAGAAAATTATGAATGTTAATGTAATATCATACAAGGGCAGTATCATGTTATTGTTAAAATTGATTTCTTCAAATTTGCCCCAAAAAATATTATTTTATGCCAAATCTGTTATCTTCAAAGGGGTTAAAACATATCATAATTCAACCCGGTCACCCGTTCTCGTTATCTCGTTTCAAGCGAAATCCACTGCGGTTATCTTTTTTAACAGCTTTAGTCATGTGAGGAAGGTACATGTCAATGAATTCCCCTAGCTCAAAAGTGATAAAATCATTGAGAATTGCGTCTCTCATATATATTGGCGAAGCAATTACTAGATTCTGAATATATCGCACTCGCGATACAAATCTAACGCGATGCTCTTGATTTGCTTTCCGGCGTCACGTAAACTGTAAAACGGTCATAAAAATGAAAATTATTGTAAAGGAGGCAGGAGAATTGGTTGGATCCAATGCATGTTACGATTAATAGTGCGCGGTATTATCGGTATATTGCAATACAGAAACAACATGATAGGCTCCAAGACACTCTTCTGAAAATACACAGGTTTTAAGATTAACAATTTCCTTTTAAAATTGCTGAAGACAGAACTTGTAAAAAACATGATTTTACATAAAGTTGTAAACAAAGTGTGAACTCGCAAAGTGAAAATAGCACAGACATGTTTAAAAACTTAATCGCCGATTTACCTCTCTTTACAAAACGACGTCCAGTTGAGCATCTAATTGCTATTATTTAGTCAAGAGAACATGGAAAACTAAAATATGAAAAGTACAGATACAGTGGAAAACGTATTGCAATACGCTTTTCTGTATACATATTGCAATACGGAAATGAGCGATACCCATCCTTAGTTACAATTATTACATATATAACTTTCTTTTTTTTTTAAAACAAAATAATTGATGAACACCTATGCAGAACCGCTTCATAGACAATATGAGTTAGTTTGAAACTTGAGACCCCGAATAAACAAAGGAGCTAGCGTGTGTCGCTCATCTAGGTAAACTCGAGATCCGTTATTGAATGTGCACCTTTAAAGCCAGTTTTAAAGGCACTGGCGCACATCATTATTTCGTCAATACAACGAATGCACAGATCATGCATATCTCTCCATGTTACTAACGATCCCCTCTCAGGTAAACTAAACTCCCAGGCAAAATACAGGTTTCACTTCTATTTTTTTTAAAGAGGGTTGGTACGAGTTTGAATCTAAGCAACAAATAATAGTATAATAGCATCGTTTCCTCTACACGAACGCATCACATCGAACGCAGCGATTGGAATTGGGCATTCACAAACACGTGCAAAACGTTTTTTTTGAGTCATGATTTGTGATGCACGTGCAGCAATCTTTCATAAATACCCTTGTTTGAAAGAGCAGACATTCAGTAACATAAAGAACACCAAAATTATGCCAAAACATACGCAAGCGCAACAAAAATAAGCGATCGGTATGTCCACCATGGGTGCTTCCCAACGTTAAATGGCAAGAACCTTCAACTGCAGCCAAACCACAATTAGAAGGCTGTTAATACGCTACCAGCAGAAAGGCCAGACACAGGACAGACCAGGGCCTAGATTTTCGAAGCTCTCTTAGCACTAAGATAGAAATAAGTACCATACATTAACATTGGCTTACGACTATCTTAGCACTAAGAGAGCTTCGAAAATCTAGGCCCATGATCGGGAAGACCGAGGGTAACAACTGCGGCCGAAAATCTTACTGACTTGACGTGGGGAACTCGCTTCTGAGCCTGCGAGAGGCACACTTCTAAATAATTACAAAGGAAGGTTTTTCATTATTTTATTATAAAAACAGTTAAAGCAGTAACATAAATACACAATTACTAATCTTACCTACCTAACTACCAAACGTATCCCATACTTACTCTACTCCCGATATACTTAACCCATCCTGGGCGGCCAAAGCCCCGCGTCTCCCAGGCTTGTCTAACTTCCTATTCTTTCCGGGTCAGCTCTTCCGTAAGTTTCTCCATTGCTTACTTCACTGACTTCCGACCTCTTCCGAAAAGTTACTCTAACTGCCCGTGCATCCCCTTTTTAACCCTTGATCCCCTAAATCTTCTTATGGGTGTGTTTTTCTCTAGACCAATCATATTCCCTATTTCCCCTTTTGACAGCAGTCACTCAACAGTGTTGTTTAACCTATAACCTCTACCTACGCCCTTTGACCCTGTAACCTCTGTAATATTAGTCTTATGACGTCACTAATAATTCCCCATTGGTTATCCAATTTCGAACATCTTCCCAGTTATTCATAGTTTCACGTCAATGTTCTGTTTTCTCTCTCTTCAATTCTACTTGTCTCGTAGTATTTGGCATCTGAAATGGCTTAAGCCCAACTTTCTCATGAATAATAATTAGATAATGCGTTCCCTACTTCTAGTCTTACCCCAAAACTCATTTTATATTCTTGTTTCGCATAATTTACTAACCCAATGTCACGCATTTTACCGTCTTAATGTCCTTTGTTCTATTGATTCTTTTCTCTACATGTTTGCTATTTTCAAATAATATCTCTCTATCAAAACCTTATTTTAAGCATACTGAATATTTTCAAGTAACTACTATTCTACTAATTCTCAATATCTCTACATAACACCTCCCCCCTTACAAATATGAGTCGCCCTCGACTCATGAAGAGCTAGACATCTAACCGAACCAAGTCAATGCAGGGTACACTACGGTAGAGCAATATTCTACCTTAAGTTACTGAATGACCGAGCCCAAACAAGTCAGGCATGTAGTATGAATTTGGAATAGAAAGACAGTGACCCAACACCGATTGGCAATGCAAACACAGAACAGTCTAACACCTGAAAAAGAAAACATGTAACACGTATAATATGTAGTCCGTCTAGAAATCACAATATTTAAGAGTTCTGTATGTCATCCAATATCCGTAAGTCCGCTGCACTGAATAATATGAAACGTTACTGTTCATAGTGCACGCATGTCTGTTGCCTCCTCCAAAGCTGAGCGCGTAATCCGAGGTACTGTGCAATAACACCGTGTTCATTTCCTGACCGATGTTCACAACGTTCCGTTCTCTGGTCACGTATAAACAGGTTATCCCAGTCACTGTTGATGGCTTCAGAAGTAATTTTGGACCAGCCTAAGTACCATTGAGTCACACTGCATCGCTAATGTTCGTAAAGGTCCTCCCATCCTGACTTAGTAATTAAGCTATCACAGACACATGATAATGTCACCGTTGATACACTAGTAAATCAGGCTAGTCAATGTTTCTGTCTTCCTTTCGCATCCCTTAAGTCACTAATCATTGTTCAGAAGGAATAGATCAGGTCACATATCACATATCGTTATGCTAAGCTTCACCACCGAAGTCATTCACTGATACATTGATCAAAAGTGTACTATTAACACCGTGTGTCCCTAGGTGGGCTCCCTTTTATAGAACAGGAAGCTGACACTCGCCGTCACGACCCGCTACTCCAAGACGCCCCTGCAATAGGCACGCCCGTATCTAGTGTTCTAGAGCAGATCACATAACTCCTTCCGCTGTGACAACTGACGTATTGGCCCGCCGATATCACGCGACCATACATCATAGAATGCGACGACAGCCTTCTGGATGAAGATAACAAGAGGACCTTGTGATATGCATTCACCGGCAGACATCTCCTATAACACTTGAGAAAAAGGATGTCAGAACCAAAACAACATGGACAACAGACATACAATAGGTATTGATACTAAGTTTGTATCCAAGAGGATTATGAAGAATATCAGTAAATCATGTAACATACCCTCTTGTTCTTTCCGTAATTGCCCTGATATGAATCAGTAACTGTTCACAACAAAAATTACACAATACGACATCGACTTTACACTAGTTTGCCTCTGGAGCATATTACTGTATGTAGAAACAAATGGTAGTGTAGTCATTATCCTTCTGCTAATTGTTAGATAACACACCATGCAGCAGTTAAGCTGAACATGTCACAGACTTTTGATATCTAACATATCGAACAACGTAGACACAACAACAAAGACTGTGTTTGCATTTGAGAATCTAAGTAGCAAAAATAAATACATCGCTGGACAGTGTCACATAGTTAAGTCATTTTTTTTGTGTCCATTACATATGTTAATGACAACACCAGTGCTATGAAAATATTCCTCCGAAGTCTCATATGAAGTCCCAGAAATCCTATGACGGACAATGTGTTGTAACATAAGCTCAATAATACGTAAAAAAAAATTAAATGTTAGATTCCTCATACCAAACGATTATTAAGGACCGACTATTAATCATTCTTAATCTTAAACCATGCACCGTCCTAGAATCATTTATGCAAAATATCTTTGTAATTTTGTACGCCATACATTGTAACATTTTAGGTTCTTATCGAAAAGTGAAAAGCTCCATACCCTTTTAAAAGAGTTTATATGGAACTGAAAGTCAGAATGAATAGGAAAGAGAAAAGTAATTTCAAAAATTGAGATAGAAAAGAGAAGAAATACTAAAATGAAAATGAAAACCATACGTATGATTTTGATATAAATTATATTACTCACTTGTATTATATGTATTTATTATTTTAGTATGTGAAGAAAAGTCCAAAAATAATTAGTCGCCTCATACGACAGGCTACTGGACGTCGCACGGACTGCGCCGTCAAGCCACCGCGGTGCTATTCTAACCAGACTAGAAGCTGTTCGTCGCTTTCTAGCCACCCCCGGACACCACACGGGGTCTAGGTCCTAACAAAGAAAATTCCTGTGTATTCGAGTAATGAAGACGTCGACCGACTACACGTCCATGACGGAACAAATCTAAAAAATACATTTAAAAAAATCCATGTCTACAAGATGACACACCTGTATTATAACTGGTCTGGAATTTACCTGTACCACTCTCCGTAAGGCCTTACACAAATTACGTTTTAATGTAAGAATAAAAAGATTTGGCCTAAAGAATTAGTCGCCTTTTACGACCGACCTGTGGATGACATTCTTTAAGTATCATCCAAAAGTCTTGGTGCTATTCTATCCAGGCACGGACCGGATGCCGTTGCCACTCCCCGGTCACCAAACGGGGTTAATTAATGTTAATTTTTCGGGCCTACTATATCTCACAGTTCATTTCGTCGCGTAACATGCGTATCCCGTGTCACTCGCAATTAATCCTGAACTGTTGTAATGCGGACAACTGAACGATACACGACACGCCAACGACCCGAGTCGCATAACTCCTGATACGCTTTCAAACATAACATGTATTGATCCCATTCGACATTACCCAAATGCCGACCGACACTGTAGATCATAATAATAGTCACTTGATTATATATCGTTCACGAATATGTATACAACATCAGTATGATTCCAATTGATTCGGATAGGAATCTCTATAACGTATAAACAACCGCAACCTTGTCCCTGAAAGCAATTTCTTTAAAATCCAACGCAACATGCATTTCATTTGGAATCCTCTATTCCTTCCGATACTATCAATCTCATATCTTCACACTCATAAAAGTAGATAGTTGTAGCTTGATGACGCAATCCCTTCATTATGCAATTTTAGTTCGCCGCGATTTCCTTTCCCGCGCACACCTCGCAAACGAATTAACTCATATGTCCTCACGTCTCCGTGAAGATGCCACTGTCGGCTACGCGTACATACGCCATGATCTCCGTCACCGACTGACGTTTCCGAAAACTCATATCTCGGTACCTGCATGTATACCTTCTCAAGGTTAGGGTCTCATTTCATCTCTCATCGACATAAGACCTCGTCTGTAGCTCATCCTAATTGCATAACTCATAAATGTATACCTCGTATTTGTATAACTCGTATTTGTATAACTCGTACCACTGCTCAATAAGTACCTCAGCTAACAGCTGGCCTTTCATAACCCATCTCTCTCGTGGATATGAAACTCATAATGCAACTTCTAGGCTAGTATTCGCCTGCACTATAGTAGACCATTCATCTCTTGTAAGGACTCCGTGTCACTTCTGCACGACATCATAATCTTGTAATACGTCCTCGACGTTTCGTATAAAACAGTACAGTACCCTTTGTAGTATATTCATCATAATATCTCCGCACTTGTGGTTAACAAGTCTCTGCTCCACAAAACTATATTAATATAGCTTTTCTTAATGAATAAGGAAATAAATATACCATTACAATTATCTCTCATTGGTATCCATTGCCAAAGATACCTCATCGTAATTGTAAGTCTCACTACTGTCATCATTTCTCAATAAATCACTTTTAGTTCCTCAGCTCTCATCTGGCATCTATATTATCAATCTTCCTGTGGACTATGCAAATAATCAATACAACCTATAGGCGAACCTTTGCCTTAACCATCTTATTTATGCCTGTGTAACATCTAGAAACTGATCTCTCTTCCCTTGAAAATACGTAAGCTTCACATTTTGTATTAACGCAGTAACAATTGCCAGACTATTAACATACACTTTTGTCCACTTGAACTGGAAAGAATCCTACCTAAATAAAACACTAACTGCAACAATCATATCCAAATGGCAATTGTAGAGAGCATCTCATAGCAAGTGTGCACCCTTGCGTCCGACAAACTCTCCACACCATAAAGAGATAATTAGTTTTAATTGAAAAGAAATATAATAAACTTTTGTATAATCATGTATCTCACACAGTCACACTTAAAGACTATATCTATTGACGTCTATTCTTACGTCTCTTCTTCGCATTCGAACGTACTGTTTGTGAAATTTTATAAGCTTGTATCAAATCACGTGAAATATTCGTACTAGGCTCCCATGTAGCCTCTGAAACTGGATACCCTTCCCAGTGTACCTTGTAAAACGGCAAACCATTTATTTTCTTGCTTGACATTATTCGCTGAACCTTATACACCTCTGGTTGGCTCAACTTAATATCCTCATTGCCTTCTCCATCCTCCATATCCTTGTCATCTCGTAACTCACTCTCTAATTTCGTATTATCATCTTTATTTTCATCAGCAAACCTCACTTTCTTCACACTAATATTACTCCGATTAACTGTTGTATCCTCTGTATTATCCACCACCTCTACTCTTTCTACTTTGTCACTGTCAACTTCTGCACCATTCCCTTGGATATCTCTTATCATTGGATCTACAAAACGTTTAAGTCTATCTGCATGAACCGGTACTTTTCGTAAGCCGTTATCTTCTACTTTACGTAATTGATATGTACAGTGACCCATTAAATCACTAATGTAGTAAGGACCTGTAAAACTGGAACTTAATTTCTTTGACAACCCGGTACCAACTGCCCGTCGATCTAACCACACCTTATCTCCCAATTCATAATCTGGCATTTGAGTTTTTCCATCATAATATTCTTTTGATCGTTCTCGTGCTTTTACTAAATTTTGTTTCGCTATATCTCTAGTTACTGTAACTAATTCAGATATTTCCTGGATTCGCTGTTGAATACTCTGAGGCATCCCACTATTCGTTTGTAATTCTAAATCAATAGGTAATGTGGCTTCTTGTCCGAAAACTAAGAAATAAGGACTAAATCCCGTTCCTTGTGAATGAGGAGTCGAATTATAAGCAAACGTAACACTAGACAAGTATTTATCCCAATCATTTTGTCTTTTATCTATGTAGTATTTCAGTGTAACCTCCAAGAAATAATTAAAACGCTCCGAAGCTCCGTTTGTTGCCTGGTGATGACTTGCTGTACGCAGTGATGTAATGCCCATGATTTTACACAAATGTTGAAATATTCTACTTATAAAAGCACTTCCATTATCCGATAGAACTGATTTCGGTATTCCAAAAACACAGATAAATCTGTCATAAAATATTCTGGCTATTTCTGCTGCTTCTATAGTTTGTACTGGAATTGCTAAAGTAAATCGACTAAAACTACAAGTTATAATTAAGACATGTTTATATCCACTTGTTGTAACTGGAAAAGGACCAATGGTATCCATATGAATTCTCTCCCATAACCTGTCTTGAATCGGTAGTGGTTTTAAAGGTGCATTACGACGACCATACGCCCTTTTTACTAACTGACATTCTGTACAAGTCTGGACATAATTTTTTATATCTGCATACATTGTTTTCCAATACATCTTATTTCTAATATGTTGGAATGTTCTATCTACCCCTTGATGACCTGCCATCAAATTATCATGATACGCGGTTAAAACTTTATTAACTATTGACTTAGGAATCACTAGTTGCTTTATACATCTGGTGGACCAATTCCCCTCTGACTGTGGACCCCACAACCGATAGATTATTCCTTCATCAAGGACATAGTCCTTACACTGTATTCTTAATGAACTGATCTCTTTTTCTGTAAATTTTGAAAAATCCTGTCTTAAATAATCAATCAACGGCCGCAAGGTTGTGTCTTGATACTGTTCTCTTTTTATATCAATAACATCCATGTTGTCAATTATTTCATCATAAACTGTTTGATCGATACCTTTCAAAACCGACTCGTCATTCCCTGAACTTTGACTGTTTATATCATCCTTTTCATTCTCCCCCTGTAACACGCTAGCAACTTTATCCCCCGTAGTCAACGTAAACAACTGTCCGATATCCTCCAGTACATCCTCTTTACTTTCTTGTAAATGATCACACCTTGATAAGCAATCGGCATGGCTAATTGAGCGTCCTGGGCGATATTTAATTTCGAAATCAAATTCTCCCATGAATAGGGACCATCTAATTAAACGTGCGGATTTTGTGCGGTTACTTGTTAGATATTGTAATGCCTTATGATCTGTCATTATGATAAATTTTCGACCTGTCAAGTATTCCTTAAAATGCTGAATGCCATTAATAACACCTAATAATTCCAATTCTGTGATGCAATAATTCTTTTCCGCTGGCGATAAACTTTTACCTGCATAAGCAATAGGATGTTCCCTTCCATTCTCATCATTTTGAGCTAATACATATCCTAGTCCTTGAAGAGACGCGTCTGTGATCAATATAAACTCTTTATCCCAATTTGGATAAGCTAACACCGGAGGACTGATTAATGCTCTTTTTAACTTTTCAAAAGCCATGTTCTCTTTCTCATTCCAATGAAATTTTGTATCTTTTTGTAACAATAGATTCAATGGATGCGCAATTCTAGAATAGTCCTTAACAAACCTTCTATAATAACCTGATAATCCTAAAAAACTTCTTACTTGTTTTTGAGTCTTTGGCGCTGGAAAGTTGGCTATTAAATCTGTCTTTTCAGTATCAACCTGTACCCCATTTTTTGAAAAAATATGCCCCAAATATTTAACTTCTTTAGAGGCGAAATCACATTTATTTGATTTCGCTGTTAAATTCGCAGTTCTTAGACATGCAAAAACTTCCCTTAAATCCTCCATGTGTTTCTCAAACGAGTTCGGAAAGCAAATGATATCATCGAGGTAACATAACGTTGTTTTCCAATTTAGGGACTTAAATACTTCTTGTATTACACGAGAGAATGTGCATGGTGCACCTGACAACCCAAATGGCATGCGAGTAAATTTATACGATCCATCCTGTGTTACAAAAGTTGCTATTTCCTGAGATTCCTCGGACAATGGAATTTGAAAGTATCCCGAAAATAAATCAATAGTACTAAAGTATTCACTCTTTTTCTCCCCTAAACAATCAATAACATCATCTATTCTTAATAATGGTGCTACCTCCTTTTTTTTAGTAAACCTATTAATCATTCTCATATCCACAGCTAATCTCCATTCTTGTGGTTTACCTGGTGCACGTTTCTTTTTAACTAATACAACAGGAGATCCCCAAGGACTAGAAAAATTTTCTTCACATATTCCCTTATCTAACCAGTCGCTAACCTGTCGATTAATTTCAGCCCTCGCCTGTGGATTAACTCGATAAAAATGTTGTTTTACTGGTTTATCATCACCCACATCAATTTTATGTTCAAATATCTTACAATGACCCAATTCCGATAGAGTTGTGGCAAAGCAGTCTCTGTTCTCTGCTATAAGTATCTTTAATTCATACAATTGACTTGATGTCAGTTCTGTATTCTCTAAGTTTATTCCCAAATCCTCAATTATCTGATCTAATTTTCCTTCAGACCAATAATTCAAAAATCCCTTACCTTTTTTTGCTTCATTTTCTTTAAGTTTTGTTATATCACTCTCCCCAATATGGGAACAAACTGCAATCTGTGAACCTTTCTCTATAGTTATGTCTTCACTATGTGTGTTAAGAACTCTATAACTCGTAATCCCTTTGGGTGCAGAAACTAAACACCGGGCACCTAACAAAACTCTCTCATCTTCAGCTGTCTGCAGTGGTTCGCATAAAATATTATCCGTGTCTAAAGCATTTGGTATATAAACCTGTATTATCATTTCCGAATTTTGTGGTACTATTGTGCGTTTCAATACTCTTACAGGTGTAAGTAGATTACAATGTGACTCTTTCATAGCATGGTCATCACTTTTCATCGTAATGTTACAGAGAGGAGAAGATAAATCTTTGTCAGGAAATGTTACTTCATTTGTCCTAAAATTAATAATCACCTTTTGAGATTTCATAAAATCCAAACCTAAAAATACAGGAAATATAAGCGATTTTACTACATGAAATGTGTGTTCGACGTGTAGCTTTCCTATACGAAAAGGAATTGTAAAGCGCCTCAATACTTTAAATATATTCTCACCTATCCCATGTAATTTCGAAATAGTCGACGCTTGTATCTGATATTTTGAAATTAACCCTGTTTCCTTTAAGAGATGTTCCGTTATGATTGATACTGACGCCCCGGAATCTAAAATACACTCCTGGACAAAAGAACCATCAAGAATGATTTGTATTTTTATTACTTCTAGTGAGTTAGCTATTCCCGTAAACGCTTTGCTACCATCATCACACTCTGGGCGACATTTTACACATCTTGTTTTATTCCTAGAAAGACCAAACCTATCACTATTATCAAAACCCGTCCTTCTCATGTTATGACAACGATTAGCAAATATTTTCTTAGGTGTAAACTTATACTGTATATCCCTCGAAAACCGACAAACCCTGGCATAGTGACCATCCTTTCCACAATTAAAACATGTCACTTTCCTTGCTGGGCAAACAAGATAATGAGATTTATCAAACCTACCTTTTTCGCATCGGTAACATCTCCGTGAATGTACCTTAACCTGGTTATCCCATTTTGTTCTTCCGTACACTTTATTAGTAACCCGTCTCCTGAATCCGTTTTCCGCATTTCGTTCCGATTCATATTTCCGATTTTGGTGCTGCTGTCTTACTCGCCCCATTTAGAGTCTTGGTCCAGTATCATTATGTCTCCTCCGTCTTCTGCATGTTCTGTCTCCCTGCAACTCATCATGTGTACGGCATAACTCATATTCTTTCCCTTCCAATCTATTACACAATCTTTCTAATTGGTTGAAACATCCCTGAACAATTGCTAATCTAGTGTCGTCTTCAACTGAATGAGCCAACTTTGCTAATTCAACCGCCGCGTTCAGCGAAGTTGGTTTCTGTATAACGACTAAAGATTTAACCCTCGCTGGCAGCCCTTGAATGAAAGTCTCCTTTACATTATCCTCTGTTCTGTTTAGACCTATTGCTAAAGTAGTCAATTCTGCTAAATAGTGATCCAAACACTCCCCAACTTGTAATTTTCTATTGTGAAATTTGCTCAGTAAATTCCATTTAGGTATCTTGTGGACATAACGCTCCTTAAATTTATTTTGAATACATTCAAAATCTGTTAGATCACTGTCTTTTAAATTATTCAACCACAAGTATGCGCTTTCCTTCATAAAAAGTTGAAAAGCCTTAGCCTTCTGTATCCCTGACCAGTTTTTAAATTCAGCGAATAGATTAAAACGGCTTAAAAATTCACTTGCTACTGAATGATCTGTACCATTAAAGCTGTCTGGACATAACAATCTATCTACCATTGTATTCACTATGTCTTCAATTCTCAGTCCCTTTGTCGCTGAAAAATCACGCGATCCCTGGGCGCTTTGTAATTATCATCTGCCAACTCTATGGACATATTTTATCTGTACCTTTCAAATCAACTACCCATGAGAACATTCGAATTTCTTTTATTCCACTACCTACGCTCCTTCTACTTTCTGTAAAATCCTCAAATCTTCTACAGAAACAAATTTCTCTTAAACGTTTTTTTCTCTTTTCTTTTAACTATAGTCTGGTCTTAAAGGATGATTAAAATGTTAGTTTGTTTTGTTTTTTTGCAATATTTTCCTTTGAAAACGCCAAGGAGTTTTTACTTCATCTACACTTACTCATCATTTCGAATTATTTTATCTAACCCCACTCGAAAGATACCCCCTGCATTTTAGTATTTTAAAAATTTAAAACCTTCCTTTAATTTTGCATCTCCTACCATGTCATATTTGGTGTATATTTACTATTTCCTCTCGCCGCACTTACTGACTTGACGTGGGGAACTCGCTTCTGAGCCTGCGAGAGGCACACTTCTAAATAATTACAAAGGAAGGTTTTTCATTATTTTATTATAAAAACAGTTAAAGCAGTAACATAAATACACAATTACTAATCTTACCTACCTAACTACCAAACGTATCCCATACTTACTCTACTCCCGATATACTTAACCCATCCTGGGCGGCCAAAGCCCCGCGTCTCCCAGGCTTGTCTAACTTCCTATTCTTTCCGGGTCAGCTCTTCCGTAAGTTTCTCCATTGCTTACTTCACTGACTTCCGACCTCTTCCGAAAAGTTACTCTAACTGCCCGTGCATCCCCTTTTTAACCCTTGATCCCCTAAATCTTCTTATGGGTGTGTTTTTCTCTAGACCAATCATATTCCCTATTTCCCCTTTTGACAGCAGTCACTCAACAGTGTTGTTTAACCTATAACCTCTACCTACGCCCTTTGACCCTGTAACCTCTGTAATATTAGTCTTATGACGTCACTAATAATTCCCCATTGGTTATCCAATTTCGAACATCTTCCCAGTTATTCATAGTTTCACGTCAATGTTCTGTTTCTCTCTCTTCAATTCTACTTGTCTCGTAGTATTTGGCATCTGAAATGGCTTAAGCCCAACTTTCTCATGAATAATAATTAGATAATGCGTTCCCTACTTCTAGTCTTACCCCAAAACTCATTTTATATTCTTGTTTCGCATAATTTACTAACCCAATGTCACGCATTTTACCGTCTTAATGTCCTTTGTTCTATTGATTCTTTTCTCTACATGTTTGCTATTTTCAAATAATATCTCTCTATCAAAACCTTATTTTAAGCATACTGAATATTTTCAAGTAACTACTATTCTACTAATTCTCAATATCTCTACATAACACATCAGTCAGATTCACCTCCGAAACCGATTCGTAACGGCGCCTTCAACAGCGGCGACGGCACTCGTTCATTTCATCAACACAAGAACAACCCTTCGCAAATTACGACGGTCACGTACTGTACGTCGGTGGCAGCGCCGTGACTGGGAGAGGGTGCTTTTTACAGACCAGAGCAAGTTTTGCCTATTAAGGAACGATGGCAGGGTTCGAGTTTATCGATGAAGGGGCGAGCGTCTCGCGCCAAACTTCATTAGAGATGTTCACCCGTTTGGAGGCGGAGGTATCGTGGCGTTGGGAGGGGTTTTATGGTCAAATGACGACGCTGCTGGTTTTTCTGCGAGGGAATCTGACTGGCCAGCGATATATTGATGAGGTACTGAGACCTATCGTTGTCCCTTTCATCCGACAACACCCAAGAAGATTGATATTGCAACACGGCAACGCAAGATCTCACACTGCCCGAATTGCTAGAGACTACCTCGAGAACGCCAACGTCACTGTTTTACCGCGGCCAGCCAACTCATTAGACCATAACCCCATTGAACACCTTTGGAATCATTATGACCGCCATTTGAGACAGCTGGTGCCACCTCCAAACAGTGGCAGGAACTTGAGCAAGCTCTGTTAAACATATGGAATCGGGTCCCTGCTGACGTCATCTGACGCCTGACGACTTCAATGGAGGCGTGTACTTGCTTGCATTGATGCCCAGGGTAGTCACACTTGCTACTGATGACAGACTCCGTGATCACATTGAATACTGAGAGTTTCTGTGCACTTATCTTTTAACTTCACATTTGTGTAATTTTTAATATTGACCCCCTGTCTCTTACCTTGCTGATAATTGGATGCTTTTTAAAGAGAATATTGGAAATTGATCGATGTTTATGAACTAATTGTCAGAATTCTCATATCTGCGTTTGTAATTATCTTATAGACTTGAAAAATGAGTGAAAACTTTTCTTGCCTGTTAGTTTACTGTCAGTAATTTAGCAAATATGTACGTATTCGTGTAAAAAAAAATTAGTATTTATTGCAACGTTCCATTACATCCGCACGTACTACGATATCGTAAATATTCAAATCTTGCTTACAATGGGAAAATCAACACGGTAATCCCTGCAGTAAATCTAATAACAATGGCAATATCATGTTTATGAAATTGTTTATGTTACAAGATTGTTTTGATAAACGATTTCATCCATTGTTCTAATTTCAGAGTTCAGGTAAAATCAAATGCTGTATGTATTACCAGTTCAGCCGTTTTCAACTGTCCATGTTGTCCATTTTGTACTAAGCTGACTTGTGTACATGCCGTCTTAACTTTTTCATTATGATTAAAGGTCGAATATAAAGTGTTTCATTGCATCGATCGAAAGTTAAAGTGAGTGCTTATGTCCCTGTTTGCCTTAAACGGCCAGTTCGATTACGTTTTCAGCGATAAGCTTATGCTGCTAACGAAGCTATTTTTAGATACAGTGCGTCAGCAGTTAAGTAGATCTATAAATAGAATGAGAAAAGTCCCTTCCCATAATGCAACGCTGCATGTTTTCACAACATGGCGACAATCACGTTTGTGTCAGCGTGTCGAATGGGTCTGAGGGGTGATGCGGGGTACTTGGTCATGTGCCAGTGTCAAAAGAGAAGGGACATTGTGACATGTCCACGAATCAATCAAAATGAACATATAAATACAGATGACCATGCGTTTTTTCCTCAATTTCGATCATGGCGAGCTGTCAGTGCAACAACACTTGTTCTCGGTCAGGAAAACGTGGATCATGTCCTTGTAAGCAGATGAAGAGATATTGCAGCGATCTATGTCAGTGTGGTC
The DNA here is from genome assembly GCA_921293015.1 of Phorcus lineatus. Taxonomy (NCBI): domain Eukaryota; kingdom Metazoa; phylum Mollusca; class Gastropoda; order Trochida; family Trochidae; genus Phorcus; species Phorcus lineatus. The sequence goes on from OV121088.1 coordinate 34,940,107, forward strand.
ATTTACTTCCGTGTACAAACCGCGAAGATCAACCGATTGACGGCGACCTGTCCTTTGCGGAGGTAAGTGCGGCGAGTCTTTCTTCCAGAAAACATTACCTTGTTCACAAGAATCATAATATAATTATCTACTATGAAGGTGGTCCCTATTATCGTGGGTCTTATTGCGTCACATGTATATTTCCCTCTAAATGAGTACAATCTAAATATTGTTTCTTGTTTTTAAGCTCTGCACATATATCCTTCCAAAATATGTTAATTAAACTTCTATCTATGGAAAATATAATTTTTGACATAAATATAAAAATTCTTATCTGTGTTATGTATTTTATCTGAAGTGTTCCTATTATCAAGGTAATTAATATATAATTAATAATTTATTCTCTGTAGATATAATCACCAATGTAAGATTATTATTTACAAACTGAATATAAATTGATTTGAAATAAGGATATTAAAAACAATATTTGCAAACCTGTAACAAAAAAATCCTAATAGAAATACTCCTCCTCGTAGTTTTACTGAGCAGCCATTTTTGATAAGTGATTTGAACACTATCTTAACAAAATGCTGTTCTTTAACAATAAAAGTACATATAAAATATTTGTTACATTGCTCGTGAAAAGTGAGATCCTTGTTTTCACATTTATTGTACCTATAAAATGAAAAGAGAATGTTGCAATCTATTTTGAGATCATTAGTAACCTATTTTGATATAACGAAAAGGTCATAATTTTAGGATTTGGGTCTTATTTTCGAAATAAAAGTAATTCTTTATTCAACATCTTTGAAACCATCAATACATTTTCCTTTCATATTTTTCTGTTTGTTACCTATCAAACTATTTAAATACAAAATAGAAAAACTCTCAGACAACATTTCGTGAAGACAGGATCGTTTTTTAATTAATTGCAAATGAAGTGAATGCTTCATGAAGGAAAATGAAACTCAACATTTCAGATCACTAAAAATGTGAGAAAATATTACTCAAAATTAAAAAAAAAAGTTTTTGAATGCCTCAGTATTTAGTTTATTCATCTATGATGTGCTTTGCAAATACAAATATTCCTTGAAGACTTTGGAGACTTGAATGAGTTTACCACGATAATAGGGTTACCACGATAACAGGGTCACTAGCCATACCCTTTATCAAGTCATATATGTGCTGATTCATAAATTATAGGCATACATTTGAAAAATGTATTAGTTCATTCCAATTATTATGACTTTGTATACGAAACATTACTATCACATAATGTAGAATATCAAAATATTTCATATTCGTAAATAGTTATTTTTATTATAAATATTCACTTCTTGCTTTGCTCTGGTATTCCGTTTGACATAAACTTTTTTATTATTATTTTTTTTTCATTTTAGTTTGTGAGGAACCAAGAAGGAAACTATAGGCAGAGAAAGGTTTGTTTTTTCATGATACATGGTTATATTAATGTAATGTTATATCTTATATATTGCCCTATATATTTGATTTGGACAATAACATATAGCATATTGGCATATTTAAAAAGCATCTTCAACAGAATTAACCTAAATGAAGTTAAGATATATGTTTTCGTTAATAGTGACTATATCTAAAATTATGATCCTGTTTGCAGAGGTTTCTACCGCTGGATGTACCAGAGATTCCCACCAAAGTCCACAAACAATCGAAAATACCAATTCCTTCTACCGCCTCCAAAATCAAGCCAGCGTCTTCAAAACTACCTGCACCTGCAAGATCTAAAGTCAAGTCTGCATCTGCATCAGCCAAGAAATCGGCCAAGACATCTTCCAAGCCTGCATCGGCCAAGACATCTGCCAAGCCTACATCTACCACCTCGGAACTAACACCTGAAAGCTTGTTGAAAGTCCAGGTAACCTATTATCAGTTTTAATTTCTCACATCTGTGAGTAGTAAGTTGCTTTCAATTGTTATATGTGTAAGTTTTAGGAATTAATTATCATGTACACATGTTATTGTATATGATATTTCTCAACAAAGACGAGTGTCAAATCAATTATCCCAGCTCATAATCAATTGTGACATCGAATTGATTAATGCAAACCTTGGTCAGTACATTACCATTACCAACATCTGATTCTTGAATTTTTTGTATTTATTTTGATATTACAATTGCAGAAGTACATTGACGGTTTGGACGAGGTAGCGAAAAGGGAGCTACTGACTAAGATGATCTTGCGGGATGACACAGCACTTCAGACAGCAGTATCAGCCTTTGATGATCCGGATCCCCAGCCCCCTGCAGACCAAGCTCCAGTTAGGTGGTGTCATTGTGGGAATTGCAAGCCAATGCCCACAGAAGCCGAGAACAGGTGTTGTGTAAAGAGGGGAGGACAGTGTGTTACAACTAAAGAAAAGTTCAATCGTGTTGTTATGGATGAAGATGTTCTCGACGCAGCCGGAGCCTACAGGAACGATTTATATGCCTACGACCATGTGAGAAATAATCGTATGTTTCGACACACAGCATACAGACAATTCATCCTGATGACATACGGTGTTTTGCGTGCTGGACAAAGGAAAGTTGTCCCTTCATGCGTGGTTTTAGCAATCAGACAACGTTACCCCTCTACAGATGGACAATACACAGGCTTTCGTTCAGCGCCTCTTATTTAATTTGTTATGTTCAAACAAAGAGTAGCCAAAAATAGATGTGATCCATCAAATATAATTGAATCCAGTACATGGATATTTTATCATGCACAACAAATGTGATAAAATGGTATTCTAGAAGTTGGTAGTACAGTGAAGACAAGACATTTTATGGAGTGTCAACTTTTTTATTTATTCGTATGTATATAAGAATAGAATCTTCATTTGTATATATGTATTAATCTTCATATGTATATAAGAATAGATTATTCAAAGGACTTGCATATTCTTACAAAGTTAATGATTTTTTCTGTGTACGTATATATATTTATTCACATCTCCTATGTGTAATAAAACCACAACATCTAAATATATCAATAAATAAAGCTAGCATACACTGTCCTGAGCTAGATTTACAGGTCTATTTATAAAACAACTTTATCATAAATGATCGCTAAATGTGCACATAAAACATGATCATATTATGTCATGGATTTTGTCTGGGACAGATTGTTGTGCTTTATTTGACGATACAACCATGCGCGAGATTAATGATGTCATGTCAGTTATTAGGACGTTATGACGTCATAATTGTTAAGTCCATTGATCAAACATGAGGGGCCATCTATTGGCTGACTCGGTGTCTGCGACTCGAAGCCAAATCTCAATTGAGAATATATGTTTTGTGCAAATATTTTATTATACATGTTCAATAAATGTAATTGACATAGATTGTTCAATTCATTTGATTTTGTTATCATTTGAGCGCCCATCCCTTTACCAAATGGAGGACTCGCCCAATGCTAATGAATATGTTCTACGAAGTGAGGCATCATTATTTTCAAAATATATTTTTTATTAAATTACCATAATTTTCAACTGATTTTATATAAAAAGCGAGTAATTGTTATGGGTATATCATATAAGAAATAGAAAACTCGTTGTTGTGCATCTATCGTTGAATAAAACATAGCAGGGAGCATAAAACACGAAGGGCGCAATTGCATATTTTATGTTTTATGCTCCCTGCTATGTTTTATTCAACGATAGATGCACATCAACTCGTCTTCTATTTCTTAAATAACAATCTGTACCGAAGAATTTTGTAGGGCTTCATGTCAGTATGTCATGTGACAATTTGTTATTTTTTATAATAATTAATTATGCTATTCAATAAATCACTTACTCATGGTTTTGGCAATTGTTGGACTTTGATCAGTCACAACTTCTGCTATGCTAACCGATTTTGTGACCTGGTCCATGCAGCGGAGAAATCCGATTTTCTCCATGGCCACGCTGTTGGGGGCTTCTCTCAGGTCAACGATTTCGAGGCTGACGATCTGGCGAGTGTTGACCTCCATCATTGTGTACGTGCAGTATTGGGCTGTGTGCCCTGGAGAATCGTTCCTCCCGTCTCCTGCCAATACGATGTGGGATTCATTTTTTTGCAACTTGGTCAGAATGTCTAACTGCATGGAGTTCCAGTATAATTCTATGGCGGGAAGTGAATAGTATCTCTGCACATTGTAAAAAAACGATTTCGTGACACATCCTAAGTTCATGAAGGAAAACAGCAGGTCGATTTTTGAAAAACAATTTCCGGTGAGCAATATATTGGCAGCCATCTGAAGGTTACCTGTGAAGATAGACTTGATTTTTGGTTGCGAACACCATTGTCCGGAATGTCCTTTGGGGCAATTCCAGGATACCACAAGAGCGGTAGCCACCATTCTTGAAGTGAACACAAAACTGTTCTGACACTGTTGACAAACAGGTCCTGTTGAATTCTTCACTAATTCTACAATAGAATGTACAAAGGCTATACATTTCTTTGAAGATATTGCATCCAGGTAATCCTCGCCGCTGTCAAGACCAGGCATAGGCTCGTTGTCATCCATGTCGGGCAGTGACATATTAAGGAAGTCATCTTGGCTGCTGATGCTGTCGATGCTCTCCCCAAGGGTGGCACTGTAAATATGATAATAAATTCACCATTTTGAATTCAATAGGTATTATTAATATTATTACAGTCTTATTACTATAGGGTGGGGATTGCATAATCTGTGATAAGAGTTATCAAAATTAATATGCATTCAACAAAGAATGTATTCTAAAAAGTTTAACTTCCTTACAGAAATTGTTTCAGGGAAAAGGGGAAAATTACAAACATGAGTCTCCTCCATGCCATTCCCCCCAAAAAAATCAGCTTTCCTATGCCCATATTTGAGCAAATAGTCATTACCGGTATTTGATGGTATTTGGTAAAATCCTTATTCAGTGTGACATTTTAATGTTTATTCTTATGTGCTCAGAGAACAGCATAAATCACATACCTGGTCAAATTGACAGCATCATTCAACTCTTCCAAGGGTGAAGCTAGGTTGTGGTCAGAGAGATCTTCAAACTGTCTGTTGTAAAGGAAAATATATTTCTATATTAATCATATGCTCATAAAAAAAAAATTAATTCATATAATCATGTGTGAGAAATTTTTAATGAAAAATTTCTTGATGTGGGATAAGTATATCCACATGCAGAATCTATGTGAATTCATGTGAACAATACAATTGACAATAGGAATATTTCCAGATTTGTAACATAAACATACTCATTGCATGATGTAGGAACATCGTCAGTTTGCATGTCACTGGTAGGAGAACTCGGCATAGATATCAATGACAGATCTGAAAATTAGAAATCATTAGGTGATCATTAGGTAATATAATCATGTATGGCCATATATAGATTCATAAAAAATTAATTTCTGTCAAGGGCATAGAAACAGAATTTCTGTAATAAACATCTCCATGTTCATACTTTCTGTAAGGACCATAAACTAAATCATAAATTGGGAGGTAATTCAGAGGTAATTACTGAGATCTGTTGAAAATAATAAACTGAACAAAAGCAACAAAGCTCTGATAGTATCAATGAACGCTCTGACATCTAAACAAAACTCTGGTGTTGTGAACAAGGCCGAAGGCCCTGACATCATCAAACAATGCTTATATGACATAATTGATGGGAGTGAAATATATCCTCAGCAAATCTCAGATATTCATAACTGTTTAAAATTAATGTTATTGATATATGCTTGATATCAGGAAAGACCTCTCTAGCATCTATATTGTATTTTATACCTTTGAAAATGTCAATACCCACCAGCAACATTTGATATGATATCCAAATCTCGGTTTTTCTGAGGTGTGCTCACTGTTGGGAGCTTGAGACATTCTTGTTGGGGGGTTCTGTCCCACGGATCCCCCAGCATCTCAGGTGCTGGCAGGTCTGTTTTGGAACTGCAAATTACAACAATAATTGAATCAGTTAGTATACATATATGGACTATAAGGAAAAGGACATGAAAGACATTCAGTTTCATCAATATTATCAAAGTTGGAGATGATAAGCTCTAAAATGCTAAACAATATATGCCAGCATTAAAATTGAATTCTTACAATAATACTTGAATTATATTTATTTATTCGTTTCAATTAGTATTACTTATGGCTGAAATAAAATTATGATATATATGAACTTCAAATGTGTATTTCCTTACTATGCAGTAATAATTTTGGTTGAACCTATCTTTTCAATGCCCATCAAATTTTGACAACTACTGTACAGTACAGTTCCCTTCATTTTTTTCAAAAACAGTCACTCCTTTATGAAATCATGGAATTGACATGTTGATAAAAGCAATTTCATCCAGAGAAATAACCATGTTTATATTAGCCTATCATGTGAACAACAGTAAAAACAGTTGTACTTACTTGCAGTCACATGTCAACTCATGGTTGTCAAGCAAATGCTTTGCCAGTTCAAAGTCCGTAAATTTCAGTGCCGATTTCAGGTCTTTCCATTTTTGAGCAAGGTCTCCCAAATAAATCCGCTTGGCATTTCTCTCTTGTTGTCGTCTCGCAGGCGAATTTCCATCGTACTTTCGCGGTCGCCCTCGACTTCGCACAACTTCACTCATAGTAAAACTCTTCTTTTTTAAGAAAGATATCTAAGTTACTTCACATAAAGTTTTTAATGTACGGAAAACTGCAGCACTGTGAGTAATTTGGAGTGCGATAGTCTGGACGAATCTTTGTTTATATTGGGAAGCCGGAGCGAAGCCACTTTTCTCCTCAGTGTCATATTGATTGAGCTTAGCCATTTGAGATGTCATAATTAGTTATGCAAACATTATTTACATTATTAATCCCCAACAATCAAAACATCCAAGTAACTACAAGGTTACTACAACGCAGATCAATCATGCAGCGGACAACAATCTAATGGCCGCCATGATCGCAATAGAGTTAAGCCCCTTGGTAGTGCTGGTCAGTGGCTTCGATTGTTTTCGCTATTTTTTTCAGTTTGAAGGACGGATTACAACTAATTACCAAACATGAAAAAGTTGTAAACACAGAAAATAGAAAACAAATCGAATATATAAAAAAGTTACGTGTCGCGTGCAAAAGGGAATTCCCTCCCGAATATTTGTGGAACAGAAAATACCCGGTCGAACTGGCCGTTTAAATTGGCCAATCTGAACTGAAAAGCGTGCTATAGTGCCTTTAACAAGTTTTTTTGTAACGTCACAGTAAAAACAAAACACAGCTGATAGATATGTTGTTCTCAACTAACTAATTGAGCTGTACATGTATTGATAGCCAAGGGTGGTTAGAAGCTATTTCTAAACATTCCAAACTCCAGTTGTATAGACATGTGAAAGCTATTTTGACTATGAACACTATTTGTCAATTGTTAAAATTCGTGTACACAGAGTTGCACTAACAAAATTTAGATGTTCAAACCATAATTTAATGATTGAAGAAGGTAGAAAACTTGGCATTGCAAGAGTAGATAGACTTTGCCCATTCTGTATCATACCATGCATTGAATCAGAATACCATTTTTGCATGATTTGTCCATTTTATTATGACTTAAGAACCAATCTTCCAAATTATTATATTGAATTTCCGTTTTATGACAAGTTTATTCAATTGCTCTCATCTATTACCCATGATGTAGTTAACTCTTTAGCGAAATTTGTCTTCCTCGCCATGAAGAAAAGATGTAAACAACTTCAATGTCCTCAATCTTGACAATGTATAACATGTACTTTGAAATGTATAACGGGCCAGTGGCCTCTTTACTTAATAAACTCATTCTCATACTCACTAACAAATTGAAAGCACTACACGTTTTTTCGAGTTTCTTCAAGGCCAAAAATATGTTGACATATGATAATAATGAAAATGTCCTTCTTAAACGTGAAAATAGTGCAAGCTTACTGCCTAGAAAGTTGGTCACTGACTGATGCATTGTTTCGACTGAAATGTTTAAGAAATCGATTTGAGTTTATTCCCTCTCTACTAAATGGACCATCTCAACATGGTACTCAATAAATGATATTTTCAAAACGATCTCTATGTTAAACAACCTCACGTTGTTTCCGCTTTTTTTGGTTATAAGCAAAATCTTAATATTTCATGCGGATTTTAAGTTACGTTGCATTAAATACTTCCGGTCTTTAAAAATCAACTTTACTACCTTAGTACGTAAGTATTTGTTAAATAACTTACGAGGTAGATTACTTGAGTGAGGATCTTGAATAATATCGAGACATATGCAGTATCTGTGCATTCGTTGTGTTTAGGAAATATTGGTGTGCACTAGTGCGTTTAAAGTCATTGTTTCATCTTTGCAAGGCACATCTTAAAAGCTTTAAAATTGGTCAAAAGCACCGTATATGTATATGTCCTCACTTAAAATAACCATCAGATATCTTATCAACCTGGCACCACATTCAGTTTTACTGAAAATGATGAAGTAAATCAACTTTTATGAAAAAGATAAATCTAAACAACCAACAAACTCTAATCTATATTAGAATATGAACGAAGGGTTACAATGAGACAAGTATATCGCCATAACATGCATGCTTCTTGTCCGATGTAGTCGACCATCTATTGCATTTGTCCGCACTGTTTCTTTGAATAACCTCTGAATAAATTTAAATCCACATTTGTTTAATATCATATAATACTGTTAAAGGACCACATAGAATGTTTTTTGGAATCAAATATGTCAAACTTCATAAATAAGAATCTTATTGCTGATATAACTTTTACGAAATTGCGGAGAACGTTTACTTTTACGGACCAAAGTCTCATTTTGTAACCTGAGAGGTTGAGGGTAGATGATGTCTTTGATGAACTACATTACAGAAAAGTATCACGGTTGATAATGGTCTGGTTTTCTTGAATTTCACTGTGGAATCGATTTGTGTGTGATATGTTTATCCGATTCGCAGCATCACGGCTTTCAGAGACCTTTGTCAGTAAGGTGTCACGAAGCTGGATATATTTTTCATGTAGAATTAATGAGATAACCATCACCATGGGCCATATTTTGCAGCAACTCACTCGTCAGCCTTTACGAAATCGCTTTTATCATTATCGGTCTAGAATTCAATTTTAAGATTTTCGAATTTACCCCCAAAAATGTCTTGCTATTAGATGAAAGTGATAGACTTCAAAATAAGGCTCCGCATATTTATCAATGATTTTTATTCGTTATTCAAATTATTATCATGTATCCATCAATTCACTTGTAAATAAAGCAAAAGTGACGTTGTGAGAAACATTTATTTTCAATTTCGCTGTACTATTAAGTTCATATATATCAATATACAATATATGATTTCATCCTCATATAAAGACACTATTCAAATGTTATGTTTTGATTAGATAATGTTGTAATGAAATATAAGAATTTCAAATCAACAAAGACGACACATTGGTTTACCCTTATATGTCTTTGTGGATATCAGTTTCCTACGATTTTCAAAGAAAATTCGGATCAGACTGGGTTTACCTTGCATGTGTTGATTTTTACAAGAAAATTGCATTTAGATAAATTGAATTTCGAAAACTGATTTAGAGTTTAACCAAATACAATTTTCCAAATGTGATATAAAGTTCCTTATTTCAAGCGAAGTATTCTCATTTGCTGCTGGAAACGTATTTAATAATGATAAACAAATTTGAACAAAAGAATAATGCACTAAAGCATCCTGCTGGTCGTTTCACCTTCAGTATCAGGTAACAAGAGAAAACTACTCGCCGCCATTTTAGTGTGAACATCTTTTAATCATTTCAAATAGGGAGATGTATTTGCGTAGCTTAATCGTATGTTGTTGGGGGGTTTTTTTTGTATTTTTTTTTATTAGTTCCCATAGGGAACAGAGTTTGAGCATAATATATGGACATAGAAAAAAAAACAATATAAAAAAATATCATTCTAAATATATGGATTGTTGTACATTATTCCATGAATACTGGTATCAGTGATTTCCATTTGTTGTTGAAATTTTCCAATTTGTTGTTTCTTTTGAAAATGTATCGTTCAACAAGAAAGATTTCCTTCAAATTCTTCAGATAGTTTTTGGTAATCGTATGTTAATCAAATAAGATTGTCTTGCCATTGGTAAAATTTATTGGGGTTTTAATGAGATCACTTTCACTACCTGATGTGTCCCTGTAAAACGTAAGTGTCCATAACACACGAACTAGTTATACCATTTATCAATATAACAATTTTTAAAAGGTTTAGAAAAATTTTGAAAATCACATCTGAAAATACTTTTGACAATTACTTTTAGTAGAGTGATTTTTTTGTGTTTCAACTCAAAACGTTTTAGTTGTTCAGTGGTTTAAGGAAAGGAGGAATTATAAAGGATGTCCCAAGTAGAAATTCTAAGGCGTTTTGTTGTTTAATTTTGTGATAAGTTTCTGATGCCTGGTCTATTATAAACATGTGTCCTGATCATTGTTCGTATACCTGTGCTAGCGTCTGTTTGAGTGTGCCTGTTTTTAGATGTAAATGGGTGTGGATGTTTGTGTGTTGATATGCATGAGTATGTGGGAGTGTCTATTTGGGTGTGGATGTGTGTGTATTGATATACATGTGTATGTGGGAGAGTCTATTTGGGTGTGGATGTGTGTGTATTGATATACATGAGTATGTAGCAGTGTCTTTTTGGGTGTGGATGTGCGTGTATTGGTATACATGAGTATGTGGTAGTGTCTATTTGGGTGTGGATGTATGTGTATTGATATACATGTGTATCTGGGAGTGTCTATTTGGGTGTGGATGTGTGTGTATTGATATACATGAGTATGTGGGAATGTCGAATTGGGTGTGGATGTGTGTGTATTGATATATATGTGTATGTGGGACTTTCTATTTTGGTGTGGATGTGTGTGTATTAGTATACATGTGTATGTGAGAGCGTCTATTTTTGTGTGGATGTGTGTGTTGTATATTGATATACACGTGTATGTGGGAGTGTCTATTAGTGTTTGGATGTGGATAGGTTTTGTTAGGATGGATGTACTAATGCTGATGTGCGTACGAAAACTAAATATATAAAATACATGTGCAATATGTTGTATGTTTTGGTATGTGTAAATAAACAAGTGTGAAGATATTGATTTTTATATAAAATATTTTCGTGATGTCAGCAATCATCTAATGTTTTTTCTAATTTATTTTCAGGTAATCATTCAGTTTCTCGATGCTGTTTGTATTTCAACCCTTCCTCAATTTTTATGCGCTGTAATAAAGCTAATTGTTTATGATATTTTTTTATGTTTCATGATTCGTTTTTCTTATAACTCCTGTGACATTTAAACTAATTTCTCGTAGAATCAGGACTTCCTTTTACATTCTACGTCAGAGTTCGATTAGCGGACCGTACACCCGAGTCGTCCAATGAATTGCAGAAACCACTGTTTTCACAGTGCAACGTGTCTTCCTCTATATTTGGTAAAGTAAGTCATTCTATTTCTGTTACTCGACCTTGGTTAAACATGGTGACACATTTGACCTATTTGATAAACAGAATAATAGCTTTATCGTAGCTATCAGAGCCACTATAGAGAAATGTAACCCTAATCCCAGTGGAGTATGCGCAATCGTCTTGAAGGTATAGATAGTCATCTGATCTTTCGACTCGTCACGCATTTCATTTAGTAGTGGGAAGATTTTCTTTTTTAGATGGATATTGAAAGCCAAATTTTAAAAATACTTAGAAATTTAAGCGTTAATTCAATAGTCAATGTTCATGGTAATGGTAACATTTGTAAAACAGATTTTACTCCTATCTCGATATAAAATTAAAAATTCTGGTTTAAACTGAGCGGTTTTTTTAAATGTTATAGTTGTTTAAATTTGCACCTTGAAATAACAGTTTATTCTTTAGTTAGTAAACATCTCATTACTAAATGACTGTATGACTCACATTTAAAATGCCTGTTTAAACTGAAAAGGGGTTTATGTTATTTGGTTGCTTAAATGCGCTCGCTGTATAACCCTTATATGTCTTTGTAGATATCAGTTTCCTACGATTTTCAAGGAATATTCGGATCAGACTGGGTTAAAGAGCCACTCCGTGATTTTCATAACACATTATTTACCTTTGATACGAACCTAAATGTCATATGTGGTGATATAAACAAAACATCTTAACTTTTCATGTCCAAAAGACATATAAATGACAAATGCTGGTTTTCCATGAAAATCTAAAAACAGCCTTATAAATGCACAGAGGTGTAGATATCACGTCCAATATACATGGATACTAGTTATATAACCTAACAAACACTATCAACTCCTAACTGCCCTCCTGGCTGTTTTAGATAAGTCTCCAAAATTACGTTTGACTATTTGACGCGCGCCACTGTCCGGTTTTCGATCATAATTGCGACGTTCTACTTTCCTATTGTCACTGTAAATTAACAATAAGCTTTAAAATATCTCTTTTTGGTAACAGTCGATACTTCGCGATCATATGACACCATTGATTAAGTTTGCATTTATGACTCCAAAAACTCACGGAGTGGCTCTTTAACCTTGCATGTGTTGATTTTTACAAGAAAATTGCATTTAAATAAATTGAATTTCGAAAACTGATTTAGAGTTTAACCAAATACAATTTTCCAAATGTGATATAAAGTTCCTTATTTCAAGCGAAGTATTCTCATTTGCTGCTGGAAACGTATTTAATAATGATAAACAAATTTGAACAAAAGAATAATGCACTAAAGCATCCTGCTGGTCGTTTCACCTTCAGTATCAGGTAACAAGAGAAAACTACTCGCCGCCATTTTAGTGTGAACATCTTTTAATCATTTCAAATAGGGAGATGTATTCGCGTAGCTTAATCGTATGTTGTTGGGGGGCTTTTTTTGTATTTTTTTTTATTAGTTCCCATAGGGTACAGAGTTTGAACATAATATATGGACATAGAAAAAAAAACAATATAAAAAAATATCAATCTAAATATATGGATTGTTGTACATTATTCCATGAATACTGGTATCAGTGATTTCCATTTGTTGTTGAAATTTTCCAATTTGTTGTTTCTTTTGAAAATGTATCTTTCAACAAGAAAGATTTCCTTCAAGTTCTTCAGATAGTTTTTGGTAATCGTATATTAATCAAATAAGATTGTCTTGCCATTGGTAAAATTTATTGGGGTTTTAATGAGATCACTTTCACTACCTGATGTGTCCCTGTAAAACGTAAGTGTCCATAACACACGAACTAGTTATACCATTTATCAATATAACAATTTTTAAAAGGTTTAGAAAAATTTTGAAAATCACATCTGAAAATACTTTTGACAATTACTTTTAGTAGAGTGAATTTTTGTGTTTCAACTCAAAACGTTTTAGTTGTTCAGTGGTTTAAGGAAAGGAGGAATTATAAAGGATGTCCCAAGTAGAAATTCTAAGGCGTTTTGTTGTTTAATTTTGTGATAAGTTTCTGATGCCTGGTCTATTGTAAATATGTGTCTTAAAAATTGTTCGTATACCTGTGCTAGCGTCTGTTTGAGTGTGTGCATGTTTTTAGATGTAAATGGGTGTGGATGCGCATGTGTATTGGTATAAATGTGTATGTGGGAGTGTCTATTTGGGTGTGGATGTGTGTGTATTGATATGTATGTGTATATGGAAGTGTCTATTTGGGTGCTGATGTGTGTGTATTGATATGCATGTGTATGTGGAAGTGTCTATTTGGGTGTGGATGTGTGTGTATTGATATGCATGAGTATGTGGGAGTGTCTATTTGGGTGTGGATGTGTGTGTATTGATATGCATGAGTATGTGGGAGTGGATATTTGGGTGTGGATGTGTGTGTATTGATATGTATGTGTATGTGGAAGTGTCTATTTGGGTGTGGATGTGTGTGTATTGATATGCATGAGTATGTGGGAGTGTCTATTTGGGTGTGGATGTGTGTGTATTGGTATACATGTGTATGTGGGAGTGTCTATTTGGGTGTGGATGTGTGTGTTTATTGGTATAGATGTGTATGTGGGTGTGTCTATTTTGGTGTGGATGTGTTTGTATTGATCTACATGTGTATGTGAGAGTGTCTATTTGGGTGTGGATGTGTGTGTATTGATATACATGAGTATGTGGAAGTGTCTATTTGGGTGTGGATGTGTGTGTATTGATATGCATGAGTATGTGGAAGTGTCTATTTGGGTGCTGATGTGTGTGTATTGATATGCATGTGTATGTGGAAGTGTCTATTTGGGTGTGGATGTGTGTGTATTGATACGCATGAGTATGTGGAAGTGTCTATTTGGGTGTGGATGTGTGTGTATTGATATGCATGAGTATGTGGAAGTGTCTATTTGGGTGCTGATGTGTGTGTATTGATATGCATGTGTATGTGGAAGTGTCTATTTGGGTGTGGATGTGTGTGTATTGATATGCATGAGTATGTGGAAGTGTCTATTTGGGTGCTGATGTGTGTGTATTGATATGCATGTGTATGTGGAAGTGTCTATTTGGGTGTGGATGTGTGTGTATTGATATGCATGAGTATGTGGAAATGTCTATTTGGGTGCTGATGTGTGTGTATTGGTATACATGTGTATGTGGAAGTGGATATTTGGGTGTGGATGTGTGTGTATTGATATATATGTGTATGTGGAAGTGTCTATTTGGGTGTGGATGTGTGTGTATTGATATGCATGAGTATGTGGGAGTGTCTATTTGGGTGCTGATGTGTGTGTATTGATATGCATGTGTATGTGGAAGTGTCTATTTGGGTGTGGATGTGTGTGTATTGATATGCATGAGTATGTGGAAGTGTCTATTTGGGTGCTGATGTGTGTGTATTGATATGCATGTGTATGTGGAAGTGTCTATTTGGGTGTGGATGTGTGTGTATTGATATGCATGAGTATGTGGAAGTGTCTATTTGGGTGCTGATGTGTGTGTATTGATATGCATGTGTATGTGGAAGTGTCTATTTGGGTGTGGATGTGTGTGTATTGATATGCATGAGTATGTGGAAGTGTCTATTTGGGTGCTGATGTGTGTGTATTGGTATACATGTGTATGTGGAAGTGGATATTTGGGTGTGGATGTGTGTGTATTGATATATATGTGTATGTGGAAGTGTCTATTTGGGTGTGGATGTGTGTGTATTGATATGCATGAGTATGTGGGAGTGTCTATTTGGGTGTGGATGTGTGTGTATTGGTATACATGTGTATGTGGGAGTGTCTATTTGGGTGTGGATGTGTGTGTTTATTGGTATAGATGTGTATGTGGGTGTGTCTATTTTGGTGTGGATGTGTTTGTATTGATCTACATGTGTATGTGAGAGTGTCTATTTGGGTGTGGATGTGTGTGTATTGATATACATGAGTATGTGGAAGTGTTTATTTGGGTGTGGATGTGTGTGTATTAGTAGACATGTGTATGTGAGAGCGTCTATTTTTGTGTGGATGTGTTTGTGTGTATTAGTATACATGTGTATGTGAGAGCGTCTATTTTTGTGTGGATGTGTTTGTGTTTATTAGTATACATGTGTATGTGAGAGCGTTAATTTTTTGTGGATGTGTTTGTGTGTATTAGTATACATGTGTATGTGAGAGCGTCTATTTTTGTGTGGATGTGTTTGTGTGTATTAGTATACATGTGTATGTGAGAGCGTCTATTTTTGTGTGGATGTGTGTGTGTGTGTGTGTGTGTGTGTGTGGGTGTGGGTGTGTATTGATATACATGTGTATGTGGGAGTGTTTATTAGTGTTTGGATGTGGATAGGTTTTGTTAGGATGGATGTACTAATGCTGATGTGCGTACGAAAACTAAATATATAAAATACATGTGCAATATGTTGTATGTTTTGGTATGTGTAAATAAACAAGTGTGAAGATATTGACTTTAATATAATATATTTTCGTGATGTCAGCAATCATCTAATGTTTTTTCTAATTTATTTCCAGGTCCCAATTCAGTTTCTCGATGCTGTTTGTATTTCAACCCTACCTCAATTTTTATGCGCTGTAATAAAGCTAATTGTTTATAATATTTTTTATTTTTCATAATTCGTTTTTCTTATAACTCCTATGACATTTAAACTAATTTCTCGTAGAATCAGGACTTCCTTTTACATTCTACGTCAGAGTTCGATTAGCGGACCGTACACCCGAGTCGTCCAATGAATTGCAGAAACCACTGTTTTCACAGTGCCACGTGTCTTCCTCTATATTTGGTAAAGTAAGTCATTCTATTTCTGTTACTCGACCTTGGTTAAACATGGTGACACATTTGACCTATTTGATAAACAGAATAATAGCTTTATCGTAGCTATCAGAGCCACTATAGAGAAATGTAACCCTAATCGTCTTGAAGGTATAGATAGTCATCAGATCTATCGACTCGTCACGCATTTCATTTAGTAGTGGGAAGATTTTCTTTTTTAGATGGATATTGAAAGCCAAATCTTTAAAATACTTAGAATTTTAAGCATTAATTCAATAGTCAATGTTCATGGTAATGGTAACATTTGTAAAACAGATTTTACTCCTATCTCGATATAAAATTAAAAATTTTGGTTTAAACTGAGCGGTTTTATTAAATGATATAGTTGTTTACATTTGCACCTTGAAATAACAGTTTATTCTTTAGTTAGTAAACATCTCATTACTAAATGCCTGTATGACTCACATTTAAAATGCCTGTTTAAACTGAAAACGGGTTTATGTTATTTGGTTGTTTAAATGCGCTCGCTGTAAAAACATTCTATACTAAATGTAATAATGTAGTTAGATAAACATAATATAACTAAACCCATTATCCAAATTCGAATAAAAAGTAAGGGTGCGCGGTATTATCGGTATATCGGTATATTGCAATACAGAAACACAACGATACGTACCGGTACAGTCATATGAGAAATATATTCGAAAATATCCAAGATATCGGAGGTTTGAGAATTTACACTCTCCGTGTAGAATTGCAGAAAAACGTAACAAAAACACCCTATGATTTCACTGAAAGTTGTAAACAAAGTGTGAAAGTGCAAAGTTGAAATAGCACAGACATGTTAAAAGTACGAAACCAGGCACTTAATTATCTCTCTTTACAAAACGACATCCAGTTGAGCATTGATCACTGTTCTAATTGCTGTTATTTAGTCAAAAGAACATGGAAAAACTAAAATATGGAAAGTACCAATATATTGCAATACGTATTGCAATACGCTTTTCTGTATCGGAATAAATTGCGATATGGAAATGATGACCGATGCCCATCCTTAATTAAAAGGGTCAAGTTTAAACCGAAAACAACGCAATCATTTTATTGTAAACATTGAAATGAATGTATGAATACATGTTTTCCGTTTCCTTCAGATCTCATTTTTCCCGTGCTAATACTTGCTAAAGTCTCTTTAACCTCAGTTGTGAATCCTGTATTTCTTTTCTTTAAAAGTCCCAACGATGGTGACTGCATAGGGTAAAACCTATCGAGTAAAACCTATAGAGTAAAACATATCGTGGACTTCAACCATTTCCAGACTTTTTATATAAGCTAGTCCAAGTATGACGTATGTTTGTCCAGACATGGCAAGAACAAAAAACATGCATTGGAGAACATTTATTTAACATCAATAGAGTGTTCAATTCTACAGAAAATGTACATTCTGACCATTCAATATCATGTCGAAAATCCCGTTTGGCTGTCATAAAAAAAGACGTGCTATCATTATCTCTGATTTTCACGTCCAATTCTAGCAAAATGTTATCAAAAGTAAATTCAATAGTATTTATGACATCCAAAGAAGTAAAACAAATGCCAAAACAATGTTATGTTTTAACATCATTTGATGACAGTTGACGTTCGGCGTGGTCTGTTGCCTTCATGGAAGCAGATATGGTTCGAAGTATTTAGTTTTGACATCTGGCACTGAAAGTCTTTGTCAAATAGTAAAGTCCCTTCAGCAATACATCATTAAGAGTAAACGCTTTGATAGGTACCGCTAATAGTGTTATTATAAATGAAATCAAACTGCAAAGAACATGTATATAAGCACTTGTTGTACACATACTTTATTTTGATTGCGCTTTATATTGTCAAATGTTGTGTCTAGTTCTTGTGTATTTATTAATCTGATGTATGTGCTGGTGAGGCATTCACATAAGCAGAGTTTTGATTGTTTGTCGTACCAGACTCTTCTTGAATAAAAATATGTTTGAAGCAAAGTCTTTGTAGATTTGTAGACAAAGGTGGTCCCATACGTGTTCTATAGGATTCACGTTTGTCAGTCCAGCTGTGTGAGAGTATTGCATTATCGTGTTGGTCTATTCGCTACTATTTCAAAAGGTACAGACTAGCTGAAGGAAATTTAGTGCTAATCGGTCACCATCTCCGTAAAACCTGTTTTTATTACAGACAAAAGTTATCCTCCTCCGTGGAGCATTAAGCGATGCCAATCGTCGATCTGTCAAACTTGCCTGATCCATGATAATCGACCTTACAGTTCTGAAAAGTACACTTGAAGTATAGTGTGTCAATATGCTCGAGTACACTTTGTGTCGAATCATAAGATGTCCTAGACACAGGCCCTTGGATCATTAAAAAAATTACAAATTTTTTTGTTGTGAAAAATTAAATTTGTTTAGAACACCCCCTGAATAGAATTGTACCTCTGTTAATATAATATGAAAAGGCCAGACGATCCTTTAGCCCCCACCCGCTTTCTTGACCGAATGCTGCAACAAATGCGCACGCAATCAATAAAACATTTATGCAGACATGTTCTCAAATGATTTCTACTTCAACTCACTTAAACAAGTGAATCTTTGGGGTTATTCAATGAGGACGGCCGAAAGACGACTTACACGCCCAACTTAATTTTGATGGGACGAATGGCCGCTCGTCACCTTGACCCTACGGGGGTGTGGCCGCAGCGAGAGATCTCATTGGTTGCAAGACCTTTTTTTTTAGAAAGGATTGGACTTATATTGTGTATCCTGGCTATTAAGGTTTATCATTTCATATTTCTCCACATATACATTGATTGATTATACTTGTAAAATGTTTTTTAAAAATTCAGATAATGAAATTCTAGCAGTCTGTTTCTAATCACTTGCAAAAAGTCGACTTTAGGACTAGTCTGTCCATTTAATTAAGCAATATGCAATCAAATGATTTGTTTGCTATCAGATGATTAGTAGATTTAAATGTTAGACTAATCTCTCAATAAAAATTCAGGATCATGTAATCGAATAATTATTTTCCTATAAAATGATTAGTAAATTTTAATTATGCAGGTATAAATATTTGATTAAGAAGAGCGTGTTAGGTTTGGATGGTCTGATACATATTTAATAATACGATAGAGAAAATCTCGGACAGAGTTAAAATTACAATTTGTACATTATAGTATTAACACGTCAAAGGCACCTTAGGATACTGTAAGCATATCCTTAAATACTACTTTTCGATCTTGAATGGATCTCACGACATACACATCTGATACCATATTTTCAGAAATATTTTCCATAGACTCAGTCACCATGTATTTTAAACAAGGATTAAATGAGAAAAGGAACATATTTATAAATACCCTTTTAAACGACAGCAAAATATAATTCTCCTCCTAGGCGGGAGAATGGTTCGACCGTTTCCCAGTTGGAAGCTCCCCCAACTCTTACCCCATCTGTTCATTTGTCTGCGGGTTTTTAATTGCCCGAAAATCGGCCGCTGACTACCGTTTGTGTATATGGTCTTCTTACTTCTTCCCATGTATCAGTTCCTTAAAAAACATGGTTTCTATGTTGCCTTGAAAGATAAAAACTGAATCAATAAAATTGCTTTATAAGTCTTTATTCATCACCTACACATTTAGAATGGTCATAGAAGATTTTATTTTGATAAAGATTATTGATTAAATTTCATGTTTATTTTTTAAAACCTCTGAGATTCCATCGGAGGAGCGAGTGTCAATTTTTCAATTTCAAAGAAAAAGGAAACTTTTTTACGTCGATGCCGGGATTATAATAGAAAGTTAACGTCTTTATTGTCAATTTAATGAAACTAATAATGTTGATACTGACGGTTGGGTTACGGGTATAGAACTTCCCATTTCATTCTACTGGTATTTAAAGAAAAGCTCTTGACGTCTTTAAGGTTCATTTCAGATCAACTTCATTGGTCTCCCAACGCATTCCATGTTTATGTTAATCTCACAGAATAATTATGGTCTTATTCGGACCAAAGAGACACAGAGTTGTTTTATAAACACGTATGTGGTTTAGATGAGAGCAAAAAATACCATCTGCCCCGAATTAAGTTCAAATATCCTCCCTAAACTTGCATCGTGATATCTGAATAGCCAAATTAAGGAAAACTTCTTGTCTTCAATTATAATACAATAACAGCCATATAGATGTTATATGACAAATTATGCGTCCAGTTTACATAAATATAAGTTAAACACTTACTAAACACTATCAACCTAAAGTTGTCTCTGTGCCTTCTGAATAGTAGTTCCAGAATTATGTTGAGTTATTGTCCGGTTTTCGATCACAAATTACAAGTTAGACGTATTTATTGTGTCTAAAATGAACTAATAAGCTAATTCAAAAACAACCACAACTTCTCGATAAAAATAATTAGTAAGTTTGACACATTTGACTTCAATAACATACCCTGTGTCCCTTTCAGACAGAGCAATATAAACATTTTGTCCAAAGGTTAAACCCATTGACATCATCTGTAACGCAGTGTTTATTTGCAACAAAACAGATTAGCAAAAGTCGACGACCTCCAGCCTCAAGGACAAACTTAAATCTTGATTTGGACTTAAAGACAGTCAATGAATGTCAATGATCAAATCAGCTGGTTTTAAGTTTCGTTAAGAAAAATTGAGAAAGGCAAGTTGAAAAAATTTTTAATGGAATTTTGTTGTGGTGAAAAGAATGCCCAATACGAAACTGCGGACACCAATACAAACTTTACTCCAAGTTTAAGTGCTTGGCTTCCTGTTAGAAGCAAATTTTGGTAACTTGCTCTATATTTTACTGCATCAAGGTTACGTCTGTCAATTACAACCATTTCGTGAAAGATAACGCCAAGATGTATAACGTTTGATCGGATTTACTTTAATAGCCTTTCATGATCTTACAGTTGGGACAAGAAAAAACGGCCAGTGGAGAGGCAGAGTTTGGGCGTATGGAATTTTGTTTTTAGAATCGACCCCAGCTCTTACGAAATTCCTGGACTCCCCCCTGGCCGTCACTGGAACTTTGGCTTTTCAGATGACTATCTCTTTAAAGGTCCATTGGGATTTCGCAAATAGACCATGTGGTGAAATCGAAACAGCCCACATCATCCAATAAACCATTCCAAAGGTTCCCGCACCCAGTTGAATAGGACCTGTCCGGTTGACCCCAGTTCCATTTCGGGTCCCACTGGTAAATGGCGTCCCATCTGTCGACCCACGTGTAAGTAGTAGGCCAGGTGTTGACATCCATAGTGATGAAACCAATAAGAAAATTGCTCGCGTACAACCCTGGAAGAAATCAACCCGTTGGAGCATCTCTTGGATACCATTGCTTGGAAGTCACCAAGGGAATTAATAGCCGTACAATAAATGAATTATAGTTGTATAATCAAATACCTTGAGGAAGCAGTCTAACACTTTATGGTACCGTTTGGTACTACTAATGTACAGTGGCGGGAAATATCTTAGATATTCATTTCAAATATCAAGTAAATTATAAATTCATATTTTTAATGAAATTCGAAAAACAGCCTTATGTTTGTAACAAAGCCGAATCACACGTCTAATAAACATGAATGGTAGCAATATAACACATCAAACCCATTTTCCCTTCTGTTGTCTTTGGAGAAATTGTCAAAATGACGTCAGTCGTAGCAGCATTTCGTTGTTTTGGTAATAGATCAAAATCGTAACTCTGTATATTAATTTTTTCCGATTAGCCTATAAATGATACTTTTCAGCAACAGTCAAACCATAGGACATTTCTGAAACTATGACGTCGAGAAATAAGTTTAAAGAGCCACTACGTGAGTTGTTAGAGCCATATCTGGAGTGCGTCAAACAGTCAAACGTACTTTTGGAGACTTATCTAAAACAGCCAGGCGGGCAGTTAAGAGTTGGTAGCGTTTGTTTGGTTATATAACTAGTATCCATGTACTAGGGGATATAAAAAATTGTCGATTATCACAAAGATTGTACTGGTGAATACGGACCAAATGGTCAATGTAGCATAAGTGATCCTTGTCTAGTTCCTCGGTCAACAATAGTCTTTTTCGAGACAGCCAGTTTTACGTCTGTTGACCAAATAGCACTGTACCCCCTATTATGGAGAAAATTGAGGCGCGCAGTGTAATTAAGTTTTTACATTTGAAGGCCTATACTACACGTCAAATTCATGATGAGATTAAATCTGTTTATGACAATGACAGCTCATCCTATGACACTGTTGTGAGATAGAACAGGAATTTCCAAACAGGCGACATGTCCCTCGCAGATGAGTAAAGAACGCCCCTCACTTACTGATGATATGGATGTCATCATGAAGGTTGAGACGCTGGTTCAAGAAGATCGCCGCGTAATTCTACAAATGATAATGCATGAATTAGGGCTGAGTTATGGCAGTGCCTGGAACATACTCTATAACCAGTTGCATATGTCCAAAGTGTCAGCACGCTGGGATCCTTGCTTACTGACTCCATTGCAAAAACAGAATCGAAGGGACATGTCACGGCAGGCATTGGAGCTTCTGGAACAAGACGAAGTGGATTTCTTCAAACGTCTTGTTACCATGGATGAATGCTGGGTCTATGCTATGATCCTGAGACAAAAAGATGAGCAAAGAGTGGAAGCATGCTACGTCACCATCTCCCAAAAAGGCAAAGGTGCAAAAGTCTGCGGGAAAGGTCATGGTGTCTGTTTTTTGGTATTGTCGAGTCATTTTGACGGTTTATCTAGCTAAGGGTCAGACCATTACTGGAGCTTATTACTGCAACCTGCTGAGCAAGTTACGAGATGCCATTAAACAGAAGCTCCAAGTATAATCAACAAAGGTGTACGCCGGTTAGCAGACAATGCCCCAGCTCACACTTGTCAAGCATCTGCTGTGGAGGCACGGCGATTTGGCTTTGAAATCTTACCGCATCCCCCTATTCACCCGATCTTGTACCAAGTGATTTATTCTTGTTCCCCGAGATGAAAATCTACTTCGTGGACGTCGTTTTGAGGACACAAATGACATCTTTCGAGAGGTGGAGGCTTGGTTTTCCATGAAATCAGGGGTCTTCGATTCAGACGGTCTGCGCAAGGTCAATAAGCGATGGGGAAAAAGTGTATCTCTGGTTGGTGACTATATAGAGAAGTCTTAAAAACATGAGAACAATAAAAGTTTGTACCTTTGATATGTGTCTGTGATAACTGAAACTTTTTTATATCCCCTCGTAGATTGGACGTGATATCTACACCTCTTTGCATTTATAAGGCTGTTTTTAGATTCTCATGGAAAACCAGTATTGAAAAATTAAGATGTTTTGATTTTATATCACCACACATGACATTTAGGTTCGTATCAAAGGTAAATGATATGTCATGAAAATCACGGAGTGGCTCTTTAATAAACTTACAATAGACATAATTCGCAATGGCGGCCCTCTTTTCTTCGGTGTCGATGACTGCAAGACGAGCCTTGTCACCGCCTCGATGTTTGCATTCCATATGGGCGTCAAACCAGTTCAAGTCTTCGACTGTGATCGCAATACACATCGAGGCGTCTTCGAGATAGGTGAACGGACTTGGGCAAACTATCTCTAAATAGAAAGAACAAGGGGGAAGGGTAACTGAAGCGCAAAATAGATATATATTGCGTACATGATTTCATCGAAATCTTACCTAGATATTTAATAGTAGAAACGTTGTCCAGCTTGCAGCATCCTAAATAAATAAATACGATGTTTACAACAGTTTCGGGAGGTTTCCTCTTGTAGACTCACAAGTTAAGATTATAAAATACTGGCTGAGATTTCTTACTATGCCTTCTTATCGCTTACCAAAAATGTTTTTATAAAATGATGATCTTATATGATGAAAATGGACAAAAGAATTGGATAACAGATTTAAAGAAGCTATTATTCAAAACAGGATTTAATTACATATGGTATGACCAAAAGGTTGATTTTCCAAAAAGGTTACTTAACTCATTTTCACAAAGACTTAGGGATATCTACCAACACAACTGGCTATATTAACTTTCCATTTCCACTAAATGTGAGTACTATTCAGCTTTTAAACCATACATTTATACTGAATAATATTTATCATGTGTTACTATAAGAAAATTCAAAACCTTGCAATGTTTATCTACCACGCATTTAGAATCAGACAGTGACAGTATAGCAAATTTTGTCATTCTTCTTTAAAATGACATCACAATTTATATGAATATTGATTTGCTGTATTTTGTATTATCCTTCATAGTGTACTATAGGTCTGTGGCCTCTCAGTATTGAATAAAGATAGAACAGTTGCATTAATGATTTTTATTTTTTATTTTTGATCTATAGATTATTACTGTGATGAATCAAGTGTAATGTTGTCAGTGTCTCATAAGCCAATCTATGGTTGGATTTCAGTTTCTACTATAGAATTTTCCAATGTATATATATTTATGTAACTGACTTGTGATACGCAAGGAAATTGTTGTGTCTGTCTGTCTGTCTGTCTGCCATAATGACACAAGGAAAACAGAATAAATCACACAGCATTCAATAGATTTGATGATGAAAAAGTAACAAGAATAATAATTAATTTGAAGACATAAAACATCCAAAAAACTTTAAGAGTTAGATTTCACTACGCAGAACTGAAGATAATCATGAACACATCGTTTGAGATGAGTGCATTTATGTCCACGCTCCGTTGTTCCTGCTATTTAAACCCAAGTCCTAAACACAAGTCTCTGTTGGTATTGGCATATATGAGAAGAAAAGAAATCTGTAGCACTGTTGTTATATTTGATAAGGTAGTCATTTGTTAAATATATTTTCAGAGACTTGTGAGACTGATACATCGACGAAAAGAAATTTGTGTAAACATTAGTTCCATCTTGCCATATTGCCTTGTATAAAATTTACATAATAAAGTGAAGATACCCCATCCAATAGTTTTCAATGTATGTCCAACCACAAATAGTTTTTTCAAGGGTAGCCAAAGTTTCGTGGTAAAATCATTTTATATGTAAAACAAACAATTATTTATTACTTGAAAGCAAAATAAGATGATTTTAATGAATTTGATATGTTTTGACACTTAGTTATCATACATATACACAGGGTGGCTGGGAGCGGCTTAGTTTTAGGTTAGATAAATCTCAATTAGTTTGATACGCTAGGTGCGGCCATGTTTGTTACAATCAGCATCGTTTAATGAAATGAGGTTGGGAAATAGATTCGCAAAGTTTAAGCGAACACGGTAAGTCCGTTTAAAAGCTAACTACTATATAGACAGGGAATCTATCGTATTAAGACACAGAGTGTAATGGCATTCACGACGGAGCTCCCTCTGTTGGGAGAGAATGTCTACATTATAAGACGAAAGACTTTGATCATTTGCCCTTGTTTGACCTAAAAATATTCAAAGAAAGAGGTGCTGGCTTAGTGAAAATTCATCCTATTCACACACATTTTATATTCTCTATTTTAATAATGAAAATAACGTGCAGATATGCAAAAACTTAACTTTAATACCGAATGCATTTATAAATTTGAGTTCACTTCTTACCAAGCGACGGATCCATCATACATATAAAATCGAAACATATTGTTGAGAAATTAGTAGTTGCTGTTGGGTTTTTTTCAACACTATATACTATGGCAGTATTTACATATCATCATTTATTTTGTGAAGCATGTTAGTCTGATGTACCATCTATGAAGCCAACAGTGTGATTAAAATCGACCATGTTTCGAAGAATAAAAGTTTCAAAATATTGACTCTACCGAGATTCGAACTCTATTTGTGTAGGCTATCTTCTCCACTAGGTCTGACCGCACCCTACTGTAGCGCACGTTCTTACGTAAACACAGCTAACCAATCACAATGCGTGCGGCAAAAGCATTCGGTATCAGTAGCTAAAGGCAAGTAACTCTCATTCACCATTCGTTAACATTGACTGCTGCTAACCTTATTTTAAACGCGATGATGCGATTGGTTCGCTAATGACTAGGTTTTGTATGCGCTAAACTGGTGTCAGCACGTGCGCTACAGTAGGGTGCTGTCAGACCTAGTGGAGAAGATAGCCTACACAAATAGAGTTCGAATCTCGGTAGAGTCAATATTTTGAAACTTTTATTCTTCGGAACATGGTCGATTTTAATCAGACTGTGAAGCCAACTGGTACATACATACATACATACATACATCACGGCCCACATTTTCTGTGCTAAGATTTTAACCTACTGCAGGTCTTTCTGATAGGCCAATCAGAAGGCGGCTTTCAAATTGAAATCCGATGTCAACGGAAAAGATAGCGGTAGTGACCTGTCGCGTTTGAAGAGCAGACTATTGAAAATATTATTTTCAATTGTGATTTTAGGCATACATAGATGGATACAGAGTAGATCTATCACGTTTGTGGTCGATCGATATTAACTGTAGAGTTTGTAAATCTTATAAGTAACGTAAAAACGAAATTATTGTACGAATAGAATTGTAAAGACTTTTTATAATCATCATTTCAATTTTGGATGTTTCTCATAGAAGTGTATCCGTTTTCAAACAAAATTATCGCGAAATATTCGTTGTCAAACCTTGTGTAATGGCGCCATCGTTTAATTAGTGTTATTTTAGAGATAAACGTTGTTATTTACTCAAATTCTGAACACCGAAGGATGAGATGTGTAATAACTTGATGCCGACTAGCACGGGCCCCGCTAACAGAGTCCCCTATGTATAGACTATTGTCAATAGTCTATACATAGGGGACTCTGTTAGCGGGGCCCGTGCCGACTAGGTAATTTTCGAAAACATCAACAGGGCAGTAAATGCATCCTTCAGTGAATATATATATTGACTGCTGCACGTACGAAACGTGGAATTTTCCCATTTCATTTCAAATTTATCAATGCACTACAATTTTTCTCTGGTAAAGAATCAACTGCTTATGACGTAAAACATAAATGCTTAAAACAGGATTATTTAAAGATGGAGAGAAAAAAAGAATTAAATACTTCAGGAATACGGCCGATGTGATTTAATTGTTAAAATTTTATTCTTGGTGTTGTCAAATAATCTCGCGACTAAAGTATGACATAAAGATTTTCTTTATCATAAGGTCTCAAGGCTGGGCGTAGGTTTCGAATGTAAACGGCGATTTCACTGGCTGCAGGTTAGCAGCTAGTAAGGGGGATAACTCGAGATCACGTTAGGTGTCGCTGCTTCGTTTAACAGGTTTTGTGACCGATGAGGGCAAGGTAGAAAATGGATAGAGTACATTTTCACCTTGCCGTGGGAAGATGGGCAAAAGAAGATATTGCAAAATAACGTAAATCCAACAAACCATCTCGTATGTCGTTCATGTCGTTCACAATCTGATTAGCCTGGTTCAGGCGATTATTCAGGGAATCTGAAAGCATAAGTAAATAGTTGGTTAGGACTGCTTTATGGTGCTAATGGCAGTTTATGATAACAGTATCATACCGTTACTCTAGGGGCGGATGCTCTGCAGCTGCATCCCGAAAGTTTGTTCACTTATTTATATACTTATCGTAAATGTAAAGTGATATATAAAAATATTCACGAGAAATCCTCAGAGGTTCCCTTCGTTGTTCAATATTACAATCTAGCTCTAACGTTTTAACTGTAGCAGTTGTTTACATGAAATATGGTGAACATTCATTTTCATAACATCAGGCATACAAAGGCAGATGGTCTTATGCAATGGACTGCCGTCCGTCCCCAGACCTCCGTTCATCGGACTGAGGTCGTCGTTAGTTAGAAAACGTGACACATTTTCGACTTCTAAACCAAAACGGAATTTTACTGGGGAGGTACAGTATGTATCGCTTCCTAACCACCCAAAAAGTGCCATGGCTGCTTTTATCACTAAAATCTTTAAACGACGTTTCGCCGAAAGTTAAACTTATTTAGAGTATCATCTTTGTGAAGTTGTCCTCTTCCCCTCTAAGGCGAGAGCATGGGTACAAAGAAAGAGGACTTCAGAGCAAAGTAGGAGGCTTTCATCTTTAGGATACGAAATTGTCATGTCTCAAGCACTAATAAACATAAATGTCGTTTTGGTTATCATACCGAACCGTCTAGCCCTATTGCTTTCCGTCAGTGTAGTTGAAATAGCCATTGATAACGTTTCGCACTTGTCTTTCAAACAACTCTCACATGTACTTACCGAGTATTTCCTGAGCCCCAGTCGACGCGCTTTGCAGCCCGGATTTTACGTTTTCAACGTCATTGGCTGAAACGGAATCAACATGTTCAAACGCCTTTGAACAATCAAGTTTCATCTATGAAAGCTATTTGACAAATGATTGTACCTGATATCGGAGTAAGCTCTTTAACGCCATTTTATATCACAATCAAGAAGTTGAAATCTTTCTTTTCGAATGATTGGTTGAATTTAAATGAAACATTTCTCGATGAGAAGGGGAATGCTGCATGGCCATTCTTTGCAAATCAATGGGGCTGGTGCAAAGTAGTCCTTGCATGGAGAGATAATATACAATAAGACATATGTATAGTAAAACGTCAAGATAATATAGCCCAAGACAGAGGGCTTTATTAAGATAATTGCCCTAGACAGAGGGTCATAATTAAGATAACTCTTTAAGAAAGAGAAATCAGAGTAAGGTTTGAGTGAAATTACGAGAAATAGTGTCCAAGAGGAACAATAGAGTGACGTCACCGGAAGTCCATAATATATCTCAATGTATCTCACCCTCAATCTCAGCTATAATTGTGTTGAGATCGTCGGCTCCGCTGGGCGCTACCACTGTGAAGAGATGTGAAAGATTGCGTTATTAAACACTCTGTATTTCATAAGGTTATTTGTCATGTATTATATTTATCTCAACACAAACATAAAATGCATCTCAGTAAACCATCCTCATTGGCCTTACATATCTATATCGCATTTCTCGGGACATTATTAGAAGTTCACCAAATTTACAATTTTCAATCAAAATTGCCAAAGAGGTTTGTATGAAATGTGTGTTAATGAGGAGGTATCATGATCATGGCTACCAGGTCCCTATTTGAGGAGACAGAGGTGTCAAATCTACCACTTTTAATCGCAGTTAGCCATTGTCCCTGTACACTAGATTTCTGCCTCCTTGGGCATTTTCTTTTCTAGAGAAGAATATGAAAATAGTTTTAGGGTGTCTCCC
The DNA here is from genome assembly GCA_921293015.1 of Phorcus lineatus. Lineage (NCBI taxonomy): Eukaryota > Metazoa > Mollusca > Gastropoda > Trochida > Trochidae > Phorcus > Phorcus lineatus. The sequence continues at coordinate 34,969,479 of OV121088.1, forward strand.
ATGTCGCTTTAAGGAGCTAAGTAGTCATCATATGTACAATTATAAGTGACTAAGGTGCCCGTTAACAAGATTTGAGTTTCTAGAGACAATAGATCCGGAGAAGTAGTATGTGTAAACATTTACAGACGAACGTCGGACGGTCGGACGCCATGACATGCCATAAAACCATCGCGCCTTTCTAACAATACTTTTAATCTCTCGCAATACACTGTTGCAATATATCGAATCCAAAAGAAGATTTAGCATGATTTCCTGTAAGGGAAACACGTGGTGAATGGTATGAAATTGTTTTAAGATGCATGTATGTTATAAATCTGAATGTCTGCAGAAAGCAGGACGAGTAACTCTTTCCTACCTTGGGACGTGTCCACGTTTTGCATTGAGGTCAAACTGGAATCTGAAATCATAGGTTAACACGTTGAACAAGGTGAGAACTGCAGTTCACCCTAAAATATCCTTGAATAATAGCCTGCCTTGAACAAGCTCCATGTGAGGTTAAGGAAAAGTTAACTAAACACAGAACTTGTTTTGTTTGGATCAACAATAAAACACACTAATATTTATTTGGGGTTTGGATTTTTAAAAATAAATGAGATAATACGGCTGCGAAAAAAACAACGGCCTGTCTTATATCATCCGATCTGAGGGTAAGACGTATACAGTCTCACTCCACTTATATACACCCTGTTTTAAAACCTTTTTTGATAGGTGACACCCCTCCTCCTTCCTAAATTACAATCTCTGTCACATTCTAAATCACAGCATCCGTCATCGGTCGAAGTCTATGTCACCATCTTATTCTTAGTCCCAGATTCAATCTCAGTCTAAATCAGAACTGAAGTCCTTTTTTCACTTGCAACCTCTGGGACCGGCCCCAGTCACAGTTTCACCCAAAGCCTCGGTCACAGCTACAACCTCAGTGGCAACCTCATCCACAGCTTAATTCTTAATAACGTTTCAGTCACCGCCTTGGTCAAAACCTCAGTTTCTGTCATAGACTAAGTCACTATCACAACCTCAGTAATCACAAAGAACACAGTTCACTTTACCTCATTCATTAAACAATCACAATAATTGTCGCAACCTCAGTCTCTCAAAAGTCACAGTTGCCGTCACGAACTCAGGCATTCAATAGTCACAATAACTGTCACAAACTCGGTCACTTCAATAGTCATAGTCACTGTCACAAATTTAGGCATTAAACAGTCACAATAACTGTCATACAAACTGAATCATTTCAAAACTCAGTCACTTCAATAGTCATAGACACTGTCACAAACTCAGTCATTTCAAAACTCAGTCATTTAAATAGTCACTTTCCTAATCACGGCATCAGGCTCAATCCTAGACACATCCTCAGTGACAGTTCTAGTCACATCCTCAGTGACAGTCCTGGTCACATCCTCAGTGACAGTCCTGGTCACATCCTCAGTGACAGTCCTAGACACATCCTCAGTGACAGTTCTAGTCACATCCTCAGTGACAGTCCTGGTCACATCCTCAGTGACAGTCCTAGTCACATCCTCAGTGACAGTCCTAGACACAATCATAGTTCACTGCTTCAGGTCACTGCTTTAGTCGACGTTCCAGTCATAACCTTTAGCTGTTCCATTTTGAGGACGTCAGGTGTCGTATCTGAATATCTTTATTAAAGAAAATACTTACACTGACTCTGTACTTCGGAAAGAAGAGTTTCGGCTGCCTCTGTGCTTGAATAACCTTCATAAAAAAAAACTTTTCTGATTGAACTATTCATGTACCATTTAAAGTTAAAAACAAAGTAAACCGGATCAGTCAGCTTTCCGACACTTATAGTGATCTTTTAATTAAGTTTCCGTTGTCAACAATTGCCTTCATGAGCGAAGGGTTAATAAGGGTAAATAAGTCGTAAATAATGACCTTTCATAGTAATCTCTTTTTTTTACTCAACGAAATATAGTCTCCATTGAGTTTACATGTATCCAGCCAACATCCAACAGCTCTGGGGTTCAAAGCCAAACAAGAGTTCGGTAAAACAATTTTATTATGTCCATATGTCACCAGAATAAGAAATTAAATCACTTTATTTTCCTGAAGAAAAAGATTATTTCTCACCAGAAAGTTGAGTTTCCATGTTTATCAATTCGGAAGCAACTTCACTCGTAGAATTAACTGAAATACGAATTCATTGTTAAGGCATCGTTTATATAACGAAAATGAATTGTTCGCAAATTGTTGTGTAATGGTTTCAGAATGGCAACATCTTAACTGTATGTGATTATTACATAAAACTATGAACAATTGTTGACTTAAATGGCGGTGGATCCAATGATTAATTAGCTTGAAAAGACATAATGACCGAGGTGAAGCCGTAACGTTGTGATAGGAAGAAAGCGGATTGAAGATGCAGATACGATATAGTGCTGTGGAGTTTTAAATGCTATCTGACTTTGCGCCTAATGGCATGGAGATTGCAATCGACCATGTCTAGGGTAAGTAGCAAGTGGCTGTATGAGTATCTCTCAAGTTTCTTTTAAATTCAGGTGATTTGTACTTTTCTGCTCTTTTATCATATTTGATTTAAATAGGAAAACGAGCATTTGAGTATGAAAAATGACACATAAAGGCAATTTAAATTTCATCATTTAAAGATGAAACTGGTTATAATGCATGAGAAATATTTCTCAATTAAAGATAACAATACTCCAGAAAAATTTGAATTTAAACATAACATATCGGGAAAATGAATACCTATTGTAATAAGAGATACTTCATTTCGAATGTACTCTAAATCATTCGGAATGTCCTGAACATCGGCTGCCTTGGGTACTGCAACATGAAAACATAATCATTAATATTTTGATTTGATATACAAATTGCTTTTGATTTGTAATCCATAGCATATAACTTTCCATTCGGTCTAGGAAAATAAAATATAAATGAATTCCTAAAACTTTAGATATAGGAAAAAATTATTTTATCGGGGTTAGTGTTAAATATTCAGGAAATTTCTCTTAGGAGCAAATATTTGATAAATTATTCTTGAAATATAGCATTAGTAGCTTCATAATTACATAGTAGCAGCATAATTACTGTCAAGTTGCATAGGGAAATGATGTAGTTTGTCTGTGGGTTTTTTTCGTGATAATAAGTGAACCAAAATCATGTTTCAATTCATAATTAACAATGATTTGTTATCATAATAGGTTACTTCATAGATTATTCCTTATTGCATTGATAAAGTGAATTTCTTGGAATATTTCTATAAAATGATTTTCCCTTTAGAACCTCAATCTCATTTCAAACTAGGATCTAATGCATTAATTTGTTATCAAAGCTGCCATTTCTTCATACCATGTTATAAGGTGCAATCGACGATATATTTTCTTTATCGTGCTTCAAGCGAAGTTTAAAGACGTTTGCGAGCTACCAAGGATTTATTTTTTAAATTTATTAGTAAACGAATAGTCCATGATCAAATATCTCGTCAAAGTCTCACTCCCTTTTTATAAATACTTACTCTGACTGAAACCTGCTTCCAGATCCACTATTTGCGCAGACAGTTCCGTTTTTGTTGCCTTATGTTTATCGAGAGATGCTTTCGTGTCTGAAAGAATGACCAGTTTAGATATACATTTTTATATTTTGTTTAGATAACTTAAATGGAACCTATGGTTGGGTATCTCATAAGTCCTAGTATGATATATGTCTTGCAGACCTTAGAGTCAGAAAAGATATTTACAGATTAAAATACTCTGAAACCTAGACATTTAATGTTGTATATTTTCTTTTAATAGCAAATGTTTGTATAACACACCTGTAAATGAGCTAAACAACTGTATAATGGAAGTACCCGAAGGTGATTAAACAAAGGAAAGTTTGTACACCCACTTTCAAATTCATTTTGAAACCAACATAATCTTAATTACATAATATAACCCACAGGGAATGGTATCGTTGTTTCCTTTCTTATGGGCTGGCGTTTGCATCAACATTAAAAGGTGCATTAAATTATCAAATATTATCAACGTTTAATTAGTATTATATAAAGCGTACCTAAGTGAAAATATCTAACTCGATGCATCAAAATGTTTAAAAAACGAACAAGATGTTTTCGCTGCATCGATATGCATCAATGTGCGTAAAATGCATAAAGGTGTATTTACATGTGTCGAGATTTGTTAAGGCATATGAGGTTGTACCAAGACATATAAATACGCATAAAGGCGTATATTTGTTATTATCTTAAAGATGTCTTTAAAATCACAGTCTGTCTGACTGAAATCTATATCTAGGAATAAAACTTTCCAAACATGGCTTCTACCGGGATACTCGATCAATCTTCGAGTTTCCAGGTCTGGGAACGGTCCGTATAGTCGCATGTTCTGACGTAAAACTTATAAGCTAATCACAAGGCCTCCGGCAAAAGGCTTCAATATCAAAAGCTAGGGGCAACTCACTCACTGAAATAATTAGCACTACACCCTGCTTCTTAAACGCAACGTTGTTATTGTTCCGCTAATGAATACGTTGTGTCTGCACCAAACTGGTAACATCACATGCGTCTATTTGAGCTGCCCTTAGACCGTATGGAGAGAAAAGCACCAAGCGATTTGGTATAGGCCTAGTTTGAAACTATTATTCGATTTTAATCAGACAGGTTGTCAATTATAGACTTAATTTTCGAATGAGACGTGTAAAAATGAGTCATTAGAGCTTAGACCAGTAGATATAGATTATTGATAGATTAATGGCAATTAATGAACCTACCTGTCAGGTACATTTGCCAGTTGCTTGTATCAGTAGAAAGCTCACTGACTATGTCTGTTAACGCCGTCACGCTTTGCTCCACTTCTGCAACTGTACACATGTTATCATGAACCAATCCATAACATCATTTAACAAATTAAATTAAATATTATATGTGACATAAACTAAACCAGATAATTCATAAATTCATAACTAAAATATATAGATATGGAAAATATAGGAATTTGATAAAACTTTTGGAAAATAGTATGATGTTTTATCAAGAAAATGGTAAACATGTGCACATGTTAAAAATATGTCACTGCTTATGTCTCACCATATGGGTAATATGACGGTATAGGAATTTTAGATAGATTATATTGTCAATTCATTTCAGATTCTTATAAATTAAAAATGACTATTACGTCATGATAAAAAATGAGCAGTGATATATTGTATATTCACGTGTTTACCATCAATGATGGCAACCTCAGCTGCAAGCTCTTCATATTCATTTTGGAGATCTACGAAACCACTGTTGCTGGCATCGCCGGACGCGCTATTGCAGTTATCTGAATAGAACAAAAAGCATGATGTCATTAGCATGATATATAACCTACGTCTGACATTGGCTATTAGTTGGAAATTGCAGCGTAACTGGCGTCATCGTCAAAAATAGAATGGCGAATGTTCACATCCCCAGCTGTTATCAAGGAATAGTAATTGTGTTTATCACATTATGGTGACGGTGTTCAAATTTTTTTTATGATTTATGTTTTCTTAATGATGTAAATAGATATGACGATTAATTTTCAACATCCTTTTAAAGGCCAAAAAATTAAAAAATTTGTATGTAGGCTATACATCATGTGAATTTAAGATATATTTTTCATTCTGTTTCGACACTTGCTCGACAACTACGTTCAATATCGACATGGCCTACCCAGAGTAAACGAGATATGTTTGTACTTTTGCAAGATGATATTTACCTTCAATCAAAGAACATTTGCTCACAATTTTTTTACGAGAGATTTTTTGTGTGTCTGTTTATTTAAAACATTAAATGTCCATGTGTTGGATTCAAATATATCAAACTTTACAAATGGCATTATATCGGACACTGCTGGTTGTATCTTAAAATTATGATTTGAACGCTTATCAAATCACAATTGTGAGAAAAGAAACAGCTTTGAGTTGTGAATTGTGATTCGAAAACCGGACAATGACGCGCGCCAATGACTCAAACGTAATTTTTTAAAGTAATTTACAGCAGTCACAGATACAAATATGGTTTGGTAGCATCAAGGTTATCACAATTCCAGTATAAAAGCAAATGGGATGTAGAATTTGGACCTCGTAACATTTATATTGCTGTTTTGTGATGAAAAGGCGTGTTTCTGACATGATATGAACTTTACGCAGTACATACAGTATTTTAGCTCTTATTCAAAGATCATGAAAAATTATGAAACATGATTTGTGTCACTTTAAGAACACAATAAGTTAACAAGAAAGGTGTACCCACTAAGACACAAAGTTTCGGCCGCCCCAGTGTCCAAAGATTTCTTAACCTCATCAAAATACTGCTGGAAACTCTCCAAGGTTTGATCATCCACATCTGTGTGGGGAAATAACAGTGAAAACATACTAGTGTGAGTTTTCTCTTGATCAGAACTTCATAAACAATAACTTCATTATTATAACATTGGAACATTGGAGGGCAACCCTTTAAATAAGAATTAAGACAACGTTGATCCTGTGTGAGGAAATAACATTGAAACTATAAATACATAGTGATTTCCTCTTGATAAGAACTTCATAAACAATAACTTCATTATTATAACAACATTGGAACATTGGAGGACAAGCCTTTAAATAGGAATTAAGACAACGTTGCAATAAACGTTGCAAGGAAATAACATTGAAATTGAAATTCATTGTGATTTTTTTTCATGATCAGTTATCAAGGGGAAGGAACGTTTATTGTTACAACGACCTTGGAACAATGGAAGAAAATTCTCTAAAGATACATTAGAAAACATAGAAACGTAAAAAAACCCATTATGATGGCACCCATGAAACTTTTACAAAAGCGAAAGATTTCATTGTCACAACAGCTTCGGAACAGTCGAAGATAATCTTTATAACTCCTTTCGACAACTTCCTTCTTTTATTCAAATGCATTTTAAATTCTCAAAACGGAACTAAAGAAAAGGCAAATATAAAGCATATTCGAATGATGTATCACGATTAAATTTGCAGTTTCATTTCACCAATGGAATAGTGAGTTTGATGTAGATTGAATGATTTATCGACGTGTTAAGTCTTCATGTGTTAGGCGAAGGACTCGACCGTAATCTTATTGACACTGCTGTCAATCTCATTAAATGAACTGAAACCTAACACTCGTACCTCGAAGTGATCATCAAAAATAAAACCAATCATACTAAAAACAAATTACATTTTACAAAATCAAATTGCATTTCTTCGACCTGATCCTTTTATCCAAAAAATCATTTGTGGCGCCAGTCTCAATCACCTATAGAATTAAGCCTTGCTTGCGTAAACATTTCACCAACGAATGTAAGAACTCTCAAGCTCCCTCTCTGAATGTATATCAAGTAAGGGCGCCGCACGCTGAAGAGCCGGCACGATAGAGATAACAAACAGAAGTAAGGCTGAATTTAGCCAGCGATTGAGATTTGTGCCAGTTATGAATTGCGGAAGGGGAGAGGCCCTTGTGAGAATATAAGAAAATACTTGAACTTACTCAGCTGGCTTTGGCCCTCCATCTTTCCTTGAACCTCAGCTAATTGGTTCTGTGCGCCTTTCAGCATCTCTTCTGCGCTTTGCAGGTCGATCGTTGATTGTTCGATGTTTCGCGCACTTTCTAGAAAGAGAATACAAACCTGCACACGGGAGCGATCTGGCGGCCTACTCAGTGTGGTTGTCTAATATGACAATATGACTTGATATGCACTTGTAGTTGACTAAATATACACAGGCGATTTTAAATATTAGTGGTTATATTAATGCTAATATGTGATTTGTTGTCGGAGAAAGTGACTTTTCATATACCATATACCGTTCGTCTGGAGAAAATCGATGTGATTTAGTGTGTGGGGAATTGACTAAAACAAAAACGTGTTTTTTTGAGGGGATGAATTAACCTAAATAGTCATGTGATCTGGTGAGTGACAAAGAGACTAATGAACACTTGAGTTGGTCGTTTTATGAGCGTTGTAAAGTACGTTAAAATGACTTACGTGAAATTTCGTCAAATACCTCTAGATAAATTGAATTATCATAAGCTATTCAACTACCGGAACTGAACCTTTTTTTAAAATCCTAATAGTTCAAAAACATTGATGAAAATAGATAACATTTCATGAACTCCCTTTATTTCATATATACAGTGCTACACAAATTTTAGTACCCTGAACAATTTGTTAAAGAGCCACTCCGTGATTTTCATAACATATTATTTACCTTTGATACGAACCTAAATGTCATATATGGTGATATAAAATCAAAAAATCTTAACTTTTCATGTCCAAAAGACATATATATGACAAATACTGGTTTTCCAGCCTTATAAATGCACAGAGGTGTAGATAACACGTCCAATATACATGGATATTAGTTATAGAACCTAGCAAACACTATCAATTCCTAACTGCCATCCTGAATGTTTTAGCTAAGTTTCCAAATTTACGTTTGACTATTTAACGCCCGCAATTGTCCAGTTTTCGATCATAATTGCGACGCTCTACCTTCATATTGTCACTGTACAAAACAAATTAGCTTTAAAATGTTTCTTTTTGGTAACAGTCGATACCTCGCGATCAAATGAAACCATTGATTAAGTTTGGCATATATGACTCCAACAACTCACGGAGTGGCTCTTTAAGTAAGTTTGTCACCTATCAATCCGTCAATACTCCCTTGTAGTGAAGACAATGTCGGATCAGCACCGCAAGGGGACTGGAAGTCGGTAAACCTTTTTTTCAAGCCGTCGAATGTTTCTGAAACGACATATCCGGTTAGGTGATTTGCGGTTTAACGCCGCTTTCAAGAGTATTTCACTGCTAGCATTATTGCAGGCAGAAAGCCCGCAACACCCTTGTGGTTATGCATTGCGGTGAAACCTGCGAGCATAGACTGGAACTAGGGAACCATGGGCGGTACTGCACTGAAATTTACGACATACGGTTTAAGATGAATGAATGTAGATCAAATGAAATCACATCAGACCGATCATCAAATGTATATGTGTATAATGTGTTGCCCTTCTACTGAAATGATGATTTTAAGATATATATTTATATTTATGATAATTGTGTTTCTTACCTTTTCCATGGAATTTATTTGAATTTGGACTGTTTACACGAAAAGCTTCATATGCGAAGTGAGATTCAAAATCAATGTATGTCATCTTTCTGAAACTTTGCATGAAAATTACCCACCTACTAAAGTGGTGCCTTTCGATATTTTCAGCACACTGAAAACGGCAATTTACGGAGTTTGGACTCTTACAATTACACCTACCGTTAGATAAAAGGAAAATCGAACCAAAATTATCCAATCAAAGAGCATATTTGCAAGTTGGACGTTGTATACAGGAAACCTAGTTTAATATCGATGTCTTAATTGGGGGGGAGGGGGGTTCTTCATCACGCTAGGGAAATTACATAGCGGTACCCCTCGATTTATTGTAATTCATCCTTTCCACTTCATGATATGAAGGACACACTGTTAGGTCAATTGATTCACCGATCTCGAAGACTGTATTATTATTTGAAATTTTCATAATGAAAGAAATTGTGTTTTGAGACGACCCCTCATTTCAGACCTTACATTGGCGTTCTGGATACAACTTGAAACAGGCCTAATCTTCAAGACAAAAATGAATTTTCTCCTGAAAACTTGAATGTGGGTTCAAGAGCAATGAATAAGGTACAGCAAAAAAGGGAGACTGCGATGAAAAGATCAAGTCAAAACCAGAGATAAAACCGTAAAGATGACAATTTGTTTCCCATGATCAAATTCAAACCTTTGATTTACCAATATCGGAAAGTTGAGTCACACAGTCACATGGCGTGATGGGCGCTACATCAACTTCCAGTTCGCTCAGGGTCACGTTCAACAAAGCGAACCGATCCTCGGAACTCTCGACATGTTCTTCAGTTTCCTGTTCCTTAGCCGCGTTTGGACGGAATAAAGTCAAACTGGAAATAGGTGGCAAAGGGCTGTCGCCATCGTTGATGCCACCGTCTCCACCGTTATTCGTGCCATCGTCCCCGCCGCCGTTACTACCCAAGTCGGTAAAGCTGCTAATTGGTTCGGACATGGTTGGTAAAGTGCCCCCAAAGCTAAATCCCGGAGTCGCTGCTTGATTGCCTCCTCCAAGTGATGGCAGGGGTGGTGGCGCAAAATTAGCTGAATAAATTCAAAGAAAAAACGTGTTGCGGTTATTTGCGTATAGTATGCATTCATAACTTACTGTTCATTGGTTCATTAACATATTTATAACTTATTTGTGTAATATGACATTGTCGAAACGCTATACAGAATACAGGGTAATTACTCTTCTACATTACTTTTACTGGGTAGGCTCAGTAATTACTGTTCTACATTACTTTTACTGGGTAGGCTCAGTAATTACTGTTCTATATTACTTTTACTGGGTAGGCTCAGTAATTACTGTTCTATATTACTTTTACTGGGTAGGCTCAGTAATTACTGTTCTATATTACTTTTACTGGGTAGGCTCAGTAATTACTGTTCTATATTACTTTTACTGGGTAGGCTCAGTAATTACTGTTCTACATTACTTTTACTGGGTAGGCTCAGTAATTACTGTTCTATATTACTTTTACTGGGTAGGCTCGTAAATATATAAATAATATCTCTCTCTTCTTGGAATGAAATAATGAAAGATCTTTACTCATAAGGAAAAGGGAGTCATGGGCTCTGCAGCTCATTAGTTCCAATTTATTACCTCTACGCTTGAAAATGTTACTGCCAAATAATAAGGCATGCTCTTACGTAGTTAAGATAGCAACTTATGAAATAAATTTAGACTGATGAAGTATTTTTTCCCAGCATGTTAGACCTTTTAAGGGTAAGGTAGAGATATCAAATAGGTTTAGGCCTTATTTAATTCCCTTATATCTGTTACAGACTAGAAATTCAACTCATAAAACTACTTCATACACGAAAGCTCCAAACAACATTAAAAGCAGTCCGAAAAATGCTACCCCATCACATAAATCTTTGCACATCCCCTAACAATCCAACCCAATCCCCTTTAGACCAGTAATAACCTTCTATCACCCCCTCCCTATCCATTCTTATATTTGATTTTCGAGATTGAAATTTATGTTCTATTCCATCCCAAGGCTCTAGACTCCGTGTGTCATATGCGCATCTGGTGTACAATAAACAACAGTACAGAATAACCTACAAAGCTTTGGTTCTGACCTCGAATGTCCATAAGGTCACGATGAGGTCAGTGTTTGGTTACATCATATGATACAGATATTAACACCATGTAAGTGCACAAGAATACAATATATCTTTTATATTTTCCATGCTGCAGACATTGAATTGTGCTTATTTGAAAGCTCATGGACATCGTTTGATTACATTCAGCACCATAGCATAGCCATACACAAGATTAATATTACTCAAAAGACTTAATACTCAAGGGTTTGATCCTATAGTTGCAGGTTTGGGTGCAGAAATTTGGAAGAATACGAAAATGATAAAATTACGGACGACGTGCAACGGGCCATGCCGTTAGTATATCTCTCCACTTATGGCGTTCATAAAGAAATGATTTCTGAACACAATATTCCTTATGCAGTCACATCACCCTGTGGCCCCTTTACTGAAATAAACCTCTCTCTCTCTCTCTCTCTCTCTCTCTCTCTCTCTCTCTCTCTCTCTCTCTCTCTCTCTCTCTCTCTCTCTCTCTCTCTCTCTCTCTCTCTCTCACAAAGTTTCGGGTTTCCGAAGAAGCAATGAAGCATTGATAAAACAGTGTTAACATAAAAAATCAATTTGTTGTTGTAATCAAAATCATCTATCAGTCTTAGGTTGTAATGGTAACTTTCAAGATCCATTATATGTATGATATAATTGCATACTTATAAATACATATACTCACCGCCTGGCATGGGAAAGGCAAGAATTTGCTGGGCCCCAAATATGATGAACACACAAGTAGATACACCATACATGATTCTCACAGTGGCCGTTACACTGAGGTAATGTTTTAGACTGATGACCAGTCCAAGGTTAAATCTTTAATGTACATTAACAGATTTCAACACCGAAATATCAAAACCTTTTATGGCCACGCCTACTTTCCCTAGAATCATTGGACTCGCCCAAATTGACGCATAGAAGTATTGAACCACGCCCATTTTCAATGCCACACCTTCTTTCTTGAAATAAAACAGAGGGTGGGCTTCTAGTGATTTAGCATGATAGACATCTTCACATGAACTTTGTCTAATCTGATTTTGGTTCAATCGTGATAGAAATAGAAAACGGAATATAGATTGTTCTTGATAAGTGACAGGAGGTACCCAATGGTCATGCAAATTGGTCACGTTTTGTCGTGTAAGTATCATGCGTCCCATCTTAGATTTGAAAGATTATATGAGGCTCGAGTTTGTATCTACGTTTGCATGTCGACGTGCATAATTTCGAATACACCAATCGTCCCCTGGTAATCGCATATCCAAGGCTATTAACACCAACCTAAAAAAACATGGTATTGTCTTGCAGCTAGTTCTGCGATGATGTTTCTAGGTATTGTACACATATTGAAACTAAAACACGTTGCAAGGTCGATCAGAAATTTAATCTATAATTTTTATCCAGCATGACTTGTCTTTCCCTTACATGAAATCTTCGATATGTATAAGAGATTGGTATCTACAGTAAGGAATAAAATTGTGAAAAATTTGATTTTTATAGTAAAATGTAACTTGAATAAAGAATTTATAGAAATAAGAAGCAATGTGAAGTGTATGGTATGACCATAGGTAGAATCATATTTCCATGAATACAGAACGGATCTGTATTTACTGAATAACCATCAGGATGTTTAATTCCCTTAATCCATAATGCTTTAACGGATATTGAATTGCGATATTGCAAAATCCCTTCACGTTTAGTTGCACTTTTCATGTTAATCTGTGGTAGTCTTTTAAATAAGTGATTGGAAACAAAGGAAAATGGGCATATTATACAACCTGAGTGTATAGCCCGTGTAACCGCTCTAGAGAAGAGAGGTGCCCAATTCACATTCCCAAAGCATTTACTCTGGAGAGTAGGACAAAGAAACACAAGGCATCCCTGTCAGACTACCTAACCAAAATGTAAATTGTTACGTTCATTGTTGTATTTTTATAAGATGTGATGGACCCCTTGTGAAATAAAGATGATATTTATATCATAAATGTTTTAATTGTTCATTTGGAAGTGACAATTTGTGATATTTCCCTATGTATGAAAAGTATCTTAATTCTATCATATGTCTAGGTCAACATGAAAATGGTAACATTGACCAATCCGACACTCTGTCTAAACCGACATTTTTCTCCGGTCGCTTTAGACAGAAGTTAAATGAATTTACTTAAAATTGAATAATTTCTTTGAATTCAGATAAAGACTAAATAAAATTATTTCCTGGAAGTCTTGAAAAAATGTTCAACATTTTACTAATTTAATTGTATCATTTTAGAAATGCAATTGTGAATCTACAAGAACGTCCGATTTGTAAGTGTCGTTAGCAGTGAAACAATGTTCAACCTTGTTCTGAACTTGTCTACATACGTATGTTGAAAACTTACAAGAAAAACGATATCCATCTTGTGATACGAAACATGTGTGTCTGACAACTGAACAGCATCAAGGCCTCTCCTCTTTTCATCTTCCACTTAAGATATAATGTAAGGTTAAAGTAACACTGAGAAAGTTTTTATCATTCCTGTTTGGTTTTGATATTTGTTCTAAATATCATAATAACTATGCCGATTTAAGTTCAATTATCCCAATGGACTTGCATTTTCATCCCTAAGTGCCCAATATATGAACAAATGTAGAGATCAATGTAATAATACTAACGGCTATAAATATGTTCAGAAGACGAAACAAGAGGTCAGATTTGAAAAATTACGTTTGGCATATTGGAGAGCACAGGCTGCCACACATTCTTTTTTTTTGTGGTTTTATCAAAAAAATAGAGCCATTTTCTTTGTTCTTCGTCGTGTTTTCCATGCCGATTGTCACAAAGGTTGAAAACTTAGTTTCAAATGATAATCAATTGTCCATGTATAGTTGATGTGATGATTCTATAGCAAAACTTAACATGAGACCTACAAAGCCCATGCCACAAACTCATCTTTCCCAAGGTCTGCTGAGCTTGAATCACGACTTAAAGAGCCACTCCGTGATTTTCATTACATGTTATTTTTTTATACGAACCTAAATGTCATGTGTGTGATATAAAATCAAACATCTTAACTTTTCATGTCCAAAAGACTTATATATGACAAGTACTGGTTTTACATGAAAACCTAAAAACAGCCTTATAAATGCACAAAGGTGTAGATATCACGTCAAATATACATGGTTACTAGTAATATAACCTAACAAACGCTATCAACTCCTAACTGCCCTCCTGGCTGTTTTAGATAAGTCTCCAAAATTACGTTTGACTATTTGACGCGCGTCACTGTCCGGTTTTCGATCATAATTGCGATGTTCTACCTTCATATTTGTCACTGTAAAAAAACAATAAGCTTTAAAATGTGTCTTTTTGGTAACAGTTAATACTTCGCGATCAACGACACCAATGATTAAGTTTGGCATATTGATTCCAACAACTCACGGAGTGGCTCTTTAAACCTTCACACTGTCACGTAGATGAAACTTGCTTAACGGCAATTTCAGGGACAGTCAGTCCTTTTTTTAAAAATGTCATTGACAAGGTTCGTCTATTTGACTGAAAGAACTTAATCAAATCCTTTAATAACTACCCTGTTTCAAAACTCATTTGACCCTACTATTATGAAAGGGTGATGATTTAGGGTTGGCGTTTGTTTTTCGAAACCCAAATAATATGTTCAACATTTTTTTAAAGCTTGAAATGAAAGTTTTGGATTTTTCTCTATGTGAATATTTTAATAGGTGAATATCTACACCCCGTTTCATTCAAGCCTTCATTCAGTGCGTCCGTCCAAGAACTTTGTTAGGAGCATATTTCCTAACAATACATGCAAACTTCACCAAACTTCGTACGTAGATCAGTCATGATACCTAGATGTGCCTTTTGAGGATAAAACCTGCAAATTTATTTCAAATGTTTGTTTCGATGGAAACATGAATAAAACTGTGACTGTCATTTAATGTAGAGTTTATCTATTTTATTGTACATGAGAGCTACATCAAACTTAATACATTTGTCAACCATTGTCCCTAGATGTGCCTTTTAGGGTGGGATTCATATTCTAATTTTAGTTTTTCATGGAAACATGACTAAACAGTGACTACACGACAATGACATTTTTTCTGGAGTATATCTCCCAAACTTTAAAAGATATCTACACCAAACTTGATACACATCAATCATCATCCCTTTTGGTGACTTTTGAGGTCGAACCTAAGAAAACAAACAATGATATTTCATTATGATACCTCTCTCAAAACAAAACAAGTGTTTGCCACTAGCATGGCAATGTCCCCCGCCGTTGAGATATTTGGCATAATGAATATTATCGCGTTAACAATGTATTACAGTGGTCAAAGTGTCATGGTGACCATGAAAATAAGGTCAAGGTCATCAAAGTCGACTGGCGTCTGAGTCTTCCGCCATTGAAAGCTGTCAACAAATATGAACACTAGGTGCACGTTAACAATGTATTAGAAATTGGTCAAAGTGTCGTAGTGACCTTGAAAATGACGTCAAGGTCACCAAAGTCGACTGGCATTTTAATCTTCCTCCATTGAAAGCGGTCACCAAATATTAACACTCTAGGTGCTAAGCTTCACGAATTTGTCGTTGTGACCTTGAAAATGACGTCAAGGTCACCAAAGTCAACTGGCGTCTGAGTCTTACTCCATTGAAGGCTGTCACCAAATATGAACACTCTAGGTGCTAAGCTTCATGAGTTATCGCGTTAACAAGAATCCGGACTTACGTGGTGAAGTGGTGACCTTGAAAATAACGTCAAGGTCACCAAAGTCGACTGGCGTCTGAGTCTTCCTCCATTGAAAGCTATCACCAAATATGACCAGTCTAGGTGCTAAGCTTAACAAGTTATCGCTATAACAAGAATCCAGACAGACGTAGCGTCGTGGTGACCTTGAAAATGATGTCAAGGTCACCAAAGTCGACTGCCATCTTAGTCTTCCTCCATTGAAAGCTGTCACCAAATATGAACACTTTAGGTGCTAAGCTTCACGAGTTTGTCGTTGTGACCTTGAAAATGACGTCAAGGTCACCAAAGTCAACTGGCGTCTGAGTCTTACTCCATTGAAGGCTGTCACCAAATATGAACACTCTAGGTGCTAGGCTTCATGAGTTATCGCGTTAACAAGAATCCGGATGTACGTACGTACGTACGGACAGACGCCGCTGAATTCATAGTCCCCCGTTCCACGTTGCGGCGGGGGACAAAAACAACATCTAAATGGCTGAATGTTGCTTTCTTCCAGATTTTGGTTACAATATTTTTATTTTGAAGAATAATTTTTTAAAAATACAACAGTACAAAACGCCTCTTAAAATGGAATAATCCGGGATTAATCCGCTGCATTTCTGAGCCGAGTACTTCTTCCCACGCATGGCTTAACCTGCGCCTGCCCCAACGAGTGGCTAACTGCCCCAACGAGTGGCTAATTTAGGCTTCTCCCCTACTTTTTTGTGGTTGTCGTCCAGGCTGTTTCGACGGAATTTGATAGACCAATGAAAAATCTTTACCCCAAAGAAGAAATTATTAAACTGCACTCAAAGTCGAATTACGACGGCTTAGCCGCAGGGTTGAAATGGCGGGAAGGTTGAAATTAGAGTGTGATGGGGACTGATGCAACTTAAAACCATGCCGCAGGAGTTGCTCCGAGTACTGATCAATCCATCAATCATTACTCACTCAGAAACCAAACAAAAAGCGTTATGCTGGGTGAGATTAGTTGGGGTATAACGCCGCTTTTAAGAATAGTTTACTTATATCACGGTGTTATTGTAGGGAGAGTCCGCAACGCCATCACGGCTATGCATTGCGGTGAAACCTATGAGCATCGGCTGGATTCAGCGAATCATGGGTGGTACTTCGCTGAAATTCAGTGTAGCAGTGCACCCAAGCCTGAATGCCTGTAGAACAGTTCTCTACTGTAGACAAAGTTGCCGACCCCCTCACGGGTTTCGAAACATCGACCTCTTGATCCGAAGACTAACTCGCCAATGACTGCACTTTCCTGCCCCCGGTTATGCTGGGCGTAGCTCTAAAATAAACAGTAACCAGTGTGGTTTAAATCAGCAAGTGACTGATCACTGGCACTTTTTAAAGAGAACACTTTCATCGATTATTGGTAAGAGTTTGAATTTCTTTAGTTTTTAGAATACACTTTCCAAAACATTAAATATTGAGCGGCTTATCAAAATATCAAAACTTTCCCACAGCTTTTTCACCTAGTTACTGATTGGCTGGATGGCTTGAGTGCAAAGGTCACTTGACATGAGCCCCATGGAGCAGTACTGGGATCACAATCGTGTTAGGAAACACTGATTTCAATAAGATTGTACTCCTGCCTATCTTCAAGACAAGTTAAGATTGAGCTCTTATAGTGTTGCCTGAAGGGATTATTTTTATGAACTCATTTTAATTTTTGAAGGAGGTATCATGATGGTCACCACAAAAGAATCTATTTTGCAGATAAAGGTTATTAAACAAACTGCAAAGATCAAGCTAGACAATCAAGCCGAGTTTTGCCCTTGCATTAGGAGACTGCGTTTATAGGTCAAACAACGTTGTTGAGGAGCAATAATTCCATCAGATAGTTAATAGACTTCCGCTTTTCGCAATTAGTAATGTTTAAATGTTCTTCATTAGAGAGAAAGACAGACAATTCATCATATTAATAATTTTATTATTGTGACAGTGTATGAATATGTACAATGAATTTCATACAGGATTCTCATGATAAAACAATAAGCACTTTTGTCTCATGATTTTTTCAAGAAATATAAACAGATCATAATGGATGAAATCGTTTCATACAACAAATCTAATTCAAAGATACTTCCACAATATGTTGGTGATTTAATCAAAGTACTTGATGAAGTGGTTAAACATACTGAAGCAAACAAAAATGAGCACGATCTTATTCACATCTAAATGTGATGGTACAGAAACATTTGAAGACATTATTTCATGACATTGTCAACTATGTGACAAAGAATACAACTGCATTGAAAAATCATATCTGTCCCTTGTGTTATTTTCTCATTTACTTTTATTTCAGATACATGAAAGAGTGTTTTTAAATTCTAAAGAAATCAAATAACAGGATATGCCAGGGCAACTATCCCCTTTTCAGAAGTTTTAGTAAATATTTTACAAATATCACTGATCAAAAACACTGACTTAGTACTTATGAGTACCTAATGAAGAGGGCTCAATCTTTAGTTATTTTATTCATTTGCCCACTTTCATAAAAACATCCTTTCTTATCGCTATGAATGTCCTTGATAACTTCAATGAATGAACAGGAAGCCTTAATTTCCGGTATTCTTTCGATATGAAACACTTTTCCTCCATGGACACCTCTCTAGTCACTATCACTGTCCTCACTGCCACTGACGCCCTCCCTCACGTGGATGGAGAACTTGTACTCCTGGTCGCAGCCCATGTAGGCGTCGCTCATGAAGAAGATGACGTAGTTGTAGTGGCCCAGGGACGGCGCCACAAAGTCCAGCTTCACTTTGGCCTTCTGCTGCAGTGTGAGGCGCTTGATGGACAGGAGGGAGTTGTTCTTGGGGTCCCCTATCACCACCCACCATCCTTCCTCCCTCTTCTGTAAATACAATTAGAAACCGAGTTAATAAGAGGTTATTTAATAGCCTTAGTCACAAAGTTTAGACCAGTTGTGTTGTGAATAAGTCTATCTGCAATAGTACTGATTCCTGTATTTTTTGTTGGAGTCAAGTACATTGTGAGATGCAAACCCTGTCACGGTCAGACGACATCCCAAGCAATGACTACAAACAGCTTACAACCAACCAGTCAATGTTGACACCCAAAATATATAACTACAGTTAGCATGAACTATTTACTATCTTTATGGCATGTATTTCTCATCATACACTCGTACAAAATGTGATAGGAATTACCAAAGAGACAATGGTTAGGTTAGAAATGTATAGATGACTAACCTGAGGAAAGAACGGAGCTATGACTGGTCCGGCCACCTCGTCTTCTCTCTCCAGAGTAACGATCACATTCACTGTGGAACCACTGCAATATGGACGACATGCATTCTGATTAGAACAGCTCATTTGTACAACTTTTCTTTGAGATCTTCAAATTTGTGGATAAAGATAAAGATCTTGAACATGTTACCGATCGCTGTGGAGAAGTGATCTTGATGATTTTCCTGATCTTTGTGTCTCTAGATTTATCACAAAGGATCGCACCTGTGTATCTGGTCCTTTTCCTGCACCTCGTACGTCAGCTCGATGTTCGGGTAGCGGTTACAGAAGCGAGCAACATCGGCCATCTCTGTTGGCGACAGTTTCAGCAGCGTGGTTCGGTCTTCGTCTTCCATTTCCATCACATCAAATATAGTCTCGATGTTCTGTGGAATAACATAAGGGTCACTGAAGACTTTACATTTGGAAACGCCCTTATGAGTATCTTCTGTAATTGTGATAAGGGGGAGATTGATTTGAGTTCAGCTCTGATTGTATGGCGATAGGAACAACTAACCTGGAGCACCTAGGTTCAACAAAAATGTGTTTAGCGAATAACAAGTTCACATTTCCATACAAAAGCCACTGAGGTATGCTTTTAGCAATACTGGTTTAACATTTGATTTTGTCCTTGTTAATTTTGAACTGATATACAAATTTGTTAAAGGTTTGCTACTCCTGAACTTTCCTAAAATTTTAATATTTAATTTTATTGGTTGCCATGGTTAAGAATTCCCAGAGGAATTTATGGTTCAAAAACAATGTTTCAGATAAGGAAATACTCTATTTACAATAAATGTGGCCTATCTTAAGAGCCATATTGGAGAAGTACTGTACAATACTGACCGTGGCCTGACACGCCTTAATGATCTCTGGAGTGAAGTGGGGGAGCTGTTTGAGATAGGAGTCCTTGCCCCACATAGCTTGTGTCACCATCTGCGCTAGCTCCATGGCTGCCAGGGCGGGACTCAGCCAACCGTTACTACTCAACACATCCACACACGCCTGGATCAGTCGCACAGCCTGCCGAGAGAGGTACAGTACGTATACATGACAAAACACTTGAATTGAGGCAAATGAAGGAGGCACAAAAAGAAAGGTTTTGTACTATCATGTAAGAAGATTTTACAATTATACACTAGTGTTTGGAATAGTCTACCTATTCTCAAAACCCTTGCAATAAGTTAGAATGTTAAGGGTAAATTATTTTTGAGTAAGTGAATAAATGATAAAAAAATTTCTACATTACTTGTTTGTTATTTTAAAGGTTTGTCCATTCAAAACAAGCTGTAACAGGAAGTAAAATAATACTTTAAATACATTTGTTAAACTACAATGTCAAGGAATTTCAGAATAGCTTCTAAGTTCTTCAAACAACTGCGAGATCTGTAAATTCCCCAATGTTAACAGCTGCTTTGACTTAGTGTTAAATGGCTAATATGCGTTGTAAAGGATAAATATATAGTGTTTCAACCAGGATTCAAACTTGGGCCTTTGTTGCGAGAGGTCAGAATGCTAAACTCACAATGTAAAACAAGAATTTTGGCAGGTGGGGTTCAGATATATGACATGGCATCTCACATTACTATTGTTAAACCCCTTTCCCAAACAACCACTCCGTCTCCTGGATCCTCCACTTCTCCATTAGTTGATATAAGCAAGGTTTATATTCCACATAGACACGTACCTTGCTGAGGATGTCCTCTGTGTCAGACTGCAGCTCAGCAGACAGCTGCATACGAGACAGGTGAGCTTGGAGCAGCAGGTTCGTCTTCAGGTGGGGGTCGTTGAACTTGGGGTTCGTCGGCTTGTTTGGTAGACGGGTCGCGAGCTGAAATATCATTGGCACATTGATGATTGGAGGTACTACTTCTCTGGTGTTGATCTGCTCTCTTTACAGACATAACTTTCATAAAAAGTGTTGATCTGTTAGAAATATGACCTGTCTGTATTAGTATCTTCACCCTCTCAACATCTAGTAATTTATTTTCTTATGTTGATCTGTTACAAATCAATTTATTGATATCAGCTACTAACTTGTCCAAACATTCTGTCAGTGTCAAATTTGTTGCTTGTTGACCAGGGCCTAGATTTTCGAAGCTCTCTTAGCACTAAGATAGTCGTAAGCCTATGTTAATGCATGGTACTTATGAGAATCTTAGTGCTAAGAGAGCTTCGAAAATCTAGGCCCTGGTCAACAAGCAACAAATAATCAAAATGTTTGATTGATTATAATTGCTGTATTTTAGATAATGAGTATAATTATAAAACAGTAGCTTGTTTTCTAGTACAAATTAAACCTGTTTGTGATACTTTTTCCCGAAAAGCCTTATGTTAAACACATATAGTATAAAAAATGTAACAACAGACCTGTTTGAGAACACTATGTTCCCCGTGTCTGATTGGGATATTCTCGTTCTCTGCTGCGTTGGAGATGATTTCGATGAGACCCTTGATCTTTGTCTTGTTGTTAAGCGACATGCTGAACAACTCTGGAATCAAGCAGATCATAGGAGAGGTTAGTCAAAGAACCCAACACAATAACTTAACAAACAGAGGACAAAGGCTTACAAAAACTATATGAATCACGAAATATCAAACAATTCATAGACTCTTCACAGCAACTTTCAGGTTCATAACTGTCTTTGTTTCAGTCTTTGTTAAAATTATTGATAAGTGCTAAATAATTGCTCAATTTTCACTGCATCTTGAATTTCAATTTCACAAAGGGCTCAGGGCTCTCATAGGCTATTTAGAGCATCGATATTGACAATATGGCTGTTGTGTAATTGACTACTTCCACATCGAATAGAGAACAAGTTCTATGAATTTACAATTTCTTTATCATAACTTTCACATCATTGATACACTTTGATTTTAATCGTTTGTCTGACGTACCAATAGTAGTGTAGTTGATGTAGTAGTAAGCTGCAATCATCCCCAAGTTGAGAGGGGCTACATCCATCTCGTCCTCTACACTGATACACTGCAAACAAAACAGTCTCATCAACATTAATTGATGTATTCTTGATTTTAGACAAGGAATCTATGAGACAGATCCAAAATCAGGACATGGTCATAATGAGTGAGTGAGTGAGTTATTGTTTAACGCCGCTTGGGCAATATTTCAGCCATTAGCGGCGTTGGTCATAATGAAAAATGTCAAGTTTCTCTGATGAATCAAAAGGATGATAACGTCTATGGAGTCTTCTTTCCATACACTTTTCTCTAACATTCCGATCCCTAATAGAAATTTTCATTTGTGCTATAACTGTTTTCATTAATGTTCAATTTGGTAAAGAAAAAATGAGAAATACTTATCATATTCTGGTTATAGCAGATTGCAACCAATTCTTAATATATGTAAGTACTTTGGATATTGCCTATATATCACCTGCATGTCAAGTCAGATTGTACATCCTTTTAAAGTCTGTGGCTTGAAATAAAGGCGACTACAAGTTGCTGTTTCGTAAAAGGAACCCTGACCATAAGATGTAAAGTAAGCTTGCTAACTACCGCACTATAGTGCCCTTCATGTCAAGAGAACTCAAGCCTCACCTTGGACTGCTCCAGGTCGCTGATAGTGTTCTCCACCAGTTCCGACAGGTGATCGGACAGGTGACGATGTGACACACCTACAACAGGTGATATATATATATGTAAATAGATGGGCAATAACCACTTACAATTAGGGTAGGTGCAGTGACCTTACTATCTGATTACACTGTCAGTCAGGCATATTTCATTCCATCTTTCACAGAACAAGGATAAAAAATTTTTTTTAATAAATTCATGGATGACAACTTTTTGAATAAATTCATGAATGACTCTTTTTGAAGCTGATTTGCTTACACAGCTAAAAGAAATGTATTGATGACAATCTTTTGATGTTAGTTACAATCGCAGAGGTCAAATAATCTCAGATGACTCTTTATTCTACTTGTACTACAAAAAAACAATTAAATGACTAGCGACTGTATGCCTAGAAGGAGTAACACACCCTGGAGATTGTAGTAGTTGGGGTTCTGAGTCATGCGACGGTAGATGAACGTCCAGGTAAGATAGTCGACCGCGTCCTGTTTGTTCTCTATAGTCTTCGTCACCACCTCTGCGTTGAAGTGGTCGTGTAGACAGTGGTCCAAGTGGCTCTGTAGATAGATATGATAGAGTAAATACTAGCAGCACATTGTTTTATGGTCCTGAGACTATAAAAGTCAGCCACAATGGCCTAGCTTTCTGAATTGGTGACCAGCTCAACGGCTGGACAAACAGGAGTTTCCCAGTCCAATACTGAGACATCAGGTTCAACTTGTGTCTCGTCTTACATAATTACATAATTCCATACTACATAATTCTTACATAATTCCTAATTACACCAAAAGAGAACTTGGGTCCAAGACCTTAGACATGTGTCAACAAATGCAATTGCAAAAGGTATATAAAGCAATAATTGTTAAGCCTCTAATTATAACCATCAATTATGATATCAAATAACTTTTCTTCCATTGAAGGGATTCAAAGTAGTATCCAGCTCTGCTTGATCCTACTGATAACAAATATATCTCACCTCAACTGGCAATGGCTCATACAGGAACTTCTTGAAGAACTCTTTCTTGGAACTCTGACACATGATCAATGCTTTACCTGCAATCAAAGATATAAAAACATTTTACAATTTCCATTTAAACAGGTTTGCAATCAGAAACAATGATGACTTACTGACTAAAGCCAAATTACCTTCTTTATCAGACAGAGGTCTGTTAGCTCGCCCAACGACTTGAAGCACATCGGTCACAGGGTAGTCCTCATACCTAAAAAATAAACAACATTTACAAATCATTATGTAAATTATCTTCAAATTTTAACTTTATGAAATGAAATCTTACAAATGAAGATAATATAAAACTTGTCCCATCTTAGTAATGTGTGCACATTTATTTTTGAAAGGCAGAAATCATAATCGGTAAGTAGAAGTGCCATTATAAACACATCTATTTAAATCTGAAAATACAAGCTCCGCAGTCAATGTTGGAAAATGGTGTACCGGGTAATAATATTGTTTATGGTTAAAAAAATGTTAATTTTCCATATCATCAAGGAAAAGTTAAAACAATTGAAATTGTCAACCTAAAATTAAGGAGGCCTGTTGTCAAGGATAATGAGGGTTTTATAATGATAGACATCAACCCTCTAAGCTAACTTTATCTAACACAACCTTATAATGATTATTCATTAACCAGCAGCGCGAGTAATTACAATAACATTTTACTAACGAGTGAGTCTTTCCGTCATAGTACTGGGAATCCATGACGACAGTGAGATGAGCGGACATGTTCATGCCCCAGGCCAGATTGCGGGAAGCTACAACCACCTGGATGGCTCCACTGTTGAAGAGTTGCTCGACCACTTTTCTCTCCATCTCATTCAAGCCCTCGTGGAGGTACGCGACGCCATTAGAGAGGGTTTCTTTCAGTGTCTGCAACATGAGCAGATATTGATACTTCTTCATCCACATAATTTGTACTGATTATGTATTTTGTATATGTAAAAACTCGAACAAACCTGTAGAGGTTTCAGATTCTTTGAAGAGGATCCTCCTTGGGGTACTTACTGCATAAAAATCTGTATTTTTTGCTATATGACAGGTTGTGACTATTTTTTAAAATAAAAAATATACAAAAAACCACTAAAACGTGTTTTTGTACATTTCACCACCCTAACAGGGCCCCCTACCCTGGCGATAACCGTTCCGCCAGGGCCGGTAACTCTATTAGCAAACCACTTATCAATCCAGCATAGCCAGACAGAATAAGGGGAGGTGGGTGGCCGTACCCCAAGGAGGATCCTCTTCAAAGAATCTGAAACCTCTACAGGTTTGTTCGATTCTTTTTCAGAAGGGATCCTCCTTGGGGTACTTACTGCATAAAACAGACTCCCAAAGAAGAGTCCTTGGGAGTGGAATTCTGTCTTAACTAAGAGCTAAAGAAGCTCTAAAATCATGTACTCACCAGAGACTTGTTCGCCGTACCAACAGGACCGGCGTCTCGCTCACCCCTGGGGCACTTACGTCAGGGCTAAAACGCCTTGTTGTAAGCCAAACTACCCTCCCCCCCCCTTTTTTGCAAAGGAAGATAGGAAGGTCTTAGGCAAAAAGTAATCGTTATCCCACACAGAGAAGTCACCCCCCCGGTTGACTTCAGCTAGGGTCCGATAAAACAGTGAGTTAGTGGGTTAGTGTGTGCTCCCGCTAACTTTAACATAAAATCAGTGACACCTCGATCAAAAAGCTCAATCAGCTAGAGGGTATCTGACTCTGTCCACTGGAGAGAACCGACTGACCAAACCGAGCGCGCTCGCTAGAGTGCTTGTCTAGTTGGTAGTGTCTGATGAACGTGCTCGGCCGGCTCCAAATAGCGGCGGAGCAGATCTCTTCAATGGGCAGAGCCGCAGCATAAGCCTTAGAGGTTGCTACCGCCCTAACCGAATGAGCTTTCAAACCTTCTGGGGGCTGCAGCCCCTTATGAACATAGCTCAAATATATTGCGGATACTATCCATCGAGATATGGTCTGCTTAGATGCTGGAAGGCCGGCCTTATTGCCGCCGTAACAGCAAAACAATTGCTTATCCTTACGGATCTCTTTAGTACGCTTGACGTACATTTTGAGGGTGCGACGCACATCAAGGATGTGGGGTTGCGTCGACCTCGCCCCTGACGTCGCCGCTTGCGTCAATGCAGGCAGCTCGATCGGAGCTGAGACATGAAAAGAATGATCGACTTTTGGTCGGTATGAGTCCGGCAGTCTGATGCTGACTCTGTCCGTATGAAAGACAGTCAGCTCGGGATCGGCCGACATCGCATGGATATCGCCTACCCGCCTGCCAGACGTGACCGCCACCAAAAAAGCCGTCTTCCATGTCAAAAGTTGCATCGACAAGGTCTTCAGGTCCCGAAACGTCGGGCCTGACAACCAGTCTAGAACGAACTTAAGTTCCCATGAAGGGCTGATCCTCCGCAAAGGCGGACGGATCCTGTCCACACCTGCTAAGAAACGCTGAACCAATGGATGACTACCCAGCAGGGCGCCATCCACAGGCACGTGGAAAGCCGAAATGGCCGTAGAGTAACCCCTCACCGTAGATGCGGCCAAGCCGTCATCCAATCGGGACTGAAGGAACTCAAGGACTGGTACTAGACCCGCAGAAAAGGGATCGAGTAACCCCCTATTTCCACACCAGCGCGCATAACAGGCCCATCTATCCTCGTACTGAGTGTTCGTGGAATCCCTCCGCGAAGCCAGTATTGTGTCTGCAACTCGTGCAGGAATACCGCTCTCCTGGAGGCGACTCCTGACAGAGGCCAAACCACCCACTGAATTCTGGGATTCGGGGGTGGCGCTCCCTCCTGCATGAGAAGGTCCGGCCTCCCCGACAATAGTACAGGAGGTCGAACGAGAAATCTGAGCAGTAACGGAAACCAACTCTGCGCTGTCCACAGAGGTGCCATGAGCACCAATAGGACAGGCTGTTGGCTGGCTACCTGCGACAGAACCCTGGGTATCAAAGGTATCGGTGGGAAAGCCCACAGCACCCTTCCCCCCCAGTCTATCGCGAAGGCATCGTGAGCCAGAGCTGCTAGATCTGGGATCCTGGAGCAATACACAGGCGTCTGTTTGTTCACTGACGACGCAAACAGATCCACCTGGAACGACCCGTACAACTGGGAGATAGTGTCGAATATCCCCCGGTGGAGCATCCACTCGTGTGGAGCCAGCATGCGACGTGACAATGCATCGGCTCGGATATTGTCCACGCCCGGGAGATACACCGGTATCACCTGAATGCTGCACCGGTCGCACCAGAGTAGGAACTGCCACGCCTCCTCTAGGAGAGTAGGTGACACTGTTCCTCCCTGCTTCAGGATGTATGACATGGCGGTCTGGTTGTCCATCTCTAGGCGGACCACCTGACCCCGAAGGTACGGCAGGAACCGGCTGAAGACATTCCTGACCGCCCTCAGTTCCAACACATTTATGTGCCATCGGGATTCGTCCAGAGACCACAGGCCCGAGGCTGAGTGATCTCCCAGGACTCCCCCCCAGCCTGAGAGAGAAGCGTCTGTTTGCACTGTGGCTGTCACACGAGGCTTTTCCAAGGGAAGACCCCTGGCCAAGTTGTCCTCGGACTGCCACCATTCCAGATGAGTGGGAAGCCACTCTGGAATAGTCACCGGCTTCTCTAGACTCTCGGCATGCGACCACAGCCCCGCTAGAGCCTGCTGTATCGGTCGCATCCTCAACCGAGCCCTCCAGACCACATCGACTGTAGCTGCCATGTGCCCCAGCAGCCTTAGCCACATACGTGCCGGGTGCGTCGGGGTTTGGAGAAAAAACGTCGTGGTCTGGCAGACTTTGGCCACACGGTTTGGAGCCAGGGAAACCACCCCTGCTCCCGTGTTGAACCTGGCCCCCAAGAAAACCAGGTCCTGCACTGCTGTGAGGTCCGATTTCCTGAGGTTGATTATCCACCCCAGCCTTTCCAGAATCCTGCGAATGGCTTGTGTGGCTTCCTGATTCTCCTGGCAACTCAAGGCCCTGATCAACCAGTCGTCCAGGTACGGGTGACAGACCCTGCCCTGCGACCTGGCCACCTGTGCCGGAATCAGCATCAGTTTGGTGAACACCCTTGGCGCCGTAGCGATGCCGAAGGGGAGCACACGAAACTGGTAACAAACCCCGTCGAAAGCAAACCTGAGGTATTGCCTGAACTGGGGGTGCATGGGTACGTGGAGATAGGCATCTTTGAGGTCGATAGACGAGAGCCAATCCCCCACTTCTACCGATGATATCACAGATCTCAGAGTTTCCATCTTGAACGACGGTATCTCCAACATCTTGTTGAGACCTTTCAAGTTCAGTATGGGCCGGAAGCCTCCGTCCTTCTTGGTTACCAGGAAGTATGTCGAGTAAAACCCGCTTTCTTCCTGGCCCTCCGGAACAATCTCTACGGCCGCTTTGTCGAGCAGAGCTACGACTTCGGCGCGAAGAACTTCCGCCTTCTCCGGGGAGGATGGCACCGGGGTGCGCCTCACTCCGGTAAAAGAAGGTGGCCCAATCTTCCAGCGAGGCAAATGTCCGTCCCTGAGCGTGGACAGGACCCAGGGGTTGGACGTGGCCTCTTCCCATTCCGAGAGGAACCGGGACAGCCTGCCTCCTACTGGTACCTGCGGGAGAAGGCAAGAGACGCTCGACTCTGGCGGCACTCCGGCCCCCTGTCGAGACGTCAGCAAGATAGGAACATGGGGGATTAGGTGCCCTGGTTGGGGCCCCTGCTCCCCCGAAAAGGCTGCTGCTGGCCCTTGGCCTGCAGCTTGCCCTTGGCCTTGCCCTTCTTGCCTTTCCCCTTCCCCTGGTACTGACCCCCACCACCTCCGCCAAGCGGCAGCTGCCACTTGGCAAAGGTCTTGGCAGGCGGTCCAGTGTGGAGGTCAGCCAGAGGGGAGGACTTTCGCTTCCCAGCGTTGCCAAGGCCGCCTTTGACGCCCTTGACCCGTGCCAGCTGGTCAGCGGTGTCCTTAATGACCGTCGCAGCCCCCGGGAACAAGGTGGAACCGAGTTCGTAAGGGAGTGCGAGCAGTACATTCTGTGTTGACTGCGGCAGCTCCGAATGGTGCAACCACAGTCTGCGCAGCCCCATCACTGCACACATCACCTGGCTGGCCGCGCTCCTAATAGCGTCGCCAGACAGATGACTACCTACCTCCGCCAATTGCCTATGGAGCATAGCTGGAACGCTACGCTCCTTCACTTCCCCAAGAGACTTAGCCTGGAGAGACCCCAGGTAAGCCCCATGGACAGCCACGCGCAACTGCTGACAGCCGTTCCTGTAGCTCTCCTCAAAAGAGCGGAACAGCTGCCTAAGCAGCGACTCGTTAGCCTTGAAGGGAGGCACGCGCCTGCCCCGGGCCCCCAAGGAGTCCGGGTTGACGGAGGCCAACACATCAGGGTCTGGCGACGGCACATCAAACAAACCCGCCTCCCCCAACGGATACCTCTTATGAAGCCCCGGCAAGTCGAAGCGCGAACGGGTACCCGAAAGGAGAGGGGAAATGAAATCAGCCGCCACCGAATCCAGAATGCGGAGACGCACCTGGGGGGCCTTCCGCTGAGCGAAAGCTCCCCCCGGTAGCCGAAACCCCGATTCGTCTGCCTCCTTCTCAGGAACGACGACCTGAGGAAAGGCCTCTGCGAATTTCTCGCGGACCTCCCTCAGCGCCGTGGAAAACGGTAGGTCAGACGGGTCGTCATTCCCATCCCCCTCGACCTCCATCTCCCCTTCCGACCTCTCCCCCGACACCTCGGAGCCCTCCGTGGAGGACAAGGTGTCAGCGGGAGCGATCGGAACGGCAGACGAAGGAAGAAGAGGAATGCGGAACACCTCCCCGCCTTCCCTACTTCGTTCCAGAGAAGGAAGCGGACCACGGAGCCCAGGTGCGGGCCCCGACACCGAAGCGCCGGGACCTAATCTCTCTGGGGTACCGGTCCCAGCCGACGTACCGGGCAAGCCGGAAGCGGTCGGGGGGATCCGTGTAGTATTGCTCTTAGCGGCCTGGTAGGGACCCGGCCTAGGAGCACCGGCCGCCTGACGTAAACCCTGGACAAGGCCCGGGTCATTGTCAGTGCCGGCGTCGACAATGGTACCTAGTGTGCCAGTCGACGGGGCATCGGGGCCTGACCGGGTCGTCGATTCACGAAGCTCCTTGCGGAGCTCCGACATCAACTCCCCCATCAGACCCTTCATTTGCCCCTTAATTATGGAGTTAATATTGTCAAGGGAAGGTGTCAATGTGTGGACCCTAGCTGAAGACAACCGGGCCCCCGAGTCCGAGTCAGACACTCCAGAGGAGTCCGACGGAACCCGGGGAGACACCGGTGTCTTGTCCCTAGCCTTACCTTTAACCTTTTGTTTAGAGGGAGGGGTGCAAGCACGAATATTGCCGCCTGACTCCAAGACCCTTCTCAAGAAGGCGGCATCTAGGGAACGGCGACGTCTGGTCCTAGAGGAGAACCCCGAACAGGTGCTACACTCCGAGTCATCATGGCCGTCCTCCACCAGGCAAGTCAGGCAAAGTTCGTGTGCGTCCGCCTGGGGAATATTCCCCCCGCAGTTAAAGCACCGCTTGAATGACTGCAAGAATCATACAAGGTGTTTTAACCGTAAGTAGACTAATATGTACCTATGTGTATACATATGTGATGCGCCTACACTAATATAAGAAGCCGCGAGATTTTATAGTAATAAAATGCTAAGGCATCTTAATCAAGCAAGCCCAACAACATTCCTGCAATAAAAAGAGCATGAAAAAACACTGGCTTGCCCGTCAGAAAACGAAAGTTTTGGCCAAGTTAAAAAACCAGGCACAAACGATCGTCCCAACGTAATAAGATGTATTTAACAAAAAATAACATCAAGTGCCAAACAACATACGAATTCCATACCAAAGATTGAGCATTTCCCTCTAGTCGGGAAAAAATCTTTCGAGAATTCGTCATGTTTGTCCATTTTCCAACCCATACCGCGAGCACGTGGCCACGACAGGTTTGAAAAATCCCTAAGTCACAACGCGAGAATGCGAAAATGCGAACCTATTCTATTCTAGATAGAATAAAAGTTACCACACATACAGTCTCTTTGTCCATGTCAGTTTTCTTAAAGTGGAACTCAGTTCAAAACTTAGCAAAATCTTCAGCTCGAAAGCACGTCTTCACTGTGTGATGACAGATTGATAAGTGGTTTGCTAATAGAGTTACCGGCCCTGGCGGAACGGTTATCGCCAGGGTAGGGGGCCCTGTTAGGGTGGTGAAATGTACAAAAACACGTTTTAGTGGTTTTTTGTATATTTTTTATTTTAAAAAATAGTCACAACCTGTCATATAGCAAAAAATACAGATTTTTATGCAGTAAGTACCCCAAGGAGGATCCCTTCTGAAAAAGAATATCTGGTACCTTTATGTTATCCATCATACTAGCCAATAACAAAATTTAATTGAAACTGTACCTAAAGAGTATTACTTTAACAGAAGTTAGAAACATTCCACATCAATTTAGCTTTCAATCAAGAGTGAAATGGTTATCACTTCAACAAGTGAGGTTACCAGTCACCCTGTAATTTACATCAATGACACATCAGACTAATATTCAGCCAAGCCATCAAATGACAATAACACAAACTAAAGATAACAGTGCAAGTTTGTTAATAAGCATGTTCTTAGACAATAAATAGACAGTAGTCATTTTCAGTATAGATTCTTTTGACTAATTTATGGACATGAGGTATAGCAATTGATATAGAAAATACATGCAATGATAATGTTGGAACATGATAATGATATAAGGATGAAATAACTACAATAAGTACAGCTACCTTATCTGTGACCTTCTCAAGGAAAGGCTCAAGGTCAGATTCCACAACGTGCAGGAAGCGGCAGTGAGGTTTGTCGTCAGGTCCTGTCGTCATGTCGGCTGCAGCAAATGTCAGTATGTCAATAGCCGTCAGTCTTGTCTGTTTGCGGGAAGGAACAAAGAGGATCACTGGTTTCCTCGGAGAGTACTTCAGTATTGCCTGGTAGGCAGGCTTTGCCATGGCGATCAAACGGGATGCATTGTGAGATACGTTGAATCCCTGGAAAAAAGGAAAAGAAATTTATAAAAGACACTCTAGGGCATTTATTTACTTACTTTGAAAGTTACTATGTTAACAACTACAAAGAACAAGCACAGATCATTACTATTCAAGAAATGACCTTGTGACTAACCTGAATGTGGAGTTCAAGCGGGACAGGTCTGACGTTTGGGTGGAAGTTGAAGAATGCGGTGGTGCCACATCCCAGCCACTGAGCCACATCCTTGGCGTTGGAGAGAGAGGAACTGAGAGCAACAATACGGATGTTACGTTCCAGCTGGGACGAGACGTACCGCATACGAGAGCAGATCACCTCCAGTACCGGCTACAACATGAAAATGATTGACATTTGAATACATTTAATAATTGATATTGATAATTTGATACAGCCTATCTTTAGCAAGACATAAGAATACATTTAATCCTGAAGAATTCAGATACAGCCTTTCTTGAGCAAGACATAAGAATACATTTAATCCTGAAGAATTCAGATACAGCCTATCTTGAGCCAGTCAGTTGCAGAACCAATGAGTGATTCTTCGGTTCAAACCATATTTCATCTTTTTTGAGAAATTGCAGTAAATTGCACATAGAGGGTGAACATCTTTGCTAATGTATTCAACCCCTTGAGCTATCATTGCTACTGGCCCGTCTCTGATTGTTCCTTTTCTCAATTAGAATGTTAATTTGCCACAAAAGAGTATGGCACTAATAATTTCAGCAAGAAAGTGACAACAGTTCATTTTGAATAAACTCATAACTTGTCGACAGTTAATCATCAAACTTGCAAATAGTAGGAAAGATTTAAAACGAAACAAAAAAATATTTTGTGACCACTTTTGTTGACAAGTAACATTTTTTACAATTATAGAACTGGGTTTTTTTTCTGAAAAAAGTCACAATGTAAAACAATCTGAAGCAGAATTGTCTCACTTTATGCATGGCAGTCAATCAACATTGGCAGACCTTATTGAAAGTCATTCCCAAAATCATCCTCATGGTTAAAGCCTGCCATGAACCCAGATATATATAAGAAAATAAAAAACGTGATCTCACCCCAACTTCCCCGCCGATGAGATGAAGTTCATCTACAATAAAGAGGTTGACGTTCTGTACATTCTTTCTTTGCTTCCATCGCCGTGACAACACATCCCACTTCTCTGGTGTGCTGATAACGATGTTCCCCTGAGATAAAGTATAAAAGAAACATTGATATAGAAGTATCTATGTTATGTTCAATAAGAAAGCCAAAAACTGCATTGCACGCAGTTTGAAATAGAAATTGTAAACATTATCAAAGAGTTTCAGTCATTAAAGCTGATTTCAAAATTAAGGGCTACATTCTATTGTTGGCAATATCTGCTAGGAACACCATCTGGAGTAAGCTAATCACCGGTGATATTTAACTTGAATTAAAACCATACTGCATGTAAAACATACAATCATAGCTATTACAAAATGAGAATGGAAATTTAAATTTGTCTTTGCTTTATGTTGTAACCTTGACCTTTGTCATTCAAGGTCATACAAACTATGATCACATTTCCTTGACTATAACAATCATGTAATGATATATACCAAATAAGAGCCCAATAGCACCAAAACTTACAAGTTCTCTTGTTTACAAGGATTTTCTTACAGATTTCATAACTCAACACCTTTCAATGTAAGCATGTCAAAACATGACCCCCGGGTAAAACTAAGAAGTAATGTATATGAGGTCTGAAAACCTCAGTGGGTAAAAGTTATAGCTAATTACAATGTGAGGCGGCGGCATTGTTAAACAAAGACTGAGCATGTCTAAACATGGCCCCTGGGCAAAAGTAAATAGTTATGCAGCCCAAATCAATGACTGATAGCAGCCCAAATCAATGTTATGCAGCCCAATCAATGACTGATAGCAGCCCAAATCAATGTGAGCATGTCTAAACATGGCCCCTTGGAAAACTAAGAAGTAATGTATATGAGGTCTGAAAACCTCAGTGGGTAAAAGTTATAGATAATTGCAACGTGAGGCGGCGGCATTGTTGAACAGACAAAGACTGATAGCAGCCCCAATCAAGAGGTTTACCTTTGCAAGAAGCTTGAGATCTGTTCCAGTCTCTCCAGTGAGTAGCACGACCTTCTTTCCTAGCTGGACAGCAAACTTGTTATACCAGTCATTGTACACCTGCAACATCATCAAACATGAACATAGATCGCTCAAGGACATAATATAATCAAATAAATCAAGGAAAGTTAAGAAACTTGAAAGGAAGTGTATGTGAGAAAAGTTTCTTGCCAAGCACAAGATAAATTAAACACTGAACAGCATTGGTTTTCATTGGTAGGCCTTCATGTCTAAGAAGATTGATGTGAAAAATAATCTTCCAAATCTAAAGATTTAAGTTGGTTTATAGTAATGCACAAATCACATCTCAATCTAAACTTTCACATAAAAAAATAAATATGTTTTCATCTCACTCAACATTACAAATCATTTTCCCCATGCAGTATGGAAAAAAGTTCCACGAGATAATTTTAAGACCTTATTCAGAATATTTTTGTGTCTTTTTACCTGTTGGGCAAGAGCCTCCATGGGTGCAACATACACACAGCGTCCGTCTGGAGTCTGAGACAACATTCTCAGGATTCCGAACTCGCCGCAGATTGTTTTCCCACTGCCAGTTGGAGCGCCGATAAACACATTGTCATCACTGTTGTAGATCGAGTTGAACACTGAAAGTTTAAATCAAGAAAACACTCAACACTGGAACTTTTGACAAGACTTATATCAAACAGTCAAGTATTTTTACTAAAACAAACAGTGTTTGTACAAGCAAATACCTTGCTAAATGATCCCTTTTGATCTATCTCTATTGCATAATTTTCCTAAATAATGTGATAAACCTGAGAAAAAAATATCTTAAAGGGATGATTCTAACTACATTTTTGAAAAACACTTCAATGGGACCTTCTTGTCATAGTGCTTTTATCTTATTGCAGGCAATGAATAACAGCAAAATAACCAATCCCCATATAACCTGACACAATCGTAACTCGTCATCATTTGGGACAAACAAAAAGATTTCTAGTTGTATTTTTAAAGTGAAGCCTCACCTTGAGTTTGTATGGGATTGAAGAAAGGGAACTTGTCGCTGTAGAGGGACTCGAAGGCTGCATTCCGGAGAGCGGACACAGGGAGGGGCTGAAGGTCGAGCAGCTCTGTCGGGGGAGGATACTTCTCGGGGAGAATCAAGTGCCGGAATGACACAGGCAGCTGGGACTCACAACCTGGGGAAAAGAGGCATTTATAAATATTGTCCAATCCTGACTAGGGTAGATGTTGTTTGCCCAAGACCAAACAATGACTGTATAGAAATAAATATAAGTACAATTAGATTTTCTTAATTCCATTACATCAACAGTTATTGACTATTTTGTGTTCTGACTCAGGGATCTGATCAGGCTTGAAAATTTTCAAGTTAACTTTACTCTTATTAATTCCAGCTGTTTGATAATACTACCTTATTAGATTAAGGAGACTGCGTGTGACCTGTTTATTCAAATCACAGTTCAAATGCAACAAGTGAATGTTGAGCCAGTTTGCTTTCCACGCTTAGATAAGTCAGTAAAAGAGAATCCCTTTAGTTATGCCTTTCAAATAAGATTGGTCGCTTACCGATCCACTTGTCTGAGACAACTCTGATGAAGTACTGGGGAGGCAGCGGTTCGAACACCGGCACAAAGAACTTCACAACATGCTCGTCCTGGGCAAACTTGCTGTTGACAGATACATTCAAAATCATATGTATTCATACAGAAATAATCATATGTACTGAGATCATTGTTCTTTATTTGAGGTTTTTTTAAACACTTAAAGGCTTCAGCACCTGGGTCAAATCTGAAAGACATTTTTCAAGTTTTGAAAAAGCACAAAACAAACCAATGATTCTAAGTATTCCAAGTGGCAAATTTACAGGAATATTCAAAAGAAAAAGGGATCGGAATCAGTCATTTGGTATAGAAGGATCTTCACAGTATACTCCAGATCCTACTTTTACTTAGCATTGGCAAAAGTGGTATGAAATAAAGAACATTTGAATACGTTTTTCTTGATACAAGGACTCTCATTCAATGAAAATCCTACCTATAGTTTTAAGGTAACCCATGGAAACTTTTCATTAATTGAATACAAACCTTTTGAGAAGAAAGTACTCGTGGTGGAGAATCACTTCACTGTCAACGTCTTCAACAAGGATCCAGAATGCCTAAAGAAGAAACAACACTTGCTTGTAAACTACTTTACAACAGAAATCCAATGAAGAAATCATCTGATATTTGCAACAAACAAAAAAATCTTCAATAAACTATATGACGCAAGATCATTCAAATTTAGCAAAATTCATTGTAATAAATTGAAATGGACATAATCAGATAATAGAATTAAAATCAAAAGACTTGATAACCCTAAAAAGTTCCACTCTAAGGTCTCTAAGATAGTAGATCCTGTGTTTATGAAGAAAAGGAATAACTTAGCAATCCTAACATATATGAAAACTCAAGATCAATTCAAGATCTCACAATAAAGGCACAACTCACTTCTGAAGTGCCATGCAGTTTCTCCTCCCACTGAAAGTCTGGCACGATGGTGAGCTCGATTCGTAGCGTGGACCGGGTGATGGGCTGAATGTGCACAGAGAGCTCAAGCTTAGGAAACTGGTGGATGTACTTGTGGATGGATTTGCCCAGCTTAGGGAGTCGGATCAGCTCCCCAATCTCGTTGTGATTCAGGTCAAACAGACGCTCAAACGGGAAGTTCTTCTTCTCAATCTTCTTGATGGCTTCTTCTGGGATCTTGCGGAATTGACGGAGCGGGGACATTGACTGCCACCTGGTGAGAAGAGACATTACGTGAAACTTTGAGTAAATACAGACAAACCTTGTTAAATGAGAGCTAGTTGGGTAAAAGAAGTCATTGATAAGTAACAACTTTTGTAAAATCCTACTATCACTTCTCAACAGAATCAGTATCGTCAGGTTCAAGCGGAGTTTTACGTAAAAAGTTGTAGCTGAAGTATCAACATGAAGATGGCAGATGTGAATACATGTTAAGAAATCCAAAGAGAATTTGTTTTGTATAAAGTAAAGTAAAATATAAAGTCGGGTATAATTTCAAATGTTCATAAAATCATGGCAATCAAAACAGTATACCTTTTACACAGCAGTACTTTAAACCTACACTAAACCACCGTTAAAAGTGTTAAAAAATAATTTCCTAAGGCTTCATGATAAATACACATACTTGAAACATACCAGCATTCCCCTCTACAACCTTATAATAAAAGTTTAAAGGATGTGAATTGAGAAGATAAAAAGTGTCATTACTAATATCAACTTCAGTCACACAAAAATCTACTCACATTCTCTTGTCCACCATTTTACAGAGTGCTAGACACTTGTCAGCGAGCTGAGCCCAGCCTCTGTGTAAGACGATCTCAAAGATAGCGCGGATAAGACGGCCAGCAGACTGAGTGATGAACACCATGTCTGCCATCAGAGCCAGACCTTCAAGCTTCAGCTGTGAGATGTACGCTTGCAGCAACACGTTCACCTGATGATAAATATATGATCATTACTCTATAAATCTTAACCCTTTACCTGCTGTATCAATATTAACCTGTGAGGGCGTAAATGAAGGTTGCCAAGCTTGTTAACAACAGGAATAGTCAGTACAAGTACAACAGCCGACAGTTAGGATACCAAGAAATTTGAAAATCAACAATATGAATTAATAAGCTTTGTTGAAAGGGGCCTTAAAGGATTCAAATAATCAAAGTTAGTTATTGCATTCCTTTGGAGTTTCATTGCTAAGCCATAAGGTTTTTTATGTCTGCTATGGAGGGGTGAAACAGCCGTAAGCAAAAGCTAACAAGTTCAAATACAAATAGATACGTCTACACTATTATGAAGATTGTTCAACATGATGTAAGATTTCATTACACTTAGACGCAAGATTTCAAGCTCAAGTGGTAGATAGTAAGTCGACAAATGTAGAGCTTCTTACCTTAGCGCTGGGCTCCTCAATACTCTCCTTGATTGGGATGGGAACTCTCTCCAGGAGCTTCAGCAGTTCAAGCTTCTCCTCCTGAATTCATAAAACACAATTGTATTTCACTGATTTCCTTACACTGAGGGTTGTTCCTGTGGTCATTCAGCACCGCTGTGACTACAATGACATACAGGCTTTTATATGGTTACAAAACTTTGTAAATAAACTTAAAAAGTAGTCAAGTTTGATTGTCAATTGAAATACCAAAATTCAACTTCAAAATGTGACCAGCAAAAAGAAGTAAGATTCTATATATATCTCAGACAACAACACACTGAGCACAATTCACACAAAGAATAAAATTGTAAAGAATTGATTGTTCCCAACATAGCACTTTCAAATTTAGAGAAGGAAAAAAAAAGATAGAGCAACTGACCTCTCTGACAGTGAGGTTCCTGAACTCAGATGAGAGAGAAAAGACTCGGAAAAGTTCAATTTCACTGAGCGTTGGTTTTAGTAGCTGATTGTAGGTGGCAATCGTCTCGTGTGTGCAGTAGTACTGGCTGGCAATACGACCTAGTTCAGTCACCTGTTGGGCAAATAGTTGTAAATCTTACTGCTAATAATGATTGTTCATAAAACAACTGCATATGCCACATGGTTTGGTAAATGATGAAAATCAAAACACCATTGACAGAAACACTAAATTGAGACAATGGGTCATATTAATCTCCAAAGTTACAAAAAGTTCAGTTCACATTAAGAGTTAGAGATAAGAATAAGTAGAAATAATCATAAAAAAACCAATAAAATGTCATTATCTGACTTCTTTGTCAACATAATTTTTTTTTAACCAATTCATATGTCCTGAATTATTCAAAACAGGGGATGCAGACACTATCAACTTTTGACAAACCTTCTTTATTGGAAGCCTTTATTCTCCATAATTGTTCGAAGTGGACTGACAACACAGCTAAGAGTAATAATCATGTAGTTTACTAAGTTAAAACCTTACATATTTGGAGTAAATCAAAGTCTTACATACATAATTATATAATTCCATGTACAGATACAGATGCAACAAACTGATTAAAACACAATGAATTCACCTGAACAATGCCGCTCTTCTTGTCATACTTGATGATGCCGTGCCTGTCTAGCAGCGAGGCGCCAGTGTGAATGAGATCTTTACGCCTCTGTTGAAGCAAAGGGTCCTCCTTGACCTGGTCGTGTGTGATGCCGTACAGCGGCGGGTTACGCAGCATGCGAATGTACAGGTATGTGTATCCCAACCAGTCTACTGCCTCCTTCAGGCTCTGCACTGTACCAAGTACAACCTCGGCATTCAGGTTGTCAGCCAGCTTTGACACAAACTGACTCTCAATTGGAAGCTGAAAAGAATTTGCCAAATTTTATTATCTATGTATACTTGAATGTATTCCGGTTATCTGTTCAATATCACTCCAGTGTATGAAATAAGGCCCGTTTTCCAGCCTGTAACCTGACTGCTTTTGGTCTGGGCTGGTAACTTTTTAAGCTATTTCTACAACTTTACCCTTAGAATTTACGAAATAACATTTTTGGGGTGTCTACTGTTCAAGCTTATGTCATACACTGATTACATTGTCAACAATATAAACACATATGAATTGAATTCTTATTGTGTATACCTTCACAATTTGAAGAAGTCTTTAAGATAAAAATATTGGCTGTGTGGAAATAAAAACATGTAGTGAGTGAGTGAGAGAATTATTGAGTTAATGTTAAGCGCCGCTTGGGAAATATCTCAGCTATTGGCAGTTGAAGTAAAAATGTAAAAATTTGACTTCTTACCTGTTGATTCATGAGTGAGAGGTAATACTGAAGCTCGGAGTGGTTTGTGATCATTATTCCTTCCCCCTTTGTGTCATACTGCGGCCGACCAGCTCGACCAAGCATCTTGAACAGTCATCATAGCTTTTTATTCAACATGAAAAAGTGATATATATATTCCAGCTTTCCATCAAATTATAATCTCTTCATGTTTATAAGAATAATACCAAACTTTTGCCTTTACTTGATAAGCAGTTAATAATCATCAATGCTCTGCAGGCTTAATTTCAAGCAGATTCAGAACTCGAGAAAGGTAAACTTATCAACCAAGCCTTACAAAATTATCCTGACATCAAAAGGATAGGATTAATAAATAAAATGAATGTCCTATTATGAATATACATGTAGATACATTGTGACAAGTGAGCGGTTAAGTATCACATAACAAAAGCAATCAAAACACTAACCATCAAATGCTATTAAACTTGTCCAGGTTAAGTATTTAATAATTAGCCGATGATTTTAATAAAGCTGTAAATCAAACTAATTGCTGATAAGTAGGACAGATGCTATTGCAGCAGCGACCTCATATTGCAGCATATGAAGTCATTACACCACATGTTATAGCATCAAATGTGAAAAAATATTAACACTTTCAAAGTATGAGTACAGAAACTTGAGAAGTCTCGCCACATACCTGCATAACATCCAGAGCACTGAGTTCGACCCAGCGACCCCGGTCAGGACTGTAGATCTGTGTCCCCTTGATGATTACGGTGTGGGCAGGCAGGTTGACTCCCCAGGCCAGGGTGGACGTGGAAACCAGCACCTGGATGTGTCGGTCAGCAAACAGGTCCTCAACCAGAGCTCGGTCAACTCTGGAGGTCAAATAGTGAACAGTGAAGAATTCTAGTGACTATCAACTTCACAGTCAGAGTTCATGCTTACTGCTGTCGGTTATTTGATAATGCTATTCCCTTCTACATCAAAACATCGCACTCTTGCAATTACCAAATGGTTAATCTCCACACTTTTTCTCATTCATCTAAGCAGCATAAAACGTCCCTCTAAGAAGTCAAATAGATACTTACATTTCAGGGCTAAAAATATCCAAGTTTATTGACTCTTTACATTAAGTCAAGTTTACATCTTAAGAACACTAATCTGTAACTCAATGATAATATCACCCACAAACCCAAACCAAACCTGAACTCAAATTGATCTCAGAGTCAATGTTCTTTCAAATACTTTGATAATCATGCATTCTTCATTTATGTTAACCCAAGAAAGGGTGATTACTTTAATTACTAAGAGGACCATCTAACACCAACTGACCTGTTCATTCCAGCATGGTGAATAGCAAATCCATAGGGAAGCAGATCTCTCAGCTCATGATTCTGAAGAAAGTGGAAATAAAAATATTCATTATACTTTCTCCCCTTGATTTTTGTAATTTACTTTCTACCAAGAAAATGCTTAAATCTATATAGTATTGATAAAAGTTGTAATTAATAATGTTACGGGTCATTATGAAATGAAGCTTTTTTTGATTAAGGAAGGTATTTTACAAGGCTTACTCGTTCTTGAAGTATGTACCCTTAGTTGAAGTAACAATGAATGTAATGAATACCTACCTTGACCTGTTCTGCCTCAGAGCGGAGAATTTCAGTTGATGCTGACCCCTCCTTAAGGAACACACCAAGTGTGTCTTTCTCCAAACAAAGGTCACGGATAGCACGAGCCGTCTTGCCTGTCTCCTTCCGTGAGTGAACAAATATCAGCAGCTGCAATGGAGACATTTCTTGTGAGAAAGAATGTCCTTGAAACTTGCTATGACAAGTTGGAAAATGCTTACATATGAAATAGTACTAGGCAGAATCCTAAGAAAGGATGATTTTTTTCTATTTTCTAATATCATGTTGGACTCTGTACAACACCTTGAAGTTCCCCTAGTGCTTGATATGTCTCCAAAACCAATGAATATGTATTGTACATATAGAATGGTAATCTACATATCAAACGATTGTCCTTATTTTGAAATCCCTAAAAAGGCAGACATCATCTCTGCTATTTTGAAGCCA
Organism: Phorcus lineatus; assembly: GCA_921293015.1. Classification (NCBI taxonomy): domain Eukaryota; kingdom Metazoa; phylum Mollusca; class Gastropoda; order Trochida; family Trochidae; genus Phorcus; species Phorcus lineatus. The sequence continues at coordinate 35,011,297 of OV121088.1, forward strand.
ATGCTTCAGCCCATACTTAGTGCATACTTAATTTTGTATTAATGGACATTTTCCTTTAAATTAAGCAGTGGAAAATTGGTAATTAAACAGGGATTTTAATCTTGTTCACTTAGCACCAAAATACCTATAAATGAATGAAAGTTACGATTTTCATAATGCTTTATAAAGTTTTAAAAATCTTAGTAATTTTCTTAAATGCAAACAGTTGTGGTAGGTGATACATGGCGGGAGATACATCAGTTGTGATAAGCTTTTAAGTGAACTGATTAACTAAAAGCTTACCTGGTTCTTGCCGGCATGGTCCATGACCTTCTCATACACAATGTCGTTCATCAGCTGGAACCTCTTCACAGCTTTCTTCTCTGTGATTCCGATAAACTGTTGTTCTAGGGGCACAGGTCGGAAGCTATTGTCAAAGAAAAACAATCCCTCTTTTGGGTCCACACGGAGAAAGGCAGCAACGTCTTCAAAGTTTGGCAGAGTGGCGCTGAGACCAACAAGACGTACATCTTCCTGTGTTGTCTCGATGTTTCGGATCGTCCTGGCAACCAGAGATTCCAAAACTGGGCCGCGGTCGTCATGAAGTAAATGGATTTCATCCTGAAAAAAGAATGTTTTCTTGGTGTTGCAGTACAAATCTCTGAAATTGCGCTTTGTGTTCAGTTAATCCTCTTACAAAATGAAAGTTATTATGACAGGCATGGTTTCAAATAATGAGACACGCTTCCTGGTTGGATAAGTTAAGGTCGAAAAGGATAAACATTGAAAAAGCTTATGTCTCTAATATGCACTACATCTGACAAACTTCTTCAGTTTGAAGCAACTTTAAAACTGCAATATTTTCTTATCTTTCAGATGCATTTAAGAAATGGAAACATCAAAGGCCATATGGGTGACATTTTTTATTCTGAGAGTGGGATATGGATACAGATTCTGATTTTTTTCAAACATGAATTATCATCCATAAAAGATACATGCATATATATAATATTTTCATGTTGTGAAAAACAGATTATATTACTCACAAAGATCATGAGCCTAACAAGCTGAGTGTAAGTGCGCTCGCCCCCCTTGCGTGTGATGATATCCCACTTCTCTGGGGTACACACAATGATCTGGGTAGCGTAGATCTGCTCTCGTGTCAGTTGGTGGTCCCCTGTCAGTTCGTCTACCTTGATCCCGTACGACTTCAGTCTCTGAGAAATACATCTGGCATGGTTAGCATTTGAAGCATTAAGTCAAAACCAGCAAAACTTTTTTTTAATTTGAAACATCATGTCAGTTAGCCTACTTTGATTCTTTACAAGCTTTGTCTCTGTAGAAAAACACTGGGTGTAGTTAGCATTCTTAGCATTAGCCTAAGAGAAACTGTGAATATTGGGAAATGATAAGACAAGTAATAATACATCTTTCACTCTGATCACAAACACTCACCTCACTGAAAGTGCCCACCATCTCCTGTACGAGGGACCTCATGGGGGCCACATAGACGATCTTAAACTCATCCGTGTTGATGGTGCCGTCCTCGTTCACATGCTTGCCTATCTCCTTTAGGATACACAGAAGTGCTACATTTGTCTTACCAGCACCCTGCACAAATAAAAAGGTTTTGTAAGCATATGTCAAATTAGGGAACTAATTGTTATGATACTTCACAAAGAGCATTTCAAAGAGACATACATAGGAAAAAGGCAGATTTTCTCTGCAACACATCTATTGTGAAAAAAGATTTTTATACTTTTCCATCCATGCTACATGTTACCAATTATTTTGATTGACTTTAGATACAATCTATTATCCAATTTTCAAATCTATCATTTCAAATTGACTCAATACATTCAAAATGTAATAATTCATACATTTCTATATTGACAGAGTAAGATTTTCATAAACAAATAAGAAGACTCACTGTTGGGGCTGAGAGGAGGATATTCTGATCAGATTCCATGGCAACCTTGCAAAGTCGACTCTGGATTCGGTTAAGACTCTTGAATCCTTCGAACGCAGGCTGCGCATACTTGGGTAGGCGATCAATAGGCACCAGCGACTGTAGAGGAGATAATAGATAGGAAACTGTCTTTAATAACTGGAGATTTCATCATCTATTCTAATGTTATATTAGACATGTTTCTATTCATTAAACATTGTTTCAAATCATTTCTGCCAGTTAAACTCCTAATACATAATGTAATTGATTTATAATTTTATGATAAACTCCCATAACATTTTTTCACAAGTTGCAAAGCAAATCTTACCTCATCGGTTTCAAAAGGTTTTGGTTTGAGTGCTGGGACATGAACCTCTTCATAGCCTGAAAAGAAATAATTCATGAATTATTGAAAGCATTTTTATTATATTCAAAGAAAACAGAATAAAAGAAAGAAACAAAGAGGGTATTCATGGGTGCATATCAGAAACCAAGGAAGGGGGAGAGATATTCTCACCTTTCCTCTGTTTCCTGTAGGAGCCGTCCGGGAGCTGACACCGCTTGTTGGCCATCAGGTGACTGCCCTGGGAGAACATCAGGTCCTCGAGGTCAAGCTGCTCCACTTGACCGATGTCCTGCAAGGTGACAAAGCAATGGCATTAGTGTCTTGACTTGAAGCTGTCCACTTTTAACATTATTAGTTTTATATGCAGTACAATAGATAAGGCCTGTCAATCAGTCATATTCTGGTCACTTTTGCCCTAGGGTGTTTAAATTTTGAGGTTTTCTCATCATACTGTCATCAAAAATGACGAAATTACACTTCTTAGCTGCATTAATGTTTTATACACAGTATCACATGATTTTTTATTGCTAAGAGCAGACATTTGTGTGGGGCTGATACATATAGTGATGTGAAAATACTCATATGATCCCGTGATCATCATTAATGTTAGCCATGATTCCTGCATAATGTTGAAGTTTGAAGATTTTGATAGGTTGCTGCCCTTCACAACCACTGATACAGGTCGTCTATCCGTAGGGCTGACACAGCAAATTTGTAAAAGGGATTATCATACATGCAACATATATCTATGAGAAAGTACATGATTAACAATGTTGTTGAGCATAATTTAACTCATTTCTCTTTGATATGCGCTACTTCTTGATAACTATTTCAAGATTTCAAAAGGCAACACCTACCATATGCCCATCAATGTCCATCTCCTCAATATCGGCAGCAACACGACTCTGCCGAGCCTGCTGTCTGCGAGACCGCTCCTCACTGACGATGTCCTCACGGTCTGTCTCCTGCAGGAGGGCAAGAATCCGCTTCAGCTCCGAGTCAGTCCTCATCTTCTCTTCAACCCGTGTCTTCTCCTGGTGTGACTGGGCCGAGGCCAGCAGCGTACAGTACAGGACTGGAGACAAGAAATAAGTTCATGAATTTCTTTGCACAAAAGTGATAATGATTATTGATGCACTTCAGGTTAGGTTGGATAACTTAAGTAAGAACCTTGAAAATCATACTTGAAACAAGTTAAACCTTATAAAAAAAACCAAGTCATTTAATTTTTGTTGTACAGAACTGACTTCTCTTATAGATCATCGGTTATGCCTTCATGATTTTAGATTAGCTTTGAATACATCATATATCTTTAAGCAGCCCATCAATAAAAGACTTCTCCATAGCATGTTAATCAATACTTTGTCTTCAGATTCTGGATATATGGAGCCCTGTACTTTTCTAGAATTGACGCAAATTCTCTTTCCTTGCCAGTGCACAAAGGTTATCTTGATGAAACTCACCTAAGTGTTTTAACTAGGAAATCATCATACTTACTCATTTGTCTATGTTGACGCAGAACACGGATGAACTCAAACTGATTGACACCAAGCAACATGACAAGCTGGGTCTCACACTCACGGTCGTCACTTGCAGTCTGTAATAGTCAATATTGGAAGAGTAAGACTAACACTTGGCCTGTATACAGATAAAAACCTTCATAAAGATTATCATAAGGACTATAGATACTTCAAACACAGACAAATTATCTGATGAATATGTGCGTTGCTGAATCAATTATTGATAAATGAGTCTGTGTCAAATTAACATAAGTCTCAGTTTCAACTGTTCCTGTCACTGGACCAATGAAGCCTTTCACTGAATGTTCCAGGACGCATATTGTCTCTGACATTTGGAAATAAGCTTTGATCTTCTCATTAAGAAAAATATCCACCTTGAACTCCAGCGATCGAAATCATCCTATAAAGACTGCACTGGTGCAGGTTTAAATCAGTTGGTGCAACTTCTACTAGTTACCAGACTGCACCAAGTGCAGTTTGAAAAAAAAATTACATTGATTAATTCATAGTACTCGAACGAATTTATTAGAAATGAATAACAAAAACGTTCGTACTCGACGCTGATGATTTACTTCCGCATTTGATAAAAATAGATTTGACCTGTCCTGGCATTTCTCATTTGCATATTAGTCACAGCTATAATTGTCCAATCACATCTCGATTAGCTTGACACGTCATTACTTCAGATTTTTCCGTGAGAACTTGTTTGTACTCGTGTATAACCTCGGTAAAACTACAGATTGTCGCATAGCAACCGAGTCCTCCGGTCTCACATCTGTCACACGTGTTGTCTTGATGTAAACAAAATGTCATTGTCGAAAGAGCAGTCCTAAATTTTTAAATTCTTTACAAAAACAAACAAAAACAGAAAATGAATCTGATCAAATTGAATCGGAAAGTACAAAAGATGTTCCCATTACTGACAAGGAAGGCCAAACTGCCGGTACAAGTGGTGAGAAGCGTGCGGCTAGGCCTACGAGTTCAGAAAAGATCGATGATTGTATTGAACTTAAGTAAAAAAAAGTCAAAAACATATTCTTTCAAAAGTGAATGGAAAATTGGCGGAGACTGGTTACATTTTGATGAAACTGATAAGGTGATGTTTTGCTCGATCTGCCGTAAATTTGATAGAAGTGGAAAATCAAATGCATTTCGTTCAGATTCAAAATGTTTTAGATTACAAGAAATGAAAATACACCAGAACAGTGAAATTCATAAACGATCTGAATGTAGTTAAATTGCTGAAATTTGTGCTCAAATTCATTTTTCATTTTTGTCTTCTTCACACATGAATAAAAATCAAACAAACTGACACGTTTGATAGTTTTTTTTATAAAAACTCATTTATAAAGGTGATCACTTTGGTGCGGCCAGAGTGGCTCAGGTGCAGTTTTATAAAAACAGTCAACCGCACCTGGTGCAGTTCCTGAAAAAAAACCGAATTTGTCCCTTGAACTCACCTTGAGGACTTCTATAACCTCCTTAGCTTTAGTCTGAGCAGTGGTAGGATCATCTGGGTAGTATTTGCTGAGTTTACGCTGGATCCAGAAGGCATCGATGTCACGAGGGTGGAGTCCACTATCAGACTTTCCTCCAGATTCCTCAGAGATCTTAACAAAAACATCAATCATTGCATGCGTATCAAATGTTTAAAATTAAAATTGCTTTTTCAATACACAATTTGGAGAACTTTTGATTCAAGAAATACAAATATTTCATGAATGTATTCGTAACATTGTATTCTGTATCTATTCGTGCTCATTTTAATGACAAAATAGTTTTAGGATTTTAAAAAATGACTTATCTATTATTCAAAATCTTAAATAGAGTCAAGATGTTGTCATCTTATACAGCACTGTTAATTAGTTAAGTATAAAGCCAGAACAAAGTAGAGGTCACACACATTATACCATGAAATGAAATTTGAAAAAGTTGTTGCACTGAATATGTGCAACAAATAATTGGATAAAATTTCACATCAGGGCAATGTTCTGTAATTTGCATTTCATTCGCTTTGAGATACACTATTTAAAACAATACCCACATTAGCATGCAGAGTTGCGTCCACCATGGCTTCTTCCCCCTCGTTTTCTACATCATCTTCATCCTCCTGAACCTCTCCGTACATGTCCGCCATGTCCTGGGGGATAAATATATTGAAGATAAATCTTACATTCAAATTTTTTCTTCTTCATGATGTGATGGCTGCATAGCAGATTGAAGGGGATTCTCGTGGTAGGGTGATACAAAAAGCATTTCTACTGGCTTTGGCCAGAGGGATATCTCTTTGGCTGAATCGGTAGAGTGTATGACTCTCACCCAGAGGTCTTGGGTTCAAATCCCGCTGGAGGGGATCTCACAATCACTTCTGTAACAGTCTCATACAACAGGTTGGTAGTGTAGTGGGGACAAATAAATGTAAGCCAAATTGAAATGCTCCAAAATACTTGGCAGAATACATGGTGGGCATATGGTTTCAAGATTTTTCAAATGTTGGCTCTGTCCTCAGTGGCAACTACACACAATAATCATAACTGAAAGTCTTAATAGTGGTGAGTATAAAAGAAAAAATGCTGCTTATTCAAGATAAAGATATACCTCATCATCAGATTCTTCAAATTGTACATTGACACCATATGTTTCATCTATGTTCTCAGCTGAAAATAGAAATCAGTAATTTACATTATAAAGTTCTCTTCATAATTTGGTAATTTCTTGTACAATAAAACTTTCAACATACTTATTAAAAGAAAAAAACACAGAAAAACTAACTCTCATCTTTTGACACAAAACATTTTTCAATTATCTTCCCGTCAACCAGGTTACCTCATTTTTCATGGCCATGATTAGAGATAAACCACAAGATATCATAATCAGACTACAGCAGCCATTCATAGAAATAATAACTTTCAGATCTAATCATTCTGAGTCAACTGACATGTCTGGGTCTTCTCCTCCTGTCCCCAGTCTGTGATCTTCTTGCCCAGGTTGACAAGGAGAGCAAACCTCTCTTCAGGCATGCTGCTGAGCAGACTTTCCACCTCACGCTTCCTCTCTCGGTCCTTCATCCGGTCGTTCTTCAGCACCGCCAGCACTTCATCAGCCGCTCCGCATAACACATCACGTGGCTGCACGAGTAAAGTAAAGTTAACTGGGAGAATACTGAATACTAACAGTGAAACATCTTTTTCAAATCTATGAAGTATCCAACAATCAAAAGAGTTAGATACCGACATCAGTTACTCAGTTCTGTCACTGTGCTTGTAATCATTACATGTTGTACAGATCCAAGAGAAACATAAAGAGTAAATTATAGCTTTAAGAACTAGCACCATTAATAACCTCAATTTATTATCTAATGATCATATTTCTGAGAAACATTTTAGGTCTTCTTGGTTTGGCAAGGCGAAGTAATTCTGGCAACAATCAAAGCAAATCAACTGTAAGCCATAGTGTTACTGTTGTCCGGTAAATATGGGTCATAGTCCGATAAAAAATATGATTGTCTGGTATTTAAAAAACCACTCGGACATGATGTCCGATTAAATCACAAGCTGTCAAACTCATTTCATAAACCTTTATTTGAAAAAAACTCGTAACATCTAGTGATATGAAACCCCGATCGTATTTGTCTGGAAATCCCAGCTTGAATCTGTAGCTTGAAATAGAACGCATACCATAATCATTCGAATAACTGCAGCTGAATTAATTGACCTCAGTTTCAATATATACGTGAAATGTATAAGGAAATTATCGACTTATTCCGATCATTTACAAATGTAAACACGTTTTTTCGACAATGAAAAAAAAGACGAATCTTTTGTTACACTTTGGTGGCAAAAACAGTCAATCAAACGAACGAAAGAGAAAATCAGAAGATGACACAGATAATATTATTACTACCAAAAAATCAGCAAATGAAACATTTATTAGCTACATTTATCTGACCGGTAAAAAATGTAAATGTCAGTTATTTTTTAAAGCCGTCGGACATGATGACCGGCTGTCAAAAATGCCAGCGGAAACACTGAGCCATACCTGGTCTCCAATAGCTGCTTGGATGAAACTGAGAAGAACTTCATAGGTCTGCCTTGTTTCTGTTGTTTTAGGGCGATACAAAATCCCAACCATCTGATCAATACCCTCAGACAGTAGGGTGGTGCCTTTCATTTTTATCATGTCTCGCTGGGCTTCATCACGCTTTCGTCGTCTGAAAATATTAAGTGTTTAATTACACTGACATGTTGACAATTTATCTGACTTTAGTATTTATAAAATATGATTTCCATGATATTGATACTTGTCTTAAATCTTCATTTTAGCAGATTTTTCATGTTATCGAAAATTTTCTGTGTGGTTATTGGTTTTTTTCATAAAAGGATATCCATAGAGTTTAAAGAATGATTTGATTGTGAATATGTTGGTAAAATTTTTGTTGGTAAAATCTAATGAAGAAATATGCAGCCTATAAGCAACAGAACCTATCTTTTCTCAATCAAGATTCATGAAGCATACTTGTTTTTTCTCTCCTCCATTTGTGGGGGTTTGGTTTTCTGAGCTCGATCTCCCATTCTTGTTCCTGTAATTTTCCCAACAAGGGACATAACCTCTCCTGTTGATTCATCTCGACCTCTACGGTCAATGAGAGATCGGTCCACTTGCAAAACAAGATTGGAGTTCTACAAATGCAAACAGAATAATCTTCAGTTACTTCATATAAAGCCCCATAATGCCTAAGGTGGGTAAGGATTATAAACTGCAATTTATTACATCCTAACACTGGACAATCTAATTCTTAAAATCCTTAAAAAGGGTGCAGTTTCTTCACATACCATTCAGTGTGTAGAGGCAATGAATTTGCAAACCTGGCCGATTCTTAGATGTATAAAAATAATTTATTACAAAGTATACTATAATTTGAACTGTTTTGTCTATCAAAAATGATATACATTTATTCTTAAGCATGTTTTCTTTACTTTTTTACATGCACAACGATAACAGCCTGTCCCTTTTCTATGAAAAATATATTTATTCTAAAGTTGAAGTGTTTAAGTAAATAGAAAAAAACAAAAACATTGTAAATTTATGATGTTAAGTTTGTTTTAATGGTTTACAAGTTTTGTAATGTATTGATAACATACAAGAAATCTGAATTAGCTTGGATTAAGAACCTTAAATAAACTGAATGTTTGTTTTGCAATTAATTTTGATTGCCGATGACCTTGTTTTGAAGAAATTCAAAGTTATTTACAATTGTATAAAAAAAGAATTTCTGAATCATAAGGATAAATCTCTTTCAATAACACTGAATTATTATTTCATTTTCATTATTTTTATTGTGCGACACATTTAGTACTGTATGTGCTGATCCACCCAGTTTTCTACCTGCTAACCAATGCCATTTGTTTGCAGGTAGTGCATCTCAATGTCGGTCAGGCATAGATTGTTTTGACAACAATTTCATTGACACAACAAGCCATAGCTATGAAAATGTAACGTTTGAATTAAACATGGTTTTCGTCCCAAATATTTTATTTTCGATGTTATTTTTTGGAAATATGATATCAAGATAGATTGGGTTTCCATTTTCAAGGCTTTATGTTAAATTAAGGAAGATTTGTGAACGAAGACTAGAGGACTGCAACTTCGAAGAAAGTCTTTTAAAATTTGTCAACAAAACTTTATTCTAGACGAATACTTACAGCTTTGTACTCATATTGAAGCGATCGAGCCGCAGCATCCGCCATGGCTGATGCTCCTGCTTATTAGTAAAATGTCTCCGAGTGTAAACGTTGGTTTCTTTCTTGACTGCGTTTTGTAAACGCACGTTTAGCCCCGGTTTAGATGGCGCTGCTTCCCGTTTCCGCTTCCGGTTCATCGGATGAGGGTAAAACAAACTATATATCCATTATTTGACACCCCAACTAAAAAGCACCAAAAAATGTAAAACAATAACAATAAATAACTTCCTATTAACTTGATTTACTACTCCTTGATTTGTTTCTATCAATCATTACAAATTCTACAAACTAGAAATGCATAGAAATAGTTGTAGGGGAAATCGTTTTAGGAAATCCCAGAGCTGTGTTCAGAATCCCGAGCGCCCTCGCAATTGCCTCCCTTGAGCGCTCTCGTCGATCCTGAACGCACGTGAGTGCTCGCTTTCCGAACAAAATGGCGTCGAAAGAAGATTATGTATTGGAAGCAGCGATCGCAGACCTCTCCGAACCTATGGATACATCATATTGTGATGATGCCGTTGCTGCTGTGCTTACGATTTGTGAAGAAAATGCTCTGAGAAGAAGGGAGACCCGCCTCGGCACAAGCCGCATTGAAAATTACGTAGAGGAAACGGTGCCCCGCTACAGTGACCCTTTATTCCGAGCCCACTTCAGGATGACAAGAGCCTCCTTTCAGGTAACGAAGAAACTGACTGCATCCATGCATTTCTATTTGACTTAATAACGTATCAACCCATTCTGGTCCTTGCAACAAATCATTATTATAGGATAGTTAAATGAACAAATTGCCATATTCTGATCAACTATAAACTCGCTAATGAAAACTAAGTGCACGTTTTTGACATTTTTTATCAGTCATTTATTACAAAATATACTGAAGTTTCCCAATGGTTGCTTCTCCCAATTTTCAAAACATAACCTTAGAGTGGAATCCCTGATATATATATCTGTGCATTTGCAGACGGGTTATATCTTATATATTTTGGGCCATTTTTAAAGTGCAAAATAAAATAACTTTGCATGGATCGCATTCATAGAAAATTAACTTATTGCATACAAAAGATATTAGGCTGGCAAGAAAATTTTTTACTGACACGCAGAATTAGTAGGCTAAAAGGTACAACTAGAGATTGGTTTGTCACCCATTTTCATAACAACTATTCATACCTTTATGTCTATGTATTCTTCGATATAACATCATTATTTCCCTTTCACTTATACGGTTAGGGTTTAGGTTTAGGGTAAGTAGGCCTATTAGGTTTAGGATATGTATTCTAGGTGAATATGGAAGATTTATAGTAAATATTTATTTCAATAACATAACTGAATAAGTGAATGGGAATGTGAACATCATAAACATGTAACGACTTTAGTTTAAATGTAATTCCTTAGTGACCATCTGCAATTGAAGATCTGTAAAATATTACACTGTCACATGTGTTTCTTTGCCTTTATTTGACTTGAGAGGAATACCATAGAAAACGGTGACACCCAAATTATTTGTAAATATTGACAGCTGTTTGAATGTTAATATGAACACTGGAAATATTAAGTGTTTATTTAGTATACATTGTTTTGAATATTATACATATATAATCTATCACATCATGATGTTTATAATGTTTTATTATCTATCATTACTTGAGTTCACAGTAGTTGATTTCTTAATACCACGGAAACAAGTAACGTTAGGGTATGACTTAGCAAGCTTACAAGTTAATGAACACTGGATTTATGAGGCCTATTTCATTTCTATAATTTCTTTGCTATTTTCTAAAACAAATTTATGCCCATTTTGACTTTCGATGGCTATTTTAATGTTTTGTTTTGGCCATTTAGACTATGTTCCTTTGGATGTTGTGCCTATGTATGTATGGTCATTTTAACTGACCCAGTAAGCGCAAGGCCTCAAAGGATAGGTCAATACAAAAACCTTTAGAAATAGAAATAAAATGGTTCTTGTCGTTATTTCCAAGTCAAATGTATATTTTGATATAGGCTATGTTATGCAAATGCGATTTTATCTCCAATGTGTCACATACATGCAATAGAGTGTAGAAAATCCATATTTAGAGATTTTCATATTCCATTTTCATGCATGTAGTCATTAGAAAGGCTACTACTATTATGAGTTAATTCATCATTGTGGTTGTCAAGTGAAGCGTGGCTATGGCAATGCACTTGTTTCTTCTATAAACCCGACACTTGAATGCCATGATATCCCAGGAAGAGGTTCCAATTTCTTTATTCAAAATATAACAATTGTCCTTTCTTCTATATTGTTTCAGTTTTGTAACCAATTTTCATGTTCTTATCTTGTAAAGCCTCTTGTACAATTTCATACTTTTTAGTGTTCATTCATTACTTAAATTATGCCTTTAATAAAGTTGTTTTCTGCTCAGGACTTGCTGGAACTCATTGGACCACACACTGAAGTCAAGACCATTAGTCTAGAGAGGAGAACCCTGGCTTGCCTTTGGTATGTGAGCAATCAAGAGACCTTCAGAAGTGTCGTTGATCGCTTTGGAATGAGCAAGGGTTCTTTGAAGTACTATCTTATGAATTTCTGCAGGACAATGACCAGTGACCACATCCTCCCCAATCAAATCACATGGCCTCGGAAAGAAGAATATCGGTCTATAGCAGAAAAACATGCCTCAAAGTATGGATTCCCTGGGGTGATTGGTTTTGTTGATGGAACATACATTCCAATTCCAGGACCTCGGGACTTTAGAGACTCCTACATTTGCAGAAAAGGTTTTCCTGCATTTCATTTACAGGGTGTGTGTGACAATAGATTGAGATTTCTTGATGTATTTTCTGCATATCCTGGCTCTGTCCACGACTCTCGGGTGTTTAGGAATTCCCCTATATCTAATCTCTTGGCGAATGAACCGTTACCTGATGAATATCACCTTCTTGGCGATTCGGCCTATGCATTATCAACCTACATGCTGGTGCCATATAGAGACAATGGCCACCTTAAAGAAGAAGAAAAGAGGTACAATTCGGTACATAGCTCAATGAGAGTTGATATTGAACGCTGTTTTGGACTACTGAAGGGCAGATATCGCAAATTAAAATACCTGGACATGAGAAATGTGCGTGAAGTCCCAGTACTCATTGTCACATGCTGTGTTCTTCATAACTTTGTTATCAACCGAGAATCCTTTATGGATGAGGACATTGATTTGGACACTGATGGTATGACAGTTGCATCAACATCACATTGTGAGCAACAGAGAGGTGTTGACAAAAGAAAACAGATAACACAACTTCTGTCATAGAATGTTATTTCACAGTAGAACTGAAATGTCAATGTCCATGTCAATTTCTGACTTCAAAATATGATGTACATATTGAGTTCTTAAAGAGCCACTCCGTGATTTTCATAACATATTATCAACCTTTGATACGAACCTTAATTTCATATGTGGTGATATAAAATCAAAACATCTTAACTTTTCATGTCCAAAAGACATATATCTGACAAATACTGGTTTCCTTGAAAATCTAAAACAGCCTTATAAATGCCCATAGGTGTAGATATCACGTACAATATATATGGATACTAGTTTTTTTAACCTAACACACAATATCAACTCCTAACTGCCTCTTGGCTGTTTTAGGACTGACGATTGACTATTTGACGGGCGCCACTGTCCTGTTTTGATCATAATTGCTACGTTCTGCTATCATGTTGTCAATGTGACAAACCAATAAGCTTTAAAACAGTCGATACTTGGCGATCAAATGACACCATTGATTAAATTTGGCATATATGACTCCAAAAACTCACAGAGTGGCTCTTCAAAGTGGTACTCTTTCATTTTCATGACACTTGTTTTTGTCAATACAATAGGAAAATACCTTACCTTGCTTGTACATTCATCTCCAACAATCAAATATATATGAAGATAATGATAACACATCCTGCTACATCAGAGTATTTGTCTTCGTCTTGCTCCATCATACACCCTGATATCCTTCGGCCTAAAATGCTTGTAATATAGCAAGCCAATGAAATGACTCGCATTCAGCGATAGCGGCACAACCCGGATGTGAGTTCAAACAAATGTCAATGTAGGCTATAAACAGCCATGAATTACCAGCCATAAACGATACCAGCGAGGGATATATGGGTATATGATGGAGCCAGGCGGAGACAAATACGCTGATGTAGCAGGATGATAATAACATTGAATGTACTTCAGCCAAAAACAGTATTCAACTTGTTTTAAATGTGAACACAGCTAGAGAGAATACATGTAAGCTAAACAGGAATACTCTTGATAGGATCTCTCAGGATATCAACTAAAAGTCTATGTAAAAAATGGTCCAAAACTGACTTTACTGTTCTCAGAATTATATTTGCCCATAATCTAGCTGAAATATTTTGAAATCACTGTAAAGACTCTCATTAAAGTTACAGTCATGGGCTCGTCACCTCATCAGGTTATACATTATTTATTATCACTCGGGTTGAAGTGTTGCACATCAAATAATAAATCATCGCCTACGTAGTCTCTATCACCATGGCCACCAATTTAGAACTTGGCATTGGTGAAGGCATGATTACAAAAAAAATTCCACAAGTTTAGACCTTTAATTTCTAAGGAAGAAGTATCAATTAGATTTTAAGGAAGTGTCATCTTATTGCCTCTATTACAGACTTGTGCAATCTAAATCATAGAACTACCTCATACCAGGAAACTCTAAATAGCATTAATAGTAGCTGACATATGCAACCATATTCATATAAACCCCTTTCCTGACCTGTAATAATCTAAATCAGTAAATGATAAGTGTTGTCTCTTTTATATTTTTGGTGCTACAAGCATGAAATTTGGCTCATTTGTTGATGATTATAGCTATTTGATTACATTCATCATTATTTCATACCCCTAACAGGGTAAACAGCCATTGAAGGGTTAACCACCCTTAAGTTGCACCCCTGCCACACCCTTATTTTTGGGGATAGGATAATGAAATTTATCCATTTAAGATTTAGGGGTCAGGAATAAATATACAAACTTTGGTCTCACAAAATTTTGGTTCCCTATGCCAAATGGCTTCTAAGAAGTAGTCAGTTAAAGGTTTTAGGGTTTATGTCTGTCATGCTCATATTCATGGTTAGGGGGTGCAGCAGTTCTGGAAAAGTTCTGACATTTAATGTCTGATGAGCTGAAAATTAAGAAGAAAAATGCATATAAAGATGGCTTGAAATCTTCCATCACTGTAACTGATTACTATATTTTAATCCTTAAAGTTGCCAACAAACCGTTTTTTTCTGACCTACCAAAACAAAAAACACCTCACCCTTACAGGATGTAGAATAATAAAAAATTATAAATATTGTTAAAAAAAACCATTACAAGATACTATCCATGAATATGCCATAAACTTAGACACTGAAAATGAATTGAATGATCACCATATAGATGAAAGCTTCAGTTGAAAATATCTATTTTTATTTCTGAAAAACATTTTTTTCAACTTTCATTAAGAGAAATCAGGAAAATACAGAAAAGAACTTGAGGACAAAATTCAAAGGAGGACGATATTTGTGATAACTAACAAATGAAAAGTCTTTTAAAGACCTACGTGTAACAACTAACCAACTAACAACTCTTTCCCTTAGACCAAGACTCTCTTGGCTCTTATGCTGTTGATTGCTTATCTGACAATTTTAATCCTTATTTGAAACATGTATTATGAGCTTTGAGAATATTCTATATTAGAACATACTTTTGACGATGATGACATAAGCCAAATCTTGGCCCAACCACTGTTGCTAAATCATATCTTTAAGTCTTCATTTATGATAAGAAACTGGTATGATCACGGTATACGTTACTTCAGAGATATTCATGAGGGAAATGTTTTTCTCAGCTTTGAAAATTTAAAGCAGAGATACAATATTAAAGGAACATTTTTGATAATCAACATGTGTTAAACAACATTCAAAAGAACTGGAGACAACAACTTGCAAACAGAAATATTTGCTTGTATCATGAAACCACTAACAATATATATGATTATATGATTTCTAATAGTAAAGGTTCAAGAATATCCTATGACAAATTAATTGGGGACAACACTGTCCCAAAGGTACTTGATTATTGGCATACTGTCTTTCAGTGTGATATAAGCTGAAATAATGTGTTTATATTTTATAGGAAATGTACATGTGATTGTAAACTGCCAAATTTTCAAAACAAATTTATGTAAAGAACAACATATAAAAATAAAGAATTAATGAAAATAAAGCTATTTCAAAATGATTTATGCATACTTTTAAAATAATCCTCAGAAGATGTTTCGAATGTTTATTTGGACTGTGAATTTGTAAAGTTTTTTTTGTTTTTTTTTTATACTTTTGATCTTTTTCTAAATACTTATTTTAAATCTAGCATCACCATTTCAACGATTCTATGTTTCAAGTATTAAACAACATGTTCTTTTTTCGTTTGAGGGATTTGTTCAATGTGGCAGTTGACATTCAACATAGACAAATTTATAGCTAGAAAGATAATAGGATAGAATCTTTTGATGATAAGTGTTTTCAAACACTTGCTACACTTAATTGAAGCATTCATAAAATGCCAATATGTCACTGTCCACATTCTTATCTTATTCAACCTTCTACAAATGTATATCAACAATATCAACAAATCGTTGTGCTCCTGGTTATGTAAGAGCTAGTAAAAGTTCAGTGATATGTACATTGCCTTTTCATATAAAATGTATGAAATGAAATGGAAATAGAAATATATGCAAGTCTATTAAAGGCCGGGATCCAAACCTAAAAAAAACAATGGGTTTCTTATCTTTGTCATCTTTACCGTGATTGATTGATATCTTAGACAGAAGATATAATCAGTGTATGAGTGACAGGGCAGTAACAGTTTTTTGGTGCCTGAGAGAGCTCAGTAGGGTCAAAGGTCACAAAACATTACCACAACTTGTGGCTGGTAGTAGACTATTCAGTTTCAGTGCATAATAATCGGGGAACATGAATATTTATTTTGTGTATTAAGCTGATATAACCATCAGTATATTAAATTTTATATATTTAAAGAGATGACCAACACTAATTTAATGAGGTCTTTAATTAAAGAATTAACTTAAAGACTAACAAGGAATTGTATTTGTTAACATTTTGATAAAAAAAATTCAAAACAATCAGTCTTTTAACAATGTTTGGACGTATTTGGAGTGAATATTTCACTATTGTTGACAAAAGTTGTATAAATCCATTCCTGTCGCAATAATCTTTTCATAACCTTACTCAAGTCTCTTTAGCTTATAACCACAACAATAACTAAATATTTGGAGGACATATGGAATGGGGGAGGTTTTGATTTCCCAGTCAGAATGGGAATGCAGTGAAATCTGACACTGTGAAAGAATCTTTTCCTCCACTAGCAGACTTGTTTGGTATGGTATTGATAAGAATCTAATCACTTGACATTTACAGAATTAATTCAAATTTGGAAACAATAATGAAGTAGTACTCTCTTCGTTTTTACTTCGGATCAAACATGTTTAAGAATTCCACTTCTATGAAGTTTCAAGGATATATTGTGTAATTATGATAATTACCGATAAGAAGATTTTGATTTATTCCACTTTGAACATAGGTAACCTAAATTTTTACCTTCAAGGTGTAGTTTTTTCAGGTCAACTTGGCCACGCCAACACTGTGTATAGTGGTAGATGCCGGCCTTTAAGAGCAGTAGAAGAAAACTGTAAATCATTTAAAGGGCCACTCCATGATTTTCATAACAAATAATTTACCTTTTGATACGAACCTTAATATAACCTTAAGGTATATACAAAATAACTTAAAGCTCAAATGTAGGCTTACCTTGAGACAAAGATAAGTGATGTACACTGGAAAACCTACCAAAAGACTATATTTCATACAAAGTCAGGTTTAAGATGATTCCAATACTCATTAGTGCATATAATGCTTTCAACTTTCTACTTTTTTTTATTGAGATTGGGTATATATAGAAAGTCAGTCCTGTTAATTTAGTAAAAGTGAGACGAAAGTCGAAACCATCACTTTTATGACTGTCCAAAATCAAAGTAATATGGAGTAATTTATTGGCATTTATTACAAAAAATCAAAAACAGATATATCACTATAAATATTAATAAAAAGACAATAATATTTTGGTTTCCTGAGAAAAGGAAAAATATTATTATTTCAGTACAATTGTCAATTATTTTTTTCCAATCACTTATTATAAAATAAATATATTAAATTTTTTGTTATTCAACTTGTTTCAAAGGTTTGTTAAATTATTCAATAAATATGGATAATGATGATGAAATCATTTGTGTCTTTCTTTTAAACTCTGAGCTATGCTCTCAAGTGCAACCACCCTCCTTGTCTCAAGTTCCATCCTCTCCTGGTGCATGGTGAGGAGGTCCCTCCTTAATGCTGTCAGAGCGCATTCCATTGTCTCAGTTGAGGAGGATCGTCTACGTCTTGGAGTAGGTTCCTGCACTTGTTCCTGCACTTGTTCCTGCACTTGTTCCTGAGATTCTTGATGAACATCACATCTCTGTGAGTCAGGCAAGCTGCTGACACTTGCAACTGGCTCTACCGCTGGATCCCCAAGTGAGAGTTCCTCCATGATGGTGAAGTAGCGCCATGTTGATCGGCCTCTCCCTGAACTCTTGTTCCGCTCAACTATGGTCCGGTGCCTGCACATTAAAATCAACTCAATAATGTGAGAAGAAATTAAAAAGAAAGAAACTGCACATGCAAGCTCATACATAATATATATTTTTAAACTGTTATGATAATCTTTGATAAGTCAATATTCTGAAGGGATTTGCAATAACCCATTGATAGAGATAAAGCTGTATGTTGTGGATAAAATTGTCACTTGAAAATATATAAATGATGTCTTTTTTAAAGAGATGAAGTGGTTTTATCTGAAAATTAACATCTAAATACTACTTTAACAGCATTTTAAGGCTGGCACCAGTGTTTAAACATACCTTGGAGTTTTTAATTGCATCTTAATGGATCCATATATTAATATGGGGTTTAAACATCTATGTCCAAGGTCGCTGACTTACCAAATATTACATTTTTACGATTCACCTAAAAACCTAGTGAAAAGTAAATGACTTGCCTCTTTTTCTACGCAATTAACTACAATTGTGGGTTGACTTTATGACAAAGTTCTGTGAATTACTGCAAAAACTAATGTAAGTTAAGGAGAGCAGTGATTAGGAAAAACAATAATTATAAAACTAGGCCATTAATATATTTAGAAGAACACTGTCCATTAAATTGAAATGGTCAGTTAAAAATGTAGAATTAATTGACTATGTCACTAAAATCTTAGAAACTGGTCACTTATTAATTTGATTTATAAAACAATACCAATTGAATTACTATCAAGTGAGATGATTCTTATATTGAAACTTTGAAAAGCTCTAATAATGAAAGTAGCATATGAATTAATCTACCTTGATTTCATGCTGCGGAATTTTTTGTCACATTCAGATCCTGTGAAGCTGAAGCCTTTTTCAGCCATTTCATCAGCAACTCTTCTCCATGCCTGCTTCATGGACACTGTACTGCTGCTGAATAGGTGTTGCAGTCTCTGTCTCAAATCTATTAGGAGCAGTACTGCTTCATGACTCCAGTATACTGTAAATGCAGAACACAAACTATCATACATAGTTATCATCAAAAATTGTTTCCTACAGTCAATATCTCTTCCTGAGATCAAGGACTTTATTAACCTTCATAACTGCAAATGTTGATTTAATGTTAAGAGTAATGGGAAATGAGAAGAATGCCTTGTGTGTGCGAGTGTGAGTGTGTGCTCCATAGTGGATCAGATAAAAAGGGGGAAAATATTACAACAATTATCAATTCCAACTTATTACTCAATTCTTAGAATGAAAAAAAAATCATCTTACATTTGTGATCAGTCTCTGTTCCCGCCTGTGAGTCATCTGTAATGGTAAAACAAAAGGCAAATGAATTTATTCATTGATAGAACAATGTAAATCGCAAGTGATGAGAATATAAATTAATAGCTATCAATTCACAAGCATGAATTTCTAGTTTTCTTCAAATCTCCAATGCTCCAGCGAGACTTCACACTTGGAAACAAAGTGTAATAAAGGAATTACAAGATGAACACAATTAGCTGCTTAAATTGCATTACTGAACAAAAATAAATGTGTTGGAAAACTCTTATTGCCTTCAGCAAATTGCTTCACTCATCATGATGTATCTCATTTCAATGAAAGCAATGAAAGGCAACCCCAGAGGCGGAATGAATGATGTAATGTTGACAGTTTTCACATGGAGCTTTTCTTCACATATTTGAGGGAAATCTCAAGGTATGGTAGTTCATGTCAGTAGAAATAAAATGTGTTATTTATTAGTAGCTTCACTGCTTGTGTATAAACTTGATACTATGAGATTTAAATAATCGGTATTCTATGGCACGAACAAACCTTCAGCTAAAGCGTTGGACTGGGGTGCTGGTGACAATGTAGAGGCCCTGGGCAAAGAGCCAATCGGCACTTGTGACTCAAAAAAGGAAATTGGCACTGGTGACGAAGAGGACCTGGAAATCGGTGTTCTCAAAGAGGAAGTTGGCACTGGTGACGAAGAGGACCTGGAAATCGGTGTTCTCAAAGAGGAACTTGGCACTGGTGACGAAGAGGACCTGGAAATCGGTGTTCTCAAAGAGGAACTTGGCACTGGTGACGAAGAGGACCTGGAAATCGGTGTTCTCAAAGAGGAACTTGGCACTGGTGACGAAGAGGACCTGGAAATCGGTGTTCTCAAAGAGGAACTTGGCACTGGTGACGAAGAGGACCTGGAAATCGGTGTTCTCAAAGAGGAACTTGGCACTGGTGTCAAAGAGGACCTGGAAACCGGTGACGCTGAAGAGTCTCTCACTACCGTGGAAGAGGCCCTCGGTGCTTCAGATGTCCTGAGCTTCTTAATTATTGGCAGAGTCTCGGTCTCCATCACCGGTACTGCTCTTGATTCTGTGCCTGCAAAATTTACCAAAGGAATGGTTCATAAATAATTTACTTTTATCCTAGTTGTTAATCCTGAATGTTTCAATAATTACCATAAATAAGCTTAAGAGCTCTAAAGATTCATTTAAACAGTCTGGTAAAAATTAATAAATTTGGCAACTTCAAATCTGTCATTAAAGCTCTTGAAATTTGGGCGTCATGTATTAGTTCTTCACTTAAATAATAAGTTTCATTGTACTTCATGTCTGCTGTTTCAATATATATATATGATAAAATATGGGTCATAATAGAGTAGGGTAGGTATTCAGTATAAGCTAATATCCGAGTTACTTTCCATTCCTTAAAAATAATGGAGCCAAGCCCCGAAGGTGCAAAGTTAACACTCTGGACTTTATGGTCATTAACTACTGTGATTAGTGTAACTTGTGAGGATATTGCAAACAAACTCACGCTTGGGAATAGAGGCTACACCTATCTCCATGAACCTGACCTTCTCACTGTTTGTTAAGTGAGAAGGAGCAAGTCCACAGAGCGTGTTCAACACTTCATCATCAATTTCTCGGCTGTAGGCACGTTGAGATACATGATCGAACTCAGCCTGCTTCCCAAGGGAAACTCCACTGCCCTTAGCCATTGCTGACCAGGTTTGGAGCAACCCAAGGTCAGAAAGTACTTGAAGTGACTGTGCCAATACTGGAACAGAAATATGGCTTAATCAATACCTATGAATCTTCCAATCCATTCAGAAATACGAAAATATAAAAAATATTGATTTCTAAATCAGTTGAAGAAGTTACATTAGGTTTCAGTCCAGGTGGTTGAGCTTAATAATCATTTTAGCATGTTTCACCGTGGCAATTATCTTGTTAAGTAATTAATGTTCTGGGTGTCCAAGACAAGTATTTATTCATATAAGTTCAGTTTGGCTTATGTATCTGTTTAAATCCATTAGATCTTTCCTTATATTTTGGAAATGGCTGATAATCTCTCACATTTTCTCACAGAATCTACCAGAATTAACCAGTCACTGTACATCTTGTGGAATTATTTATGTAACGTTGAAAAAAAAAAATAGAAACAAAAATAGAAATAGAAAAATTCATTTAAAATACTCCTAAAACCCCACCTAAAACCCATGAGAAATAAAATGAAACAGGAATTTATGGACTGTTTTTTCCCAAGTTATGTACAGATGGTGGCCATGTAATTTATAATAATCACTCTCTCAACAGCTCACTAACATGTAAGTCTATGGGAATTACTTCATTTATGTAATTATATAGCCAACAGTGTGTTACTATATCAAAATGACAACAACCATAGGAACATTTCTCCCATTAGAACAAGAAAGTGGGTCTCTAAAATATCGGTTTTTTTAATGATTTTTAATTAATTTTAATTGATGAATCTTAACACAAATATCATAAAACAATTTATCCAAAAACAATTTGAAATTTAAAAAAAGATTTTTCAGATCATAAATACCCCTCCCCTCACTTTTCATGCAATGGTATTCTTCAAATAAGTACATTTCACATCATTTTCTACTCACTCAATTTCTTCGATCCTGTTTCATCAACATCAAAAGTTTTCTCAAGGTAACCATAGAGAGCCGCTGAAATGCCTGGAAAAAATAGAGATGTCTGACGATGAATATTATTTTGACACATGAATGTCCCAAGGAATTAAAGGAAATAATAATAATCAACAATTTAATGACATTACAACTAAAGTGTAAAATGGAGCAAATTTGTGAAATTGATTTTAAAAACTGCCAAATAAATTTGATATAATTTATCTGAAAATGTGATGATTATAGTATTACTTTTTAAATAATAAACAACTTCAAGTTTAACAGAAATTATTAGCCAAAGCAAGGATGATTCTGCACAAATTTCACAAAGATCCAACCACATGCAATACAATCCTTGTCAATATTCTAGCAATATATATATATTTCTAGCATTCGAAAAAACGTTCCAATTTTCTTAATTGTAACTAGCCATTTGTTATATTTTACGGCGCTTCAATAATTGTCCTTATATTGGCCGTAGGCCCATCTACGGAAATAAACACAGTTTCAGTTAATATCATATGTAAGCTTACCACGGTTTGAGTGGATGTTCATTGATGTTGGGACAAACATAGTGAAGCGTTTGGTAAGTTCTGAGTTTTGAAGAACAACTTCCTCGACTGTTTCAATGTTGGTCGCCATCTTGGTTCGCTTAGCGAGGCAGCTCAAAACATAACTCGCGAATGCACGCGGGCGCCGAAGCGAGCAAAGGCGTTCAGGATCGAGCGCTTGCGAGCCTTCGCGGGCGCTCGGGATTCTGAACACGCTACAGCTGTCAACCTCCAAGTCAGGGCGCCTTCCCTTCGAGTACCTCTACGGTAGTTGCCCTGCCTTCACTTGCGGGGGCATTGTTGTCAAGAATCTTGACAACAATCGAAATTGACGTCATCGATAGTCTCGAACCAAATTGTTAGTTTACATACAAATAACTTGGTTCGAGAGTATGTTTTAAGCGTTACGCGTATGAAATTCTATGATTATTACCAAAGTTGGTGTAATTTGCTTCAAATATAATTTTTTATTTGATGAGTATATGGTGGACAATTTGTTATGTTTCAACAATTCAGAGAAAACTTAATGAAATAACAAAAATTTTCGTTTGCCGTACTCATTTCTTGAGTCGTTGTTTGGAGTTGCATTGTGAATCCTATGAGTTAGGAGCTTCACTTTTAGAGCGTGACATCAATCGTTGGTGGCACGCGCTGTGTTAGAGCTTTTTCACCTTGAAGCCTTCTGATGGCAGCGAGTATATTAGTGACGTCACGGAGCGGATACTCGCTGTCTGGAGCTAGCCCAGCTGTTCCCTTAATTTCTCATGGTAAGGCTTTCATTTTTAGTCCCACATTAAGTTCAATTCGTTTCTTCTGTTCAACATGTTGAATGTAAACGATTTCAGAGTCAAAGTTCTATGTTTAACAGTCAAGCATACTCACTCAAACATAATTGATTTAAGTTAAATGATTATGTATGCTGTCTGACATTCATAAGTGATAAAATTACTTAATTGTCAAGTAAGAAAAATATTCTTCTAGAATATAGATTCTAAATAGTCATCAATATATGTATAGAATGCCATATACACTGTCATGATGAAATATAAGCTATTATAGCATTTCACAATTCCCATTAAACAAATAGGCTTATTGCATTGGCAGTGTCAATAAACTTGAGCATAGGCTTTACAAAACCTATTGCTCTATAATGTTTTTGTAAAGTCATGAATTTCAATAAATTCCAAAAAACATTTCTCAGTTACAGAAGAAACTATTCTGATATTGGATACCTTACAAAATGTCAGACGAAAAAGAAGGTGACAACGCCAAAAATAACAACACAAACTCGTGCTGTGAAAGTGAAGATACAGAACGGACAGAATTATCTGTATCTGGTGAAGCATGCAAAATGGAAGGATTTATTGACATCCATCACCCTTCAGAGAGACTTGGTACTCCAGTGGAAGAATGCGGGGAAAATAATAGAAGAGCAGGGGGGTCAACAATAGCTGAAGTCAGTGGCAAACTTTCCCATCAACATATAGACAGTGAGGATGAATATGTGTCGGCAGAAGAAGAGAGTGAGGGGGGAGGGGGGCTGGATATCCCTGGGGACAGATTCTATGCATGTGAGAGTGAAGGGGGTGGAGACAATAGGAATGTACAAGAACATGTTGTGAGAGGTGAAGGTGAAAGACAGGAGGAAGATTCAAGTGAAAATTCAGATGAGGGCGCCTGCGGAGATGATGATTTAGATGAAGAGAAAGAGAAAGAGAAAGCAGAGGTAGATGTTGAAGATGATGAATACCGCAAGAAGATTGAGGAGAGTTTGTCTGATGATGAGAAATTGGTGAGAATAATTAATTTCATTGCCTTTGATTATTATGCTTCGTGATGAACTCATTTAATGATATATCCTTTAGTCTGTATTTGTAAGAAACATATGCTTTTGGGTGAACCTGACATGGACGCCATCTATACTTTGGTGTTTGTTTATATGGGGTAAATTTGCCATGCAATCGAGATTATAATCACACCTGTTATTTTTATATCATCTTTATTCAGGAGCGTAAGAACAAAGCCCAGGAGATAAAAGACCGTGGAAACCAGATGTTTCGCGAGGGCAGTTACCGTGACGCTGTCTCTCTTTACAATGAGGCTCTGCAGATATGTCCGCTCTCCTTCCTGAAGGAAAGATCCATCATGTTCTCAAACCGTGCAGCCTGCCAGATGAAGCTGGTTTGTAATGTCTAAATGTCCTTTAAAGATTCGGTTTTGAATACTTAAATACTTTGATATATATATGTCAAATATTACTTTTCATCCTCAGGAGATTTCTTTTGAGGGAGATCAAGCAATGTCTCCTAAGAGTTATTGCTTTGATAGTAGATTCAGAACAATGTCCAGAATATGTCATTGCGAGATGACATTACAATTCTAAGTTGTCCTTCTAGCTTAGAGCACCATCAGCAGGTCAAGGGTTAAATATTTATTTACTCTGCATGAACAGGACGAGACTGATGCTGCTATCAAGAGCTGCTCCAAAGCCTTGGAGCTTCACCCACACTACATGAAGGCCCTGCTGAGACGAGCCGAGCTGTACGAGAAGGCTGACAAGTTGGATGAAGCTCTCGCAGACTACCAGAAGGCAGTTGAACTGGACCCTGGTCAACATGCGGCCAGACATGCTGCTCTTGTGAGTATATATGTGTGAATTGACCAGTAATTCAATGGGTACTTAGTGATAGATCTTCAAATATGACTTGTTGTGTCGAGGGACTTATAGGGTTAGGGTTTCACAAAGCCCTAAGGTGATCGTAAGTCCTTAAGGTAACCTTAGTGCAATGTTAAATGATGGGAGTTGAGGTTAACCTTAGTTAAGGTTGCTTTGTGAAAGGATGCCCAGGGACTTGTAGTGTGTGTTGGTGTTCCTTTCTGTTGGCTTTGGTATTTACTCCTACCCTAATGATTATCAAAAGTTGGTTTGAATTCCACATATTTATTTGAGTCAATATGGAGTTTCTTCTAGTTTTATGAAGTACACAGCATCATGTTTAACTTGTGCACAAAGTAGTAATCCACTTGTGAT
Organism: Phorcus lineatus; assembly: GCA_921293015.1. Classification (NCBI taxonomy): domain Eukaryota; kingdom Metazoa; phylum Mollusca; class Gastropoda; order Trochida; family Trochidae; genus Phorcus; species Phorcus lineatus. Next base: position 35,037,023 of record OV121088.1, read on the forward strand.
ATATGTGATATTCATTATAAGGAATTAACTTTTCTTTAAACAAAAACTATCATCTTGTTGCAGAAACTAGCTGATCAGGTGAAAGAAAGAAACGAAAAACTCAAAACAGAAATGTTAGGTAAGTTTCTTTATCATGTATGCTATGTAATATTTGTTTTATTCGAGTGTTGTGAAGATATCTAATGACTATGGCAATGTACCCGAGCCAGATGTCGAGAGATGAAGCTGCCACAAGGGTACATAATAGCATATCTTGAATTGGGAAAGCTTACAACTTATGTAAGTTATTACATTGTTAAACATTTCTAAATCTTATTCAGTTTGAAGAACAATGTGCTAACATCTGTATACTGAGATGTAAGGGTGGGCTGTATTATCATTATAGCAATATTTTGCAATACAGAAAGAAGATGACACTTACCAGTACAAACTTTTGAAAATATCCAATATATCAGACGTTTCAAATTACCAATTTCCATCTAAAATTGCAGAAGAACAACTGCATAAAACGTGAAGTTAAAATGTGTTTAAGCTCAAAGACAGTTCATTTTTATCCTACTCAGTTCATTTATTATCCTACTCTACCATATGGGGGTAATAATTCTAGTAGTGATAATGCATTTATATAGCTCCTTGGTATCCAACTTCTAAGCTGCTCACCTGCGCTTTAGCAAGAGGAATTTAGTCGTTTGCAGAAAGAGTCTCTACATTTTTCTTGATTTATAAAGTCAGATAATAATCTTGAAGTCCCTCTTGTTTTTTTCTTTTCAGGAAAGTTGAAAGACCTTGGCAACATGATATTGAAACCATTTGGAATGTCCACAGAAAACTTCCAGTTAAACCAGGATCCCAATACAGGATCCTACTCAGTGAATTTTCAACAGAACCCTCAACAAAAATAAGAAACAAACTCAAAGTTTGGCTTTTAAAAAAAGAATAAAGTTACAATCACAGATCAAGGAATATTGAGGGGGGTCAGTCTGAAGGGGAGATTCACTCTCTTTACAAGAGATTGGCCAATTTTGTATGTGTACATGTTTGCAGAGTGAAAGGTCTTAAAGAATGTGTCAGTTGTGTCTTGCAAAGACTTGTTTCTTATTGACTGCTTCAATCAGGGCTGCTGTGTGAAATCCATTTACGCTTAATTCTGTAAGATTGAATACTTAAAAATTCTATTCTACCTTGAGATGATAAAAACCTTTTATACGTATATACTCTTATGAATAGCAATTGATCATTTTGATAAAATTCTACAAAGTTACAAAAATCTCTGAACTGTTACTATGTTTTGTAGTATTGAGAATCTGACGGTTTACTTATAAATGATAAAGTCCCTGTATCGTTGACATTACAATTGTTTATTTTGCTTTTAAACATGGTGTTTGTCAACACTTAATAATTCTTTTTATCCAAAATTTTCCTATATAGTATCGTATCAAATCGTTACAAGATATGGTGGTATGTATCATGAAATGTAAGTATCGTCACACCTCTAAAAATCTCTGTGATTGAAAGATGATTATCACATGTTCATCATGGTTGACTTATCCAGGTTTGGGGTCAACCGTAGGCAGAACAATATTACTGCATCAGTTTTTAAAGTTTTATTATGGCACCGATTTATAATATTCCATATATTGGAAATATTCACATCCTGATATTAAAGTATTCTAATCATGGGTGCAACAAAGATAGGTGCCGGTTAACCCAGTTCGTTCTGAAATGGTCAAAAGCTAAATATTAAAAGAACACTGAATGCAGTTTTTCAGATTGAAATGTTAATTTATTATCTATGTGTACAATAGATGAATAATATACTGATTCTTATAACAATAGCATGGCTTGCCAAGAATATTTCTGCTGTAATCAATCTTCAGAATATACATCATTTCAGAACAAGCTAAGGCGAGATTTTGTTTATCATCTTAAATCATTCAACTGTTAAAAGTCATAGGCTCACTTTTGCAAGGCTATTTTTTAATGCACGCCAGGAAAATAGTTCATCACTCACATCACCCTGACGTTTGAAACATTTTCAGAACTTTGCCTGAATTTTAGACCTCAATATTGAATTTGAAACACCCTGCCCAGCGCTATTGTCAAACGACAGGGCTTACCGCATCATTGCGCAAAAGCCATGACGTAGAACACAAGAAATTACAAAGCTGAATATACAATCAAAATAACTAATACTTACCTTTTTCAAATACAGAAAGAACATAGAAAGGTGATTAACACAATGAAGATGTGTCAGTCATAAGTATTTGTGATGCAATTACTAGATTTCCAGTATGTTTCACTTGTGATAGGGTGCACTTGCCTTTTTTGCCCTCCGAGAACTGAACTGTAAAATGGGAATAGAAATGAAAATTATTGCAGATGCTGCAGAAAAGATTGGTGTAAATGATCAGCTTTTTGCAAGTGAGGAATACTTAGTTAATTAATTAATTAGGTTAGCTAGTTGCCTTGCAAAGTCATCCTACGACCAACAGTAAAAGATTTAATATATTTGAAACACAGAGCCACCATTATCTTAAATAGTTATGCTTTGTTTGCAGTGAACTTTGTGACATCATTGCATTGTGATGTCAGAATTTGGACACCATGACTGGCATCATAACAATGTCGGCTTTGATCCTGTGTGCATGGTGACCTCATACTGTCATAGCTTATACAGCGTCATCCAGTTGTATTTTCATGAATGACAATTATTTGCCAAGAACAATGCTCTTGTAATTTATCTGTGTATGAAGTATGTATGTGATGATTAAATGTCAATGAAAAACAGTTGCCTTTTTTTCTGTTAATTAAATCCAAAATTAAAAGAAGTATTTTGTTCTCAGGATCTGATGCGTATCACTAACAACACATTATCATTGACACTTATCTCTATACAAGTCATTTCATTGACTTGTTATTTACAGGTGTTATGAGGCAAATCTTGTGAAAAAGGAATTTACTGTAGAAGCCTTGTATCAAGTTTAAATCATTTCACTTGACAGGGACCAAGCCCTAGAAACCTGTTTTCAGTCTCTGCTTTAGAAACTATGAGTATCATCTTTATGTATGTAATAGGAATATGTCTTCTTCATCTGTTAAAACAATTGTATCTTTTGGATGAATGATGTTTGAATTAGTCAATCATAAGTGCATGAACACTTAATTACATGGCATTTGCACTAAGTTTGAAGGTAATGAAACAAACTTTTCTTTAACAGCAGTAATATCAATGAGAATAATATAGAAAGTTAATAGATTTGTTTTGATCATACTAACATTAATTATCACCTTATTCCATTTTTTATTGATCTAAGCTAATTTTTTAGCACTCTGAAGTAACAGTACAAAGGAATTTCTCAAAATTCTCTGTATGCACCTCTTACATTTTGACAATATGATTAGTTTATGAAATTGTTCATCGAAAAATAAAAATATTGGCTTATATACCATTTACAAGCAACAAACATTGCACCTTGCGTCAACCAATGTTTTTTTAGTTTGTGTTGAGTGATATTTTACTAGTGCTTCTCTCAACGACCTTTTAACTGCTTAAATGGGAGCAATATTGAGTAATATGAGTGCTTCAATTAAATTTGCCTGATCTTTTATGAGTGCCAAAGATAGACTTCTTTAAAGAGGCGTATCTATCGGCTCTTGGTCCACCGTGTTGCTTTGAGGGAAAATGATGACATGAAAAAAGACGCTGTACGTTTACAGATCTCACAACATTATAAAAAATAAACTATATTTATTGATATAATATTAACAAATGATTTATGATAAGACTAATTGAAATGCTGTAGCAAGGCTTTTCACGCTCATAGTGCCGATGAATGGCTTCACTTCTCGTTCTAGTTTATCTAGTTGTAAAATCTAAATCAACCAAACTTTTATCCTCAGTACCATGTTTCAATTGCATTGAAGATTTTGGAAAGCTTTTATTGAAGTTGCGTCCCTTTGTTCGTGAGACGGGAATTTCACACTTACCGTTTTAACAAAACCCTTTGTTTATTTTTAAATATATGTTGATAATTTTTCTCTCTGGAGTCAAATAAAACCATTAAAAGGGATACCACCGTGATATTTAGCCTCTCAGACTAGGAATAGGTAATAAAATGAAAATCCACGAGATGGGAAAATGTACTACTTGATGCACAACACTTTACATTACTGGAGTTTCTTGACGGTCTTGTGCCAGCCACGAGTTAGTTTTTATCCGTTAGAATTGACGGTAATTGAGAATTAGAAGGCTAATTTAAGAAAAAATAAAATATATTTTTAATTATTAATATTCACCCTTCGCTAACGTTGATAGAAAGTATTTCAGCATGTGAGAGGCCAACTTAAAATTATGATTTAATCTTCGTTTTTGTGAAATAATTATAAATGGAAAATCGATATTTCCACGAAGGGCCATTGTTTCATACTGTCAAAGGTCACCGCGATTGCTTCTATTTGTTTCAAAATCATCAATAGACACCTTTCTTCTCATCATTTTCAAACGTGGTACATATGTATGTAAATTGTCATCGATTTAAGGATTTATAAATACAATTAAACACGAAAATATTTAGATATTGAATGCAACCAGTTAATAAACGAGCTGGAAAAATCATGTTATATTATGTTAGTGACAGTCAGTATTTTATCGGAGACATTTAAATATACTAAAAAGTTAAATTGCTCTGTCGATAAAAATTTGGTGCTTTTGCAGAAAATAATTATTTATTGGCAACTGGTTTAGGGAACTGAGAGTATGGAAGGTATAACGTCGTGTTCAAATACCGATATCAAAACGATGTACTGCGACTCAGCACACCAACGTATTTTTTTACAATGTGTTTATTAAAATAATGCACTTAAGGATGTTCGCTCCTCAGTCACAGTGACTAAACTCAAATAACCTTAAATCATAATGTTCATATATATATATAATAAACCATAATGAAGCGGCAATTTCTGAATTTGAATGATTTCTGATTAAATATTCATCAAAATTAAGAAACGTAGTATTTTTCTTTTTTAAATCATTCACAATTTTGCTGACTCAGCAATTTTAATTGTAACTATCATTTAAACAAGTTCTATAATCTGTTTTTCTCAGAAAGTAGATGTTGTTGAATGAATATGATTTGTACGTATGCGTTCAGGTATATTTTTAGATAATGAGTGGGAGAAAGCATGTTTTTAGTACAAAAATAGCTTGAATGTTGATAATTTATTTGAAATGTTTGAATACATGATGTGCCGTAGCGGCTAAAAACCCACACTACCATATATATTTTATACTTTTTTCTGGAAGAAAATAATGTTAACTCAAACATGTTTTCATATTAAGAAAGTTTAATACAGAAACCAAATTAATTTCAAGATTTCTCAAAAAAGGTCATCATTTCCCCATTGACTCCCATGTTAAATCTCTTAGTGACAGTCAGTATTTTTTGTCTTTTTTTTTTGTCTTAAAATATGTCAAAAAAACCCACACTAACCCCCATAAACCCCCATTTTTGGGGGTTGATATTTCAAGTAAATACACTAAACATTTGAAAAAAAACAAGTTAGAAAAAAAGTTTAATACTTTTAATTTGAGGAACGGACATCCTTAAAATAAGATCTATGCAGATGTGCGTAACTTGATGGAGCAATTACTTTCCATTTGATTGAGACTGTAATGCACTTTGCATCTCAGTTTTGACTGGATGTCGATGTAAATCCATCGGGGGTTATCAACTATAGACTCGCGTTAAACATAATATACACATGGAAACAAATATTGCAACACCTTGTTTATCCGTCTCGATGTAAAATATATCAATTAAGTGTTTGTTAAGGGACGTTAAAAGAAGTGGCCAACTCTAGTAATTCCCCAGTTTATCATTGAAAATTTAACATTCACCGACGGAACCCTTGAAAAAACAGCCAAATGAGAGATATAAGAACAACGTAGTGTTGCAATACTTTCGTCCAGGTGTATATTGTGTTTTTTGCTTTCATAGGGAAAAACTCCAGTGTCAATCTAATTAAAACTAGACTAACGGACTTCGGGACGTATTAATATTACAGCTAGTTTCAACTTGATTGCCTCTAGTGTATGCCTTGTAGTGCTCTTGGACTATAAATGGAACTTATATTCCAAACAAAAGACTTATTCAACAATTAACACGTAAAAGGGATCACAGTCGGTATACCATTGTCATAAACTGAAAGCTTAGCAAACAAGGACATCAAGTTCTGAACACAACTGTAAATAAAGGACTACTTTCAACCTATTTGTTGCAATTTAAATAGACACTAGTGCGTATTTTAGGTAATGAAAGGGATCTTACGAAGAATAATGCTTCCAATTGCAGGGCAATCATTTTATATCAACCATCCGTTCTAAAACGAACGTAACCTGTTCAGTTAAAGGGACACTAGCACGTTTAAGATTCACAGAGTGATCTCACGAAGACGAAATGTAATGTTTCCAATTGCAAGAAAATGTTTTTTAATTACAAGAAACAGTTTTGAAACGAAAGTAGCACTACCGGTTAAGTTATGCAAATCTATCCCCCTACCTCTAATGTTATAAAAGGTGTTCACACAAACATGGCCTAGTGTGTTTTTTGCTTGATCCATGATCATTTCCTCTACGACTATGGGTGATCGGGTTGAGTAGTGAGATGTTTTACCCTCTGAAGATAAGACATTCGGCATAAATTAATGTTAATTGAGGAAATTTTGACAAAACTAATCTTTCAAAAAAATGTGCTTGACAATTTTCCAACCTCTAAAAGTGTCTCTTTTACCTGTCCTATAACTCATTGTCCGTCCCTTGCGAGATAAATACCATAAATATCTGGTGAGGGCTTTTAAGGTAGATAACTTGTGCCTAATCCATTTTTTGTATAATTAAAATATGTTTCAATCAAAAAAAGGCGTCCCTACTAAAATGACTACCTTCATATTGTGACTGTAAAAACACAATAAGCTTTAAAATGTGTCTTTTTGGTAACAGTCGATACTTCGGGTTTTAATGACACCATTAATTAAGTTTTACTCCAACAACGTAAGGGATTAATGAAGGTAGACGGTAGCAAATCGATAGGCTTTCGAGGATTTTCCCTATTTGTAAGTGCGGAATAGAAGAGGATTTTCATTTCATTTCTCTTTGTCCATTCTATAATGATTAAAGAAAATTGTACCTCCCTAAAACTTTAACTGGAAATATTCACGCATTTAAACAAGTACTAACTACCGATGATGATAACATGTTGAAAAGGTTAAGCCATTTTGGGGTTTTTAAGCTTACAAAAAACTTTGTGAAAAGCTTAAGGAAATAACTTGTTACTATTATTGTATATTCCTGTTATCTGCCTTCTGTTTATTGTCTGTGTTTTTTGTATTAGATGTTGTATTTGTATTTGGGCTCAGGGGCCTATATACTTGAATAAAGCTGATAACGGTGAACAAGATATGAACAATGCTTTAAACCAATGGCTACAGTTCAATTAGATGTGAACAATGTTGAACATGAGTTTACTGAACGATAAGAAAAGGATAGCAAATTAAGTTTACTCTAAACTCTTGTAACTGCCTGACAAAGAAATAGATTTTGCTGGATTCGCAAAAGAGTTGTTTTTCCTTTACATACAAAGTTTATACATGCCCTGTCTACGTCAAAATGTATCTTTGGTGGGGAATCTACTCATTATCATTATTCTTGTACTTATCTTTATATATATCATCATTTTCGTATGTCGAGTTTGATTCATTTACACAGTCTTTTTTTAATCGCGTTAATTTTCTCGTTTGTTTTTGCCTTGGTTGAATCAGGGACCTTATATACATAATGTATATAAGGTCCCTGGTTGAATATATGTAATCATGCATGGTAATTTTGTAAGGAGGTACTATTTCTTGGTTAAGTTGTATCTGTCTACTGACTGTCTTATCTTACATGAAATTGAAATCAGACAAATTGTCATTTAATTACTATAAAAAAAACTACAACCGTTTACATATTAAATGCAACATACACATAGGCCTATATAGCACCTGTACTGATCGATATCCTTGAAATGATGTAGAAAATGAATTTAAACGTTAATTCTATACTGTACGAAGTTCGTTTGTTCGTTTTTATGTAAGAATGTCACATTGAAATGATATTATCAAGGGAAATCCGAATATACAGCTGTTTCATAACCCTTGAAAGAATACATCAAATTAGAACGTTTGCAAATTAAAAAAACAGTTGTATGGTTACTAGCATCAAGTACCTGCTAATGGCGAAATCCCCTTAGACTATGGCGGACCTAAAACGGAAACACCACCGCATTTCAAAAGGGGATAAAGTGCCTGTTTTGATCGAAGAAGCTTTAGATGATGTGATCATTGTGACCTTGAAAAGTGGAAATAAAGAATTCAGAGGGATATTATTGGATTGCAATAAGAGGTATACCTGAAATTAAGTGTTAAAGTTGGTCAAAAATAAGGAATTTGCAGCGAAATTTTCACTGATCTGTCAAAGTGGATCTAACACAAAGGGCAATGTTGACATGAAATAATGGATACATTAAGATATTTCTGTTTCCTTTTATTTCAGGAACATTCCCCATGGCGTTTGCTTTTCTTCATTACCCAAGGGGCCTGGTAAAAGCAAAGAACAAGGCGTCAACAGCCAAGGAGATGGGGCAGGTGAAAATGAAAATGGACTTCATTCTGTGTGTGCAACCACTCATAGGTACACTTACAATCATGATCCACAGAAATTGACTGAAAAACTTGTCCTATTGTCACCTAAAGGCAATATGAGACCAGTTCGGAGTAAAGCTGTACGTGATATTCGTCTCAGACCTCGCCAAACTCTGTGTTCTAAGTGCAAAAACATGATCCATGAAAATGGGAAAGGTTCATCCTCAAAGTCATCTTCACCAAAACAGGCAAAAACAGTGACAAATAGTGCTAAACCACAGCTTAGTCCATCTCGACATTTAGCTCGGCCTATGGTTGCCTTAAAATGGGGTTTACGAAAACGAAAATATCAACAGGAGGAGGAGACAACTGAGAAAGAGAAAGAAAAAGAAATGAAAAAGCAGACAACAAAATCGGCAAATGTGAAAAGAGAGAAACCGGAAAGACTGACAAGAAGCTCACTTGATAGTAGGATAAATCAGGCGAGAGAGACATTTCCCGAAGTTCGACTTTATAAGTTGGAAGATGTTCACAAGGAAATCAAAGTCTCGGTGAGTAGTTCACAAAGTAGCGAAGCGATTGAAAAAGAAGAGCCTGTGATTATAGACGACATTCAAAATGACGAAGTTGATAGTGCTAGTTCCAAGTCAGTGACAAAAACGGAAATTATTCCAAAAGCGACTCCAATTATCAAGATTTCATTTGGAGATGGTGCTGTGCTCAAAATTCCACCCAGACTGCCTGGCTCACAGTTCGAGGAACATATTGAAAGTAGTTCAGAGGAGATTCAAGAAAAAAGTAAAGATCCTCCGGTTGAAAACACAAACTATATCATGCACAAGAAACTAAAAAAGGCAATGAAAAAGTCAAAAGAAAGGACTCGAAACAAATCTGGTGATCATGAAAACCGATCTCAGTCCACTGATGAGAAGGCTGACAAACATCATCGGAAACATAAACGTAAACACAAACATCGTCATCTTAGTCCATATGAAAGTCGTCCGTTGGAGTCAAATGTGATAATGAACGATTGGAATGCTAACGAAGATAAAGAACTCAAGGAGTCTTTTGATAAAGATTCGTTAGATAAGGAGTCAATCGAATTGGAAAATAAAAATGTCGGGGATTGGTTGGAACAAATAAGTAATGAGGAGAACGAGGATAATGAAAACACTGAACCTGTAGAAGAAGTTCGACCTAGACCGAGACTTTTGTATACATGGAACAACAACCGTGGTCTTTCACGGGTCGAACAAAGTCCAAAAGAATTCCGGTACTCTCAAGAAGAACGTTACCAACCAGATGAGAGGTTACCGTCTGAGGAACGTTTTCCCTCAGAGGAGATGTTCCCAGCTGAGGAGTTATTCCCTCCTGAGGAGAAATATCCACCTGAGGATAACTTCCCATCTGAGGACAGATTCGTACCAGAGGAAAGATTTTCTCCTCAACAAAAATTCTCACCTAGGGGACAATTTTCTCCTCAAAAGTTCTCCCCTCGGGGACGATTTTCACCTCCACAAAAATTCTCACCTCAACAGATGTTGTCGCCTCAACAGAAGTTTTCACCTCGGGGACGATTTTCACCTCCAAGAAAATATTCTCCTCATGATAATATCACGTCTGAAAGTTTTGAACAGACATTCTCTCCAAAAGGTTTTCCTCTTGGTGACGATTTTCAACTTGAAAATCACTTTGCGCAGGAAGGAATGTCGGTGCCATATGAGGCTGCTCCTCCTCCAATGATTGTAGGACCATATAGTCCTATTAGTTCAGCCAGCGAACCTTCAGAGGATCTTGATCGTGATATCAGGGAGGGAATTCCGGGTGACGCCCCTCATTTAGGGGGGTTGGTCGGAGCCATGGGTTCCGATTCACAAGGAAATAGTGAGACTGTGAGAAACATGAAACCCTTAATGATGAAAATTCAGACACAAAGTGTTTCAAAGTGTGTGACAGAGCAAGGGAGACAACTCCATGTTGGGGATATTGTATGGGGAAAGATTCAAGGGTTTCCATGGTGGCCTGGTAGGGTTATCTCAATCACAGTCACCCAGAAAGACAATGGGGTTGTTATTGCGCAGACAGCTCATGTCACGTGGTTCGGTTCATCTACTATGTCTCATATGCAGTGCTCAGACTTATATCCATTTATAGAGGATTTCAAGCTTCGTTTCAACAAAAAGAAACGTGGTCCTTACCGGGTTGCCATCAAGCAAGCAACCATAGCGGCACAATCAGGCTATAGCCACTCTGATCACCACATTGACTTAGCTGACTTAGATGAAGTCTAGACAAAATGGTGTTACTGAATGAACCGTGTCCATGGATACTGGTTCCCATCTTATGTCCAGTGGATCACCACTACAAAAGAGCTCTATTATTTCAGTCATTAACTTGATCCTGGTATTACAGTTAATACTTTGCCATTATTTTTAATCATCAGTGAGAAAAGAAAAGAAACGCACATTTTGAAAGTTGAATCATGTAAATTTTTCAAATAAATGTTTAAAAGAGGCAGTTGAATACCATGTAATATTGTTTTATCCGATTGAATCAGTTGGGAAGAAAGCAATTAGAAAAATGATTATTTGTCTTGATATATATATATTAAAAAGGGTACCGTTTGCTATCAAAGATGTTCAGTATGAATATTGTGTGATATTAATCTGTTATATGATTCTGCAATATCTTATTGCCAGTAAAACAAATTTCAAAGTTTATTTAAAACTAGTCAAGAAATTAATCAGAAAGATCAAAATTTGAATATATCTGTTTCACTATGATGGTATGTTCTTAGCATTGTTTTTTAAAAAAAAATATTATTGTTTGTTTGATTTTTACACATATATTTAAAGAAATTATATAGAATTAGAAGACGTAGAATAGGTTTACATAGAAAGATTAAATATTATTGCCAAAACCTTTTTTATTTATACTTTAGTGCAGATCTTATGTAAACTCTCTGCCAGAGGCGTTCTACTCAAGTGTGTGATTGTTTCAATGTTCTTTTAGAATTTTCAATTCTGTCATTTCTATGCCAACTCAATTTTTTTACTCATTTGAATAGGACTTTTAAAATCGCTAATTTTTATGCTATTAATAATGCACCATACGAATAGGGAAATAACTTACCTTGAAACCTTTGCTAACATACAGGGCAAGTTCTGCTTCATTTTTGTTATGAGGAAGACTAACCCTTTAATATAAATATCTAGAAACAACTTGAAAATGTAATTTGAAACTACAAACAAATATATTTTGCCAACCCTTCAGACACCAATTTTGCTAGGAATCTTGATTTTATGAATAAGTTCAACTGCTTTGTAGGAAGAAGATTATCATTTCTATATTGCATTGACTACAAGAAAAATAAGGGCTTTGAAGGGTGCATGTATAATGAAAGCAAGGCTTTGAAAAATGGTCAATGTATGAATTTTTCTGTGGTAATCAGGTTTCTAACCTGCCAAATTTCTTGTCAGTACCACCCATAATGAATTTGTTATAGAAATGGTAGATATTGCTTTTCCTTTTTTCAGCGCCATCATAGCTCAGTTGACTGACGCTGTTAAAATTTGGCAATGTATTTCACTCAAGAACTGTGTATTTTAGTCTTCAACATCATACAATACCAAGGCTTAATTATGAGCGAGATGCCATGGCTCTATTTGTTTTTGGCGTGATGTACCAAAACTATTTCATTCAAGGGAGATAATTCTATTTCAATGTTATATAAGTCAAAATCTATGAGAAGCTATTTTTAATTTTCCTCTTTTAATGATATTCATTAACATAGACTGAATGTGAAATGATACAATCAGATATGTTTCAAAACTATTTTAGCATTAATTTAATCATATATTTATAACAATTTTAATACATTCATTTATCAGGGATATTGTTAATCATGTTGACCGATATTTTGGAAAAGTAACACAAAGATCTTAATTTTTTTCATAGATTTTCTTGTCTTGAAATTCATAGTCATTGTGAGTATTTTGTTGTATATGCAAGCAATCCCTTTCATTGTCCATCATTCTCTACCAAAAATAATCCCTCTTTTCTGTTTTCTATTATGATTTAAATAATCCAAATTAACAAAACTTCATCATAACATATACTTGTTTTAAACATGATACGTGTCATAAAATATCATTTATCAATTTCATTTAAATCAGGTTTGACTTAATATTTGTACCACACTGCATTGAGATCTATGAACAGCTTGACAGGGGTCATGTCTCATGAACTTTAATGTAAGCCAATCAGAAATGAAGTTAGGAAATTGAAGGCATTATTAAATATTCAAGCAGGCTAGTGATTGGTTGTTTTCATTATAGGCAAGGTCAAGGATAAGACATCTGCAAAGTATTAATGCGGTTGATTACATAGATTGAAGCTAAGCAAGAAATAAGTTTTGTAAGTTTGTAAATGAATATGATGGTCTCTGATTACGTATAATTTACAAGCTTTATGATTATAAGGTTGATGTGAAGGAGTCATTAGCTCTATAAGAAAGTATTTTTGAATTTTGTAAAGCATTAGATAGATTTTAACAGTTATATTATGGATGACCTTATCTGCATTAGTGAGTTCTTCAGCTGCTGGTATAGTCAATGCTGGCGGTGTTGCCTGACTCGAAGGGAGCGGGTTCACATCACAGAACTCGCCCCGAAAAAGTACAAGAATTTGTACAATTGCAGATAGTGTGATCCCAAATATACACAGAGCTCTGAATGGAAGTATCACCAATTTTGAAGTTTTTAGGCAGTTTAAAACTAAAATGTATTACTCCTGCTTAGCAGCATTTTTTTTCTCATTTCAATTTGTATTTTTAAGAATTTTGTAAGCATTGTTTAGAAACCTTTACTTATTTCATTAACAAGTGATCAACAACTGTCAAGCTCTATTTTTTTTATTTTCAAAGAAATTCGACATCTTCACAAAAAGTGTGTGTGTGTTGCTGTGAAAGACATTCTGTATGATATTTCATGTACATTTTATGTAAATGTGTGAATACTGTAAATTGTGTACATAGATGTAAATGTATAGAGACTGTACAGAGAGATGCAAGTGCGAACACAACGAATGTCGTGCCAGAGGATGAGAGATGATATTTTCAAAAGTGTATGTATATTTCATGTTACGTTGCTTAAATGGCATGGTTGTTATATGTAGTGTCTAGTTGTTTTCCTGGTTTAAGATTCACACGCAGGAGCGGGGAACGGCAGGAAAATTTGATAACACACTGTGACATTTATCACACACAAAGAAGAAGCATGTCTGTGATTAGTTTGTGAATGGATATTGTGCTCAATATTTACAGTTGAAAAGGTCGGTAATTACTAAAATTCATGCCTTTACGGGCAAACTTTTTTTTTAAAAAGCTTCATTCTGTCATTCCGGTCATAATCAGGAAAAAAAAATGTGTTGGCCGAGTTTCCATCGAAATACAAAAACCAAAGAAAAGTAAACTAACTATAACGACACACAAAATAAATCAACAATAACTCTCTTTATTTGAAAGCTGAAGGCTTGATGGTGATATATGATCAATATATGTTAGATAATGATAGATAATGGCAATTTTCCTACACACAGATAATGTCCTTTTCTCTTGCATGACAAGCCATTATTTCTTGCTATTAAATTTTCCAGCCATTCATCGCTCCTAATGTGTGGGTTTGGGACATCCTTGATAATGCAGTTTTGTTCTTTAGCCTCCTGAGGGTGACACCTGGAATACAAGGGCCTTAAGTTTCTTATAATCTTCCAGTGGATTGTATCAAAAGATTGATTTTCACTATCACAGCTTTGGTCTCTGCAACTTTGACGGCTGTATTAGATAATTTTCAATTTAATTGAAGTGAAATACTTTCACGGCCTAAACTCAATTTTCTCAGTGTTTTCCTGTTTTATCTTATATAAAATATGACTAAAAAATCAAATGCTTGAAATTCTTACAATAGTTGTCAAAATTTATTAAAATGAAGTTTATAAAAACTAAATCATTTTCATGTCTGCGGTCTCTGGAACATTTAAACGTCTTTGTATAAGGTTGACTGAGATTCATATTCCAGGGTTTTCTTGGAGAGTATGGCAACATTCTGGACTTTCAAGGATGGGTATTGTGCTATTTTATTATCTAATATGTTCATCAGTATTTCATGGTGTGAGTTTTGTGGGTGTATTCATGTACTCTGTATTAGGTGTGTATCCTGTATGTTGTGTGTATGACAAGTGGGGAGTGCCTTTACATGTCTGATAGATTCCACAAGCTCAATCTTATCTCATTGTCCGCTGGATTGGATAATGCCCATTCTCCACACTTTCAACAGTTATATAAATATATAACTTACTGCTCATGGATAATATTTGCATATGAAGATGATTGGTAATGTTTAGCTGGAGATTTTAATTGCCTTAATCACAAAGTTAATTATTTGATTAGATTGTTTCTTAAAGAAACTTGAATAGAACATTGTCATAGAGCAAAGGATGTACTACTATGAAGTATGAAATGGACATAGACACTCATACAATGAACTTTGTATTACTTGAGTTGATATATATATATATATATATATATATATATACAGTAAAGTGCAAACAACATGACCATCCACCACAATCAAGTAGGAGGACTAGTCTTATAGAAGGCAACTTAATGTATGAAAATGATGGCGTAGCTTTGTTCTTCACCAAGTGAATTTTGCTGCAGGTCATTATAAAAAATTATGAACCACTTAGGTAGGTTATAAAAGGGGATATCTAAGATTGGGGCAGAGGTTAAATCTTATGCATGATAATTGTAGGGATACCGGTTCAGTTTCAATTTTGAAGATAGTTGAGGTCAAAAGAATATATATATATATATCTATGTAAATTTCATTTGACGTATTTTGATATGTATGTTTGTTTTAAAAGGTGTTTTTATGTGAATCCAATGATCGCTTGGATGTTATGTTTTAGAGTCGTGAAACTCATTTCTCGTAATATTTTTCATTAGATTTTCACGGTGCTCATCATTAGATCAATCAACATAGCAATCATTAGTTGGTTAGGAACATTCATTTTAAGTGAAACTTACATCAATCATGCCCATGAAAAAAAAGGTTAGCATCAATGTCTAAGTATTCAGTAACAAAAAGAAAAACAAAGAATGTCATCGACATGTATTCAAACTGATTTGATTTATAGTGCTTCCTCAAAGGAAGAGCATAACTGAAACACAAAATTCATTGAAACTACTTATTTTAATTTGAGAAGGGAATCCTTTCTTTTATGTGAAAACACAGCAAGGTGGGGCTTATATTAAAGAGAGGGCACTTAGTGCGTCAAGTAAGGTAATCAGAGTTCTTCATTGTTGAGACAAGAAAACTTGACATAAGTTACATGGGCAAAACCTCTGTGTATAGTAAATATTTGTCAGGTTGAATTTCAAATTCAGGGTGTTTTGAGAAACTGGAATGAAATTTCATATGCGTTGCCTTGCATTTAGATTGCATTTGTATTTACGACACCGGTTTGTGGAGTGATCGATATTTTAACTTTGAAATAGGTTTTGGATTTATCCTTTTAAGATAGTTGTTAAGATATCACTTGAAACATTTTCCTTGTTTATCTTGATAATTCAAGAATTGTTTAATTGGTAATGTCGTTTGTCAGGAGTATTGGATATGTTGTGTTAAAAAAAATCTTAAGTTATGATAAATGTTCTTACAAAATTAGAAGCATGATCGTTGTTTTAAAGATACAGGCAGGTTTAGGAATATGTAACTGTGTGAGCTTTGTTTGGAAAACTGATGATAGAATTTCCCGTGTGTAGACCTGAATGATCAACAGTGTCAATATGACCTGATCGCTGAGTGGATGAGTGCAATGCTGTAACAGAGCCATGAGGTCACATATTGTTACTTCAATTTCAATAAATCATTAAAACAGATTATCATTCAACTCTATCGGTATTGTTTTCATTGCATAGTCTTTATAGCTCATATGTGGGGTAATAAATAGAGAGCCATTGAGTATTTGAGTGTTTCTAGTCTTGCTCACTGTACGTTATTATTTGTAAAGGAGAAGGACAAGTCACAAAGACTTTCCGTTGAAAGAAAGCCTGTGGCCAATATTGAGAGCAGGGCTTTCTTTGGACGGAAAGCTTCAGGGAGTTGTTCTGTTTCTTATGTACTGAATATATCACGAGATTTCATTAATGGATCGCCGCTAATGGCTGAAATATTGCCCAAGCGGCGTTAAACAATAACTCACTCACTCACTCATTCATTTATGGATGGTTCAAAGAGGAATAGATGCGTCCTGAAAATCATGCTTCAAGAATTCAAGTCATAATTTTAAGGATGTTCCAAGCCCTTCTATTACAGCTCAGCCGTTGTGAAGAGATGGTTTAACTGTTGGGTTTATAGAGTCGCTGACTTAAGGTTTCATATGTGCAACAGTATTTCGCCATTACATTTGCAGACAAATAATAGTATAGGGTTCTGAAGGCCATGAGACTGACAGCCTCAGATAAATGTTGGAAAATTGATTAATTAAATAAGTTATTAGTGAACATAAAACTGCAGTTCATCAATGTAGTTAAACTTGGACGATAATTTGATGCCATATATAATCATAATAAGGATATTTATATTGCGCTAATCCACGTAACTGAGGGATATGCTCTTAGCGCATCATGCCGGTTACAGCGCTCAAGGTCACCTCCAACTCAATCTACACCAGGTACCGTAGTAGTACTGCTGGGTGAACAGAGGCACAATTTGAATAAAGTCTCTTGCCTAAGGAGACACAAGTTTTTCACTTGTGCCTCAGTGAGGGGCAGCGGATAACCCTTCTAACTCTCAGTTAATACAGCAAAGATCGGGTAACCCACCCATCCAGCAAGCCACACTAGATATTGCTGAACTTCACTGATAGCAGTCAACTGAGCTACGCACAGGACCACGTGCCATATGTGATCAATGTAAATATAGGTACACTTATATATCCATTTTCTCATTCCTGGGCAGTCTTCCACTCCTGCAATCTGAATCAGACTAGGTTCCCATGCAGACTGCTGGATGGACTGAGTCCATATTGAGTAAACTTACCTGCCCAAGTGGGCCATCCATCTGATGATAAACTATGACCATTGTTGCTTTACCTAATCTATTAGTGGCAGATTGTATCCTCAGATACAGTCAGATGAGCATATATATTGAAATGAAATAGGAAAATTCTCGAAAAATAATTTATTTGTAAAATTGTAAAAATGTACATAAACTTTGCTCAAATCAAAGTAGTGTTCTCACAAATAAATTCCAATTACATGATAAATATGAATATTTTCATACACATACATGATACAATAATTTGTTAAAATTGATAATCAAGGTACAATGAGATTTGGATCATTTTTGTGGATGCGGAGGTAAATCCAAATGAACTATATTTATAAGTAAAGTGTTCAAGATTTCTTTCTTCCAGACAAGCACAGAAACAGAGATCTGTTGGAATTCATTAAGGCATTCATAGTTCTTACATTGATAAAAAATTCATGACTCTTCCGTGAGGACCCCAGAGTTGCAAATTTCCATTACAAAGTAATTTTTAATTGAACGAACTGAGTAACAAGGTCAACCTTAAAAGAGGTTTTTTTTGGAGAGATGACTTGAATAACTTGTGTGGTTAGGTGAAAGAAATGGTAAGTGCAATTAAATTGAATACATTTTTATCAATTTAGATTCCCTTTGATAAAGTGAATTGAGGAATCTTCTTTGAAGAAATACAATTAAAGAAAAAAGATCTTAGACAGAAAGTAACAAACACAACTGCTTTGATTTTTCATGTGTGTTACATAAAAGATTTAAAGTTGAGAACATATATTGGAAAGGTTTAGAAGAATTCAGTTGTTCTGTTGATAAGAAGTCCTCTGTTCATGGTTTCTTCGGTGAGGCTTTCGGAGTCATCAGAGCTTGGTGGTTATAACATATATCTCCATTGGTGGCATTTTTTCTTCATCTTTTTCCTTTCCTTTATCTTTATCTTTAGGCTACAAGAAAAAAAAGGAAATTTATGTCATAATGATACCAAAAAAAAGGAATTGTGAAAGATGAAAGAAACTTCATTGGAAATTATAAAAAAATAACCCATGAACAGTTAGAAATATGGTTTAAAGATTACATTTCATGCGCAAGCTATGATTTTTTAATGTAAATGAACACGTAATATCCCTCCTATATCGTTGTTCCGTTGAGAGCATATTAACTTTTTCTTTCCAATGTCGGTATGGTTCCTTATCTATTGTTTACAAATCTCGCTTGGAAGAGGTTGTTCAATTTGCTGGGAAAATTACAGGAGTATCTTTTGTAAAATTATCATATCTATATGAAAAAAGAGTTTTGAAATTATCCCTAAAGATTTTGTCAGATCCAGATCATGTCTTATACAGGGAGGTTGTTAAATTTCCTTTAGGCAGAAAATATTTGTTACCCCGTTATAAAACAATAGAGGTCAAAATACATTCATTCCTATCAGTGTTCGTCGTTTAAATGATCACTGAATTAATAGAGTGTTTGTTGATGTATTACAAGTAACCTGTGTTGCATTTCCTGTATGTTCAAGCACTGTAACCATACAAAAGGAATTCCTTTTGGGGTCGCAAAGTATTATTATTATTACTATTATTAAATATGTACAAGAACCTTTTATTGTCCAGATATTTTGGCAGAAAGGAACTCAAATCTAGTGTTTACATGATACCGTAGCCAATTAGGATTATCTATTGTAAATTTTGTGACTCTGTGGCCCAATGACCAGATAACATGTTTTATCCTTTTCTCCAAAACAAAAGTCTCCAGTCTGATTAAAATCGACCCTGTTCCGAGGAATAAAAGTTTCAAAATATTGACTCTATCGCAATTCGAACTCTGTCTGTCTAGGCCATCCTCTCCACTAGGTCTCACCGCACCCTACTGTAGCGCACGTTCTTGCTTAAACTCATCTAACCAATCACAATGCGTGCGGCAAAAGCATTCGGTATCAGTAGCTAGGGGCAAGTAACTCCCATTTACCATTCGTTAACCTTGATCGCCGCTATCTTTATTTTAAACTTCATGATGTGATTGGTTCGCTATTGACTAGGTTTTGTCTGCGCTAAACTGGTGTCGGCACGTGCGAGCAGTGAGGCTGCCTTCAGACCTAGTGGAGAGGACAGCCTAAACAGATAGAGTTCGAATCTCGAAAGAGTCAATATTTTGAAACTTTTATTCCTCGGAACAGGGTCGATTTTAATCAGACTGCAAAAGTCTCAAGAAGACTGAAATACTGTGTAGAGGTATCTTTGTTAAATGGGAATTATATAGACAATAACTAACAATGAATTAAATAATATTTCCCCGAGTTATATTGATATAATTCTTTAAGCCTTGGCAAGAGAATTAAACAAATAATATAACTCTGGAAAGATAACTGTCATGAGTTGAGTATTGTTCATAATACCAGTATCTATTTAAAAGATTACAAGTCGATCATAATAGAAATAAAAGGTTTTCTTTACCAGGGTTAGGGTGTTGAATTTCCAAATTCATATGTGTATGCTATAAACTTACCTACACACAGATAAAACGTCCTTTGTGAAAGTTTTTAAAAATAAAAGCTAACCTTAGTTGTTCTTGACGAAAAAATCTTCCTTCCTTTCATTACAGTTTTTCAAAATGTTTACATTCAACAGTTTTGGATTAATTTCAAGCATTTTAGCCACACCCTACAATTACACAAGTCGGCTCAAATGCTTGTGACATGATAGATGGCACTGTGCATCATAGCTGCTCGTATTTATGATGTCAATGCATTGGAAGAGAACCCTTGCATTATTTTCAACTGTAAGGTTTACTTGATGACTAGTAATTCATTAATTGCTAACACTGGGGGCCATGCCTCAAAATCCTTTTTTATAGCTCATCTGACTTAAAAATATCGTCTTTGTAGGACGGAGACTATACTTTGTAAATTCCATTGTCCAACTCACAATAATATTGGCAGGGGTTAATATTTGGGTTGATTTACCAAAACCAAAACTACTTGGAACAGAAAGCTAAAATTTTCAGAATAACATTTTTTTACATGGAGACTAAAGTTTGTAGTTTTGGTCTTGACCCCCTTAAAATATTAAAGTGGCACCCATCAAAATGTAGTGTACCCATCCTCATATATTCTGTCGTCTTTCTTTCAGACGCCAATCATGTTAGCTATCTAAAATTTTGAGAATACCACCTTTGTCAGATTAAGATCAAGATGTGTAAATTAATTTGTCCTACCCCTAAAAATAATGGCGTGGCAGAGGTGCATTCTAATCTTCATTAAAGTCATAGTCTCATTTTTGCAAGGCAAATTGTAATGTACGCCGGACAAATAGTTCATCTCTCACAGAAATCTTTCCCCTGACGTTTGCAACAATTTTCAGAAATCTGCATGTATTCTAGCCCTCAATAATGAAGTTCAAAACAATCTACCCTATGTCTTTGGCGTGCGTTAGTCCTCACCACGTCATTTCGCTAAGGCCATGACATGAAGCACAATAGCTTACCTTTTTTCAAATACAGAAATAACAAAAAGGTGGTAAACTCAATGAAGAATGCATTTATCATACATATCGGCGCTGCAATTACTAGATTTCCGGTATTTCGTACTCGCGATAGGATTGCACTTGATTTAGTAACTCTTTGGTCTGAAACAGCATACGCCAATAAGCGGTGTCTTCCTAAACTTTAAAACAGGCTTAAAAATTAAAAATTTTGCAGACGCGACAGGAAATATTGGTGTAAGTGATCGGATATTTGCTCGTGAAGAATAATTAGCCCAGTTTGGTTGCCTTACAAAATTGAGACTACAGCTTTAAGTATTTTGCTCTATTTAGAATTATTGATGAGCAATGGTTTGTAGAGAGGCCTTACAGGTTTGTCAAGCTGAAGAGTGCAGTATTTGTTCTAAAGTGACAATGCAGCATTGTTAGTGCAAATGATCTTTGTTAGCATGGTTAGTTCATTTTGCAAACAAAAACAAACACTATTTTCTTTTGAAAAGTGTTTTATTATCATCAAGTAATTTGTTCAAATTTGCATGAAATAAATATGACAAGAAACAAATGAAAATGTACACATGCAAGTCCAATTTGAATTACCTGTTATAGCTGCAGTATCACTTTAATATCTCTTTAATAAAAAGTTTATTTAAATTATAAAAATTTTAATTTAAAATATATACAACTGATCTGTTACATCTTTCTAAAAAAAGATAACGAAACAGAGCTCACTGAAATATCTTTCAGAAAAAGTATTAAATATCTGCATTATAACTGAATAATTTGAGGTAGAAAGGGAAACTACGGAAATGAGGAATTGGTTTTTGATAATTCAAATATCATTGAAAATAAGCTATAAATGTAGATATTGTAAAATGTGACATAGAAGAAAAAAATTAGGAGCATCGTCTCTGCAAATATTGATAAAATATGAAATTATCAAGTTTAGATAATTTAATACAAGAAACCAATTTACTCCATCAATAAACTTACAATGATATAGATTAATGTACATAAAAAGATAGGCCACTAATAGTCAACTGTTGTATGGGAACATGAACATTTCAAATTATGCCATGAAAGTAGTAAAAAGTTGTTAATGTCATGGAGTTGATTTGATCTTTTCTTCATTTTGATTTTTTAGTCATGCAAAATGAAATTATAATACTTGTTAAGCCAAAACAATTACTAAGTTGATTTAAGGACTCTCTTCAAATGATTTTTACTAATTTATGAAAACAAAATGCTACTTAAAATTCCCTTGAATTAAAAATGGTGCCTCATTTAACCCCTAAAACAAAAAAGGGAAATTTTAAATATTTTTATCAAATTCGGTAGCTCTTTTGCGTACCTGAAACATTTGAGAAATCATTTCCTCTAATTAGAGCATTTTTTTTTTTGCCTCCTGCCTTTAGTCACTATGCCCTAAAAATTCCGTAAATCAACAAATATATTTGGTCTGGCCCAATCTAATTTTTTTATCAATGACCATAGATGTGGATCCAGTTTTAGCATATCAAAATAATTTCACTATCATCTTGAAAGTTTTATCTCCTGCAGTACAGACTAGTACAATACATCTTAGTATGATACACAGAAGAGAGTGATAAAGAACATTGTCTATGGTAATCTCATAGGCTCAGACTTTGCTATATATGTTACTTGGGAAAATCCTAACAACGGGTTGAGTTTTCACAACAACACTAAAATCATGAGCATAAATTTTTAGGAATAACAACCAGCTCACAAGAGACTTTTCCAGAATTAACCACTGAGTTAGGTAAATGATCTTGGAAGAATCACAGACCCGCAGGGGAAGGGTTAAAATCTTTCTCTGATTACTACAGTAATAGTAATGAACTTTTCAAATTATTCCTCTTTATCAATACACCTGTCCAATCTTTATCTCCACCCCATCCATAAAAGGCTAACATAGAGAAGCTATCACAAATATTTCTGAAGGAATTGCCATTTTACGACAATTTAAAAAAAATAAAATGTGACATTTTGTAATGGCTTCCAGGAATGTTCAATTGCTGTTGCTTTATCAAATGTTTAATAGGAAAGTTATGAATAAAATATGAATTTTATTTTCTCATTAGTTTATTACCTGAACATTTACTTAATATACTTAAAATTGCCATCCAAGTAGAAATATTTTTTTCAATTGTAAGGAATTTTGGCGCCATGAAGTCAGACTTTGCCTTGCAGGGGAAGTTGCCCATGGCAACGAGTCCATGATAATGTAAGTCTTATCATAGAAGTTTCTCGAAAAAAGAATTTTGGCATGATTGATATCTATTACTCTTGTCATCTAGCGTCAGATTCATAATTGAGAATGGTTTCTGCCTTTGCCAATTCTTCAGCTCTCATGCGACGATACACTGGACGGAAAAACAGGATGAGGATGATGGTGGCAAATGCTGCAATTCCATCTAGGAACAACATCGGAACTGGAATTAGATAAAAAAAAAAAAGTAATTTATAAACGAAATTAAATTGATATAAAAAATGAAATCTTTTTTACACAATCATTATTCCATTGTATTTTATTCTCATACCAAATAACAAATATAATGAGAAATATGAAGGAAAATATGTGCAAATTACACAGGCGATGGAACTCCAATCTTCACAGCAAACATTCAGTTTGAAACAACTTCACTGACTCCATAACTAGTGTTGATTGCAATCAATCAGGTAGCAACGCCGTGAATTTCACCTTACAAAGTCTCATCTAGAAAATCTTGTTTTCCCTGATTCCCTAATCAAGATTATGTTATCATAACAAAGCTTACACTTATTGCTAAGGATGGGTATCGCCACTCATTTCCATAATGCAGAGGCGTATTGCAATATATTGGTACATTTCATATTGTAATTTTTTCATGCTCGCTTGACTAAATGACAGCAATTAGAACAGTAAGCAATACTCTACTGGCCCGTTTTGTAATGAGAAATAATTCAGAGACAGGTTTCGAACTTTTATCATGTCTGTGCTATTTTTACTTTGCGAGTTTACACTTCAACTTTCAGTAAAATCACTTTTTTGATTATATTTTTCCTTAATCAGAAAAGGAAATTATAAGTTTTATATCCTGCGATATATTGGATACTTCCAGATGAGTGTACCAGTATGTAACGTCTTGTTTCTGTACTGCAAGATACCGATATACCAATAATACCACACTGATTACAGAGGTTACAACTTGAATAACCTCTGTGGGCAAAAATGTGAAACGTTATGATTTTTAGGAAACTGTAATATAAACTGTAAATAAATAAAGAATTGTTCTTACTGGTCCAATCCTGTGGTGTGAACTCCCCTGAAGTGGTTCCGTTAGTGAAGCAGCCAGTAGGCAGATCTGCCTCGTTAGCAGGTAGGGGTTGAGCGACCACCTGGGCGATTAGCATATACACTATACCCTGTAGCTGGCTGAAAAACAATGGACAGCATTGTTATGTTTGGTTCACATGAACTTATGTACTTTTACTTACTTAACAACTTAATAAAGACTGAATAACCATATTCATAGAATTGTTATAATGAAAGTATGTAAATTCCATAATTTTCATTATAACAAATTTAAAGGCACACTACCTTTTTCTCTGTAAGATATGCAGAGTAATTTAAGAATATGCATTTCACCATATTATTTTGAAAAGACTCACCCTGAGATGATAAGTATTCCAGAACTGGTTGCCTCGGCAACAGGATAAGTGACCTCGACCGCCAACTCCATACAGATGGGGTAGAGTGCAAACCCAAAGAATCCAAAGAAAGATATGGATGTAACTATTGCAGAGTTCAGTCCCCTAAGTCGACTAGTCTGTCGGAAAAAGAAGCATGCGAGATGATACAACTGTTAATCAAATTTGGGGTAAAACATAATAGACTATTGTAGGGAAATCACGATACACTGTTTAATCGGTTCATTGTCATGTTTCAGTTTAACAAACGATACACGATACAATTAATTAACTCAAGATCAAAATTTAGTGAGTAGTGATCCAAATTTTCGAGAATATTGTTTAAGAAATTCAGAGTTTGGGAAAATACTCGATAAAGTAAGTGTTTCTAATAATGTTCAAGTTGAAACAAATATAAAAAAACGAGATCTGTAAATCAATTTGCTTGTTTATGTATCTATTCGTTGGTTACTCAACTGACATTTTTATTTTAAAATAATGAACTAAATTGGAAAATGGTATTTTTCCACAAGAAGGCCCATGAGTATCATATCGTATCGTGATGTATGTATATACTGACATCACCAGTCTATTTGTATTCTGCTCTCCTAATTGCAAAGATAACATTGAAAGGACTTTGATCAATTATGTCCTTAAATTAAGCAAAGTTTCATTCGGTCATGGGGGCAGGATAGCACAGTGGTTAGCGCGTTCGGCTTCAAGATCTGAGGTCTGATCAAGAGGTCTGTAGGTTTGAATCCAACTCGGCAACTTTGTCTGCAGTAGAGAACTGTTCTACATGCAGTCAGGTTTGGGTGTAATGCTACACTGAATTTCAGTGCAGTACCACCCATGGTTCACTAGTTCCAGCCGATGCTCGCAGGTTTCAATGCAATGCATAGCCACAATGGTGTTGCGGGCTTTCTCCCTGCAGTAATACTAGCGGCGGCGATATAAGTAAAATACTCTTCTTAGCGGCGTTAAACACCATATCACCTCATTCAGTCATCTCTGTGTTTAAAACTACAATTCAAATTGTCCAAAATGAGACCAGAAGGCCTCAACTCATATCTAGGACTGGTGTAAGGATTGATCCTTCAAACTCGGATGTTATCCAGACATGTCATGACTTGTCCATCTTTTGTTACATAGAACCTATTGGCATTGTTGCTGAGCTTCACTGATCCTAGTGGTCAGATTATGTTTATCTAGGACCACATGCTTGTTTAAAATCATTGAGACTATGACTAAGATTTCTGAAAATCATTCCTTTGGTAATGTCGGAAACTTGGGCAAATAGTTTTCCTTAGAAAGCGTCACTGTTTAGCGATGTCATTCACATATTTTTAGCAGAACAGGGATCATACAACAACAAAAAATACATTGATTAGGGAGTCCTGTTAAAAAAAAGGCCCTTGGGTAGGAAAAGTAACGGGCAATTTAAGTTTTCATACACCTACACAGATGGCAGTTTTACTTACCTCAGTAAAAACAACACCAAACACAGTTGCTCCAGCAAAGCTTATTTTGGCAACTTCCTCAAAGCGTTTAGTTTTGTCACAAATTACCCCAGCTACCCCTGCCCCGATCACCCCGGCTCCAATCATCAGTGCCCCACATAGGCCAGAAAAGTCCTGCAATATTACATGGATATAATCTATTAACTAAAAGGATAATAAACAAGTTTCATATAATAAATTTTGGATTAATTAAAATACTGTATCACAATTTGAATAAGCATTGTATAACAACAGGAGCAAGTTTTTTCATTTACCACAAATTTTTTATTCTTACATCAATTCTGTTTACACTTCCTTTTGGTAGATGTACAGAGGAAATCATCATTCAAAACATTGGCTGGTCACATGACTAAGGGGAGGTAACTAGTGACAAAAATTGCAGACCATGAAATATATTTTTCTTTTTCAATTACAGCTGTATTGTTCAGATGAGAAATTGGGCATAAACGCACAGAGAAAATACTTAAGTTAAAAGAAAATGATAAGAAATACCTACATTAACATACCCCCTTGGACAGAGCACCTGTTCAGTGAATGTTGTGAGTGCTGTGAACACTGCAAGCCCAGCTCCAAACACAAAACACAGAACCCAGTAGTTCCTAACATGAAGAAGCTGCAACAAAAAGGGAAATGTTCACAATATAATATTACCCACATGGTGAGTCATAATCAGTGACATATTATTCATATGAGCATAGCACAGCAAATATTCTTTAAGCGTGAGTTACCAAATGCTGTTTATTACAAAAGTATTGCAATCAGAAGCATGTCATACATTTGTACAAAACTTTTGCTATTTTGTCTACAACTCACAATCTCTAACTTGGATAATAGAAAATAAAGACATTGGCTCTGTAGCTCAACGGGCAATCAATGATGTATTTCATAAATGCCTACAGGGTGACCACATGAATGTGGCCCTTTACTAGGGATCACACGGTTACCAAATCTGAAAATTAAAAACCCCATCAGATAAGGAGTCTGCACACAAAGTCTTAACTTTATAGACCTTTTGCTTCTGGAGAAGATGAAACTTTTTTAGGGCATGGTCACATAACCTGTAAATTATAATGTCTATAAGCTAAGGAATATGTACACAAAGTTTCAGCTTTCCAGGCCTCTTGCTTCTGGAGGAGAAGATGAAAATATAAGTTTTAGGGTATGGCCACTGTGGCCCTTAAAAGGGGTCAAAGGGTTACCACATCTATAAATTTGAAACCTCAATAGTGAAGGTTTGTAGACAAGATATCAGATTTCCTGAGACAATGGTTCTGGAGAAGAAGATGAAATAGTGAAAATTTATGGAAGGACAGACGGATGAATGCCATGTCATGCCATAACCCCATTTAAGTAACAGTAATATAACACACTTCCCAGGGAAATAATCTCTGTTTATCAAATGACATTTTAGTATGATCAATAAATAATGAACTACTACATAAGCACTACTCGTTTTTAGTATAGTTTAGTTGATCATAAGTTCTTTAAAATATTCATAAGGATTTTATGAGGACACCAGTGGAAGTATT
This sequence comes from Phorcus lineatus, assembly GCA_921293015.1. Taxonomy (NCBI): domain Eukaryota; kingdom Metazoa; phylum Mollusca; class Gastropoda; order Trochida; family Trochidae; genus Phorcus; species Phorcus lineatus. The sequence goes on from OV121088.1 coordinate 35,065,012, forward strand.
CAAGACTTACTTTTTTCAGACCAGAGAAAAACGGTTCGGAGGCCTCTGCAGCACTTGCAGTTGGAGGAGTGGGCGGGACTGAGCTGCACACCCCAAAGGTTGCCATGACAACCCCTAAACCCGCTACACCTGTACATGTCCACAGCTGTATCAAAAGTAAGACATTCAGAATATTATGAATGCAAAAACAAATTTTTCAACAAATCATGACGCATTAACAAAGGTAATTATCCTGATTGCCAACCAGCTATTTTGGGACATGAAAATAAAGTGTTACTTCCATTTTTCTTGAAATTTTCTTTAGAAGATCCCGAACTACCAGGTATAATTCTGTCTGTATGAAAATGGCAGGAAAAAAGTTGAAACTATAGTTTCAAGTTTTATTCAAAATTATTTGTAAAATTTATTCAAGAAGGATGGTCATCTTTTACTTAATATTACAAAAGTAAAGTTTGAATAAAAGTGTTGAACAATATTTTGCATTGTAGAATACTTACCAAGATAGTACACAGACTTTGTGATCAATTCACAAAAACAAAATTGAGATGTTCTGGTACAGAGGTTTCAAATTTAACAGGATAAACATAATGGCGCTCTTAAATAATTATGAAATTGATTATCCTTATGATTCTGTAAGATAATGAACTTTTTGAGATACTTACCAAATTTGGAAGCTCTTCCTCAACTGTGACCACTTTTGGGGATATAAGGTTAGCCAGCATTATTCCAACTGGATTCGCTGAAACCAAGATTTTTATGTATATACCATATATCAGAAGATTTGATATCGTACATTAAATGCCATTGGACCAACAGGTGTAACCAGTTATGTATACATTTTTCAGTTTGTTTCTCAAAACTTGAACATTTTTTCAAATTCATTTCTCATAAATGCAAGTTTTGAAATTTGAGAGATTTTTGTTCCGAACATAAAATACAAAACAAAAAATAAATTATATTAATCTAACGTTGCTGATGAGACATCGCAAAGGGGGGGAAGCAAAATCTGACTTAAGCTACCCATATCATTTCAACTCACCCATTGATGCTAACATGTTAGCGGTTGCTCGCTGGGTGTCTGGAAACCAGAGTGCCGCCAGTTTGGTTGGACAGAACATGATGAATGGTTGAGCACATGCAGCTAGCAGTTGACCTGTCATTAACACTGGGAAACGGGCATTTTGTGGCATGAAGTCAAACACTGTGAGATCTCGAACTACACAGCCAATGAGATTAAGCCAGGCCGATAGAATTATCTGAAAATGACATTTGAGACTTTATGTAAAACTTAGTTAATGTGCTGATGCTGTGAAAATAATTTTTTTCAATCAAGTCCACTGTAATTGACATCATAACTTTTATATTGTTGACATCATGGACCATACTTTCATTGTGTCATTCAAACATTTCTTTATTGCGGAATAAAGGAGAGGCGGTGCCTTTGATGTTGACTGTAACACAGCTGGAGTGAATTAGAATTATACAAAAAAGGAAATCTGAATAGGCCTCTAGAGTAAAGGTGCACTCCATGATTTACTTACAACAACCATAGGCTTTTAATGATATTCTCAGATCTTAAGTGTCCAGAGGCAAGGTGGCTAGGACTGATACTTACACTGAAATTTTAACTGATTATTAGTCCTAAGGTGTCAAGAAGCCAGGTGGCCAGGACTGAAACTGATTCTCAGTCCTAAAGTTTCAAGAAGCCAGGTGGCTAGGACTGAAGCTGATTAATAGTCCTAAAGTGTCAGGAAGCCAGGTGGCAAGGACTGAAACTTATTCTCAGTCCTAAAGTTTCAAGAAGCCAGGTGGCCAGGACTGATACTTAAACTAATTCTCAGTCCTAAAGTGTCAGGAAGCCAGGTAGCCAGGACTGATACCTACACTAACTCTCAGTCCTAAGGTGTCAAGAAGCCAGGTGGCCAGGACTGATATTTATACTAATTCTCAGTCCTTAGGTGTCAAGAAGCCAGGAGGCAAGATTGATACTAAAACTAATTCTCAGTCCTTAGGTGTCAAGAAGCCAGGAGGCAAGGACTGATACTTAAACTAATTCTCAGTCCTTAGGTGTCAAGAAGCCAGGAGGCAAGGACTGATACTTACACTAACTCTCAGTCCTAAAGTGTCAAAAAGCCAGGAGGCAAGGACTGATACTTAAACTAATTCTCAGTCCTAAAGTGTCAAGAAGCCAGGAGGCAAGGACTGATACTAAAACTGATTCTCAGTCCTAAAGTGTCAAGTAGCCCAGTAGCTAGGACTGATATTTACACTAACTCAAGGACCTAAAGTGTCAAGTAGCCCGGTGGAATGGACTGATACTTACACTGATTCTCAGTCCTAAAGTGTCAAGAAGCCAGGTGGCGAGGAAACCAGCTGGGACTGATGCAATGAGGTAGACGAGAGACAGCCAGTTAACATCCATTGCACTGATCTTGTAGTAAGACGTGGTTAGATTTGTGATAGGCGAGAAACAAATCCATATCTGGAATATCAGAAAATTTCAAATAATTTGAAACAATTTCTAATCAATTGCTTATGATCATCAAAAGAAATATCAAACCGATTACTTTTCAAGTGTTAATATTTCAATGGTATAAATATTGCAGGATAAGCTTTTTTAAACTCAATAATCTTGCAAATAAAAGTATTAATTGTTTTTCAGCAATGTCTTTCATATTTTAAAAAAAAAAATTTTCATTTTGATGAAGCCATTGGCTCTATTGCTCAAGTTTTTCAATTGAATATTATGTTAAAAAGCCACTCCTTGAGTTGTTGGAGTCATAAATGCCAAACTTAATCAATGGTGTCATTTGATCTCGAAGTATCGACTGTTACCAAAAGACACATTTTAAAGCTTACTGGTTTCTTACAGTGACAATATGAAAGTAGAACGTCGCAATTATGATCGAAAACCTGCAATCTCATTAAAATAAAATCTAACATTGCTACACTACGTTACGCAGATTATAGATCTCACTAGGCTCCCTTACTCAGGCAGTCAGGTTAACCTTTGCTTCAGTTTGACCTCAAAATGTCATTGGCTTGCCGCAGATACCTGTCAAGCAATCACAATGCGCGTCTCTTGGTTGCCTTCAAAGAGATTGCAAGTAATTACTGAAGAAGAAGTTAAAACTCTTATAAATTTTCGATTTTACAGAGAACAAGTTAAAGTCATTTGCATATGTCTATTAATACCATTTAACCCAGCAGATTTTGTTATAACATTTCAGTCTTTGACGAAACAAGGGTCAATCTCATTAACATATAAACGTCGCATATGACTAATATATAAATATCAAGAAACTTAGTATTGGTATCTGTACATGTTTTGGTTGGTTTTGATTCTCAGCATGTTTATGATTAATTTGTTTTACGAAATTTTAAATTATTCAACGATTACTACAAACTAGAAGACGAAACGTTTATTCAACGTAACTGTTTCCAGAAAAACATTTGGATTGATACGGTCTACTAAAGGATAACGTTGAGGAATGCAGTTTTTGCTTTGCGAAAGATAACTCCATAGCTTCGATTTAACTTGTTTGTCCAACAGACCAAGCTAGGGTAAATTGAATGTACACAAAATACATTAATTCAGGTATTTAGGCAGTTTGACATTCGGAAAACATTCGGATATTTGTGGTTTCCGAGATCTGAAAAGCGTACAAGCAAAATGCAACTCGCCGGCACCATAGATTATGGGGCGAATTCGCTGATTGGCTGATTTGAATAATGTCAGAGGCAAACCTGACGGCTCACGTAACGGAGCCTGGTGAGATCTACAGGCGTAATGTAGTGGAGCCTGTAGATTTCATTTCAATGAGATTGGAAAACCTGACAGTGGCGCTCGTCAAATAGTCATACGTAATTTTGGAGACTTATTTAAAACAGCCAGGAGGGCAGTAAGTAGTTAATAGTGTTTGTTAGGTTATATAACTAGTATCCATGTATATCGGACGTGATATCTACACCTCTTTGCACTTATATGGCGGTTTTTAGATTTTCATGGAAAACCAGTATTTGTCATACATATGTCTTTTGGACATGAAAAGTTAAGATGTTTTGATTTTATATCAAGGTTTTTATCAAAGGTAAATAGTATGTTATGAAAATCACGGAGTAGCTCTTTAACACTAAAAATATCTTTCATTTTATTCATTATAACAAAAAGCTGATAAGTGTCATAGTAACAACAATTCACAACACCTAAAACAAATAAATGGAAAGAATTATGCTATTTTTCTTAAAGAATTGCAAAGATCCTTTCAACAACAGACACACCTTGGAATGTTTAGACATAGTACTATTCTTATTAAACAACCCACCAGTTCTTTCAGAAGTTCAGAATTACACAATATGGGTGCATATAGATTTGAAAAACGAAATCATAGGCTAAATATTATTCTATGTTCTGACAAATTAAATCGTCCATACCAGAAGATTTTTCATGAATGAAAACTTTAATATGCAGTTAAAGGTTATATAACCACAAACATATTTCACTATTTTCTTTGGAATATATGAATGTCTGATTACAATATTGTAGTGTGTTAAAGGTCGCTGCTGAAATATATTCAGTTTGGTAATGAATACAATCTGATTAAAATCGACCATGTTCCGAAGAATAAAAGTTTCAAAATATTGACTCTACCGAGATTCGAACTCTATATGTGTAGGCTATCTTCTCCACTAGGTCTGACCGCAGCCTACTGTAGCGCACGTGCTGACACCAGTTTAGCGCATACAAAACCTAGTCATTAGCGAACCAATCGCATCATCGCGTTTAAAATAAGGATAGCAGCAGTCAATGTTAACGAATGGTGAATGAGAGTTACTTGCCCCTAGCTACTGATACCGAATGCTTTTGCCGCACGCATTGTGATTGGTTAGCTGTGTTTACGTAAGAACGTGCGCTACAGTAGGCTGCGGTCAGACCTAGTGGAGGAGATAGCCTACACATATAGAGTTCGAATCTCGGTAGAGTCAATATTTTGAAACTTTTATTCTTCGGAACATGGTCGATTTTAATCAGACTGGTAATGAATACCACTTTTGATGGGCCGCTTAGATCTATCTGGCCACAAACCACTGAATGCATGACTGGTCACATGCGCTTTTTGTGACGTCATAAACAGAATCATTGCCTCGTGATCTATACATGTAACAATATCGCAGAAAACCCCCAAAAATTAACGATTTTCAGAGAATGTTTTCCACTCAGTTAGATAAATCATTTGACGATGTAACACTATTACACGTTTGGTGTATAAAAGGTATCCACATCAATGGTAATTAAGCAATTATTTAAGGCAGTATTTCAGTTGAAATAATGATGCACCACGCTGTAAAGTCTGTTTATTACGTCACAACCGCACAAATTTTATGGCCTAGCCCGGGTGGATTTTCACAGCCGATAATTACGCTGTCTTAATGAAAGGCTAAATGAAGGTGTTAATTGGACAAATTAACAAAATCAAGCCCAGTTCTTGTTTTATTGAATAATCTTTGAACGAAAATCTATACGTGATAAATTCGAGGTTACCTGTTGTTTAAATGGGCTAGTCTGTGTGTTTCTATAACAGTAGTAGAAAGACAAATGGAATATGTATGTGGAAGTGAATGGAGATTCTATTGATAAATAACAGTGTTTGAAATATCCTCTGACATGTAAGTTGCAAAGCCTTCAAATTGAACTGTGTGAATTGTAGGTCACATAATATGTGAAGCAAAGGTGTATTATGCATTTAAAATTAACCTCAGCTTTTTGAATAATGCAATAATTTAAATTTGATCAAAATAATAATTTGGATTAAATACATGATTTCAGAATCATTTTATTGAAAAAACAGTTCATGATCATGACTAAACTTATTCATTTATTGTTCATGTTAGTTTGGGTACTATGAATAATTAGAATTAATTACTAACATTAATACTATTTCAGTAAATTAAATGATATCATAACAAATTTGTAATAATTTGATTTAAACAATTCTTTTCTTTTAGGGTGGATCTGTAAGGGTTGAATGGACAATAAAAGAAGTAAATTATTCACAAAGGCATACCATAATTGAGAAACTGAAATTGCATTGGGAGTTCAGGTTAATCTTAGTTAATTTTCTTCTTCAAAACAATAATTATTCTTACTACTTAATAAAAAAGTACTTATATATTGTTTAAACTATAAACTTGAACCCAGAACTTTGGAAGACTTATGAAACAGCAACAAAGATATTTTAATCCATAAAAATCATATAACTGATAACAACCAAGTTGACAGTGACCTTCATAAGAGATATCGTTGCCTTATATTGACATTATGACTTTGTATCAAATTCAAGTTGTACTGAACAGAGATCACGAGTGAGACTTAGTCAGTTAGTGTTATGGATTATTTTTCTTTTCTTACCAAAGCGTTTCCAGCGCTTATGATACCAACAGTTAACACCAGATACCATCTCCGAGTGTAGACGGTATACTCCGGCTGAACAAGAGGTCTGTAGTGAATATCGGAGATGTTTCTAGACGATATAGAGGCAAGGTCTCCCTGGTTTAGTTGGTTTGTGTCAGCCGCCATATTGGACTATCACGTGGTGTTTAATGGTAGGTCACATGACTTGCCAGTAATAAATAAACACGCCCCCTTTCTCGTCGTCATGAATGAAAGTTCGGTGTGGAATGCAATCTCATATTGAAATCAATCCGAAACATGTCCCTCGTACCTCGCTGACTTTGAAGAAATGCAACGAGGTACGAGGGACAAGTTTCGGGCTGATGAGAGTGGTGTGGAATGCTGCATACCACAAGCACGGGAGACATCGATACAATTTTGGTTTTTTTTTGTTAAATGGGCAATGTGAAGGGAAATGCACATGTTCCACTTTGACACATCCATTTGTTGTTTTTTGAAAATGGGCAAATTTGAAGGGAGGTCGCATCTGGAATGAGGCTTTTTACCTCGATCTGGGCACTTAATTCCGTCTTACGATGAATAAATAAATAAGCAATAAAACTCGCTTTTCACTAATTGAAGTAACGTAGCTGTAATTAAGAAGGTGACATACACCTAATTCCACTTTTAAATTGGAGGTTGGTCATTTATGAATACGTTACGAGTGATACTTACCGATGTCACTTTATGAGTATGTTTTTATAACAGCACATATATCGGAGCCTGATATGTCTATGTGGATTGCCTTGTTATAAATTGTATATGACCTGTATCGATGTCTCCCGTGCTTGTGCTGCATACTTGTTCTTTCAGAAGCCTCTTTAATCTAGACTAGTAAAATGTTTACAGATATCACACTCTACGGACACATTGTTTCGGTTATATTGGTATTTTATTTTTTTTAAAATTCCTGTATAGGGTCTATTAGTCCAGTCTTCCTTCGTCTGCGTCCAGGATCAGAAGCCTTTTTTATCTGTTGCAACTACCCGACGAATCTTATGGGGAAGAATTTTTAAGACAAAGTCAATGAAGACAAAACATCTAACACCAATCGGTACACAGATGGAAACATAAACTGTTTGACCACAAGTACCAGACTCTGAATTTACAAAATCATGTAAGTATATGTACATGTAGCTACATATTAACATAAACAAGGTTTAACAGAGTCGTGTCTGCAATAGGACCGGAAATGCGAACTGGGATCTTTCTACGAAGTTTACATGGGGTGACCGAGCCAGGAAACCATTTCTGGTCCTATTGCAGACACGACTCTGTCACTAGTGTCAGACCTTGATTATGTAATATAGCTACATGTACATATACTTACATGATATTGTAAATTCAGAGTCTGGCGCCTGTGCCTTTGACTACTATTTCCAACTGCTACTGGTCACATGTTTTATTCAGCAACATTGAATTCACCGCTCTTGGGTGCGCACTCATCGTGCATGAACCGAAGTTTAGATTATCTAAACTACCTTAGTACATGTGTTAACAAATTTATATACGCCTACCGACAAACATCAAGGAAAATATTCTTTTATGGTTTGCCTAGCCTTCCTCTAAATTTTAGGCGTGTCATCGACAGCACAAAAAATTACATGATCACGAAGACGATGCCCTTAATAGCTACAGGGATTTTTTTTACCTCATTTATAAACCCTGAACTAATGAGAATTACGTTAATTCAACTGATACCTAACAGAGACGTCTGTAAAAATCAAACACGTACACGACCTTGGTAACAAAATGAACTATAACTGCTTCTCTGTCGTCGCAGCCGCTCTGGTACAGTGGTATGATTGTCGGTGTTTGGAGTCTTAGGACTACACTGAGTCTTCCTGATAAAGCATACTAAACTGTAGACATTCGAGAAATGCTTGAAAATGCTGATAAGTTCTGTGTCAGTTTACCACAGAAAACAAATAAACTATCTATCCGGTGCTTTACTAGAATAAAGATGCCAAAAACTTTAAGATGTCTAACATTATGTCTGCTGTTTGATTAGTTAGATTTATATATCTTTAAAAAAATAACTTTGTCATTAAAATATTTATTTACGTGAGTCTCAATCTGTCGCAAACAAAAGATCAAAATGTATTTGGTCATGTCCATATAATCGCTGTACGTAGTGTTATGAGAATGTGACTGTCTAAACATTTCATCATCCGATTGTTCAATGGGCACCACGCTTCTTTGTTTTGATAATATAAGAAAGCTTAGTATAATTTTCCTTCTAGAACTTTTATTCTGTCTAGAAAATTCCGTCTTTTCCATGTATTTCTTGACTGCTTTGAGATGTTTTTTGTAACTGGAAATATCCGGAGGCATATTAACCTATAAGTATATCAGGGCTTGCTGAGGAAACATTGATACACATTTAGCTTCCTGGTTTATACATATGCCTTTGGGAGCATTCTGCTGAACCATTTTTCTCCATCCCTTTTTATTACCAACTAGATTCACCAGGACAAGACTCATCTTAATAACTGCTGTTGAACCATTGACTTTCAATGAAAGTGGGTGATAAGGCTTTTCAATTGCTTTTATGGCGTCCACCAGGGATCCCTGCTATCCCCTTTTCTGTTTTCTTTTGTTCATACAAAATATTTTTGTCCTGAGGCTTATTGGAATCTGGAACGTTTAAAAAAATATCTTTTGACCAATAGTTATAAAAAAAAGAGCATATTTAATATTTTGGGTGCATGAAAACCCACACGACTGCAGAAGGGAATTTTATAGAAAATAATAACTGCTATTTTGTTCCAAACCCTAGGGTCTATAGGCATATATGTCTTTATAAAGCTATTTCTAACCGATACACGCCCCTGTGAATATACATGCACCAATATGGGACACATTTATATGCCCATTTTTAAAAGCACTTAAATTTCGGGTTATGATATCGAAATCATCAATAGGGAAAAGAGATGTACAAATATTAAGGCTGACAACTTCTTTATTCTGACATATTGAATGGTTGACAAGGATACAAGACAACGCTCACCCTGTCTCAGGGTAAGACGTATAGCTGACGCTCCACTCTTCTTGTCTCAGGGTAAGACGTATAGCTGACGCTCCACTCTTCTTACCCTGGGTGTAAAGCCCAGCAAAAACTTCGCGTCGTGCCCTATTCCTTACAAACTTTCTAAAAATAGTCAACCAATGACTTCGCTTGAGAGGCGAGTCGGCAATTTGATATGGCAGAGCCCATCCTTCAAATTCAAACCGAGTGAGTGAGTTTAAGATTAACGTGTTTTGAACAATATTTCAGTTAATAAACACGTGGAGGACAAGCATCCAAAAGAGGATCGAAAGGATGAGGGAAAAGACGGAATGAAAGGCATTGTGAGAGATAGACAACAGGTTATAGAACGACTTCTACCCGACGACCTATCAAGCTTGGGTGCCCCTGCCAGGAGCATGTAAGCTCCGACTGGCATAGCTCTAGGGACTCTAGACCACTCAAACCACCATGATAATGAAACTAATCTCAATGTATGATTTGTTGTAATAAACTAACCAGAATCTCAAAAATTGGACTCGGATATTATCACCATGGTCGATCGGTTAAAACACTGTCGATTCCACTTGGTTATCTATGGACGTCGCCATTTAGCGTAAGAGTGAAAGGCAACTGTTCGAGAGGCTATCTTTGGTTGGCTGAAATTTAATCGCACACCATCGCGAGAAAAGTATATGATTGGCTGAATCATGGGACACGACGCGAAGTTTTTGCTGGGGTTTACACCCAGGGTAAGAAGAGTGGAGCGTCAGCTATACGTCTTACCCTGAGACAGGATGGACAACGATACAAGAATCAGTATCGGAACGTCGCAAATCTCAGAATAAAGAAAATGTCATCCATAAATATTTGTACTTAGTTACTTCCAACTTCTAAAATGCGATTCAAAGAAGGGAAAAGAGAACTTCAAATAAATAATCTAGTTGGAATTAAAACTCAATCAACAATGTATGCTTTCGCAAACAAGTAAGGGAATGGCAACAAAGCAAATTAGTAGACACATTTCCCTGAAGATCGTTGAGAATAATTTCTTTGAGAATTATTTATATTTGTTTCTGAAAACTGTCAACAAAATAAACTTGATGCATGCAATAGCTATTATCAATCGATTTCAGTACGGTATTTTGGGCCCGATGCCTTATACTGTAATAAATCTGTCTGTCTAAAAATGGTATTTAGCAATGAACTCTGGCAGGAATAGATAAATTTCCGAATCACTTATAAGGTAGACAACATGAAGACCGTTAGAAATATATACTCTGAGATATATATATATTTGTTTCTAGACGTTTGGCCTGCCAGAGTGCCTTTAATGATGAACGGCAAGGAAAAGAAGCACCCTTCTCTCACTTAATTTTGATTAATTGAGAATCGTTTGACAGCAAATAAACTGTTTACGTATAGGCCTATGACATCAAATGTTAATGCGAGTCATGTTGTTCTCACTGTGCAGGCAGCCTGTAGGGGATTAGGATTATTGTTTAACCATCTGACATGCCTCAGTGGCTCTGAACCTCACAACAAAAGGTGCCTGCACAGTGAGAGCCCCCCACAGTAAGAGCATGTATTTACTATGCATACAACGCATTAAGAAGTTTTTTGTTTCCAACCTTCTCCTATTGAAAGACGATTGACGCAACCAAACAAACATATCTTCTCGCAGTCGTGATGGGTGAGCCAGACAACGAAAGTGCAGACTGATACATAGCTACTTTACGTTCAGTGCATGTTTACACCAAAAGCCGTTAACATGCTGATGATTTTTATCACCATTCTTGTATCAAGTAAGTTATTACATTATACTGCTTCAGATATGAGGAGGTCAAAAGTTTGCGAATAGGCTTTTGGGAATGGGTATGTAGCTTAATTATAATCATGATGGAGATATGTTTAAAACAAAATACGTCTGACTGCAGTGCTAACCATTTCACTCGAAATGCCTGCGACTACAAAAGGATTCAGCGCATAAAAAGCACATTCATTACGTACACAGTGATGTTACCAATCCCTTCCCGCAGTGAAAGTTTCGAGAAAATTGGTCGATGCATTAAGCTGCACTAACATGTTTCATCTGACCTAATCTATTTACCAAACTGATTATTGCAAAGAAGTTGATAATGTTTAAACATATTTATTTCACAAATGGTGTACATGTTGTGAATGGGATCGGCCAACAAGCTGACAGCGCTTATGTCAAGGCCTCTCCCTTGAACATTTTATCAATACATGTTTAATACATACAAATACAAAATCAAAATATATGCGACATGGTTAATGTTTTACCAGCATGATAATATTTCATAATAAGTAGTAACTTCAAAGCAAGGCATATTGTTTTAACAATCTTATTTAAATCTTAAAGTTTCAGAAATGAAGTCGTGTACAGATTGTGTAATATGTTGATTAATAGTTGGTGATTTTTCATTGTTGCCATACAGGATTGATTTCAGGTCATATCCTTTAACATAGAAGTATTTGTTTTGTCGGATATCATTATATAATGGGCATGTAAAAAAGAAGTGGACACAATCCTCAGAAAAGTAACCACATGAACATGAAGGTGAATTGGATATATGTCTATTAAATTTATGATAGTTAAGGTCACTACAACCTAGACGCAGTCTACAGTGAGCTATTTGAGCATGTCTTTGTCCAAAATTTGTATCGAAATAGTAATTGTTAAAGATAGTACTATTTATTGACCTTTTAAAGCTGCTGACTGAATCGCTAAGTCTTTGTTCTTCTGTTAAGGAGTTCCATTCTTTAACAACAGAGGGTAAGAATGATAAAGAGTGTCTAAGAGTATTGCACGAAATAGTCTGCAGAGAATCCAGATTTCTCAAGTTGTAAGGATTATTTACAGAGACACTATTTGGAACTAAATCTGAAAGATAGGATGGAGATAATTTGTAATACATTTTATAAACAGACACAATTTCCGTCTTCTACGCCTATCGCTTAGAGAAGTAAAATTTGTTTCTTTGTATAACTTATTATGACTTGTGCCCCTTACAGCTCCACATATTGATCTTAATGCATCTAGGTGAAGATTTTCCAAGAGTTTTGCTTCATGCATGGTGCAATTGTCATATATGTTTGAACAGTAATCAAAAATAGGAAGAATAAATGATTTATATAATGTTTCAAGACTTTTTCTATTCAAGCGGTATTTTAGACTTCTTAAACAATTGATCATTGGTTCCACTTTTCCAATTATGGCATCGATGTGAGAGGACCACTGGCAGTCTTGTTGTAGGACAAGTCCTAAATGTTTATGTGAATTGACTTCATCAATAATTACATTATTCAATTTTAGGTCGGGCTTGTGACTGGGATTGCGCTTTCTACTAAATTGCGCAGAAACAGTTTTCTTTGGATTAAAATCTATTTGCCATACCTCGGCCCATTTCGAGATTCTTTGTAAGTCATTGTTTAATGTTACAGCTGCGATATTAGGATTATCAATTACAATATATAATGACGTATCATCAGCAAACAGTCTGATATTACAGTCTATATCATCAACTAGGTCGTTTATATATATTAGGAAAAATAGTGGCCCAAGTACGGATCCCTGGGGTACTCCAGCTAATATCGTTTTTGTATCAGAGCTTTTACCTTCTATTACGACACTTTGTGTTCTGTCGCTTAAATAACTCTTAATCCACATAAGTAAATCATCTTCAATGCCATAAGATTTCAATTTAGTTATCAATCCTTCATGCCAAACTCTGTCGAAAGCTTTACTTATGTCGCAAAAGACAGCTCTAATTTCTTTACCTTTATCAATTTCTTTTGATATGAAGTTATATAGATATGTAAGCTGGTTTACAGTTGAATCACCTGGTATGAATCCAGACTGCAAGTTAGACAATAGGTTATTTTCTTTAAAATAGTTGAAAAGATATTTGAATAGACATTTCTCAAATATTTTAGCTAGATTGCTAATTAGCGCTATCGGTCTATAATTAGTACATTCATTTGTGCTGCCTTTCTTATGAATAGGGATAATAGATGATTTATTCCACTGTTGTGGAAATAAATTTTCCCTGAGGGAAGTATTAAAAATGATGGCGAGGGGTTTATTTAAGCAATGTGCACACATTTTAATAATTTTGTTAGCAACACCGTCTGGACCGGTTGCTTTATTAGTATCAACTGATAGTAGTAAATCTAAAACTTCTTTAGGTGACACAGTGACTGACGAGAGGGATTTTTTTGTTTTTAAGCTCATTGAAGGTGGATGTTTGGAAGGGTCTCGAACTTGTGCTTGAGATATAAAATAATTATTTAGTATATTTGCAATGTCATTGCTATCATCATGTTTCGGTAAAGTATCGACGGGAAAGTGGTTTTACTTTTGGTTTTGTTCAAGTAGTTCTTCATTAATCGCCACCAGGATTTGTTTCCAACTGATGAATTAATTTTTTCATCTAGTTTCTTAAGATAATTTTCTTTTGCAATACGAACAGCAGATACAACTGTTTTCTCATTCGTTTAAAGATTAACCAATCAGAAACCAAATTCCTGTGTTTAGCTTTCTTATGTAGGCGATTTCGCTTTCTGATAAGGTGACGAATTTCCTTATTTAGCCACGGGGGGTCATCTGGTCTTACTGTTATTAATCTATTTGGGATATGTTTCTTACAGACAGTTTTTAGTGTGCATGTTAAGATATCTACCATTTCATCTTGTGATTTTGAGTGGAATAATGCTTCCCAATTTACGGAAGTTAGATCATTTAAGATACCCTCTTCGTCTATTTTATTATAGTCATATACAGTGCGTTTGAATGTGGTTTGTTTCTGTAGATGAGTGATAATAAGAACGAAGATTGGACAATGATCATTGCATATTGGATCTAACACACCCGATTCATCAACACAATCACCAGCATTTGCAAATATTAAGTCAATCAAGGAAGACGACGAGTGTGTTATTCTAGTGGGTTTGTTGATTAATTGTTCAAGATCATACATGGTTTTCAAATATTCTATCTTATGTTTCTGGTTTCCTAGACCTACAATATTGAAATCACCTGTGATAATTGTTTTTAAGTTTGAGTCAACAGCATTGCCAAATGATTGGTCAATTAGTTCCCAGTAATGTTCGCTAGTGTCTGCACGATAAAACACACCAATCAGATACCTATCGTTTTTTAGACCAACTTTTACCCATAGAGCTTCGAGATTGTTGATGTCCAATTGGTCCATCGTTTCTACATATAAACTGTCCTTAACATAGATTGCTACTCCCCCACCTCTACTAGGTCGATCTTTTCTGAAAGGAGGATGAAAACCCGGTAATAAAATTGTATTATTATCTATGTCCTTATTTAACCAAGTCTCTGTTAAACAGATAATATCATATCCAAATAATTCAGCATAGATGATGTCAACTTTATCCCTTAAGCTATAAGCTATATCTGTTCAGATGGACTATTTTGAGTTGTCGGTTTACTGGACCAGGGTTAGGGTGAATGTCACCACAACAAAGTAATATTAACATCAGCAAAAGAGAAGAGCTAAATGAGTACACACATAGGTAGGATAAAACTAATCTATTACATAAACACTTGTTAAATGCCTTGCAGTGTAATGATATAGTAAAGAGACCCACTGCCTGTCTATAATTGGCTAAGTCAATCGACATCTAGATAGAATAATAAAAACAAGAAGCATAGAGAGGCAAGTGGGCAATAGCAATGAATGGAGCTAGAAATTTGAGGTTGCTGGAATGAACTTTTTGTGTGAAAATTAATTTTCAATATGTTACAAATGTGTCGACATATGTATGAACTGTGCAAAACTGAAAAGATCCATGGAAGTTGATAATGCACAGAAAATATGACACTTACGAATTTTCCACAATGCATTCTTTTTTATAATGTCGGTTTGGGTACAGCATCATTTATAGTAAATACTCCTTTGAGGCCAAGTTCTTCCAAAAGTTTCTACCGGATAATAAATATATGATATAACCTTACACATATATTAATTCCTGAAACGTTTTCCATGAAAATGTGTCAATGTAGTTCATTAATAGTTAATTTTTTTTCAAAATTCTAAAATTCTATAACCATAATGAATGTTTGCCATATGCAAGTTGAGTCTTACTGCGCCGTGACCGTGACAAATTGCACATGGACTTCTAAAAAAGGCTATCAGTACTTGAAGTTTGGTTCATTTTCCTCCATTCATTTTTTCTTGAATCCAGAGACAACAATAACAGAATGAAACAGTCAGACAGTCTACATGCAGTTGTTTATTAAATAAAGAAATGGCCCTTGGAGTATTAGAATGACCCCACTCTGATAACTGCAACGTCCTATCATAGGTGTGGAGAATGTGTAATGAGACCAAAGAGCAAAAATTAGCTGTGATAAGATGGACATTGATTAAGCACAAACTGTTGGCGTTCACGGTATATTTATAGAGATTTTACGTTCACTTCAATTTATATATGATGAACAAGCAATGTAGATAGCTGCAAAACTGTATACGCCTAGAACTTGCTATGATTTACTGCGTAATGATACTGCGCAACCTTTTCAAAAATTTGCATGTCTTTAAATGCACTTTGAATAAGAACAAACCAGTGGCCTTCATTTCCCACCTGAAGCGAGAGTGACTGACTGAATTGTATCTAATTACAGCCTGACCCTCTCGTTGACAGGCAGTCCCCCCTCGGCTGGCTGTACAGTGAATAGGCTTATATAGGCCTAATCAACAAGAAAATCGATCATAACTCTTAAACTACGATGCTTAAAGAATTTAAGTAGTAGTCCTTTTTGGTTTGTTATTGCGAATCGTTTCATATAACTTTTTCTTATCTAGGTGCATTTTAAATTTTCAGCCCATTTTGGGTTTATAATTACGTTATAAATAGTGAACAGAAATTACTGTTCGCGAGCTATTTTATTATTGAACTTAAAGATACTATAGTAGTCTAAATGTCCTGGAAAAATCATGCTATCGACGGGCAGGTTGGCTTTGAACTTCAATTTCTTGTAAAATTCACAAACTTTGATAGGTCGCTGTGAGCAAAGTATTACGAATTTGCAAATTCTGAGGCAAACTTGTTAAAGAGCGATGCCTTGGCTACATTATGTGCAGGTATGAGCACTGTACTGCAGTAAAGAGAAAAGAAACGAATCTTAAAATGTGCGCAAATTCCAAGATGGCGCCGAAACAACGTGACCGAAGACTTCGCCATGATTTACATTTTTGCTTCTGATGTTACTGCGCATCGTTTAAAACAAGTTGCAACTCTCTAAGCGCATTTTGAAATAAAATCCAATTTTATTTTTTTGAAATTTGGATCGTTCTGTGCCTTTGATTTTTAATTCGATTAAGCCTAAACGCTTATTGGGGCTTCTTCTCATAAAGTTCCACAAGTCTGGAAATTTTGACTGTCATGGCTTTAGCCGTTTTGGCTAAATCGTGTCCACAAAATCGGTGGAATAAAAAAAAATAAAACACGCCAAAATTGCTGAATCCTAATTAATTGTTCCATCGGTATCCGCTGCCAAGTCGAGCAAGGCTATATGAACCTAAACATGCGCGTATGGTATTCTGATTCCTGTTGGTCGCAATAATACAATCTTATGTAACATACTTCAATATGAAAATAGCTAACAGCAGGTTACTGGGGACGGCAGCACACAACATAATGTTGTTCACGAAAACGTCTGCATACACATTAGGGGTATAAATTTTAGATGACGAATCCGCATGGCAAGTTTGAGACATCAAGAAGATTAGCAACAATACAATGAACAGAACATGAAGTTTACGTAGTGCATGAGAACTCTATGAAGATGAAACTAAACTTGAGTTAAAGTGGCATCAAACTTTAAATCGACCAGTAGTATGAAAGGAGAAGTATTTTCAAACAGCGATCCTTTCAATTTATACACAAAGATTCAGTTAATTGTTTAAAAGGCTTAGTCGCTCGTTGCTCCTAAAATCATTCCTTAACTGTCATGAATATTCATATACCATAAATCTTTTTTGGTCGCTCGTTGCACATAGTAATTGTTCCTGAAATGTCATGAATATTCATATACCGTAAATCTTATTTTGTCGCTCGTTGCACATAGTAATTGTTCCTGAAATGTCATGGATATTCATATACCGTAAATCTTATTTGGTAGCTCGTTGCGCATAGTAATTGTTCTTGAAATGTCATGGATATTCATATACCGTAACTCTTATTTGGTCGCTCGTTACCCATAGTAATTGTTACATAACTGTCATGAATATTCATATACCGTAAATCTTATTTTGTCGCTCGTTGCACATAGTAATCGTTCCTTAACTGTCATGAATATTCATATACCGTAAATCTTATTTGGTCGCTCGTTGCTCCTCAAATCGTTCCTTAACTGTCGTGGATATTCATATACCGTAACTCTTATTTGGTCGCTCGTTGCACATAGTAATCGTTCCTTAACTGTCATGGATATTCATATACCGTAAATCTTATTTGGTCGCTCGTTGCACATAGTAATCGTTCCTTAACTGTCATGGATATTCATATACCGTAAATCTTATTTGGTCGCTCGTTGCACATAGTAATCGTTCCTTAACTGTCATGAATATTCATATACCGTAACTCTTATTTGGTCGCTCGTTACCCATAGTAATCGTTACATAACTGTCATGGATATTCATATACCGTAACTCTTATTTGGTCGCTCGTTACCCATAGTAATTGTTACATAACTGTCATGGATATTCATATACCGTAACTCTTATTTGGTCGCTCGTTACCCATAGTAATTGTTACATAACTGTCATGGATATTCATATACCGTAACTCTTATTTGTCGCTCGTTACCCATAGTAATTGTTACATAACTGTCATGGATATTCATATACTGTAACTCTTATTTGTCGCTCGTTACCCATAGTAATTGTTACATAACTGTCATGGATAGTCATATACCGTAACTCTTATTTGGTCGCTCGTTGCACATAGTTATCGTTCCTGAAATGTCATGGATATTCATATACCGTAAATCTTATTTGGTCGCTCGTTGCACATAGTAATCGTTCCTGAAATGTCATAAATATTCATATACCGTAAATCTTATTTTGTCGCTCGTTGCACATAGTAATCGTTCCTGAAATGTCATGGATATTCATATACCGTAAATCTTATTTGGTCGCTCGTTGCACATAGTAATCGTTCCTGAAATGTCATGGATATCCATATACCGTAAATCTTATTTTGTCGCTCGTTGCACATAGTAATTGTTCCTGAAATGTCATGGATATTCATATACCGGAAATCTTATTTGGTCGCTCGTTGCTCCTCAAATCGTTCCTTAACTGTCATGAATATTCATATACCGTAACTCTTATTTGGTCGCCCGTTGCACATAGTAATCGTTACACAACTATCTTGGATATTCATATACCGTAACTCTTATTTGGTCGCTCGTTGCACATAGTAATCGTTCCTTAACTGTCATGAATATTCATATACCGTAACTCTTATTTGGTCGCTCGTTACCCATAGTAATTGTTACATAACTGTCATGGATATTCATATACCGTAACTCTTATTTGTCGCTCGTTACCCATAGTAATTGTTACATAACTGTCATGGATATTCATATACCGTAAATCTTATTTTGTCGCTCGTTGCACATAGTAATCGTTCCTTAACTGTCATGAATATTCATATACCGTAAATCTTATTTGGTCGCTCGTTGCTCCTCAAATCGTTCCTTAACTGTCATGGATATTCATATACGTAACTCTTATTTGGTTGCTCGTTGCACATAGTAATCGTTCCTTAACTGTCATGGATATTCATATACCGTAAATCTTATTTGGTCGCTCGTTGCACATAGTAATCGTTCCTTAACTGTCATGGATATTCATATACCGTTACTCTTATTTGGTCGCTCGTTGCACATAGTAATCGTTCCTTAACTGTCATGGATATTCATATACCGTAACTCTTATTTGGTCGCTCGTTGCACATAGTTATCGTTCCTGAAATGTCATGGATATTCATATACCGTAAATCTTATTTGGTCGCTCGTTGCACATAGTAATCGTTCCTGAAATGTCATGAATATTCATATACCGTAAATCTTATTTGGTCGCTCGTTGCACATAATAATCGTTCCTTAACTGTCATGAATATTCATATACCGTAAATCTTATTTGGTCGCTCGTTGCTCCTCAAATCGTTCCTTAACTGTCATGGATATTCATATACGTAACTCTTATTTGGTTGCTCGTTGCACATAGTAATCGTTCCTTAACTGTCATGGATATTCATATACCGTAAATCTTATTTGGTCGCTCGTTGCACATAGTAATCGTTCCTTAACTGTCATGGATATTCATATACCGTTACTCTTATTTGGTCGCTCGTTGCACATAGTAATCGTTCCTTAACTGTCATGGATATTCATATACCGTTACTCTTATTTGGTCGCTCGTTGCACATAGTAATCGTTCCTTAACTGTCATGGATATTCATATACCGTAACTCTTATTTGGTCGCTCGTTGCACATAATAATCGTTCCTTAACTGTCATGGATATTCATATACCGTTACTCTTATTTGGTCGCTCGTTGCACATAGTAATCGTCCCTTAACAGTCATAAATATTCATATACTGTAAATCTTATTTGGTCGCTCGTTACACATAGAAATCGTTCCTGAAATGTCATGGATATCCATATACCGTAAATCTTATTTTGTCGCTCGTTGCACATAATAATCGTTCCTTAACTGTCATGAATATTCATATACCGTAAATCTTATTTGGTCGCTCGTTGCTCCTCAAATCGTTCCTTAACTGTCATGGATATTCATATACGTAACTCTTATTTGGTTGCTCGTTGCACATAGTAATCGTTCCTTAACTGTCATGGATATTCATATACCGTAAATCTTATTTGGTCGCTCGTTGCACATAGTAATCGTTCCTTAACTGTCATGGATATTCATATACCGTAAATCTTATTTGGTCGCTCGTTGCACATAGTAATCGTTCCTTAACTGTCATGGATATTCATATACCGTTACTCTTATTTGGTCGCTCGTTGCACATAGTAATCGTTCCTTAACTGTCATGGATATTCATATACCGTAACTCTTATTTGGTCGCTCGTTGCACATAGTTATCGTTCCTGAAATGTCATGGATATTCATATACCGTAAATCTTATTTGGTCGCTCGTTGCACATAGTAATCGTTCCTGAAATGTCATGAATATTCATATACCGTAAATCTTATTTGGTCGCTCGTTGCACATAATAATCGTTCCTTAACTGTCATGAATATTCATATACCGTAAATCTTATTTGGTCGCTCGTTGCTCCTCAAATCGTTCCTTAACTGTCATGGATATTCATATACGTAACTCTTATTTGGTTGCTCGTTGCACATAGTAATCGTTCCTTAACTGTCATGGATATTCATATACCGTAAATCTTATTTGGTCGCTCGTTGCACATAGTAATCGTTCCTTAACTGTCATGGATATTCATATACCGTTACTCTTATTTGGTCGCTCGTTGCACACAGTAATCGTTCCTTAACTGTCATGGATATTCATATACCGTTACTCTTATTTGGTCGCTCGTTGCACATAGTAATCGTTCCTTAACTGTCATGGATATTCATATACCGTAACTCTTATTTGGTCGCTCGTTGCACATAATAATCGTTCCTTAACTGTCATGGATATTCATATACCGTTACTCTTATTTGGTCGCTCGTTGCACATAGTAATCGTCCCTTAACAGTCATAAATATTCATATACTGTAAATCTTATTTGGTCGCTCGTTACACATAGAAATCGTTCCTGAAATGTCATGGATATCCATATACCGTAAATCTTATTTTGTCGCTCGTTGCACATAATAATCGTTCCTTAACTGTCATGAATATTCATATACCGTAAATCTTATTTGGTCGCTCGTTGCTCCTCAAATCGTTCCTTAACTGTCATGGATATTCATATACGTAACTCTTATTTGGTTGCTCGTTGCACATAGTAATCGTTCCTTAACTGTCATGGATATTCATATACCGTAAATCTTATTTGGTCGCTCGTTGCACATAGTAATCGTTCCTTAACAGTCATGGATATTCATATACCGTAAATCTTATTTGGTCGCTCGTTGCACATAGTAATCGTTCCTTAACTGTCATGGATATTCATATACCGTAAATCTTATTTGGTCGCTCGTTGCACATAGTAATCGTCCCTTAACAGTCATGAATATTCATATACCGTAAATCTTATTTGGTCGCTCGTTACACATAGTAATCGTTCCTGAAATGTCATGAATATTCATATACCGTAAATCTCATTTGGTCGCTCGTTGCACATAGTTATCGTTCCTGAAATGTCATGGATATTCATATACCGTAACTCTTATTTGGTCGCTCGTTGCACCTAAAATCGTTCCTTAACTGTCATGGATATTCATATACCGTAACTCTTGTTTGGTCGCTCGTTGCACATAGTAATCGTTACATAACTGTCATGAATATTCATATATCGTAAAACTTAATCAGACACTTTCTTTGAATTGAAACCGACCTCGCATAGACGCCCTTGCACAGAGCTTTCTGAAAAAATAAACGCCTCCCTTACTTAAAGAGCTTGTCCTATCGGGAATCATTTTGTTTTTCGGGGATTAACATGAAAAAAAAGCATGGTGCTTTTACTAATTGTACATTATAGAAATAAACTTTATGTATGGATATAACGTACACTCATGATTTATGAGAAGATTAATAAGCAATGCCTTATAATGACGTACGCAGAAAGCTTTTAACACTAGAAGCGCCGATAAATGGCTCCACTTCTCATTGTTTCCGGGTTTGTTTTATTTACTGAATTTGTCTCTTTTATCCAGTTGTCAAATTTAAATAAACTAAAATGTCATACTCAGTTACCTGTGTCAACTGTGTTGTGTTATAATCAAATACTAATAGCATATAAACAAACAGGAATGTCCACTTGAATTACGTTTCCACAAAAACTACCCTGTTAGCACTTTCCCTTTAAACGCCGGAGATGGGTACACATGCGCAAAATGTTAGACATTAGAAATTAGATTTAATTCATTTCCAGTCAATCATTCCAATATCAACATTTGACTACTTGACTGTGTATATTTCATGATTATGGCCTCTTTAATTCAGGGGAATTGATATAAGGGGTTACTGTTCATGTTTTAATTGATAAAAACAAACACTTCAATCTTTCAAGTTAAACAGTGTATTTTTAAAAAAATGAATATGGCTTAAATAAGAGCAAAATTAATAACGACATAAGTTTAGTTCAAATCACTTGTCTAAGGATACATCTTTATTAATTTACATTTCATTATTTAAATGGCCCATGAAACACTATGAGCCTATATTTATTGTTGTGAAATCAGTAAACAAGTTTTAAGAATTAAGTTTGAATCATTGTCGCTCGCAATTGTCCGATTTTCGAAAATCGGTCACCATTTCATAAGAGGTGCCCAAGGATTACTTTCCCTCCGGTTTCCCTTGTAATAATATTTACACTTTTATCTGCTTGTAGAGGGCGTACACGGAACCTACTTCACGCAGACAAGTGGATACATTACGTCTCCTTCTTACCCTAACTCCGCCGGTCACCATGTGACCTCAACAAACGTAGTAGATACAGGGTCCATCTTGATCAGTCTTAGATTTAACGTGATTGATACTGAGAGCGGCTGTGATGTTGTTACGGTAAGTGGGTGAGTGATCATCGTCATTATGAACGGGCTGGTGATTACTCGATGAACCTCCACAAACCCGTCCTCAAACCACCCGCAACGCGTAAGTTGCGCCAGTCTAAATCACGATATAATATAAATCATGCTAAATGTTTTCATTTTCTGTGCGCCAGTTTTTCAGTATGAGCATCAGAAACCTCCTTAATTATAAGCTACTACCAGGTGAAGATGCAATTTAGCAAGGTTCTTAACTGCACCGCAACAACGCGCTACATCAAGAAACCCCCTTCCCCCTCCCAACACGAAATTACTGTATTGAAAAAAACATTTGAAGATATTCACTAATTATTTAACAGCTTTGAAAAAAATAGTATATAACATTAGAAATATTTGCCTCAGGTGTACGACCGGCACGGAAATGAATTGTACAGCGCAAGTGGAATACAAGATCCCTACGTGCTGAAGTCAGATACCTACTATCGTGTTGTGTATACAACAGATCTGAGCGTTGATAGTGTCGGTTACCACGCTTCTTGGAGAGGTAACTACATGTATTTCGAGTCTATTTTCTTTAACCCCTATTCTGTCTCACAACCTCAATCGGTCAATCTAGACATCCCCTCCTGAACAACTCCTGCCCCCTGCCCCTGACTAAAAAAACACACACAAGCAAATGAATGAAATAAATGGAGTTTGAGAGTCGTACTTAGTACCTGTCTTTGTTCAAGCTGTATAAAATGTTTGAAGAAGATAAGACATAATCAGTAGCATATTAGGTTTATGTGTTACCTTGATTATATAAAAATAAGCAGAATTGTAATTAATACAGTCATGGTATAAGTAACATTTCCCTTCTTTCCAAACTCAACCATTCGACCGACGCAACATAAAGTCAATATCAATAGAATAGCGATTCGGTTCAACACCGAACAACCAAAATTTATCATGTTAAGAATTAGAACTTTTTTTTATCTTTGAATGCAGTTGCTCCGTCGACCTTCCTCAGACAAGTGCCCCCATTCACCTTCTCGTGCGGCTCCATGACCTTTGAGAAGGTTCCCTCCTTCTACCTGCAATTATCCTGCAACGAGATCTTCTCTTCTCCAGATTTCAAAGAGTGCTTTGACGTATGCGCTAATAATAATGCCTGTAAAGCCTTCCAGTTTGTTGCCGGGACGTGTACGTCGTTTGGTTCTGGATCCACCTCAAATGCTCGGCAGAGTATGGTATGGCAAAGGCAGTGACAGGTTTGAAGCAATTGTAATGTGAGACCTCAAATGCTCGGCAGAGTATGGTATGGCAAAGGCAGTGACAGGTTTGAAGCAATTGTAATGTGAGACCTCAAATGCTCGGCAGAGTATGGTATGGCAAAGGCAGTGACAGGTTTGAAGCAATTGTAATGTGAGACCTCAAATGCTCGGCAGAGTATGGTATGGCAAAGGCAGTGACAGGTTTGAAGCAATATTGTAATGTGAGACCATCAGAAAATCTCGTATGGCTGTAACCCTAAGACCCGATGTTAATGGTACCATAAGCGTTATCGGGCATTAAATGCTTTTCAAACTGATCTTATGATTACAATGAATTTTTACACACATAAACGAACAATTTTAAAGTCTTTTTCTGAATGATTACTACGTCAAGGAACGTGACAACGTTTTCGAGTATATCCTCTCCCTTCAGAAGTCATGAGTAGTATATAATGACGCTGTTTCCCCCACATTATAATTCTCTATTATCCGTAGGATTTATCTGGTTGGTATAAAGAGTTTATTACTCGTTGATTACCCGCGTGTGTCATAATACTTTACGAAACGAGTGTGATTTTTTTATTACCCGAGCGATTGAAGGTTTCGTTACAGTCAAAAACACACTTTTATAGTCTTACAGTTTCTTTTATTATCGATTCTGTTTCACTTGATTTGCAAGGAGACATCCACAAAACGCCCCGCTTCTCCATCGACGGGCATACAGTGACGCCACCAATAATAGATGGATTCTTGTTCAGATTGGGTTTGTGAGTTGAAGAGCTTCAGTGCTGCCTCTACACTCCAAGTTATCATTGGAATTACTCAATAGGCATTATTTAAAACATGTAGATGGAATATTCCAATAGTAATTCCGGATAGTAATTAAAAGTTTCCAGATATTAATGGCAACTTCTAGAATCTAACTGGTAATTTCAAGATGCTAGGTGGAAATTTCTAGATACGTAATGGTAATTTACAGTTATTTACTGGAAATTCATAGATACTAACTGGTAATTTAAATTTATCATCTAAAACTGTGTTCAACAGGAGATACCGCTAGTGGGAGATCAAACGTTACCTCCTAGGAGATATCGTTTTGGCAGTAGATTTTAAACAATGCCCTGCTAGCATCAAGTAATGACATTAGAATGCTATGAAGTCGTAAGCATGGCGACGTCAAATTGATATGACATTACCGCACTAGGAGTCTTAGGGTAGTGCAGCGTTCGGAAATGTACATTTATCGTGGAAATGAAATGAAGAATTATTCTGGATGATAAATAGAATCACACCCTCGTGTATTATTAATAATAATAATATTATAATAAAATTATATAGCGCAGAACTTCACACAGGGTGCTCTTTGTTCTGATATCATATATATCAACAATCGTTTAGAAAAGTAAATATATCCTCGGCAAGCCTCGGATATTGTAACCTTTATCAACCCGTTGATTTGGTTTCAGAAGACGCTTGAGTGAGATTCTCTTAATATTTTATGTATATTTCCAGATATTAAGTGGAATTTTCTAGTAAGTGATTATAAAAAGTTCTTTTTTACGTGGCACTGAAAAGCTACCGTACGAAGTTTCCATACTTATATACTTTTGCTTTCAGTAAAAAAAGGATCTGTTCATGATATTTCGCATTCTCTCCCCACAGAGGTAACTCCGTCACTAATTCGTGTAGGAATTTATAACGGGGCTACCTCTTTTGGGAGAGATTGGATATTTCTTCATTGGACTTAAAACTTGACCTCTCTGATTATTTTGTGCATGTATCGTAAACATACTGTTGACGACTGTGATATGAAACAAATTCTCTTTAAGAAAATAAAATATCTTTTCATCTTGTCCATATATTGATCCTTTCATTACCTTAACTATGCATTTGCTCGGTCTTAAGGACTGTAGCATGTTGTGTCGGTAGGTATTCTGTCAAAATATCCCATAAGGCCGCACTGTCGGTTTTTAAATTTGAAAGCATGTTATAATTAATTAATATATCAAGTTTGTGAAAATATTTATTGAAAAAGTAGAACCGTGGGTCTGATGTTCATCAAGTCCTGAAGTTGTTTTCTCTAAGGCTGAAGACTATGGCTGAAGGCTGAAGAAAATGAAATAATAAGAAACTCCTATGTCACTAGATTATTATTTGCATTGTTGATGGTATATTAAACCTTTGATTTCTAAGGAAGAAGTATCAACTAGGTTTTGATGTAGTCATTCAGTAAAAGTTCATGATCATTGTTAAAGTTGATTACATTCAGCATTTTATTATTGCCCTGAACAGGGATAACAGCCTTTATAAGTTGTCTTCCTGCCACACGCTTGTTATTGGGAAGGAGGCCGATTGTTTAATAGTTCAACTATTTAAATGCAATTTAATTTAAATGCAACGATGGACCAATTAATGAGATAATGTTGAGCAGATCGCCTTCACTTTTGAGTCGGGATATGATCTCTGCAGGAAGCCTACTGGGAGGCCGACCATTGCATCAAAACCGAAAAGTGCAGCAAAAGGAGTTCTCGTGATACACAATCTCATTAAAATAAAATCTAACATTGCTGCACTACGTTACGCAGATTATACGCGTAATGTAGTGAAGCATTTAAATTTCATTTCAATGAGATTGATAGTATATCATATATAAAGCATACATGTGAACAGCACGTCTGATTTAAATCGACTGTGTTCTGAGGAAAATGAAATCTTAATATCGTGTCTATACCAGGATAACTTCTTTGAGTGGCATTTTAGGAAGTTGGTATGGTGAAGAAATAGGAAATGTATGGATTAACATTTGCAATAAAGAAGTTGTAAAGCATCTCTTTGCAATAAAGACGTTGTAAAGCATCTCTTTGCAATAAAGTTGTGAAGCATCTCTTTTCAATAAAGAAGTTGTTAAGCATCTCTCTGCAATAAAGTTGTGAAGCATCTCTTTGCAATAAAGTTGTTAAGCATCTCTATGCAATAAAGAAGTTGTTGTAAAGCATCTCTTTGCAATAAAGAAGTTGTTAAGTATCTCTTTGCAATAAAGAAGTTGTTCAGCATCTCTTTGCAATAAAGAAGTTTGTAAGCATCTCTTTGCAATAAAGAAGTTGTTAAGCATCTCTTTGCAATAAAGAAGTTTGTAAGCATCTCTTTGCAATAAAGTTGTTAAGCATCTCTTTGCAATAAAGAAGTTTGTAAGCATCTCTTTGCAATAAAGAAGTTTTTAAGCATCTCTTTGCAATAAAGTTGTGAAGCATCTCTTTGCAATAAAGAAGTTGTGAAGCATCTCTTTGCCATAAAGAAGTTGTTGAGCACCTCTTTGCCATATAGAAGTTGTTGAGCATCTCTTTGCAATAAAGAAGTTGTTAAGCATCTCTGTGCCATAAAGAAGTTGTTAAGCATCTCTGTGCCATAAAGAAGTTGTTAAGCATCTCTTTGCAATAAAGTTGTGAAGCATCTCTTTGCAATAAAGTTGTGAAGCATCTCTTTGCAATAAAGAAGATGTTAAGCATCTCTTTGCAATAAAGAAGTTTTTAATCCAAAAATTTCCTATTACTTCTAAACCAGGATAGTAACTCGTTTTGTGTTTTACATTAAGCATAGATCGAAATATGAGATAAGGAAACCACTCAAACGAGTTCGTAATCCTTGTTGAGTAGTTTGAAACTTTTTCAACTCGTTTTTTTCAGACAGACATTCCAATATAACAAGCTGAGGGATATTTTATGACGCTTCATTCACTTGTTGTTGTCTCCTTTGAAGAAAAGAATGACTTGTAGAAATAAGTAAATCAAAAGGTTTGAACAGAAATTTATTTTATCAATACAATATATAATTTTGTTTAACCAAAAAAGTTTATCATAAATACTTTATATTTAATTACTTAAATTGTCCTGCAAATATCTCTGAGCAAATCATTTCATGTTCATTGGTCATTGTATAAGCACGGCCAATCTAAAAGATTTATTAGATGAATTAGATTGACCCTGGTATTAGTGAGGATATGTGAATAAATCAAATAACTACTTCTTTCAATTCACATAATGTCTCAAAGAATAAAAGTCTGTAACAGACTTGCTGGCATAAACATATCACCAGTTCATTGATGATAAATTTTGTTAGTTAATTATCTTCTTTAGTTAATTCTCTTTTCTTTAAGTCCGGCCATCAGTTTTTAGAAAACTTGCAATGTCAAATTATTTTTCAGTTTCATTAACCCTCATGTTCGACTAGTTCTGCTATAGCATACAGTAGCATTTTATTTAATATTTGCAAGGAAATATCTAAAACGGTTTGTCCCATGATTACCTAATGGGTTGCTTCCAAGTAAATCTTCTGAATTGCTCTGTACACTTATAATGTTGATGTGATTAATATTCATAATGAAATTAATTTGAATTGTCTGTAACCATGTTCAACATTGTTATTATGTAGATTTTATATTGTTTGGTACTTGTTTCTGGGTTTTTATTGTGTACCTGATTTGAGATGAACCCTAACTCAACCCATCAATTATCCTGTTTTGCTTAGAAAGTTTAAGAAAGAAAAGACATGTATAATTTAGAAATAGCTTTAGAAAGACATAGATGCCTATAGACCCTAACGTACTACCAATTAGTAGAAGTTTAGGGTTTCATAGGAATACATGTCTTTCTATACTAGTAGGGTACGGTGTATAGGCATATATGTCTTTCTATACTTGTAGGGTACGGTGTATAGGCATATATGTCTTTCTATACTAGTAGGGTACGGTGTATAGGCATAGATGTCTTTCTATACTAGTAGGGTACGGTGTATAGGCATAGATGTCTTTCTATACTAGTAGGGTACGGTGTATAGGCATAGATGTCTTTCTATACTAGTAGGGTACGATGTATAGGCATAGATGTCTTTCTATACTAGTAGGGTACGGTGTATAGGCATAGATGTCTTTCTATACTAGTAGGGTACGATGTATAGGCATAGATGTCTTTCTCTACTAGTAGGGTACGGTGTATAGGCATAGATGTCTTTCTATACTAGTAGGGTACGGTGTATAGGCATAGATGTCTTTCTCTACTAGTAGGGTACGGTGTATAGGCATAGATGTCTTTCTATACTAGTAGGGTACGGTGTATAGGCATAGATGTCTTTCTATACTAGTAGGGTACGGTGTATAGGCATAGATGTCTTTCTCTACTAGTAGGGTACGATGTATAGGCATAGATGTCTTTCTATACTAGTAGGGTACGGTGTATAGGCATAGATGTCTTTCTATACTAGTAGGGTACGGTGTATAGGCATAGATGTCTTTCTATACTAGTAGGGTACGGTGTATAGGCATAGATGTCTTTCTATACTAGTAGGGTACGGTGTATAGGCATAGATGTCTTTCTATACTAGTAGGGTACGGTGTATAGGCATAGATGTCTTTCTATACTAGTAGGGTACGGTGTATAGGCATAGATGTCTTTCTATACTAGTAGGGTACGATGTATAGGCATAGATGTCTTTCTATACTAGTAGGGTACGATGTATAGGCATAGATGTCTTTCTATACTAGTAGGGTACGGTGTATAGGCATAGATGTCTTTCTATACTAGTAGGGTACGGTGTATAGGCATAGATGTCTTTCTATACTAGTAGGGTACGGTGTATAGGCATAGATGTCTTTCTATACTAGTAGGGTACGGTGTATAGGCATAGATGTCTTTCTCTACTAGTAGGGTACGGTGTATAGGCATAGATGTCTTTCTATACTAGTAGGGTACGGTGTATAGGCATAGATGTCTTTCTATACTAGTAGGGTACGGTGTATAGGCATAGATGTCTTTCTATACTAGTAGGGTACGGTGTATAGGCATAGATGTCTTTCTATACTAGTAGGGTACGGTGTATAGGCATAGATGTCTTTCTATACTAGTAGGGTACGGTGTATAGGCATAGATGTCTTTCTATACTAGTAGGGTACGGTGTATAGGCATAGATGTCTTTCTATACTAGTAGGGTACGGTGTATAGGCATAGATGTCTTTCTATACTAGTAGGGTACGGTGTATAGGCATAGATGTCTTTCTATACTAGTAGGGTACGATGTATAGGCATAGATGTCTTTCTATACTAGTAGGGTACGGTGTATAGGCATAGATGTCTTTCTATACTAGTAGGGTACGGTGTATAGGCATAGATGTCTTTCTATACTAGTAGGGTACGGTGTATAGGCATAGATGTCTTTCTATACTAGTAGGGTACGGTGTATAGGCATAGATGTCTTTCTATACTAGTAGGGTACGGTGTATAGGCATAGATGTCTTTCTATACTAGTAGGGTACGGTGTATAGGCATAGATGTCTTTCTATACTAGTAGGGTACGGTGTATAGGCATAGATGTCTTTCTATACTTGTAGGGTACGGTGTATAGGCATAGATGTCTTTCTATACTAGTAGGGTACGGTGTATAGACATAGATGTCTTTCTATACTAGTAGGGTACGGTGTATAGGCATAGATGTCTTTCTATACTAGTAGGGTACGGTGTATAGGCATAGATGTCTTTCTATACTAGTAGGGTACGATGTATAGGCATAGATGTCTTTCTATACTAGTAGGGTACGGTGTATAGGCATAGATGTCTTTCTATACTAGTAGGGTACGGTGTATAGGCATAGATGTCTTTCTATACTAGTAGGGTACGGTGTATAGGCATAGATGTCTTTCTATACTAGTAGGGTACGGTGTATAGGCATAGATGTCTTTCTCTACTAGTAGGGTACGGTGTATAGGCATAGATGTCTTTCTATACTAGTAGGGTACGATGTATAGGCATAGATGTCTTTCTATACTAGTAGGGTACGGGGTATAGGCATATACTAGTATGTCTTTCTAAAGCTATTTCTAAGCGAAACACATCCCTGTTATCCTGTATGTCTTAATCGTGACCCTTCTACAATTAGTTTAAGTCAATGGAGCAATATACAGAGAAGTGAGCTTATTAATACCCCCATCCATGTATTTCCATCTTCCGACACATGGCCTATACGTACTTGCACCAGCCCCGATGAAATGCTAAGATAGGCCTTGCCGCATTTCTCAAAAAATTATGTGCTTGCCTACCAGGCTGCTGCGAAGAATCTTGCTAGTCCAATTACATATCCTATGAGAATTGCAACGTTTGGTTGAAGCAGCAATGGAATGGCAGCAAGGGTTAAATAATCCAGTGATGGAGACCTGCGCAAAAGACTGATGCCTCTTAAAGAGCCATTCCATGATTTTCATAACATATTATTTACCTTTGATACAAACCTAAATGTCATATGTGGTGATATAAAATCAAAACATCTTAACTTTTCATGTCCAAAAGACATATATATGACAAATACTGGTTTTCCATGAAAATCTAAAAATAGCCTTATAAATGCACAGAGGTGTAGATATCACGTCCAGTAAACATGGATACTAGTTATATAACCTAACAAACACTATCAACTCCTAACTGCCCTCCTGGCTGTTTTAGATAAGTCTCCAAAATTACGTTTGACTATTTGACGAGCGACACTGTCCAGTTTTCGATCATAATTGCGATGTTCTACCTAACAGTCGATACTTCGCGATCAAATGACACCATTGATTAAGTTTGGCACATATATACAACTCACAGAGTGGCTCTATAAACAATGCAGGTGAAGATATGTTTCTCGGACCAGTTGATATATTACTGTTAGCAGATGTCTTTTTTCAGTTCCAGTGGATAATTTTGAATTTCATAGAACCATGTCTTCTCCAAGTGTAGGAAACATTTACATAATTTCTAAAGGATAAGTTTAAGACTTTTGCTGTAATTAGTGAGACAACTTTTCATGTCAGGAAATTTAGAGCAACATATTGAAATTTTTATACACAGTCAAATTTATATAATGCAAAAAAAAAGTTTATTCATAATGGCAACAACATTTAATAATTAGTATCACTTATAAAAAAATCAAATGTAAAATCTTTAAAAAACATACATAGTTAAAATAGAATATATTGTTCCGCGGCAAAAATGTTATATATATTCAAATGTGACTACATCCTGTTTAGTAAAAAATCAAATCTCTTTTAAATATATTCTCACTCTATGGCCTAATGAAAGATTTGGAAGAATATACAACATCATGACAGTAGCATCAAGCGAGAGTCCCTTTTATACAAAAATACTCCGCCAAATTAACTGGTATCAGTCCCATACAATATTAAGATTAAGATTATTTGATTTCACGTATTGCCTGAACCCATCCACATCTTGTCTCGTTATTTCATGACATTTGCTCAAACGGAGATATGTCAAAGGATTATCACAAGCAAGGAGTCTTGAGATAGCAGTTGCAGTGATATGGTTACAGAACTCAAGATCTACAGAGGAGAGATGTTCAAATCCATGTTTCTCAATCGCAGAGACAAGAATTGGTGTGGACAGGCACTGAATGTTGATGAGATGGACCTCGGAGAGATTAGATGCATTCTGAAGCATGAGTTGAAAAGAGGACTCTACAAAGTTGGTTGCATCACTCCCTATTACAAGCGTCAGGTTTCTCAAGTTTTTATAAATTGATCTTTGATCCTTACCAGTTAGAGGTGTCTCTACAAAAGCCACAGAGTTGAAGACTGCCATTACAACTTTCAAACGAGTTAGGTTTGGACATAAGACACCAAGCTGACCTATGTCAAGATCCTTGATATCATAAAGACCAAGAGATTGGATTTTGGGCCCCATTTCTTGAAAAAGAGGCTTAAGACCATCAAAGAACGTCACGTCCCCCCATTGGTCGCTGGTGACCTCCAGAGTTGTGAGATTGGGGAGGAGCTTAAGGCACTGTAAACTTGAATCACGTGCAGTCTGATAGAAGAAGACCTCTGTCACATAAGGGCAATGTATGCAGGCCAGCTGTACGCTCTCCTCACTGATGTCTTTACACTTTATTCCAGTTGCGGTCAGTGTCCGTAGCTTCATTTCTCCCTGAGTTGTGTCTGAAATGAGCAATGGTAAAGCAATTATGCTTGATCATTCTATCATAGGCAGATAAAATAATACCATAGTGATACCTGATAATGTGTACTATAACATACATTTAGTGAGACAATATACGATAATTTGTGTTTCATTGGCAGTGGACCGTTCATAAAGAGGTGCATTTCTCACAAATACAAAAAACAGTATTGTTAGTTATACTTATAAAAGACAGCCATCCTATGATGCAAGAAAACTCAGTACCAAAAAGCAACATATACATAAACATTTCTCATACATAAATAAATATTGATGTAAAGTTATTTACCAAACAACTGTGCAGACAATTCAGTACCCTACACATAAAACTAGTGGCAGTTTGAAAGGGAGGGATTGGTTTCTGCTCCCCTCCCCCCAACTCCTCTCTAAATAAAGGAGAGTGTGAACAGATCTCTTCGTCAAGCATTTACCTCCTGTACACAGCTGAGCCACAGCATCGATTACATCTGCATATTGCAGAACATGGATGGACGGAATCATCTTCAGAATGTTCACTGCTCCCTTACTCCCAATCTTCGTTGCGTTTATGTCCAGAAACAGCAAGCT
Organism: Phorcus lineatus; assembly: GCA_921293015.1. NCBI lineage: Eukaryota > Metazoa > Mollusca > Gastropoda > Trochida > Trochidae > Phorcus > Phorcus lineatus. Next base: position 35,099,041 of record OV121088.1, read on the forward strand.
TGATCCCTTTTGACCTTTCAAGATCCCCTTGTTACCGTTGGTCGACGCCTCACAGATATTCGCCACGCCCCTGTCAGTTACTGGACAGGCGAACAGGTTGAGGTGTTGCAGCTTGGTGCAGGTGGAGAGAATGGTGGCCAGGACCTGATCGTTGGCTTTAGTTTGTCGGAGGTTGAGCCAGCGCAGGTGGGGGAGGTTCTGAAGGACGGAACACAGCAGAGAGGGTGTGGCAGTGCTGCAGTTGTTGAGGTTCAACTTCATCAGTCTCTGAAGTGGGGGGAGAAATAAACATTCTATTAACATTTATCACCTACGAGGGCAATCATATCGGGGTTCATATTTTTGATACGATGCCCTAGGGCAAAATATCACTTTTTCATTGTGACGTCACATAAAAAACAATGCCTTGACATTACAGTTCGCCTATGACGTTGTGTTCCAAATGCGCCTATGCTTATGCATGGATATTGATTTTGATTAGTTTCTTTGATTTCTCGACTTTGGTAATAAACAGAATATCATATTCATGTCCATGACATACTATGTTTACGACACTCATACCTAAATATCAGTATTTCCCTCGCTCTCGCTCAGGAAATACTAATATTAAGCACTCGTGTCGTAAACATAGTATGTCATGGACACTACAAAGGCCAATGAGGGCACTGCACCCAGCCATATATTTGGGTACAATACAGCATTCAGCCCAAGAAAGGTACTTGAAGTGTTTCATTAGTACAGGGACAAAAGAAAAGGCATAAATTACACAGTGAAGGAGAATGGTTAAGCCTTTTGAGAGAAGCTGATGCATTAAAGGAGCACAGAGTGTGTTCTTGGAGTCAAACCTCATAACTGGTACATAAATTGTACATTCCTTTGAGAAGAAGTGTTTGTTTCTGGAAATTAAAATCTAAATGCTTATTCTTTCAGTATAGTGACAAAAAGAAGGTTAAAGAGGTGATTTTTACAGCTTAAAACAAACTTTGGCAGTTCAGAGGTAAAGATGTAAGCTTAGAAAGGCGATTTGAACTCAGAAATTATGGCTCTTATTTAATTCACATACAAAATTTAGGAAACATACTCTGTACGTGTCACAAGTGACAAAGAGTATGTTTCAAAATATTTCATGTGGCTTTTAATAAGAGAATAACTACAATTTGTCTTGCGTTAATTTCAAATATCCTTCCTAACTTGAATCTTTATCTCGTAAGTTCCCAAATAAGAATATTTTCTGGTTTTAAATGATAATACAAAAATGGCCAGACAGATGTTGGTAAGTTCGAAATTGTACATTCATTTCATCCGAATATCAGTTAAATGCCTTACTAAACATTACCAACTAATATTTGCCTTTGTATCTGATGCCAATAACATTCCATAATTACGTTCGAGTCATTGGCAAGCGCCACTGTCCGGTTTTTGATAATAAATTACAACTTTAACCAGTGTTTATTATCTCTATGATGAACTGATAAGCATAAAAATGTTGAATTTCATAGACAACCACTACATCTCGATCCTCTAACACCATTTACAAAGTTTGACATATGTGACCCCAACAACATACTCTGTGTCCCTTTAAGATATCAAAAGAAAAAGCTAGGTGTACCTGACATCTGATTCCTACAAGGTGGAGCATGCTGGTCATTGAAGGGCACCTGCTGAAGTCCAGCTCATCCAATCGGGTGGTCAGCAGCAGGTGGAGGTGTGTCCGTCTTAGGCGTCGGTTAGCGGTCAAATTGTTCAGAAGCTCCTGGATCATTTCTGGAGCTTTAAAATTAAATCAATACTCAAATTAAAAGAGAAACATAATTAGATAATGTCAAACTCTTGGTATCCTTGAGAAAGTAATTATTCTATGGTTTAACAACTTCTTTATTGCAAAGAGAGGCTTGTTGGGCAAATTTTTTTTTATGTATGCAGGCAAAAAACCTAGTATTATCTTTGTCAAGTTGCCAAAACTTAACAGACAAAACATAACGCTAAGTAAGATGATTCAACTGGGTTATATTAGAATTATAAAGTAATAACTGAATCTATGTTCAAAGACGGTGAGGAATATCCCCTCAAATTTGGCTTCAATAGTCTGAAACAACTGTCCCTCGACAATATTGCACTGCATGGATAGTGATGGTATTCAAATAAAGGTCGGCTGGATGAAATCATAAACATCAATATCAAATAGAAGATGCATAAATGTTTTGTTACAGGTGTGTTAAATTGATTGTTTAAGCTTTTAAAGATAGTTAATCTTTTGATTTAAAGGTATCACTTTCAGAAGAGGGGCCTTGGGAAAATGTTTAATCATTTGAGGTCAGGAAATGTGTTCGCATAGAAGAACCAAAGGATTCATGCTACTTTTGTTTTAATACTGCTTCTTTTGATTTTATAACATTGTCTTGAAATTTAAACATTTATTTTCGTATTAGTGAGATCACTTTATTTATCTAAAAAACAAGCTTATGTAATGTAATAAAGGTAGGACTAGATCGTTTAATGATTTCAAGGTAGGATGACCATGTATTGGTTTACATTAAAACTGTTTGTCCATAGAAAAAATAAGTTTTGAAACGCAGCGGTTCATTGGTAAATGGACTTTTGGTATCAAAATTGTTGATAAATACTATATTTGTAGATATTGAAATGAAAAAAACGAGAATCCAAGAGCCTTAGAATTGTAAAATTAGCTGGGAGACACGTAAGAAGTAAGTCCATAGACGATTTATAAAACTTCAGGCAGAAAATGAGAAATGAGAAAATTATCAAGCAAACTGATTTCAGCACATCTTAGTGAGACTGACATTATGATATTTTTAATAGATTCAAACTTACTAAAATAGTCAAACGGTCCCAAAACATAATAAAGGCGTGGCATGTCTGCAAAATAGCGGTCGAAATCAACGCTCCACAACTTGTCCATGTTTCTGGAAATATTTCGCAAACATGTTTGCTTCAATGTCAGAACATTCACCGGGATTGGCATTTTTCTTTCTTGTCAAACTATCTTTTGAAACTACATTGTCACTCCAGCCTTAGCAGACGACGACGCGGAAATGACCGAACAACTTCCGCTTCAAAGGGAGGTAATAACTAAATATTTTATGTCGTTATCTCCCATTATGTACTATCGGCAGCCACGGTTTCTTAGAAGACTTGAATAAAATTGGGATGCTCAATTATTTTCTTTGCACATCCGTTTTATGAAAAATGATTTAGTGAAATAGTAGGCCAATATCGAGAACTTCTAGATGTTTTGGAAAATTACCGTTTTGAAGGGACTCATGTACAGAGTATATATGTATCATCCCAACTTGGGATCGCGTCCCATCTTAAGATGGGACGCGTCCTAACTTGGAATTCCAAGTTGGGACGTCCCATCTTGAGATGGGACAGCGAATACTTTAACATGTTCATAATATTCTTATTCTAATGTTGAATTTAGTATTAACATGATAACATTATCATTTAGATAAGCGATTTAAGGCCCTCGACAGAGATTTTGATTTTATGTTGATTTTAATGACTCATTGGCTATATCTATCTCTCATCGCATACGAGTCTTTCATCATTTTACAATACGATTTCAAAAGTAATTCTTATACACAATTTAAAAAATATTTCATTATATTCTTAATTTTTTTAACTGTGACAGCGTGTTAAAGAAATACAAAAAAAGAAATATACACTCAAAACCCACTCTGAGTGAATACCAAGAATGCTAATGCCTTCTAATCAGTTCAAATTCTTACACATAAACAGTTCCGTTAAGCATGACTTCAATGTACTCATTGTGTTTAATAGTCAAATAGATAGTTTCTTAAACACAATTCACAAACACTAACCTATAAGTGGTATTCCGTCAATGCTAATAAGATGTCCAGTAAATAAATCCAGTTATGCCTCCTATTTCCGATCGAACCTGATCTGATCAGTGTCGTGGTGCAAATGGCAAACATGGTTGGTAGTTCAGAGAAGGGTGTGGGAAGGGTGTGGGGTGGGTGGAGGGGGCAGGGGGGAGAGGGGGTCCGCAAGAAGGTATTTTGGTAAACATCCGGTTCGGTTATGACACCAATACCTGTGTGTCACCTTCCAATTAGTGACAAGAATGGGTACCAATTGTACATGAGCATGCTTGTTTCACTAAGGTCGACGCCGAGCGTTTGTTGTTTTTGTCAATGATTATCATTCTTATTTATCAAGGCATTGGCCCCTATCGGCAATATCACTGATAGGAAGCAGACGTGATCAAATATTTATGTTTATTGTTATTGTATTGTTATTCGATGAAAGTTTTTTGGCCAAACTGAATATATTCAAAATATTTTTTCTAATAAACAGAACGATTATCATGTAAAGTAACCAAAATGAAATCTAAAATCATTAGGAATAAATGTTTCAACTCATGTTTATCAATACTACAAGAAGATTATAAACGGAGTTTGTTGACTTGTTGAGTTCATTAATAATCTTTGTTTACCTTCAAAAGACTTTTTGACACAAACCAGGGTACAGAGTTGTGCAAAAAAATGTTTTCTACTTAACCCGAGGTAACATATAATTTCGATCAGTATAAAAAGGTTGTTTTAAATGTACAAGCGTCTATCTAGGCTTGTTAGAAGCGTTGAATTGAGAGAATTGCTGTGTGTTATTACTGCTAATAAGTTAATGAACTGATCAACTAAGTCAAATAAGATGAGTAGGTGAGAGGGAAGAATTACATTTCAGTGTAATAATGTTGTTTTACAGCTGAAAGTTTACTTAAATAATCGTTTTGTTATCTTAAATATGCTACTTAACATGTCCCCCTGAAAAAAGCCATAAGGTTTCTAAATACACATCAACGAAGTTTTATTGATATACTAACAATTATCGAGTTATTTTGTACTGACATACATGTTCTAATGTGTTATCTTCAGAGGAATAAATGATTCATATTGTTATTGCTTATACAAATATAATATAGAAACTGTCATTTCTTATACAAATTTGATATTGAAACTGTCATTGCTTATTGTAAAACATTATCATATTTCATTGTATGTAATATGTAATATGTGTAATCATATAATGGTTAGGAAGTATAATACTATGATTAAAACAGTATTTTATTTCCATAAAACATGTGTTACACAATATTCAGAATATATATAAAAAAGGGAAAATGATGAACAAACAGGCAGCAAATGCCTTTATAAATTCTTTTCCTGAAACAAACATAAAATGATTAAGATATCAAGTACATTGATGGAAATATACATTTCCAAATATTCTTACATTTGGTACAAATTTTAGGAAAGAGCTTTAAAAATCATTTGGTATCATTTATCATTCACTCTGTGACAAATATTTGTCGCCGTTAAGATAGATTTTAGTATATTGATATGATTTACTAGGGAATATTCAAGTCCTAAGTTGGCACTAGTGGAAAATATCTAAAATGTTGGGGAACCAGACTTTGATTATAGGAACTTTTTTTTTTTACATTTGATACATTCAACCAAGTCGCCAAGTAGATAAACAAGATAATAATTTGTTAAAACAACACGGGCTTATGGTGTCTCCGTATGTTGTATTAGCCTAACACTACCTACGGTGGGCAAATTGGTGCCCAATCATTCGTCCTCTGTCATGCCAAGCTGTCACATTAACACATTCAATGTATTCAGTGCTGGATTGTAACGATGGAGAGTACCTTAATTTCTGCTTATAGAAGGTTTTTGCATGGATTATTCATTACTTTGTATCAGGTACGTTTTTTAAATATACATTTTTAAAAAAGCAATTATCACTAGTGTTGTAAAACTTGGATCTGTATTAGAATAACTTTATATCTTTGTTTGTTAAAAGTTTATACAACCTTTTTGTAAAGAAACTAAGAAACAAATATGTATCTGTGAAATGTGGAGCCGTTTGGTTTCTCTCTGTTTACAGCTGTTCGATCTACGCATGTATTGGTCGTTTGAAAAATGCTGAAAACTATTATGTAAATATAAATCTATATATTGATCTGATTTTGTTATGTCGCTTAACAAATGTGATTCAACCAGTAATCAAATGGGACTTTATAATTGTTTGAGTAGTGTTGAATCGTTCGATTGATAAACAAATGAAACCGAGTCAGAAAGTGAAGTAAATGAACATCAAATCAAATTTTCTTCGTAGATGTGAAAAGAATAGAACAAAATTATCTAAAAACATGTTTAACTGACACAATTCATTATAAAATATGAATATTATTAACATGTTTTAGTATCCCCCGACCCATCTCAAGATGGGACGTCCCAACTTGGAATCCCAAGTTGGGACGCGTCCCATCTTAAGATCGGGCGGATCCGCAGTTGGGATGATACATATATATCTACTCTCTAGTATATGATTTTATATATATATATTAACTTTTCTAAAGTAACGTTTGACTCATTGGCGCGGGTTAGTGTCCGGTGTTCTAGTATTAATCTAGAATTTTTTCCTGCATATGTCACTTTTCTAACTAATAAGCATTGAGATGTTAAACTTCAGAAAGAACCACTACTTGCAGGTGAAATAACATTATATAGTTTGACTTATTTGACAGATACAACATACGGGTGTCCCTTTAAAGCTTATCAGTTCAGTAAAGTGAAGCTTGCAGTCGTGATTTGTGAACGGGACAGTGACGCTAATGACTCAAACATAACTTTGGAAACTCATATACAGCAGACCGAGAAACAAGTTGGTACCTTTAACAACATCACAAAACTAGTTTACGCATGTACACAGGGCGTAGAATTTCGACTTCGTAAAATATCTATGGCCGAGTTTTAGTAGAACAAATAAATATAATTAACTTTGCACCTTAGGGCCGAAGTTTAGGGGCATGCTTTGAACTTTCCTCAAGATATCTTATAGTATATTTGAAAAAATATATGAAATAGTCTCTGTCTCTTTAACACAAAACCATTCACGATTTTCATTAAAATAATGCCACATAATGATAGACAATTACGCATTTCGCGATACTTTCCCGCATTAATTTTTCGAAAAAGCCGAATGTGAAGTGAAATAGGAGTACCACATTCATTGATATTATTATTTTCAAAGGCATTAACTGCACCGATTACACCGTATAAATAGTTAACTAAATTAAGTTAGTCAAGTAATCATATCGACGCCAATCTCACATTGTTTTCACACTTTTATTTTGTATAAAGGAAAAAATGTTATCTAGAAAATCTTGCCTTTCATATATATAACATTAAAGGGTGCTTAATTTATCTCCGTAGCTTGATCGAAATCGGTACGATCGTTTTAGGAATTTTATTCATCAATAAAGATTATCTTGATTATCTTTTTTTCGAAATATTTTTTTTTTCAAATTGACTACTTTCCCCTTTCTACTACATATTTCCCAATAACTGGTCTAGTATTGTTACAAAACAGTTACTATGCACTACTTTGAGGGTAGTTCTAAAACTACTCTGAGGGTAGAACTAAAACATCCAATCAAACAAGGAATTAAACTGACTTCAGTATTATTTCCTAATTAATGATAAGATGGGATAAGCAGCCAGCAAGTTTTCTTTTTGGTTACAAAATTTCAATTCAAGCCACCCCCCCCCCCCCCCCCCCCCCCCCACTTTCAAATTCGCTCCTACGCCCCTGCCCTTGATTTCAAATAATGTCAAATTCAAAGAAAACACGACAGATCAAGCGTGTCTTGCTATAGACTACCTTAATTCAGAGTTATCTGTCGATTTTTCAGAGCTAGACAGTGCTAATCCGTCGAATTACGCTTGGGTAATTTTGTGCCGACCGGTAAAATTTTGACCAGGAAGGGACACTAGAAGAAGCACTAAGTTTTTAACTATAGAAAATCAAACTTAAAGTTTGAAGTTAGGTTGTATATATCATCATTTCTTTAAATTCTTTGTGTTTTATGTTCTACTTTTCCATCTTATATCTCAATCACTTTACTCTTTGAATTGAGGCACAATTTCTTGGGCATTTGTTCTCTGATATTATTGTTAGTTTGTTTATTTTAACACAAAATAAACATTCACTTTTTTAAATGTTGCACCTGATTTTAATTCAACAACCAATTTTAAAAAAAAAGTATATATAATAATAGAAGATAATAATGTAGAGAGGAAAGTCTTGAGACCGTCTTTATCTATTTTTTTGGTACCCCTAAAATAATGTTAACGTAATGTAATATATTTGTCTTTTGTTGCCGATTTATTATACATTGTTGCAAATAAATATCTAAATATTACCATTTTAGAATATTCTAATGTTATATTTTTCTTTTGTAACTATATTATACATTGTTGCAAATAAATATTTAAATGTTACCATTTTATAATATTTTACAACATAGTTGTCAGAAGACGAACTGCACACGGTAATAAAATCGATAATCGCATAGCACAATGACTGCTCCCTTACCGTATCACTGGCGGCTCCCGTACATCCGGGGTCTGTACCAAGATGGAGGAAAAGGAAAGTGAACTGAAAATGAAGATGTATTCACGTTTTGATTGATACGAGAACAAACTAAACATGGATTGACAGCAGCAAAAGAGTCTTGGCACTGCTGTGAGTCATTTCACAGAGTTTTATTTAATTTGCGAAGAATTATTCTTCATGTCGATTTAAGCTATGCCTGGACGTCATCACCAGCCTTCAGAGACTCGATTTGGCACCGAAAAAAAGCTAAATTTCACGGAATCATGCCATTTAAAAGACAGTATTTTGCTTATAAATCTACACTTTAACAAACTTTTGACTAAACCTAATTGATTTGTACCGGAAATAAACTGTTACAGTCGGTTTTCATAATCAGTGACAATGGCACCGTCGTCTTAGGTACGGGTCAACTGGCGTCACTGATCAACGTTGTCAAAGACTGATGGTTTGGGATGTGTGGGGATAGCGCATCCCTTATCCCCCACACAGTTGTATTCCAAAATGCACTACAAGCAATCTGGGGACACCCACTGAATGTAATTTATATCGCAATTGACATTTATTCCTTTCTTTGAAATACTATTAATAGATTATATTCAATCCAGGATATATTTTACACCTCTCTTAGTCTTTCCAATGCGATACAGCTTGACCAAAAAAAAGTTTGATATAAAGATGATAAGGAAAATTAAGTAGTCCTCTTCAATCATATCTTAATGAAAAAATTAATTGTTTGAAGTGAACATAAAAAATTAAAATTGTTTTAAATTTTGTGATTTTCTTTTATCAATGTTACTTAGTTGATTAAAATCTTTGAATATGAATGCTATTTTCTTGTTTTTCCGAAGACTATAATTATATATTGATTTTGGAAATGATTGATATCTCCAACTGGATATGGAGGAAATAATCAAAATCAACATCCAGCATAGGCGGATTACCTGCGGTTGGTCGCCAATCACGTCATAGTCGAAAGCTGACTTTATGATGTGATGTCACAATGAAAAAGTTATATTTTGCACTAGGCCATTGTATGAAAAATATGAACCCTTATACGACTACCCTCTTGGGTAATAAATCAGTGTATTTGTATCTGCAAAGCTGCTACTGTACCCTGATATTTATCAAGGCAAAAGTCTTGTCATCCAGTCATCCCCACCACCAGCCTGTGGAGCTCTTTATTCTTGTTCGAGTTCTCCTGAAAAATGGGTAGATTGATCTCTCTAATTTGACAAATACAGTACATCTTAAATACTTTCTAATATTAGTTGCAGTTTTGTTTGTTAAGGAGTGTCAAAGTTGACAAAGACGAAATATCAAACTTTCCATTTCCTGTTCCAGTTCTCCTGAACAATGGGTAACTCTAAGTCGACCAAGGCCGATGTCGTCACGCTGGGGATGCCGCAGAAGGAGAGGGACCTGCACCTAGCAGTGATGGGCAATGATCGGGAGAGTGTCCGAACGCTCATTGCCCAGGGCGCAGATATCAACTACCCATGGAACAACCCCACAGTGCCCAGTGTCAAGGACAGCACCACTCCTCTACTGGCCGCAGTCTCGCTTAACCACGTCGAAATCAGTCTCGTGAGTTATGTCTTATATCTATATCCTGCTCCGTCAAGATTTGATTGTCGTAATTGGGTGTCCATGTCACCTGTAAATGTGGAAGTATTGTCTAAGTCCTTGAAATATCTTTAATCCATGTTGAGATAAGTAGCATTGCCTATGAGTTCTGTCCTCAAGACAACGACAGTTCTCTGATTTCCCTAGCCAGGTTTCCTTGTTATTTGTTAGATTATTGTCTAAGTTCTTTAGTTTTTGAAATATCTTTAATCCATGTTGAGATAAGTAGCATTGCCTATGAGTTCTGTATCTTGCTCCTTTAGGATATATTTATCCTCAAGACAACGACAGTTCTCCGATTTCCCTAACCAGGTTTCCTTGTTATTTGTTAAATTATTGTCCAAGTTCTTTTGTTCTTGAAATATCTTTAATACATGTTGAGATAAATCTCAAGAGTAGCGTTCAAGTTATATATCCTGCTTATGAGGATGTATTTGTGCGAAAGACACCTTTGGTCCTCTGATTGCCCTAACTAGGTGTCTTTGTAAAAGTATCATCTAACTTCTTTCATTCTTCATTTAGATGCATAATCCATGTTTGCTTTGTGAATAAAGTTTAAGTTTAAGTTTCATTCCATAAATTGTGTTCAGGTCTTTCATAATCATTGTGTTAGTAGATTCTGTCAAAGCCTGTCAAAGAGAAGGGCTATATCTTTATCAAACCAAACTCCAAGAGACTTCAGATATTTAATCTTTTGGATACAGATCTTGCTGAAGGCTGGTGCCGGCATCAACAGGACTGACAAAAGGAACTGCACACCGCTCTACAAGGCTGCCTACCACGGGCGCCCAGTTCTCGTCGACTTCCTTGTACAGGCAGGTCAGTATCCTGTAAGGGTGCCAGTATTATCGATATATCTGTATATTGCAATACAGGAACAACACAATACCTACCAGTATACTCTTCTGAAAATATGCAATATATTATATATATAATACCCAGGGCCTAGATTTTCGTAACTCTCTCAGCGCTAAGATAGTCGTAGGCCAATGTTAATTGATGGTACTTACGTCTATCTTAGTTCTAAGAGAGCTTTGAAATTCTAGCTTCAGATGTTTTAAATTTATAATGTCCATGTAAAATTGCAGGGAAACGTAACCCCCAAAAATTTTGACTTCTATAAGTCTGAAACCAATCACTGAATTATCTCTCTTTACAAAACAAAGATCAGTTGAGCATTGATCAGCTGCTATTTAGTCAAGAGAGCATGGAAAAAATGAAATATGAAAAGTACCAATATATGTTAACTGAAATGTCCCCTTGAATTCTTTTCCCAAAAAAATAACCCAATTGGACTCTCCTTTTAAGCTTTGCTGCATTTCACCAAAAAAAATTTTGATTAGAGTACAGTGCCACCCTCAGCAAAAGTAGAATATTTCTGACAGGACTACCACTTCAGATGCAGGAGGCTAAAGAGATGGCACAGAAAGGTTGAGGAAATGCAGCAAGGCTGGAATCATCCAGTGATGGACACTGCTACAAGTTATGCAGCGGAAATTTAAACATTATACATTACAGAGTGCGAGTATCAAAGTAGGAATGATTCTAATCAAGTTACCGAGTGTTGAAGTAGGAATACTTTATGTTACAGGAGCGGATATAGACAAGGCAGACCTGGAGTGCCAGACTCCGCTGTATATCTGTGTGCAGAATGCCATCGTACACTCTAGCTATGCCGCTGTCGAGAGACTCCTGGCCGCCGGGGCCTCAGTCAACATGTAGGTACACTTACACAGTTGTCATTGTGTTAGAATGTCACAAGACTTCTCTTGTGTTTCTTTGTTACAATGAAAGATCCACACATCAACATACATTTTGGTTTACTAATGATGAGAACCTTCATGGGGTCATACACTTAATTTCAACTATAGCTCACCTTGGCTTACTTGAAAAAAGTTCCGAAAGAGTGTGGCCGTTTTACATTGTATGAATACAGGCATGGTATGAGGACACACTTAGCACATAGAGTACTTAGGGCCTACCTACAAGGCCATTTGAAAACTACCCAGTTGAATTTCTTTGGACCACTAGAAAATATTGATATTGAAATTTTTTATTCAAACAGTAACATTGTTACAAAAAGAATCTGGAACTGTGGCTGACATTACAAGTTAATGACTCACAGAAGTAACAAGCCTAATATAAGCCTTTCACCCTCAGATGTGACAAGTCGGGCAAGATCCCGATCCATGTCGCTGCCCACTGGAAGCTGAAGGACATGATCCGCATCCTACTGAATGCAGATAGCGACATCAACGCGATGGATCACATGGGGCGCACCCCGCTGTACGTGTGCGTGAGTTCCCTCAGCACCGGTCTGTACTACGAGGACCTGAAGTACCAGGTGCCCTGCATCAAGGTGTTGTACGCAGCGGGTTGCGACATGCTCAACCTGGTGGACTGGCTCAAGTGGAAGGGGCCAGGTATCCCGGCTGACATGCTGGTCGAGGACGAGAGTTTCCACGAGTGGTACAAAACCAACATGAATTCACCCCACTCCCTCATGAATCTCTGTCGCAAGTCTATTCAGCAGCAGGTCTGCTATAACGACAACTTTGTCAAGCTCATTCCAAAGTTGCCTGTTCCACCGAAACTTCAGACCTATCTCTCGCGCAAAATGTTCCATCTTCCAAAACCTTGATTCCTGACTAAGCAGACCCATGCTGCGATTGCATCTGTTTTATGATGACACCTCTTCCGAAATTCCAAAGCCTTGATAGATCAGCTCAAGGGGTCAGGGTTCTAGTGGAAAGAGTTTTGGATCTCCTGATGCAGAATCTTCTGTTGATGTTGATGCTAAGATATCTTTTTGCTAGCATCCGGAGCTGATTCTCTCAAGGCTTGTCCGCATCGCTGGTCATAAACCTCAATGAACATTTATTCTTACTTTGGCTGTTACGTTTGTCTCATGGACCAGTTAGTAGATATTCCGCGTCATATCTGGGTGATCCTGAATCCTGCCCCCTGTTTTAAGGCTAGCCTGAGAATCTTGCCTACCAAGGGGCTCACGTCCAAAGGGGTCGGATGTTTGCTCCTTCTTAGTCAAGAATTTCCCAGGCTGCCTTCATACAGGCCAGTATTCCTACATGTAGCATGATGTAAACTTCTAATTGTTAAAAAGATATCGCATTCAATCTAAATTCCACTGAAATGTCAAATTCATTGTTTCAAACTTGAAACAGGACATAATGTTATTTTAAAAAGGTGTATAACACTTAAAGAACCTGAAATTTAAAGGCACATCAATATTCAAAGTTTTGGCGGTAGATGAAAATCAAAATCCCAGTTTAAAACCTTTGTTCTGGCAGGGTGGGTGCTGAACCGTGGCGAGCTGATGGAGAGTTTTTGAACAAGTGCGTCACTATTTACTCGCTACACAGGAGAGCAGTGCTGAGAAAAGGTCATGACCTGAATTTGTTTTCTCCTCGTGTTTTTGACGAAAAGTGACTCACTGTTCCTTGTTTTCTTGTTCACTTTGTAGAGCTCTTGTGTAATTGTCCGCTGCGTGATTGTTATTCCATATCTGCTGCTAGGTATCGTAATTAACTGCTGAAGGGGACCCGAGGGTTCCTGTGTCATGTGTCTGAGTCTGTATTGAAGTTGTTTATTGTGTCATAGTGCTTCGATATTGTGACATTATCAAGTGTAATGTTGATGACCACATTGTCTCTCTGGAATGTTGAAGAGATACATTTGATTCACTTTTTTGCCGTTTCTCTAGTTCGGCTCGTAACGTATGGTTCTTGTGACCAATTAGATTGTTTGCTGAGACAAGTATTGTCTATATGGTTGATATCTTCCCATGGTATGTTTACAATTACCATTATTGTGTTTCTTTTGTCAGATATATTACATACACACACAGAGGTTGCTGGCGACAGATTTTATACGTAATTAGCACAAAGGAGATTTGTTCTCAAGGCATTTTTCGAGCCATTTTTTAATGGCAGGTGTTTCTTTTGTCTTGAATGCCAAACTGTACAATTCTGAAAAAGCTGGCAATCTTCACAAGGGGTCTGCAACAGCAAGAACCTTGCATGGACGGCAAGTCATAGAGTTATAAGTTTTAAAAATTGTAACATTCAGATCTCGGGATTTGATTTATCCAGATTTTGCTGTCAAAAAGCCCAGGTGACTCTGCTGTCTCTCTCGGTTCTACTGGTGTATGTGAAGCTTTCCAACTAAGCCCAGAATTACGAGATGTTAGATACATCCAAATCAAACAAACCTCCTCTGTGCTGATTACCTTGTTTGAATGTAAATATTATGTCTATTACATTTGTTCTTTGAAGTGAATTTGTCATGAAATATTACTAATATAACATCATCTGTTACAAATGTTATTTTTCTTTGTTGAAGAGCGGGCGCTTTAAAGCATTTGGTCTCGTCCAGACAAGTCCTTCCGAGGACTCTGGACTATTGCTGAGGCTGACATAGTGTCCGCTCAATGTTATAAACAGCCGGTCTGTCTGAATTTAAACATTGTTGCAGTTATATAAACTTTATATTGTTACTGAAGCACAATGCACGATTGCCGTGTAGTTCATAGACAAGCCGAATGCCTCAAATAGCTGTGGCAATGGTCGTCTGCTAACATGCACGACTGACAGTTGATCAGATTTTAAACCATTCAGCCAAGGTCAAGGTTGCCCTTATTATGTAACAATTCAGTGGACTTTAGGGTCATTGCCATGTATCAAATGCTCTTTAGTGATTGCTAATAATTTAATGAACTTCAAGGTCAAGGTCATATGTCAATGAACTTAAAGGTCAAGGTCATATATCAAAATGCTCAGTAGAGATTTGTGAAGTATTTACTTATAATCTCTGCATAGGTCAAGGGTGTATGTCACATTTCAACCATAATGAGGTTAACAGTTTATTGAACTTTGCCTTATGCTCTTCCTGTTGCAAAAAACTCTGCTTTGCCATTGTAAATCATGACTATCCATGACACGTTATCTCCCGCCTGACTGTCCACCAATCAAAACAGTTTACTGTGCTGCAGCCAGCCAGTGAAGCTTTGGCTCCCTAAAGCAAGATGACTTTATTCACTCTTCACTGCTGTCAATATAAGTTCACTTGAACAGAAAATATGTCAGCAATTGACTTAAGTAATTATATTTTGGTATTCTATATATTTTCTATATCCAAGTTTATGAGTGAAGTGAAATTTCGGTTATATCTCAAGGAAATCTTAATTTTCAGGAAAGGGAAATCATAAATATATAAGCAGTGTTACTTTATATCTTTATTTCAACTTTATTCAATTTTAAACTTTTTTTCTTCAGTTTTGAATAGTTAAGCTACTAGCCCAATGACTTACATTTACTATCCATCATGAATTCCTTTGAATGACAAGTGTAGTAGATATGTATCAACTCTGGGAGCTGCTCGGAACGTTCGTTAAAACAACCCAATTGACTTGCATTTAGCACCAGCTAGAAGAGCACTGTGTTATTGTCCTTGCGATTGAGTTTATTCGTATTTAAGTAACGCAGCTTAGATTCAGAGCAGACATAGTTTCACCATATGGGCGGTGACGATTGAAAAGTCAGATTTGTAGATTGAGAAAGATATTTGAGAGAAAATACTTATTTGCAACTGCAGATGACGTTCACGTTATTGAAACTAGGCGGAAGACATATGGTTCATTGATATTTGAGAGAAAATTCTCATCTTTAAGTGAACAGCTGCTTTTGATATTTTGAAATGACTATCAAGTTACATGATGAACATGAAAGCTTTTGATTGGTTGATATGCTGTTTGAGGCGCAAAATCGTGGATAGTTATGGAGGTGCCAAATATCTGCTCGTATTATTTGCCACTTTATTGTTTGGTTGTATCACAGTTACATTTCAATGCCTACATTGACAGAAATAAAATTACTGCAAAATGAATTGTTTGTTTTGTTTAATCAGTGTTGGTCCTGTAACTGAATCCTAGGATGGATCCTAAAGTTTACACTACTAAGTCTGTTGGTCCTGTAACTAAATCCTAGGATGGATCCTCATGTTATCGCTACTAAGTCTGTTGGTCCTGTAACTGAATCCAAGTATGGATCCTCAAGTTCACACTACAAAGTCTGTTGGTCCTGTAACTGAATATTAGGATGGATCCTCAAGTTACCACTACTAAGTCTGTTGGTCCTGTAACTGAATCCTAGGGTGGATCCTCAAGTTACCACTTCTAAGTCTGTTGGTCCTGTAACTGAATCCTAGGATGGATCCTCAAGTTTACACTACAAAGTCTGTTGGTCCTGTAACTGAATCCTAGGATGGATCCTCAAGTTACCACTACTAAGTCTGTTGGTCCTGTAACTGAATATTAGGATGGATCCTCAAGTTACCACTACTAAGTCTGTGTGTCCTGTAACTGAATCCTAGGATGGATCCTCAAGTTTACACTACTAAGTCTGTTGGTCCTGTAACTGAATCCTAGGATGGATCCTCAAGTTTACACTACTAAGTCTGTTGGTCCTGTAACTGAATCCTAGGATGGATCCTCAAGTTACCACTACTAAGTCTGTTGGTCCTGTAACTGAATCCTAGGATGGATCCTCAAGTTTACACTACAAACTCTGTTGGTCCTGTAACTGAATCCTAGGATGGATCCTCAAGTTACCACTACTGAGTCTGTTGGTCCTGTAACTGAATATTAGGATGGATCCTCAAGTTACCACTTCTAAGTCTGTTGGTCCTGTAACTGAATATTAGGATGGATCCTCAAGTTACCACTACTAAGTCTGTTGGTCCTGTAACTGAATCCTAGGGTGGATCCTCAAGTTACCACTTCTAAGTCTGTTGGTCCTGTAACTGAATCCTAGGATGGATCCTCAAGTTTACACTACAAAGTCTGTTGGTCCTGTAACTGAATCCTAGGATGGATCCTCAAGTTACCACTACTAAGTCTGTTGGTCCTGTAACTGAATCCTAGGGTGGATCCTCAGGTTACCACTTCTAAGTCTGTTGGTCCTGTAACTGAATCCTAGGATGGATCCTCAAGTTATCACTACTAAGTCTGTTGGTCCTGTAACTGAATCCTAGGATGGATCCTCAAGTTTACACTACTAAGTCTGTGTGTCCTGTAACTGAATCCTAGGATGGATCCTCAAGTTTACACTACTAAGTCTGTTGGTCCTGTAACTGAATCCTAGGATGAATCCTCAAGTTTACACTACTAAGTCTGTTGGTCCTGTAACTGAATCCTAGGATGGGTCCTCAAGTTTACACTACTAAGTCTGTTGGTCCTGTAACTGAATCCTAGGATGGATCCTCAAGTTACCACTTCTAAGTCTGTTGGTCCTGTAACTGAATCCTAGGATGGATCCTCAAGTTTACACTACTAAGTCTGTTGGTCCTGTAACTGTATCCTAGGATGGATCCTCAAGTTTACACTACAAAGTCTGTTGGTCCTGTAACTGAATCCTAGGATGGATCCTCAAGTTTACACTACTAAGTCTGTTGGTCCTGTAACTGAATCCTAGGATGGATCCTCAAGTTTACACTACTAAGTCTGTTGGTCCTGTAACTGAATCCTAGGATGGATCCTCAAGTTTACACTACTAAGTCTGTTGGTCCTGTAACTGAATCCTAGGATGGGTCCTCAAGTTTACACTACTAAGTCTGTTGGTCCTGTAACTGAATCCTAGGATGGATCCTCAAGTTACCACTTCTAAGTCTGTTGGTCCTGTAACTGAATCCTAGGATGGATCCTCAAGTTTACACTACTAAGTCTGTTGGTCCTGTAACTGTATCCTAGGATGGATCCTCAAGTTTACACTACAAAGTCTGTTGGTCCTGTAACTGAATCCTAGGATGGATCCTCAAGTTTACACTACTAAGTCTGTTGGTCCTGTAACTGAATCCTAGGATGGATCCTCAAGTTTACACTACTAAGTCTGTTGGTCCTGTAACTGAATCCTAGGATGGATCCTCAAGTTACCACTTCTAAGTCTGTTGGTCCTGTAACTGAATCCTAGGATGGATCCTCAAGTTTACACTACTAAGTCTGTGTGTCCTGTAACTGAATCCTAGGATGGATCCTCAAGTTTACACTACTAAGTCTGTTGGTCCTGTAACTGAATCCTAGGATGAATCCTCAAGTTTACACTACTAAGTCTGTTGGTCCTGTAACTGAATCCTAGGATGGATCCTCAAGTTTCACTACAAAGACTTTTCAGTCGGGATGTCACCTGCCTCATGAACATTTGCATACAATCCAAGTTCAGCAACACTTTGCAAAATTTACCACTAGATGGGCAAATCCTCTCAAATTCAGGAAATTAACTTAAGCTCAAATAAGATTGTTTGGCAATTTGCCTTAAAGAGCTACTCCGCGAGTTGTTGGAGTCATATATGCCAGACTTAATCAATGGTGTCATTTGATCGCGAAGTATCGACTGTTACCAAAAAGAAACATTTAAAGGCTAATTTATTTTGTTCAGTGACAATATGAAGGTAGAGCGTTGTAATTATGATCGGAAACCGGACAGTCAAATAGTCAAACGTAATTTTGGAGACTTATCTAAAACAGCCACGAGGGCAGTTAGGAGTTGATAGCGTTTGTTAGGTTATATAACTAGTATCCATGTATATTGGACGTGATCACCTCTGTGCATTTATAAGGCTGTTTTTAGATTTTCATGGAAAACCAGTATTTGTCATAAAAATGTCTTTTGAACATGAAAAGTCAAGGTGTTTTGATTTTATATCACCACATATGACATTTAGGTTCGTATCAAAGGTAAATAATATGTTATGAAAATCACGGAGTGGCTCTTTAAACTTTGCACGATACAAATTATACACATGGAGATTAATTAGGCAACACCTGATACGTTCTTGTATTTATTTTTTAACTTGTCAACAAGCAACTTCTTTTTCTAAATTCCTTTAGTCACTTAACGGCCAAATGATTTTTGGCTCAAATAAATCATTAAACCCTGAAATAAGTCCTTGGTCTCTTTCTCTTGTATACCCGAGACAGTGAGAGATGTAACTCACCCCTTCTATCTTCCTGCTTTTGTTCCTGTGCTGATGTCCAAACACATGAACTACTGAACCAATCTTTCGAATCTGTGTCTCGATCATATTACAGCCTGCATATCGAGAAAAGTTGAAATTCCGTGGACTCAGATGACCTGTCTTCCTAATATCGGCAATACTTGAGAGACCCAGCTGAAGCCGAGCCATGTAAATTTTTGCTATTTCACTCTCCGAGGGTTTTATCAAATCCCTTCTTGGTAGAAAGTGGCTGAAAGTTATCACAGGATGATCATATTTTCTGCTGCAAGATTTTTCATTGAGGTTGAAAAAATACCTTGAATATACCATGAAAATAGTGGAATGGTCCACACCATGTCAAGGTCACTAAGGGGAAGTAACTCTGGTTCAGTTTTCACACCAATGTCCTTGCACATAGAGATGATGCTGTGAAACTTGGTTATTGAGTTTTCACCAGATTCAGGCTTTCTAATCCAGAGATCATGGTTACCTGTCAACAAATGATAAATTAAAATACTAAACCTTAATTTTAGGGTTAATATTATTAATGATCTGATATGTTGAGGAATTGATCATTACTCTTACACACTTTACTGTATTTTGTAAGAAAACGTAAAAATTTCTGAAAGTTATTAGCATTGGGATCTGGGGCCTCTCATTAAGAATGGAATTTCATTTGAATTAATGAATAAAGTAATGAGATAATAATATAACATTTTGACAAGGTAACACAGGGATGGCAATTCTCAGCTGATTTCAGCTGTTTTCAAATGGTCGTAACTGTCTCTATATTCAAAGATTACAATCCCTGGACCCTTAGTTCAATGCATTTCATTCTACTCGAATTTCAGCTGTTTTTTTATAAAAAAAACAACCCAATTTGCATCCCTGCACCCAACAATATCTACATTGTCAGTATACCCTTAACTTGAATCAATTCTTAGGTTTCATTTTATCTTTGAAAATAATTAAACTTAGGCTGTTGAGATGCAAATTAAGTTTTGACATGTTACATTTAGTCTTGGAAATTTTCACACAATGTAAACAAAGTTTCCAAAACTAACCCAAAGTGTAAAGAAAGGAAGAATATTTTGTACCCTCAGTTGGAAAACACTCATTAATAGGAATAAAAATAAATAAAAATAAGTGTGTTGCAGAATCAAAAATAGACTCCAGACTTTTTCTGATTGGCAGTAACTTACCAGGTACAAAAAAGACCTTATGGAAGATTTCAGTGAGGTGTTTTAGGGTCTCCTTCAGTAAAGACATTGAGTCTGTGACATCGCCAGCGACATGAAGGACATCATTGCTATATTTTGTAGCAGACCATTGCCTAACTATTTCTAAGTTCTCCTTGTAGTCTACATGCAGATCTGAGATTGCCAGCACACGCCTCATCACCATCAATACTGTCCTAGATAACTTCATAAACACTGAAATATAGAAGGGACACTAACACTTTTAAAAGATTACCACAAAACAATGTAGATTCCTAAAAATGCTGGCAATTATAAATGTTAAAAACACTTGCATAAGAATGACAATTTAGTACAATATATTATGTTCCAGGCTAGATATATCTTACTTGCATAATAATAAATATAATTACATTACTGTGCTAAGTAGTACACCTCAGAACAACAATTTTTTCCATTCTTTTATTAATGAACTATTGAAATGTTGCTTAATGTTGTTAAAAGTCGGCAGGAGCCGGCGCTTTCAAATACAGTGAACCTTCGATTTGGACTCTCTCCAAAATTAACTCTGCAATGCCTTTTCTTTCAGACAATTTACTTGAGAAACACCATTTTTAAAGCAAGTTTTCCCTTTGATAGCATTGTATTTCCTGAAAATTCAAAGAGCTAGTCCATTTGAAGAAAAGTTTAGCTTAATAATTTCAGTCACTTTTACATTAAAAAGACCAAGTCCCTAATACATTATATTTGCAGACATAAAATAATTAATAGGTTGAGAATATGTTTTAAATTAAAGATCTACGATCACATAATGAATTTGTGATTATTCAATAAGAGATCAATCAATGATAGAATGCACTATACTAGTGTATACATTTAATAAATCAATAGTGTCTAACATCTAATTTTTATCCTTTTAATAAGCGCCCCCTTTTACCAATTTTTTAAGCGCCCCGGGCGCATATCACGTCGAATACGGTATGTGTAATGACATGTTGCACAAAAGGTTGACAAAATACCAATCGAATGGTATCATTGTAGATTGATTTCTTATCATCAAATGTCGCTGGATCTACCTTGAATAAATATTAAATGTCACAATCACGATATACAGATTTTCCTGAGCAAATCAGCTGATGTGAATAACGACGAATATTTAGAGTTATCTCCCTTCGACCTGTAACTTAAACTGGGCGCAGGGCTAGTAATTTATGACTGTATATAATACACGTCCTTGCTTCAAGGCAGCTATTTTCGGCCATTTTTAGGAGAGATTGATATTAGAATTTAAGATACGCGCAAAGTAAATATTCTTAAAATTCTTCACCAAATTACTGAATATGTTTTAATAATTGTATTGCCATTAATTTTAAACGACTTCTTCTGTGGAAATAAATGCCATCGGTAACTCGCATGTTCAGAATAACATTATTGTTATTAGAGGAGATAATTTCTGCACTTGACCTCACCCTATTAAATACGGGCGTTTAAGGACATCGACTAGTCTGTTTTAACACTTATGAGTCGCACTCGAAATTCACACTCAAACTTATAGTGTAATTGCCAAATTCCATTCAAATCGGTCTGTGTATTTGACTCATTGAGCACAGAGCCCTAATCTAAACTTATTTTATTCATAATGAAAGGGAATGGGAGCAAGTCCTCTATATATTTATATATATATATATATTTTCTAATGAATTAATAACATTCGAATAAGGTTTGCAAAGACATACACGTCACGCAAGTCATGAATATAGGACCTATGCTTTGACCCACAGATAACAATTGTGCTGACTTAATACGTGTAGGTTTTTCTTTCTATCGAAAATAGCCTTTTTAACTATAACACCTCAGATAATAAATCATGCAAACCCCCGAAGAGCTACAGAGCAAATGGTTTTAGTCTTTATTTTTAATGTATTATCTTTGGGTTTTTCTTAAAGATGAAAAAGCTAAATTGCTACAAAACATTTAAATTTATCATAAATATTTCTGTTTATGATAGTATGTACGGATCTCTGCCAATGATGAGTTTAACGTCCTTGAATACCCTTGACTATATAAGTTGTAGATACAGGGGTGACTTTCTCGTGGATAGCAGCGAAAGCACGTGGTATTTGACCACGCCCACTTTGAGAGTGTTTATATTAACTATCTCTTACGATTGGATGATTGAATATATAAACATGAGTGAGGAAATCTCTACCGTAAGTCTGTTAAAATTTCACAAAGATATAATTTATGCAATGTTTTGAAATATTTTGTGTCTGGTTCATGTTAGGATATGCAGTGACGGCGAGAAATTCTTACCATGAATGAATAAGGAAATTACTGCATTCATGTTAAAATTTCTATTCAAATCGTATAAATCTATACAAACAATTTGGCAGTTGATATTTTGTAGGTGATAAAAAGTAACAAACTCATTTGGCCACATTTTCCCCTTAGATTCAACTTCTTCAAAACGAGACCTAAAGAGGCAGTAGCACGTCTGTTTAGATGAATGGATTGATACGAAAACGTATAAAAATGTTTCTATTTGCGAGAAAATGTTTTAAGTCAAAATAGCAGTTTAAAACGAACGTCCGTACCATGATAGGTTAGGCTATTAGAATTCATTTCCCTGCATACCTCGAATCATTAACGGTCTTCACAC
This sequence comes from Phorcus lineatus, assembly GCA_921293015.1. NCBI lineage: Eukaryota > Metazoa > Mollusca > Gastropoda > Trochida > Trochidae > Phorcus > Phorcus lineatus. The sequence continues at coordinate 35,121,970 of OV121088.1, forward strand.
AAAAATGGCCGCCAGTGGTTTTTGCTCAATGCTTGATGATATTTTTCTAAAACTATAGAGGACCGGGTCGAGTTATGAAATGTTTGACCCCCTGAATATAACACATTGGCATAATCTAATGGTTATCTGGGTAAGTTTAGGAATTAATTGAAATAAAGGAATTTTTTTAGAAAATGTGCTACTGTCCCTTTAATGCTTTGGCGTTCTTGGTTAATATGATTTCACACACCAAACATTACTGCCCCTAAATTCACGTTAAACGTGGTTTTCTACTTCGTATTCCCAGTGGAATGTATGTTTTACTTAAATCGCAATTTCCTTCTTGGTAAGATTTGTCTTTGAAGTATTCTGGTAGAAGGTGAAAGTCCTTTTTCAGTGATATCAGTTGCTTCCCTGTTTTAATTGAAAAAGGCATAGAAATCCCGAAGGTTAACTCAAATGTGAATACACTTGTAATGTAACCGTATTCTGCCCAAAGCAACGAAAAAATATATTAAATCACTTCCATTAATGTGCACGGTTACCATTACAATTCGTTTGTAATTTATCTTACTTGTTACTTGTGATTACTTTTTATGAAGTTATGTCATTTTGATTTACTAAGTGATATGATTTGTGCAGAACTCCTTTCAACACTAAAGAAACATGTTCAAACAAACGATTTAATTACATTTTAAAAGTATGTAAATGCCATTAATGTCAATTCACAAAGCTGATGTGCAGTTACTTTTTTTACCACATTCAAAACAGACTACTTCGTTTTTAAAATATCACTTTCAGGTTTCATACAATATCGTGACACTGAACAAACTTTTCCTCAGACGTGAAGGACGGTTGAGTAAATACAAGATCACAGATCCCGGATTCTATAAGTGGTGTACATTCAACAAAATATGTACATAGATATACCTAATTAGATTCTACCCGGATACAGCAACTATGCATCTTCAACTCCACAAATAGTCAAATACACAGTGGGTAGCTCCGATAAGATGCAGGATTTTATTTTTTTAATGGAAACTGCCCTTATAAATTGCATAATGGGAAGAAATGCCAACTCATTATGATAAAATTCGGTCATTTTATTGAGATACTTTTCAAGATTTCAGGCATTCAGCTTGTAGGCGATGCCCCTGTGACTTGTGGCCCTAATATGTACGTCACACAGCGTTGAATCATCCGTTTGCAAAACGTTCGCGGTGTTCAGAATTTTGAAAATGCACTCAGGGTCACGTAACGAACTGATTCGTCCGACGTCTCTGGCCGTGACATATTACCCTTTTTGGCTTCGTACGATCTACCCATAGGCGTAAGTATATATACATGTAACTATATAACGTACACAAGGTCTGACACTGTCGTGTCTGCAATAGGACCGGAAATGCGAACTGAGATCTGTCTACGGTAAGGGTATGTCAGGGGGTAACCGAGCCAGGAAACCAGTATAATTATTTCCGGTCCTATTTCAGACACGACAGTGTCGGACCTTGTTTATGTTATATAGCTATATGTATATACTTACATGGTATTGTACAGTCAGAGTCTGGCGCCTGTGGATCTACCGTTAGCTATTCACCATTGATCTGTTATATAACATCGAATGTTGTTAAAGAAAAAACGAAATATGAGCGGATGGCTTTAATTATTTTCAATAAGATTGGAAGAAAAGGGTACACCAGCTCTGCATTCAATGACATTTTTTGTCGCTACGGACATAACACTATGTGGGCTATAACATTGAAGCGCTGGTTTCCCGTACCTATTTATGAACGTTGGTTGGTTGGTTGGTTGGTTGCCCCCAACTCCCATACGACTTGAACAAGCCACAGGGACGAGTATTGTTAGAACTCGCTACATCGATAAAGTACTCCACGCGTCCTTGAGTCCGGGTGCATTACCCTGTAAATGTAAGGCATATAAACATCCTTAACGATTTTGAATTTAAAAAATGCGTGTTAATTTTTTTAAATGAATGATTTTAAGCTGAAATACATGTCAACGTTAATACATAAATATTTTTTTCTGGGTATACGATGATTCACAACTAGTGAATGAATTGATAACCTAGCGTGCAAAGTCATGCAATTTTTTTAAGTAGGATACATATAAAACACATTAAAGTTAAGTTTAAGGTATCATTGTCAAAATCATCTCATTGGAACAGAGGTGTTCTTTTCGACTTGGCGATCTCGTTTTTCTCTCCTGGGAAAACAGAGACACAGCGGGGAAAATCGTCATAGATACCAGGGGGGTTGCAGGAAATAAGACTAGAAACGTTTTGCAGTATGTAAGGATGCAACACAAAATACTTTAATGAACACATCTTGACATGTCCATAGATGATGGCCACGATTGATGTAAATTATGTTAATGACTTAGTTCAATTGCAGTGCTTATTTAACTTTGTTCCATTTCATGTAGTTTTTCGTGTAATTCGACCTCTCTGACCATCTCTGACGCGGTAAGCGCGTTCGGCTTCGGATCAAGAGGTCCGTGGTTTGGAATCCGCAATGGCTCGGCAACTTTGTCTGCAGTAAAGATCTGTTCTACAGTCAGGTTTGAGTGCAATGCTACTCTGAATTCAGAGCAGTACAACCCATGGTTGGCTAGTTCCAGCCGATGCTCGCAGGTTTTACTGCAATACATAGTCACGTCAAGTTACGGGCTCTCTCCCTGCAATAATACTAGCAGCCGCCAGCCGTGATATAAGTGAAATATTCTGAGAAAAGCGGCGTTAAACCCTATATAACCTCACCTCTGACTATTGTGTATGAGCGTATCTATACTAGTCGTCCTCATGGTTATAACCGATTATCCTGTGAACTGTTTACGTTGTCATATCCTATATAGGTACAGGTAGTGCATAAATAAACAGGAGCTGCGCCTTCAGGTTAATTGGTTTACCTGGCGAGATAACGCTGTAGGTAACACGATCAAGCAGGTAAACTGTTCACGGGTGCTGAAATATATCACCATTTATTAGCTCCTTGTTCGTTCCTTGCTTTTGAAAATTTGTTGGAACATTGAGATGCCGGGTACGCCATACTTTAACATAATAATTGGGAAATCAAGTCCATTTGATGAACCAATTTTACTTTAAACTAATTGAAGAAGTTCCTTCATGTTCCAGACTACGATATAGCTGAGTCAGAGTTTGGATATTAAAAACAGCGATTTTGAATGATACAAGAATATCGGTATTTCGACATCCAGAAACCTTGTTTTCCGCTACTTGGGTTCAGACCTTAATTATATAGTTGGTCCAATCAGTACTATCAGATGGTTTGTCAATCATTTTGAGGAAGTCCATCCCGGATATCTTTAATCAACCTGAGAAATAAGGTTTACTGGATATTGTATCTCCAAACTGTGTGTATGAATAAGAAGCTACAATCGGCTTTACAAGACAATCAAAATTCGTGTTTTAAAATTTAAGGTTATATCTTTGATTTGAAGTTGAGTGTAGGCCAAAGTAAAAACGGAGCCAAGGTTTCCAACTAGCAAGTATCAGAGGTTGCCTTGGTGCCGTCTTGTGAAATTTTTCTCTGTCAATTACCCTGTTACCAGCCCAGCGTAATATACTGTCTATACTTCCTGTATACTTCCTTCAATACAGTTCTCAGAAAGCCAATTAATGCTACAATTAAAAGGACAGCCTAATCGGGATGGCGTTTTCGTGTAAACGAAATGTGAGAAGACAATTCAGTGTACGCATGAATGTTATTAGTGCATGATTATAACATAAACCAGTTGAAACATTTTACTGAGGGTAACAATTTAGTTAATAAGCAGTTGACAACAAATAATTGACGTACACTTTGTAAAATAAAACAAGAATGAGAAGTGGAGCCTTAGTGAAAAACCTTGATACGGCATTAAAAGACATTGTTGATAAGTCTTCATAATAAGTATTTTGTAATTATGTGAATACTCTATTCATTAATAATTTTAATAACGATGTAAAATTATTAAAAAAATATCCCGTCGTCGTTTACCCCAAAACAAGATGTCGGACCGGATGCCCATAGATCAGACTTAGATTACAAGGTTACAATCTGCGTGAATCGATAATGTGGGTGATATATTCGCCTAAGAAGAACGAATTCTTATGGATAGTCAACTTTTCAACACCGTTATCAAGCAAGTTAGTATCTACACCGAAACGTCGCAATTCATGCAATAAAGAAGTTGACTATCCATAAGAATTCGTTCTTCTTCATCAATCCAGCTTCTAAAATGCCCCTTAAGGAAATGGTCGCCTAAGCCTAGGAACATAAGGTATATGTGATGAAACTATTACATTGCGACATATTTTTATACATATCACACAGGCATTATGAAGCATATTTATCTTTATTTACATGTATTATGATATTAACATGACTGAAAAGAAGAATAATATATTGATGTCAAGGGTAAACCACCAGCTTGTTCAAGTACTTAAGATTGATTTTCTTGCCTACAATTTATTGATTATCAGAAATCGAACACAGCTGCTAAGAAATCGCCACTCGCGACATTAATGTGAAAACCATCCGATTACAGGGTATTTGAATAAAAGATTAAAAGAAGATTTCTGACGTAAAAATCTTGTTTCAAGAAGGTGAATAAATCGTTAAATACTGAAAGTTATTGTAGTTAGCAGTATTTATAGATTCTGAGATGAACTTATTGGCGGATCCAGAGCGGGGATGCACACCCCAGCACACTACCAAAAAGGATTCATAAATAAATGTTGAGAGTTGTACTTCTGATACATGATAAAAATATACAAGAAAAGTGCAGGGCGTGGAACTTGGATTCGTTAAATAAGCTAATGTTCCTATGGACACATATCCTTTGATCGAAAGTATTAATTTCCCCCATAGGGTGCACCCCTCCCAAACGAAAATCTTGTATCCGCCCTTGTGCACATACGGAAAATCTTGTATCCGCCCTTGTGCACATACGGAAAATCTTGTATCCGCCCTTGTGCACATACGGAAAATCTTGTATCCGCCCTTGTGCACAGTCGGATAATCTTGTATCCGCCCTTGTGCACATACGGATAATCTTGTATCCGCCCTTGTGCACATACGGAAAATCTTGTATCCGCCCTTGTGCACATACGGCTAATCTTGTATCCGCCCTTGTGCACAGTCGGATAATCTTGTATCCGCCCTTGTGCACAGTCGGATAATCTACGTAATGATGTCAGTTTGATGCAGCAAGACGTAGATGATGACCCGTTTTTTTTCGTTGTAGCTGTTGTCAAAAACGAGATCGCATGTAGAGAAATTCTCCGAAACAGACAGGTTTGCCAATTATAATTGGTGAAGAAGTTGTGGCACCAGTTCAGTGGTAATGTCTACCTCAAGAAAGTAACTAATCAAAAAATTAAAATTCATCCCTTCTTTAAAAAAACAAGTTACTCTTCTTATCCAATCTCATTAAAATGACATCTAAATGCTCCACTACATTACGCGTGTGTAATCAATGCAGCAATGATAGATTTTATTTTAATGAGATTGTCTTCTTGTCATTCGTTCTTTTCCCAACACAACAATCATCTTCTTTACTATTAAACTTTAAAGATTTCTATTGATAAGCGTTATCATTTTTTCCTATTCTTACTGCCGTCCTCTTTGCTTGCTACTCTTAATATCAGTTTCCTTACTTGCTATTCAGTTTCTTTACTTGCTATTCTTAATATCAGTTTCTTTACTTGCTGTTCTTAATATCAGTTTCTTTACTTGCTATTCTTAATATCAGTTTCTTTACTTGCTATTCTTAATATCAGTTTCTTTAATTGCTGTTTCTACTATTGACATTTTCTTGCTATGTTAAAATTGCATTCTTCACTAATCATTCTTAAAAATGTCTCCTTATATTCAGATTCTTACAATTGTCATAATTACTTTGCTAAATTATTGAACGTCTTCCTTGCGAATCATTCTTAAAAAAAGGTTTTCTTTATATCACATCCAGACAATCGCTGTGATGTTCGTGCAATGCCGATAGACCTTATCAAATATCTCATGCCCGGACTTTTCATTGGTTATTGATTCATGATTCATTCAATTTGAGAGATGAAAAGTTCAAGGGGTAATAAGGTGTTGAGAGTTGGAACATTAAAAAGACACCCTGTAAGTTGCTGGAGTCACATGCAAAACTGTATGAAACATTTGATTGATAAGTACTGAATGTTGCTAAAAAACCATCATTTTGACGCTCATCGGTTCAGTAGAGCGACAATATAAAGGTATAAAGTCGCGAATAAAATCGAAAGCCGGACAACTTAAATTTGTTATCTTGTTATCGTAGATGGTGATGTCACGGCGTTGGGGCGCTGAACGGCAAGGGATATTCAATGACTGGAAGTGAACTACTTCAAACGCATGAGAGTAACGCTCTTTAAGGTTTTAGTGTAGGACGTTTTCATATTTATTATCAGTCTGCACCTGATACCAAAAAATTATGCTGTAAAATAGAAGACTTTTTGTGTAAACTCACCACACGTTTTAATTCCGCCATCTCACTTGGCTGTGAGACTATAAAACGACTTGCGTAGGCAGAGTTCCCGTAAAGGATGTCAATGTTTAATGAATCAATGTTCAAAGAACGAACGTGAAAATATAACATCCTTTAGAGAAATGCACAATTTTGCGCCGTTTTATAGCTTTTAATATCTAAACACCGACACCATCAAACTCCCAGTGGCATGTTTGATGTATATGGTTGATGTTTTGAAGGAATGTCATCATAATTGATGTTTGGGTACACGTGAAAGCCAAATAATATACAATGAAAATCACTGGGTGTCCCCTCAAACCCTCAGTTTAAACCTCAGCCCTTTAATCAATACACAATCAATTTGAAAAAAATGATTAACCAACTCGTTTCACTTTCAGTTTCACAAAACAAATTTCAACAAAAATCTGATGATAATAAATCTTTATTCCATATCGTCTTTGAATAGTTCTTGTATTACACAGGAAGTGAAATGTACACGTTTTCGGTCACAAACGAACGTTGCGTTTTGACACATATAGGGCGATCCTATCCACAATCTTAAATCTATATACAATGCTACAATATCCTAGGTTTATTAAACACACAGCCATCTGATGAGAGAGGGGTCCTATATATACTCGGAGATCTATTCTACAGCAACTAGCACAGCCAGTGTCAGTGACGTCTGCTGGGCTTATCTCCCCTTGGTTCAACCGTCTGTCACTAGGGGGCCCTCGACCAAGTTCAAACTCATTTTGACAAACATACTATAAAGCATTGTGCTGGTTGTGTTTATAGCACAAAAAACCCAAAACAACTTAAGTTTTTGAAAAATAAGTACAACGATAAATGTTTTTACTCAAGGTATCCTAATCTTGGCAATGTTAATGGATAATTCTTACATTTTCTGAACAATTCCAATAAAAGAATAAATATCTTGGTTGGTAGAGAGGAGATGAAATAATTGCAGAAAAGGCAAAACAGATTCACTGACAAGTAAATATACAAATGAAAAAAATAGAATTGACAAATATTTACAACTTGAATCAAGGAGTACAAAGACACATTGTCAGCAAAAATGACAGAAAGGATATATAAATGAATATTTTCACTCTTACAATCATCATAGATATAATTGAGAAAGAAAAGAACTTTCTTTAGGGTTACATATGCTCCATACAATGGGACTTACTGCTTGCACACCTAATGATGAAATGATATGCAACGAACTAATGATGGAACATAAACTCCCTGCAAATGAAAGAACAATCTCACATACATCTCACAATCCACCTGAACCAAACCCATTTCTAGAGAACTGTCAATGCCTTGGAATGTTTTGTCCGTTTTGATAGCACTTTTGAAGATAGAAATTGAATAATTTAAATTAGCAACAGCGTCTTCGGTGACAGTCTTTTCAGAGAGATATTCTAATGGTCACTATGACTAGTTTTTACACCACGTAACCCTATGATACACCGATATCGATATCTTGGGTATTTAGATAGAAGAAAATACTATATATAATGGGACTGAAAACAATGTATAAATCAGAAACGATATTTAAACAAATAAAAATTTCTTGACTCCGAATCATCATTTCATGTTTCTTCCTAGGTTGAATTAATATTTCTAAATGAAAAACTTCAGTTCAGAATCCTTTTTATCAGTTAAGAAATGACTTGACGCCAGTTAATTGGACAAGTCAACAAGTAAGATATGGTAACTCTGCAACGGATCTTAATTGAAGCAGCTGTTTGATCCCTGGTTTAAACCAATCATAGACTGATGTTTAATATCATACACTTGATAACCATTCAAAGCTTTGGTGGGTTATTTCCAGCCATATACATGCATATACCATATCTACTACCGGGATATATTATGGAATATATTATGGCACGTAATTCTGTTTTGAATGCTTAGAAATACTTGATCCCAAGACTTATCACACATAAAATTTAAATTTGTACATCAATAAATATCAATAGTCAAGAGTTTGAGCAAAGATTTTTTAAAACCCTTAGCCTGAAACTTGTGCCAATAGCTGACTAAGCCGTTACTTTTACCTTTAAACAGATGATTATCAGAGTTTTCGAAGCAGATGTATGAACTTTCGGTTTACTATACCAGAAGGCAAGCAGACTCGCACTATAATTACAGGCAACCGATAGTCTTGAATATTTCTTTTCTGTTTTAAATGTAGATTTCTAGGAAACGAGGAATGGTTTAATGTATTAATTATAAACGTATCATCAGCTTTGTCAGTGAAGATGCTAATGACAAAGCTCATTCACTAAAAGACAAAGGATGCGTTTGAAATATATACTGTTGTAAGGTACTACCACATAACAGTGATCTAGCAAACAATGTCGCATCAAAATGGATGTGTTGGTGCATATGATGACAATACAACGTGTATAAAATACAGATTACTTAACACTATGCATCAAAATTTTAAAGAATCTTGGAAATTTAACATCTTTATCCCATACATGTATTCTGTATTTAGCGAACGGATGAGCCCTTTTTCCTGTGGCAGAAGAAAATTGTATAAGATTTTTCAGGGGTGACTTTCTGTATGGGTATGATATGGCAAAAGTTCTCATTCTCCAAAATCCTGATACACCTTGTGTACATAAGATCTGCATTTATCTAAGATTGTGACAAAGAAACCAAATACATTTGTAGGCAGACTCGACTTCTAGGTATTTGATTAGCAACAGCAGCGTTGTCCGGCTGTGAAATGTTTCACATACAATAATCACACATTTGTGATTATCACCAGTAACTTTGTCTCAATATGTGCTTTGTTTCAAGACAATAACATTTATAACAATCTACATTTCATAACTCTCAATCATGTTGACAAATAAGTCAATTTATCACCAAGCTCTAACTAACTCCAGCTTATCGCTCCATTCTACAAACCTCTTTTAACAATGACCGTGCACATTTTATATTCTGGAAAAACATTAATCAACATTCTTCAACAAAATTTCAATCAATTTCATGCCTAATAACTGCTGTCTTTAGAAGCTATTTTCTTTACGACTAATAATATTACAAAGTAATTTATCAACAATTTAACATTCTCTAATTTCTATGCTTTGATCATACCCGATACCTATAGCCGCTGAAGAGACAAATGATGCTATTTCCATTACAACTAATAACATTAAAAAGTAAATCATCAACATTTTGCAAATTGTTTGCTTTGATCATGCCAAATGACTAATGCAATCTGACAGACAAATGATACTATTTCAGTGAAGACTAGTTAACATTACAAGGATGTGATCTCTTTAGCTTGAGCCTGTGCGCGTGCACCGTCTCTTGGGTAGTACTTGGCTAGTGTGGCCTGTGGGATTCTCTTCAACATCTCCTTGGGGAAGATACGCAGCAGTTGCCACCCAATGTCCAGAGATTCAAATATTGTTCTGTTTTCGTAGTGTCCTGTAGAGGCAATCAGATGCATATTGAGTGATGGTAAAGATTACTGTGAGAAGAAAAAGACCTTAAAGCAAAGGTCGAGGCAACGAGAAGGATTGACAAGAAATCAAACAGAAGTTATATGCAATTCACTTTGGGCACAAACATTCAAAAGTTTTTTCCCCCAGTAAATAATGTCATACAATGTTAAGAAAAACAACATCGGTTTGGAGTGGAGTGGTGTGGAAAGGATTTGATTGGATTGGAGTAGTGCAATGTTTGGGGTTGGTTTGATTGGGGTGGATTAGGGATGGGCTAGGATGGGGTGGATTGGAGAGGAGGGGGGATGTTACGGCAGGGAGAGAAGAATTAAAGTAGAAAGAAAGGCAGAAAAGAGAGGGACAGTGACAGACAGATTAAGCAAAAGTGTTACCTTGTGAAATGAAGTTCTTCTCAAACTTGGTAAGGAACTCTAGGTAGAGGAGATCTTCTGGTGACAGCGCCTCCTCTCCCACCACTGCCTTCATGGCCTGTACATCCTTACCAATAGCGTAGCATGCATACTGCAATGATAATTGAGGACGAGTCAACTTTGGGGGAAAATGCATGCATACAATATATGATGTCATGCCTGTAAGAAATTGCAAATTACAAATGTTGCTATGGGCTGGTGTATGTTTAGGTTTTTGTTAAATTTTGAAAATGAAACTTATAAAATCAAATTCAAGGCTTTCTACATCAATTTTAAAGGGTGGGAGTTAAGGTTCTTCATTAGCAAAGGTTAGTTTGCAAACTGACCCCTGGTCCCAAAGAGTCCAAAACTCTTTCCCTGCAATGTTGAATTTTCTCAATAGCCTGTGACCAGACAGTCAATTCAAGATAAACCTTATTTCTAAGGAAATGATTCCTGCAGATTGACCACTAAGAATTGTTGGATAGTATTGTTTCAGCAAATGTAAAAGTTAAATGCTACATACCAGTTGGTTTGATACATCAGAGTGATCTTCTCTTGTCATTCCCTCGCCGATAGCGGACTTCATCAATCTGGACAGTGACGGCAGAACGTTGATTGGTGGATAGATCTACAAAAATTTCATAGTTTTGTTAAACAAGGTTAAGATCATTCACTTCAAAGATTTCTGATTAGACTATCGAGTTGATGTGATAATATAAGATACCCACGGCATTAAAACAATGGCGAACAATGGGACCGACGATGTGCTTTATTTGACGATATAAACATGCGCGAGGTTAATGACGTCATTTCAAGTAACGTTACAAATGACGTCATATTGGCCAAGTCCATTGTTCAAACTTGAGGGGGCTATTGTCCATTATAGCTGACTCGGCGTCTGTCGATTCGAAACCAAAAGGAGAGGTGTGGGTTTACAGAGAAAGAAAATCACGGATTAGAGACGTAACGTATTCCCTGGGGACATTTTCAAATTCATATCGATTGTTCAATGAATTTGCTTCTATTTATATTGGAGCGCCCGTCCCTATACATGATAATGGACTCGTCCGAATATGTTCTACGGCGGGAGGCATCATTGTTTTCAAAATGTTTCTGTTAAAAATACCATAATTTTTCAACTGTTTTTATATATAAAGCAAGTAATTGTTAAGGGTATCTCATATAAGAAATAGAAAACTCGTTGTTGTGCATCTATCGTTGAATAAAACATAGCACGGAGCATATGTTTTATTCGCCCTTCGTGTTTTATGCTCCCTGCTATGTTTTATTCAACGATAGATGCACACCAACTTGTCTTCTATTTCTTAAGTAATGCTGATGAAACGTAGCAAGGCTTCATGTTCAAATGGACGAGAACGGTGTAAGTTGATGTATGGAAAGTCGTATCACATAAGAAAATAACATTTAAGTTATTCTCATTCTCTCCCAACAGAGGTAGCTGCATCAGTAATTCCTATACAATTCCTATCTTCTCGAGCTTCTGACAGTTTCCCCTAGCGGCACAATATTGCAACCTAAACTACCTTGCAATATTTCAGCCAATGAAAACACTGAATGCATGAATAACATATTTGTTGTCACACATGCCAATGAATGATGTTCTTAGAAGAAAACTCAAAGTGTAGGTGCATATTCCAATAAAGTTAAACTTTCTGAAGGTTATGGAAATAACTTAGGTGATTTCAATGATAACTTTTGAAACGGCGTCCCTGATTGCACAACTAACCTTGATTGCATTCAATCAAGTTTCTACATTTCTAGACAAAGAAAAGTTCATATAATGAGAGAGGTTGTATGGGAATATATGACGGAGCTACCTCTGTTGGGAGAGAATGGTCTCCTATTCTCTGGTGATATCTATGTCCTCTAGCTAAAAGTTTTCTTCATAATTGAACTCTTGAAGTAAGTGCCAATAGACCTATGAAGTTAGTCAGTCAAGACACCTCTCCATACTCTCAGACAGATCTGATATTTTCAGGCTGCATGGAGAGTTCACAAGAAAGTTGACGAACCTGTCTGTTATGCAGTTGTCTGTCCACGTATATCTGACCCTCTGTGATGTAGCCTGTCAAGTCGGGGATGGGATGTGTGATATCTGAAACATCAAACACTCATGGTCAGCAGAGGGCTAGCTCACACTGCACACAATTTATGGTTGAAGGAAAGTGAAAAAAGAATGTGGGCAAAAGACTTAGGCGAGAGCAGTTAGCTGTTGAGAGTTTCTATCAATGTTACTACAAGAGGAAATGTCATGATATTAGATATATGAACAAAAATGGTGACAAGATTTTATGGATGATCAACTTCTTTCACATATGAGAGAAACATTTAGGTCAAGGTTTTTTTGGAGTTGATCATCAATAAAATCTTGTCATCATCTTTAAAGTACAAATTCTAAAAACCCTCTAAAATAATTTGAAATCTGATGTGACCAGTGCTCGGACCCACCATCGTTCGGCATGGTGAGGATAGGGATCTGTGTGATAGAACCGTTCCTGCCCTCGACTCGACCAGCCCTCTCGTAGATGGTGGCCAAATCTGTGTACATGTAACCAGGGAAACCACGACGTCCGGGCACTTCTTCTCTAGCTGCCGACACCTGTAATAGGGAGGATTCTAGTGTTACTGTACGTTTGGATTGTTAATAATTAAAAGCAGTGGCAAATGATAAATTTTGAAAAGGGAGAGTAGTGAGTGAGAGTGATAATTTGGGTTTTTACATCGCTTTCAAGAGTATTTCACTTATATCACGGCAGTTAGTATTATTGCAGGGAGAAAGCCCGCAACACTGTTGTGGCTTCGCATTGCCTGGATGAAACCTGTGAGCATCAGATGGAACTAGCAAACCATGGGCGAAACTGCGCTGAAATTCTGTGTACCAATGCACCTGAACCCTACTGTGTTTGGCACAGTACTCTACTGCAGACAAATGCTTTGAAAACCCTTTAACAATGGTACATACCTCTCTCAAAGCCTCTGCGTAGGAGCTCATGTCTGTGAGAATAACCAGTACGTGCTTCTCACACTGGTAGGCAAGAAACTCGGCCACCGTCAGGGCGATACGTGGAGTGATGATACGCTCAATACTGCATGGAGAATATCAGAATGTGAGGAATACTCATATCATATCAAATGGTTTAAAATCTCACGTTTTAAAGTTTTCCCAACTTTTCTTTTTTAAAATCTGAAATACATTAATACCATGAAATTGTAAATATTCATGTTGGATATCTAATTTTGAAGATTAAACAATTATGCAGGCATACAAACCTTAGGACTATCATGTTGTGTTAGAGAAATGGGTTAGTTTAACCTGACCGTTGAAAAGTGGCTACAGCAATTGCAACATTTAAATAAATAAATATAATTTCTTCACATTTTCCCCAATAAATACTAGTTTATTCCAAATTAAATTTCTTCAGAGGGTAAAACATCTCATTAAACAACCCAATTTTCCGAAGTCGTAGAAGACAACATCATGTATCAATTGATAACTGCATGTGGACATTTTAGTGTGAAGGCCTTTTTATTAAGTTGGGGAATGTATTCTTTGTAAGTTTATCTATGGACTGCTTTTATTGACAAATGATTCAGTCATATGCTCCTTGGATATGGTCAGGATAACTTCTACTCACGTAGGGTCGTTTGCAAGGTTCAAGAAGAGACAAACATTCTCCATAGAACCGTTCTCCTCAAAGTCGTGCTTGAAGAATCTAGCTGTTTCTCTGTTAACCTGAACACAAGATAGATTCACCTGTAAATTCCTTGTGAAACGTCTTTCATTTCAATCTATACAATAATTTCAGGACAAAAGAGAAACTAAGTGTTGATTTTTATTTGTTTCAAAGAACCAAATTTCTTTTTTTTCATATATATGAAATTTCAAAGTAAAGCATTACAACACAATAATCTTCTGTATAATTTGTTTTGAAAATACATATATTTGAAGCTAAAACTTGAATCCTTGATAAGTAAATATGGAAAAGTATACTGTGTAATTACTTACACCCATGGCAGCGAACACGATAGCGAAGTTGTCATCATGGTCGTCCAACACACTCTTGCCGGGTACCTTCACTAGACCTCCCTGTCTGCAGATCTGGGCTGCAATCTAGGAGTGAAAAACACTGAGGTAAGTAAGGGGTGTGACCTATGGGTGTCAAAAGTACCACTAGTGAACGGTTACTTTTGATAAAAGAATGTGTGTCCACAGGACAATTAGCAAAAATTTAACTTCAGTTCCATGTCCAAAACTTTTCTTGTATATTTTTATCATGTATGAGAATTATGACTCAACATTTACTAAATTTCAACACTCTTGGGAGGATTGCGCACCCAGCTAGATCCGCTAATGTTGTAGGTAAAGGACGACAAACACTTTCTACAAAGTGCTTGGTTATGACAACACAGATATGAGTTCTGGAAGTGACTCCATCATAAAACTTCATCTCTGAAAGTTTTGAATTCTAAACAGAAACATATAACTGTTTTCCATATGATGCAGTAGCATTCCAGAAGGGTAGTTTCTAGCGACATTTGCACATAATCTGAACATCAACAATGTTCAAACAATGAGGTACGTGAATTAAGATTAAAAGTTTTGAACCCTTTTTTTAGCTATGATAACAGGTACATATTTTCTGAAATCTTTTATACTTGCAAGATCATGTCTTCCTAACGAATAGGCCATAATTTTGTCTGTTGATACCTTTTAGTAGCTTTGTTTCTAGATAAACAGGAGATGGGGATCATGATGGCCTATTCTGGACAGTTTTAGATGGTTCTTTTCTTTCAAATCTTAAGGGACACAAAGCCAAAAGTGTGGACAAATGTCAGCATGACCACTGCTAAGAACAACACAGATCATGGGCTGCAAATAAACTCTGTCCTTTCATATTGGATCACTCAAATTCTGACATAGTGTCTATTTGATACTCACTTCATTGTGAGGCAGACCGGCGGCAGAGAAGATGGGGATCTTCTGTCCTCTAGCAATACTGTTCATGGTATCTATAGCCGAGATTCCAGTCTGGATCATCTCCTCCGGGTAGATACGTGACCACGGGTTGATGGGCTGACCTGCAATATCAGTTAAATATGTATCACGGTACGTATCATATCATCACCCTAATATCGTGATACGTAGTGTATCAAAAGGGTGGTGTATTGTGATAATAGTAATAATGATGATAACAGAGACAAGAGCTGTTGGTACTGTGCTGTTGTGCTCCTCTGTGGGTGTGGATTCTAACTACGTAAGGGATTTGATCCGAAAGAATACAAG
Source organism: Phorcus lineatus (assembly GCA_921293015.1). Classification (NCBI taxonomy): domain Eukaryota; kingdom Metazoa; phylum Mollusca; class Gastropoda; order Trochida; family Trochidae; genus Phorcus; species Phorcus lineatus. Next base: position 35,137,653 of record OV121088.1, read on the forward strand.
AAATTTTTACTTTTGCAGGTAATGTGATCCCAAATATTACAATGTTATAAATGACGATTCCAGACCATTTCTGTCATGTAATATTGGTAATCAATCCTTGAAGTCACAGTTCAGTTGGCTTCGAGGTTCTCCTCCATTTATTATCTGCTTTTACTTCTATTATATTAATTTTTTTTTTAAATTTATAACAATGAATTATGCACTGATATCCACAATGGCACAAATAATTACTTATGAGACAAATTAACAATGGCTCCTGCCATAGCTAGGAAAGGGGGTCATATGAATGACTTCCTTTCTCTTTGCTTTTCTTCTAGAATGAATGTTAACTAATCTTTGGTTATATTTTTCAATTAGATTGTGTTATGACAATGTTTTCATAATATCTGTGAAACAAAACGGTTCCTACATGTTTTTATTAGCAGAAAAATATAGCACCATAGCAGTAACCTTATTGAGTGCTAGACCAGTCTGATTAAAATCGACCATGTTCCGAGGAAAAATAAGTTTTCAAATATTTACTCCAGGGGTAACGTACTCTATCAAGAGCTTCCTTGTGGCTCGTGCGTTCTCACACCAGTATAGCGCAGACAAAACCTAGTCATAAGCGGACCAATCACATCATCGAGTTTAAAATAAGGATAGCAGCGGTCATACTTACACCGATTGGCTAGCTGAGATTGGGTCAGAATGTGCAAGTTATGAGGGTGCTTTCAGACCATTGTGGAGAGGAAAGCCCCTTATAGAATTAGTTTGAATACCACTAGAGTCAATATTTAAAAACTTGTTTTCCTCGGAACACGGTCTATTTTAATCAGACTGGTGCTATACTGTACTCTTGTTAACTAATTTTTCATAGACAGTTACTTAGACACTCATTCTCTTCTGTCTAGACCTTTAATATTTCAAGATCTGCTAGACATATTTCTTTCCTACGATAAAAAAAGAGTGAATGTACCTTGAATATCCAAGAAATCTTCTGCCAAAACTGGGGGACCATTGTCAATTGGCTTTCCAGATCCGTTGAACACTCGTCCTGAAATTATAGTTCACCCTCAAAATTTATGGACGAAATGAAGAGAATAACAATTGTTGAGAAATTCCAAATTATTTTCATAGCTTAAATGTTACAGGATCATTTGGATTGTGTATGTGAAGGTAGAGCCATGAGTTCAAGACTTGAAATAAAACGTTGAATGAAAACAACTCATTCTGTTGTAACAGCTGTTGTATATATAATACAAGTTTAATTACATCTACAACTATTTCACAAATTCCAAAAAAAATATCAATACATCAAATTTAATTTTTAACAAAGTGTCTATTTGGCTTTAGGTCGTTGAGTGTCGCAAGTGTGGTATTATAGTGGGTTTTGGGTGGAAAGGAGCAAGGTTTTTTTCCCCCGGGTGGGTAGGAGCAAGTGTGGTGTTTGTGGGTGGATAGGTGCAATTGTGCTGTTTTAAGGGGTGGTGGCTGGGTAGGTGGGAGCAACTGTGGTGTTGTTTGTGGGTATAAGCTTGTGTGGTGGTTTATGGGGGGTGGCTGGGTAAGAGCATGTGTGGTGAAATAGTGGGTTGTGGGTCTGTAGATGCATGTGTGGTTTTTGTGGGTCGGTAGGAGCAAGTGTGGTTGTTTATGGGGTGGTTGGGTAAGCCCAAGGCTGGTGTTTTGGATGGGGATTCAGGTTGGTGGGATTAAGGGTGATTTTAGTGGTTTAGCTTGAGGTTGTTGGTCGGGAAAAGGGTTGTGAGTGGATAAATATTGAGGAATATTCTAAAGCATTCTGAGCATTATCCATCACACGATGAGTTAGATAAAAAAGTTACACTCAGGATTATGAAAGTTCTGACTTACCCAACATGTCCTCAGATACTGGCATCCTTAGAATGTCCCCTGTGAACTCACATGTCGTGTGTTTAGCATCGATACCAGAGGTACCCTCGAACACCTGATAGAATTATCAAATTAAAAATGATGTCTGACTGTTTGTCTTCAAAAATCAATAGATTTTCTTAAAAAACAGAAGTTGCTCGTAACAAAACGTATGGTCAATCTTCAATTACCATACAAACATGTAATAGAAATTATTGAAGTTAGTTGTCTTATTGATATACAGTTGAAAATAGTGATAGTACTATACTGTCATCAAATGTCTACATCTTTGATACAGAAAACAAGTGGTAAATGTTGTTACCCTTCATTCAAGATGGATAAAAATGGTTAAAAAGATATTATTTGTTTTACTAAGAGTTGTTCTTTAATCCTAGTCAATTATCAAAAATAAATCGGCACATAAAAATCTTTTTTATGATCTAAATAAAAGAATATTTCATAAATTTCAAATCATACAGAAAATATTGTTAACTTTTTTTTCTTCTTTATAAATTCTCTTGTTATGTCCACTTAATGCCATATTGGCAAATTTTTATTTAAACTAGACCAAATTTGATTTTTCTTTTTCGCTCATGCATTTGGAAATTTTGCTGACAAAAACCCATAAAAATTACTATTTTTCATCGTCTTAAAATTTGTTTACCTGCATCATATAATCTTTATTATTATTTTTTTATAATCTTAATACAAAAATCACAACAAAATAAAGATCGCTATGTATTCCTTATGAAACAATTTCAAAATGACAAACATAATGTTAATGTTAACAAGTAAAAACATTCTTGCGACAAGCTAAGAAATTACAGAGATGCTTAACTTGACATGGTGACTAATTTTAAGTGTTGCCTTAATACATTATGCTATGTGACCTTCGACCTTATGCATGGCTTTATCTAGGTCAAACAGCGGTGGATTAAACCACAAGACAAGGCCTCAACATGATCAACAAACACTGAAGTTGGGTCAACCATGAAGACAACAGTACATCTCCACATCAAAGAGATTAAAACATTTTAGAAAAATACTTTAGCGGCAATAATCTTCTTTTCTTTAATGTCTAACAAAATTTGTAATTTTTGTAATGACTCACACATTCTTCTGACTTGTAAACTGACTTCAGTGTGTGAAATAAATCTGGTAACTTAAGATGTTTTTCTGTAATTTTGGCCCAATTTATAAAATCATATTTTTGTTACATTTTCAGGTTAACTTCATTCACTGATGACTTGAAATAAAACTTGACCTAATTGGAGAGAAAATTATGAGAAGGAGCTACCGTTGGTGCAATTCATTTCTTGTTAGACGGACAAGTATTCTGTTTACAAAAGATGATAATTATGCAATATAAAGTTATCAATATATTTTCAAAGCAAACTATAATCTCTTATCATGTAAGCTCATAAAAAATATAATAAGATATAAACAAACAAACAACAAAATGAGGTCAAAGGTGCCGGTCAAAAAGCTAATAGTTCTAAAATTTAGATGGCCCAAAAAATGGCAAGCAAGCCTGTTTGGTAGAACTGTTGTGTCTCAAACTATGAGGAGAAAATCTAATTCATTGAGGCCATAAGTTTTGCTGTTGATAAAAACAAAGTTCTTTTGGTTACATAACAAAAACACCTAACTACTTATAGCGAGGTTTACAAGTCAAATCATTGCGCACCTGTACGACAGCCTTGGATCCGCTGACCTCGAGGACCTGTCCACTTCTTGTACTTCCATCAGCGAGAGTCAGCTTGACGATCTCGGCAAACTTGGGGAACTGCAAGCATGGTCAGCTTCATTAGAAGACATGCAAGCTATACACACATAACCTATCAACCGCTTTAACCATCTGCTTTCTTCCGTTACCTCGTTTCATCGCAATGCATAGCCAAAATGGTCTTGTGGGCTTTCTCCCTGCAATACAACTAGCAGCGATGTAAGTGAAATACTCTTGAAAGCAGCGTTAAACCCCATATCCCCACATCTCTGTTACCTCAGCTGTTGAATCCACTGTTAAAGTATCAGCCTTGAATAAGATCCACCTTGAATCCATAATATTAATTAAAGTAAAATACCCTGGGGAGCTCATTAAATAGAACCAATTCAACCTGGAGACCACACCTTGTCAGACCAAAAGATGTTAAATGATTGAGAAATGTGACTTCCTTACTTAGGGTCCAGAAATATAAGGATGGTTTTCATTATCATCCAAAACTTGTAAGGTGAAATCTTCCTTTTACGCATATACATTAATATTAATGGAGAATCACTGAAAAAGGGATAACATTGGTAACAATTGAATTCTGTGAAGATCCAAATCAATTCAGTTATTGGGAGACATCTTAATCACTAAACATTAAACCTTTATCCTAAAAATGCTGATAATTGATCAGGGATTGGGAAAGGCAGGGGCCATGGGCCATTTTGCACATTGGATGAAATTATTGGATGAAAGTTTTTTACCATTGCTACAAAGGGGAAAGGCTAATTCAAAATTCAGATAATGACTAAAAACCCTAAAAATGGCCCATTGTCAAAGGTGTCTTTTCCAGTCCCTGATTGATAGTAAATTTGTTGCATGTATCAGAAAAACCTAAGATAAAGCACGAAGCAAATTCCAAAATAAATAATAACGTCACAATGAAAATCTTCAATATTTGTACAAATAACACTTAATGAATTAACAAGGACCTTAGCTCTATTACTGTTCACAGGATTAACCTGTGGTAGAAATTATCATACCTCAGATGGGAAAGCTGTGAGTTGATTGACTTATGGATGTCACCGATACTTGTGCGTGATAATTTATGTATCAGTAACGACAGATGGTACAAATGTATCACAACCCAGCTGGTATATAGAGTTTTAGCATTGGTTATAATTGATGTCCGATAATCCAAGTATGGTAAATAAAAATGTCATTCTCAATATTTAATTAAATGTGACATTAGTTTCTCTACAGTTTTGAGGAATTGCTCTTCTGAATGTATGCTTAGGCAGATTGATTTTTTACAGATTAGCCAATTTAATGGGATCGGAACTTTAACTCGGTAAAATTAAAGAAATAATTTATGACAGCTGATTAATTACCCCTACAAACTGTTTACATTTAAAAAATAATTAATTAATAAGTTTATCAATTTTCCTCTATAAACTTTATTTGCATTTTAAGAAATAAGTTGATTTCATCAAACCCGAATGATGTGATTACTGATCTGACATTGCTGGTAAATAAACTGAAGAAATAGCTTCAGTCTTTCACAAATTTTGTGTCTAGGCATGCTCCCTGTCTTACTTTCAGAGTTTGATTCTTGTTTGAAAATTTTATGCCAAGGGCATTATCTTCAGAGAGTCAAAACATCTCATTACTCAACCTGATCATCCATAGTTGTAGAGGAAATATGCAAAAATCAAGAAAAAATATATGTCGGCCATTGTTGTTTTAACATCTTTAATCATTTGAGGAAAAAGCTAAAAGAATAATTGTATATTGGTTTTAAAACTACTTCTTTTGATTTAAAACTTTGTCTTCCAATTGGAAACATGTATCTATGTTTTTGTTAGAATAATTTACTTGTATTAAAAAATGTGCTACTGCGCCTTTAAAGGAAGAAAGCTCACCTTGACATCATCGAGAATAACAAGCGGTCCATTTACGCCAGACACGGTCTTGTATGCTGCAAGCAAGAAAAATCACAAATTAAGACCTTACATTCTATAGAAGTACAGGGCTCTAGATAATTATTCAGACTCAAGGGTATTTCACTCCCCAAAATAAAAAATAAGGAGTAAAATTACCACATGAAAAAACCCAGGAGTATTTCAAGGTTTTTCGTTTCAGATCCTCATTCCAAGTTAGCATCTTTTTCAATGTAAGTCGCTGATTATATTTTCCACACGTTTAATCTGTAAATAAATGAGTGATTTCTCTTTGATGAAATATATAATCAGTAATCTTTGTTTTCATACAGGTTGGCATCAAGTTGACTACAATTCGAGATGTAAAGATCAGACATTTAGAAATGAGATTTTATTTTGACAAGTCACGATTACTCCTGTTAACAAATATCTGGCTCGTCTTCTGGGCAAGTTGTTCGTATCTGTCACACATTGATTTCATTTTTAATGCGTTTATCTGAATTACCCGTGTGTATTTTACGCAGATACGCATCTTATCTGTAGCCCTGAGATTATAAAGACTGTTTAACTTAAGATAAATGATAATGCTTAAGATAAATTACAAGCAAAGAATAAAGAACAGCAAGATATTCTGGGTATCAACTTCTTTATTGTGAAAATCATGACACTTCGGACTATACGCTAACTCCTTCCTTTATAAGGATAATAAAGACAGAATGTCATGATTTTTACAATAAAGAAGTTTTTATCCAGAAAGTCTTGCTGTTTTTATGTATGCGACTTCAAAATGTCTGTTAAAGACTTTAACAAATAATATTTTTAATTCTTTGCCTTGTAATTCTCATTTCTAAAAAATCAACAGCTAATTATCATTTAAGCAATTGGTGAGATCAACTGAAAGATACTTCAGCACAGTTTGCATAATGAAACTTTGATCCGTTTTAACTCTTTTCCTGCGCTCTCAAGCATATTACTGCAAAGACTATCTTCAACAAAAGACGAATCTCGGTGATACCCGTAAATAAGATGTTGTTCCCTCTTAAGGCCACTTAGACATAATCTTGAGGTTAACTTGGCCAAACAATTTCTGTTTATAGTATGCACATATTGAAAGACTTGAAAAACATCACCATTGTATTATGATACAGTAGTGTTCTAAGAGATCAAACCCTTCTGTAAAAACCTACAGATAAATTTCACTTTAGTGTGAAGACCCTCCCTCTTATAAGTGAAACCAGACCAAACCATCACCTAACTATCCCCTTATCGTCAGTCGGCCATTGATGACATTTTAGTGCATTGTACACTACTTATAAAGTTGATGTAGTTAAAAGCTAATACTCAAAACATAGCATTTGTTAATGATAAACAACTTATTATTCAGGTATTTCAGATTTTCTTATATATCAGCTGAGCAGAGGATTATAAGTCAGTGTATATAGAATTACTTAGCGATAAATAACACTGTTGTGTGATTTTTATTCATACAAAAATATTGACATTGCGTCCACTTTTATGAATCAACAACTCATAAAAAGACACATAATGTACACAACCAGCTGGTGTTCCGAAAAGAAAGAGACATTTATGTTTATTTCATGAAATATGAGAAAAGATATTCAACGTATGGACCAGATAACCAGAAAACTTTCTTTTAATACCATGTGATACATGCTGAACATCTGAAATCTACACAAACAAAGCACAAAAGAGTGTTGTGAAATTTGAATTTAAAAATCCCTCGAGAAAATATCCTTTTGGTAACAGCCATACAAGTATATTTATAAAGTTTAAGTTTCATTGTATGTCACAACGTGTAAACTATGGCCGAGTTGAATTGACAGGCATAATGCTGCTTTCAGTAACGCTCCGCTTATAAAAATGAGCGTTAGCGTAACTGCACTGGAAAGACAACAATTCTCTTTTTGCTATTCATTGCTGTAAAACCTCTAAAAGCCCTTCATGGAAGTGTTTTGTCAAGATCAAATTGTACTGGATCCTCTTCCTTAAGAAGCAGGACCTTCTTTGATAAAACGTCCTTGGTCTATGTCCATAATCATAAGAAGGAATACAATCATTTAACAGTGTTGTTAGTAGGTGAGCTCAACCCGATGGTTAAATCGCATAATGAAAACTATTAATTTTGTGTTCTGATATTAAATTGTGAGTTATTTACAGTGAAATAGAGCTGTGACGATTTATCATAGACTTGAGAAACGTAATTTGATATGACAATATAGGTATTGTCCTAATCCCAGAAAATAGTGTATCCTACATTATGGTATAGAATGAGATATTGTGATACACATCCAATCTTGAAATGTGTTTATCGTCACACTTCTAGTGTACATCAAAATATATGGTAATCTAAAAATCACAAAGTGTCCCTTTAAGATGATCCTCATTCATGTTAACGTATTCTACGTCGAGCAAGATACCTCATGACAAATCGAAAGTAACCCACTCCTGTTATCTTTTGAAACAAGTTTTATTCATGCCTTAAAATATTCAGCAATAATGTTTAGGTTTTCTATGTCTACATGAATAACTGCATATATTTGAAAAGTCAAGAAAATAACCAGGGTAATCTACATAAAGTAGAGTTCTCTTGGTCCTGGCTGAGCGATTCAAGAAATGCAATACCTCAGAAATATAGGATATCGTTTGTAAATGCAAATATAGAACAACAGCTGTAGGAGTAGATCCTCTTTGAATTTAAATAGGTTTCATTACCATCACATTAATACAGACACATCCTGTTCTACCTCTCTTAACCACAGCAAACATAGGCGGTGACATGTGTTAGCAAATTGAAAATATTTTTCTCAGCATTTCATCGAATAATACAAGGTCAAAAGAAGGAACAGAGTGAATATATTGAATTGACAGTCTTTTAACACTTCATTAATGGAACTTGACCACAAGATAAATCTTTCAAATATAACCCTTTATGCAATTTTCCTGAAAGGTTTCCCCATGATAAACCTAATCTTTGTAGGTTATGACATATGAAAAGGAAATTGGTTTTCCAGTAAGATAATCATTAACAAATTTGATAAAGAATCTCAACTGAGTACATGTTACCAATGAAGTTAATTTGTTAAAGGTAAGGAAGCCATTTATTTAAGTCTAACAAAAACCCTTGCAGCATTACCTTAATATCCTATTAATTACAGCTACAATATCCGATATAAGTCACAAGAATCAGTGATGGATGCATAAGATGATAAGGTCTTGTGGGTGGAAATGTGCATTCTGAAGGTTTTTTTAACAATCCTTGAAAATTTCATATAATAGAGGTGATCATCCCCCCCAACCCCTTGCACTCTGCCCCCTTCCCCCAACCCTTCAAAAATTTCCTATAGCGGCAACTGAAAATAATCACATACGACTAGATTCCTCTACAATAGAGCTCCATTATTAATTCAAGACAGCCTCCTACTGATCCAGATTACCATAAAAACATTGCTTTATTGTCTAAACAATTAAAGATCACCAAATGTCCAAGTGTGTGATGCATTTGTTCTTGATCGATAGCTATCCAAGGACAAGCTAGTTGTGATATGATCGCCCACAATCAATGCTGACTTGTCGAGGGTGGGGGTGACTTTCAAATGATGGGACAAGCGTATGGTAGAACTGGATCAATATTTGAAGGACGAAGCTGGGAGTACACAACTCTAACATTAGGGACGCCTACTGCAGTGTAATTCTTAGGTGATCAGTTGAGAGGGCCACTTTGGCCTATTCTGGGCAGATGGAACTCTGCTATGCAATGCTAAATGTATCATACATCTCTGAAAATTTGAAGGATGATGTTTGGAGTCCATCATGTTTTCATTAAACAATGCTTATGTAGGGTTTTAGGCGATCATCTGATTGTAATAGTGAAGACATCTCATCCATGGCTTTATACTAACCCTAATGACTTGCTAAGAGAGGTCTTGCCGCATTTTGCATACTTTTTGCCAAGGCTGCTGCGACGAATCGCAATAGTCCAATGAGAAATCATATGAGACTTGCCACTTTTTACCGAAGAGGACGCTGCACTCAAATCATGAATCTTGACTGGTTTGCAGCAAGGTATAACTTAGTCAGTGATAGACACTGAAGGTAGACACTTGGAGTCCATCAATCCAACATTAGGGACAACTATTGCAGGGTTGTAGGTGATCAGTAGAGGGGTCTAACGTAATTGGGCATAACCTGAGAAAATTGGACCTTTTGAATAGTTGAGGTACCCTACCTCCCGTCAATATTTTATGGAGGACAGCAGGGTTGACCTTAGGTGATAAGGTAAAAGGGCCAATACAGCCTTTTCTGAGCAAATTTGAACTTTTGAATAGCAAAAGCACAATAATTCTTTAAACTGTGAGGGAAACCAAACCAAAAGGGTGCAAAAGGACTACCCAGTTAACAACAAGCTACCGTTTTCAGCGCTGTAGTCATTTGCCTTCTCAATTTGGACAAGAGGTACAAGACAAAAACTTGGTATGGCGATTAGTTTTGTAAAATTACTCCTTATATTCAAGACAGTGTTGCTTGTCTTACATTAGAGTCAGGTGCCCACTTCAGTTAGCACTGCAGTCCAATGTCTCAGGAACCTGTTGTACATAACTGGCACTAGGAACAAATAATTTATATCATACCCCGATTCGTCAAATTACTCAATAAGTCAAAGAAAGTAAGTTCTTTTTTAATTTGTAGGTTATCTGCAAACCATTTGACAAATTTACAAAATAATAAATGCCACATTTTGTTCCTTTTGACAAAATCAATTTTTAGTGATGAAAATAATGCCCTAAGATCAAAGTAGGACCTAATTTATGTGGAAAAAGGTCACAAGTTATGAGCAGCTTTTAAAGTGTTCTGTTTTCAGTCATCACTAAGTAACTGTTCTGTCAACTTTGTCTTGTCGAAATCTTTTCCTGTTCATCTATTCAAACTATTGAACATTTTCAAAATAACTCTCAGCCCTCATCCTCCACAGAAGCAACTCTAAATAGCGAACTACAGTTTATGTTGCCAATTAGCCAAACAGAAATGTTGCAAAAGGTTGAACAACTGGATGGTTAAAGACTGACATTTTAGTTAAGTCATAATTAGCAATGTCACAATAGGAACCTTAGCTTCTTGTTGACCTTCGAAAGTATTAACATTTTGTGGTATCTCATCCTTAATGCCTTTAGAAAGTGCCAACTAAAATGTGCTCTAATAGGATCAAAGAACATTTTGGTTTTCTTGTGGGATGAGTGGTACTTTATTTACTTTATTTCTTACACTTTCTAAAATTCCACAATCCAAAACAGGCAACCCTCTCTAACAAATTTACTGCCAAGATTAAAAGATAATGCAGAAGCAGTTCAATTTCAATCAATACCATTTGCATTATTAATTTCTCAAAAGACCTCAAGGAATTAACTGAGTTGAGTGATTAACATTACTTTTCTTGATAATTTCTAAGTTAATTATCCCATTGACAAAGTAAAAGTGGGTATTCAAAAGCCATTATGTAATTTCTTTAATTAGAGTAATTATATCTCTAAGTTATCCTATCTATTCAATATGGAATAACTTCAAGTAATTAAATTTTTTCAGCAGAAGATCCTATAAGTGTGTATTGTTTGCCTTCAAAATGGTATCTACATGATTCCAGGATGCTGGCTTGAAAGTAATGTCCAAAGAATTCAAACTTGACAATTACTTTTCTGATGCAGATAACTTAAAATTCAATTTGGTTTGAGCAAGCCAGTTAGAAGTGAGATGATTTAGGATTAAACGGTGCTTTCTAAAGTATCTTACTTATATCATTGCTGCTAGTATTATTGCAGGGAGAAAGCCCAAACACTATTGTACCTGTAGTGAAACCTGCAAGCATTGACTGGAACCAGTGAACCATGAGTAGTAATGAGCTCAATTTCAGTGAAGCGTTGCACCCAAACCTTACTGCATGTAGAACAGTTCTGAGTTCTCTACAAAGTTGCCGAGCCCCTGGCGGGATTCAAATATGAACCTCTTGATCTGACTTCAAAGAAACACCAACAACTTGCTTATGAAGGCAAGATGGTTAACATGAATATCAATAAAACAACTAAATGGCAGTAATTGAGCTCTCTGTGTTTTACGGCTAAGGGATGATAATCAATTTATTACCTGCATCTCTTTTTATGGTCAATATGATGCTACAACCCTCAGGGTGGTCGTAACTCTTAATCAATTAGGTGCAGTTTGCCTGAGGCTCCTTTTAGCATGTTGTGATTCATCAGGTTTAAATAGTTTAAATTCATTAAAGGATTTATAGCAAATTGAAGAGATGAATTTATATAACTTATTTGAGCTGATTTGCAGTTACCACATAATTTTGCAAAAACCTTGAGACAGTTTGGTCAATTGTTCTAGAATTGATAGTATTAAATTCTTATCATGATACATTTTTTGGTTGCTTGGTAATATTGTATTCACTACCATTGTTGCATTAGATTTAGATTTTCTATTCACCTTATATTCTTATTTTCCAAATACTTAAAAATACTATATTAAACTTACAATCATTCATATTGTAAAAAAAGCGGTTGCTTTCCCCCATTATAAATGCAATACAGGTTTTGCACAGGGCTTTGTAGATAGAATTATCAAAACTTTTTTTAACGAGATCTATGAACTGCAATGATAACATCTTATTGTTTATCAGAGGTCGTTAACATGCTATACAGTAGTTTTATCATCACCATGTCAATTATCTGTCAGATTAAGATGCCCTTTCTAAACCCCAGGCATGTTAGACTAACAATTTATACTTCATAACCGTACAGAGAGCCTAAAATTAAAAAGAGAGATTTTCTTCCTGTCCTTCTCTTTGTCTGTTAAATAGAATTTTTTTTATTCACAAAGTCAAGATCAAAGATAAAGTATTAACAGTAACATGAGAATTCAAAATAACTATGGTGAATACAGATGATTTTATTAGCAGTGTTGTTCCTAGGTGGTAAGATCAGGGCGTCATTTAGGCTAATTCTGAACAGATTAGACCCTCAGCAATGTTAAAGGTATCTTACTTCTCAAATTTTTGAGGGACGCAAAGCCAAAAATATATGCAAATATCCCCAGGGCCCCTCTAGGAACAACACTGTATTAGGTAAGTAACTAAGTAGGAACTAAGGAGTAATCGTAATTGGTGGCTCAACAGTGGAGTGAGAGAATTCTATTTATTAGATAATATTGGTAATAATTTTAACAAACAATAACCGCTTTTAAAATAATAATAATACTCATATGAAGAACAAGACTTACAATGAATAACTTTCAAAAAATTTGGTTTAAAGAATATCTCCCTATGAGAAAACGATCCAAATAAATCCCTAGACAGAATGCAGAGGAACAACACTGTTCAGAGTACATGATACCGCACTGTACAAAGGGTTTCTATGTAATGATAAAGAGTATTGTACAGCACAGCAGTACAATAAGTGTTACGCTCATTCAGGCATGTCTCGGAGAGAAATTCTCACAGATGCAAGGTCATAGTTCATTATCCACACCAACAATGTGTCACTGATTGGCTCAGGTCATGAAATATAAAAAAAGGTCTTTGTTTCCCTCTTTGTGTGTTTGACCACAAGAAAGTCAATTCCACTCTTGTTGACTGACCCTATACATTGACTTGATTGAGAACAAAAAACACCTTATAATGTTCACTTTGTGTTCACATAAAACGTAACTATTGTTAACCTATAAAAAACCCAAATGAGTTCAGAATGAAGAAAAATCATAAATGAACACATGATTTCAAACATAATTCCCTTTTCATATGTATAAAGAAACCAGAAAATGATACCCAAAAAACAAAAAACGATTGGAGATTATCATTCAGAAAGAACATATTACAATTGAATTTATGCAACATTTTTATAATATATCATACTCGAATATCAAAGAATCTAGAAAGATAAATTGATAATTATGGAGGTCCCTGGTTATTGTTTATTCAATGTCAAAAGAAGACCAATGTCACTGCAAGGGCATAAACAAACAAACTAAAAGAAGTGCCAAAACTCTGCATAAAGGTTTAGTTTTTATTGTTTGCATTCACATTTTCACACCAAACTTTCTTTCTTAAACTCAAATATCATATTTGCTTAAAATCTTTTCATTTAACCTCAAATCTCCTTTAAATTCTCAGAATATACATCTAAATAAAGCCTTATGTACAGTAACTTTCAACAAATCAATAATTAAATTTTATATTTTAGATGGAATCCTTCATTTCAAATTAATTGAATTAACTAAAATATTCAATAAGTTTCCAGTATGCAAAATGACGAAGGTAAGTTTATAGTTAGCTCCGCTGCTATCTCTATCAGTGGCCTGGTGTCCTAGTACACAGATAACTCAGGGGCTGGCAACAAGGGTATGTATCATCAGTGATTAAATACACCAAAGCAGGACTCCGACATTTAGATATACACAACTTTAGGAGATTTACCTCTTGGCAGCAAATTCTTGGCAAGTAAAGGTCAAATGTAGAGAGAATGTCACATTGAAAATGTATTTGATTTTTCTTGAAATCAATTTTCTTTTAAAAACCTAATTTCATTTGTCATTTGTATATTACTTTTGGCTTTGATTAATGATAGAAATATTTTTCCCATGAAAAGTGGTCTTTCTCATGGAAATTTGCCATTTCTTAGGTATGTTGTCACTTATTTTGAAAAGTTGGATATTTTTTCCCTGTAAGTTGTCCAATCCATTTTAATTTGACAAAACAATATCCTCATTTCATCATCTAGGAATCCTTCTGTGAAAAATGAGAAAAAGATGAAGTTTGATGAGCTACCATGGTTTCTTTTGAATAAGGACTTTCGGTGTCATAACAAATATTTTTGACATTTCACAAACAATTATATTTCTTTTATTATCAAAAGCATTCTGTGCTAGATTGTTTGGAAAGAAATATCAATGGAGAAAAGATCCCCTAAAAAACTAAGTGATGCTATTTAACCAATAGAGAAAATAGACTGACTGTAGTTTCTAGGTGTTGGTCATTAAAGCTAATCAACTGCCAACAGAAAAAGCCTTTAGGGTAGGATGGCATGATAGAGCAATGTGGAAAAATGTTCACACATCAATCAATCATGGTAGACATATCAGGAACAGTTAAGTTATTGAATCAGGCATTTACAGTTATATTTATTTTACCAAGCAAAATTTATAATAAGATGAACTTGAATATCAAGGTTCATAACTAAGTATAATAAAACTTTATCTAAATATTTAAAAATTAATTAGAAAATGGAGAATTTAGTATGCAACATCCCACAAAACCTGATTATCAACAAAAGGAATGACTGGTTTTCTCACATCATTAACTTCCTTGTTGAGACTGGCTATGAATTTATATTCGATTATCCATAGGGAAAAGATTTCAATTGCAATTTAGTGATAAAATAAATTCTGGCTGAATTAGAAAATTATATGAAGTTGTTTGTATCAATATGTAGTTATATAAATATTTCGAAAAAACCCCAACTTTTTGATAAATTCAATGATAAATATAAGTTTGCTATGTATAACAAACAGTAGGATTCTTATTTTTATAGGAATGGTTAAAATTTACGTTAAGGAGTGATAACCATATAAAAAATTGTAATACTAGTATTGAATTGTTTTCTAAAAATAATTGTGACCGAATACCATAAGGTCCATCACAAGTTCATGATTTTTACTCATGTCAATTATAGCACATAACATAAATTATACCGAAATAATCAATATGAAAGGTTGCAGTAATTTCTTTGAAATAAATGACAATTATCAAAATATCATACACCATATGTTACCCAAAATGACCACGTTTACCAATGTCCGGCTACAGGTAAGGATTAACCGGCTTCTTGACATAAACACAGCATGGGTGATCATGATATTCAGGATCATGTGTTTGGAAATCACTGTGTCGGTATCCGGCATTTTAAAACCAGCAAACACGTCTCCAATGCCTGCTACGGGTATGAAAGTTAACTTACTTGTTCTGGGCTGTGAAATATAATTTCTCGAAATTGCCAACTGATGAGTTTTCCTTGCTTCGGCATCACTCAAAGGTCCATTGAGAGAGCGCATATCAATCTGCCCACCTTTCGACGCCATCTTTGTACGATCTGTCATGTGACTGCCGTGTCACGAGTTCAACAAGGGAGATAATCGAAATGTTTATGAGCAAGCGGACAGGTGCCCGTTTGGTATTTTTATTCGAAAACTATAATGATTTTTTTTGGACACATAATTATATGACCTTACAGATAACGAAGATCTTTTTAAAATTTAATTTGGTAATGCCAACGGGGTTTGATAATTTAATTTAGATTTTCTTTTAAATAAGTGAGTGAAGAAAATTAAATAAAGTTGAATAAATTTAAGTATTGGCCAAGCATTATATTTCAAACACCCATTGCAAATATCCATTGTAATTTTGTTGGTTGACGATATCATAATAGATATCATACATTTACATTGATAGATAATCGGTTCAAAGTTGTTTTATCATTATTTCATTATAATGAATTTAAAAATTTACCAATGTTATTGAAATAAAACCTTTATGAACTTTTAATAATGGTTATTTCCACTGAAAGAAAATAAAACTAAGGATAAATATCGTCAATACTAATCCTTGATTAAACAGACAACTTCAGAAAACGTAAGACGACAGGAGTTGTCTCCCATTAGTTGCAATATCAGATTGACAGTTATTCACATACTTTCAAAATCTATACATACATTCCATAGAATGTTTTTGTTTTATTCCTGGCGAAATTACGAACACTTAACGGTTGTTGTTTTTTGGCAGAAATCATGTTTTGCGATGAATGAATTCTTGAAAGGTTTTATTTTTCTGATTTAGTTTGGTAAATGGAATCCCAGAAAGATATCTTTACATGTGATAATATTTCAAGGTAAAATATCTATCTAACATCATTATCTTTTAGTTTGAATTTGAATATCATACAGGCTTCAACAATTACTTCATATATAGAGATGATTAACCCATCGTTGCTCCTAACGGTAATAATACAAGCTATTTTTATAAGAGCCTCAGGAAACCCTCTCTTAAATTTGAGTGTAATGCCAAGAATGCATTCTGGGAAATAACTTACTAGAAAATGCATTAAATTATGCAGTATTAAGAGCTACAGATGTAGATGTGTATTATGGTCACTTCTTATTTTATTCTTCTTATTCAATTAGCATGCTCTAACGAAATAAACAATAAGGTTATTTATTAAACTGATATTTTGAGATTTCTTTGAAAATCATTTCAATACCCATCATCCTTTCATATAAATAGTGCAGTTTTATGTAAATATTTTTGCTTCTTTCAATTTACTAGTTCAGTTTTATGCAAATATAGTTTGAATACTGGACATTGAGGCAAAGATAATCTGTGACAGTTTTAAAGGGATATACTATATAGTGTCGAGGATAAACCTAAATGCCACCTAAAAGTATTTTACCTGCTAATTGAGCACGGTTTGCGATTGTCAACAAAGGGAAGGGTTATCTTATGTAAATCGTCAGATTTACTAGCGCTTCCAGCAAGTTTAATTTCGCATAAAACCACGACGGCGAGTTATATTTGCTTAAATTTATTCGCTTTGTAACAATGGTTGCGCAAGTTTTGAAAGTTTAGAAGGAATTACAAGTTACATAGCACACTCTCAGATATATGGAGTTTGTCAAATTTGCTAATTTACATCCATTCTTTCTTAAATGGGCAGTAGACACAGTATATGTTGTTGGGGTTAAATATGTCAAAATTGTTATTTGATTGAAAAGTGCATGTTGTTCCTGAATACTAACATCTCAATGCTTATCAAATCAATGTAGTGACAATCAACGATTTGTGATCGAAAAACCGGATAGTGTCGCGCGCCAACGTAATTTTGAAAAGTTATCTAATGCAGACACGACAAATATATGTTAGTAGTGCTTAAAATATCATTTTACCAATATACATGTAATTGGGACGCAGCATTTCGACTTCATTAAAAAAATTATGGCTGTTTTATATATTGACAATTAAGAAATGAAAATATCACTACGTTGAGATTTAAGAAAGAAATATGTAATTTTAAAAAGGCGATTTGAACTAAACTAATTTCAAACGATCTTCATAAGCCACATACAAAAGGTATGAAACATACTCTGTGTCACCTTAATTATGTGTAGTAGCAATTAACCGTAATAAGCCTTGTGATTTAATTTGCGGTATAAAGTCGAAGGCGCTATACAGGAATGCGTTCTATTTAACAATACTTCAATGAATATACATCCATAAATGTGAAATTGGCGAATAACAGTCACCGGCGTCTTGAATCTATTTGATTAAGTGATTGATTCTCGGGAGAAATCTTTGAATGGAATGAATGGTAAAATATCTAAAACATTCCTCCTTTATATGAACTATGACTAGTCGTGGTCATTTGTTCCAGATCCTTGATCGTTTCAGAGTTGCATACGTTTTGTGAAATGTTGCAAAAAGATATGAAGTCTGTTATATTTTTATGACTATTAACGATAGACATCTATAAATTAATAACAGCTAATTTTAAGAAATAAAGAATTAATTTTATAATTACGGCAGGACTGAAATACCATGTTATGACATAGACTGTGACAATTGAAGCGTTCATAAAATACTTCACACTGATTCAATGTATGTCCAACGGATTGTCACGCTCTAAATCATGGGAATTAAGCATTTGTTTCTGATAATCATGATAAAGCAAAGCCTCAATAAAACTTATCTTTAAATTAAAGGATAGTATAAATCTATTATCACCCTCTAAAATAACATTTTATTGCCACTGTACTTGTATAACGGTACTCGAGGCAATGGATATTAAAATTAGTATTTTGGATGTTGTTTGTTTTATCCAATTGTTTAAGGTATGCAAATCTAATAGGTATTAAGATATGATTCTGTTTCCCAAGTAGATTTATGTTTGTACAGGTAAATTGCTAACATTTGATTTTATTTGCAGACCAAAATATATTATAACTTACCTCACAATCAATAGTGGGTCAACGTTACTTGCAGCTCTGTTTAGACGGATTAGATGCATTTATTTCACGGGCGTTGCCACAGCAACCGTGCAATTGAAAATCATAGTACTTTTGAAATCATACATTATCCGACATAAGGTTGGACGTCATTACAATGGACCCTTTAACCTTTTCACCTGAATAATTTGAATTTTAGAATCAACTTTATAACCCAAGTCCGTACGTATTTGCTAAATAGCTTACGAAGTAGATTTCCTATTAGTGCGTATCATCAGTAATGTCGAGAGATAGTTTAAAAGTAGTTATCATGTGATAACGAACAATTAATTGATTTGCACATAAATTAGCAGTTTATATACATAACAAATAAATGAGACAGAATAAATATACTATACCCAGTATACTGTTTAGTCGCGCTGTTGGGGTTCATTGAAGACGTTGTTTGTGTACACTTCGATCAAAGAAAATCATACATACTGGTAAAACACTGTAATTGCTGATAATATAATGGTTAGTGTAAACATATATTTCATTTAAAAATCTCGGATATTTATAATGCTAGGTATAGTTTTGATTTCGTCGAAATAAAACGACCGAGGGTGACTTGCTGTCGGTGAAAATGCAGTCTAAAGTGACGATTCTCTGTAAGTAATCTTAATCAATTTGGGTTTTGAGATTTAGTTTTCATATTTCTTATAAAGATGGTTTTTCTAAGATTCAGTTTTAATAGTATATATTAAGTAGGGTTTTTGAGAATCAGTTGGGATTTTAAGATTTATTTATGATAGTCTTTAGTAAGTTGGATTTTTAAGATTTATATTTAATAGTCTTTATTTAGTTTGGTTTTTAAGATTTATTTTTAATATTTGTATTGAGTTGGTTTTTAGAATTTATTTAAACAGTCTTTTTTTATGTTAGGTTTTTAAGATTTATTTTGGATAGCTTTTATTTAGTTGGGGTTTTAAGAATAATATTTAATAGTCTTTATTCAGTATGGTTTTTAAGATTTATTTTCAATAGTCTTTATTAAGTTCGGTTTTTAGATTTATTTTAAAAGTATTTTTATGTTTGACTTTTAAGATTTATTTTTGATAGCTTATATTAAGTTGGGTTTTTTAGATTTATTTTAAAAGTTTTTTCTATTATGTTTTTTTAAAATATATATTTAAGGTTCCTTTTGGATAAGTATTTATTAAGTTATTAACATGTTTTGTGTTTACAAATGCTTGACCCTAGCCATGAACACATCTTTTCTGAAATTTTAGGCAAATTATTTTGAAAATGTCTCAGGCACTAAATAAGCTGTAGGGAGACTCTTGAAAAGCTTGTACTGCATGGTGCATTTTTCTTTGTTCTTTTTTTCTAATACCAAAATACAATCATGGGGTAAAAATATAAGAAAGAAATAAGCCTCCCTTTAAAAGACACTGTACCTAGCACTTATTGTGTTATCTTGTATTTGTCAAACATTTCACTACTAAATGTTAGTCCATGGAAAAATGTTCTTTCAGAAGGCAAGATATAATTATACGCAACACGATTATTTTCGTATGGTATTGATTAGATCTCGCTTGTCAAGTGAAAACTCACAAGGTCATTTTATTGTGAACCTTTTATAAAAATTTAGTTTGTCATTGCCAAAATTTGTTTCCTCTCTACAACGGTCTGAAAGCAGCCGAACTACGCGCATGTTCGGACAGCAATTTAGTACAGACAAAACTTTGTCATTAGCGGACCAATCACATCTCCTCGTTTAAAATAATGGCGGCGATTACAGTTAATGAACGTTCACGGAATAAGTTTCCCCTGGCTACTAACACCGAAAGCTTTTGCCGGAGCTTTTGCGATTGGCTAGCTAAGATTACGTCAGGATATTCGAGAAGTAGGGCTGTTTTCAGACCGTTATAGAGAGGAAAGCCCCTGAAAGACAGCGCTCGAATACCGGTAGCAAAATATTCTTTTTGAAAATATATATCATACTGAACTTTGAATTTGATTTTACAAGATATTTTTTAAAATTATAATTTTAACTTGGCGATCGTCCAAGGCAGTTAATTAGACTAAGCAAGATGTTGGTGACAAATTAATGGCACCACATTTTTGTCCCCATTTAGATGATTTTCTTAAAACATTGAGATGTGCAAAAAATTGACATTTCCGACACTTCTTTTAGAGTTCGGCCACACATGAGACGGTATACGCCAGGGACACAGTTGAATTAGAATCCTGTAGGCCTATGCCCTGGACTGAAATATTTTCATTTTATACAGAGTCCTGGATTAGTTCAACTGAAATAACTCTTTGAACCATAAGAAGAGTAATGGTATTGTGTTATTCAACGGTGGGACCATTTTCTTCCGAAAGAAGCATTCAAGTAATTTCTTAACATATCCAGCCTCGGTTAGTTTACATATTTTTCAGAATCCCCTAGCGGTGAATATTTGTGTTACTGGTACCGTCCCAATGACCAAATATTGAGTCACAATAGTGTCCAACTATCTCCTGTTGACTTCTCTCCTGTAAAGAATATGTGCGAATCGCACGGGTGTCTGAACTCTTCTCAACGGTTACAGAACAGATCGAACGTTCAATTTAAAACACCGTCGCCGATTGGAAATTAACTTTGATTGCAGCAAATCAACATTAGTTTTTTCCAGTCCAGAAAAGGGTCTACTAGTAACCGTTTATTAGTGATCAAAGGCGTAACTATGAAATGTTCAGTTGCAAGCACAACTAGAGGATGTGATAAACCAAACTGACTAAAACATACCAATCAAGTGTATTACCAACAAAATCATCTTTGGTAAAAATAACGCAATGAACAACTTGTTACTACTTTTAAAAAAGTAATCATTGAAACGTCCAATGATCCGACGAAACCATAAATCAGTACTCTGAGAAATACAAGGTTGTCAACGGAACGAGAACAATACACTTCTATAAACAATAAACTAGTCATCATGTGGTTGGACATGATCGATATTTTCTCACTCTCACTAAAATCAGATGACGTAACGCGCGCTCAACATTTGTTCATCATCAATATGCGATACTAATAGCTTGTTAAACTGAAACGAAACGAAACGAAACAGAAATAAAACGAAACGAAATTAAACAAGCGGAATTTCATCTGATTTTAATCAGATTGATATTTTCTAGGACATATTTATTTGATTACAATTCTAATACGACAAGGTTGTGTTGGTTTATCCTAGATAGTGCTGCAAGGTTTCACATTGTGAAAGATACAACGGCTATAATCAATATAATATTATGTTTCAGTCCTATCTGCTGTTGTATATCAAGTGCCAACATGGTGTTTCACCCCTGGACAGCTCTGTTTAACTCCAAACATGTCCGTCCCTGACGATGCCTCCTGTGCAACCTACTTGATCTGTGACGTCATTAACCATATTTGGATAAAACGTCTTTGCGCATACCCAGATCTTTACTCCACTTTTTCAGACAGTTGTGAAAACTTCGGATCAGTTGAATGCAAAACAAGAAAAGTACCAATGACTCCATGTATGTTTATATGTCAACTATGCTATCATCAGTCTGTCTTTTTCTAAGGGACACGTAGCTTCAAGAATAAACAACAACACGATATAAGCTTAATAAATTTAAAACACCTTTGTTATCTAAAAATCTCACCCAAGATTAGTGAATAACGGAGCCAGAAATGATAATAAAGAACCCCCTTAAATTGGTTAAAAGAAACTGTTTGTGACACACTACAGAACTTACCCGATAATTGATTCGTTACATACTAAAAGGATTCTCAATGGTATATACATCTCGATGACTGTAGTTATCAGACAGACAGGCAGATATGTTTATTCAGAATGTACGTAAGGTTCATTAGTCCAGTACATATGAGCAGTTCATGACATGACATTTTGACATGAGATTCATAGGGTACATTTATTGTTATATATATATGGCAATTTCTAATAACATCAAGTTTGAAAGTTGACATTAGTACATTTCAAAAACTTATTTTTTACGTGATAAAAAGGCTTCACACACTAAGAAAATATGAAATTTATCTTCAGTTTGACCTGAATATGATAAATCCTGCAAGGCGTAATATCTTTTCCAAAGTATTGTATCTTTAAAGTATGCAGAGGTAATCTTTATTTACAGAAAGTTCCTCACTGGAGATCAATGAGGACATATATAGATATAGATGTAGTATATTTTTGGCCCAATCACTGATTTACATTGAGTGGAAGGTGGAGGAGTGAAGTGATTAATGCCATTTCTGGATAAAATTTTCTTTAAACGTTGCTTAAACATTGATAGAAATATATGTTTGTCACCAACATCTTGATTTATCCATACATACATACAGGTGCTTCCCACGATAATCTAATAATACAGTTTACATTGATACGGTAATCAATACTCTTGGATTCTAAAAGTTCAAACCCAAATTCAATAACTCTTTATGTTTGACAGGTGAGTACATCATCACTTGTAGATGGACCCCCTCAGACTCCTGCAGGTGTGAGAAACACGAGCTTTATGGTGACCTGGACTGGTCCTACTGCATGGGCAAACCTGACGGGAATTACCCTTACCTAGAACGACGTCTATCACCCTTCTATATCAAATGCAAACAGCATCGGGCCATACCAACGAGGTGTCCAGTAATAGGTCATTTCGTATTCGACCATTATGATCGTGCCTGTCGTCCCATATTTGATGTTATCACCAAGCATCAAACCTCAACCCTAGACTCTTCAACGCCATCGAGGATTTCTGTTCCATTTGGGGGTAGTTCATCATCTGCATCGCCTATAGTCGCTGTGATGTCTTCGATGTCCTTTTTTCCAGATACGAATTTAGAAAAAGCCTCAAGTTTGAAGGCTTTATTTGGCACGTCTTCTTTAAAGCCAAGGCTTGGAGGCTTTTCTTCAACGTCCACAAATGGTCAGAAGGTTTCCTTAAATAAGTCTACGACTCAGTCCCAAACTCTGATTTCAATGTCACCAGTTCATGATACGTCAACAACAACGAGTGTGGGTGCACATTCATATTTTGATCCCTCAACTCCGAAAACGAAAACGTCATTAACGAGTAAAGAATCACTTTCAGGAACTGAAGTACCACGGTCGAAGACGCTAGCATCGATCAGAACTGGAGGCGAAGTTGTTCCGAAAGGTTCTCCGGAAAGCCATCTTAAGTCAAGCGACCACAGCAATAAAGGTGTCAGAGAAGAAACGGACGGGTTGTTTGTGGTTATGAGCATTTGTATGAGTTTGAACCTGTGGGAGTAAGAAGGATCTTTGCAAGTTTCTGTAAACGACATAAAGCATAAAAAACACGTCGAGCATGTTCACTATATTATTCACTAGCATTGTTGCACAACAATTACTTCGAAAACCGTATATATTAACACTTACTCAAAAAATGCTGTTCGGTCCTATATTCGTCTATAAGAATCCTTGCGTTTCAGGGGTCATCCTGACAATTATTGTTAACAATCCGGTGAAGAACCCGAAGCAAAGACGTAATTGTTGTATGGTTTACATTTGTTTGTATCGTGTTGAGTTCAACAAACGTCCATGATGCTTTTTTCTCTTAATTTTAATTGTTCTCTTATACCTGATGGAAACATCTGTTTGGTAATACTTAGATCAAACTAGTTTCTTTTAGCGCATGCCCAGACATTTGAATTTGAAATTTCAAATGCCCCCCCCCCCCCCCCCCCCCCCTTTCCCGTGGTAAGGACATTAAAGTGTGAGCTAAGAGCTGGCAATGCAAACGTCTTTCCTTAACGCATGACCAAAGCTTGTTGGTACTTGTCTATTGAGGTCCCATCGACGTAGCAGTTTCATTGTCTTTAAGAAATTCAAAGCGGGTAATTTAGTAAAGATTTTCATGATGAAATTCCCCAGGCGTGATTGTGAAGGGTATCGGAACATAAAGCCCTCGGTGGCCAAGAATGGACAACGTTTTGGTACCTTATAATCAATGAAACCTTCATAACTACGGATATATCTATCATGTCTATTATGGCACTATTTTAGATTTACTTTTAAATAGTCAAGCTATCTAGGTGCGCATGGCATTGTAAAGTAAAAAAGATATTTCATAAAAGTTTTGAGAAATAAAAAAAAAACAAACATCTAGTTGAAGACATTGTCTACACCTAGAAGCTGCGATGTGACGATTGTAGATAAATCTATATTCATCTTTCTTCTCGTGCTGCTATTTTAACGCTAGGTCCGAAACTGACCTTAAGTCCGATTTCCTGCATCCAGTTGTTAGAATTGTCTATTGATTTATGAATAAATTATTGAACATTTATTCAAATAGTTTGAAGTAGTTACTTTATTTATCAATCTAGTAGAGAGTATTTTCAATTATTGTGAAGGCATGTTATATACTCTTATTCAGTTCTTAATCGGTGTTTTTTTTAACAAACAAGAGTCAGACACTCTTAAATTAGAGGTTGGAAGTTTAACCACTCTTCAAGAATAAACCTTGTAAACTTCATTGGAGAACACTACACAGTTTGTAGGCTTTTTTAAAATGGAAATAAATATTCACAAATCACTTGTATTTATTTCATTCGCTGTTTTCACTTTTCATAAAGGCTTGTTTACAGCAATCACTACACTTATCACGTGTATCGCAGCAACACTTGAGAGAAAAATGTCAAGTAACAGCAAACTACTTAAAGTTGTAGTGTTTCGAACTTGCAAGGAAAAAGTTAATGAATTTAATTCATAAATTTGAATGACGCGAATAGAAATGTATTTCCCATGACTAATATATGTCTATTTCGATAAACACAGGTTATATATTATAATGGGATTTAATGAAACAACGTATATTGACAGTATGGCGTTGTTTGATAAACCGAGCATAAGTTATCAAGGCCCTCGGTACGTTAATCGATATTTATTTTGATTGATTGCCTTTTTGTGATAAAGATGAAAGAACGCTTCTAAAATTATTAAACTGGAAGGGCAATTAAATATGACAACTCCGGAATGTATGTATTCATGTAAATCGAGTCATTAATGATAAAAAGATCATAAATTTTGCAAGACCAACGCGGTACACTATATTCTGAAAATCCATTAATTACATGGTAATAGATATACAAGTTTCTTGGAACATGTCTTTCTCATTCGTTAGTTTTTAAAAAAAATAATGTTTTATTTTCAGCTGCTGGACAACGGTTTGTTACATTACATGCAAACTCAAATAAAGTTATATATATATCATAGCGTTAATCATTATTAACTATGTGTTTAATTAAATATTTTTTGCAGAAATATGAAAATCGGAATATTTCTGGAATACCACACTAGATACACGTAACATGTGTGTAGTGTAGAAATGAACCATAAACATTAATCCGAAAGTATTGTCTGTAGATTGTTCTCTAATGATTGGTGGCAACTTCAAAATTTCAAAAAAATATAATTTCACATAGGAAATTATGAACAGTGTATCAAACTTTTGTCTAGCTGTGTAAACAGTCAATTGACCAATGTCACGTCAGACTAAAAGAAAAGAAAAATGTTCTTTTGATCATTTCAATAAAATAGAAATAGTCAAGCCTCTGCCTTGCTACACGTTTTTAAGTTGAATTTGTCCAAATGTTCTAAATCAAATAGTTTTATAAAGCGGGAAAACATCCAATTATCTGAGTCGAAAACAACATGTCACGGATCAAGAGTGCGGCCATTTTAGTGAGAATACCTTTTAATTATCCGAGATTAGAAATATGTTTATATTCTGGACAATAATAATTTGAAAATTCTGAAATTATCTATAATGATAGATTTGACAATGAGCCCGAAATGAAATATTGATAACAAAATTGATAATATCCCAAACTTATTTTGTCCAGTATGTCCAGGGGCGAATACAGGATTTTCGTGTTGGTGGGGTGCCCCTCACGGGTGTCACTAGTTACAATTTAGTTAACTATTAGATAGATTCCTTTAGTTTTTGTGTGATAGTTTTTGCGTTATACGCTTTCCTTTTATACTTCTATCACGTATGAGAAATACGACTATAATTCACTATATTTGGGACTCTCTTTCTAGGGTGGGGTGCTCATCCCGTTTTTGGTCAAATCTCACGTGGACCTAACTTATGATAGGCTATAATTTTGAAAATCGTTTGGGGAATCCATTTTTTCAATTTAGATTTGCAATCTATGCATGAAGACGAACATAAGTACTAAAAATTAGAAAAATATATATTATATTATATTATATTATATTATATTATATTATATTATATTATATTATATTATATTATATTATATTATATTATATTATATTATATTATATTATATTATATTTCTTCCCATCTCTCCAAGTAGAATACCTAAAGTGAAAGATTCAAAGCTTCGAAGTTACTGTAAAATTATTTAGTGTTAAGGTCAACATGTGAAACTGGTCAACATGCATCCAATGAGAAAACTTCTAAGCTTCCATCTGTTAATCAACCTAAGTGGCGTGGTTGCTAACAAACATTCTCTCATTATTGCGGACGTATACGGGCAAAATGTTAAAATGGTTACATCCAATATTTTGTACATACGTACGTACGGAAGGATGATACCGAACACCATGTCCACTACTTATATGATATGATATCTGTGGATGATTTAGAAAGTGGAATACAGTGAACTAATGCGTGAATAGCTGAACGTTATTCATGTAAAAGACTTTCGGCGAGACGTATTCTTGTTTTCTGTTGATGTCAAGGTCTTCTGTGCAGAGCATAAAACTCAAATAATTGCCTTAATCCCCAAATCCCGGATGATTTATTATAAAATTTAGAGAAGTGTGGAGGCTGAGTCTATTCAAAATATACTAAGAATAAACATTGATTTAAACACACTAAAAATAAAATAAACTTTTGAATGGACATGTGTTAACAAGATATTCCAAAGTGCAAAACTTGGGGGGAAACTTGATGAAACTAATCAATACATTGTCCCCAGTAAACACTTTTATCTACCTCACTTTATTAATTCTCACGATAAGAGTCACCTGTCCATATGTAGGCCAGGTAGAAATTTTTAATGAACCCTCTTTCGGGCACTTCTCACGTCTCTTATTACTGAGCATGCGTTACTTAACCGACAATGCCTCACAATGAAACTTTAGTTCTGACAGCATTTGCGGTTTCAAACAACCTCACCGGTTTGAAAGCAAATTTATAACCGTCTTGATGACGCCATTCAGGGAAATCGAAGAGTGTGTATTGCATAAAGGAACAGATTTGTAAAGGACATGGAGGTTACCTGTTTATTAACGCTACTAGGTAAGTAGAACACACAGGGGTTTTCTTATTAATTTCTCATTTTTTAAATCTAATAATTCGATCTGAATTAAAATACGTTATTAACCTTTAGGCTGACAGGCTGTAGATTCCACTTTCAAAACAGCTGATTAAAACTAAAATGTCAAACATGTTTTATTCAAGAAAAAATGTCTGGAATAAAAGAACTTTTTTAAATCTTGTTAACATTATTCCTCTTAGTCAATTCTGGCTTTTTGCGATGAAAAGGTCTTTTTGATGATGTATGAACGTATCTTTATCCTGGCTTCAAAACGATGTAGACGCAGTCTCGCTTCAAATGGAAGACGTTACACTAAAATGTTCTTCAGACTGCATAATTTCTTTTCAAACCCCACTATTCTGTATTCAAATTCAATATGCTCATGTCAATTATTGACAATGATATTGTGTCCAAATTTTACGAAAGGAATCTCCCCCTGTGTCGGTTCAAAATAGATTTATTCCATAGAAGAGACAAAACCAACATATCTTGAAGTCTGAAATATAAAAGAATATACTTCATTTTGTGATTAATACGCATGCAAAGGTTTCCTTATAACTCCATTGTAACCAAACTCGTTCCAAAAGAACAAATTTCCTTATATTCTGCAACATATTGCACCTTTTCTGAAGCTTGTTTTCAATGAATAGCCAGTTGTTTAAAATTGACCGTTTAAAAAAATGTATATACCGATATTCGAACTGATTTTATCATTGGTTTTCCTCTCCGCAACGGCGTGAAGGCAGTCTCATTAGTTGCGTGTTCTGCCACCAGTTTAGCGCAGACAAAACCAAGTCATTAGCGAACCAATCACGTTTAACGAATGGATCAAGTTTAACGAATGGTTAACAGGAGTTACTTGCCCCTAGATATTGACAGCGAATTTAAGGCATTTCGCCGGAAAATTTGTGATTAGATAGTTGAAATTACGTCAGAACATGCGAGTGAAGGGGCTGTTTTCAGACCGCTGTATAGAGAAAAACCATTGAGTTTGAAATTAATTCGAAACCCGATAGGGTCAATTTCAGAAAAATTGGAATACGGTCGTTTTCAATCAGGCTAAAGGAATAGTAGCCTATCCTTCATTTAATGTATATAATGTATACAATGAACTTCTTACATTCATTCAATTACACAAGGACTGTGTGCGGTCTTGTCAGCGGGATATTGCGCCGGTCTGAATGCAGGTGACCCCTGTCCGAGTCCGAACAGGACGTCACCAGACGGAACACACTGTCCAGTCTACTACTTCTGTGGTCACTCACCACATCAAATTTGGATGAAGAGATTCTGCGTGTACCCTCAAGTCTTCTCTATCTCTTCACATACCTGTGACGAATACGAGGCGGTGGACTGTAGTTCTCGAGGTGTTCCCTTCACACCGTGTAGGTAGAAATTCAATCTCATTAAAACTGGGCGAACCTAACTTTAGTATCTCGCTGCGTTCCTGAACTGAGAAGTGCTCAATCATAGGCAAAGTTAATCAATACGCAACGGATATTGAATAACCTGACTTTGTTCGCGCATAGGTAAAACTGGTTATTTTAAATCCGTTGCGCAACACTAAACTTTGCCTCTGACCCACTAGTAATCATATCAAGTCAGCTTTTCTAGGAACTTCACATTTCGTAGATTCTACTAATCACAGGCCGAATTTTACCGATTATTTCCTAGCCAAATTGCTAATAGACATAAGAGAAAGGTCATTTAATATATTTTTCTTAATTGCCAGATACCTGGAAAAAGCATTGAGAAACAACACGGATTTCCATGTTGCCTTAGAAAAAAACTAATAGAAATAATAAAATGGTTCACCTGCACTTTCTGTAAATGGATTCAAATATACGTTAAAGAATATTAACTGTTACAAATATTATGATAATCAAACTATTATTACAATGAATGAAAATAACATACGTGTACACGTCATTCTACCTGAACCATTTCTGAGGAAATTAGTTATCATAAAAGGCGCTTCATATCACATTTTATTCAATAACAATATAATAAAAATAATTCTTTAAAAATATTTTAATCAGCAAGGTTAGTGTAAGATGGCGATGGTGTTCTTGAATAATTCATAAACCAAGAATAAAACATATTCACAGACCACCTTGAATGGCAGGGAAGGCAGCAAAACTACAAAGACCTAATCCAATATGAAGATTAAAGCTTTACCGGTAATATTTTTTTTCATCTGTCGTAAAACATTAACATATCCTTATATTTTTTGCAGGTGAATACATACCCCAATGTCAGCACCACGAAGCGGGCACCTGTTTCTGCAAGGGACATATTTCCTATGGAGATGTTGATTGGGCCTTTTGTATTGGGAAGACAAACGGATATTATCCTTACACCACACGTCTTTCAACTCCATACTACATCCAATGCAAAGACAACCGAACAGTCCCTTCTACTTGTGGAGAAGGGTTGATTTTTGACCAATTTGACATGATATGTCGGGGTGAAAGGTCATTAACGCCATCGATGGTTATGAACGCAACATTAACTAGCCTTACATCAATTGAGGCAAAATCCGGAGGTAGATATATGACGTCATATCCGGTCACAGCACCAATTTTTAACTCAACAACAACGAGTCATACTGGGCAGTTTACCAGAAACTTAGTCACTGAAAATTATGAATCTATATCGACAGTGTTCAAAGGTTCTCAATATATGTTGACAACAAATCAAATAGACCATAGCACTCTTCAAACTACACCGACCGCTAATACTGAAAATGAAAAACAAACAAAGAGTTCGTTACGCTACCAAAGCGATATTCTAAGCGGAAATCCACTTGAAAATACACAATCAACTATCTACAAAACAAGTCAAATAACAACTTTGAATTATACTTTCAATCAATATTCAACGACAATATTGACACCACGACCGACTCAAAGTTCAATTGAAATCAAAACAACCCTAAACAGTGTACAACACATTCCGAGTATAATATTCGGTATAAAAGTCCTTTCTTCAGACGAAATTACCTTAGAAATGACCGACATTATGTTGGCATCATCACGGAATGCTTTGACGTCAGTAGATATTGACAGGACGCTTAATCCTACAAAGATATCTTTTTTTTCTTGGTCGTCTTCCACTGAATCCTATACAGCATTAGTTTCCACGGCAATGGGCACGCCCGTAGATGCAGAAACTTCAATACTGGTTTCAGACATACAAACGGAAACCCCTAGAATGCATCAAACCGAACTGTTTACTTCAGCTGTAGCAGAGACTGCAATTGTAGCTAACTCTGGAAAGCCAACTGTCATCATGTCTGATCTCGCTGTTCCTTCTTCAATAGAAGTTGGCTCTAAAATACGTACCGCTGTCCTGTCTGAGTCTATAATACCAATGATTTCTAACTCTGATATCACCACTTTCATGACGTCTGACTCTGAAATGCCTGTAGCAATTTCAGAGTTTAAAATGCCTACCCTATTGGTGTCTGATTCTGAAATCACGTCATCAATAGTTCATAATTCCATAATGCCTACCCTATTGGTGTCTGATTCTGAAATCACGCCTTCAATAGGTCATGATTCCATAATGCCTACCCTATTAGTGTCTGATTCTGAAATAAAGCCTTCAATAGTTCATGATTCCATAATGCCTACCCTATTAGTGTCTGATTCTGAAACCACGCCTTCAATAGGTCATGATTCCATAATGCCTACCCTATTAGTGTCTGATTCTGAAATAAAGCCTTCAATAGTTCATGATTCCATAATGCCTACCCTATTAGTGTCTGATTCTGAAACCACGCCTTCAATAGGTCATGATTCCATAATGCCTTCCCTATTAATGTCTGATTCTGAAACCACGCCTTCAATAGGTCATGATTCCATAATGCCTACCCTATTAGTGTCTGATTCTGAAATAATGTCATCAATGGTATCTAATTCTGTAATGCCTTCTGCAATAGTGTCTCATTTTATTGACCAAACTACAATAATGGCTACCTCTGAAATACCCATTACAGTTCTGTCGGGTTCTGAAAGGACTACTTCGTTCGTGTCTGACTCTGAAATTACTTCAATGTTGTCTGGTTCTGAAATACTTACTGCAGTAATGCATTCATCAGGGGTACCTACTTCGGTACACTCGGACTATACTTCAATAGTGCCCGACTCTATAATACACAAATCAAATTCTTCTTATTCTAAACTTCCTATTGTGATAGTGTCTGGTTCAATAAGGTTGACTGCAAATGTGTCGTATTCTGAAAGGTTTATTGCAGTCGCCACAAAGTCTAAAATACCTTCTGAAACTTCGACTGCAATGCCCACAGGAAGGGGATCTTACACTGACATATCTACTTCAACAGTATCGGTCTTTGAATTCCCGATACCAACTGCGATTGCATCAAAATCATTTGAAATGTCCAGCTCAACACTATCTGATTCTGTGATGCCTACTGTCATGTCAACTGATTCGGAAATGTCTGAAGCATTGAAATATGCCTCCAATAATGATATTTCACCTTCCACGAACCTACTATATCCTGTAACTGCTAGATCTGAAGAAGCAGAAACCCAAGTACCAATATCATTATCTGAAAAGGGAATTTTACACCCATCACTTTCTAATTACTACAAATGGTCAACCGCAATCGATGAAACCTTTCAGCGATCTCCTTATGAATCTGAAATAATTACACAACATACGACGAAAATTACGGGAAGTGAGATCTACCATTCCATGGACACTGAAGTGGAAACGTCAGTGACGTCATCGCAATCGTCGACAAGCATTGGAGGAGTTCAGTCTTCAAGAATGTCACGTCACCTGGATACAAAGTCTGCCGGATCTGACTTCTCGCCTCACATGTCATCTTCTCTGACTAATCTAAGGATTCCAGGAGAAAGTATGATGACGTCACGGAGAATTCATTCAACGCCCCCTGGTGCAAGTACAAACATGCCTCTTCCAATCAGTGCAGAAATGGTACAGCTTGCAACGTCAAATAATCAGAAAAGTTTACTTTCCCTAGAAAATGAATATGCAAACACTAACCTTGAACAATTGATTACGACAAAAGCTATTCAAACTCAGACGTCAATTCATCAAAACAGTAAGCCCTCAATTGCTAACCAAAGTACGAATTCAGAAATGGATGCATTGAAAACGCCAGAAATTATGCAAGGTGCATCGTTGGATAAAAGCAGTAGCCATTGTTCCAACTTAAACGTACGTCCATATAAAACGTCAGAAAGTTATCAACCATCTGAAACTGTTAAAGTTGTTACAACCAGTGGACCCACATCAGTTCTGCCTTCCTCTCTGCACACAACAACACGGACAGATCCACAACACACTTCAGAACATCCAAATAACGTAAGCGTCGTTGTGGCCGGTGTCGCTGGTGGCGTGATATTAGCGGCGGCCATGACAATACTGACATTGATTATCAAGGGTTTACAAGGGAAGAAGGAAAGTTTGACCATAACAAATCCTGACAATGTCAAAGCTGATATTAATATTAACCCGCTTTTAAACCAAAAGGAAGCTGATTTGATATATTAAGGACATCGGTCATCAGTGCGACGATATATTAAAGAGCCACTCCGTGATTTTCATAACATATTATTTACCTTTGATACGAACCTAAATGTCATATGTTGTGATATAAAATCAAAACGTCTTAATTTTTCATGTCCAGAAGACATATATATGACAAATACTGGTTTTCCAGGAACATCTATAGGTGTAGATATCACGTCCAATATACATGGACATTAGATACTATTTATATAACCCGGCGAACAAACGCTATCAACTCCTAACTGCCCTCCTGGCTTTTTTAGATAAGTCTCCAAAATTACGATTGACTATTTGACGCGCGCCACTGTCCGGTTTTCGATCATAATTGCGACTTTCAACCTTCATATTGTTACTGTAAAAATCCCAATAATCTTTAAAATGTGTATTTTTGGTAACAGTAGATTCTTCGCGATCAAATAACACCATTGATTAAGTTTTGCATATATGACTTCAACAACTCACTTTTTATTACTTTCCCAGCAGGAAGGTGCGTCGAGGTGTCAAAAAAAAGTGTAAATAAAATCACAGTGGATATCAAATTATAACATGAAATGATATTATGACGTGGCAATGTTATGTGGCAGTATCGTGACTTCCGCATTGAAATAAACTGACAAATGACAACCAAATATGGACCACAGAAACTGAATTTTCTTATTTTTACATATTTTCATGTCAAAAGTATTTAGACTTTGACTAATTGTGTGATATTGCCCGTTGACTTGTAAGAACACACTGGATGTTCGTCAGTGAAAAGTGGCTCAAAATATCAGTCTTATGAAATCATTTTTTAGCTCGTACCTGGACGTTCCAGAAAAACACGTGGAGTGCGATTCGAAAAATTACCTTTACCTATGAGCGTCAGATTGTACAAAAAGCTAAGAAAATAAGAACCGATTGTTACCATATCTAGTCCTATAACAGAGCTTTCCAATTAATTCACACCAGCAAGATTGAATTCGTGAATTAATAAATGTTTTGAATTATAAAGAAATAGATATAACAATTATTCAGCCTGTTATATCCCATTTGCACTTAAAATCTTTATTCTTCTTTTTATATTCATGTAAATCATATATGTTGCTATGTGCCATATTGCTCATGAAACGATTGTTCATTGTTCTATATGTGTGCATATGTATATATTTTGATTAAAAAAATTCCTCATGGACAATAAAGTCTTATCATATGGTATGGCACATTATCGTATTATGAAGGTAGGGAATGTTTCGTTATGAAATCTAGCCTAATTAATTAGTACCATATTTCCTCGAATAAAAGCCGGTTCTCGAATCGACAATCTAAGATAAAAAAGCTCATCTCTTTTTATCGAACACGATCGACATACAACGTGCTATTTTTGTCCACGTCCAATTATAAATATTATCAACCCAAAAATAATACATTTTAAGTGAAATTGTCTTAATAAAAATTGCATTAATTTACTTTGATATTGGGTTGAGTTATCTTGCAAAAAATATATAGAGACCGTTCTCGAATAGATGCCTGGACTGCAGATGCTCTGAAAAAATAAACGCCATGGGTACCTATTCGAGGAAATACGGTAATATTACAACTTACCCCCTTTTCTTTTTCTTTTTGTGCAAAATCAAGTCAACCTTTTTAAAACAGCTATTTTCAGAGAGAATTTTTAAAGAGATATTAAAAATTCTAGACATTGTTGATTCAATGATAAGGTTAAAATTACAAATTACTGTCATTATAGACAGATCAATAAATTAAGTCAATTGATGTAATTTTATTCTGGATTGTTTAATAACTTATAGGCCTACATATGTGAAAAAGATCATGTTTACAATGACAAAAATGAAAGAAAAAGTCGATATTTTGTTATTGGTGCGTACATATAAGATGAATTTAATACAAGATGCATCTATTTTTCGGATAAATTCAGTTTTGCACAACACATATGCTGCTATGCATGGTCGTCTTTGGAATAACCATGCATTTAATACGGCGAAAAAAATGTATTTTGATTTACATTAATGAAAAGCTTATCAAGCATATACGATGTTTCTATAATAAATAGCGATAAGTTTAAACACCCCAGTCAGCATTATTTCTTAGAATAACGTCATGTTTAGAACTGTTGAAAGCGATTACCTTATCTAAAAATAGTCTGTCACGTGATCAATAACTAGCGCCATCTGCTTTTACCTTGGATTGAACCATGCGCACTAGTAGATAGTTACTCGTCGATGTTAAAACAACTTCATATTCTGTTGGCTTTTTGCCTACGTTTTCTTATGTAAGAAAATAAAAAACCGATCTTCACTCATGACTATATTATTTGAAAGAAATAACAGGGCTACCGTTTTTGTTAATTTCTTAATTTATGTACAGTGACCTTAGAATGTATTACTCCGCTGAAACAGCTGATGACATTGTTGACATCGTATGAAGTTGCACATTTATCGTCGCAACTGCAATTGTGATTGTGTAAAGGAGGTTAAGGATTGCAATACTGTTACTCAGAAAATTGATGTAAGTAAACAAAATTGCGTCTGGTTAAAAATATACATATTTCTGGGAGCATTATTTACGAATTTCATACAACGCATGAAAATTTGACTGAATTTGCAACATAGACTGAGAAGATTTTATGATATTAGGTTCTTGTCAACATCGCTAACAGGCCTTACTGATTTCTATAGTGTTTGGTTAACATGCTTTTATTCGACTAGGTTTTATAATTTACTCTTACACAATCAGTAGATATTCTCGTAGGGGTGATTAGGTTCGTTTGTTTAGTTAATAATCAATAATATATTAGTTGTTGAAATATTAAAAACAACGCACCTTTCAATATTTCATGCTGTCATAATGAATAGAACAAACATATTTTATTTTGAATAAATTGTATTTGACCAAATGGACCTTAAATTGCTTTACGTTTAACAATTTTATTAGTATATATATATATATATATATATATATATTTGAAAATAAAATACTTCAGACGACACTTGCTGTAGATATCATTTTAATGATGACTGGATGCAAGTGTCCTCTGAAGTATTTTATTTTCAAATATACATTTACTTCACGTGCGACCTTTCACCTTTTTACCTATATATATATATATATATATATATAATTGCCATAATGATCATTTGAAGATTGCTTTATTATTTGATAACTTCTTTGTTTCTAATCAACCAGTTCCTAATTTGATAAGTTACATTTTCAGACAGCCAAGATACCATCTACCCCAGTAATATGATAATACATACAATATGTAGCATTTAAAGGGGCACAGAGTATGTTGTTAGGGTCAAATATATGTCAAACTTCATCAAGTAGTGGTTATTTCTGAAAATTAGCATATCAATGCTTATCATTTAGCATAGTGACAACAAGTTCATATGATATTATGGCTCTTTTTATGCCACATTTAAAAATTCATGAAACATACTCTGTGTCACCTTAAAAGCAACAAATTCTTATATAACTCAACATCATTAGATGATGCAATATATCTTCATTGTTCTCTGGAAGGAAATGGATTTTGGAAATTGTATGACAACATTATGTCAGTATAAAGTTGGTTACATATATTCTGAATGGGATTTGGTAGTTAGAAAACACTGGTAATTTAATTGTAGACAATTTAGAGCTCGCAGTGTAACTATCTGATAAACCTTCATGATCAAGCTCACGACTCAAGTGAAATGGAGCATGCTGGGGGTTAAGGTCCATAGTCACTGACGTGACTTTTCCCTTTACGTAGAGCAATGCAACATAATTATGAGGGACACCCAGTGTTATGAAATAAGTATGGATGTGATGTGTGCCAAAATACGATATGTACTAACATGAATTTCAACACGTTGTTAGTTTTGTATATTATCACTAAATGCCAAATATTACTTCTAGTAAATTTTCTTGCTAGTAGGAATTCAACAATCGCCTTTTGCATGTGAAGCATTCAATGTCAAACCCCCAAACATTATTACTGGTTTTTTAATGTAATGCTATACACCCCAATTTTCTTTCTGGCAGATTCTACATGCTTTAGATAATGTTGCAAAATTGCATGAGAGGCCATCACAGTGCATTGTCTATTTTTCATTTTAATGAAAACACAAAATATATATAAAACCATTATGGGTTTTAACAATTATGATATTAATGATTTTAGCACCAGCAGAAGATTTTTTATGGAATTTCATCATTATGTGATGACATTTGGCATACATATCCCCAGCAGTGAAAGTAACATCACTTTAAATTATCCTAAAATGTAGTTTAAATCTTTAACAACCTTTTTCTTCATCTCCAATTAAAGCAACACTGACTTGAATAAAGTGTTGAAACATTAGCCATTTGGTATTTAATGGAGGACATACTATGTTTCTGTCATTTATATAATGTGAGTTCAAAATATTGAAACTTGTGAAAAAGGGCTCCTATTATTATTAAATAAATATTGTATCAGGAGGTGAATTCTCTTGCACAAGAAATTAACAGAGATTATTATTGCAAGGATTCTCAAACAACCTTCATGTTTCGGCAAGTCAATTCTAAAGTCGAGTAAGTTATGATCACTTAGGTATCTCATAATGATCGAGAGTTGTTCGAGCCCTTAAAACATCTGTTTCCAAGTTGAAAAGTTTGGATCACAATGCTTTCTATAATAAGACGTATTAGAGTTTCCTTTTGTTTATAAATATCAAAATGTGACGGTCTCTCTAGAGACTAGCAGCAGCATGACAAGGAAATTAGGAAAAGAAAGTGTAGTCTACACCTTTATGTGACTAGACACTTAACACAAATGTATTGCATTGCCTTTGTAGTGTATCAGTATTGTTGGTGACAATTACTATAAGGTCATTCTAGAAGTACTTTACGAGTAACAAAGCCATTGCTGCTGAAGACGTTTTTGCATGAAAAATGAATGACTTGCTTTCTGTCGTCAAAAACTTTGTAAAAAAAATAGGAAACCCTTTGCTATATATATAAGGCACGATAGTTATGATGCTGCAAGCCATCCACACCCTACAGCAAACAACTAAAGAAGCCTTCTTAACTTTAGAAAACGTTGGCAGGTCAAGTCGCCTCAACTAAGTAAGTATTGATCAGGACTCCTTCTAGGACTAGCTTCTATTTCATATCAAATTTGTGAAAATAATATCAGTCATACTTTTTTAAGTGACTATATGATGAGGTGTGGTCAGATAATATTTTGTGTCGAGAGGTTTAGCAGCTTGGTGAGATGGTTCAAGAATGGACACTGTATTATGTATATTACTTTTCATCCAATCATAGATAGAGAAAGTTCCCAATTTAAAATTAGTCCATCGGCTTAATTCATCCTGATAAGTTAAAGAGGCTATTAGAACCCAAATTTTGAATATATGGTTATGATAAGATTGCTAGATCATTCAATGATTGTTAAAATATTGAGAAAATTGTTCATGCAAATTTACATCCCCCTGCATTTTTTTAGAAGAAAAAAGAAGTTGAATTTGTAGGGTGTCTTTTTTTTAATTCTCTAATCAAAACTTTTGGTAAAGAAGAAAAACAAGCTATCTCCTATCCAACAACAGTGCATTTGATACTCTGCTATCAAGGAAATTTTGCTATGGAAACACAAAATTCATATTTATTTCAACACTATTTCAATCCACCCATGTATTAAGAATCCCTAATAAGTGTATCGTGACGTATCGTATCAAATCTTATCTCTATGACATATAATTATATCATGACACACACTGTGTTGAGAAATGTCTATATCTTAAAGAGCCACTCCGTGAGTTGTTGGAGTCATATATGCCAAACTTAATCAATGGTGTCATTTGATCTCGAAGTATCGACTGTTACCAAAAAGACACATTTTAAAGCTTGTTGGGTTTTTTTACAGTGACAATATGAAGGTCCAACGTCGTAATTATGATCGAAAACCGGACAGTGGCGCGCGTCAAATAGTCAAACGTAATTTTGGAGACTTATCTAAAACAGCCAGGAGGGCAGTTAGGAGTTGATAGTGTTTGTTAGGTTATATAACTAGTATCCATGTATATTGGACGTGATATCTACACCTTTGTGCATTTATAAGGCTGTTTTTAGATTCTCATGGAAAACCAGTTTTTGTCATATAAATGTCTTTTGGACATGAAAAGTTAAGATGTTTTGATTTTATATCACCATAGATGACATACTAGTAATATGTTATGAAAATCACAGAGTGGCTCTTTAACAACTCTAAGTCATTGGGATAATTTATAACCAAAGGATCTGTTGAACTGTGAATTACTTGCTTGTGGTTTTATTGTCAATGACTTTAGTTGAAATGTAACACCACCACTTGTTGCATCAGTCAGAAAATGTCACACTTGACAAAACGTCACACATGACAAAATTGACAAACACATTGGTGTACATTGGTGTAGAGGCAAACACAATTGAGATCACTCTTTTGGTGACCACTTCGTAATCAGATTAGAAAAAGTGGACTTCTTACACAGGTGATAAACACATGTGGATATTTTCTCATAGATTTTTCTGAGGTAAGTGACCTCATATGTTTCACAGATATGTTTAAAAAAAAATTATTGTAGAACATGTTTTTGCTGAAGTTTTTGTAAACTACAGACAGAATTTTTCATATTTGTTTTGTTAAAAATATATACGTCCTTTCTTTTCATGGTGTACATGACCCTGAATTTGTCATATTTTTTTTTTTTTTTTTAAATTGAATAGGAAAATATGTACTGAACTGATACTTTGCCTTTAGATAAAGAGATAATTTCTAATAAATTTATAAGAAAAATAGCAACTTTATTAAATATATGGAATGAAGAGTTGCCACAAGGGGTTTTGAGTGAAGCTGATGCTAATAAAGAAATTAACAAACTTGCAGAAATGGTTTGAATTATTGATTCTATATCATTACTAAACAGTGTTATGCAGATATCAAATATCAATGTAAGACCATTAACATTTAGTGTCAGAAAGGTGACTTTTTTGATAAATATATTATTTAAAAAAGAAGAAAAGGCCAGAGATTTTGTCATTATCTTAATACAACTATTGTATATTTGCTTACGTTTTATTGTCTGTATTGGCTGACAGACTAAACATCTGTTTGAAAGAATAGCGTTCAAATTACCACAAACCTAGTTACACAAACCCCTAAAGAATGTTTCTATATGTTGCAGATGTGACTTTATTGTGTTTTTTGTTAGTTGTTAGGTT
Source organism: Phorcus lineatus (assembly GCA_921293015.1). Classification (NCBI taxonomy): domain Eukaryota; kingdom Metazoa; phylum Mollusca; class Gastropoda; order Trochida; family Trochidae; genus Phorcus; species Phorcus lineatus. The sequence continues at coordinate 35,178,337 of OV121088.1, forward strand.
TTTGTTATTTGAGACTTTCACTTAGTGTTTTTCATATATTAAATCAAATGGGTTTTGAACACTGACAATAAATCAGGTATTGGCATATGTACTAGAATGTTGCATAGAATAGTGATCAGTGGTTGCTAATGTATGTCATACAAGGTTTTGAATCATATTGGTATACACTAATTGTCTTCTCTCAAAATGTTTTTTTAAGAACTCTTGAATGCTAACTTTCTTACCATCTACTCAGTCTGTAACTTGCTGTTTTTTTCAAAATACTTACTAAAAATTTGGCTGAACTTACAGACCTTTTTACTTAATCATATTGAATAGAAATATGGTTGTACATCCATGACTTACTGAAAATCAAAAGTTTTTTACCCCGTTGTGTTGAGGAGAGTATCGATGTAGGTATCCATATCAAGGTTGATGTTGAGACAAGCAAGCAAACGTTTGTGTATCTGTATCTAGTGGCAGCATGGGTTGTACAATGCCAAGTTTGAGGTTGAGGAATGTAGGTTGTGAAAAGATTATTCTTGACATTGAAATGCTCTCATCAAGGATGAAAATATGTGCTAAACCAAAATTATTTTATCATCATATGACGAAATACATCATTATTGAAATGTATAAAAGTCTGAATTTGTGGTCGTTTGTGGCAATTTTAATGAGTACTAAAAGGTAAGTAATAACAGAAATGAATATGTTGATAGTGTAAGGGTTCATGAACACTGAAATGCACCATCAAGGATGAAAAAAGGTACTATAAAACCAAATGGTTGGTCATCATAATATAATGAAATATGTTCATCTGTCTTATGTCAGGAAAGAATTTGTAGTCATTTCTGGCAATTTTCACAAGTGCTGAGAGGTGAGTTAGAACAGACATAATTACGGAAGTGGTAAAGTGGTTGTGTTTTTTTGTGTTTCTTGACGTAGAAATGGTGAATCATACCAACTTAGCCATGCTCTGATGCAGTAGCAGGCAACACAAATAAGAGTATTTACACTTCTGCTTTATGCATGTTTGTCCCATATGTAACCTGATACACGAGTAAGTACACTCTGGAGCTTGTATACTTACTTATACTAGTAAAGATGACATCGGTATACATGTAATAGAAAAGATTGGTAATAAGTATTCTTTACAGGGACAAGGACAAAACAGTAAACACACTTTTTAGTATTGTGTAGATTATGTTTTTGGTGGACTCGAGTTAATCTACAGTGGGGCTTTGTTATGTCGTTGATTTTCTGTTCAAATGAATGATTAAATAACTCTTAACACTTGAAATCTTAAACAACAAATTCCTTATTAATATGTTATATCAAATAAATTTGTTATGAAATGATGATGTGAAGACACGAAAAAACTTGGAAAAAGTCTTGATGAATATTTGCTATTTTGTTCTTCACGTGTATGTAAATATCTGGCCAGGTAGAAAAGTAAACAGCAGATGTAAATAAGTAGATATACAGTTTCTCAGCAAACAATTCTGTGGGACATGTACCCAGGGAGAGATCACGTAGTGGGCTTGTGCTCCACCTATATATACATATCTCCTTCAATTGCCTCTTGCTTAGTCAGAGACTTGCCACAGAACTTGAGTGTAAACATTGGCATATATAGAACTACTTGCGCAGAAGTTCCTGGTGCAGTGTAACTTGGAGCTTTGTATCTCTGTGGGTATAAACCTTTTATACAATTTTGACTTTTATTCTATATTAAATTTCATTGAATTTTGAAGTGTTGAACATGAAAGAGATAAATGACAATAGATTGTTGACATGGTAGTATTTTAAGTTGTTAATGAATATTCTGCGAAAAAATATTTTGAAAATGATTTCATTTCATTGAAAATTATGCACATTTCATGACATTATTCTAATTACTAAGATTTTGAATAATACAAATAATGTGAAGTTGATTATTAATAAGGACACTACATCCCACAAAAGACACATAACTGTTAAAATGAATCTCATACTTTATGCCGTTATTTTCTGATAAAGGTATTTAATTGTTACATGAGTGTAAGGAGTTATTTCTGTCTTAGCATGTGGTTAAGGCGTTGCTCTTTATGTATTACCCTTCTCCAAATCTGTAAGTAAAGAAGATATTTTGTATGTCATTATCAGTATCATATGTACAATAACGTATCAGTTGATCATGATAGACCTGTTTATAATTGATTGTAACCAATGTATATATTCTCTTATATTCAGCAAATATTTTCATTAGGGTTTAAGAAGTAAGTTGATCCATGGCATGGCATGTGGAGTGGTGTGGTTCAGTTCATGGCTGATAGTAAAGTTCAGCAACAATAGATGAATTTACTAAGCGGATGGGTTACCTACTTTGTTGCTGTATTCAGGGGGGTTTGAAGGGTTTATTCCCTGCCCACCCCGAGATATGAAATTAGGAACTTAACTGTCGCCTTTTTTTGCTTTGATATTTTATTAAAGAAGTGCCTCAATTCCATGACATATCAGTATTATATGGTATTTGATTGAGAATGTGTTTTGGAAACAAATATTATGATAGCTTTAGTAGACCAAGGTAATAAACCATGGAGCACCTTTAGCATGCATTTAGTGTGGACATGCATGTTATCTAACTAACCAAGGAATCTTAGCAGTAGCTATGGAATTATTCAACTATGAAATCTTATCTTCTTATCTTTGGAGATATTTTGCTGTCAATTATATTCTATGGATTGTTCTTACTCAGCATTTTTTTGGATGTGGGTCATGGAGCCATGTGTTGTGTGTTTCCGTGACCTGACCTGTACTTCTGTATATATCATGCTCTTTACATTGGCACTTGTCTGGTCTATTTCAGTCTTATCTGACACAGTCAGCTGGTGAAATATACATCTGTAGATCAGAAGTGGATGTTTGGTAAGAGCACTAGAATGACATTGTTACAAGTAGTGTCGAATTATAGTACTTTTTTATTCCTAAAATCACATTTTCTGAAAATTTGGGTAGTGTTAAAGATCTAGGATTAAACAGAACACATGAGCAGCACTTGAGCTTAGGTTTAAGTCATTTTGTGGTACTTGTTGATTCATTCAGGTTTTGTACAGAAACAAGCTTATTTTAACTTGAAAAAAAGTATTGTAAAACTGAAAAAAAAAGAGTTCATAATTGAAAATAATATAAGGTATGGTATGATGTATAAACAGACATAAGATTGGTGCACGGTACACCAAAACAAAAACAGAACACAGCAGTTCACCTTATGTAGTTGTGAAGTGTTTCTTCCTTCAAAAAGACTTTTGTCAGTATCAAAACCCCATAGAGCTAAATCAAGTAGTGCTAAACCCTCCTGAGTGGGCTTTTACATCTCAATGAGAAAGGTATTTATCTGGTTACTGGTTAATACCATGGAACATTTCCTTATCTCCAGTTAATGTCTGTTGGTCAGTAAAATTTGTACTGGAGGTCCCCCCCTTTCTAGGGGCGGTACGCAAAGTGGTTAGCGTGATCGGCTTCGTATCAAGAGGTCTGTGGTTTGAATCCTGCCTTGGGCTCATATACAACTCATGTGTAGCAACTTTGTCTGCAGTAGAGAACTGATCTACATGCACCAAGGTTTTGGTCCGATGCTACACTGAACTGGAGCACAGTAGCACCCATGATTACGCGGTTCAAGCCAATGCTTGCAGGTTTCATAATAATGCATAGCCACAATGGTTTTGTTTTTTAGTAATAATACTAGCATCTGTAACTAAACTACTCTTGAAAGTGGCTTAAACTCCCCCCCCCCCCCTCCAGAATAGATGAAGGGTGCGAGCAGTTAGTATAGAAAAATATGGATTTGTAGTTGGTGTGTTCTTAGAACTTATTTCCACACAGCTCTTCCTTATACTGCAATCTGTTTGATATTTGTATGTTTTTATCATAAAGGGCTGCGACTTAGACAATCTTATCACTGTATGTTTATGATACTATGAGAAAAACATCCTCAGGATCAACTTGAAAAGGTCAAAGTAACCTTAGATCGGGAAATTGAAGTTATATAATTTATCTTATTTTATTTGAATATCATTGATCGATGGTGGTTTTGATCTTTTTATACTTAAATAAGATATGTTATTTTTTGTATGATCTTCCTTGTCATAGACGTATTTGTCACAGTTGCAACAAGAGGCAACTATTTTCTCTGATTTTTTAATTTATAAAATTAAGCAATGTCTTGTCATTGTATTCATTATGCATAAGATACACACACACAAATTTCTACTGAATTGAAGATGATGATTTTGAATGTCCATACTGAATGTTCATATTGAATGGACTAAATAATAATTTTCCCTTTAAAATGTAAAGTGCCAAGATATGATGTTGAAAGAATATAACATGTATAAGCTATAGTAATATACAGTGAACATCTAAAGAAATGCAAAAGCTTCAGCATCTTGATTACTATGAACAATGGATGTTAATATGAATGGATGCTACGTTTCCATTGTAAATACCTTTAATTGTTTCAAAATTACCCTAACCGGAATAAAGGATAGAAAAATGTTGAATTAACAAAGTACCTCAATTTTACTATACTGATTTATGTTTATTTTGTTGTTCAGTATACATGAATAAATATGCCAACATACTTACTCATATAATTATATAAAGTGATAAATGTTTTATTGAATACTTTTGTTTGGTGGTCATCCATGCGTCACTTGCCAAGTTAAGAAACTCATGTTTATCATTATTAATGTTCTAAAGTCTCCCATTCTTTGAGTGCTTAACCCCTAAGAGGCACTCTATAAGTAACATCTTTAGAATTTGATGCATTTCCTAACTTCATATCATTGAATACAAAATTAATGAAGCCACTGATTTACAAAAAATCTAATCAAAAGATAGATTGTTACCCTAAGTACTGCAAGCAAGTGTTTTTTTCCAGTTCAATTGCATGTAGGTAAAGGGCAGTTCAACCATATCGTTGCTCTAACAACTAAGTAAATACAGAATAGTGAAGTACAGGTGATTATGCGATCTAAAGGTTACTGCGTGTAAGGTCAGCTGCGAGTACTGACTCACATGAGTGGGTTCAGAATATGGCTTGGATCACCCACTCAATAATACAATAATTTCCTATCTACTTATCAACGGAGCTTTCCTCATTAATTCAAACTTTGATGATGCTGATGTCCTCGTAAGTTGTGGCTTTATAAAGCTTATTGAATTTGTCTACTTATCTGATATTATTTCTAGTTTAAGCGGGGATACTCTGATCAAGCTCATCCACCATGTCTACTTATCAGATAATATCGTATCTGTGATGCCAATTATGTTTTCTGGTTCCACTTTCATTCCTGTCTTCATATTGGTATAGATTTTTTGTTGCTGAATATTCCTGCTTGCATCCATCAGGTCATTGCTCTCTCAGCTAGTGGCTGAATTTTCATAGCTTCTCTATATGAAGCAGTGTAGACACCCATCAGTTCTCTCATCTGTGCAGTGCCGATACTGCTCATATGGTATACTAAGCACATGAGGCAAACCAGGACAAGACAATCAGGGAATTGTATGTGTTTTGACCAAATATTAGTACCTGTAGCAGGATGTCCTGTTTGATACTGTTAGCAAAACTGATTATTTGCTATATATTTGCTATAGGCCTGAAATCAGGGTCCGGTTGCACGAAACAACTTTATAAACACTCAGGTTAACCTTAGTGCCATATTTCAACATTGCACTAAGGCTACCTTAGTGACTTAAATTCACCTTAGTGTTATATGTGCAAGGGGACCCTGGCTTGTAAACGCCTTAGGGGTGAATGAGTTATTTCCTTCCCTTAAATACAGCCTCTTGGTGATGATTTGGCATGTGAAGGGTAAACCAATAATCAGCTTTTCCAGCATTATTCCAGATTAAGCAACTAATACTTGTGTTTGTTCAATCTCTTATACCTTTTTTATCATAAACAATTCAAATACTGAGACAAGACAAATATTTGGCTCTTATTCATGATGATATAAGCAGTTTAAAACTGTTTATCCGTTGAAGAAGGATCAAGCGTTATTAACTGTTCCCTTCATCTCTCATAGATTACCCTCTAATTGCTTATGGAGGAAATCTTAATCATCTAATCCTGGATAAATTTTGTGCTGGCAGAAATCCAGTATTTTTCTTCAGCACAACTGCTCAGGTTATAAAAATAACCAAGTTAAAAGGTCTTGCATCTCTGGTATATTTCAGATATCTTCACCATACAACAGCAACAAGTGACTGAGGTTTTAACTAACAGCGTAAGACTTTAGGTTAAAATGGCGACAAAAGAGGATATTCCCCCAACAGGTGCAAATGGTGCCCAAATTCTGAATGGAGTTCACACTAGCATCGAGCCCAGCCTTCGCAAATACAAGAGGGAGCCCCATCACAGGTAAAAATAATAATAATAATGATAATAATAATAATGAGTATTTATAAAGTGCTATCTCAATACACATGGTGCATGCTCACAGGGCATATACATGTTAGAATAAAAGGTAATAGTGTGAAGAATTGGCATGAATAAAATAAGATCCATTTGAATTAGCCAGTCAGTAATGTTTAATCTTCTCATCAATTTGTCCACCAAAAAGGATATGTTTCTCAAGTGTTATTGCAACATTTTAATTTGTTTGCATATTTTTCTATACATCCTCTCAAATTAGAGATAATATTGAATTAGTCATCCATTTGTTGAACAAAAAGAATTCTTGGTTATTTTTCAAACAAAAACTAAAATTTACTTCTGTTCTCCTTATTTTCCAAAAAATTTTCCCCTTAAAAATTTAAAAAAAAAGTTTGCAGCCAAATTACTTCTAAATAATTATCATGGTTTGAAATTGATTTCAATTGTTATAAATAATGTTGGAATTGATATGATAGACATGAATAGTGAAGAAAATAATTATGTATTGCCAGTACATTCCACCTACTCATTTTCTACTGATCAGTACTTATCTACTTATTACTTCTTACTGACCAGAATACACCATATTAAATGTTCATTTTCCCTCCAGTTGGTTAGTTCAGTTCAATTTAATTATTTTTTACCTACCATACCGTAACAGTCTGCATGATTAATACTATATATTGATGAAAAATAAATTTTTTTAGTTACTATAAATGTCCAAATATTGTTTGGATGAAATAATAACAGTTCATTTGTTCTTGCGGTCAAATTGCATGACCTTAGGTTTTCCATTTTGAAATGAAAGATTTAGACGTACTGAATAGATTTGTAATAAAAAAATGTCAATTATATATAGAGGATATTTGACATTTCTTGTTGAATACCATGGATATTTCATCGAGTGAAGTAGAAATTTATATTTTCACGAGTGGCGTAGCCACGAGTGTAAATATATGATTTTCTACTTCACGAGATGAAATATTCATGGTATTTGACGAGAAATGACAAATATTCTATTTATTATGTTTCCCAAAAACCCGTAAATGACCCTAACTATATGAATGGAGAAGCTAAAACGCTTCGCTAGCGCGGCCGTTGCATGGCATCATTCAATTGTTTCATGACGTCACAGACGACGTCATATGATTGTTGCATCATTTCACTGAGTAGAATACCATAATTATTTCACTCAGTGAAAATACGGGTTTTATTTTCACCGGTAAATCGCATATTTCACCATTCGAAATATAATAAATTCAGATATTTGTTTTTCCTTTTTAGGATTTTTGTAAACAGAAGTTTGCATCTTGAAAAAATCAAATTCTTTGGATTTGACATGGATTACACTCTAGCAGGTAAATTTATTATGTTCTTTACAAAGTCCATAGTACAGGTAGTTCATGTGCCTTTGTTTGGCACTTACTGTCAGAAGGTATTTAGGGCCTATGTAGATTACTTATTTATGAAAGCTATAAATGTTTGAAGGGGACAATGATAAGGATACTCTTTTTATTGTTGACACTAATCGAGTGAGATGGGAATTTAGTTTGCAAACCTTTTTAGAAGTCTTGAACGCTAGCCACATTATTATGATGTATAGCATTTCCTCATTTTAGACTGTCTTTGGGGGTCAATAAAAGAATCACCAAAGTGCAGATGACTTTAAGTCAGACTTATAATTTACAGTTACTGAAAAAATCCTGAATAAATATTAAAGGGGTTGGGGAGCTGTCTTTGCTTAAATGTTCAAAACTTGGACATTTATTTGAAGAAATCAAATTATGTTGATTGGAGTATTAAGACAGTTCAGCAGCATGTACTATTTTCTATTTTATCTACAACTTAAGTGTACATATCTTTTTATTATGAGTTCAGCATGTTATATTTAAGTGTACAATCTACCAAACATGAATTTAGCATCAAATATTTTCAATATCCACAACATAATATCTCCTACTAATGAGTTCAACATCTTTTATTTTCCATATCCAACACTTAGTACACATCTTTAAGGAATATGAGTTCAACATCCTATATTTTCCATACCCACAATTTTCAGTGTACAAATCTCCGGAGTATGAGTCGATGAGCTTTGACTTACTGAAACACAGACTGCTTAACATCGGTTACCCATCTGCCATTGGAGAGTTTGAATATGACCCCTCCTTCCCTGTCAGGTGAGTTCACTTCCTGTGTCAGTTAATGTCACAGGTAACAGATTTTTACTTGCTAAGGTTTTGACATGAGTTTACTGGTTTTGAGTATCAGGGCTCTTATCTGCAAATTGGACAGTGAAAGATCAGTGTTGATTGGCAACCTGATGTAAAACATCCTTATATCTTGAGTTTTAAGGTTCTTTGAATAAAAAGTATATGGACAATTTTGTCTGGAAGAAGGATCCAGAATGAGAATGTTATATTAAAATTCATTGCATCTCCATCAAAGATGTTATGTTGAATTGGGTCTAAAACAAAATAAATTGTCATGTCACCTCTCTCTAAGAATACCTGTCTGAGTGACCTTTCAAAAGCCACTTTATGAGTAATATTTGACTGTAACTCATAATGATAATATGAAATCCTACAGCCATTTGCCATGGAAGGTGATAAAAATGTTGTGAAATGTATTCTGAAATTAAAGACAATGGTATTCAAAGGTTATGAAAGTATTCATCCATTTTATACCATTGGCTGTCTGTGATATATAAAATCTAAACTGAATCGTTGACTGTAAAATCTTACCCTGCTTGCTACTTGGTATCTCTTTGACAGGTCACTTTGACAAATTTTCTTTCGGTATTTGACATCACTTATTGTAACAATATATTGTTTAGATTGTCGTTGAAAATACCATAAGAAACTTGTAAGGACCAATGAGAGGACAAAAGAACACATTTGTTGCATTGATTTAAGAGAAATAATACCTTCTCTGAACACTGACAAATTTCAGTATGCTTGGTGCAACTGCTTTTAGCTGGTTTCAAAATTGTTTATACCCCTCATCAAATCATTCATTGAATTTATAGGTGCAAATTGTGATACTCAAAAACAAAACTTGCATTTGACCAAATTCCTGTTATTTTTTTCAAGAGATATTTGGTTGAGATTTTATGATAAAAAGTGAATTAATGCAAGTGATCATATTTCGGAAATAGTTCCTGAAATTAGAAATCATTGTAAAAATTTTAAGGTTAGACCACTGGTGTCTTATAGTCTCCATGGGTTAGCCAATAAGAATCTTTACAGGTTCAGTGAGCCAATCAGAACACTGATATGATTTGTGATGTCGTCAGTATCTAACATCTGATTGGCTCATTGTCCCAGGACACCTGGAGATGAGTGCTTGTACAGGATTGTGAAAAATTCTTCAAGGACCACATTTAGAGCAGTGGTTTACCCAGGGAGATTATTGAAGATCACTAAATGTCTGAGCTTAAAGTTTGTGGTTGGGTCTTTAGTGGTTATAACCTGCCTTGTATGCCTTATTTGTCTGCTAGGCGGGTAGAGGGGACGTCCAGTCAAGTGACCCGCTGACCCCAGGTCGCTGGCTCTCTCGGCCAATCACAGCTAGCCACCCTCGTGTATGTACGTTCGGGTGACTATTCGATCGCCATTTCCCAGTGGCTTGCTGTACCCATCAGGTTTTTCTGTGTCATTCATGTTTGCTGTGTGCTAAGGGACACTTGTTACCATGGTAACAACAAAATATGATTTTTAAGATGAGTTTTCTGACACTTTAAGTTTCATTTTTAAGAAATCGATTCACTCATATGCATATCCATCTCCAAATTTGAAAATGTTTATATTTATTTGTTGATTTGTTATTGAATAACTTTACATGGTGGAATATTGTTAAATGAATTAGATTAGAATTAGATCAAGGATGATCTGTGATGTAAGTTAGATCAAAAGTGTGTGATAAAAAGCTTCACAATGTAAGAATGAATAAACAAGATAATTCTATTCAGAGAATTTTAAAATGATAGGAATGAGATAATCAACAAGGTAGAATTAGTGTGTTGAAGTCATTAGTGATGTGATGAATAAAAATATAATTTCATGTCATGTTCATTTTCAGAGGATTATGGTTCGACAAGTGGTATGGTAACTTGCTCAAAGTGGATGCCTACGGGAATATTCTTGTCTGTATTCATGGATTCAAGTTCCTTAAACCGTGAGTTCTTGTTCTTGATTGTCACATGATGATGGTAATGGTTACTTGCAAGTACATCAGGAATCAGTGTATGAATTCAGCTTTTTGCGAAAGTAGCAAGTACTTGTTACTTGGTTAAATCATGTAACTGTAAATGTCCTTTACCTGGTAGCAACAATCTTTGGCCCGTGCCATTAATCTCAACCTAATGAATCTCATATCTTTTGTATTTTCTTCAACTTGTACATCATTAGAAACTCTATCTGAACTCTGAGATCCTTGGTTGATATTCACTTAAAATTGGATAGATATTAACTATGATTTGCATCGTGATCCAGTTAGTGTGTATTGTATTGTCAACTTAACAATGAAGCACCGATGCATCAGTGAATTGTGACATCCTTCAACAATCAGCATCAGGAAATTGAGATACTAAAATTGGTAGGACTGTTAGAAAAAGTGCTCCATTTAAAACATTTCTTTTGAAAAGGACAACTGATTCACATAGGTGTGACCATGACATACCAGGTAGCAAGTTGATGCCAGTGTAAGTTCATCAGGTTGCAAACTTACTACTCGAAGTGCTAATGACGAACCTCAGAAACTTTCCAATTTAGGTATAGCTTCATATTTCACATGAATTCCTTCACATGAAAAAATTCCTTGATTTTTTCACGTACACTAGCATTTACAAGTTTTTGTTCTTCAAAATAAAGAAGGTAACAAGTATTTTTGCTCATTTTGTATATTCAACCTCCACATTTCACTTAACTAAGTGAAGTTAGATGAAATGATTTTATGAGTGCATCTTTTGACCTGTTAGTCCAATTCTGGCAAAAGGTGTAATATAGGAATAAATTCTTATATATCCCCCCCCCCTCCCCCCCATGAATATTGCGACTTATCTCTGATACAATATAAGGTTACATTTTACATATACCAAGTTATAAAGGAGTAATCTGTCAGCCCTGTCTGACTGACCACTATGCTGAATCCACTGTTGCCACCCCTTAGAGTATTTTTCATATTTTGATATTTCATGAACCACTAGTTTATTCTGGCCATTGACTAATTATATGCTTTACCAGAATTTCCAAATCCCAGGGGTAAAGGTTGGATAAAATGATACTCTGTTGACAGATGCGAAGTAGCCGAGTTGTACCCCAACAAGTTCCTGGCTCTGGATGAGAAACGTCTGTTCGTCCTCAACACACTCTTCAATGTTCCAGGTACCTTCACTCTTGTCTTGTTGCATTGTGATCTTCAGTTTGCTATACATTTATTATTAACTGTGTTGTGAATGATAAATGGTATAAACATTATTGGATGATTAAAACTTTAGTCAATGGTCCTTAAGATGAGCAAAGTTTCTTGACCATCATGGAAAATATATTAGTTTACTGGTAAACAGTAAATTTTCAATGCTTAACAGTGCTTTTCTATTGTAAAAGATTTCATCATGATGTTCACAGTCTTTCACATGTAACATTGACGATGTGTGCGACGTTCTCTTTGACTATGTTCTCATTTGAATATAAAAGATTAGTGCTTAGCAACTAGAACAAGGAGATGTGAATAGATTAACATACTTCAAAACATTGAGCTTTCCTGACATAAAGCAGAGAAAGTCATTATATGGGTAAACTCTTTTTAATACCAGAAGGGTTAAAAATAGGCCAGTCTAGAATGTAACTTCATCAGCAGGGGAAGGGTTAATATAGCATGTTACTATCCACAATTTCCAATAATCAAAGAGGAATGCCCTGTTTCTTCAAGAATGATGGTGTGATGATGAATGTTTTGGAAAACAAATTGACATGTATATATATATATATGTGAAGATTGTTCAATCCGTAATGTAAACTGTACTATTTGTCATAAAATTACAGAAGAAAAATATATCGATGGTAAACTTTTGAATTTTTCAGAGACGTACATGCTTGCCTGCATCATTGATTTCTTCACCTCAAGTCCACAGTACACAAGGTAAATTCTCATCCACTTACATAATGCCATATTGAAGTAAGTCTCTGAGGTTTTGAATCGAATGAAGTTGATTTGATAAAGTTAGAATTGAACAAGCAATGACAAACCCAGACATCGTAATCATCATTGTATCCTTCTAGTTCTACGTCTGAGACAAATGTTTTCAGTCAATCTTGCCCAACAGTGTTACATAGTCATTTCTTCCTGAGTAACCTCTGTTGTAAGTGGGTCAAATGTCTTCTATGTTAACCTCTAACATACTGGATGTAGTGTAGACAGCTGATCTCCAGTTCTGTCCATTTTCATCATCTCGCTATTTTGACAAGACGTGACATTAATTTGTTCTGTATGATGTATTTATGGCAGGGAGAAAGAGGGAGTGAGAAGTGGAGAGCTCTACATGTCTTTCAAGTCCATCTTCCAAGATGTCCGCACTGCTGTCGACTGGTTACATTATAATGTAAGAGAGTTCAGAGTGCAAAATGGCTGTTTGTTTGGTCTTGTGTGAGAAAGATTAGCATACTGTAGCAAGTCATGAATACTTTTTATTATATAATAAGCAATGAAATACTGGGATTTATCAGTGAAATAAACCTTGTATGTGGTCACAGTAGCAACATATTATATTGTCACTGGTGACAGTAGCGATATAATATATCGTCACTGCTGGTGAACTTTCCAGGGCCTCTTTGTGCCACGACTACTTATAGGGTTAAGAATTGTTTATCGACATCATAAACACTAAAAATAAACAAAATTAGAATGAAATTATATAATAAATAGAATATTTAATTAACTTTGTCAAATACGATGTTTATTTCATCTTGTGGTGGGGTTGAAGTTGATATTTTCACTTGTGGCTGCGCCACTCGTGGTGGGGTTGAAGTTGATATTTTCACTTGTGGCTGCGCCACTCGTGAAAATATCAGCTCCAACCCCACCACTCGATGAAATAAACATCGTATTTGACAAACTTAATTAGATATCCTCTATATAACCTAGTGTTAGATTTGATATTTGAAACATTGGTATGAACTTCATACCAATATATGTTCATAATGAAGTCATGAATTTGATCAATTTCAAATGGGTGCCATTACCGGTGCCCTGATAACTTTTATATTTGGAAAGAAAATTATCAAAAGAAGACAGAATGGCATACATATTTTTTATGTTTTTTATGTATTGTATGAATTGTGTAGATGCTAAGAGAAAGTTTTGGCTTCTGCATAGTTATTGGGCCTTTGTTTAAGTTTCATTTATAGCTTTTAATAGTATATATATATTTTGCATTTAAAGATAGACATGTGAGATATTTTTTATTTCTATAAGCGTGGGTAATATTTTCTCCTTATCAAAGCCAAATAACACATCATGAAATTCTCAGAATATCCCTTAAATATACACTTTCAGCTAAATAAGGGCTGAGAAAGCTTCGATAAGTCTATGAATATGAGGGTTCATACTGATATAGGTGCTGTGACAATGTTTCTGTTTGTCCATGTTCAGGGCCAGTTAAAGAACGAGACAGTGAAGCACATGGAGAAGTATGTACACCGAGATGAGAGACTGCCTCTAATGTTAGACAGGTGAGGAACTTAATTGTCAAAACCCAACTTTTCCAAGAAACATTTTAAAATCAACCCTCAGCATTATTGTGTAAAAATGACGACGTGTTAGTATTGAGCCTTCTTTATGGTGTTTTCAGAAATCCAGTAGTGTTTCTTTAGGAGTTATCTCCCCAACCTTAAATTGTGTTGGGATATTTACAGATCTGTTTTAATTTTTGTTAAATATAAAAGCAATTGTGAATTAAATTACAACTTGTTTATTTAATCAGAAATATATGATTATACTCAATTGAAGTTAAATTTGCTTTTAAATTCAGGCTACGGCAAAATGGATCCAAGACAGTCTTGATTACTAACAGTGAATATCTCTACACAGATGTAAGTGTATTAACCTGGAATGATATCATATAAGAGATGATGTTTTATTAAATGTAGTATTTCATAAGACAACACAACAGTTTAAAGTAACTTTTAAAAAGAAAAAAATCCATGTACAACACAACAGTTTAAAGTAACTTTTGAAAAGAAAAAAATCCATGTACAACACAACAGTTTAAAGTAACTTTTGAAAAGAAAAAAATCCATGTACAACACAACAGTTTAAAGTAACTTTTGAAAAGAAAAAAATCCATGTACAACACAACAGTTTAAAGTAACTTTTGAAAAGAAAAAAATCCATGTACAACACAACAGTTTAAAGTAACTTTTGAAAAGAAAAAAGAAATATGTGGAAAAAATCCATGTACAAAAGTTTAATTCTTAATTTGTGTTTTTCAGAAAATCATGACCTTCTTGCTTGATTTTCCATCAGAGGTAAGTTCATAATATATAATTAAATAAATTTTTTTCATCCTATCTTAATACAATTTCATACCCAAGAAACAAATGAAATTCTCAAATGAATTGTAAAAAAAATTATAAAAGGAATATTTCAAATAATGATATTCATACAGACTTTCTAGGACATATTTTAAAATTTGATTATTGTTGAAACTGTCGATATCCCTTTAGACATAGTTCCTACCAAAGGTAGTAGTTATATCATGTTTGTTTATCGATGCTTATGACAGTTTTAAATCTATTTTCCCCAGAATGGATCAGTGAGGGAGTGGTCCACCTACTTTGACTGTATTGTTGTTGATGCCAAGAAACCTCTCTTCTTCGGAGATGGAACCACTTTGAGACAGGTTGACAGGGTTAGTGCATAGCTCAACAAATCTTTAACTTACCAGACTTAAATGGGCTTATGGCATGGCCCGTCCTTTGTTGGGAACTTTTTCACATTTTTTATTACATCCTGCTACATCAGCGTAATTAAATCCGCTAATCGAGCTCTTTCCATATACCCTGATCTCTTTCGAACCAAATCCCTTGTAAGGCTGGCACAGCTTGATGTTCATGGCTGTGCTCACCTGTTATTGTTTAAGCCAATGAAATGTCGTTATCCAAGGAGCTTGAAGCTACTTTTTTGAACTAAACGGATTTTTCCATCCGGGTAGTGCCGCTGTTGCTGGATGCGAGTAGTCTCATTGGCTGGTTAAATAGCTAAGCGATATGAGGCTTTTGGCCTAAAGGATATTAGGGTAAATGGCAGGAGCTCGATCAGCGGATTCAATAAGGCTGATGAAGCAGGATGTTTTGATTATAGATCATAAATTTTATCAACTGCATGGACAATTCTTTTACTATTTGAAATGTTAATCTTCAAACTGATGAAAATCAGATGAGCTGCAGAGCCAATGGCTCTATTTTTGTTAACATTAATGTTTTAAGTATCAATTTCAAAGGATCCCTTATCTTATACATTTCCAGAAATCAGGAACACTTAGACTGGGTGACCATGTGGGAGATCTGAAGCCAGGGCAAGTGTATTCTGGAGGTTTGTGTCTTCTACTCATTCCACTTGATAATACAGAGAGTCCTTAACATCTGAGAGGCTCCCACACTTTCTGATATCATAGTCTAGGATTTATAAGTTCAAACACTTCTACTTGATACATGTACTTGATTTAGAGTATTTTTGTTTTTCAACTATATCAAAGTCATCCATTTGTTATCTGTCTTTGTGTTTTTCACCTTGATTGCTCTGCTAAGAATTGTAACAGATATGAATCAGGAAGCTTATTATTTTGGACTCTTTCAGAGATCATATTAGTGCAACAATTATTTTCTCATATCAAGACACATCTCCTATCAAAGCCTTGCATTTCTCTTGCTATTCAGGCTCGTGTGAAGTCCTGTCTCAACTGTTGGGAGCCAAAGGTCGTGATGTGCTGTATATCGGCGACCACATTTACGGAGACATCCTCAAGTCAAAGAAGAAACAGGGCTGGAGGACCTTCCTGGTGATCCCGGAGCTTGGCCAGGAGCTGCGAGTGTGGACAGACAAACAGCAGCTGTACAAGCAGCTGGAACAACTGGAGGTCTTGCTCTCAGACATCTACAGGTATACAATAAGTAAAAACTAATTGTTTTGGAGACTAAGTAAGTCTAGGCTATCTTGCTTATTGTGGGGTGTCACATGACCAGCCTTTTATTTCTGAATCTTTCAAAGCCTATGGAAGACAAGATCATATGGAAGCCCTTGTATAATTTGAGCAGTGTTTCAGATTTACGGCGCGACCGCGACATTCTCGCATGATTTCTAAAAAATGTCGCATGGGTTTTCAGCCTTATGCGCCTAACTGTCACGTGTAATTGTTTAATTCTACATTTAAATTTTGAAAAAGCTGTCTACTCATCTTCATAGAGGATACAATAATAAACTGTCAGGAAATCGCAAGTCCTCATTGTTTACATGCTGTTACTATACCCTCCCTCCAATAACTTCAATTTCCGGTTACAAAGCTCCATGCATCGACTGAGCATGATATATATCAAGCCCACAGTGTTTGGAGCTTGCGTTAAAAGGGGTGCACAAAGGAACAGCGACCTATATCATATCTGAGGTGATTGTCACTGTCGGCTTTCATTACAGGGTCAAAACATTACGTGGTGTGTGACTAGTGAAACTTGCTTAGGTATTATACATTGAAATGTTAAGCATTTAGTTAAAAACTGTTAAGAAAATTAATGAATCAGAATGATTTGAGGGACTGAATTAAAATTAAATTTTAGACACCTGCTGCATAGTTCCCATATGTTATTTTCAATATATATCTTTATATGACCGGCTTTAATAATGGGATTAGTGAAATGGAAACGTTTATGTCACAAAAATCAGAACAAAATATTTGACTTTTTTGTTTGTTTTAATGCTTGACTCATTGTTTTTGAAAATGTCTCATCATTTTTTATCTTCATGAGACATTTGTCTCACTCTGACTGAAAACAATCTGAAACACTATTTGAGGCCTTCCAAAGCCTTCGGGGAATAGGATGATACTGAAGGCCACAGAAAGGATTGGAATTGAAGGCTTAAGATGATTAGGCAAGGGCATATATGGGGCAATTTTAACTTGCATTTGGGATAAGGGTAAAAAGAAAGTGCTTGAACCTTATATCTGTTAAAGAAATCTACAAAGAGTTGAGCCTTTTGTTAATACTATTTTTACACCAGCATAGTTTCCACCCAAAACAGCTACTGCTTCCTGGTCACCAGTCATATATTATCATAATCATTTCTCCTGCCTTTGTCAACCATAACTTTCATGAATTCTCTTGAATAAGTTCTCTATCTAACATTCAAGGGTATGTAATTTTCTGAACCAACTTAATTTGCTTTGTTTTGTCTGCAGAAACCTTGACAGCAGTACCAATGAAAAACCAAACATCAGTGGAATCCAGCACTCGCTTAGGGTAAGAACTAGGTTGTTAATCAAGCCTATTGTGTTTGATGTATCGACCATACTCAGCACTTAGATAAATTAGAACAGCTTACAAATATGGTAAGACACTTATTTTGGTAAATACTGTATTTGATGTTATGTAAAATATTTGACAACTTCACAGTAGGTGATATTCTTGAGCAACATTTGATATGAGAAGTAGAAATTATGGAAAGATATAGGCTTGTGCAAGAACCCACACTTAGAGTGATTATTCCTTCATCGTGTAAGACTTTGTGAAATTGCTTAGCTAGCCTAATTTCAACCTCACTATAAAGGGGATGGGCAAGTGTGCTAGCCCGAGGACTCAGGTCAGAGATGCAATGATGACAAAACACAGGAATGAATTTCATGATGGTGTAAAAAGAAGCTTTTTGACGATTGTTGCAAATCTTATCTGTATACTCAAGGGGGTACCAATGACCAATGGAGAGTATGATACAGTGGATGTTAACCCTTGGGTGATCAGAAAAAGAAGAGCTTAAATGAATTAATGAAATATAAATTATTTATGTTTGATTAAAGCGGTATGATGGATATGATGAAGACTTTTCATAGAATAGATAGATAATGTAAATGATCAAGGCATACATTTTAGCAAGCAGCATCAGCACTTACAACCTCCCAATGAGTATTTATGTTTAATTACATTTATCATTATGATTTCCCCGAGAAGTTATTATACACCTTTTCCACAGAAGGAAATGTTGCCACCTGATGTAAGTTACCAGTCACACTATTATACAAAGGTTCCTGAGGAATACATATACATGTATATAACCGAACAATATGTAATCAATACCGGTAAAGGGAAAATTATTAACCATGAAATGGGATGTGGGCTGGACTCATGTTGAGAGTAATAAGATGGTATATGACTGTTGGTTGTAGATACCAGACCAGTGAGACTGGATCCAACAACATGCACATACATCCATTAGGTAGAATAACCAGAAACTACCTAGAATAGGAATAGCTAACTTTAGCAAATTGAAATATGTTAAAATGCAATAATAAGATATTACATAATTAAATTTCACTAAAGGTTGAAGGTAAAGGGCCATATGAGTAACACATCCTGTATTAATAAGGTAAATGGTGACAGGAAAGGTAAAAGCATTGTTGATGAAGGCTTTATCATTCGGAAAAACCTCAAAACCTTTAACAGATAGTGAAAACAACAATGGGAAGTATGAGGAAAAACAGTGATAGGATAAACAGTAGCATTGTCAAAAAAACACCACACAGATATTTCAAAATGTAAGAAATTTGGATAAACATTTGATATAATGTGGTGAAAAAACAATGATTGTAAATGCTTAGCCAAAAGCATGAATATATGATGCATGAGCATATTGAAATGCAGGGTGCAGATAGTTTGAGCTTAGAAGATTACGCAGCTTTGGTTACATGGTGGGCGGACATCTTGATTTATGCTCATTACAGGGCAAGAGGCTTCAATTTATACCATGTGTGGAGACTGGGACAAAGGAATAGCTCCACACATGTTGAATTAGGAAATAGATGAGGTCAGGTGATTTGGGGTTTAACGCCGCTTTCAAGAGTATTTCACTTATATCACAGCTTCTAGTATTATAGCAGGGAGAAAGCCCGCAACACCATTGTGGCTTTGCATTGCAATGAAACCTGCGAGCATTGACTGGAACTAGAATAAGAAATAGATATATCAGCTATCTGTTAGTGAATGTAATTGAACTGTGCATTTATTGAATTAAAAAGGATCGAGTCTAAGAAAGAGAAATTTTAAACTTTAATTAGCATTGAACTGATTAAATCATTGAACTGATTAAATGGAATTTGGTATTTCGATTATCAAGATCAAGTAAAAGTTCTAATTGCAGTTGTTACTTATGAACAATGGAGAGTATGGTTTAGTGGATGTTAACCCTTAATTGGTCAGAAAAAGAAGAGGGGCTTTGACTTTCCTTCTTCAGCTCTGAAGGGTCACATGATCTCTGACCATTG
The DNA here is from genome assembly GCA_921293015.1 of Phorcus lineatus. Classification (NCBI taxonomy): domain Eukaryota; kingdom Metazoa; phylum Mollusca; class Gastropoda; order Trochida; family Trochidae; genus Phorcus; species Phorcus lineatus. The sequence continues at coordinate 35,198,262 of OV121088.1, forward strand.
GTCAGTTTGGAACTACCAGTATGGACCTAGTTGCCTAGCATCAGCTTGGTTAGGTGTTTGGTTGATTACTGACCACAACAGTTACCTCCCTTAGATGATTGTTATTAGTAAAAGATAGACAAAGCAGGCACCTCTAATCCTGGCCGTTTCAACCATAGTGATTGTCATAAGTGCAAGAACATGTTGTCAGTGCCTTGCATGTTGAGATGAGGCCATGGAAAGTTTAATCAGTAGTCAGTCACAGCAAATATATTCCAAGTACTTTAGATTAACACATCTCATTCCAAACAAAAATAATTCACTTCTTTATGACCAGATCTCTGCAATTTACAAAACTACTATTTTATCTATCCACGATGTTTCCTTTCTTACAGGATGTGGTTCACAAGCTTGACATGTCTTATGGAATTATGGGTAGCCTGTTCAGAAGTGGTGAGTTGTCAAAATATTGTGTCAGATTTAAAAAACATTATTTCAAGACACGATCAGAATCATGAAAGGTCAGTACTGGAACACTTACCTCCTTAATCTTAATGAAGCAGTCATAAAATCTTTATAGTTATAAATGTACTTGTCATCATCTACTATTGGCACAATAGATTTATATCACATTCATACTTCTATCAGAGGAGCAAAGTACAAATTAGTTTTACTTTTGACTAATTCTTCTCAATGTTTCAAAGGTTCCAGACAGACATTCTTTGCGTCCCAAGTGATGAGATATGCAGACATATACGCAGGAACGTTCCTGAATCTCCTTCACTACCCGTTCTGCTACATGTTCCGAGCTCCTCCTATGCTGGTTGGTCCATTTCTCTATAATGACCCTCACCAAAAGTTGACTTTTATTAACAAGTAACTAGCTATATAGACTTCACTTTCTTCTCAAGAACAGAAGATGATGATGACTTACCTGTTCTCATCAATGAAGGGCATCAAAAAGTGGCATACAAAAGCATTCTGACAAAATTGGTAACAACTACTTAATTGTGAAAATACACTTTTACATTTGTGTTTTCACAATAAAAAGTTAATTTCATATATTGCACTTCTGGATTGGCCCCTTCTTAAAATAAGATATTTTACATATCATCTCTGCCTGTGATCATTTGAGAGTCCGTGATAAATGCATTGATGAGTAAACTTAATTTTTAATATTTTCTTCTCCAGATGCCACACGAATCGACAGTGTCCCACGACTCAAACCAAGGTGACAACGACTTCACTGGAATAGTTCGAAACCGCTCTTTGAACAACACCCCCGACCTGGCAAGCCCGAAAAAGAGGCAGCGACAGACAACATCACCAAACTCGAAACATGTGCCCCACCTCCGAGCGAACACCCCTCGTAAAGTGACACACACACATGATGAGGACGATTCAGAGGACTCCGAGACGTCAAGCATCACCAGTGAGAAATCAGAGTAGATTAAAGGAAGATGATGATGCAAAACTACTGGATATTGTCGAGAAAATTGTTGGAAAATAAATCATATTTCCAGAAATGTGTCTTATGCTGCTGGAGATGTGTTAGATGTTGGAAAGTTCTCTGATATTGTCAGAGAAATTTCTAGCATTAAATGAAAAATATTTGACACTGTTCAAATTATGTCTGATGCTGTTGGAGAAATGTCAGATGATTGTTGGGAAACCGTTTGCCATTGTTTTGAAATGCTGACACTGTATAAATTAATGCCTGTCATTATTTTAGAAATCACATATTCTTTGGAAAATGTAGGACAATTGGAAGATCTATGTCACTGTTGTAGAAACTGTCCTATAATTTACAGGAAAAGTCTGCTTGTGTTTCTTAATGTTGTCTACCTAGACTGTTGAAATCATAACTATAATTATGTTGGAGAGATGTTTTGTTTGTGACATATCTGATGGGTATCAGAAAATTTTATAATTTTAAAAACAAATACCGGTATGGCATTTCTTTCAAGGGAATCTATGCAATATATAATAAAATCAAAATAAATAGCAATCCTTTAATAAATGATATAAAGTCTGTACTGCCGTAGAAAAATAGATATTAGAAAATCATTCCTTAGGAAGTGTAGATTTCTGATATATATTAGTCTTGACATATCAAAGTTCGAAGATGGCATTAGTGTCTTAAGCTGGTCCAAAAGAATTTTAGTACATGGTTAACTACTGAGTGAGTTAGATAGTTACGTTACAGTTGGTCACATGCATGGACATATTTCCACAATGTACATTATCAAACACTGCGAGCTTTGCAATTTGTGAATAGTATGTTGTCATTATTCAAATTGTATGGAATTTTGAAGTTTTATCATCATGAATATGCAAATGTAGTAAAACCATAGCTGAGAATTTTGTGCCTTAAAACTAGATGGGTGATGAAAGAAAACGTGTTATATGGAATGTCAATCTTTCTGAACTGAAGAAGTTGACTATGAATAGATCTCGTTACCTTACATCATACCGGTTTTCTTAAATCCCTATCATAGAAATGGGAAAAGTGTAGTAAAATGTGCAATCTATACTGAAGATTTCAATCGTAAGTTTAAAGATGTTAGAATCCCCAAATCAAAATGCAGTAAATTTAACTTGATTCCTTAACTGTTTTATTTTCATTATAACAATTTGTATTGGATAAGATTTTGTTTGACTTCTCTCCACACTTCATATTACCTTGCTGATTTAATCATGCTTTCATTTTGTCATCAAGAAATGTCACGTGTTGAATTTAAGCATTTATCATGAAGAGTTTATGATAGTTGTTATGTTTATATTATCGTGTTACACAGGTTGTCATGCTATGTCATGAAGAGTTGTATTTATTGCGTGTTGCTGATTAGTCTCACCAATATAGAGGTATCATTTTGTTAATCCATGATTTGTTAAAGTCCTCTGCACCTCATTTCTTCATTAGTTAATGATGAAGGTAAATTTTAATGCTGATTGTTTTAAAATATTACAATAACTTGGACTGACAAGGGAATAAAATTCAGTTTATTATAAAAAACAATTTTACCTAAAATGTGTTCTTTTTTTAGTCTTTTTTTTTTATTTAGTCATGGATTTATTGTTACTGCTTCATTTTGAAATAAAACTTGAGTTATTTAATCAGTGTTCATAGAGTTAGTCAGTGCATTAATTAAGTAATTGTTTTGAGAAAGTTGAAACAGGATATAGGAACATATATTGATTGTTGTTTATAGATTCTAATGTTTAAGAATAAATGGCATTAGACATGTTTTCAAGTTGTTGATAGTCCCGTTATTAACTGCCTTTTTTTTAATGATTATTTTTAAAAATTCAGCGTTAGGTCAACTAAACAGCTCATATTAACATCTCTCTTTATTGTATCTCTTACATTTTAGTGAATTTACTCTAATTGCTGTTTGCCTTAAGTGGTTTGAGAACTTGTGTTTGCATTGACAATATGATGTGCCCATATTGAAATGAGCCTCAATGTTCTACAAACATTTTTTTGGTCAAATAGTATTTCTTCTCAGCTGTCTCTATCTTGTTTAATTATCAAGGTAAATCAACTTGTCGTTTTTAAATTGATGAAGTTAGTAAGCCTTAAAAGCCTTATGGAATGAATCAATCTCAGCCAAATTATTTCATTCAGAAACTAATAACTGATCTTATTTCTATTGTTTCAGAATTTGGTGTTATATTTTACAGGCTGTAAGTCTCATCGCAGTTTAATCAACCGATTGTTATTCAATTCAAACCTTTCTGGTTCTTTAACCTTTCTGTGCCAGCTATTGGCCTACTGCAGCTGAACTTTAAAATGTCCTATCCAATATTTTAAGAGGTTGTTTCTCACTGCCCATGGAGCAAGGATTAAGTTAGCCATTAATGAAGATACTTAATCCCATTTGTTGGCTGACAGACGTCAGTTATTGCGAACACAGTTTGTGTAATGGCCATTCTCTAATTTATGTAAAATATATACCAATGGCAATGTTGATGCATGTTATGTTTGTTTCTTTGTTCATCACTGTGATAGTGATGGTGTAAGTGTTGATAAAAGATTGTTGAACAGTTGCACAGTTCTACCTATTGAATTATAGTTTCATAGACAAAGCCAGTCGATTAAAAGAACTCAAAAGGAATAGTATACAGATATTAATTTTAAAGACACTTTTTGATTAAAACTTGCTAACAAAGGGTAGCAATCAAGATATTTATTCCGATTTGGGATTTCATCAAAATTTTACTTTGTGGTATGTTCCTGTATAAAATTCTTGTGCATTATCTCCCTTTCACACAGATTCCTAGCCATATCTTATTATGTACCTAAAGTCTTGATATTAAGAATACACTGCTGTTTGATACTGCTATAGGAATTTGTGTATTCAGTAAAATATGTCATTAAATGTACAAGGTGACAGATGACCTGGAATGTAAAATGTAAAAAGATTTGTTATAAGGTTATATTGTGCTAGATTTGTGTTGCTCTTGATAACATACAAATCATAAAAAACCAGATTCAATAAAAAAGACAATTTTTGGTTCTTCATCCTCATGTGCTACTTACTAGAAGATCTAGGCATCTCAATAATGTTTAGTTTTTTTCATGCTTTTTAAACATTCACATGAGTTGCTTACTTTCTGAATATTTTGTTATTTTCAATAATATATATATATATATATATATATATATATATATATATATATATATATATATATATATATATATATATATATATATATATATATATAAAAACACATTTGTTGAAGATTTATTCACAAGTACTTTCGACCATAAGGTCTCATCAGGTGAATGACGTTGAGTCGGTTAAGACGTCATGATTAACAATTATATATATATTTGATATGATTTGCTATTTACTATCTTATTTAATAACAAAATTCACAATGCAAAACATTGCATTAACTGGATATTTTTGTTTACGTTAACTTATAAGGCAATGCATTAAATTTTTTAAATGGCCATGTGCTATTTAAAGACCTCAGAAAAAAAGAATTTAAGAATCAAAGATCTTTATTTTTCAGGCTTTCTAAACAAAAATTCATAAAAGATAAATGATTGGTACTTATGAATATCTAAGAGCCAATGAAGCTTTAAATGAAGTCCTGGGCCTAACTTTATGAATCCCTCTTCTCAGTCTTATGAACCTTGCATTAACAAAGGTTTATAAATACCTTTCTTATCACTGAGACATCTTTTGAAATAAGGGCCCAGTGGTCAGTAGAGTATTAAATACCAACTTAGACCATCTCAAACTCCTGGGGAGTATGCTTTCCATGATTTTCAGGTTTGCAGTTTATTACTCTTTGTTTTCTCATCTTTCTTTGGATTTTATTCTTTTGGTTTTCAGATTCAAATCAATTTGTGGTTCTTAGCACTTATGAAGTGCACATTGCTTGTTTGGGACAGTGACCCTTTGTGTATCTTTTCCTAGCTCTTTGTGAGTATTGTCTGTTGAGTTTTCAGGATAAACTTTGATCAGTACCTTTTGTCTGTAAGTTTTACAGGCTCTTTGTTATTCCTATTCAACTTTGGCTTACAGAGTGTTAACTTTTGAGATTCAAACATTTTCATCATTATTTGAATATCTTTTTGACCTCACAGTACAGTCCTCCACATTTTAATCCACATGTATTTAATTCATTTTTTTAAATGTGTATCTTATGTACTTTCTGTTATATTGTAGCTTTTATCTACCATGTTCTTGTTATTATGTGTACATTTCATATTCTGTTATTTCCAAATATATTAATGTGATTTTAGCAATTGAACATGGATAATTTTTATCAAGTCTGATATGTTTATTGCTTTATTCAAGACCTTTTGTTTCTACAATGAAAAAATTATTTCACAATTTTATCAGATAGAATTTCAAGTGCATTGTGCATTATGGTTTTGATCAAATTTTTCTGCCACCTGGTATGTTTCAAGATGTTCTCACAAGTTTTGAGATAGTCATCTGTTTTGGTGGTGACATAGCGTTGTCATGGCAACAGGGTTTGTTTATTCCAGTCACCAAAGAGCTCATTTCTCTTAGGGGCCAAGTGGCAATAAATAAAATATAATGAATATTATTTTGTCATGTTCTTCATCTTCTGTTTGAATAAAACAGATATATTCACATGCCTCTGCCATAAATCAAGAGACTGAAGTAGAAGAATGTATACTACCTTGTACAGTAACAAAGAAGAAATAACACCCTTGCTCCTACACTTTGTTTGAAATACAGAGCTGGAAATAATGAGTACCATTGGTAGTATTACCTAATAAGTGTCATCTGGTATCTGCCTGTGTTTGCCTTCAGATCGACAGGTCTTGGTTTCAACTCTGTCTGCAGTAGAAAACTGTTCTACTTGCATTAAGGTTTGGGTGCAATGCGGCAATGAATTTAGCGCAGTACGGTACCACCCATGGTTAGCTAGTTTCAGCCTATGTTAGTAGGATTCACCACAATGCATAGCTACAAAAGCTTTCTCCCTGCAATAATACTAGCAGTGAATATAAGTGGAATACTATATAAAACAGCATTAAATCAACTCATCTCACCTGGTATCTGGCGTCTATAAACCTTCACCCTTTCCCTTGTTGAAGAATCTTCCATACTTGCGACTGCTCACGAAAAATAACTGCACGCACAAATCTAAAAATCCTTGCTTGGGGATCAACGTTTGTAGGTTTGGTCCTGACCCCCTGAGGGTGAATCATGTGCAACTAATCACAATCAATCCAAAAAAAGTAGTTCTTATTTCCAATACACAAAATTCACTTGAATAATAAAATCTAGTGTATCGTACACTGACCAGCATATTACGATTTTTTAAGGAACTTTTCGCATCAGTTGCTCAATCATGCGTAAACCTCCCATTTTTCCTGGAACGACCGCTTTGACTAGTTCCTTAATGAACGTCCTCCTCACATTTAAACTTAAATTCAGCCTTAGATATATTGTCTTATAAATAAATTCCGATCTATGACACACGAATCTCATAATCATTTTTACCCCGCTTCAACAGAAATCATGAATGTCAAGGTACTCTCAATCTCTCCCAACAGAGGTATTTAGATAACTTTATGACGGAGCTACCTCTGATGGGAGATAATAAGGTACTCTTGATTATCCAAATTTTTGTTTGAACCTGATGATTAGAGACAACCGCTGGATTTTACTTGCTCTGATTGAAGCCATATAATTATGACACGTACCCTTACTTATACCTAACATGGATTACCCAGGATAAAACGGGAACATGACTGAAAATGGAATACCAATTTCTGTTAAAACGTCACGCAAATTGTCATTGTCCACCCTTCACCTTTCCACGTTCGATCGCAATTAATGAATAGCTTTGTTGAAAAAATTGCAAGTGCAACTGTTTTGTTAAATTTGCATAGGAACAATACATATTAAATACTTACTGGTATTGTGGTATTGCGGGCAACTTGGACAATGACATAACATAAAGGAATGTAAAGTAAACAATAACATACCGTTATAAGAAGGTTAAAACAGACCACAAACTTAAAGAGACAGTTCTAGTGGCTTTGCAGGGACAGCCATTTTGTTAGAGTTTTGCAATAGGTGAATTGATGAAAATGGGCTGTCATTAAATGTCATAATAAACCGTAGATTATCACTAAATGCAATTTTCTATAAATTATTAAAAGTGCCAAATAATGCCGTTCAGAGACTTTTAACGCTCCTGATGAAACAAAATAAAAGGCTACACCTCGTATCGTGTTTCTTTTGTTGTCAAATTTTTCAAAACACAAGACAAAGGTATCATTCGTAAAAATTTCAAACTGAATTAGGAAAAGAATCATCATCAATAGAATACACTTGTTTAAACAGAAATCTCCCATCGATTTTCGTTTCCAAAACTTCACCCGATGGTACTCTGTCTCAAAGATTGCTTCGCTTACAAACACTGCCTTGAAAACATACCATGTATTTCTTGAATCACAGTTTGAATTTAAAACACTACAAAATTCAGGTATCTAAGTTAAAAGGTGATTGTTAATACCTTATCGAGTGGCATATACAATACTTTAATATACTGTTAAGTTTTACTAAGGACCATTTGATCCTTTTTTTATATTAAAACATGTTAATTCCTATATATACACACACTGTCATTGAACGGTGTCGCAATCAGTCATGCACAACATGGAAAACACGTGCATCAGGAAATTTCGCGTAAGGGTTCTCATTACAGTCTGTATGGTAGGACCTTTTGCTACGTTTCGACTCGGTAGAAGTTTGCAACACACCTGAACTCGACTCGGTAGAAGTTTGCAACACACCTGAACTTTCAGTTAATCAAAATGACGAATTCACAGTCGACAATTCTTGAGAATGACCCCATGACTGGTACTCGTTACCGGGATGAGATCTCGGATGTCTTCGTCAAACTAACGCTGTAGCTATCGGGTATAATTTCATCCTCCTGCACGACAATACGCACATCGAGCAAGGATGTTGGTACAGTTAAATCAAATTGAAACATCTTAGTGGATGGAGTTGCCTGCTGGTTTGCCGGATCTCAATCCAATAGAACATGTAGGGGACCTTCTCCGAAAAGTATTATTAGATTGTGTGCTTTAGGGAGGCACCAAAAAGGAAATCAGAGGAGCACTGGTAGAGGAATGGAACCGTCTCTAATAGCAGCTGATACGGCACCTCATTGGCAGGATGAGAAGGTGATGATAAGCTGTAGGGCGTGCTAGAGGCTAACATACTCGAATATTGACACGTTATTGCCTCGATAATCGTCTCGTTTGACCTTTCGTTATCTTCAGCTGCATTTATATTTTTGTCCCTCGGTGGTTTATTCAGGTTTATTGACAGCAAACTTTCTCTTAATAGAGTAATCAATCTTTCATAATTTTCAAATGTGTAATGGTAAAAAATGAACATGTTCTATACATCCTGAACATTAATATAAAGAATACATATCCTGGTTCTTATCAAAAGTTGGTCAGTATAGAGAAGCTGTAAATTCACGGCAGTGGATACTATCCGTACAAAGGGCCATACTTCGTAAATATGAAATTACAATCATCGAATTTCTTAAAAGTATTGTAAGCCATAAATAATTACGAGACACGATACTAACATTACTAAGAAAGTAAAACTTTTTAGAAAGTGCAAAAAAACAAGTGAGGCATTAACATGTCAACAATGTTAAATGCTGTTTTCATTATCGGACTTGAATGTCTATCCCAATGTGGCTGATGGTTATTGACTGATAAATGTGTCTCTAATTACGATGACCGTAGCCTCAGGTACTCTTCGATAGGTAATTACTGGCTTTGTTCATTCCAAAGAGCAAAGTCGTCAATAAGTCACTTTAAACTATGTAATTACCGGATTTATTATTGAAGGAGTATCACGCGCTGGGTACTATCGGTTTGGTGCCTAATGATTCACATATACACATGAAAAAAAGTTTTGCAACACCATTTTGCTCCCTCCCTTCCTTCTGTGTTGTGTAACACTCACCAAAGCACGAAGGGTTTCGAGTTATTTTCAGAGCTGTTCTGATAAATGTTTTAGATACATGGAATGAAACTAGCGTCCTCGCAGACAGCCAAGCGTGTTGTCTTCTCAATATGCAGTCACGATAAACTATGTAATTACATGATCTGGTATTAAAGAGGAGAAGTAACGCATGAATTTGATTATTACAAATTAGTATCTGTATTCGCTTCACTTATATCAATCAATAGAGCCAAAAAATTTGAAAATATACGCTTTAATTCGACTACTAGGAGACCTTTTATACCCCTGTTTTGGATAGCCGCCTGATGAGACTGGCGAACGCTTACACAAAATCACCGAAGCATGACTCGAAGCCACGCCCAGTGTGTGACGTGCTAGTGGGCAGCTGAAAGCCCAGCCCTTTGGTTTTCTCTGTATTTTTAAGCTAATTCAACAGCAAAATAGAGGCAATAGCATGACCGAAAGAATTCCAAAATACGATATATAACGGCTTCATGATATCAACTTTCCCTCTCAGTCGTCAAATCCATCTTAATTAGACTGTGACAATCCTTGGACGCGGTTTTCTTGGGTGGGTTTATATCAAAAAGGTAAAGAACTTGGTCGGTGAGAGATCCAATTACAATGGGATATCACGTAGTGTTACAACATGTATTTATCGATATGAAGTTATAAATTGTCTCGAAAAAATGAAGATTTTTGTAAAAAACGGGAGACAAATGTGGAAACGTTTTTTCTGACTATAGAACTAATAATTTTGTTTCACTTCACTTTCATGACAACTTAGTACTTATTGGAATATTCGTTTGTATTTAACTAACACATATCATATTCTTATCTAGTATAACATCTCACACCGTGTTGCAATATCTCTGTCTTTGAATTTAACATTAAATGACATGAAAACATACCTGACGCAAGCGTTAGACACATCCTATGTAATCCTAAAGAATGTTGGGTCCCGTTATTCACGATGTACTTTTTTAAATGTGTGTCATCGTCCTCAGAGGTGCATGAGCCAAATCTCCTTCTCTTAATTTATTGGTTGAATATATATTCTACAAGTTCATTGGTTCAAAATGACTGGACGCCGTGACAATAAACTAAGTACCAGTCGAATGCCAAGAGTTACGCCATTATGACAGGACATATATTCCGCTTGGCGGGTCCGAGGCGTTAAAATTCAAAAGGTATAATTAGAGACCATTAAATCAAGAATTGAAATTGAATGCGATAGGATTACATAACGGCCACCTGTGTGTCATAAAAAACAAACAAACTAGTTAAACCAATTTGATTGTTGTGAAAACATTTGGCAGACGTCGTAATTGATGAACAACTTAAATTCAAGGTTAACCTTAGTGACTTAAGGCTACCTTAGAGTTTTGTGCAACGGGACCCAGGAAATTATCTTTGGATGTACATTTATGATGTATGACCTACAAATGTAATAGGATTTGACTTCCACTTAGCTATTCTTACGACGATATCAACAATAATGTCTCACTCACCATACACTACATGCCGACATTACATTTAGAAAATTGTGTGAACGCCAAAATACATAAAAATATGGATATCATATTCAAATAATCCATGGTCAATAATACATTCAATTTTTTAATTATTATTTCTGTTGACTGAAAAAATATATAAATATAATGGAGAATTGTTTTTTAAAATAATCAGTCCAATGCAATTTAGCATTAATAGTAAATTCTGAGTTTTGTTGTAATAGCATAAAAATTAAATTGAAAATGCCAAAAGAAATTAAAACCAGTCGATGTTGTTCAATCTGTCTCGGTTTTGATTGCTTGTCGTCTCTTCTGTTTCTGAGCCACTCGAACTGTCATTTGGCTCATATAAGTAAGGAAAAGTATCGTCCCCGTCAATTGAAATTAGCGTTTCTGAACATGATGAGACACATTCCATAGATAATGATATCTCGCTTTCTGAATAGCTGGTGGACATTATAATATAATGTCCAATAAGTGAGCATAGTTCATGTAAGAAATACTTCCGGGATCTCACGCGTTAGCGCAATCTTATAACTATGACAACATGGCGCAGGGTCGTGACTTTGAAAAACATTCCGTAGGAAAGTGCACACAGCATCGTATTTAATCAGGGTCTTGCGCTTGCAAAAATAGAAATATCCAGACAATGAATTAAACAATAGATTCCTTTAAGGTTTGAGTTGTTTGGATAACGTTTAGTAGGTAAAACCGACAGTTAAACTGTGAGATTTACTATCGGCTAGTGTTGTTTTACATAACGAGCGAATGATGATATGCCAACTAGCACGTCACGAAAGATTCACGCTTCAGTGACCACGGGGCCTTTCAGGTTCTGCTCGCCGGTCGTAATTAGGCAATTAAATTACAAAGCCGTAATTATGTTGTTTAGCGGCCGATTTCAGGAATTTAAAGTTGAGTCCACGTCAAATTGTAATCCCTTTTAACGAATTCCGAAATCGACCATAGGGCATTTCACCCGTTCTTTAAAGGAGTATAGCACGCTGCGTACTAAGGGTTTGGTGTCTATTGATTTTCATATCCAACTGAAAAAAGTTTTGCAACACCAAATTTCTTGAGGTACTAGCTATGTGTTCTGAAGTCTCAATAAATACATAGGAGGCTTTTTCAGTCAATTCCAGAGCTCATCTGATAAAATCATATATAATCTACATGAACCAACGTCAACACAGGCAACTCAGCGTCTTGTCTAGTGAATGAGGGGACTGTTTGCCGACACCCCCCCCCCCCCCCCCCCCCCCCCCCCCAAACAAAAACAAAAACCAATACCCAAAGCCTTTCTACGCTCTTGTCGTTAACAAAGGAGAGTAGTTAATTTTTATGATGAGAGTCATTTAGAAGCTTGTTCTGGAAATGCCTTTCTCGAAGTGTACATCAAATTCTATTAAAAGAACTCACCATTTTTTATTGGTTTGAATCGTGATGTGAAAGAGGAAATAGCCATAGTAAGAAAAACAATATACGTGACAATATTTATAGGTGAATAGACATCAGATATCAGATGGACGGAAACATTCGTTTTCATAATGGTTCATATAACTACACTCACAGATCCAAGCCTAAAAATTAGCTTGGTTTCTACTTGTGTTATTAGACTATGTATATTGAATGTTTATTTTTATTCATATATTTTAAAAATCTATTCATATTTATTTTCTATTATTTAAAACCAATACAACAAAACCACAAAGCCATATCTTTTAAAAAAAATTTTTAATCGGGGCTTGAAAATAACCTTCTTCGTTCGCTTCTCTTGCAAAAAATAAAATTAGATCTAATTTGTTGCACTGTCCCACGAAGTTCAGTAAATTTTAACTTATTTTAAAGAGATTGTTAACAGTTGGAAGCTTGTATTTAGTTTTACACTTAAGTTTAATATCTATGCAAATTATAAACTTAATCACTCCCCTAATGATTTAATCAATGCTCAAAATTTAGTAACATGAAAATCAACTTTGCAAGATACGGAAAACTATTTTTGTCTTTTTGCTTACTGTTTTTTCAGTGTTGATACAGCCAAGGATTGAATGTATCATAGCGAACGTATTACATTTAAAAACATATTTCGATAAACCAAAATCAAAAAGTCCCCTTACTTATTTTTTTAACACCTTTGGTGTGATCAACATTGCTTGAATTTTTAAAATCACTCAATATAACATCAGAACTTATGATATGACCAATATCTTGCTGATCTTGCAGGAAAAACTTATGATCTCACCAAAACGAAAAGAAATGTTACCAATTGCTAGGCAATCTTTCAAAATCATAAGAAGCAATTATCAAACATCACATATTCGGTTGAGCTACGAAAATCAATTTCTCTATCTTAAATGATTTAAAGGTGTTCACACTAAAATGGTCGCCATTAGTTTTCGCTTAAAACTCATTACCTACTTCTACGGCTTTGGATAATCCGGTTTAGTTGTTTTGTGTTTGACACTCTGCATCTATAATTAATTTGGCAAACAAAGATATAATGAGGAAAATTTGAAGAAAAACGATTTCTTAAAACGTGCTACTACCCCTTTAAGAAATCTTGAGGTTGATACATTAGAAACACCTTTAGGGGTTTTCATCAATTAGTTAGGGTAACTTAAACACTAACGACTCATAAAGGTTGCTGAATTTAGTAGTGAGCCTCAATCTCATTAAAATACAATCTAACATTGCTGCACTACGTTACGCAGATGTAGTGGAGCATTTAGATTTCATTTTAATGAGATTGTAGTGAGCATCTGGATCGATGTTAGATAAACGGGTGCGTTCGAAACAAAACAAGCAACATTAGAAATCGTTTGAGCATTTATGCAATTTTCTGCTGGGTGGACAGTTTCTGGTTATTAAAAGTGTACCGAAAAACCATTTAAGGGGGTTAACGATAAACAATAAAACGTGTTATTGATATGTCAATAACAAAACATTAAGGACGATTGACTTTCCATGTTATTTTCTCCACACATCACTAAGCGAAGTTAGCACCATGCCGAGACAATGATTTATTAATCGTCAGTTTGAAATAAATAAATATTGATTGGGTGTATAAGTAGATTGGTTTATAACGACACAGAATCACATTCATCAAGGATTGCGAATTCATTACAAAGTCATGGTACTGTAAAGAATATATAAATTTATATAGAGAAAAACATTATGACAAAGGTTCTTGGGTCACTCCTACGGCAGTTAGGTATCTGTTCAGAATGAAATCTCACCGAAGCTAAATCGGTGCACAACTCTTGTATCAAAACACTTTGGTTCTTCTAACTTCCGTATATATTCTATATTTTCTTGATGAAGCTATTGGAATATTTTCTTGGAAAGCATGGAATTTGTCACCCTTGGCTCGATCGATTTAAACAACTCCCCTTGATCGCAATTTATTTGACTTAAATATACTCTTTGAATTTTACTTCTCTATTCTTTTTACTTTTTTTCTAAACTCTTAGCATCTTCTATGTTTCACATGATATTCACGATAGATACGGAAAATAGTCCTATCTCTCAGCGGCGCATTGAAGGTCGAGTGAAAGAGGGCGTTCTTAAGACTTTTAAAAAGTTTATAAGCTAAATTGTACGTAAGTAGTAAATCCAGCTCCCCTCCACACCCCGAACCCTTAAGAAAAGGGAAACCTTCACCTCAACCCCCTCTCCCATTTCCTCTCCCCCTATTTTCCAATTCTTTGACCACTGGCTATTTCTTATAATGACACACTAATCACTGCATCCCGAGTAGCCCCGCCCCTCTGTCACTTCCATTCTTCACTCTACTTATCGATGTATCTCACTTACCTGTCCGCGAGGAGCTCATCAGGTGTTGTGTAGGTAGGTGAATCATAGAAACATTTCTTAAGATCTTATTTTTTTCGTACTTTAAGTTTCACATCTTGATATATGATATCAAGGCAATTTTAATTGAGGGTAAGAAAATTTTATTAAGTTTTCTCTAAGGTCTCAATTTTACCTGTGTCAACTCCGTAAGATGTTTTACAGGTATTTCATTTTACACGATTTCGGATTAACTTTTCAAAAGACCTTATTTCCCACACTTATATTATTTTAATAAGTACTTACGTTTTAACATGCTTGTATGTATGCTATTATTCTGATTAGATTATTTTCGTTCATATGACATTTCATATGTTTACTGATGACCAGGTAGATCGAATCTTCTGACCACAGTCTCAAGGCCAAACAATATAATCTTGTTTGAATAGAACACAAATAAGTGTGCGTGTTGCAAACGTCTTGTTGTTTCAAGATATCACTGAATTTCTTTAAAAAGAATTATGGCATGTCTTATTAATTATACATATATATTATATTATTAATTATATATTATATTATTAATATTCTATTAATGTTATTTATATTAATGAATTTTTTTAATATGACAGGCAGTGTCATGAAATAATTTGAAATGGTCACGTTTTGAAATATCGCCTGATTACATTTTCATGATGGAACTTTTTTTTAAACAATGACCTGATTACGTTTTCTTAATGGAATACTTTAACAAAAATATGGTTTGATAATGTTGTCATAATTCAACACCTGTTAAAAAAATGTCATGATGACGTCTTCATAATTGGGCACGTTTTCAAGTTTGACATCATTTGTTCCATATTTGAAATGCAGAATTTGTAGAATTTTACATGATGAGGTTCTTTTAATTCATGACACTTTTTGCCGAATACACTTTTTCAAAACATGCTTTTAAATGACAATCGATTGTTTACTTGATTTCCCCCCTATGGTTGCTCTGAAACTGTCCATGGTGTATTCCTGTGTAGCTTTCAACCTAAGATAAGAATTATTAAAAATTCCGAAGAATATGTTTCTTGTTCACTGTTTAGAACTCTAAAGCATATCACATAGCCACCCCACAACTTTCAAAACCATTCCCAAGCCACTATGGTAAAAAAAAACTACATTTGAAAGAATTCCAAAATAAAATATTTGGGATATATTGGAATAAAATAAGCTTAAAAGATTAGCAGAAGGTTCATACAATGATACTTTCTTAAACCATTTTTATGAAGTACTCAAAGAGACAGTCCTGTCGGGTATTTCGGAAATTCGAGGGAATACCCTATGTATACATATAAACTGAAGTACAAAAGAAAGAACACATTCCAGGAATTTGGTAATTAAAGAAAACAGGACAAACTTTCGAGTATTAAAATGTTTCATATAACAGTGAGCTATTTTCAAACATTGCAAAGACATGTTGGAGTGTTATTTTCAACACATAACTTCTCTATATCTGTTTGTGTCCACGGGGGGGGGCTTGGGTTATTTTGTAAGTTACACAGATCTGGCGGAATGTGGTCTCGCGTTGTCCTGTTGAAAAATCATCCCTTGCTGCTGCATCTGTATGAATGGGACCACCACAGGCTGAAACGCTTGATCCCTTTAGATTTAGCTCTGGGCTGTTACGGTCTGACGAATTGTCAGAACATCTGTCTTCCGGTCGCCGGAGATCCCGCCAGAGACCATTACGCTGCTACCACCATAGGGAATAACGTCTTGGACAGATCCTGCAGCCTGTCTCTCGCCTCTTCATTTCTTTATTCTCACTCTGCCGTCTGCTTGGAACAGTATGAATCGACTTTCGTCGCTAAAGATGAGTCTTGCTCAATCACGAAGTTGCCAGCGACTCACTCTCCTTGCCCAGCGTAGACGTCTGAGGCGATGTTCGCGGGTCATTCCGCGGAACGGTCGTTATGCCCGAATAACGGTAGCTTGAAGCCATCTTATGACAGTGATCCTGCTGTTATGGTGCCCTACCGCCGTCAATGCCGTTGACGTCATGGTGACGAATCTGTTGCGCAGTTGTAGTGTACCCATATATCGGTCTTTAACGGAAGTTGTTAGGCACCCTCGGTCTTCTGCTTCTAGGTCTGGTTAAGGCGATGAAGGTGTCGAATGACCGTTTGTCTGTTGTAACCAAACGTTTTGGCAATCTCGCTGCTCGAAGATGTCTCTTTCTCGATCTGCCTCTGTTAATCGTTACATTTCCGTAACGCGAGTAGTGAATGATCGAATTCACCTCTTGATGTACTCTTAGCGTTTCCAATTCATGTGCAAATGAAAAAAAAAATCGTGATCTCTTTTCCGTCAACTAATATGCCTCAGTTGCCTTTTGGGCGATGTGTTTTCATTGTTTCCATTCGTAACATTAGGATAAAACATTAAAAATATCAATTTTGTAAAAAATCATATCAGAACACGATATGTGTATACATTCTTATGTACTTAAGTTTATGTCATAAATACATAATCATTTTAAATTTCGATTTCGTCCATGCATGATGCATAGTGTAATGTTTAGAGTTTTTAGATTTCACAATTTGACAAAGAATAGTTCGCAATGAATAAGAAATGAAGTTATTCACGTTTACGTGACTAGACATAGCTTATTAGTCTTCTCATTGATAATCAGTTAAGCTGTGGATATCCTATCAATACATATAATTTATTTTCACAATATTGTGAAATTAGATTAAGGGCATTGAAGACATGGAGGCATGTGTGGCTTTTGATAGCACTAAAATGGCTAAATTTGCCAAGTGCTAAAGCAGAAAAACATATTGACAAAAGTTTCAATCACAAAGTAAGATGATACTCGATAGTAAAAGAAATTGGAAAGAAAACGACCGGATTAGACATTTAAGAAGATCATATATATATAATAATGGCAAATTAGTTGCAAAATATTGGCCCTGTTTGATTAATCAATGTAAAGTTATTAGTTCTATATTCCCCATTGAGAGGTTCACGTGGCGAAGTATAGAGTAATTATTATTCATATCCTAGGTACATGAACTATAAGAACTTAAGAATACATTATACATACGTTATATTGTTAGCCTCCATCCGGTCAACACGTAAGTGAAATATTATTATGATGAAGTGTGTCCCATATTTAAAGATGAATTTATTACACATACCGGAGTCTTAATTGAAAAATAAAGAACGCCTATTGTTAAAACAGAGACGTGTATATATGAAGTATTGACGATAATTTCCTGAGTATAATTACTGTGGTATATATACAATGAGATTGAAGATGTACATTTCTACTTATGGACATAATTATCTAATTTAATTAACAGCATGATCATTGTCCATATACCATGTACTTTACAACATGATAACCCATATTTCCATCACGATACTGACGCCCCAGTCTGATTAAAATCGACCGTGTTCCGAGGAAATAAGTTACAAAATAACGACAACGACGAGAGCCTAGACAAATAGAGTTCGAATCTTGGTGAAGTCAATATTTTGTAACTTTTATTCCTCGGAACACGGTCGATTTTAATCAGACTGATGACGCCCTGTCATGTAATTATAAACGTCAGCTTCAATAATCATTATCAATTATCTGCTAAAACCAGATCCTAGGAAATTCAAAAGGTACCGTATTTCCTCGATTTCAACTCGGGCCTCGAATATAACCCGGCGAATAAGGGGGTGCTGAGTGAAATAGAACCTGGGCCTCGAATATAACCGG
Organism: Phorcus lineatus; assembly: GCA_921293015.1. NCBI lineage: Eukaryota > Metazoa > Mollusca > Gastropoda > Trochida > Trochidae > Phorcus > Phorcus lineatus. The sequence goes on from OV121088.1 coordinate 35,216,795, forward strand.
GTCTCGAATATAACCCGGGCCTTACATAATGTTCTCAATGTTAAAATAATCTTCGTATGATTTCCAGATGGAATGTTTTGAGATATAGAATGCCACTTTCTCACTCTTACAATAGATTTTGTAATGCCATTTCAGGTCTGAAAAAATAGAACCCGGCCTCGATTAGAACCCGGGCCTCGATTACAAACAGGGGTGTATGGGGGTGCTGAGTGAAATAGAACCCCGGGGTTGTATTCGAGGAAATATGGTAAACTCGTTTTAATAATATGAATAAAGCGAGGGGATCGCAAAATTGCATTGGGTTTTGCTATTTTATTTACATTTTCTTTTTCTTTTTACAATATCTTGGTCAAAGCCGAAAGAATAAAAAATATGTTATAACACATGTACTATAGTCGAAATGCCGTGATGAGAATGTTGAAATATGGATATTGAAATAATAATGTTTCAATTTTCAATGAACATGGCATAGACTACATTGTATTATTGTATATACAATGACTTTTTAATATTCTAAAATTCAATATACCATAACGACTATTAAAAAAGTTATTTTGTCATATTTTAATTTTAGATAACCTTTTGAAAGTCAATTGATCTCGAATATTCGGTAAATCGGCATGGTCTTCGCGAAAAGCTTCGTTTTCACTGGTAGATAAGGTTCTTACAGATAAGGATGAACATTCGAATGACTGGATATACGTACCATGTAACTGCTGTTAGCATACATGATATAAAACTTTATACGAAATATACTTTTTATGGGAAAATTCAATAAGGTGTATTTCCGAGAAGTTTATCCTTTCCATAGTGATTGTTTGATGTCTAAACACAAGACAATCTAGCTTCCGTATATACTAGTACATCACGGGTTCATAGACGGGATGATTTCGTAAACCAGTTGTCATTTTCGTAGATTAAACTAAACTCACGGGCATAAGAAACTATAGGTTAACTATCAATGCTCATAACAAAAAAAAAAAGAAAAAAAAGATGACATTTCAATGCCGTGAAGATGATTTTATAGCAAAATCAAATGTCAATAATGCACTTAAACAGATTTTATTTGATCACTCCAGTATTTTTCTGCAATCTCATTAAAATAAGCAGGGGGTCAGATTTCAATGATTTCAAGTGTCTCTAGTATCAACAGTGTGACCACAAACATTCTCTGTTGTTGTCAATAACTTGTGTGACCTCCTGCCACGTCAATACAGGCACGGGCACGTCTCCTCATCTCTAAGGGCATCAACCAGCTCTTGTCTGTTTTGTGGGGCGGGTCTACCGGCCCTTACCTTCCTGTTCAAGTGATCCTATAAATGTTCAATGGCATTTAAGTCGGGAGAACGGGCAGGCCACTTGAGTACATGCAGGACGTTGTTTTATGCTTGTATGAATGGTAACACAACTGGTTGTAGAACTTGATGAATGTACTGATGTGCGTTTAAATTTCCATTTATAACGACCAGTTGTGTTTTAACGTCACCACAGATACCGCCCCACACCATGACATTGCCACCACCGTAAGGATGGACATAGCGGCAAAACGCTCACCGCGGCACTGTACGTACACACTGTACGTCTACTAACACGATGACCACCGTTTGCGTTGTTTCCGTTGCTGTTACAAATCTGTTACTCAGATGAATGGTCAGGATGTAGTGATCTTCTTGATGCGTAGTAACGCGTGGTCTTCCACTTTCGGTCCGACCAGTCTGTCTGTGACGTTGTATAAGCCTGGACACTTTCAGTGGCGTGCAATGGAGCATTCGAGACATATGGACGTGTGTGGCTCCCATTTCGGCCATCCCAAGAGCTCTCTCTCCCGTTGTTCCTGAGTTAACCTTGCCATTCCTTTTGTGTTTATTCAGCTGCTATGATATGACTGTATCCAGCAAATCGATTTATAGATATTTTATGCGCTTAATTTTCATGCAATTAATTTTAAATGGAATTCACGATTTTTCCGGTTTCTAAAAAATACAGCAACACAAGTTGCGTTTTTGCGATATGTATGTGTTTTAAGGCATGCTATCATTTTAAGTATCTCTAACATTTGGTATGATAAAAAGTTTTTAATTTTTATCAATATGTTTATTGATACGCATGTTTACAACAACTAAAACTTATCTTTCCTCATTTTCAAATATTTCCCGACTATGCTTAATAAACGGCTTGATAGTTGTTTTATAAGTGTTGTCAGTGAAAAAATGTGAACGTACGAGTCAAAAATGTAAACAACGGTAGTCCCTCATAACCCCTACAGCCCATTACCCCTACAGCTTATCAAAACAAGTTTATGGTCCACTGCACTACTTATCTCTAGTTTGTTACCTCTTGCAACACAATGGACTCACCCAGACTGATTCTTTATTACCTTTATCTGTACAGATAATTGGTACACAATGAAAACGTTATTGGTACAGGTTGTGGATGTTGAACATGGTGACAATAAAATAAGAATTTCTTCAAAGGCATTTAGAAATTGGTGTAGTCATCCATGATATCGTCTGTATCAATAAAATAAGAGTATTAAGGAGGATGTACAATTACAATTTTATCATAAATTACTTATCAAATTATTTCTCAATAAAGTAGTCTTATATAAATATATACCCAAGTTACACAATATCTTTACATTATTACAACTAAAAAGTTGAATAAACTTTATTACTGATGGACATTTGTAATAATAAGGTTTGATATATAATATTCTATAGTTGATATACGATGGACATTTGAATACGAAATGGAATTTGTCTTTCTATATCATCTTTACACATTAGACATTTAAGATTAGCAATATTTATTTTATTATATCTACCAGTTTCGAAAATACACTTTTTACCTGATACGTCCAATTCTTGACATCACGGGTTTCCATTAAATTGAAGGACATTCAATATATTTACATATATACATTTTCATACATACATTTGTCCAAACATATTTCATATTTTATGTTTAAATCAAATTATTTCAAATTTGAATTAATTCCTTCCAACCATCTTAACAGCTGAAATTCTCTCTATATTACAGTTGGAATTTTCAAAGGAACTTTCAACCAATCATATTTAGCCTCTTTGTATTTCGGCAATATCGTAAACCAATGAACACATCTGTATCAAATTTAGAACCACGTGGCCATGTGGGTATTCCGAAATAATTGGCAACCTTTAATACGGAAAACGATTGTCTCTGCAAATCTCAAAATTTAAAGGGAACAGTGGTGTCTAAGAATAAAAAAGACAGTACAATTCTTCATGACCGCACGTGTATTGAATTAGACGCGTAAATGTCGCATGAAAGGTTAGAAAATTCTATTCCATGTTAGTAAAAAACCCTCCTTTACAGCGGCACACGCAAGAAACAAGCGGCTACAAGTCGATTAGTAGAGAATGTCATAAAGGCGAGTTAATTTGTGGGATATCGCTTCGTGACAGAACAAGATAGAGGTAGTGAACTATGCTTTAGACTTTATTTTAATATATCTTGTACTGGCAATCTTTGAGAGTTGAGAAACAATTAGTGATACATATGGATTTATGAATTTGCAAAAGAGTCGAACACTTTGTGCGGTGCTTGACGCTATCAATTGTGACCTATATTCTAAAAATAGATCTATTTCCAAGGGATAAATCGGTGACTGTTGTTTAAAACAGAACTGTATAGATCTATTTATAACTGCAAGTTTGCCTGACTATTCTATTATTTGATGCTATGAACAAATAATTGTATAACTTTTTTCTAAATAAAAGATAAAATGAAGGTCTTTGTTCTATTAATGGCCTTAATCTACTGATTTGCTGTAATGAAAATCCTATCCTATTTGTACCCTATGATTTCGCAGTATTTCCTAGCCTAACAAGGGTGCCTCCAACTTAGCCTTTTTAAAGGCTTTTCTTGTTTTCATATGTTCATTCTATCATATTCCATGTTGTCAATCAAAATATCACAAACATGTTTCTCTGAGAAAGCCGCTCCACACTACCACATCTACTCTTAATCACCTGTTAGGGTGAGTCCATTAATCCAGATAGGTAACTGTCTGTGTTGTTTTAACAAGCTGTAGGGGAACTGGGGTGTAGGGGTAATGGGCTGTAGGGTTTTTAGGGTATAACCTAAACAGCAACAGAGCGATTGGTTAATTAGGGCGATATGTCAAGGCAGGCTGTGATTGGCTAATCAAACAGTTTGTCTAGCGTTTTAACGAGGGTTGTCCCCCCCCCCCCCCCCCCCCCCCCCCATTGAGGTTATATGATATTTAAAGGGACTCTCATAATTTTTTTAATCCATTTTTTAGTCTGATGCGTGTGTGTAAAGTTCTGGAAGATATTCTTATGATTAACCGCGCAGTGTCGTTGCGTTCCGCAAGGTGACATGTTTGGACCGTGTCTAAACTACTTACATATTAAAGAGCCACTGATTTTCATAACATATTATTTACCTTTGATACGAACCTAAATGTCATATATGGTGATATAAATACTGGTTTTCCAGGAAAATCTGAAAACGCCGTTATAAATGCAGAGAGATGTAGATATCACGTCCAATATACATGGATACTAGTTATAAAACCTAACAAAGACTATCAACTCGTAACTGCTCTCCTGGCTGTTTCCAAAGTATCCAAAATCACGTTTGATTATTTGACGCGCGCCACTGTCCGGTTTTCGGTAAAAAATTGCGACGTTCGACCTTCATATTGTCAGTGCAAAAAACAATAAGCTTTAAAATGTGTCTTTTTGGTAACAGTCGATACTTCGCGATAAAATTACACCATTGATTAAGTTGGGAATATTTGACTCCAACAACTCACGGAGTGGCTCTTTAAGGACATTGATGTTACAAACGCTGCATTCATTCATGCATGATTGTTATTTTTATATAGTAAAACTTCTGTTTTATCAGAACAACTGTATCTGTTTTTATTCAGTCTTTATTTGAGCCATTACATAAAATTTCTTGTGTATCAAGTTGTACCTTTTTTTCTCGATTTCCCTTTCCCAAGAATTCTAAAGGGAAAAAGGATATAATAAGGCCCGAATATTTCAAAACCGAATTTTATTGTTATCTACAAGAATTCTGAATACGTTTGATGTTTGTTCTTTGATCAGCAATTAAAGCTGTCACATGCAAGCGTATGAAATATTTTAAAATCATATACTATCACATCTGCAAATCTTTTTTTCTGTTAAGCCTTTTATTCATTTACTCAACTATTAAAAGCCAAAGATTAATGAAACGTCCTCCTTCTTAGATTATGCCAATTAATGTCAATACTAGATATCACAAGCCATAGACCAAAATAATACATTCGTTTCCATAGCACCAGTCTATGAGCTATTGAACTCTTCAATAGAGAGCGTTATATGACACTCGCGAGCATAACCACTAGCTGCATTAATCGCTTAGAGTGCCGCTAATGACGATGTGCATTAGACTGGATATCACTTCCGGTTTGGTTGATAGTTATGGTTCTCTAATCATCTCATTAGAGTTATCTCCCATGCTAATTAAGTCGTCCTTCGGAAAAGTCATTCGTTTGGAAACACATTGTTGTTTGGCGTGTGACGTTCTGACGCATCAGCCGTTGATGACTAGCAACTAATTGGTGTGGCTTTAAGATCTTGTAGAGTGGTTCCGGTGCCATATTGACAACTTATAGATGGCAAAATCAGATTCTTCGATATTTGGTATGCGATTTGAATGCGTGATATAAGGCTTTTTTGGGCGTGTGGTATGTGATATTTGCGTAGTATTCAGTATTTTGTATCTATAGTATTAAGCATCCTGCTACATCAGCGTATTTGTCTCCGCCTAGCTCCATCATATACCCTGATATCCTTCGTCCTTAAACGCTCGTATCGCTAAATATAGCAAGCCAATGAAATGACTCGAATTCAGCAATAGCGGCACAACCCGGAGGTCAGTTCAAACAAATGTCAATGTAAGCTTTAAATAGCCATGAGTAACCAGCCGTAAGCGATACGAGCGTTTTAGGCCGAAGGATATCAGGGTATATGATGAAGCTAGGCGGAGACAAATACGCTGATGTAGCATGACGGTATTAAGAAATTGAGAGTTTGGTTGGTATATGTTTTATTGTTTGCGGTTCTTGCGCGCTGTATTTAGTGCCGGGTCGAAGGTTGAAGTGAGGTTAGAACAGAGCGTGGACTGCACTGTGATGTGTGATGTGTTGTGTGTGGTGGTGGGCAGTATGATGTGTGATAGATCATACTCCTAAACAGTTAACAGCACAGGCGTATGAACACTTCAAAATTTGGGGGGGGGGGGGGGGGGGGGGGGGGGGGGGGGGGGTGTTAAATAGTGTGTGAGTAGTTGTTTTGCAACCCTCCATATTTTTTTTCTGGGGGGCCTGCCCCCCCCCCCCCCCCCCCCCGGTTCCTACGCCTATGGACATATGAACATATAGCCTAATAGCTGAGATGATTATGTGCAGTACACTGCACATGGAAGGTGAGGTGTTTTCTTATTTCAATGAGTTAAGGGATAAAAATGAGGCTTGTGGAATAATATTGGTAGTTTTTAGTACATATTTGTCTGTATTTGGTTGTATTGATGTCAGGCGTGTTCAGTTGGTTATTTATGCGATTGATGAATTTGGTAGTTTTTGTTATCTATGTAAGTAGAAACACATATTTCATGGCCCAAGCAATTTACATCAACCAGCATTTTCCTGCTCCTACCTTTTGTCATGAAAAATGTCATGCAATTCAAATATATAATGTATCAAACATACGTTATTCAATACTAGGTAGGAAAAGTAACACTTAGAGGACAGTTTGCAAAAACAGCTCCATTGCGGTGAAGGTAAATGCACGTGTCCCTGAACGTGACTATGTATCACATGTTGTTACGTATACTTAAAAGCCCGGACACCCATTCAAGTGCCTTTGAAAAAATTTAACACGTTCGGCGTTATTGGATAAAATTTATGCAAGTTTTAAAACCATCATTTTCACCAATATTTGTGACTCCATAATACTAATTGTAAAACGATCTTTACAACTAGAGGACAGACATGATTCGTATGAAAAATATTGTCAATTTATGTTTGCTATACACATGTTCTTCAGTAAAGATAAGTAGGGCAACTGCTAATGAAAGGATAAAATAGTTTATAGTAATAAACATCTTTGGCGTATAAACTATAGCCGTTGAAGAGTAATTGTTTATTTTCACTCTCATTATCGGTGCATTGGCCTTTCGGTGATTCGGAAATATTGGTTAACTGAATTTAAAGAACATCTCAAAACTTCCGATTTGCTTGAAATCATCGGAAGCTCGTGGATTTCTTAATTCTATTAAATCCATTAACGCGTTTGGGATGAGTTCTTCTATCCACGCCGATGACAACAATTCTTTTGAAATCATATGCACTCGACGTCACTTCCTCTCTTAATACCGTAATTATCCTTAGAAAGGCTATGATGTATTTTCAGACGAAGAAATCACGCTCTGCGACAAAGCATGTTTTAGAATATAATTTAAATCTTAAAACTATAGTTCTAAACGTTTTGATGGATTTTTGGGTCAGAGATCCAGCGGTTAGAGTTTCATAAAGTTCCTTACCAAACTCCATATCTTATTTGAACGAATCCTAAAAATTTCTGGTCTTTACAGATAGAGAAAAAACGATGCGATGACGCCGGATTGTTTTGTTTAACGAATGATTGTTAACATAACAAATACGTAACATAGGAAGGACAAAACCATTAAATTCATTTTCATATCACTCTTCTATTAATACTGCAAAGTTACAACTTAATCAATTTCTTGAGCAGACACTTGAGTTGTTGTCAGTGGCCATTGAATGTTTCCATATACTATGGAAACAGAGTTACCTCCTTTTCCCCTTCATTCAAAATAAATATTTAAATTGGATTTTCTGTTAAGTTGACTCCAAAAACTAGTTAGACAGACAGACAGACTATCTGTCTGTCATATACTAATAACAAGAAGTCTTTTGTTCTTGGCCAACATCCTACCATCAGAGTATATTCGTTCCAAAGACTCCTACACTCACCTGATTGTCTTCACAGGTTTTCCTCGTATCGCTTCCGGTTGGTTACTCATGACTACAGTTGCATGGAGATCGAGGGAACCAGGGTTCCCTTGCCTAAATACGCTACGCAACATTCCTCACTCCACTTGTAATACGTAATGTTGTGCAACTTAGCTAAAGTTAGGCTTTCCTGGGCCACGATACGTTGAGCTTTTTAGAGTAAATGCGGTACTTCCAGTTGATCCTCGTGGGTTAATTGGCTTGGTCGGAAGTGTTCTAATGACTGTTTGAAATCAAGTGAACGATACACAACCTTCCATTAGTGGGATAGCTCTCCCGATTTAAAAGCTAACATTAAGATTAGATTTAACTTAAACAGAGAGATAGGTAACACAAACGTAGCAAACGCATTAATTGACTAAGTGCTGTTGGCATTAGATTGTGGTTTAATTGACGTGATGGATACAATATCCATTACAAATCGAACCAAACTTTCTAATGATATCTTTTACAAACCATCAAACGATATTTCATTTTGACAATAATTTGACTTTGAATTTCTGGATTCGACTGAGATAAAACTTTTATAATTCATTTTTAAAACATAGCGAAGCTAAACCCATTAATAAGTAATCTTAATCTGTGACAGGAATAAAAAACGCCAATATATATTTTACTGATAACGATAAAATCATTATGAAATGGCTCAATATATAAATTAAACCATTTTAAACTAAATTAGATCCCACACTAACACGGATTAAAGGTAACTGATTCGTGTAATATTAGTGCTATATTTATTTTTCCATTTCGCAGCAAAAGCTGAATCAATAGTTCAATTAATGAACTTGTATATTTTTTAAGGCAAAAGAAGTAACAGTGGCTGAATATTTTTTCAAGATATATAACCCTTTAAAGAGGAACAGAGTCAACTACGTCAAACTTCGTAAATGTTGTTATTTAATCGAGAAATTACGTAATTTCCGAAACTTATTTACAGCGGACACAAAGAAAATCAATAAATGATAGTGTTGTGTAGGTCATTTAAATAATAAACACGTTAATTGGACTTAAAAATTCTTATTATTAACATTTATAGGTTTATAGGGTCATTTTCCGACTTTCATTGAAAAAAAAATAACACAATTTTGACATTTTAGAGTTAAAGATGCATGTTAAGGGAGGCGTTTTTAACTTTAAGGTATTTTGGATCTCACAAAAGCGACATTAAAAATCATGAAACATACTCTGTGTCACTTTGATGGGCACCCACCTCCCCTTCATACAGATGATACTCTTGATTTCGAATTAAATGAAAATTGAGGAAGAATAAACAATTGATATTTGATACAAAATGAAAAAATATACATATATTTTGGAACAGTTTGCCGGTGGATTAATATTTCAACAGCTCTCGCTCGGGGTAGTATCATTTTACAGACACTCGTGAGTTTTTGTATATTAATTTTTTTTTTTACTAATATAAAATTTTCTGATATATGAACTTAGACTCATTGGAGTGCTTTTACCGAATAGTCCACCAATATCATGCAATTGTTTTTATAAAGCATTTAAACGTGCGAGACAATTGATCAACACCTACTTTACACAGAAATTTTTCTACGGAACATAAGGATTTGTTTCGGAAACAGTTCAAGGAGACAGTCGATTCATGTTCCATGGTGTTGTCGTAATATATTCTACATTTAAAAAAAGGCTTCAGGTACCTATACCTGAATTCTCGTTGCCAGTTATTTAAGTTTTTCGCACTCGCAATGTGGATATGTTTTTTGTTTTCAGTATGTCATAGTTTGTCTTTGTAGTTAGGTCAAAATGTCCAAATAATGAAAATATATGATGTTTGGGTCATTTTATTGAATGTCGTGGCTCGCCGGACGGATGGGTTACCTGTGACGTCATTGCTGGACAAAATGAGAGTATATACAGAGACACGGTAGTCACCGCAGGCAAGAGGGGTGTGAGAGTGCATTCGAACTGTACCTCTGTGCCTCTGTATCTGTACCACAAGCGGTACAATTATGTACCACATTCAGGATGTTGGATGGCAATTAGACATACAACCGTAAAGCGCTTAATATTGGCTACTGGGTCGTATACTTTCTATGGAGTTGAGAATTAATAAAGGAGTGATGTTTTCCTTACACCAGGGTACTGATCGAGGGTAGTGAAGTGTTTGACGCTTTCAGCACACCCTTGTGATGTGGAATCACGCGCGATATACTAAAGTATCCTTATATCATTTTCATAGGTACAAATTACATTTGGTCACTAATTCGTCATCCATTTATCAGGCTACAAATTCACAAGTTACTAATTTGTAATCGGTTAAACATAACAACAGTCACTATATATCTTTCCTGCTCATGTTTCGAACAAAGTTTCTTTAGCCGATCATTTCATATCGATGCATTAATAGTTTCACAAGTAATGTGCTTAAATGCCATTTCTTATTAGTTCACCATGACATCGTTTATGTTATTATTTCCTCACTCATTTTTCTTACAAAACATGTTCAAAGACCACATTTCATCAATTAATCACCTGACGGAGGGTCATTAGAAAAATATTTTATGATTTAAAACCTTCTGTTGGCGAGAAATACGATTCATTGATAAACTATTAAACAGAAACCCTCTTCAGCGAGTTGATAACATCTATTGATTTCCCCATCATTAGAATCTATTGTAATCTATTGATCAACATTACTTTTACATTATTTTCATATCAAAAATTGATTTTATAATGGCATCAATACTTTCTATCGCAATTAATGATACTGTATCTATCGGTCGCGATGGCCTTTATTGACATGTACACAAAATGTGTCTACGTTTATTTATATGTTGCAGAGAAGTGCACCAAAGTTAACACAGGAATATTGACAGAGAATATGTAAAGTTTTAAACTATTTGTCATGTGCGTCCAATCGAGACATTGATTTGTCATGTGCGTCCAATCGCGACATTGATTTGTCATGTTCGTCCAATCGAGACATTCATTCGTCATGTGCGTCCGGTCGAGACATTGTTTTGTCATGTTCGTCCAATCGATACACATGAGCGGAATAGGGCAGTGGTAAGCGCTTTCGCCTTCGGGAGTTCGAATCCCACTAGACTCTGCAACTTTGTCTGCAGTAGAGACTGATGGTAGTACTACAAGGGTTGGGTACAATGCTACACCGAATTTCAGCGCAGTACCACCCAAGGTTCGCGGGTTCCAGCAAATGCTCGCAGGTTTCACCGCAATGCATACCCACAATATCGCTGTAGGCTTACTCTCTTCAATACGGTAGCTAACATGAGATAAGTTTAATACTCTTGAAAGCGGCCATTAAACCCCATTGGAGACATATATTCGAACAAACATAAGTTAAGTTTGTCACTCAAATGATATCGATGACAAATTATTTTTTTCACTGAACTGTCCTGAATCATAACCCGTGGCTCTGAAAATGAAAGAAAATATTCTCTAAAACCAGTCCTTATTCAAATGAATAAATCTCAAAACCTTTTATGTGCATCTTTCGAGATATACATTCTCATGATTTTAACATTTTTATCGATGTTGCGTATCAGTAAGCTGTAAAAATGCATCTGTAATGCATAAGCTTGCAGTCAAAATAAATAAAGTTCACGTCAATCGAGCTAATTTTCACTAGGACTAATTAATAACAGCGACTACATATTTGAGAAAAAAGGTTTGAACTTTCAGAGAACGGTTGTAAACATTGTAATTATTGTTATTGTCCTGTCGATATAATAACACACAGTAGTAACGGATTTGTGGTTGAAATCATTATCAGTTGGTATGGAAACCATATAAACAGTTACCAGCTGGACGTTATTGGGCATCACGAGACAAATTATTCATAATGTCTTATGGCCCCTGTCTTTTGACGAGAATTTTCAAGGAAACAAGCATTTGGGTCTAACGATTTTTAATAATTTTATTTCGACATGTGAGATACACAAATTAGTTATCAACTATTGTGTACATATGTATTTTCATTAGGCTATTAATGCGTGTATTTCGTATATTTGTTGGATTAAAATACTTTCCATGAGACCTTTATTCATCAAGAACACTCAATTCTTTTTATTAATGCGTGTATTTCGTATATTTGTTGGAGTAAAATACATTCCAAGAGACGTTTATTCACCAAGAACACTCAATGCAGCTTATCAAGATGAACAAATATACATACTAGATGAATAAAAGTCGGCGCACTTTTGTCTTGTTTAGTGAATCATTGGAATGGGAACAAAATAATTATTTACAGCGCACGCATCACCTCCAAATATTGACATCAATAATGACATTTACAGTTCTAATGAACATCATATTTGATTTTAAAGTTCATTGCGAAATTTTTGTACAACAAACTTCTTTTATTTAATGCACCTTTAGACCAACCTATAATACATACGTCTTTCAGGCAGTTAAGTAAGATTAGTAATTGACGTGATCAGATTAAACACTAACGAGTCTTGAAAATGTGGAATCCTTGAAAATTATAAATATATATGAATATGTAGAGTGAATATACACCTCTTTAAAGTACGAAACCAACTGCAACAACCGTTCTTCGTCTCTCTCGATACGTCAACCATACACTTCCATTAGTCTTTTATCCAAGAAAATAAAATGGCCATATTTCTCGGTTTCCGCAAAATCGCCTAGCGAGGAAGATACCATTTTGAAAATCTTGGAACGGATGGAATGGTCAGTTTGAATCCAAGTCTCCGATGGCATTACCTACTTTGAATATGACCAATTTAAAGAGACGATTTTTGCCCTAATGTCTGAACGTTTACGTTTTTTTTGTATTTTTAAATTTTTTTTTTTATTTTCCATATTTTCTGATACAAGCAAAAATAACATTGTATAAGAAAACGAGATAAACAAAAACACACACAAATCCACATTTGGCTCCTTCAATTCATTATGCTAACAACACAAGACTATCTACCAAGTAATAAATGTAAAGTTGACAAAACAAATCTTGATAAACCGTAATAACGTACAATTTCCGTTTTAAGGTATTTCAAATTTGGTTTGAAACCATTAATACTACATCTGTATATACACTGTTTGACTAATAAAATGATTGCATTTATAGGATTACTGTTTTTACACTTCATTCCTAAAATAATAGTTTTATTTGTGAATTCTAATTTCAATTGATCAGAATTTAGCCATGATTCTATTTCTTTCATTAATCTGAAAATAGGTTCACATTCCCAAAACATATGGTTGATTGTTTCTATTTCTGTTTGACAGAATGGACAGAGTGGCGAGGATGTATATCCAATTCTATAAAGAAATTTTCTTGTTGGTAGAATATTATGAATAAAATATATTGCAACCATTTTAGATCGTTGCTTCTCGAACATTTATTTCCAATAATATTGAAAATTTTCCAGTCATTTTCAGTAAACTCACTTTGTAGAATTTTTTCCCATTTTGAGTAACTTGGAAGACGAACAAATTTTGAGTTGAGGAGAAAAGGCATATAACTTTTTACCGCCAATTATGGTATCAATTTTCAACTTGTTAAATGAGTAAATAGGGCCAATAAGTTTTCTATTAAATTTGTTTATGTTAAGTGATCGGGTGTAGGTCATTATGGCTCTTTTCACCGATGCGTATGTTAGAAAGTTAGTTTTTATCGAAAATGTATTGGAAAAATCTTCACATGTTAACAGTCTGCCTTCTTCATCTAGCATATCACGTTTACGTTTTGATCATGTATACATATAACATCACTTCAGTTATGTTCATATGTTCGACATCAAAAAGCAGTTGACGATAGGAAAGTCACCCTCAGTTTCTCAGATACATTCTTTACCTCTGAGGGTAGGTTGTCACTGTCAGTGAGTAATGAGTTATCTGCCCTTTAAAACTAAAGTAAGTACTAGGCAGTGAAAACATTCGTTGCACTTTCACAAAACCATCGAAATACACCTAATCATCTGTGTAATCCATAGCAATTACCGCAATTACTCATTACCTTGCATTTTCACAATTTTCACGTCCACCGGATGTTTACCCGTGTTCGAAATAGAAACCTACAAGGGCAGGATACCTCGCCAGGACTGCTTGGAATAAGCATTGCATCTGTCTGGGTTTCACACTTATTGCAGTCAGTCAAAGTCAAAATCTGATTTTAAATCTGGACTTTGGCAACTTACAAGTTACAACTTACACTTCTGCAACCGCTGTTACGAAATCTAGATCCTAAGAATAAGTGTTGATGATACCTTATTCAGTCATTCGTGTAGGCCTACTTAGTTTTGAAACATGCTATTGATTATTGCTCAAACACACGGTTAAATCCATCAAGAGTTTTTTTTATTTGATTTTCATGTTCAATCAAGATCATCATGGCAGACCCGTTCGTGTTTCCTTTGCCAAAGTCGGTATCCATAGCAACGTCCACGAGTATCATGGCGGTCTTGACGACGGTAGGCAACATGATGGTTCTCCTCGCTTTCGTCACAAACAAATCTCTACGACGATTTTCCGACTACTTCATCCTTAATCTTGCCATCGCCGACCTCCTGATCGGCTGCATGTGTATCCCTCCATACATCCCCTACCTGCTGACGGGAATCTGGCGACCGGGGAGGGTGTACTGTAAAATCTGGCTGCTCTTTGACTACGTGTGTCCGGCCTGCTCCACCCTCAACATGTGCATCATCAGCATCGACAGATACCTTCAGGTAGGTCTGAAGAGGTGATCTTGATGTGACAATAGTACCAGGCTCTAATCATTTGGTAGATAAATGAAATGTTTGAGTAACACTTGCAGAAGGTAAAAAAAAAACTTCCCTTCGACTGAAAATTCAAACTGGGATCCGTCTGCGAATTTCATACTGTGTAATTGAGCCAAAAAACTAGTTTCACCTTTTCTTGTCACAGGAGAACATTCAATGTGTTAGAAATAGTTGTTTGTTTCATAGACAGGTATGTATATAAACATGCTCGTTAAGAGTTTGTATTCTGTGAATAGGAAACAGATCTTTATTTACATTATTTCATAAATCTCCCTTAATGCTATAGCCATATCATTACCTAAGGGTTCTCAATTTAACCTAAATACTGCGCCCATAAGATCAAAATATAGGAATAGAGGTAAAGGGTTTATGATCATTCTGTGATATGGGACTCAAAAAGCCACAAATGTCTACGAATAGCGATCCGTATCGGGAGTTGTAATATTAGGCAAAGTCAGTAATCTTTTATAAAGCTCCCTTTATTCTACAGCCATAGAATTACCTAAGGGTTTTCAATTATACTTAAATACTGCGCCCATGAGATCAGATGAGATCAATATATAGGGATAGAGGTTAAGGGGGTTGATTTATGAGCATAATGTTGTTATATGAGACTTAAAAAGCAAAATATGTCTACTAATAACAATCCGTATCGGGAGTTGTAATATTAGGTAAAGTTACTAGAGAGATCAGAAATAGGTTTATAGGGCTTTCACGGTTTTAAATATGAGGGAAGACTACCTAAAAGGACATTTTGTTATCTCATGGGGTACACGAACTTAAGGATTTGAAGAACTGAAGGATCTGGTTTTAGTGTAAACTCCCAGGTAGAGGCATGTAGAGAACAAAAACATCAGATTGTAATCCCTGATAATGTAAATGGTTCGACAAACCTATCTCAGCCCAGTGGACAATCTTAGCTTAAAGAAAGGTGTTGACCCGTTCCATTGATCGGCAAAAATATCAGTAATTAAATATGAGTTGAATAACAGATGTTCATATTTCCAGGTGGCCTTTCCTTTCAAATACAGAGCCGCTCAGAAGACGCCTCTTCGTATCGCCATGATCCTCATCCCGTGGGTGATCGCTGGCCTCACTTACATCCCCGCCATCGTCTTCTGGGAGATGTGGACAGGGGTCAACAGCATCCCCGATCTGGCCTGCTTCGTGCCCTACTACTACACCTTTGAATACGCCATATTCGCCTCCACGATCGAGTTCATCATCCCATTCACTGTTGTAGGGACCTTCAACTTCCTCATCTTCCTCGTCATTAGGAAAAGATCCAGGGGCATCGCTGGACAGAACAAGGTTGCCCCGGCTCCTCAAAACCAGGCCAAAGAGAACCGACCGGAAGTGCTCCAGAAGCCATCTTTAGCCAAGGATAGGAAAGCTGCTAGGTCCCTATTCATACTCGTGTTGGTTTTTGGAATTTGCTGGATGCCTTATGAAGTGTCTGCCCTCATATCGAGCGTGTGCCCGGATTGTATACATCCAGAATTCTTTGAGTTCACATTCTGGATGCTTTGGATCAACTCCACCATTAACCCCGTGCTGTATCCGCTTCTCCACACGCGCTTCCGGCAAGCCTTCTTCAAGCTGATTGGTTGTTCAAGCCGCGCGCAAACTGGCCCGATCACCGTCAATACAGTCGGATGAAAAACTAAATCACAATCTCTGTAAAGTTTTTTTCTGGACAAAAAATAAATTAAGTTTAAGGTGTCATAATATGTATGGATGTGAGAACAGCATTTCATTTCACAGTCTGTTTAGTTTGTTGGTTCATTCTTGGCGCCAAACAAGAATAGTCAATTTACTACAAGAAAAATGCTAAATTGGCAATCCATTTTGCTGAACACTACAAACTTTGGTTTGAAACAGCGAATCATGAAAAACGAAGATCAAGTCAGGTTAACCCAAGACCATCGTCTGTCAAGTGTTGAGGACGAAGCAACTGGGAACGTGAGTTGGAGCTCCCCGGGCTGGTACAAGCAAACCTTGTCATTTATGTATCTGTATCTGTATGAATACTGAAGATTGACTCAATACTGAACAATGATTTCTTCGGGTTTAGTGTGTGCGCACCACGGAGAGTTTAGTAGGAGTATGGTGTTGACAGTGAGGCTTTAAATTCGTCCACTGTTCACTGAGGTTTCTGTTAATGAGTTCCAGTCTATAACTGTGCGGGGGATGAATGAATGTTTGAAGATGTCGGTCTGGCAGGTATGGATGACCAGATTTTGAGTGTCTATTTCTGGCTGGTCTGGTGTTCTGTTTGAGATGTTGATCGGCGGGGATCGCTACCAGGTCGTTTCTGCTCTCGTCCGTTGTGTAGCAAATCTAAACATGAATCTGAGCGCTTCTATGCGACCATTCGCATTAGAGGTCGTGTAAGAAACGATTTGTATAAACTGGAATCAAGTCATACTGTTTAGAAATAGATGTATTATACATAATAATAAAGAACAGGATTTTCTTTAAAGCACGTTCATATTGTCGAATGTGCCATAGATACGATCATCATATATGCGGAGGAACACTCGGAAAGAAAGTCTAGAAATGACAGTTGTTTTTATTTTACCAATAGTGATTCGTTCTTAGAGACATTGATGTTTTTTACAACGTTATAAGAGCGATATCTTTTGAACCTTCACACAGACTCTTAAAACTTGGTATCAGACTTCAATGGAAGAGTACAAAGACACAACTCATTTGGATGACCTTGACTAAATTTTCAAGGTCACAACCATTCTTTGACTAGTTTTTGCAATGTTTAAATTGCATCTATTTGTTTGTTTTTGTTTCCTTTTTTAATACCAAAATGTATTTAAAAACCTTTACTTGTTCTTGATGTATTAAGGTAACTGATGTGATATATATCAATGTTTTCTACAACGTATTAATGAAATGTTTTGATGACAAGACAAAACATTTTACTTTTTTGTAGTCATGTAGAAACTTAACTTTTGAATTGTAATGTCACAAGGTCCAAACCCAAAGTTTAAGCTGTTGGCCATCTCAATATCGAGTACCTTTTAATTAGGATAATAACAATTGAATTAAACATAAAAAGCTTACCACTTTGTAGAAACTCTGATGTGTGTCAATGATTTTATCTCATTCCTTAGTTGACATAAGGGGACATAATTATGTTTATGACAATTACTTGTTTGTGATTAATGTTTTGCCGAACTTGCCGGCTGTGGAAAGTTTTGAAAGAGATCATAGAAATGGCAATTTCTGATTCTTTGAGCGGCCAATAGTTGCAAATACAACGAAATGTGGCTCTTCACCGTACCACACAGATATCATTACGGGATGTGTTCATACTTCCTGGAAAAACTGTTGGCATGGGCCGGAAAGTGGTGTGATTTTGGAGGACGTCATTTTCAATAAGGAATAACTATGGAGATTGTCCATTAATCACGGTGGCTGATATCATTGTAGGGATATTCTACACTATACTTCGATCAACACCTGTGAACCATAGAAGAGATTCTGCAAAAAAACGGAGAAGTGAAATAAGTATCAAGTACTACGATGGTGCGTGTGGTTATGTTGGCCAAGTGATCAACCGTTTAAGAACCTGTGCTGAACTGAACAATAATTTATCAGATTTTGAAGATCATTAGGAGTATGCTTATTTTTTAAAGTTTCAATATCTCCCTGATCTTGGCGTTGTATGTCCTTACAATCATGAGAAACATGTTTTTTTTAAAATATATAATCTCAATTTTTTTTTTAAAATGCAAGAGCATCAATGAGATAACATTCAACAGTTTTCTTTGATTATTAAAATGGGCTAGGGTTTAATATCTTTAAATATGAAAACACAGTCCAATGATAATCGTTGACTTAAATATTGTTTTATTAGTGGATTGAACACTGAATTCTGCAGCATCAGTCATGATGTATGATGGATGACAGATAACAAATGAATATGACAGTATCAATCTCAGACGCATAGATGGACATAAATGTATAATTAAAACATATGCCAAAATTGAGGTTTTTTGCTAAAGGTAGTAATAACCGTTATTTGTTTATATCGTTCGTGTTGCAAATGATCAAATGTATTAACTTGAATTAATTATTTGTCATGCTCTTTAATGCTGAACGATTTGAGAAATTATCATGATTAACAGTTCTCATACTGTTCTGCTATAAACTTGTTCATAAGTCAATTGTTGATAAGTTTATATATAAAAGATAGGTTTCAAAATCACCATATTACTTCTAATTGGTCGACGATAATTCCACTCCTGACAGCATTGAATTCCAAAAGATAGGTTGATGAAAAACGTATTTGCTTGCTTGTTGAAAATAGCAGTTTTAAGGGGTTCAATTTAGCCTTAGGTCTCGCGTGGCAAACGAAATTACATATGTATTGAAAACGTGTTTGTATGTATAAATATCGTTGAATAGCAATGAATAAATCATATTAGGTCAAAATTATTGTAAAGGGATTCCATAGTGATGTTTGTCCACATATTTATCCACGTACTCAAAAATCAATCGCCCTACATCCGTCCGTACAGATTAAACATCATGTGGTGTTAGAATAACTGTTATTGTTGTTTTGTAATTATGTATTGGAAAGGTTGTTTACAATAAAAAGATGATTTTTAGAAATCTTTGTTCACTTTCATTGGTTCATTTCGAAAGGAAGTTTCATGTTAAAATCTTACTTCCAAGACAATTCTTCCAACTATAAATATTGCAATGTGTTTCTTATGATGTATTTGTTGTTATTCGTAAATATGATTATATAGGGTAAACATATCGTCTGGTTTACTTTCGGCTTTTCAACGTCCGACAAAATATGAAATAAATACATCATTTGAAATAGTTCCAGTTTTATCACTGTTGCTTAGTGTTAAACGTTTGGATCTGTATCGTCTTTATGGACTAAAACCAATGATTTTACGAGCGCTTCATTTGTCATAGTAAATCAGGACGTTCAAATTCGCTGACAACTCAAACATCGAGTGACACAAGTGAACCATCCGTGGAAATTGTAACATAATGCCATAACACAGGAGATTGAACATACTCGATATCTAAATGTAAAAGAAATATTTATGATAATATACCCTCCCCTAAACTAACAACCTATCTGTATACGGAAGGGGATATCATTAACTATCTATATTTAATACACTATTAGATATTGATTATTTACTGTTTCCTGGATGTCAGAAGTGATATCAACACTGAATTGTTTTAGGCGTTTTGTCACAGACAGGGCGCGGATTCCCGAGTGAGATTATAGCAAAATGATAGATTTGCTTAAACAACTAGTTGTATCAATAATATTTCTACAATCTATTAAATACTAGCTGTAATATTATGCGCCCCGAAGTCCGTTATTGAAGAATCATTCACCTAGTTTTAACTAGATTGATATTTCTATCTTCTATGTGAACCGACCTTTTAGTTCATTTGATCAGTCTCCATTAGTGGCCAATGGAAGTTTTTCTGCACTGCGTCAAAATTAATTTTGTATTTTGAATGCAGACCCCATTCTGTCAACTTCCTTAATTAAGCGCGGGTGATTTGTAGTTTAACACCATTTTAGTATTACACTAATGACAGTCTGCTAGTATTATTGCAGGGAGAAAGCCAGCCGCACTGTCGTGGCTGTGTCTTGTGATGATGAGGTTGTGAGCATCAGCTGCAACTAGCAAACCATGGTGGTACTACTCTACAAATTCAGCGTAGGACTGCACCCACGCCTTACTGCATTTAGACCAGTTCTCTACTGCAGACAAAGTTGCTTAGGCCCTGGCGTAATTTGGACCATAGACCTCTTGATGCGAAGCGGATTGCACTTACCACTGCACTATTCCAGCCCATAACGAATTTATTTAGCGATGGTGAGGAATTGTAGCAAAGCTTAAATCAGCTTGTCGTTTATACTAGCTCGAGTTATACCTTGTGGGGCAAGTTGCTGCAAATAAAGTGCAGCAGAAGGAAGTTACTGATGCCCTTGCCGGGTCACACACAGGCCTCCTGATCCTTTGCCAAATGTCCAGGAGACAGCTGTCCTCTCCCCAAGCTAATTAACTTTAAAGTCATTAATTTCCGTAGACAAAGACAATATTTCCAAAAGTGAGGCACAAGGGATACTATACTGAAATCACCTTTTTATTTTGTACTTAATGGAAAAAATAATTTCTAAATACTTCACCCTCAATCTGACATGTTCTTTTTACCATATACTTCTAGACTCATTTAAGATTCTTCATAAAAAGTTACAAGTACTGGTCCAAAGGCCATGTCTGTGACATTTCATCTTCCATTAATTCAAAAAATAAGATTCTCCTTGAAATATTGAACTGTGTCAACATCTGGCCTCATTGCTGATTGGCTGGCTGGCGTGCAAGGGTCAATATGAACACAGATCAGAAACTCGACAGTATTGAACAGATTTCAATGAGATTTATGTCTAATATATTATTCAATCTCATTAAAATGCAATCTAAATTGCTTCACTATGTCACATGTAAACTCTGTATAATATAGTGCAACAATATCAGATTTTATTTCATCAATGTTATTGCATATTGTACATCTAAAATTCTGGTCCTTGTGAGATTTGCACAGAGATTGTAAGAGTCAGGTATCTCACTGAACACTATAACATATCTATTGAATTACATGCAGGATATGAATCAGATTCAAATACATTAAAACTACTAAAGGGGATCTAATGATGATCTCCCTTTAAAAAAAAAAACAATAAAAAATTATTAACAAATTTTATTAGAAGAAACATGATAGAAAGCTAGCTGTACAGTAACAGGGCAGTTATTTGAAGCTCCATTTCTTAACAATCTGATTAAGGAAGTACTATCCTTACAACTTATAAAATCACCTTGTGAACCTGAATTGAATGCATGACAGAAGCATTGCTTAATATAACATGTCCTTACAAATAACAAATGAACATGATTAAATTGCTCAATCTGGTTATAATGAAGACACATTTGGTGCATAATAATGTCAATCAATGGACTTATTCACACCTTGAGGTTTCTGATGGCATTTCCATTCAAAGGAAACAACCCATCTATAAAAATATCAAAACTTCAACTATAACAGAACTCCTCAGAAATTCTGCAAATAGTTTATTACATGGTCCCATAAACATGTAAAGGTATAGTCGCAACTTGTGATGTTAATTCCCATGGAACCATGAACACTTCATTACTTAACAATTTTACTTATCAAAACTTACATTTTTGAAAGAGGTGTTACCGAAAGAATAGAGTCATTATTTCTCATGGTTTTTTACTGAAGCAACCTCTAGATAACCAGATGTGATTGCATACCACAAAACTATCTAGTCTTTGAATGGAATGGTTATGTTAGAAAAATTTGATAAATGATTCATAGCGATTCATCAAAAATAGTTTTTCCTGTACAATAATTTTTTAATTTCGCCTCAAAAAGTACATATCATACATCAGCAATGTGTCAAGATTTGTGAAAAAATGATTGTCTAATAATTGTGACTTCTTTTTTCTTCATATCAGGTGAAATGTACTCTTTAAAGTTTTTAAAAGTACTTTCACATTTCCACAAAGAATTTCAATTTATATACATATTTTTCAATTTCCAATTTGATATCATATGTACATATTAAAAAAAGGAAATATTGAATGGGCTATTGTTACTGGCTTGTATATGTTGCTGCAATGCAAATGGTGACATCACTAACACCGGCTAATTTTGCGAACCGTAATATGAGTGATGTCTTAGTTCCACAATAGATGTTGTAAGCATCCCTTTTGCAATTTAAAGCAGAACTATCCCCTCTCCGAGATTTCAAACTCATAAAAAACTGCTCAACATTTCAAATAGTGCAGGTGGGAGAAAAAGAGGGAATGTTGTATGTAATGTCACATAATAGCGTCATAATCACAACCTGATAGGCGAATGTTTTAAAAACAACAATGTCTTAGCAATGAAGCCATCTTGTTTGTAATCAACGCCCCTTCAAGAGGGTCATCCCTATCACTGGAATGCTTTGAAACACTCTTCTCAACTATCAAGAACTCAAAAACATTAATCAATATCAAACTAAATGTCTTAACCCTTTCATCTCTACAGGACTGATATCACACTCATAAACATAAATGTTACTGGTTTCTTAGGGGTGAAAGGGTTTATATAAGCACCCCAAAGAGTGTATTCCTTATATAATTAAACATTTTCAGCTCAACACACGGTAAAATTGTAACCATATTTCCTCCAATGAACGATGTGTCTCCAATAAGCCCCAGGCCTCTTGAAAGTGCGAGGAGGTAAAGATAGTTGAGAAAATAAGCGCCTGTGCGAAACCACGTAACTAATGCTCCTTTAGTAAACATTTAACATAACATTTCAATCTTCAATAATTTTCAGCATAGCACTTATTAGAATGATTACAGTTTTTCATCTATTAAGCTGCAGGTCTACAATAAAATAAATGGGAATGGGGTGCTGAATAGACAAAATACGATATATAAGATGAATTGACTTATTAATTGACAAGAGTAAGCATATATCATTCTCATGCTTGCGTGATAAAAAAACATAAAACACAGGTGTGATACGAGAGATGTAAGTTGAGACAGGAGCCAAATACACCAGGTAAATGACGTAAATTACAGAAAGGTAGGCGGTAAAGACATACGAATATTAAAAAAAAATTATAATACAAAATAAAATCAGTTATGGTACTAATACAAAGTCGAAAATACGAGGAAAGCTAAAAAAAAATTAGGACATAATCAGTCTAAGTAAACCTAGCCTCAATAACACCCGTTTCACTCCGATACCGTTTCACTCCAATATTGGGAGTATAGCGAGTATATCATTGAGGCTAGGTTTACTTAGACTGGGACCTAATTGAAGAGGAGCATAAAATCATGATATGGAACACACTTGTTTTGGAGATATATGGGGGGAAATGTAAAATCAACTTCTAAAATTGATGTAGTTTTCATTGCGTAATTTAGAGGAGTAAAAAGTTACACATAGGTTTAAAAAATCAAATATATGAAATTGAAATATGTTTCATATTTGACATTAGGGATTATAAAAAAACACATTTTAAGATATTTTGACAGTTGAACATAATTTATGGAATTTATATTTGACAACTCTTGGTGTGTAATAGAACATATTCTTCAAATGGCATGAGTAAGATCAATTTGAGATGAAAAACATTGATCAAGTTGAAGCAGCAATGTTCAAAGGGGCATAACTCTGATTTAGACATTTCTTAACAGAAATTTCCAGAAATCCTCTTAAAACCAATGTTCAAAATAGCTGTCTGTCTGGCAGCCAATTTCTCCTTAATTTCAGCTGTTGTCAATTGCAAAACTTGGCTGCAAGAACACCTTGCTTATTTTCCATTTTTGAAGAACTTTCACTCATTGGGGTGTTTGAAACCACCTTTGGGCCAGTTGAGATTAGAATGTATTTCAAACACTGCATCACTCCTAAAATAAATAAACAAGAAAATACTGATCGATAAAAGTTAATGAAACCAATAATCTAATCTAATTAACACAAGAAGGAAATGAAAGGTAAAAACAAACACTCAACAACAAACAATACACCATCATACAGAATTGTTATTTTCATGGAATTATTTAAGAATTCATTAAGAATATGAATATATCTTAGAATTAATTATTCAAGAAAAAAGATGAAAGAATTTGCTTAAAAGTATTTTTGTCCCTAGTGATAAATTATAAACTTGAATTGAAATTTGATATTGTTATACATTTCTTAAATATTTTTTAATTTAATGATAATATATTTTTCAAAATTCTTTTATCATAGTTTTGGCATAAGGTTGACTCCCAAACAATATTTTACATAGGAAGACCATTTTTACATCACAAATACAACAATAGTGTATAATGTTACAAGTGAACACAATACATTCGTAACCATGACAACAACATGACAACAGAGGAAAAGTCCTTATAAATATGTAAATGGGAAAATCATGACTAGACACATTATTGGCAAAATAACCTTAATTACATAACCAATCAAAAATTCTTCATTTGATTACACATATAAATATGAATAAAATATCAGGGTTGTTGACAGTAAATGCTTTGACATTGGATTTTCTAATATAGATGAAATAATGACCAGAATAATGATATATATTGGGATGAATACATTTGTAATAACAATAAATCTAATCATATTTGTAATAGCAATTGATTTTTAAGAAATTGCATCGGAAAATTAAAAAAAGTAACATGTAAAAAAACTATGAATAATCTTATTTAATAAGTTTTTCGAATTGAAATTGGTTCCAACATTTTCATTATAGTATAGGTTTTGATTATACTCATTCATAACAAATGATCTACCAACACTTACTGCCTATGAAAGCAAACAGCTATTAAAAAATATTTAACAAAAAATAAAGAAGGTACTAAACACTGCAAGAGATAAGTTTTCCAAACATTCATGAATAGCTCAAACATTCAATTGTGTTGTTATTCAACAAATGCATACCAAAATTAAAACAAATAATGACTTCTATACATAAATCCTTCACAATGTAAAAGGGGTTTCAAATATTGGAATAGAAACTAGGCTAGTTTTTGTTACAAGCCTGGTGCATGATATCCAACCACAAAAAAAGCTTTACCATCTTACACAAACTGCCAGAATTTTTTAATCCTAATGGCATATACTTCTGAGCATTGAAAATTTCAAGAATTTTGAAAATAAAAAATTCCAGAAACAAATTAAATTCAATAATTATCAACTTGCTCTATATGACATTTTTCTGATTATTCAATTCATTGAAGAAGTTTGAAAATATATTTAAGATTATCAACTAACCATTTTATTCATACTCTCTCGTTAAGGGCACCATTTCCCAAATAGTTTTTTGTATATGGTGTGTATGAGTACTTCTGATCAATTGAAAATTGCATTAAATGAGGAATTACTAAAAATTCTCTAACTCTTGCTATTCCAATCAATATCTTTCTTAAAATTCATATTTTGACACAAACATTTAATCTAAATTGGTAAATATGTTTACTTACTTAAAATAATTGAGAAATTAGAAGATATATTCAAGGATATTAACTCTGATCATGTTATTCAACAACTTTAATAAACTGTACATATTGGCAAAAACAAATTCTAAATAGCATATTTTTTCTGATCATTGTAATCATTCAAGAATTAGGAAATATATCTAAAATCATCATTATCACCATCTTTATCAACTTCTTTCTTAAAAGTTTCTCTCATCAACAAACATTTACATTCATGACATAAATATATATAGTAACATATATAAATATATATTCATAAAACAGAAATTCTCTGCCTCTGTTTATGGTGTGGTATCACACCCGACTGGTTAACTGGGACATTAAAACTGGGGAAATAAAGTGATAACATTACAATTTGTACACTTGTTCATCATATACCATGTTTAATGTATTCAAGGAATGCATGAGTCATTCTAATTTGTTTTTACATCCATAAATCTGTGATAAAGACAGAATATTTTATATACTGGACCAGACATAAGTTAGGGATATCCAGTGTTGTTCCTGGAGGGGGTTCTGGGTAATTTTGCCAACCCAAATGGCTTGGTGTGCCTTCATATTTAAAAAGGCTAGTAGCCTTTACCATTTGCAAAGGGTCCTCTCTGCCAAGAAAAGTCCAAATTGACCCCTCAGCTAATCAGCTAGGAACACTGGATATGACATTATTTATGACTTATATTTTATCACTGTGTCAAGAAATGAATAATTTATTTCGAATTCAAATCCAGAACATTTTTGTCCATATAATGATACAAGTATCATATGCTGTGTAAGGTCTCGTTATATAGCTGGAATCATTCTCCATATATGGATAATTATAAATACATTCATCTCAACTCCTTTGGGAGTATCAACCTCCTGCAGCCATGGTTAAATGTTCAGATCCTCAACACATCATCAACTCATGTCTTCAAACTGTCATAGCAAACTCAAACACTATTCTCTAGACCAACCAAACTACTTCATCAGTAAAAGATGATCACTACTTTGCCAACATTGACTTTGACAATTCATATCTAAATTTTGCTTGCCATCAAAATACTTGCCTATACAATGAGAGTTTGAGCCAATCAGATGGTTAGTTGGTCTTTGCATAAAATCACTAATTGTGAGTTAGTCCATGTTTATGAGTTTGCCCTAAATTGTAAGATTTGCATGTGATGGATATGGACTTGTGAATGCACAGTGCATTAATTTGGAACCCCACTTTTTAAGGGAAGTAATATTTGACCAGATTTTCAACAACATTTCTCTTCGCATACAACATTTTGGAACCTGACCATGTTGATATCGAAACTATATCTAAAATCATATGCTTTAAACTATCTTTAACAAGAAAAGTAGCTCCTCCATAAATACACTAAATACGATACATGAAGTCACACTGGATCTGATTATGTTAAATCTCTGCTAACGGTGCACAAGATTAATACAAGATCATCCCGTTATCCAGTTCCTTTTCAGCTGCCCGTGAGTAACTGCACGTAAACTTTTGTCCGGAGAAATATAAGATGATGTTGTTGACAAGAAAGGCTGCTGCAGAGCCAACAACTAAGTAGAAAGAGTAGTCGAGCCACGTTCGGTCCTCAGATTTCCAACCAACCTCCACATCATACGGTGGCAGGACGTTGACAGATAATTCCTTGACAAAGAGACCGACAAACACCAAGACAGCAGTTAAGGCGAATGTAACTGAAACATACAATTATGAAATTTAATTATTATGAACAAAAAATAAACTTAAAAAGTACATAAGTTTCCCATTTATGTAAGATAAAAATCAAAATGGCAAAAGGTGCATGAGTAATTTGATAATATCATCTGTGAAAAGGTTTGTGCATTTAAAGATATAAACCTAATAATGAACAGATAAAACCCAGATATCAACTTCATCTCCCTGGATATATTGTATGAGATTACTTAATATTGTCTCTCAGGACATATGTTATGAGATCAAATGTTAGCTCCAAGACGTATTGAATGACATCAAGTAATATCTGTCAGGACATATAGTATGAATTCAAATGTTAGCTCCAAATACATAGTGTGTGAGATCAAGTATTACCTCCAAGGACCTATTGTATTCAATTGTTATTTCCCAGGACATTTTGTGTGAGATTAAATGTTTTCATCCAAGATACACTGTTTGAGATCAAATGTTATTTTGCAAAACATACAGTATGAGATCAAGTTTTATCTCCAATGATATAGAGATGAGATCAAATGTTCTCTCCCAAAACATATTGTTTCGACCAAACGTTATTTCCCAAAACATATGAAATTAAACATAATCTCAAAAGACACTGGTTTTTATAGAATATTGTTTTTAATGGAATATTTTTCATGATGCTGTGAAACCTTCTGTGACATCAAATCACATCATTACATCATTATAAATCAAGATGACAATATTCACGCTGCTCTGACATCATCACGGTGATCACATCACAAAGCATCACTAGACTAAATCAGGAATGTCACAAAGTTAAGAATGATACCTTTTCATCTCCCCCCCCACCCCCAAATGTGAACATTGCTTGGCTAAGACAACAATTCCAGTTGATTCATTTGAAGTGATAAGCAATGACAAGTAGACGAAATACTTTGTTAAAAGCAAAATCAGTACCACTGAAATCTGAAACAAAGTAAAAAATTTAAATCCCAACCAGCAATTATTCAAATAGTTTGTCTTAGGTTTAAATATGAATAGATTCTTGCTATAAAATAAATAAATGACAAGAAAGAAATTCAGTGTAGCATTGCACCCAAACCTGACTGCATGTAGAACAGTTCACTACTGCATACAAAGTTGCTGAGCCCCTGGCGGGATTCGCACCACGGACCTCATGATCCAAAGCCGAAAGCGCTAACCACTGCGCTATCCCGCCCCCGTTTAAAAAAGAACCTAGCTAATTGATGCTGGTCTCATAAGCACCAGAGCAAATGATGCTTAATGACACGAAGAAGACTATACATGATACAATCAGATATAAATTATATCTTGCTCAGCACCTTAGAACTGTTGCTAACATTACTAATAGACAATGAGCCCTTGTAGAGGTAATCAAACACATATAAGAGATAAAAGATAAAATCTGCATCTTGATTAACAGCTGCTCTATCTGAATATTTTATACGACATACATCATCTTATCAGATATTAAAAAAAAGACATAAGTGAGCAGAGCTTACATATCTCCAACGCAATCATGATAGCACTTGTAGCCAAGATTTTGAAAACATGGCAGGAGTAAGTTATCAATTTTATGAAATAGTATGAAAAATAAATCAAAATTGATAAATTTCTTGCACATCATGACAGTGTAATATACCTATATAAGTAATATAAAAATAGTAAGTATATATAAGTAATAATAGTGTTATATAAGGTTAAGAATGCTGACAGGACACAGAATGATAAAGCTTTATAAACAAGCTACTGCAAATGTAGGGTTATAATTAATTGATGATGAGGTTTTTCATTTAAAAAAAAAACTGTTTCCAAATTTTTTTAGAGACAACCTCATTAATAGTTTGAAGATATACGGAAATTGAAAATGAAATTCCACTTTGCTCCTTGATATAATTTTAAAGATTTAATAATCTTTCAGGTATTATTGTCTTTCCAATTTTACATCAGGACCAAGATCATAGATCCATGATGTGTCACCTTGGTGAAGCTAATGATTAATGAGCTTAAGGTCATCAATATTCCAGTGTTCATCAAGGTTGCAAGCAGTTGATTCAGGGACCTTGACAACATGTGTTGCACAGATCTGATTTTTGAAACAGATCAAGGTACAACACATACATAGAGCCAAGGGCTCTTTAGCTCATCATGTATTTTACAAGTGAGGGATGGCCAAGACCAAATCCACAAAATTTAATGTAAAAAGAAATATATAAAAATTTGAGCTTCAAATGCCAACTAGTTTTGGTTTTGGCTTATTAAATTGCACCTCTGCCATGCCAATATTTTTCGGGGTAGAAAATGAAATTTAGAAATCGAAGTCTCTCTCCTTGATAACATTCTCAACTATAAGCTTTCTAGCACTATTGGCTTTGAGGAGTCATCATAAGGTTTGAGATGCACACAAAGACAATAACAAAGTCATACAGGTGTTTAGAAGTAGACAACTTTAAACATCCAAAGTAATTTTGTACAGGTGTTTTTTTTAAAAAGACAGCTTAAACACCCAACAAAATTTTATTTTGACAAAATCTATGTTGAAGGTATTTGAAATATGTTAAATGTGCTTCAGATTAATAATTTCATCTAATTTTGTTTTAACATAAAAGGACAACTGTGCTGCAGAATTAAACCCTATTTAGTTTATTCAGAAGCTGAGGGACTGTGTGCACCAATGCTATTTTAACATTAGGATGCTAGAGTGGCCCTCTGTTTTGATACTCCATCCACTAAATTGATTTTCTCTTCAACACTTCTTAAAGCAGTTTAAGCTCGGAGATGGAAAAGATTCCACAAAGATTCAAGATGTTTTTCCCAAGCAGTAAGGTTTATTTGTCACTTTTTGCTTATTTCACACTGCCTGAGATGTTAAGAAAAAAAAGACTCGATGAATTTAATTGGGTTACTGTGGAAATAGAAAACAGATTTATCATGAAATGACAATCTTGCATTTCTTGTGTCTAAAATTCAGTTTGAGGTAATCATAATCAAATGAAATAAATTCATCATATTCATTGATTATATAAGAGTGAAAAAAGAAATTTATAAAAAAAATCAACCCTAAATTTTTATACAGTACTTAACCCAAAAACAAAATGACAGGCAGACATATTTCATAAATAACGAGAATTAAATCTGTCTCTGTCAAAAAGAAAATCAACAAAGGAAAAGAAATGTTTCTAAAAAAAAGGCATTCAGTGCCTTTAACTAAGCCCTTGGTCAAGCTGAATGAAATATTTTTCCTGTTAAAACAAACATTAGGTGACCAGAGGTGACCATTTTCTCTCTGTGGTCTTAACACTAACAAAGTGATCTGTTTAGAAATCTTTATTACCAGTGCTATTTTCTCATCAGACAACCAAAGGAGGACATAACCTAAATAATCCTGGACCTAAAAAAACAATGGGCCTGACTGAAAGACTTCATGAATGTTATGATTGAGGGGAAATTACCTGAATTAATGAATACCTTAGAACCACATTGAAATGAAAGAACCTTAAAGCAACGGTATTCTCTTTTTCATTTTGAAGACTTCTTCAAGGCTAAAGCTCTCTTTAAAAGTACCAGAATGAATGTTTATCTCTCTTTCATCTTTAACCAAAGTGGTAGATAGTAGGAAAATATAACCAATATCCCTATCATTATGTAATCAGTATTCAACAATATCTTTAAACTAGGTCATAATGTATCCAGGGCTCAGGAGGGACGGTATATGGTTATTAATCCGATTTACCTATGACATTGATAGCTAACGAGTCACACAGGTGAGACACACCCAGAGCACAAACATGTCATCATAAGTGTCAATAGACCATTCAATGTATCATTCTCACGAGTATCTGACGTTACAATCTGTATCTTGTAACATTCCAGCTACTTACAAGGCTCTCTCTCATATATCACCTTGATAATGATATCTACCCGCCTTGATTAGTGCTATTTTCAATCTCATAAACTACCTGCCATAGTTCATAAATGGACACTGACTTTTCTGATAGTTTTTATTTGGAAGAAAAATCAACCCAAAAAATCTAACCTTAACCCTTTTAAGATTTCAGGTAAAAGGAACAATATTTCATATAAAATTTCTACAATGGATCTCAGTTTTTTAAAAATTCCTTGGAATGTAGGGGCCATTTGCAATTTTTCAGAACAAGCATGAAATATATATTTTGAAATTAATCAATGAATTAGTTAACAACAAATTTGATAGATTATTTTGATATTGATACAACCATTGTGTTTGCATGTTTCCGTCTTTATAAATAAGCGTAAATGTTATAATCTCAATGGAGTGGAGACGATCACAGCTATGTCAAAGATAAGCAGACAGTTTACTTGCATTCATTAAAGAGGATACTAAACGACCTTCCATTTAATACTATTTTTATTAAACGAGTTAATGATTAAGTATAAAACGAGCGAAAGCGAGTTTCATACCAAATCATTAACGAGTTTAATAAAAATAGTATTAAATGGAAGGAAGTTTAGTATTCTGTTTATTACTTGACCTCAGTAATCAAGCATTATTACCGAAAGTGTACTGAACGAAGCATTTCCGCGACTAAGCCGCCATTGAGACGTCGGTGCCAAGATTGTGACGTCACAACCACACAATATTATGACGTCATACGGAGAGCGGTATTACACTAGTTTAATATCGCCGTATAAATATTACACTGCGGTATCTTACACGGGCGAGTAATAAGCAGTATTTACGGTACACAACAAGACAATGGAGGGCAGTGATAAAGTTCAATCTGACACGTCTAAGCACTCCTGGTTACAACATATTGGGTGTGGAGTACAAGGAAAAGAGATTAGCCTTACCTTCAAAAGAGGCGGGTTTTATACAGAGCAACTAGAAATATGTGCATGTGATGCACAGTGATGTCCCCCTTCCAAACTTTTAATCCAACCTAATCATCCTATTGCCACTTATACCAGAAACAATCCATACCAAACATATAACAAGTTCAATGGTGCATAAGGAAGAGTTTTATTTATTTGTCAACTTCTTTATTGTAGGGAATGTGACATTTGATACTCACACAGTCATCAAATAGTACAATTAGCATCTACAGCCCCCAATATGCACTAAGTTCAAATTGTTTCCATGGAATTCAAGTAAAATGAAAAAAAGTAGCAAAAGGCACTACATCATCACTAGATCTAACCACATAGCAAGTTTTAAAATAAATATTGAACGATTTTTGAGATATGGCCCGGAAACGGACCCTACCCCCCATGGCCCGGAAACGGACCCTACCCCCCATTTGCACTTAGTTCAAGTTCTTTCCATGGAAACCAGAAAAAAAAAATCAGAACAACCAAAATAGCAAAAGGCACCACGCCATCACTAGACCTAACCACATACCAAGTTTTGTAAAAAAATATTGAATGTTTTTTTAGATATGGTCCGGAAGCAAAATCATTTTGGAATCACGGAATTACAGACGGAACTGAAAACATTATGTCTTCCGCAAAGCTTTGTTTTATCCTCAGAGTGTAAAGCAAGAAAGCAACATCTTTTTATGTCTTTTGATTTGACTGTTACTAAGGGGGATATTAAAAGATTTGTTTTAATTATGAAAACACTTGCCTACACAAGCATAAAAGGAAAATACTGTTACAAATGTTGATAGCCTTGCTACAGCATGACAAGGCAATACTGATCATTATAACTTGCCCGTGTAAGATACTGCAGTGTAATATTTATACAGCAATATTAAACTACTGTAACACCGCTATATGTACTTCTGACGTCACAATGTTATCACAGCCGTCACAATGGCAGCCATGTCCCCGATTTGTTAGTTTCGGCCCACTGTTTTCAAATATACTTGAATTAAGTGGGCGGGTAATAAAAAGAATACTAAACTTCCTTCCATTTAATACTATTTTTATCAAACTCGTTAAGAGTTGGTATCAAACTCGCCTTTGCTCGTTTTATACTTTATCATTAACTCGTTTGATAAAAATAATATTTAATGAAAGGGTTTTAGTACCTTCTATTTCTTATCATTATCAAATTTTGAATTTTGGATATTATGTCAATACATATATTTTATCTTTATCTAAAACACAGACCAGGAAGCTGATATGAACAGTCACTATAACATTGAATACCTGTCCAGAGATTTTGATAACACCAGCTGATAACATCAGTCTGAATGAAACAAAAATATTATTCTGAAACTTCAACCTTTCCCCTTTGGCTTAGAAGAAAATTTTGTTTTAAGTTTTCAGGGATAAAGCTTGAGATGTTCAAATAGTAAGGTTGCATGGTATCTATATATAGGTACATTGCAATACAGAAGAACATGATATGTACCAGTACAAACTTCTGAAAATATCATATATATATATAGGACATTTCAAAATTACCAATTTCCATCTAAAATTGCAGGGGAAAATATGAATAAAATGTGAGGTTGTGAAGTGATAACAGTTCAAACATGTTCAAAATAATTAAATTCAATTGAAATATCTCCCTTTCCAAAAATACAGACAGCCGAGCATTGATTGCTGTTCTGATCACTGCTTTTTATTCAAGAGGACACGGTAAATCTAAAATTTTGAAACTACTAATATATCGCAATGCATTTTGCAATACGACTTTCTGTAGGGCAATCAATTGCAATACCGAAATGAGGAGCAATAGGGGCTTTGGGAGGAGAAATCCATGATGCAGTTACGTAAAGACTGCACATAAAGGGCTATCACATAAGCCGTTTTTAGCCTTCTTGGCTTCAGTAACCAAAAATTAGTCTTAACAAGGATTTGCTTTCTTTCAATGCTACTCCCACATCATACCAGTTTTATCTCTAACAATTCTACTTTCATGTCAATTTGACAATTTATTACCATTCCTAATTTAAAAAGTTAATAGCATTTCAAATTGATTGTATCTAAAGGCTACAACCTCAACTCAAATCAATTTTAAAAGAACAGGTGCAGTTAATTTTCACTGAATGATTTGTTGAATAGCACCATGATAACAGAAGTATCTTATCTCGTCTCGTGTGGAGAATTTATAAATTTGTCATTCTGACACTTGGCCTGAGCAGTTTTCAAGTGAATGTAAAAATAGATTCTCAGACTAACATATATATGACTTGTACTCACTATCTGTTCTCCCTGCTACTGTACTGTACTGAACTGAACTGAACTGTACTGTACTGTACTGTATTTGAGGACCAATACAGTACCAAGTCATTGTTATTGCTTAGGCAATCTTAATTTCAGCCAGTAGCTGCCAATAGAGGACAGTTTTCATTGATGCAAACGTAGCTTTAAATTCAACATGTTACTAAAATAGAACCTTTGGATTCGCGTGCAGGGATGTTGAGGTATAAATACATATACAGATTTATATATTATCTATATATTTAACACACAAATATACAATAGAACCAGAGAAACATCCATCAAAACAACTGTCCTCGAAATTCTGATATCCTTATAAAATTGAGAGCTGTTTTTATAGAATTAAACATTAATTATTATTAATTAAGGTATTGATTGTTTTTGTTTTTATGACCTGCCTATGCAGCTCTTTGTCCAAAATATTTTGCTGCCAACTTGAAAATAAGTATGCCATTATGTACAGGTGTTCAGTTATATACAGCCAATGATACCTAAATAAAACCTGGAAGCTTCTGTTGAAAATAGAAAATGAATTTTAAGTAATATGTATTGTGTTTAAAAATACACCTTTCATTTAAATAGGAATTTCCAGCAATTTCAGAGATTTATTTTTACTTTTGTATAATATTCATCAGGCCAGGGAAAATAAATTAGTTGATTTATGGATTTTTAGGGTCAAAATGTCTAAAGGCAGGGGGCAAAATTAAGAAGCAAATTTGCTCTAGCGTAGATGAAAACTTTTCTAAATATTTATAGAGGAGTAAAGAGGTTGCAGAAACAGTAAAATTTTCAGAAGTCCCCCCCTCCCATTTTTTAAAAGTTTGGGGTTAAAATTGGTTACATTTTTAAAACCGAGGGATTCCAATTGGCATATTTTCTCTCTAAATAAGTCAAAATGTGTGAAGAGATTCCCTAAATCAACTTATTAATTCTCTTTAGGCTTATATGTATAAATTGATTTTTGGAAAAGATTGAAACTGTTCAAGATTATTTGTTTTATCGGCTTACAGTGTTTTCATTATCTACAAGCAACTGTTTTTAAACAGGCAGTAACTAAGGGATAAAAGAGGGTAAGTATATATATACACAAATCAACATGTCACAACTTGAAGGAAATAAAACTAACAATCAAATGTCAATGAGCTGAATTAAAAAGTTTAAAATTTGACTTCCTTTATGTGATGTTATTTTTGTTGTTGCTTTTATTCCTAAGCTTTATTCAAAATATGTTGATCTTTCAGTACAAAAAGCTTATTAAATTAAATCCACTGTTCATAGTGATTTCCCTGTAATTAATCAAGTTTGTTAATTGTAAATTACACTCGTACTGAATTTTGAAGTGCCAAAATATCAGTACTTAGCACAAGCATAACTATTATCAACAAAATCAGAGCAGAACCAACATGTTTTTCAATATAATAATTCATATATATAGATATGATGCTTTGATATTGAATATTTGGGTGGTTCTTAACTTTTTTGGTTGAGTATAGTTAATCAAGGGAACGACATGTTATTGCTTATTATACAAATTAAGTCTTCTTAAATTATCATTCTGAGACCTACAAAAGTATATTTATTCTAAGAAAACAGAAACAATGTTGTTTTTTTGTCTACTACTGAAATAATGATGGATTTACAATTTACAAAATTATAGTTAATATTCAATGCAGGAAATATACTGAGAGATTAAAAGACTTATGGTTATAACTATAATCAGTATTTGCTTATTTGTTATAAATACAATATTTTCATTTAACTGTCAAAAATGTCTGTGCACCTGGAGATATTTATCAAGAGATTATCAACTTGCAAAAAAAACAAATACCTTATAATCTTCAAAACATTTTTACAAATTTTAACTTTTTAATTCTGTTTTCTTTGCTCCAAAACAAATATGACTTGACGTTACGAGAGAAAACAATGGCTTATGATATTATCCATTGTTTTAATAATCATTTAAAAATGTGACTTTTAAATTTGACATGAACATGATATTGTCAAATATTTATGCAGGAAGATTCTTCCTGTTAAGAAAGACAACCTCATTGTACAGTTATAGCATCACTGAGAATGATAGCCATGAATAAACAATCAAGGATACTGTTTCGTGGCTAGGATTAACGTCAGGTTTTACCTTGCTCAAATATTTGTTCAGAATGAGACAGGGACATTGACAAAGTCTCGACACAGAGATTGTGACAGCCTCGGTAACATTAGATGACTTGGTTGGTTTCAGAGAGTATGGAGTTCGGATTTGGATGGTTTTAAACATTATAACAAATTCTAGAAAGAGATAGATTGCGACAACCTCGGTAACATTAGATGACTTGGTTGGATTCAGAGCGTATGGAGTTCGGATTTGGATGGTTTTAAACATTATAACAAATTCTAGAAAGAGATAGATTGCGACAACCTCAGTAACATTAGATGACTTGGTTGGTTTCGAGAGTTGAGGGTTAGAATTTGGATGGTTTTAAACATTTTAACAATGTCTGGAAAGAGGGTTGAGGTTAAGAATTTGGATGGTTTTTAAACATTTTGAATTATAACTGTCCTCATATGTATGGTGCCTTTGAGGCCATCTTAGTAGAGTGTAATGGTTAAGCATCTTCAAAAATATTTGGTGAATTCAGCTCAAAATGAAACAGTAATTATATGTAGAACTCTTCTTTGTTCTTCAGTTACTTACTGGATTAAAACCCAGGAATTTCTTCATCTAAAGCTAACGACCAAGGTATGAAACCCTCCATTGCAGCTACAAATACTTATCAACACTGTCCATTAGAAGACTTATATACATAAGGGAGACACTGAGGATATTAAATGATGTTTGTCAAATACGATGTTTATTTCATCGAGTGGTGCGGACAAGATGCGATTAATATCGTATTTGAAAAACATCATTTAATATTCTACTAGTATTTATCATATAATTTTAATCTTTAAAATCTTTAATTTTTAAAAACCCTCACTGCCTCAGGCCCAATTGCCCATGTACACAATTTAAAAATTTGCTAAAAACGGTTGCAAAATACAATATATTCCGTAAAAAACAGTTAAAAAACTCAATTGGACCATTTATTTCAAACCTTTTTGTGTCAGCTTGACCTTCTGAAGAGTGACGATAAAGTATATTGCCACTGAGTAGAGTGACAATAAAGGTTATCGCCACTGTGGCCTAATAGAGGGTATATTTCACTGATAGAATAGAGTATCTCATCCTCATTTATATAATAAAAGACTATCTGGATGACAACTTCTTCATTGTGAAACTCATTCATCATATATGCATAAAGGTGGTGATGGAGTAAGCATACACTACAAAACGTTGTCAATTTCACGGTAAGCAGGTTATCATTAAGAAAATCTTGTCTCCCTCACTTGTATTCAGGTATTCAGGAGTTGATACCACCTATATGAACCGATTCTTTCAAGATTTCTTTCCTTTCAAAAGTACACTTTATCCAAGTTTTAACTCTGTGTTCCTTCTCATTCGCCTTATACAGTGTCAAATCATAAATAAGACCTGCTGTGTCAATGGACTCACTACCACAAGGTCTCGTGAGTCCAAGCAGCTTTAAGTGATTCTGTCAAAAAGTAAGCAAATTTTTTATCAGTCCTTTCCAAATTGTATGAGTTTTTAATGCAGGATCATCAGAGACGGATCTGATAAACTGTCCGACTTTCTAGGAAATAACATAATGCATATTTTCCGAGAATAGGCTATTATCCTGGGTCGCTGGTGGCAACGCAAGATGCTTGTTATGACAAGTTTCTTAGTTTAAAAACTTGGTAGACCTCATACACTTAACCAAATACATATGTATCCAAGATATTGTAATGTAAACCTATCCTCAGTATACGTCAGAGGCAACCCTGCGGCTGGATCTTGATCGACACTTGGTTTTGCTTTTCATTCCAAGCATCCCTTCTGGTTTTTTAATGTCTACTAAAATCTCATGTTTCTTCCCTGAAGGAAAGCCTATCTCTAAGTAGTGACCTAACCTTTGTCCCTTGCAAGATTCTAACCCACATCCTGAGTCAGGCAACACCAATAGCACTGACTGTGTGAGCAGCTTACCAATTTGCCAATTTGTAAATTATCTTAATGGTATGACAAGATGATGTCATGTAATGATTTAATCAATACAGTTGACAGAACTTGGGAGTAGATAATGTCATTACATCGAAATAGATGCAAAATTCATTAAGAAAGGCTGAAAATATACTGTTAAATAGTTGAACGCGTGATTTATAAGCACAATGAATCTCAGTGTGTCCAATTAACAGGAATAAAAAATTGTCATGACATAAATAGCAAGGGACCACTAATGGTTACCATTCCCATTTCCCAGGATGATCACTTCTGAATGTACACAAACTTAAGTCATTGTTTCAAAAATAACTTTTTTAAAAATCAAGGCTCATATGAAAAATCAAGCACCTTTCCTAAATATTCGACACGACCCAAAATGTATAGACACTAGTTATCTAAAATCACACAAGCCAGATAGGCTTGCTGACCTCGAGTCCAAATGAGCCCCATCTGAATTGAACCAACAATCAACAGACAGGCACCTTTTTTGACCAATAATTTGTATTAACAATGATCAAACTAAGGAACAACAAAAGGTTATTTGTCACCAGCCAGTGGCCCATTTGAGGCAAACTGTAAGATGACAATCAGGGAATTGTTGGAGCCCTGAGTTATAAATACCCTGATATATGAATGATAGGAATGAACACCTACTCACTTGATCAACATGAAAGCTAGAAGTTAATAAACATTAATGGTGCGTGGTATTATTGATATATCGGTATATTGCAATACAGAAAGAACATGATACGTACTGGTACAAACTTCTGAAAATATCTAATATATCGGACGTTTTAAAATCAACAAATTTCCATCTAGAATTGCAGTAAAACAACGAAGTATGAAATTGTGAAGAGAAAATAGTTCAAACGTGATGAAGCTCATAGCCAGTCATTGAAATATCTCCCTTTCCAAAAAGATGGACAGCCGAGCATTGATTGCTGCTCTTGATGCTGCTATTTATTCAAATGTACATGGTAAATCTAAAATTTGAAAACTATCAATATACCGCCATGCATATCACAATACGCTTTTCTAAATCGCAATAAATCGCAATACGCAAATGAGAAGCGATACCCATCCTTAATAAACATGAAAGCTTAAAATGTCATGATTATGTAAAGTGAGTGAGCTATTGGTTAAAGCCGCTTGGGCAACATTTCAGCTGTTAAGGGTCATTAAACATATATGATGTTAAGAAATGAAATGATCCACTCACATGCTAGGCCATTCCAGAGATAGAGGCTCATGGGTCCAGTGATGGTCTCGATGGGTTTGCCAAGGATGTTGAAGGCTGTAAATCCGATGGATACAAGACCCCACACAATGGCCATGGCCAACATCGCAATCGTGGTCACCCATAGACCAAAGTCAAACAGTCCATAGTTGATCAGATCCAGCTTTACTGAAAGAACATTTACAGTGTCAAAACATTGCATATCTCTGAAACAACTTACAGGAATGGGGCTATGAGTAGATAATGGAGATGACAGTTTATGAGACATTTATTTTCAGTGGGATGTTCTTTTTTTCTGGTAATCTTTTCACACTGATATATCATTTATCATAAAACCACAGTACCAATTTCATCAAGAAAAAAACAATCAAGGCCCCTTTTAATTATGTTTAATTTTCACAAAATATATAAGGAGTTTCTTGAACATTAAATACAAAAAGAGTGAGCGAATATAACAATAAAAATTGCTTTAACATAGTTGGTTGATTTCCATCAATTGAGAGTAATAGTTGATAGCTTGATAAACTACTTATGTCTTATTGTATATTTTACATACATGGGGATGAAAGCGGGAATAGGAAACTGTGCGACAAAAGCAGGGATTTAAAACCAGATTATTTTACTTTTATCAAAGGAAGATTTAACACATAAATCGACAATAATCAGATCATTATGTTATTATTTGAAGACATTCTGAAAGAATTTTGGTGAATAATTTCAAGAGGTACATCTCATTATTATATTTTTTATCATCACACAGCTAATCACACGGCTAATAGCAAGGCAAGCTGAGAAAAAGTTTCAATGATTTGAATAATGTTTAATGGACACGCTAGGTCTACCTCTGATAGGAGTTTTCCTCATCTCTTCAAGGGTATAAAGATTTTGCTATGAAATTTTAAGTGGATGAAATAAGTCATAAATTAAATGAAAGAACATATAGAAAATTACATTTCAAAATTTTTATTTCAACGACATAACTGTTACATATTTCAATCATGCCATATTGAGTGACATATTAACTATTCAAATTTTGTTTTCATTGATTATTAATTACCGATATCATTTCACTAATGACTCAAAATAAATAAATAAAAAGCTTGTTTTTTTACCAGGAAATATGATTTTAGAGACTATGAATGGCTTTTATCATGATACCATGACATGAAACTGACATTCAACCAGGTAAAACAAAGCAATATTTTAAAAGCAAAGCAATTTATAACATTAATTTTGCAAGAAAAAACAAGCATACTTTAATAGCTGGCAGTGACATTATACATTGTTACCATGTTTGCATAACTTGTAGACTGCAACTGTGTTGAAGTGATATCTTATCTTCTTGCTGACAAACATATGTCGAATTGATTCTGATTTATTTATAATGAGAAAGGTTTTTAAATCAAACAAGGAAGTTTGGAACAATTTTCCTTTACCATATCAAGAATTTATTTAAAACTTTAGAAATGGGATTGGAAAAGGAGAGTTGAATCAGTGTTAGGTTGTGAGTTTGTTATTTCATGGAATATGTACGTGATGCAGATTTTTTATTCATTGAAAAAAAAGAACATAGTTAACATGTTTGCAAAATTGTATAGCATCTTTACTATGGTAAAATTTTACTGATGTAAATTTCTGAGCCCCAGTTTTTTTCTTTGGGGCTCTTTCTTTTCTTCTTTCTTTGTACGTAACAGTAGCACATGGAATTCTTTTTATCAAGGGTGAAGTAGTCCTTAAAACAATTTTAAGAGTTCTTTTGAATTATCTTTGTTGTGAAAGAGTTGTTAAGTGAGTGACTTATTATTAAGCTTTCCTTGGGCAATATTCCAGCCATTTCAACAGAGAGTTGTCTATATCATATTGAATTTTTTTCAAGAATTAACAACAGACTATGATATTTCTTTAAATGAAATGTTTTTCACAATGCATGAAAATTCATTCCCTTATCATTTCAAACACTTATAATTAGTCCCTTTACCTTAACTTTCTTTGATAATAAGAGTTTAATACAGAGTTTCAATAGAAACAGGCCATAAAATTAGAACTACATTGTGAACACATTTATTATTTTCAGGTCTTGTAACATAATGGTCACTCATTTATGAAATGACTAGGAAGGTTTTTATTTCACAATCTGACATTACAAATACTTTTTTTAACCATTATATATCTTGTTATGAAATATAAGAATTTGATTTCATTTGTACTTTTTTCTTAGGCCGTTGCATGTTTTCATATTTCCCATAATGTTGCACAATGTTTTTGTATTATCAAGTCTGTTTCACAATGTTTACACAATATATAAACATTTACACATTTTACACCCTAACCTTTGAAAAATATTTTCACATCAACTTATATAATTATACAAAGTTAGAAAAACATCTACGTTTGTGAACAGTTACCAGGCTCCGTGAAAACCATTATATTTATACTGTTATAAAATGTTTTAATGTTAATAGAAACTTTTAAATATTCATATACTCATTCTTATGTTATTAAAAGAGGTGTGACGATACAGACATTTCACAACATGATAAATATCATGATATCCCATTACAATACGATTCAATATGATACAGTCACAATATACTATTATCAGGGATTTTTGACAAAAAGAAAGGGTAACCTTTGACAAGCACCTTTTAATTTTTTAAAGTTGATGATACAAATCTCGATACAGAAACTGTAGAGACTGCTCATTTAAATTAATTGTTGATAAGAATAGGTTTCTAAATTTTAGTGAAAAACTAATGAAAATTTACAGTATTGAAAAGATAATGATAAAATGACAATTCTTTGTCAGCATTGTGCCAGCTAAGTTCATCATATTATGAAATTACCAGGAAACAGCATCCCTAATTAAACATTAGATAAAGTCTCTTCTAAGTTAATTACCTGTTGAAATATTGCCTCTTTCTGATGCATATAAGGATGTGGTATATATTCTAATATAAATTATTTTTGGTGACAGAATTGACAAATGATTGCAATGAATAGAATAAAGATCAGACAAAGTGTGAAGGTTATCGAACCAAAAGGATTTTTCACTATTTAACACTTGAGCATAACACTCGTTTCTTATCACAACAGGGTCAAGATATACTCCATGGTTTTTGTGAAGTTGCCCCTAGTCTTGTCTGATCACAACCCGACTCATCATATAGTTATGTTCCATGTACACAATATCTCAGCATAACATGGAAAAGTAATGATCGGAGCAGAAATACTGTTTACATAGACCAAGAGATTGGCTCAGGGATGATCATATATCTGCCATGGATTGTGGACATTTCCGAAATACAACTATACTACAGATAAGTACAACAATGGCTGGATTAATGAACACATTGTCAACTATTTTCTGATTTGTCGGACAGATGACAAAACTCTGTAAAATGTTCGGTCTGTTTGAAAGACAGATGTGGGGCCTTCACAGAATGCGCTCTAACGGTTAAACGTTCGGGATCTGTTTACTTACACCTACATCAGTGTCTAGGGATGTGAATTTCTCAGCGTATAGAATCTGTTTCATGTACATAAGTTTATTCTCCGACAATGTCAAGTTTGGAACTGATTACATTGGACATACTGTTAGTACCTACAAATTACCAAACAGCCTTTCGGTCACTTGATACATGAACAATTTATGCAGAATCAATACTGATTAATGAATGACTATGAAGGGCTTATTCACATTTTTAAAGGTGTCATAAGCTATTGTAGCCAATATGATTATCTTTATACTTAATCTGATGATATACATTTCTTGATACATTTCCGTGATAATTGAAGATGATTTGCCTAAAAACCAACGATTTTGTCGAAGAAAATTTTTTGCAATATAAAAATCCTCTGAATCATGAGATTTATTCCATTAAATCGTATCATTTGGTTTTATCTGGATATGTACAATATATCATGGAGTGTCTGCTTCGTCACAACTCTAACATTTAAATAACAGCATTCATGACTCAACCAAAGAATTATGGATATGCTGACATGTTGTTTACTATATACAACGGCTTAGAACCATATATACATTATAGTTTTTCAAACTTAAATTTTTTATTTTGCAATTCATGGGTCACAATGACCTGAGGAGCTTATTCTGACATAGTTTTGAAAATGATACAATTTACAAAGATCCAACAATTTTACTGAAATTCAAATATAAAAACTTAGTTAGGAGACACTCAATTTCATACTTTACTTGTCCATAAATCTGCAAAAATATAAGTAATCTGTTTGTGGAAAAATAATGCAATAATCATTGCACACAAAAAAAAGAATAAATTTTGCAACCATATTTTTTCCAAGCTTTTTAAGAATCTTTGATATAAATTACAAGAGAGAACAATCCAAAAAAACTGTTGTTGGCGAACAACATTGGACCTCAGAGTTTCCATCATTGATTTATTTCTGGAACTTGTTTTTTAGATAAAAAATGATATCTTGATTAGAAGATGATTATCATCAATTGATATCATTTATCCCATACTATTGAAGGATATATACATTTGACCAATATTGCATTCTGACCAGTTGGGAATGGTTACCTGATGGAAATAGGCTGTAGAACTAGAAATGTAACTTGTCACAGAGAAAAATCAAGCAAGAACACATGATCACATGTTGATGTCAAGAGCTGAAAGAAGCTGCTGAGTGTCCAGTTACAAAGGTAATCTCACCCTCCATGAATTAATCATATTTTTGGAACAATAAAAACAGAGCGTTAAGTTGTTGGTGTTTTAAGTCAGTGTGGATGTACCAGTGAGGGTATGGATGTGGGTATGGATGTGGATATGGATATTGATGTGGATATAGATGTGGATCTGGCTGAGGAATTGGATTTGGATATGGATATGGATA
Source organism: Phorcus lineatus (assembly GCA_921293015.1). Classification (NCBI taxonomy): domain Eukaryota; kingdom Metazoa; phylum Mollusca; class Gastropoda; order Trochida; family Trochidae; genus Phorcus; species Phorcus lineatus. Next base: position 35,261,758 of record OV121088.1, read on the forward strand.
TGGACGTGGATGTGAAATAGGATGTGGATCTGACTTTGGGTATGGATGTGGGTATGGATGTTGATGTGGATGTGGAAGACGTGGATACATAAATGGATGTGCAGTAGGAAAGATCAGGAAAGAGGTGTCTGCAAGGATGGCATTCTAGGTTTAAAGAAGCCATCAATCTTATACATAGTAGACATTACGATATTCATAATAAAATGATAAATTCACTGAGCTTACATTTATGTCTACAAAAACCATAAAAACATGTTTTTTCTTTCATTTTAAAAAGTCACGCCAAAGCATAAAGCAAATCTTGATCTCATGTAGCTTTCCGCAGCTTACAACAAGCAGTTTCAGGGAGAATTCAACGGGTGAAGGGTCAGCATAGTTATTTACCAGTTACATTATCATTGTTACGATATGCCGCAAAGATTTGCAGGTCCATCAACTGAAGAGTGTAATTAGTTTGATTGCTCCATGTGCAGTAGCCATCAGACCCACTACATACTACTGAGAAAAATAAAACAGAACAGACAATAAAGGTTTAACTACATGTTACACAGAATAAAAATCCCAGAACAGATAATAAAGGTTTAACTACATGTTTACTGAGAAGAGCAAAACAGAACAGAGAAATAAAGGTCAAACTACATGTTACACAGAAGAACAAAACAGAAGAAAAAAAATAAAGGTTAAACTACATGTTACTGAGAAGAGCAAAACAGAACAGAGAAATAAAGGTCAAACTACATATTACACAGAAGAACAAAACAGAAAAAAAAATAAAGGTTAAACTACATGTTACTGAGAAGAGCAAAACAGAACAGAGAAATAAAGGTCAAACTACATGTTACTGAGAAGAGAAAAACAGAACAGAGAAATAAAAAAACAGACCTAAAATAAAGATCAAACTACATATTACACAGAAGAACAAAACAGAACAAAAAATAAAGGTTAAACTACATATTACACTGACGAACAAAACAGAACAAAAAATAAAGCTTTAAGTACTAATTGCTGAGAACATAAAAGTTAAACTACATACTTTTACTGAGAAGAACATAACAAAACAGAAACTAATAAAAGGCACGAGCACATACCAGTATTTTGTACATACAATGAATGCACAGATAATGCATATCTATGGATATTACTTATAGGATCCACAGTCATGTGATACTACGCTTTCAGAAGTAACCAAATTTTGCCTTCAGCAAAAAATGAAACATAAAGCATCAAATACAAATTACTAAGAAGAAGCGAACATAAAGGATCAACAGTCAATTTAATGATTTAAAAGTAGATTTTGGTAACATATATCTAAATACTGTATTGGTGTTACTCTAACGGTTTAAAGGCTTTTTACTGCAAACTGCTTCTTGAATAAAAAAAATATCATTTTGTCACAATAACAAGTTGACTTCTCTTGTTTTTATCACTGCTTTTCTTTGTCTCTTTCTGTCATTATGTTTTACCTGTGCAGAGAAGGGTTATCATGTTTTGTCTCATTTCTTTAAATACTGGGTAGAACCGTAGATGTCTAGAATTTTCATTATCATAGAATTTGGATACATTTTGGTAATTTGAAAATTGTTGTTAAGGGTTACTGAATAAAAATCTTTTGTCTTACATTCTTATCTCAAATTCAGATATAACATTACAATCAAATTTCAATTGCAGAAACAGATCCTTAGCATCAGGAAAAAAGTATTAAATAAACAAATTTTCTTAATGCATTGATTAATGCATTATATACATATCGTATATACATAAATCATTATTTACAGAATTTAATGAAAAACACTATTGGTTCTCGACCTAAAGTAATTCAATTATCAAGAGAAGGAATACTTCTCTTATCTCAACTTCTTAATCAATTTATAATCTTATATATAACCTGCCTCATATCAGTCAAAACAGTTTTTTGCTTGACAAAGGATTTTAGTATTTACAAATTTTGAAAAACAGGAAAACATCACGATTTATCAAAGTATGCGCTCTAAGCAACAGTGTTATTTTATCTACAAATCCTGTTTTATGACAGCGCTAACCAAATGACATGATTTAGATGATTGTCCCCAATAAACCTCTATCTCCAGGGAAGTCGATCTAAGATAAGAGTTTGGAAACAACCTGATTACTTGATCCAGGCATGTCAAGATACATTAGTGTCACGATATGATTGTGTTACCTTTCTGAACATATGAAATCCAACATTACTTATCATGTTCATGGCATTTTGATTTTGGATTAAGACTCAATTGGCAAAGCAATAATTATGTCATAAAGACTTTTTACAATTCTCATTGAAAGTAGATCAAAACTTTCTGCTCACAACAAGTTACGATGAAAAGTATCAATCTGATTTCAATGAGATTGTCTCTTTTCCCATGATCCTCAAAAACTCAAGATAATAATCATTTTCAAAAGGATCTATTTTTAGGCCAGGATTTGGATATGGCTCTTATACAAGCACATTTAAAGATATAACACAAGATAGAATAATGTTTTCGATCTACATATTTTTATTTTACTCTCTCAAACATTTTTTCACATTTTTTAACTTGAAACCTTAATATAATTTCAAACTGACTGATTTATTGTTGTTGCAAATTTTAGTTTTATATCATTACTAATTGTATACCCTGCACAGATAATTCATAACAGAACGAGACCTACATTTAACACTGAGTCAAAAATGTCTATCAAATTAATTTTATGAAAAGTTATTAAAAGAATCAAAACTCATGCTTGTTTTCAATCAACTTTCATTTGTATTGATAATTCAGTATTGCAAATAAATCAAATTTTATTTGTAAATAAGAAGAGAAAAATAGACATTCGAAAATAAAACATTAATATAACATTTTTGTTAAATTCAGAAACATATGTGCGAAAAAATAAACTTTAAATGATATGACACAAACATTGTTCATTTGAGTAACAAACTTTCATACATTTTTTTAAAAAAATGAAACATTAGCCTAATAATCATTTTATTCATTCTTAAAGTCACAATACCACAAAATCAATGAACTAAAATCATCCCTTCCAAATTCATGCTAATTAATATCATTTTAGAAACTGCATGGTAATTAATCTATATAAGATACATAATTATCTTAATATGAAAACATCAGCACCGTTAACGAAATCGTTGGAAGTTATATATATCAATGGATCAGGTTATTAATATGATATAACATTTATTGACCACGATGGTATGCAGTACTGATTTAGTAAGATATAAACCACATCGATTGAATGCTTACCATTAATGTTACTCTCCCGTCCCCCGGTTCCGTAATCCAAAACTCTGTGACCCCGAAACAATCCAAATGTAATGTTTCCGGTAGATCTCGTAGGACTGCCTATAGTACCATTATTAAAGTTCGAATCGCCTGCAGTAATATTTTGATACGGTTTCGAGCGAATCCAATGATCGGTGGCGAAAGCTGTAATCAGTAGGCACACGCCTAGTACACTTAACAAACACGTCAAGGCAAATGCCTCCTTGTTTTTATGTCCCATGATGATATCGTCGACTTTCTCCTAAAACATTTAGAATCCAAAAGCTGAAATCGATCTAAGAAGACATTGTAGCCCTTATATCATTCTTGGAAGTATTTGTTATCTTTGGCGACATTCACCTGGATGGACAGGTGCGTGAACTATAGGTGAACCAATCAGATTCAGTGGCTTATCCGGCTTAATGTTAAACATTTTTTCATTGGCTACTGAGCTCTTATGCACCTGTATGATAGTTGTCTTACAACTGTTTTTTGTCAATTTTGTCAAGTTTAAAAAAAAAAAATTCCGTGAGACCATTGTAAAAAACGGATCTGCATTTATATAAAATAACATTGGTTTATTAACAATTGAATTAAGGTGACGGGTTGTACGTAACGATTTTCTTGGCAAATATTCAATCTCGCACGGTTTATTATTCTTCTATTATTTAAATTTTTAATTAGCCCTAGCTAAAACATTTTCAACATTAAATGCTTATATTTCTTATTATGAATCCCATCAACATTATATCTAGAAAAATAACTGTCATTCAAATTGAACAGCGATTTTCATTTTACATTGGATTTTATTTATCTATGGTCAGATATGAATCCCATCAACATTATATCTAGAAAAATAACTGTCATTCAAATTGAACAGCAATTTTCATTTGACATTGGATTTTATTTATCTATGGTCAGAAATTGAATTTAGACTATGAATTAACTATTCATTTGAAAATAATAAAGACATATTTATGACAAATACTGATTTTCCATGAATATCTAAAAACAGCCTTATAAATGCAAAGAGATGTAGATATCACGTCCAATATACATGGACACTAGTTATATAACCTAACAAACACTATCAACTCCTAACTGCCCTTCTGGCTGTTTTTGATAAATCTCCAAAATTACGTATGACTATTTGACGCGCGCCACTGTCCAGTTTTCGATCATTTGCGACGTTCAGCCTTCATATTGTCACTGTACAAAACAAGTTAGCTTTATAATGTTTCTCTTTGGTCACAGTCGATACTTCGCGATCAAATGACACCACTGAATAAGTTTGGCATATTTGATTCCAACAACTCACGGAGTGGCTCTCTAATCGATAGATAGGCAAAGGCAAATCTTTTCATGAAATTATTTTTATGCCAGTATAATTGTCCTTGTAAATGGTTGAATTCATTCTGGAGTTTAAGGTACCGCTCTGTAATTATTCAATACCAATTATATACAATTAAGATTGTTTTTACAGTAGATTAAAAATTCTACTTTCAGTACTTACTAAGTTACTGTTTAAAATTTTGCTTTAGTTATTTCTCCTTTTAAAAAAATGGTTTATTTGAAAGTTTTTGTTTCGGATGAGTTGTTCCATTTAAATTTTAACCTACCTTTTTAGTCAAGCGGGGAAGCTTTAGGCCATCCGAACTTCAGTACATTCATTAACATATCTGACTCGTTGTACAGATAAAAGTATCAGAGAGAAATCTGTTTTCCAGGTTTAACAAAATATCAAAAGTAGAACATTATTTTGTCAGACAAACAAAACTTCACTTACACATATGAATATTGTCCTATAAGGAAATAAAAGAAAACACTCATTCCTTTTATCTTCAATTTTGAGCATTTACTGCTAGATTAACTGTTACAAACTCTGAATCACGCGTTCGTTCTCAGATGCAATATAATGCGTGCCCTATAGCGGTGTTCGGAGTTTCATTCAACAATAATGGCGGCAGGCTCGTCGCAGAGTTAGTGTTTTGTTTATGTCTTACAATATCCTTATATTTTCTGCAATAATGCTATGTTTACTAATCCTATGGTAGAGCTAAAATGTCTCTGAATCATTGATGTATACAAAACTGTTGTGATCTGAGATGTTATGGTACAATATTAACCTGTTACCCCTGAGTTGTCCGAGAAAGAAAAACGCTGACACATGTGGTTCAAATGTTTTTGTTTTTTATTTTTGCTTGTAATTTTTTTACACGACATCAAAGTTTTAACTTCTGTTGCTTGAGTTAATTTGAAATCGATGAAAAATTAATTTATCGATCACGCATGGTAGTAAGTATTTCTTTAACCAATGATTTTATTCAAGAACAAAATGATAAACATGATTTGATTGTTTATAGAGCTGAAGCTCCATCAAGGGCCAGTAGATACGTGGTCTATAAGAGAGAGACTTGCACTTGCATGTTCTGTTCTCAAAAGTGGAGATCAAAATTGGTGAGCTTTGAAGTTTCATTTTGTAAATATAATGATAAAACATTTGTTAAAGGCTAATTCTTTTCATTGCAAATGACATAAATACCCAAAACCATGTGAAACATTTTGTTGAGATAATGTGATTACTCTCATATATGATTTTGAAAGTTGGATTCAATTTACCGCTTCAATTTTCTTTCATTTATCAGCTAAAGAGAATACATAAAGAAGTCTCCATTAACAGTTTTGTTCATTACTTTCAATAGAGAATATTACAAGCACTTTGAGCATTCAAAATAACTTACATGGAGCTAATTTGACATGGCTCCATTACACTGTAGGTCCCTTTAAACAAGGAATCAAATATCTCCAGTTGATGAACTATTTCAGATAAGTGTTTGGCCCCTCAGAAGGCTAGTAAGAACAAAATCACATAAGATGTTTTCTTAATATTTATTTGTTATCTGCTTTCCAGGGTATCCGTGAGTCGAGCCATCAAACCTTATGTAGAGCCTGATCGTCCTGCAAACTGGTTCTCGCAAAAAGTGAGAATTTGAGACTCATTTTTAGTTGTAGTTTTGATTTTGTTAAGAATCAATTAATTCAGGAATTTGCCATTTAAAATTGGCTAGCGCCATTTTTATGTGTTGTCTCAAAACATGAAGCATTGTATTGCGTATGTCAATTAGTGAGCATTCATTATGTAATGCAATATTAAGCAATAATATGACAGTCTTTTTATTGTCTTTTATAATTTGTGGTATAGTTTATTATCCTGAATTATTGAAAAGAGGAGGTTGAAGATTGAAAAGTTCTGATCTAGGTTTTATTACAAACCTTTCCAAAATAAGTATAATGAATTACAAATTTCAATGGAGTTCCTGTAAATATTTCATCGTTCTCTCTGTTTTGTTTCAGAATTGTGCCTTGCAGTATTCAGATCTACTAGAGAAAGTTGAAACACCAAAGTAAGATTTGTTGTGATAGATAAGAGGAAAAAAAAAAGATATTTCATTTAAATTGTAAATTCATTGCTATGTAAATATAATGTATCATCAAGTTTGCATATGGAAGTTATAAACAAATTAAAGTGACTGGGTTTTGATTGGCCTTTGTTTTTTTGTGCAGCTCTGTTCGAATAATTTTTCAAAATTCATTTACAATAACTTTGATGGTAAAGGTAAATATACTTAAAACATTTTTTGAGAAAGGAAGTAGTATCACCAAGATTTTGCAAGACCTTTTTGACAAGATCTGTCCAAATAGGGGACTTATGTTTGATAAATATCAAATAATGATATTTTTTCATATAATTATTTATATTTAGGCGAAAGCGTGGAGATGGAGGGGAGATTGATACGCCGGCGGATCAGATTTTCCGTAAATTGATGACAGAGAGGATTGAAGAACTCAGAAAAATTGCTCTTGAGAAACAGCAGAGATATAAGCAAGTCATATTTTTCTTTCATGATTAAATAGTTCCAGATTTTCTTTGTTTTGAAATATGAAATGATGTAAGATTTTAGAATGAAAAGAATGTCAGTAATGAAATGAATGTCAGTATATTAATATTCATAACCATTTATATCATAATAATGATGATACAACATATCATACCATTATGTGATACAATAATGTTTTCAGGTTGGTAAAGATTGGTCTGTTCATGTTAGGAATTGTTCATTGATTTTTTTCAGAAAACTGAAACGGGATGTAGAGCAGGTGAAATCAGGACAATATGATGACCGTCTTACCGAAATATGGGATCAGATGCAGGCGTATGTCTTTATAAAATACTCTCAAGTATTGATTAAAACGAAAAAAACTCTTTTATTTATTTAATTTCAGAATTATTGATTACTAATGTCTCTTCATGCTCACTTGTTCCTCCATTGAGAAACTGTTCGTTACTACAAAATGTTACTTTATGCCACTCGATGTTGCTAGCTTTCCTTAAACCTGAATCCTTTTCCTGTCCAATATTGTGAGAAATAATTGCAAAGAGTCCATTTAAAAATTTGTGCTTAAACTGAACCACCAGTTCACAGCAAGTATCATATTGATTCTATTCAGGGAGAAGGCCGCAGAAGAGGCTGCCAAAGAAGCCGAGAAAAAAGCAATCGAAGATGCCCGGCTACAGGCTCAGGGTAGGTCTAGATTACTTGCTGATAATGATAATAATAGTCTGTTGGTAATTTACAAATATGAGGATTATTATTTTTACATCTTGAAATTGTATTGTAGCAAGACACAACTAAATAAGAACTTTATAATTTCTGTGAAAATATCTGTTTTGTAAAGTTTTAATGAAGTTTAACTTGATGAGCTGATTTCTCACTCCAGCCTTGCAGCCGAAGCGAGTCAAGAGACCATCGGTTACATCCCAAAGCAGTCTGTCCGAACAAGACGACACCCAGGAATCTTACACAGAGTTCCCTCTCCTTGAAATACCGAAGGTAGGCAGAGTCATGGACTCAACTGAATATAGGTTCCAGTTCTGCTATGACAATGTATCTTAGCATCAAGAGAAGTCATACCTAATCTGAAATTACACATTATCGCATTCGGTTTGTATCATGATACTAATTATTGTTTTTTGTCAAAAGTGATCAGGACATGTATCGTATCAAATCATTTTTAGATATCGCAATGTGGTATTATAGCGTGAATATCTCTATATCAACAACTTCAGTACAGAAATACAATATGGACCCACTGGTACATTTTCTGTACTCTTGCTAGATTTTCAGTATTCTCTACTTTCTTATATCTTAAATGTTGTTGAACTCTCTAACATGGGAATAATGAAGACAAGGCCACCCAAAGAAAATAGAGCATACTGCAGAGCATTGTATCATAGCATGGCTTTTCTATCCTTGAAATTCTTGTTGTCAGCCTCGCGCAGTCTATGAATAACCAGCCAATGAAATAACCTGAATTTGAGCCATGTAAGCTTAGAGAAATGAGTGTCTGCTACTCTGGTACAAGAGTTACCTCCCTTATGTAGATATACCAAATACAAGCATTGCCCAGAAAAAATGCCAGATATGTCTTGGAATGGTTTAACATCATCAAGTTGAGGGAAAATTAAAAAGATTTAGCTCATTTGGCAGTGTTCTCTCATCACCGGGAAAACTTTAAATTGTCTGTTATCGTGTGCTTCATATTTTGTCCTCCTTTAGATTGGTGAGGATGATGGTCCCATGACCTTGACGCCACTGCAGACCCCGACGACAGAGCAGCGAACAAAGACGGGGCCTCCGACCTCCCCCCTCCTTTCCTCCTTACTACAGAGCAAACTCAAGTCCGCCAAGAATCTCCAGCAACTTAAAAATGTGAGTTCAATAATTACAGTCTTGAAATCTTTTGTCATACCTTCAAGATTAACATTTGAGCATGATCCCAAGATGCAACCTCTAAAGGCTATAGAGTAAGCCAAGTATTTGGCTTCCAGCTGGACTCAAGTCCTTGTTCTTAGACTCAGAGATTCTTAAAGAGGAGATCATTGTTTCTTATCTAAGTATACTAGACTCTTTTCATGTTGATGCGTCTAAGATCATCAACATAATCTTATCAAGACAATGACGGCAAAATTTACCATATATAAGTCGACATATGTGAGTGTTATCTGAAGAACAATTGCATAACCTATAGTAATTTCGGGTACTAAGAGTTGAGTCTGACCCCACGAGTAATCAAGACCAGATTTTTGGACCCGTGGAGTAGTTGTTGATAAAATCTGTCTGTCACGCCACAGGAGGCAGAACAAGCAGAAGCGCTGACTCAGCAACATCAGATACAGCAGCTGGCCCGTCAACTCCAGAGATCTGCTGAATCTGAAGTGCGGGAAGCTGCACGAGAAGCCAAGGAGCTTGCTGCTTCTGCACAGGCCGAGGAAGCCAGCCAGGTGGCAGCACTGGGGCAAGGGCCAGCACTCCAGCCCCAGTTGAAGATTGTTACATCCGGCATGTCGGTTGTCTCAATACCCGACTCTGTTACCACATCACCATCTTGTGGTGTGTATCTTGCTTTTATCTAGATTTGAATGGTGTTAGCTTTTTAGTACCTCAAGATCTGTTTGGTGGACAAACTTTGTTCATGTGTAAGATTAAATCAAACTGAATGAAAAGAACATGAAAATGTGATTTTTATTCAAAAAAATTCTTTAATTATTCTCGCAGTCTTTTATATGTTTTTAAAGATTTTTACTTGCAGAAATATAAAACCGTAGCAACAAGCCATTTGTTTTTGTAAACATAACCTTTAGTTAAGCCTGTTAATAATAATGTGATTGGTCATTGACAACTATATTTGGTAAATATTTGCTAAATTTCTCTATTTACTAAGTTTGCAGTTAACTGTCAATTGACTACTGAATCATCATTGTTGCTCACACTTCTCTCTCCAGCTGCACCCACCCTGTCTAAGCTGTTGTTCACCCCAGCAAAGGCTTTGGGGGACAACCAGACCCCCCAGCAGGTGACCCCGACCCCTGAGATCACGGTCACCGAGGCCCCTTCACCTCTCGAGGTGGTCAACACCATCGAGGTCAAGCAGGAACCATCAGAACAGGGTAAGTAGAAATCTCTTAGCTTCATTAACATTCTGATTAAAATCAACCATGTTCCAAGGAACAGAAGTTTCAAAATATTGACTCTACCGAGCTTCAAACTCTATCTGTCAGCTATCCTCCCACAGCAGTCTGACCGCAGCCTCACATCTCGCATGTGCTGACACAAGTTCAGCGCAGACAAAACCTAGTTACTAGCGAACCAATCACATCATCACGTTTAAAATAAGGATAGCGGCGATGCTTAATGGGAGTTACTTGCCCTTAGCTACTGTTACCGAATGCTTTTGTTGCACGCTTTGTGATTGGTTAGCTGAGTTTATGTAAGAACGTGCGCTACAGTAGGCTGTGGAGAGGATAGCCTAGACAGATAGAGTTTGAATCTCGGTAGAGTCACTATTTTGAAACTTTTATTCCTCAGAACATGGTTAATTTTAATCAGACTGCTTCATTCATTGCACGACATCACTGCAGCAGGCCATCTCATAGGAAGCACACTTCTGACTATTGTCATGCAATCTCAATGGATTAGAAAAAGAAATTATCATTTGATATAACCTAACAAATTTAAAAATCACCTCTGTGAAATGCTCTTACTCGGATAAAAGTAAATTCACTCTTGTTTCATGCAAGTCATGTGACACACTTTCTTGGGTTTTAAACTTTATATATAGAGGATATTTGACATTTCTCGTCGAATACCATGGATATCTTATTGAGTTAAGTAGAAGTTAATATTTTCACGAGTGGCGTAGCCACGAGTGTAAATATATGATTTTCTACTTCAAAAGATGAGATATTCATAGTATTCGACGAGAAATGTCAAATGTTCTATTAATTTGTTTCCCAAAACCCCGTAAATGACCCTAGCTATTTGAACGGAGAAGCTAAAAAGCTTCACTAGCACGGCCGCAGGGGTGGAAATAACCCATTGCCCGACGCCCGAGTCCAGTGAATTATTCTGTCGGGCAAGTCAAATTGCTTACAACACTGTACCGTTGTCCAGTGGATTATCTCAAAGGGTCCAATTAAATATATATTTGTAAGATGTAAATAAAAAGCTAAATTTATCGTGATGTGAATTTTTAATTCAAAGGAGTAAACAATATCGAAATCCTACGTATTTTGTCGTATCTCCGGCGATGTTTTGGCTTCAAAGTAATAAAGAGTTACCTTTCTTGGATCAGTGAAGCATGCGCACATAACTCCGAACATCAACACTTCTTCTGTCAGCTATCATAATTTTGTTGGCTAACATTGTTGAGAGCTCGTTGGAATTTTAGGGGAAAACAATGCGGTGAATTCGTATTCAAAATCAAACTTGTACAAAGACACAATAACTTTTTTAGAAGATCCCAAAGTGAATTTTAAAAAGCTGTATTAATTTTTTCCAGCGATGCTAATACCGCTACCCATTCAAAGGATTATTTATTTGTGAAATCCTTTTATGTATAAATTTATACTTGATAACAAATTAGGTATATCAAAAAATATAAACCGGTACGATTAGATCGATTTGTGAAGGCTACGTTTCTGTTTTCTTGAAATAGGAAACTTAAAATATATCGGACATATCACTTAGTAAAATATTGATACGCAGCAATGATAGATAGACGTAACTTGTATTTACCTAGATGAAAAGAAGTTCGTTTCGGTAAGATTCACGGAGATTCGATGTGGTTTTGGATACGAACTGACCACAGAAATAGGCTACCGTGTGCAGTTTTAAAATCAGCTGCTTTTTGGAAATACAAAAAAGATAGGTTCTTTTGATTGTTTACAACATCTTAAAAGGTTATATAATATACTTCGATGTTCACAAATAAAAATTTAAGAGTCATAAGAAAGGAAAGCGCATTTTGGACATGTATCCGTAAGTTTTACATTTTTCAAAACAAAAATGTAATGACATGTGGTATTAGTATAAAATGATTGATCTCTGACATAAGGGAATTCAAATACATTTCATGAAAAAAAGTCATTTCAAAATAGACTATTTAAAATCTCATGAACTGCAAAACATAGTTAGATTTGTGTAATATTAAAATCATAGTGTCACATCCTAGCTTTCTGGACTAAAAAAGTTTTATTTATTTATATACGCCACTGCGTGTTTAAAAAATTATTTTTTTGGAGCTGTATTTAATCATTCTCTGAGACAGTCAATTAACATTTTTTATGATTATTGTTAAAGGAAAACAATACTTACCTTAATTGGTTTTTCTTTATTAAAAACAGGCTGTATTTGTATAATTTATTACTTCATTACCAATTTTTGCGTGAACAGATCTTTTTTTATCATTCGAAATAGTGGTACAGTAGAATGAAAATCAGGGCAAGTGAATTAACATGTGCTACTGTACCTGAGTCCAGCAGCAAATAAAAAGTTATTTCCACCCCTGGGCCGTTGCATGACGTAATTCAATTGTTTCATGACGTCACAGACGATGTCATATGCTTGTTGCGTCATTTCACTGAGTAGGATACCATTTATATTTCACTCAGTGAAAATACAGGTTTTATTTTCACCGATAAATGGCCATTCGAAGTATAATAAATGGGTATGTCAGGGATGGAAATTTTCAGCTAATCCGATAATGGTCCTAATTGTAATTATATTCATTGATTTCTCGTGGAATCTTAAATCCATGCATTTCAGCCCTTTTTCGGATCTCCATTGTCATCCCTGGTTCATATACTATAAGTATTGATTAAGCACTACACGAATTGACTATAACCTTTACTACAGACTCAGCGGACGAGAGTGTGACGGTGGATGTGACGGCGGTCGAGGGGAGCTCACCTGAGGGAGATCCACCTGAAGGAGATCAGGCTCGTGAGAAGTCGTGTGAGACGAGGGGCGGGGGCAAGGAACAGACCGGCCTACAGTACGGGACACCAGACGAACTCTCTCAGAGTGAATTCACATCTACATCCAGAACAGAGCAACAGACAGTTGCACAGGTGGGTAAAGACTTGGTTGGAGAAATGTCTGTATGGTTTTTAATCTTGAAAACATATCTACCAAAAAGAGAATATATCTACTAAAGTGCCTCATAAAAAGTGATATTCAGACAGCCTATTTCAGGCAGTGGCCGATACTGGATTACTTCCGTAATTAATTAATTCTGCTTCTGATACATGAACATCACAGAATTGTTTGGCAAAAGTGTTGAATATGGTGTTGAATTTGCAGGAAGATGAAGACTCCACGGAGGTTGTGGGCAACAGTTTCATGAACGTGGATGAGGAAGTGTCAATCAAAGAAGACCCCGCCTCTCCCGCAAGCTCTGTCTCGTCCAAGGTCAGCGAGACTGGCGGCAAAACTAGGGTTGGTCCAGGTCGCAGGAGCAGAGGTTAGAATACAACCGTTGTTCCGTTAATAAAGTATTATAGTTAACCATTCAATTGTTTAAAATACTGTTTCTAAGCTTGAAAATTTTGGCATCTTTTCATAAAAAAGTTTTTATTTCAGGACGAGGGAGAGGAAGACGAGGCAGATCGACCCGGAGATCAGTTCAGGTAATTTCTATCAAGTATTCATAACTATAAAATCCGTAAGATTTTTTATAAAAATGATATTACCAAATATTACTTGAATGCCCTTTGTTGAATTATTGGATATAAATCTGTAGATTTTTTATGTAATATTCTCATAAAAAATTATATTACCAAATATTTCTTGCATGCCCTTTGTTGAATTATTTGAAAACTATTAAAAAGAATACATATTCAGATTAAAGCTACATTACGATTAGCTATCTGATGTATTTATTTAGTTTTTCTCTGTTAAATGTTTTCGGTTACTTTGTTGTGAGAATTGTATACTTTGATAAAAGGCAAATTAAAGTTTGCTATTTGATTTAATATTATTTTCTCTGTTCTCTATTGAAGGATGATGACAAGAAGGATGACGCCAGTTCAAAACACAGCGATGCCGATCTATCGGATGATGACGATCTACGAGAAAGTGATGACCCTATGCCAGGAGGGTCGATGTTCATAGAATCAATACCCAACAGTCCGGCTTCTCTCTCTATGTAAGTATTTGCATCTCCAATTAATCTTTGAACTTTTGGTTTCTTATAATAATTGAATTGTAAGATCTGGGTACTTTTTGTGGAAGTCAAATTTGAAGGGATGTTACATCAAGTACATCAACTATGTAATAAAAACACTAACAAGTAACTTGAACCTTTCCTCAAAAAGTATTTTATACTGTCCTAAGACGATTTTACCAGCAAAAGTAAGCAAATTAATTCATTTCGACCTATAATGAGCCAAAAACTAATTGATTGACTAGATCCTATCAAAAATGAAGTCATTAAAAGTGATGCTTAAGATAAAATAACATGATTGACTGGAATGAATGACTTTAATCCATGAGTACAAATATGTCCTTCACAGAAGTGACACGGAAGATGAGAAAGCTTTCAAGACTTGGAAAAGGTCCATCATGCTCGTTTGGAGGTCTGCGGCTAATCACAAGTAAGGGAGACAAAAATAAAAAATTTACACATCAATCATCATCCTGCTAAATCAGCGTATATGAATCCGCTCTTGCTCCTTCCTAATACCCTGATCTCTCTCAAGCTAAAAGTCTCATATTGCTAGCTATCTAACCAGCCAATAAGGCAACTCACATTCAGCAACAGCAGTACAACACAAATGGAAAATCTGTTGAGTTCAAGATAGTAGCTTCATGCTCCTTGCATAACAAAAGTTCATTGGCTGAAATAATACAGGTAAACTAAGCCTCAAATGTCAAGCCGATCCAGCTGTACGAGGCATTTGGCAGGAAAGTGATCAGGGTATTAGGAAGGAGCGAGAGTGGATTCATATATGCTGATTTAGCAGGATGATCAATCAATATCACTGATTGTGCCTTTTGTGAGGATGACCTACATTAGGATTTTTATTGTTTAGATGGAATTATGAATGGGAAGGAGTAGTGCTCATCACTAAGTTTTTTTTAGGTCATTAATCACTGAAATATAAATACCTTTGAGGTAAAAGAAACTTAAGTTCTAGTTCCAAATTTTTGAATGGTAAGCTATTCATCCCATGAAAACAAAATAGTTAGCTTTTGTTAAACTAAATCAAATTATTCAGATTATTATTTATTATTATTTTTTAAAGTCATTTTTGATGAATAATTTTTCTGTACAGGTATGCCAACGTGTTTCTTCATCCGGTCACAAATGAAATTGCTCCAGGGTACAAGGGAATAGTCCACAGGTCCGTAAATCTTTCAACTATTTTAAGTGAAGTGTTTCATAAAAAGTTCAACCACTCTGAATTTGGCTTAGAAACTCACGTTCGGTTGTACAAAACTTGATTTCTGAAAACAACATACAATTTTATAAATCTCCTGAAAATTATTTGACATGGCAAATGTAAAGGCATTCAGGAGGTAAGGATATTAACAAATAAACGAAAAAATTTATGGATGATCAACTTATACGGACTCTCATATATATATAAAAATTTGTCTTTCCATTAATTTTGTTGTTATTTTCACTTTATATGTTATTTAAGAAAATTGCATGTCACAGTTGCTCGTGTCAATGTTTGGTCTGTACCAAGACTCCCCTTCTTTATATTGCCACCATGTTACAGGTCATCAGTACTGAAATCCATTACCTTAAAATATGTTACCAGATAATATAATCTTTTGGAAATATTTGTCTGAAAGTAAACATGTTAGAAAATTGAATGAAACACAATAATTAAGAAAACATTTAAATATAGTTTTCATTCAATCTCTTTTACAGGCCAATGGATTTGGGCACAATTAAGAAGAACATAGAGACAGGCTTGTTGAGGACTACGTCCGAGTTTCAGCGCGACATGATGTTGATGTTTACAAATGCTATCATGTACAACAACACCGACCAACCTGTGTTCAAGATGGCAACTGAGATGTACAACGATGTCATGCAACACATCGAGGTAACCTTAACACATCAACAACGTTATGTATTGAATCATTCACTGAAAGTGCAATTCTGTAGTTGTAAACTCGTCAGTTGCGTGAAAATGACATGGGTATCTATGTTGTAACATAGCCTTCTCTAAGGTTGTACATCAATAAGAATTTCCTTATCATCCTAAAATTCAAAGGAAATTGAATTTTTCAGTTATCTGCTTATTTGCGCGGGGTGAGAAGATGCAATGTTAATGTCACTGCTTAGCATATGATAAACGGATCTCTCAAACAAAAGAGTTTTCCATCCTTTGAATTTGTCTGTCACTGCTTAGCATATGATTAACGGATCTCTCAAACAAAAGAGTTCTCCATCCTTTGAATCTGTCTGTCACTGCTTAGCATATGATTAACGGATCTCTCAAACAAAAGAGTTCTCCATCCTTTGAATCTGTCTGTCACTGCTTAACATATGATAAATGGGTCTTTCAAACAAAAGAATTCTCTTTCCTGTGAATGTGTTGCAGCAATACGTGAATACCCAGCTGATGGTACAGAGCAGCGAGACGAAGGTACTCCGACAGTCCCGTCGAGGAGAGCTGCAAGAAAAGGTAAGTTGTTTTTCCATTCATTTGTTAGCAAACCTGAACCGTTTAAACATTATTTGTTGTGGACGTTAACCAGTTAATCAGTTTTGAGACTTACTGCTCTGATCCTCAACAATACAAGATACTCAATTGTTTATTTGCATTCCTAATGTATCTCCCTCATTTTGTGTAAGCTATGTGACAGAGCTCTTCACAGGACAACAATCCTACAATTTTTTTTGATCTCTCGTTGGAGCTCACAATGGGGTTTTTTTTGGCAAAAAGTTTGTTTTCCCTATAATTACAGTTCCTGGAATTTAATTTGGGCATAGATGTTATTCCTGCAAATCTGCAGCTTGTTATTAATAACATGTTATTAATTGTTTATCATGACTTTGTTTAATAGTTCACCTAGAGTCATTTGCAATGTTTGAGGTAGTTCTTGGAGAGTTGGTAGGATAAAGAAGTTGTAAATCAAATGAACTTGTTCTCTATTTAATGTTTGAGGTAAATGAAAAAATAAGTTAAGATAAAATATTTTGATTGAAAATTTGTCCTTGCCAGGAGGAAGAGGGGAAGAAGAGAAGAACTTCCTCGGAGCAGCCACCGGAGGGAGGGAAGACGAAAAAACGTAAAACAAGGGCTGATGATACGTGAACTTAACTTTCAACATTCGTGACACCCTGACGTGGTACTTTATTTTCAAAAGAACAATGATTACTCTCACAATAGTTCGGAAGTAAATCTTCAAGTTGTTTTCACTTCAATCTCTGATCAAAAAGAGTTGAGACATTGTGAAGTTTTCTTTATCTTAGTCTATGTTGCTCTAATAAGTCATATTTCCATATTGCACGCTTACGGTATATGTATTAAATGTTTTACATCGGTAACAATGAAGTGAAATTACAACTTTGTGTTTCAACTGTATTAAGATCTTGTCATGTCCGATATTGTTGTGACCCTGGTCAGTGTACTGATTCCCTCTATGGACCAAACCCATTTACTTGTAACTGCTCATGATTCCAAAGTTGCTTGTGAAACTTGTACATGTAAAATAAATATGAAAGAAAGAATTGTGTTCTTAGTGATTCAGCATCTTGCTTCTTTCATATTTGGATAAAAAATCACTCTTTGGTGCACTGCCTTCAACAATTATCCCTCCTCAGTGAACTCGGAATAGATAGAGTGGATCTTGTGTGGAGTTATGCCTCACCGCATGGTCTCACTTAGAGATAGCAACAAAGATGGAACAATGATTTAGTGCTTCGGCGTTGAAACACTTCAAAGGTTTAGGTGGCCAAGATTTCTCATAAAAATATTCATCAACACTAACTTCTTTAAAAAGCATTTTTTTTAAGGTAGAGTTGAAGTATAATGGCTTCACAATACTTTGACATCACAATACTTGGATATCACAATATTTTGATATCATCAGTTAAGGACATCACAATACTTTGACACCATCAGGTGATGACATCACAATACTTGGATATCACAATATTTTGATATAATCAGTTAAGGACATCACATTACTTTGACACCATCAGGTGATGACATAACAATACTTGGATATCAAAATATTTTGATATCAGATAAGAACATCACAATACTTAGATACCATCAGGTGATGACATCACAATACTTCGATATCACAATATTTTGATATCAGTTAATGACATCACAATACCCTCACGGCATCAGTCAATGCTTCGCCATGTCAGGACACATTTAGAGGAACTAGAAATATGTATGTGATGCATTGTGATTTCAAATTTCAATCCAACCTATTCAGGCGAAATATTGTTAGACATGATAATGGCAGTGGTCCTCGGAGCCTCGGAACTTAAAGAAGAATGATTTTATGATAAATAGAATTTTAACACTTGTTTCTTCTAATAATAAATATATCACACTCATTAGTAAATATCCTTGGCAAAATATTCTGATATCTGTAACTTTTATCAGGTAGTTAAGATTTTACTTGATATAAGAAAATTCTTGGGTGAGATTGCAAGAGTGCAACGCCGCTTATGGCTTCAATATTTCCAAAAACCAGTAACCACTGTCTAAAGCATCACAACAAGGCTTCCTGCATGTAGCACAGTTCTCTTCAGCAGACAGTTACTGATCCCCTAACCTTTATTTCAGCGGTAGGATATAAGTGTTAGCCTTACCCTCTTTCACAATACCTTGTTTCATTCAGATACTTGACTGCTCATAGTGATTTTGTGTTGTTTGATGTTTCAATAGTTGCAATGTGTAAACAATGGCAACATTGTCCAATAAAACTTTAACACACAACAGATATAAATATTTAATATATTATTTATATATATTATTTAATAATTTGTATGAAAAGCCTTGACATCATATTTCTCAAAACACTCTTGGCCACATAAAATTGTCATCTCTACACTCACCATTATTTTGTGCCTTTTTGTGTATTACATATAGATCAGTGGACCTACAGTAGCAGGTTTTTTTTTTATGTTTTCATTACATAAACTCTGATCCTGAAAAGAGGAAGGGGCCCAAATACAAATACAATAAGCACCAATTTATAATGATATATATCTCATCCTGTAGATTGAGACACATTTTGACATTAAACAAGTATGGCACTGTTATAGAAGCTTTAAATACTCCTTTTTGTGTAGATATAAATGAAGCAGATTTTTTCTTTGAACATCCTCCATTAAAACCTTTGTATAATTTCAAATTTCTGCTTGCATTCCATTGCATTTTCCTAATAACAGCTGAAAATTCAAGCCTTGATTCCTGATTGGTCCATTTATGAATCATTTACAAGTCATTTGAACATAGAATCCTTGGCTATGCTTAATTGGTAACCTGGCAAACTATCCGGAGTACGCCGCCAGGAAATTACGAAAGCGGCGAGTCACTTTATTGGCAACTGGCGTGCGCCTCAGGAGCCTCAGGCACACCCGACAAATTTTTTTGTTGCGACTATTCCACAACTATTTTACAGTCATCATTATTTTTTTATATAACAACTCAAAATCATTTAATTGGCAATATGTATGATTATTAAAAACCATCCATAACTTGATGGAGACATTTAAAATCACGTTTCAAAATGTTTGAAAAACATTTATATCATATTGATGACACGTATTTTGAAACTAGTCTGAGGTATGATGATTACTTCCTGTGTGTATGCTAACATACTTGATTCAACTTGAGCCTGTTACTTGCCGGGCGTACGCCGGTTCAATGTCCTGGATATACGCCGCTTAAACGAATCAAGCATAGCCCCTACAAGATTGTGTGGTCAACAATTTATGATATGTGATTTCATTTCTCCTAGCAATCTCTAGTTTGCTTTACACAGTCTTGATAGAGAATTGACTTTTCTTCACTGCAAATGGCATCCTCCAATGAATTCAATTGGTTTATGATATGATGCAATGAGTAAACGTTGCAACCATCCATTCCATAGTCCAGTGTCTTGACTTCAGAAATGAACACATCACAAACAACTCATCACTATACAATTCATCTGGATTCATCAGCATGATATGGTACCTTCATCGCTTGAAATTCAAACACGTAAATCATGCTTTGATATCAGAACTTCACCATTCCTTCACATGCTGCAAGACTAAATAGAAATTTCTCAGTTGCTGGCGGCATTTTGCGTTCTTTCAAAGTCTCTAAACTCAGACCTTCCTCTGTTGCCAGGGACCGAAGGTTGTTGATTATCTCCCTTGTTTTACCAGCGACTTCCTGAATAAAGGAAAATGTGATAAAAAGTAAAATGGTACTGAGTCATGTAAATAAATAAGATATTACATTACACTCCATGAAAATTTCCTTGGGGATAATAAAGTCTTGTTTCAATCTTTTAAAGAAACATCTCAGTATGATAAAGCACTTACATTTAAGAAGAATTTACACCTCTCTATTCATTTGTTTTTTCTTTTGGAAGAAAAAAACATTGGCAGATACTTATATTTTGTGGGTTGGTTCAAGCAATTCAAATTTGAAATTCTGGAAGAATATTGTACCTTGATGATATCTTGGTCAGAAAAGTCAGGGTTTTCACTGGCTTGAACCATGGTCAAAGCTATATCCTTGTGAAGCTTCCCCATTGCTAAATCATCTGAAACATGTGATATTTCTGTAAGTTATAAATCATTTGATTAATGACAAAATTACAGACAGATAAACATTTTGATGACTTTTCATGATCATGTCGTGTCTACACGCTTTTCTAAGGAATTTCAAAATGAAGTGATGCTGCAGGAACAAAACAATAAAATATTTGTTTGTAACGTTTGTTTTTAGGAAAACCTTCATATCAATGTACCTACAGGACACTCAATCATACAACTGGCCATTGGATATAAAACTAACACCACAAAATTGCACATGGTTTGTGATTTTCAGTTATTGTAAAGTTTTAGGTGTCGGGAGTTCCTCATACTTGATTTTGTATTGAGTATATAAGGTATATCTTTGCTTGATAACAGTACAAGTACCTATACGGACAGTCTTCTGACAGTAACCTCCTTAAAGTACCTTCATCCAGAACTCAAACATTTGGGGATCATGCATTTCAAGTCGCCGGCCCTTACAGACATAGATGAACTTCTGAGATTTAAATATGGACTTAAAACACACTTTTTTAATATTGCATTTGATTGACTACATGACAAATTCATGTGTTCATTACAGCGCTTCAGGGCAGTTTTCTGGTATTAGCGCTATATAAGTATGTTTATGTATGTATGTATGTATGTATGTATGTATGTATGTATGTATGTTAGATGACCATCCATTTTTCAAACAAATATCTTACCTTTAGCATGAGAAGACACAGTTATGGTACCAGCAGAACCATTCACGAATACGTCATAGAGGTCTGACCTGCGGAAATAGAACAATGAAAACCTTTAATAGCATAAAATTAGGACTAACTAGAAGTTTGACTTCTTTGAGAGGCATTTAATTTTTCTGAGATGTGATGTTTCTTTGTAGTTGCTGACACAGATGCTACATTACAGTGTTAGCAACTGTACAAAAAGGTTGCGCACTTTAAATGAAGGAGTTGTACATTAATAGAAGTTTTTATTTCCCTTACAAGAATTAGTTTGATTAAAATATAAAACTCAGTGAACCTCTCAAAACATTTTCCTCCAGTCTGTGATAGCAATAATCTATTGTGCCTTACTATTGGGATTGTGATAATCTATTGTGCCTTACTATTGGAATTGTGATAGTCTATTGTGCCTTACTATTGGAATTGTGATAATCTATTGTGCCTTACTATTGGGATTGTGATAGTCTATTGTGCCTTACTATTGGAATTGTGATAATCTATTGTGCCTTACTATTGGGATTGTGATAGTCTATTGTGCCTTACTATTGGAATTGTGATAATCTATTGTGCCTTACTATTGGGATTGTGATAGTCTATTGTGCCTTACTATTGGAATTGTGATAGTCTATTGTGCCTTACTATTGGGATTGTGATAGTCTATTGTGCCTTACTATTGGGATTGTGATAGTCTATTGTGCCTTACTATTGGGATTGTGATAGTCTATTGTGCCTTACTATTGGAATTGTGATAGTCTATTGTGCCTTACTATTGGGATTGTGATAGTCTATTGTGCCTTACTATTGGAATTGTGATAATCTATTGTGCCTTACTATTGGGATTGTGATAGTCTATTGTGCCTTACTATTGGAATTGTGATAGTCTATTGTGCCTTACTATTGGAATTGTGATAATCTATTGTGCCTTACTATTGGGATTGTGATAGTCTATTGTGCCTTACTATTGGGATTGTGATATATAATCTATTGTGCCTTACTATTGTGATTGTGATAGTCTATTGTGCCTTACTATTGGAATTGTGATAGTCTATTGTGCCTTACTATTGTGATTGTGATAGTCTATTGCAACCGCCTATTTTGACAGTGCTAGTCTATTACAACATAGTATTGTGATATTACTAGGCTATTGAAACATTCGATTGTGATAGTAGTAATAGTCTTTTGAAACAGTCTATAATGATATTGTCTGTTGCAACATTCTAATTTGATAGTATTAATATATTGCAACATTCTAATTTGATAGTATTAATATATTGCAACATTCTATTTTGATAGTATTAATATATTGCAACATTCTATTTTGATAGTATTAATATATTGCAACATTCTATTTTGATAGTAATAGTCTATTGCAACATTCTATTTTGATAATAATAGTTTATTGCAACATTCTAATTTGATAGTATTAATATATTGCAACATTCTATTTTGATAGTATTAATAATATACTGGAACATTCTATTTTGCAAAATGTTGATAGGTAAATGAATAACACATATTAAGAAATAAACAGTACCAAAATCTTACCATGCAGCAGATTTTACCTTTTATTTTTAAACGATATCAAAGTCATTCCCAAAAAGTCCAACACATGGTGATCACCATTTTTTAGTGGGTGATATTGCAATAAAAAATTTAAAAGTTGCAATTCTACGCACTTCTAGAATAATAATAATAAACTAAACTGACTCAACTATCAAAACCATCAATAGTTTGCAGTGTTATTTACACTATTGACTGATTTTAAACAATGATATCAATTGACTAATATTTCAATTGAGCAAATTATGGCTTGGATTTAATACTCTCATCTCAAACTGTTTCAACAGCACGGGTAAATCATATATACACATCAAAAATTAAATCAATGAGTGACAGATACGCACAATTTTCCCAGAATACAAGTCAGATATTTGTTTACAGGAGTGATCGTGACTTGTCAAAATAAAGTTCCATTTCTTCATGTCTGATCTTTAAATTTCAAATAGTAGCCAACTTGATGCCAAATTGTATGAAAACAAAGATTACCGAGTTTATATTGCATCAAAGAGAAATCACTCTTATTTACAGATTAAACGTGTGGAAAATATAATCAGCGACTAACATCGAAAAAGATGCTAATTTTGAATGAGGATCTGAAAACGATAAACCTTGAAATACTCCTAGTTTCTTTTCATGGGGTAATTTTACTCCTCAATTTTTATTTTGAGTCAAAATAATAATCTGGAGCCCTGCAACTGTCATTATAAACCTCCCAACAGAAAAGTTCGTATTCCAGTACATTGATTTTTGTGTGAAATTGTATTCCTTCAAACAAGGAAGAATTTTCTCAAATTGACACAATTTGAAGATTACCTTCCCTCTATTTCCGCCTCTGTGAATCCGGCCACGTAATGATTGAGGGACTTAAGACCATCTACATCTTCTCCAGATAGAAAGACATACGGGTAGACTATACTCCAGTTCTGTCGATGCCACACAAGCGCCGGTAGTGATCTGAAATGATATATAGTATATTATAATTTAGAATTTAAGTTTCGTATGACAAGTTCGACAAAGTTTTTGTTGGTCTCTTTTTTCCCCATCTAATTACAAATTAAGGTAAGATCACTCAAAAGGTTTTTTTTGACTTAAAACTGTTTTATCCAGCAACAAACTTATGGCAATTACATAATAATACTTTTTCCATTAAGCAAATACTTATCTAATTTTTTACTTGTCGTGATTATATGCATATGCATATATATAAATGCGTGTATGTTGGTAAATGTAAACTAACCATCTGCATGTCAAAAGAAAAAATAACAGCAAATATGAAAACCAAAAATATTTCCCAATTTTTTATTCTATTTAATCAATTTTATTTTATTTTTAGGCCATTGGCCCATGTACAATGAAAATTCAGTATACTATTTAAGAGTAGAAAATATAAACACAAAAAAAGAAATCCTTAAATTGTTACAGTAGAAATGGCTTGCTTCTAAAGAGCAAGAGCTTCCTTAATATATGTTGCACAGTTAAACAGTATTTATAATGCATAGTTACAGAATTCTTGAAAATCATGAATGTTCAGATTGAAACCTTGTGAATGTGAGAAGATCGGCAAGACTGTGTGGAGGAAAGTAAACTGCAATACGCTTCTTCAACATCAGCGCTGTGTACAGAAGAATTGTCTCCAAACCTAGAGTCTGGATAATATCTGGAGAAGAAGAGATTAGAATTAGGATTCTCTTTATGATGAATATAATGTTAAATCTTTGTAAGGAATCTAAAAGAACAATAAATAGTCAACGTCATCGGGTAATGAAGGGATAGGCATTTTCTTGACTTTCATGCTGTTCAATGTCTGTGAAAAGACATCAACTATATGTCCAATATGTTGTCAGTGAAGTATTTATTTAATTTGGCCATTTGCAGGTCCAATGTAAAGACAACCTCTACTGATTAGTACCATAGTCAGGTATCACCATTTAAATCATAATTATCAAACATTTGTCAGCGTATGTACGGTACATGTTGATCATTATGGTCTCTAATAAGGTCAGAAAGCTATCAACATTTTTGATCTCCAAAAATCATTATACTTACTTTTTACACTACTTTTCGCAAAGGCTTGTTTGTTGTTGAAGTCTTTGAGTGAGAACTTGCCGTTATCTTCACTACTGCACATGCCTCTCGTCACCACACCCATATAAGCTTCCAACATGGCTGCTGCGTTACCTGTATGCTTGTAAAGCTGACTCAATATCTCGCTCAAAGTTTCGTATTTCTCAGGATTAAAGTCTCTTGTTACAAGAACCAGAGAAAAACTTGTCACCTGAAACATAATTTTCTTTCAAAAGTGATAACAAGAATATACTGTTTACTAAAACCACAGCAATGAATCAAGATCTCAAATGACGTTATTAAGAAATGAACATCACAATTAAAGCAAAGGAATTCCAGTGTTTGATGATGAATTAAATTGGAAATTGACTTCATTCTAACAATTGAAAACACATAAATACCTTTGGTAGAGCAGCCTGGCCATCAAGATCACAAAGATGAATGTAGTACCACTTCTGTTGGTGGTGACAGAAGATGAAACGAAGAGGACGATTTACATTGTTCCCGCCCTGGCCGCTCTTTTGTATTAACATGTCCCTCTGCTCTGGGGTAGACGACGGATACGACCATGTCCACAAAACATCACCGTTGGTGTCCGTCTCTGAAGTTTGAATCAAGAAAATTATTTTCACTGTGGATTAATTTTTTCGGTTCTTTGAGTAATTTATCAGCTTTTGTCATTTGTTGACTTCAATCTTGGATACTTTATGCTTATAATCAAATCAATGAAAATTCCTTCACTTCAACAATGTGAAACGTGTCAGATAATTGAAAAGCACTCCATAAGAGTTCCTGTTCAGAAAGGTTAACATGCTTAAAGAGAGGGTTCTACCAGGACTTTTTTTTAATACACATACACCATTAAAACATGATCATAACCCCACAAAGTTTTTACAGAAATGTTATGAAGTTTTGAACTTTCTGCAAGAAGAACTACTGCAGAGTTCTGCATTGAGGGTAAAGATTGAGGTTATACTGATCAGACTTATTATAAGTCACTTTTACATTTGTGTTACTTTAATTAAGTTGCAAAATCAGTAAAAGTAATTTTTTTACACACAAAAACACCATGGCAAGATAGGCAGACAGGTAGCTTATATATATGTAAGACCATACCATGTAGACTGCATACAAGGTTACACATGTCGCTGGATTGACAATAATTAAACGATGATTTTCTTACCCGAATTTCTTGTTTTACTGAACAATGTCTGCATCAATTACTTTGTAGAAAAGGGGCGTGTCCAAGAAAGAGAGTCATAAGACTACTTTTTACATTCATCATCTTCTCATTTTCCTTGAGAAGAGTACCACAAATTGACAATGCACTAATTGAATGTTTCACCCTCAAATGAATCATATCTAACATGAAACAACAAGTCATACTTGAAACGATCGATATATAACATAAAGTTACAAACCTATGATTCCAGCAGACAACAAATCGCTGAGAGTGGCCATCTTGAATGACCTTCACCTTTCCACTTTCACTTCCTGATTTGCTGTTATTTTCATTTTTGATATTTTCCGTTGTCTAAGACATATATGAAACGATCAAGCGTTTCAAATTGTTAACAATTTTATGTTTATAAGATAAAAACATTACGAAAATCTTAATATGAAAATGTAGTTAATACTACTTCCCTTCAACATATCACAAATCGTGTATCTAAAATTCGCTGTCTGTCGGTGTGTGAATGAATTAAGGTGTGTAGGCTGGATGAATTTTTCAGGTCATCGACATATTTTCTTGTCCCGCCCAAACCTCTGCATCACACCCTTCTCTACTAGCCATGGTCTACATTCAATACTTACTAAAAAAAACCCAGTACTATTACAACCCACTGCAAACAACATGGGTTTATCCAGTGGCGGATCCAAGGGGGGGTTCAGGGGGTCCGGATCCCCCCCCCCCCCTTTTGAAAATCAATTATAGGTTCAAGCCCCCCCCCCCCCCCCCCTGACAATTTCTAAATCGCCCCCCTCCCCCCTTTTCAAAAATCCTGGATCCGCCACTGGGTTTATCTATCGACCTCTCTGAAATCTAACGTCATCGGCAAATCAAGTCCCAGCACATCCTCTTAAATGCTTGGCAGTAGCAATGTTATATCAGGATGAGAAATCGTTGCAGGACCTTCCTTGAGTTCAGTTCCTAAAGGTCGAGCTTTCATCCGACGGTATGAACCTAAGAGGTATCTTAACCAAAGTCACTAAGTAAGACACCACCCGGACAAAAACTATCAGGACAAAAGCCACCCAGACCAAATTTACCTAGTTAAATTGCTGAGAGGTACAATCAAATGACATACCTTATCTTCAAGATCATCGTCATGAATATGGAACAAGAGATGATCAACGAATCAAACATATGCCTATTGAAAAAAAGGTTTTATAGATAGTCAACTTCGACGTTTCGGTGTCATCGTGACTGTTGGCTACATTTTTAAAGTATGTTTCTTAATATTACATACATATAAAATATGATTTTTATTTTTTCACAATAACTAGAAATATACCTAAAATATATCTGAAAGGGTTTCAAAAGTCATCAAGAGGCAGGGAGACATTTGAGCGGGGTTTGATTTTTACCTAGGTGGATTTAGATCGCGTGGCTTTGGTCTAGCTGATGATATCTGTCCCGATTTCCTAGGTTTGCATTCGCCCTAGTTCAGGGGAAAAACTGTACTCAATTACAACAGACATGATGGTTGTAAGTACTCTTTGTCGGGAGGAGACCAAAGCCACCGGGAAAATGTGATGTGGAATGAAGCCTCCCGGTCTGGTGAACAGACAAAATCCCCACTGGACAAAATGCCCAGGGTATAGAATCCCCATCCCAAAAACAACAACATGGACAAAATCCCTAACAATTCAAATATAATTTTTCTTTGGTCATTACTGAATATTTTTTTTAATTATTATGGTCATCACATAATGTTATTTTTAATGAGTAGGCTTAATTAGGCTACGTTTTCATTATGATATTTGTTATATATGTTAGTCTATTTAAGATGAATAAATATAACCATTTTTTCTTTGATCGGTAGTGGAAGTTTACTGAAAGTGAAATTTGAGAAATTGTTGTTTCAAGAAATGAATCAACTTTGTCTTTGATTACTAGTAGTAGTCTTTTGAAAGTTAGGTTTGATAAATTAATCCAATCATCAATCCCAACTTCTTAAGAATTGTTTTTGTGTAGGATTTTTGCAAGTTGCTACTTGATCATGCTATATGAGATAACTATATGGATGTAAATAATGCTGGAAATTGAGGATATCGATACCACCATGGGGATTCTATAGAGAAACAAGGGTGGCATTAAACTGGCCTTGGAAGGATATATGTACACCAAGAAAAGTGCCTCTAAGTCTACAATGCGTTGAGGTCGTTCTCTTCATATGAAAATGAATTGTTGTTATTAATTTCTATACTCTTCTTTTTTTATCTTGGTGATTTCGTTCGCTGGGGCCACCTAGGGCATATATGTCACATTCGTCTAGGACAAATAGCCACTGTTGTTTTTTAATGTTATAGGAAGTCCTTTTTAAACCGTTATCTTTAGATTGGCTTTTATTTTAATTTTTTTTCAAGGTATGTAAAGTAGTCATATATACAGTGCTGAAAAAAGGTAATTGATTGTTTGTATTGAAGTTAAAGTTGATGTGATAAAGAAATATACGCAATATATTTTATCTTTAAAAAAATAACTACCAACTGTTATCACTATTAAGAAAGTCGATTGTAAGCTTTAGTCTGTACGAATTTACAGAAGCCATGCTCAGCTACCATCCAAGTCTTATCATTGTTCTACTGTAGCTCCACTACTGTTCCTGTTACTTTACTAAAACCTTTATTTGGTGTTTTGAAATGTTACGTAAGCATGGTTATTATCTTACTAAATATACGTAAAGATATTTGGTATGAAAAAAGTTGTTTCTAATCTAAAACTTCATAGGATTCTTTCAGAGGGAGTTGTTGAATATGCGCACATCTTAGCTTGCAAGGGGTACTTGGGGCTGTACAAATATAACTTTAGATGAACAAAGGTGGTAAACTCTTTATTTCTACTTATTTTTAAAAAATATACCCTTAACTGATTCAATACATGTCCGAGGACAATGATTGATAAAAACGTTCATTGACCACTATCATCCGAATATTTGTAAATGCAATTTAGTACTTTTTAATTTCTAACAATATCAGAAAATCTATTTATTATTATAAAACAGCAGTTTTTCTTCAAAAAGACTTCTTATAATTTTGTTCCCCGTTGAAATTTCATGGAGGCACTCACACAGCTTAGCTCTTTTTTGTGAGAAATAAATTAATATTGAAACTTGAAGGTTTTACGACATTGGTAGAAGTGACAGTCATGTTCACAAATTCATTACGGTCAAATTGAGGACTAAGAATGAAAAGATGGACATAGCATTTAATACGTCTCCAGGACTTACACCATTCATTGAACGTTGATTTATTTATAACAAGCAACAAGCAAACTTTTGGCCGGGGCTTCAATCATGATAGTAGGTTTTCTCTGCAACTTACTTTTGTCCTCTATATTCTGCATTCAAACAATGTATATGTGTTATCCGTAATTGTGACTTACGTTTTCCTTCTAAATTAGAATCACCTACCGGAAAGTGGCTTCGAGAATTGACGCCCAAAGTGTCCGGAAATGAATGGAAAACAATATACATGATACATTTCAAATACGTATTCATTCTTTGTTTCATTGAGTTTTGTGTCCATTTTGTCAGTGAGGAGACATACGTAAAGGCTGGTTAACGTCACATTTCATCATTAAGGCTGTAGGTGAATGCATAGACGTAAATTCCGGTGAATGCGTAGAGGAATTGGCGTAGACATAAGAATTAATTTAATATAAAACTATTATGTATAAATGTTACTTTTAAAAAAATATAGTAAAAAATTCAACGTACTTAATTTTGTGTAGTACTTTTATTATTTGAAGTCGCAGTCAAACTATAACTCATTCGTGTTGGTTATCAGATAATTGTTTGATATTTTGAACATTTAAATAAACTATAACCTTCCTTCAGTCCGCCGCTACAAAGTTCAAGTTATGTAAACGATGTGAGTCTGTACATCATTAATTTGTTCCAAACACATTATCTCTTTTAAATAAAGGTTGAAGTAATTAATTTTATTACATAAATATTGCATGTGACTGTATATTTGTATTCTGTTATGATGTAAAAAAATCATGAAAACGGCAAAATTTGTTATTATCGTTGTTGTTGTAATTATTATCAAGTCACAAATTTATGACACGTACTAGCATTAAAAGTACTTTTATCATTCTTTTTTTCCGTCTGCAATTACCGTCCCCGAACCGGTCTGCTCTACGAATTCATCGTGTCTACGAACCGGTCTTGGTTTACCATTAAACCGTATCTCATCGTTTAGCATAAATAAAGAATGAAAAATGAGGATTAACGATAAAAAGAAACCAATGGAAAGCAGCTTGCATGATTATTCATGTATAACTGCACACAAATAAGTGGAAATTGATTGAGTTTTTAATCAAATGTGGTTATTTCATTTTTCACTTTAGGTGGTTACCGGTAGACGATTTTATACATGTATAGGCATTAGTCGAATGTTGTATAGAAAATAGTATTATTTACAAACTCGCAGCACCGCTACCGCTGTAGTATGCGTTTCCCTTTAAGAAGCGAATCCCTCTGTTGCTGTAAGGAATATTGAGAAAGTGCATGTGCGTAGTTGCCGCCATTGTTGGCTTTGATCGGCACACGCTTTAAGATATCTTCTTAGTAAAACACGTTGTTTTGCTTTAGAATCGAAATTGGTTTTGTGCAAATGTAGAAAACATGCCTACCTATTTTCAACGTCCAGAAAATGCCCTTAAAAGGGCTAACGGTAAGAAATTGCAAACCGGAAGTTTCGGCTGCCAACATTTAGCATGCTTACATTGCATAACCTACACCGGCAATATTACTGATCTCACAATCAAATGTAACAGATCGAAGTGTGTCAATGCATACGCTATATTCTTATTAAATACATGTTTCTGGTGATGAAAGGGGTAATAAATATATCAAACCAATAGAGTTTGCACATGTGACAAGATATACTCATGTGTTGACATATGGTCCACTTCCACTGTGTCTGGACACATGTCTGACGCCTTTATTATCATAATATTTAATGTTTCATGATCATCAACAACTGATCACATTCAAATTTAGCTTTTAACGTGACCAAGATCAGTATATTTTTTTATTAATATGTTGTAATAAATATTTCACCAAAAACATATGGCACACTGACGTTAAATGTAATAGGTTCTTCTTATCAAAGATTAGTTACATAAATAAGTTACCCTCATTCTGTGTAATATAGAAGTTTTGCCTATATGATGTTGCAGGTTTTTTATTTATTTGTTGCAACAAAAGTCTTAATGATATAAGTTGAGGTTTGTCCACTAAACTTGTATCAAAGATTTAAAAATGTCCATGATGAAATTGTTTTAATATTTGCAGAATTTATTGATGTCGGGAAGAAGCAAAGGGCATTGGATGCCCTCTACGATGTCATCAAAAGTAAAAAGCATCGGACATGGCAGAAGATCCACGAGCCCATCATGGAAAAGTATTTGGACCTCTGTGTTGAACTTCGAAAAAGCCATGTTGCAAAGGAGGGCTTGTACCAATACAAGAACATCTGCCAGCAGGTTAATTATTCTTTTTATAATGTGAATTATGATTAATGGAATTAGGTCTGTGTTCGCGTTAACGCATAAACCTGCGTTTTTCACGCATAAAAATCATATAAACACGCAAGATATATTGTAGCTGCGTGTTTTGCACGCACATATAATTATACACTTAAGTTTACATTTTTCCATAATGTTAAAAAAATCGTTCTAAGCTGATTGTCTGATTACGATGTCCTGACAAAAATAAATCGAAACCTGGAAATCCCATTGCTAAAAGCCCTGTCATTGGTTACTATACCGATGGAATTCCCCGGAAGTCGTTCGTTTTATCCAATCAGAGCGATGTTTACAAGTGATTATTATCTCACGCTGTATAATATTACGAAGTTCGGAACGGCAGCTATTTACATACACAGGCATGTGGCTGCATGTGTTTTATCATCAAAACTGAACCGTATATGGTAGGTTATACTTTGATGTCTAAATTTGATGACAATTTATTACCTTTACTAGTAATTATTTTATTGAAATAAAAACTCCATTAACAAAAACGCGAAATATTTGAATTGAAAATTTATTATTTCATTTCTGCACGCACTGTATAAAAACCTACCGCGAACACTGGAAGGTGTCAAAATAGGGTGTCTAAAAGTGCCAATATCCCTCAAATGAAACTATGGAAGAGTTATGGAAGTTTGATAAATGTCGATTATCATGATCATTATTAAAATCTACGATTTTATGTTATATTCTTTGTAAAATAACAAAATGAACAAATGGATAATAACAAATGAACCTTTATTTATATCAGTCTATTACAAACATTGTAATCATCAGAGTTGCTGTTCATGTAACGTTAACAATCCAATTTAATATGTAAAGTAAATTTGAAATATTAAAATGTGTAGGACCTTCAAAATAAATCTATTTTGTTTGATCCAGGTCAACATTCAATCATTGGTTGATGTGGTCAGGAAGTACATTTCTCTAGCTGAGGAGAAGACAGAGCAAGCTCGCAAGGAATCCCATCAGACCGTGCTTGATATTGATGACCTTGACCTCCCAGACTCCCCTGAAAGGTAACCAGGTCACTATATAGATGAAAAAACAACTTAAGCTTACTTTCAGACCTTTGTAGAAAGCAGTGTTTATGAACATATAAAGCAATGCATGTTGACATAATATATATAATTTCCGAAATTTTCATAAAATCGTTGAAACCATAAAGAAGTTTAATTTAGCTTTATACGAAAAAATGATATATAAAAAATCATAATATTGAAATTTAAATCCTCCTTAAAATCATCATTTTTTTCATACTTGTATGAATTGAAATCAAGTTCATCATCAGTTGGTTATAAAAAGATCCCTAAAAATTGAAAAACAATAATAAATTATTAATTTATTACCTAGACAAATGATATATACATTTTTCAGGTTTTTCCATTGGGGTCAATGTTTCAATGGCACATAACTCTTTAAATTGTCTGGTGACCCCTAAATTTTATTTCATTTTTGAATTCAGCACATTGAAAAGTACTTATGTACCAAAAATGAGAAAATTCTTGAAACATTTGTTTCTGGGTAGACTATACCCTTAAACTTACTTTAAGACCTTTGTAAAAAGCAGTGTTAATGAACATACATAGCAATGCATGTTGACATAATATAGTCATCATGGAAATCAAGCTGATGAGGTTATAAAAATGTTCAGTATCAACAGGGTTGTTGTTATGTTCTCCAAATAATTCTTTTTGCAAAGTTACATATTGAAACAAAAAGTTGATTTAAATGAAGTTTATGATTGATTTCTATGATAATTTGAAACATGAAGATCTAAAGTGTTAAATCAAACTTTGACAAATATTTTGAAATAAGAGATTAATGAACTTCACGGGAATGTACAAATTATTTTTCTCCTTAGTTTGCTGCTGAAGGCTGTGAGTGGAGAAGACACACAGGACCGAACTGACCGAGCTATTCTGACTCCATGGGTGAAGTTTCTGTGGGAGTCTTACAGGCAGTGCTTGGATCTGCTGCGTAACAACAGTCGTGTGGAGAGACTCTACCAGGACATTGCACAGCAGGGTTAGCGGCCTTGTCAAAGCTTTAGCTATGCATTTCTGAAAGTTCTTGCCAAAGTTTATAATAAAGACATATAAACATAACAACTGTCATTTCATTAAAACCTCAAATAATATTTCTAACAGTATGTGCACCTTGCAAGTTAAACAAATGGTTTGGGTTAAACAAATCCTGGAACCTGTAATTGATAACAGCAATTTTTAAAAGTAATAATGCCATTTTCTCTTTTACAGCATTCAAGTTCTGTCTGAAGTACAGCAGAAAAACTGAATTTAGGAAACTATGCGACAATGTGAGTAAACAAATCTATTATGATTTTTGATTAAAGAGAATTTTCCTTGTCGGGTGTCAAATGTTTACAAACAGGTAACAATATTATTCACCCTGTATTTACTGAATATTTGATAATTTCACCCACAAGTTAAACATTTTGTTATTAGAGATATTTAACAATTTCATTTCTCCTTTGTGCAGCTGCGTACCCATCTGCTGCACATCAACAAGCACCAGCATCAGCAGACGGCCATCAACCTGAACAACCCCGACTCGCAGGCCATGCATCTGGAGACCCGGCTCGAGCAGCTCAACAGCGCCATCATGATGGAGCTCTGGCAGGTATGTCTCTTGAATGGCGTAAAGAATCCCATTTTGAAGACAAGCGGCCCAATAAATTTTGATGACCGTGACATTATTTTCAAGGTCACAGCTAGAAATTGAATTATTCAGCATCGAAACTTGCACGTAAATCTTTTCAGCATAATATCTTATAAACTGTTCTCTAAGTCCTCACAATCTTTTGAACCATGCTTATTATTCGTAAGATGCTAGGCTCAGTTTATTTGGGTGATCGTGACATCTTCCTCGTTCAATCTTTTAAGAGAAAATAAATCCTACACCACCATTCACTCTTATCACATTATCATCGCAGGAAGCCTTCAAGGCAGTTGAGGATATTCATGGACTTATCAGCCTGTCCAAGAAGCCTCCCAAACCTTCACTCATGGCCAACTATCTCCAGAAGTTTGGGCTTGTGTTCTGGAAGTCAGGCAATCATCTGTTTCATGCCTGCACTCTGCACCGAATCTTCCATCTCTCTCGCGAACAGAGGAAGAACCTCACAACCGAGGAACTGCAGAAGTAAGCTTTCACACAGTTCAATGTACGACTGGTAGGCTGTGGTAGCTGGGTTGGAAAACTCAAGCCATTCTCCAACACTGGCCTATTTAACTCTGCAGTATTTACAAAAGTTTGTAGTCTTACCAACCTCGCCAGCGGTTAGAAGCAATGTCAAATATTAGTCTGGTAGCCTATGGCTTGTAAAGATATTCTAGTGGTGAAATGTAAATGTAAAGATCCAGGCAATGAAATAGGTTTGAAGACGTTATATTATTATGTAGATATCTTTGGCTATATTTCATGAATTATGATCTAGTCCAAATAGCAATATATTAATTTTCACTCTTTTTATTATGTGTTCAAGTTAATTTAAAAAAACAGAAAGGAATGATGTAGATGATGGAATTTCTAATGCATGTTGATACAAGCTCAAGGTTGCATGCAATATTTTATCTAGCGTATTGTAGATTTAATTGTAAAATGAAACTTTGATCAAGAGAGCGTGGTGAAAGTTCAAGGTTAACCTTTTATTCCAAGAATGGCATCTCATGTGCTGTGTTCATCCATGGCTATCCCAATCTTGACTTGTAACCCATGAAATTTAATGGAAAAAAACTGAGCTTATTAGATGTATTTTGACTGGTACATGTTATAGTTGACCCTTTGTTTCCAGAATGGCGTCTCGTGTGGTGTGTGCGACCCTGGCCATCCCAATCCCTACGTCGAGGAATGCAATGGGACAGCTGTTGGAGATGGACGAGTCAGGGATGGAAAAACAGCGTCGTCTGGCCACCCTGCTGATGTTGCCGGGCCCTCCTACACGTGCTGCTCTCATCAAGGACTTGGTGCGTTCTCTGGACTTCTATAGACTATTAAGACTATAAATCAATCCATGATAAATATAAATGCTTTTCTTTAAGTTAATTGCTTTTCGCGTTTTGTTGTATTTTTTGTGTTGGTTAAGTTGAGACTTGGTAAATGAGGATCAGGCCCTAGATTTTTGAAGCTCTCTTGGTGCTGAGATAGTCATCTGACCAGTGTTAATGTATGATACTTGTGACTCTCTTACACTCAGAGATCTTAGAAAATACAGGTCCTACTCTTTATCAATGTAACCTATTTTTATGCAGTCTTGATACAGATTAATTGACTGATTTATTCCCCCTGCTGTTCAGTTACCAATCTTCTCAATCAGAAATATTTGCCTAAATGTACCTGGTTGCATTATTCTAAAACAATTTATATCAAGTTTTGAAGTTTAAAGTATGAAGTTGTCTTCCTGTCCAACAGTTAAAGTACAATGTGACGCAGTACGTGTACCCGGAGCTACAGAACCTGTACCGTAACCTGGAGGTCGACTTCCACCCTCTAAGTCTTGTCGACCGTGTCAACTCAAGTCTCGAGTTCATCAACAACAATGATGACCTCAGCTGCTACACACCTGCATTGGAAGACATCGTCATCACCAGGGTCCTCAAACAGGTTTGTCTAACATCTGCTGCAGTGAGTTCTGTTGACAAGGGATCGTGGATAATTTGTCAACATTCAGTGGCATCAAACCATTGAGTAACACTGCACTTCTGCCGTCTCCATCATCAAGCAAATGTTATCTGCCAATTTCTGTATGTCTTGTCTCTTTAGGCAACCAGCCTGTCACCACATACCAAGAGCCTAATATGCAGATAAAATTGTAAAGCAAACCTTGAGAAAATTATAATTCTGTTCCTTCCTTGATCATATATCTTTTGTTGAATAAAAATAATGGTCATGATGATGTTGATAATGTTAGTGATGAAAAATTTTGGTGCAGGTGATAAAAATTATGAAAAGGATAAGGATGGGTGCGTCCGTGCAAGTGAGGGACTGAGGCCTGGTAGAAGTCCGTGCGGTGCGTGCGTTTCACCAGCGCCGCTTGGCGGCTCCGGAGTTTGCCGAGTTAAATAAAAATAAATATTAAATTCATTTAGTATGAGTAAGGTTCCTGTTCTGCTGCTGAATTTTGAGAAAATATAGTATTGTAGACTGACTGTATATTTTTGTATTCTCTGTTGATTACAGGTGTCCCAGGTGTACCAGACTATAGAGTTCCAGAGATTTGCTTCACTCGTTCCGTTTGCTACCAAGTTCAGGCTCGAGAGGATCATCGTCAACGCAGCAAAGAATTTGGAGTTACAGGTAAACATATCTCTTCTTAATTGAACCTACATGACTTTTAGTCCTTGACTTTTTTTAATGGGTAATCATTTATTTGATCAATGTTGGATGATTGTCACAAACTTGTATAGCAACAAAAACTAAGGTTCCAATTGCTTTAGCTGGTTGAGGGTTAAAGATAATGTTGATTTTGGACAAATGATAAAATAAGATCTTTCTCAATTTGCTATAAACCTGGATTTTGTTCTGAAATTATTACAGATAAAATTCAAATTAGCCTGGTTTTACCTGTTAGAATTGTTACAAATTTTCATTTGCAGATGTTTTATTGAAGGAAACATTTTAATGTTGAGAAATATCTTTCAGGTTCGAATTTGCCACAGCTCAAAGTCCCTGAGTTTTGGAACAAATCTTGGCGTGGCCCAGAAGGAAGATATTCCCGAGGGGCCGTTCATCCAGAGCATGCCGAGTGAGAATATCCGCAACCAACTCACCTGTATGGCGGAGGCACTCAAACTGGCTGTGTCCATCATCAAACCCGAGAATGTGGATGTAAGTGCAGATGTTTTCTCCAACAAACTTCCTGGTTCTTAGGCCATTATGACACTGAACAGATTGCCTGGTCTTCAAACACTATAAGCTTAATAGGTGTCAGTTTGTGTGTTGGCAATAGAAACGTACACCTTTCAACAGTAAGAAAACAGACTTGAATACATTTCGGGCCTGTAGGGGTGAAAGAGTTACTAAATCATTATTTTAACACACATTACATTAAACCACAAGGTTCTGAGCACCACTATAGAGTCAACGGGAAGATATGATAGAGAGCACACTTTCCCCTTTTCATCCTACAGGAAATATCAATATTTCCCTCTTGTTGGGAAAATATATTAAGGAACAGGGAATGGGAAAGACACCTTTTACAATGGGCCATTTTGGGGCTTTCAGTCTTTTCCACAAAATTTGAATGGGCCATTTCCCTTTGTAGCAATAATAGTATTTCTAATTCTAATGGGCTCCAATGTGCAATATGGCCCATTGCCCCTGCCTTTCCCAATCCCTGAGGGAAGAGAACTTGACTATAAACAGCAAATAATTTCTCTGCCAGGAGTCGAACGAGTTGCGAGCTCAGATCATCAACAACTACCGGATGACTGGTAAGAAGGAGCACATGCGACTGCTGCAGAGAAGACAGATCATCGAGGACCGGAAGGAGCAGCTGGAGCACATGAACGACCAGAGGGTACGTAATAAGTGAAAATAATGATAATGATAAAAATAAACTCATTATTTGCCTCATTACCAGTTTGACAATAATTGTTTTGGTGAAGCAGGTGCTTGCTATTTGGTTTATTCATAGAAAGAAACTACATTTTAGCATTCTTTGGCCTTTCTAAAAATCCTCGTGTAACTTTGTGTATACAGCCCAGTAAATGATGTTCACCTAGTTTCGTAAAAGAAATATGACCATGAGTCGAGAAATAATATCTTTTTGACATCCTTCTTCCACTGCAACTTAAGACTTGTTGTCAAGTTACAGTTTATGGATGTAATTTCTCTTATAAAATCTAATGTAATCATAGAACCATGTTTATCTTTCCATTCCAGGAGAAGGAAGAGATGCAGCAGGTTGAATCCCAGCGGCGGAAGGCGTACGAGGCGGAGATGGCGCGACTGGAGCGTGAGGCAGAGGAGAGGAAGAAGCAGCGACAGCTCATGGAGCACCAGGAGATCAAACGCAAACACGTCAAGGAGAGGATCGAGCAGCTCAGGAAGACGGACCTTGGCGCCAGGATCTTCAAGGATATCGATGAGGAGGTGCGTTGGAATATTGCAAATGTATCGCCCTTTATAGTTGTAGTGTCAGTTTCACGCCAGGACAAAAATGTATGTGAACTAAATCACAGGTTTGATACATTGTTTCCGAAGGTTACTTGAAAAATAGTCTTAAATCACCCGACTATTCAGTGTAAGGCCTACACTTTTGACTATCTTGACAGCTGAGTAAGGATTGGTATCGCGCCTCATTTTCGTGATAATATATTGCGATACAGAAAAGCATATTGCAATACATATTGCAATGTATTGGTTTTTTGATTTTTGATTTTTTCCATAATTTCTTCTTTAAATTACAGCAATTATATCAGTTATCAATTTTCAAATGGCCGTCCTCTTGTAAAGAGATTAAATTCAGTGACTGGTTTTGGACTTTTAAACATGTCTGTGCTATTTTCACTTCATGGGTTCACACTATGTTTTCAAATTTCAGTAAAATCAAATTTTTTTGTTACGTGCATATTTTACAGGGAAATTGTGAATTTTAAGACCTCTGATATATTTGATATTTTCAGAAGAGTGTACCTGTACGTATCATGTTGTTCCTGTATTGCAAAATACTGATATACCTAATATACTGTGCACCCTTACAACTGAGGTTTAAATTGCAGGAGTTTGCGGAGCTTGACGTGGACGAGATCATGGCGAAGCAGGTTGAACAGCTGGAGAAGGAGAAGCGAGAGCTGCAGGAAAGACTCAAGACCCAGGAGAAGAAGGTGAGGCCCCAAATTGAGAAGGGGAGGTAACTCCGCAGGAGAAATGTTATTGAAAGAGGAGTCTGTCAAAGTTCTATTGAATGTTACATTGATTTAGTGTTCTGAATCGTGAATGTTTCTTTGTTTGCTACACTGTCACTGCACTGCATTGCAACTGTCTGGTTTTGCAATATGGTTATTCAATTCTGAGGTAACCATTTTTTGTACATCATGTGCAAAAAAATCCTGGCATCCTGGCAGATGTAATTGATGTCCCTTGCCTCGAAAGTGAATAAAAATGTGGTGACAAGATCAAAATATTACTGTAATCTCTTTGTAGGTGTCGGGTGCCACGCCTCCTTGCATGATACCTTTAACCCCAAATTCTTGGATGAAATACATGTATTTTAGGTTTTAAGTTACATCAGCCGACTGCTTAAGTGGTTGTTTGAGCGATCATGATTTTATGATTCTGAAAGTTCAGGAATTAATGAAAAATCAGTTAAGGTGTGTGCAAGCATGATTTTACTTATCACATTTATATGTTGGTTTGCAGGTTGACCACTTCCAGCGAGCCATGCGCCTGTCTGAGATACCTCTGCTTATACAACAGTACCAGGAAGAGTCTGTCAAGGCTCGGCAGTTCTGGGAAACTCAAGAATTGGAGAGGGTGAGTGAAGAGTAATGACTTACGAAGACATTTAAGGTTACAAACTTCTGTAGCAACGACAATCTTCCAGCGTGATAAATCATGAATGACTAATTGTTGAAATACTGCCACGCTTAGCAGTGACTCGAAATACTTGAATGTAATTGGGTTTGGAATAGACCTGTGTTGATATCATACTATTGAGATTAATCTGACAATATACGTAATGTGATACTGTTTATGTATCTTGATACATATTGTTTACTTGTTTATTTTGTCTACGAATCAATGTGTTAATTTTTCTTTTATCAAATATACCAGAAAACAATTGCATTTTTATTGAATCTTATAGTAGTCAGATATGGTGATACGTATCGTATGGTATCGTGAAATGTCAGTATGTTCTTGGGAAAGATCACTATCTTTTGCTAAATATTTATGTTGGTAAATAAATGCATTTCTACTTTAACAAATAAGAAATAATTGTCATTAAAAATGTAAAGGTAAGACCTTATAGATTATTTGATAAAATTATATAAATTACTAGAATTAATAACGTTGTGAAGTGATACCAATTTCCTTCATCAAGATAATGTTACTGTTAAAAACTTCTAAAGCATGTATATTTTCATTGTTCCATGAACTGCTTACAGATTGAGAACATGAAAAATGAGAGGACACACGCCCTCGCAACCCAGAGTCGTCTCAGCAGAATGATCGGTGACAAAAATGATTTCATCAACCGCCTACGTGAAGCCAGGAGATCTGACTACGAGGTGAGTTTATATCTGTAGACTTCTTTGTCCAACCTCATAAATCTTCAATCTTCTTCTTGGTTTGATTTCTGTTGGCTTCATGTCATTGTGACCATTGTGTTATTGAAGTTATGGTTATAAAGTAAAATGTTGGAACAGGTACTCATCTTTGTTATTTGATTAGATGTGAAAGTATTGATTTGCTAACCTTGCAAGGATACAACTTCCTCATCTTTATAATGATAATTCTCTTTTACACCCCAATAATTATAATAGTCACTTGGAGTCATTACATCCATGTATAAGACAAAACACTAAAATGAATGCACAAAATTATTTTTGACAGATTTGAAGTAAGGCGTTTCTGTTTAGATTGATTTTCTTTTTCTCCGGTTTTTGATAACTTAAGATTTGCCTCAGTTTGAAATACATGCCAGTTATCAAATGCTTGACTCAGTCTATCTAACCTCTATGTTTGACGAAGGCGTCCTACCATAAAATGTCATTGCGAGCATTACATAGACTATAAGTCCTAAAATTTGTCTGATGTTTTGAGGAAAGCTCTGCTGTGTAACTTTGTTATATAAGGCCTATATTTAAAAGGAGTTCTATTGTGTTGCAGACTCATCTGAAGGACTTTGAGCAGAAGATTACAGAGGAGCGGAAACGTCGACTGAAGGAGAGGAAGGAGAAGAGAAAGGAGGAGAGGAGACGCAAGTGGATCGAGGAGAAGGAGGAAGCCGAACAGCGCGCTAAGGACGAGGCGCTCAAGAGAGGTAGGCATAACATGTTCGTTTAATTGAAGATCAACTAGTCTTATCAAGCTTCAGAATTGTGATATAAACTGAGAGTTCTAACAGTTTTACTCTCACTTTCCCTTGGAAGTTTTTTCACCATTTTGGCTTGGAGTCCCTTGAAATTTAAAAAAACAA
This sequence comes from Phorcus lineatus, assembly GCA_921293015.1. Lineage (NCBI taxonomy): Eukaryota > Metazoa > Mollusca > Gastropoda > Trochida > Trochidae > Phorcus > Phorcus lineatus. The sequence goes on from OV121088.1 coordinate 35,303,947, forward strand.
GTTACCATTTTCAAGGATCCCATTTGTGCATTATTGACGGAAGCACCTAGGATCACCTAGGAACAAAACCTTTTCCTAAACCTACTGTTTACTGATGATTCTCACCTATTCCTGCAGAGCGCGAGGAGAAGGAGCGTGTGGAGAACGAGAAGCGGGAGCAGGAGGAGAAGGAGTACCAGGACAAACTGGCCAAGCTGGAGGAGCAGGCCGAGAAACAGCGGCAGCGGGAGCGCGAGATCGAGGAGCGGGAGGCACGACAGAGACAGGAGGCCAAAGAGTAGGTTGCAGCTTCATTTAAGAGTCGGGACGATATGGATATTTAGTGATTTGATGCATTTCAGGATTTGGAATATTAAGACACAAAGATTATTACCCAACGAAGTATGTCGTATGACTTACAAAAAACAAGTGTGAATTTTTGACAAATTGTGCTTAAAATAAGCTACAAGCTGGATATGAGAGCAGCAATGATTTTTGACTTGAGTGGAAGCATTCTATCTGGTTTAAAATCCAGTGTTCATATGATTTCCCCTTTTGCAGAGAGCGCGAGCGTGGTGGGGACCGAGCTGTTGAACGAGGAGGAGACCGAGGGGGTCAGGAAGAGGGAGACAGAGCTTGGAGACGAGGGGGTGGTGCAGAGGATGAAGGGGAGAGGAAACCATGGCGACCAAATCCCAACCGAGGGGGATGGCGTGAGAGAGAGAAGGAGAGAGAGCAGAGCTGGAACAAACCTGAACCAGAGAGGTGTGTACCATGGCTTCCTTTAAGGCATGACAAGATTTTTTCATGACATTTTGTTTTGCCTTAATACGAGCCAAAATACCATATAAACTGTTATGAATTGAAAATTTCTCTTGCTATATTTTCTGATGCAAAAACTAGGAAAATATATACTTTCCAATTGAAGTTGAAACATAGCCTTGTATATATATATATATGCAGGTGCCAAAGACACATGCCACATTTACATGAATATTAGTTATTTAACCTCTTCATCTTCAGTCTGTCCATCTGTCTGCTGTATATGAATTTCCGAATTACATTTGAGAAGTTTTATGCCTGACAACTTTGGTACAGTTAAGGTTTTCTATTTAAAACGTGTCTTTGGATTGTTGTCAGTAAAGTGAACCTTAGAATTCCTTTGAAACACTTAGTAAGTTATGTGCTATGTCTATCGTGCTTGTTTTCAGAGAGGACAGTCATGAGAGCAAGAGCTTTGGGTGGAGAGACCGAGGTGGTGGCAGAGATGACGCAGACTCACGTGGCCCTCCAAGAGACGAGCGCTTCAGTGACCGTGGACCTCCCAGCGATAGATTTGAACGAGGCCCTGCAAGGGATGAAGACGAGAGGGGATGGCGTGGAGGAGCAGGGAGGGAGGAGCGAGGAGGGTGGGGGAGAGATGCCCCCAGGGAAAGCACATGGAGAGGGAGAGATGAGCGACCGCCAGCACGGGAAGGAGCTTGGGGTAGGGACAGACAAGAGGATGGTTGGAGGGCTAAGGGTGGACCCAGTCGCGACGAGCGCAGAGGACCAGGGGAGTCGGGGGGTGCCTGGAGGAGAGACGACCGTGGTGGCGACAGGGACTTCCGACGAGGTGGTGAGGACAGGGATTTCCGTAGAGGTGGTGATGACTACAGAAGGGGCGGTGAGGACAGAGACTTCAGACGTGGCGGTGAAGATCGAGACTTCCGTAGGGGCGGTGAAGACAGAGATTTCCGTCGGGGAGGTGAGGACAGAGACTTCCGTCGGGGCGGTGAGGACAGAGACTTCAGACGTGGAGGTGAAGAACGGGACTTCCGTAGAGGTGGTGAGGACAGAGATATTCGGCGGGGCGGTGAGGATCGAGAGATCAGGCGAGGTGGAGACCGAGACATCAGAAGGGCCGGTGATGACAGGCCAAGAGAGAATCGTGAGGATGGATGGAGAAGGGGTGGTAAGCATCTTGTTGCCTTCTTTCCCCAAATATTTCATGAGCATTCCTAAAATAATATCTTGTTCTCATATTGATAAAGGCTTGCAAGTGAAATGGAGAATTAAAGTGTTCTATATTAAGGTTGAGAAAAGGTCAATTATTGACTTATGACTCCATTTGAAAGGTAGAGTTGGAAATTAGGAATGATATTTAGAATGAAATTTTGTTTTAAAATGTTAGAAATTGAAAATTTCAAATGACTTATGTTATTAAATTGTTTGCAGGTGATCGAGCCCCCCCTGCTCGGGATCGACCTTCTGACAAAGGTGAATTTCATTGAACTGTCAGTAAAGAGATAGTTTCATCGTCAAAGAAGGCTCAAATTTGTTAAAACAACAATAATTCAAAATGATTCGCTTTTCCACTTCATGAAGCAGCTTGATTTCTCTCAAAAGTAACTCATGGAATTTTTTTTACAACACCTGCATAATGAAAAAATTAATCATCAGTTACAAAATTGATCTTCTTGCAAAGATAACCTGCTACTAAGGTTCATAACTAAGAAGTTAGAAGCCAATCTAAATAACTTGTGCAGGAATGATAACACGTCAACAAGGGGAATAAAGAAACACGACAACTAGCATCCTGCTACATCAGCGTATTTGAATCTGCGGGGCCCCTTCAATACCCAGATATCTTTCAGGGCAAATGCCTAGGATCACTATACATGACCAGCCAATGAAATGACTCGCATCTATCAAAAAGGGCACTACCTTGATGACAAGTCTGAGCTCAAGATATTTGCTTAAAGCTCCTTGCATGACGACATTTCATTGGCTTAAAAAAGTAATTGCTAAACATTGCAATGAAGAACCAGCTGTCATCAATATGAGGCATTTGCTTTGAGAGATATCAGGGATTTGAAGAAGTTCTGCAGATGCAGAGTAGCAGGATGGGCCTCCTGTTCATCTACCTGAATAATAAGGGTTGATAGTTGATTTAATTCATTTCGGTTCCAGGCGGCAAGGAGCAAGAGGACGACGGATGGACAACTGTACGATACTAATATACTAGGATGCATTGAGAAGAGCTGCAATTTTGTTTTGCTTTGCAAATTTATAAGACTTCATCAATTATGTGTATGAAAATCTTTGTTCTGAATATTGGTTGCATTGTTGTTGACAATTGTATCAAAATCTGATTTGGATTTGGGGTTGCATTGATCAAAAGTGTTATATATGTAATATTTGAATTTGATAAAATCTTATACAACATAACATGAAATTATAAGGAAAAGTTTAGGTTGAAGTCTATCTGCCAGGTATTGCTGAAGAGGTTGATACAGTTTTCATTGTGTTTCATGGAATTAATCTTTCATCAGCATTTTGTTTCACCAAAGGCATGGAAGGTAATGTTTAAGGTTATAGATATCATTTCATCAATATGTATGCATTTATCTGTAATGCTATTTAAATAATTATGAAAATGACTAAGATGAGAATAAGCTAACCAATGTTTTCCACTGCACATAAATTTCTTGCACTGACGAAGTTTGTTTCAGTTAGTACTTGTTTCCTCGTTTCTGTGCCATTGTTAATTTGTAAACAAGTTTCCAATCCTCTCCAAGATCCTAGTTATAGTACTATAAATATATGTTACGCCAAACTTTAAATAAAACCTTCAATATGGATGTTGTGTTTCTGATTATTTCCAGCTATCTTCTTGGGGAAAAGACCATTAACATCTGACCAGAAATTACAGGTTTAGACTAGCCGTTAATTTGACTGTTAAACATTTGGTTGGCCATCTCTGTGGGGAGTTGACATGGAAAGAGGCACTTTACTTTTCTTAAATTTACATTATAAAAATACGCTATATGTATGATAGGATATCCTCACATTTACAAATGATTTATGATAAAACTTATCAACAATGCCTTGTAATAGCGTACATGTAGTAAAGCTTTTCACACTCGTAGCCAATGAATGGCTTCCCTTCTCATTTTATTTTATTAACCGAGTGTGTGCTACAATTAACCTTGTCAGATCTAAATCAACTGAAATGTAATCTAAGTAAAATGTTTAAACTGGGACATGTCATAATCATGTAATTATAATATACATGTATAAATTGGAATGTCTTTGGAATTTCATTTCCAAAAAAATACCCAGATAGGACTGTCCTTAAAAAGCAGACACAAAGGCAGTCATTGGTTTGTATTGTTTCATAGGTCATATAACTATTAAGTTTAAATTGGACCCAGAATTTCAACATTTAACATTTTTACTGATTATCTGATTTATTAATTTTGGCATTTTAAGGGTAAAGATGCAAGTCGTTTTCAAATTAACTCAGGATTTATGGTACTTTTGCTCTTGCTCAAGTTGCAGTTTAAATTCATAAAAGTCTGTTCACTGTCTCCCAGCGGAGAATTGGTCAACATGAAGTAAGTAGAAGTTTGAAGCTTTTACCATTGCTAAAAGATAACGCACAACAATATCTCGACCATTGAAAATAAAAATCAGTTTTTATGCTTATTCACTATAATAAGGATACATAAAACATGACAAATTGTTTTAGAAAGCATTTTTGTATAATCTCATCGAATAAACACTGAATCTATGAATACAACCGATGTCATGCTCTGCTAGACAACTTGGGCCAGTGTGCTTCACTTCTTAATACAAGTATGCATTTCATCAACTATTCTTTGTCAGTTTATCAGCCTACTGAAGCTGACCTGCAGTGATGACCTGCCAATGAACTCTGCCACAGTTTCACGGTGACATACATTGATTTCACACCTCTTGTCCAAATACATCATTCCACAGGTGTTTAATTAGGTTCATTTGTGAAGAAATTGCAGGTCAAAGCAAACACAGATTTAAAGATAATACAGCGTCATACGAATGAGCCAAGACTAATGAAGTGTCAACTACACCGATAACCTTCATTCCTCTCCATACCATGACCTCCTTTCACAAAGCCCTGAGGTGATCGTAGGTCCTTAGGGTAACCTTAGTGAAATGTTAAAGGATGGGAGGTAAGGTTAACCTTAGTTAAGGCTGCTTTGTGAAAAGAGGCCATGGCAGCAGCACTTTTAACCAATAATTTTAATAAAAATTTTATCAAGTCATGTGGAAAATAAGACGTCCATCAGGAAAAACTGATCGTCGAAGAGGACATCACTTTAAGGTGCCTTACACGTACATCCCTCATTTATACCCTTTATCTGGTAAAGGAGCTCAGTCAAATATATGATAATTCATAAATGGTGTTATTTAATCGAGAAGAAGTGGTTGTTTCAGAAAATCAGAATCCTCATGCTTGTCAACTCGGTAAAAGGACAATAAACGGGTTAATGTCCTGATTTGTGATAAAAAAAAAATCCGGACAGTGGCGGGCGCTAAACGTAATTCTGGAAAATTACCTACAGCAGTTCTATACAAGACAAACCTTGGTTGATAGTGTTTAGTAGGTCATTGGGGTCACTAACTGAAAAGAAACATCTACCTCAGGCAATATGGGTCATTTGTAGCGGTGGCGCCCCAAGAACTAAAGTAAATTTGCTTTTCGATACGAAACATGCGGTGAAATGGATCTTTTCAATAAAAATGACAATTTTAATACCACCCCCCCCCCCCCCCCCCCCCTCGTCTAACACTTCATGAGAGGAGCTTCATTTTGATAAAAGTCCAATCTGTTTTCTCAGCAAGCCTTCAAAGTCGGTTGACTGCCCATGTGACCATACCGTATTTCCTCGAATAGACGCCCCCATACGGTATTAACTCAAAAAGTGAGACTCATAATAGCGGTTCACCCATATCTATACATCAGTTTCATTGAAATCGGCCCGAAACTAATCGCTCGTACCTCACTGCGTTTCTTGCAGCGAGGTACGAGCGATTAGTTTCGGGCTGATTTCAATGAGATTGATCTATACAGATGCCTCCAAAGATCCAGTATCAGGACATGTGGGCGCTGCTTTCTATATCCCATCTTTAGGGGTAGAGGAAACTTTCAGACTACAAGATCACATCTCAGTATTTGCTGCAGAATTATCTGCTATTTATAAAGCATTAGTTTGGGTGAAAAAACATAAACACGAATTAATTGTATTTACAGATTCCTTGGCGGCAGTCCAAGCTATACAATCAGGTGTATATGGGCAACGCAGTGACATTTTATATGACATTTTACATCTTGACACAATGTTGAATGAAACTTATATAAGCTGCGATATCGTATGTGTTCCTGCTCATGTTGGACTGGTTGGAAACGAGAAGGTTGATCATCTTGCTAAGTCATCACTAACTAAATTTCAAATTGATATTGATGATATCTGTTCAATTCCAAAAGACATCTATCCCACCATAAATAAGACAATTGATGAACAGTGGCAGAATGACTGGGATTGTGGTTTAAATGCTTACAGGCATATATCAGACAAAGGTGTATCGCCATTATGTATCAACTGTTTTACCAATAGCCCAGAAACAGTCTTCCATTTTCTGATAAAATGTGAAGGTCATAACAATCAACGTGAAGACCTGAGAGAGGTTGTTATGTCTAAATCCAACGTCTTCTCATTGAGATCTATTCTTGGAGAAAATCTAATGTTTGGCATTGTTCAGAGATCACTTTTAGATTTTGTCAAGAATACAGGCAAATATGATAGCATATACATTTTAACTGTTTCTTATTTTAATTTAATCTTAACCACTACTTTAAATGCCGGGCGCATATAGGTCATTTTGGCCCAACGTCGCCCTTAAACCCACCTACCTACCTCATAATAACGGTCTTTTTCTAGTAATGTAAGACCAGTATATGGACTTGACGAAACTGTTAAAACATTGATAGCGAACTTTCATTTTCGTTCACAATAAAGGATCAAACTCGGGGGAAATAATTTGAAAACAATTGACATGGGATAATTTTTCAAAATGCAGTTAGAGACTGGAACTCTTTTTTGAAAGATGCGTAATAACAATACAAACAAAAAATTAAATCATGACGTATGCATAAGTTGCATCGTTTTTTCGCATTATCAACTTCTTTGCTATAATCACAGTTTGGTTAGGAGATTAGGTCAGATGAAACTTGCTGCTGTAGCTTAATGCATGAACCAATTTTCATGAAGCTTTCAGGAAAGAATACTTACATCACTATGTTTGTACTGAATGTTTTATTCTGTCTATATCTTTATAAGTAGTATAAGTGCATAACATTGGTCCAATGTTATGAACTGCGTACTTGTCATTAAGTTAGAGAATGATCCCCATTTATGATATGGAAACATTCTCAGTCAATTAATTGAAATATACCAGAATGCCTTTGGTTATACTGTTGAAATCCTTAAAGAGCCACTCCCTGATTTTCATTACATATTATTTACCTTTGATACGAACCTAAATACTATATGTGGTGATATAACATCGAAACAACTTAACTTTTTATGTCCAAAAGACATATATATGACAAATACTGGTTTTCCATGAAAATCTATAAACAGCCTTATAAATGCACAGAGGAGTAGATATCACGTCCAATATACATGGATACTAGTTATATAACCTAACAAATACTATCAACTCCTAACTTCCCTAACTAGTCTCCAAAATTACGTTTGACTATTTGACGCGCGCCACTGTCCAGTTTTCGATCATAATTGCGACGTTGTACCTTCATATTGTCGCTGTACAAAACAAATAAGCTTTAAAATGTTTCTTTTTGGTAACAGTTGATACTTAGCGATGAAATGACAGCATTGATTAAGTTTTGCATATATAACTCCAACAACTCACGGTGTGGCTCTTTAAACTTTGACGGTAAAGTGTTATTAATATATATTGTCGAGATATAAAACTTTGAGGTTTGTACTCAACCAAACCTTTGACTCAAATACTTAAAAAAACACCCAGATATATTCCCTGGATAAGAATACAATTTGAGCAAATAAAATGACTTTATACTCAAGATTTATAAGCAAAAACTTAGCTAGAAGGATATGCGGTCAAGATATATTATACACTTCTTATAAATCATACTGAAACATTGAACTTGTAACCTTCCTCAAGAGATTGGTCAGCAGATAGCACCTTTATTCAAAGCTTTATCAATCTTCAAATAGATATGCACGATGATATCTACAGCTTGAAACAATCAACCAAACCATCGATGCTATCAGATCTAACCCCACACCTTCTGGCACCTATATATTCGCATCTTCTCCTGTATACTTTTAACGTAACGCCATCATGGTCAAGAGATATGTTACTTGGATAAACCTCCTAATGTTTGTTGCTTGTGTGTCGGAGTCTCAAGCTTCCTCCATCGTTCCTCATTCCACAAGGAGGGTTTGTTGTGTTGTTTCATGTTTTTAATTGAAAATTTAGTTTCTGTAGTCCTAACTAGTCTTGTTATGTGTTTGGCTAGAACCGATAACGATGTTTTCTTGAGGACGGTTCCCTTTGAATGTTCATTATTCTGACAACTGTGAAACACATTTTAAAGAGCCACTCCGTGATTTTCACAACATATTATTTACCGTTGATACGAACCTAAATGTCATATTTTGTGATATAGAATCAAAACATCTTAACTTTTTTTCATGTCCAAAAGACATATATATATAACAAATACTGGTTTTCCATAAAAATCTAAAAACCGCCTCATAAATGCACAGAAGTATAGATATCACGTCCAATATACATGGATACTAGTTATATAACATAACAAACACTATCAACTCCTAACTACCCTTCTGGCTGTTAGATATGTCTCCAAAATTACGTTTGACTATTTGACGCGCGCTACTGTCCGGTTTTCGATCATAATTGCGACGTTCTACCTTCATATTGTCACTGTAAAAAAACCAATAAGCTTTAAAATGTTTCTTTTTGGTAACAGTGGATACTTCGCGATCAAATGACACCATTGATTAAGTTTGGCATATATGACTCCAACAACTCACGGAGTGGCACTTAATAAAATATAATATAATTCACAATTACAGAAATATCGAAGTCTAAAGCTGTCAGCAAAATAGCTACACATACTGTCTATATGAAATAAGGCTTCACCGCCAACACGTAATTTGACTGGGCTTGCAACTTTTGAATGTTTTTCTTCAATTTTGCCACAAAAATTCCTATAAATCACACGTTTGGATTGGTATCTTTTCAGACGCTGTCTGTCTGACAATTTTCCCATTTCTGAACACAGCTCACATTATCTTTGCACTTACACACTTGCTTTTGATCTATACCATCTCGAAATGATTTTGAACAAGCGGTTTAATAAAATTTATACTTCTCAATAGCTGTTCTCCACCCTACAGTTTCTCTGGTTGCTCAAAAAAAACACAAGAAATATTTACAATTACACAAAAATAGTCGTTTTGAATCATCACGCAAATATCTATATACTCAATCTCTTGATCTATACAGTCTCATAAACCTTTTGACCAATCAGGTACATTAAGTTGTTAAATTTCTATATGCAAATGTATGTATTTTCTACTTCAGTTGCCTCGGTTCAAACAACCAAGGGGAGCGAGTCCCCGGCCGTCCCATTTTCTGCTGCATGGGGTCGACTCACTCGCATACACTCCGGTTAGTAGTGGTAAAGAAAGTAGCATACGTTTGTACACAGCTGTGCAGAAGAAAGTATCACCGTTTGACGTTCTGGAATAATTAGGAATGCAAAATCTTAGTTCTAAGTTGTTACATTATTATTCGATTATTTTAATGTGCAATGAGTGTGTAAACTGTTTTAATGAACACTTTTAATTTTTACAATAAAGGACTTATATGACTTAACTGTCTCAAATCTTAAGTATCCTGAACAGCACAAGAATCGCGAATCAATAGGTATAGGAAACATGATGTATTAACAGTTTTCTGTTCTTTATTTTGTTATAGCCATTTGGAAACAATTAAATAAATTTTATTGAACTAAACATACAATTGAATTAGAGTTACAACCCATTAAAACAACCATTTCCAATAGTAAAAACAAAGTTTCTTTTGGTGTTGACTATATTAGCAGGCTAAATTCGTCTGCTTCATGAATGGTCGAAAATTGATTGACAATTGATGGTAATATACTTACGTAAAGACAAAGACGAATTTGAAATTTAGCTGCTGTTGTGCAACCCAATCTACGAACGTTGTGTAGTGTAACTTTGGAACCAGTGTTAAAGTTTGACCATGCCACAACGGCAAGTTGGACATGATCAGACGGAGATCAAACCAATTCTCTAGTTAACCATCGTTAACAATCAATTAGCGATTCAAAGCAGATTTGCGGGTATTCCTGGTATATACAGTATATTCTAGGCTTATAAAGAAAACATTTAAAAGAATTATACATTTCTTTAGAAGGAAGACTATCACCGGGCGGGTATCTACAAACAAGTTAAAATCGAGAAAGAGGTACGTATATAGAACCTTCGCATAATTTAATCATTTGAAGCATTTTAGGGATATTAAAAACAAAACATAGTTCATAAAAATGTATCTGAAATCAATGATACGACTATGCCTGTACACAATTATTATAATCGTTTAATCATTATTACAATATATGTAGCTGATGGAGGAATCCAATATTTACAGTACATGGAAAAGCATGTGAATACAAAGAAGGAAAATGACGACGCCCTTGTTAGAGAAAAACGATTCTTGCGACGGACAGATGCTTGGGAGAATGGAACTGTACCATATGAGTTCTCCACATTAAGTAAGTGACATTTTCTTCATTACACACGCTGTGGTACCCTTTTAACCGTCACAAATTCAAAACACTTGAAGTTTCGCATTCTCTCAACAATTATGGTTTCAAGTTGATTCTTTTGTATGCAACTAACATACTGCTTTGCTTCCATTATTATTCGTGCAATTGTTATTTTTCAACGAGATTTCTCAATTTAACAGACAAACCCTTGGACTGCTTTTAAAATCTCTTTACTACTTATAAACGTTTCACAGCAAAATGCATTCTGGTTAAAGACATAGCTTTTCTTAGTGGTGTGTCTTAGAAGAGTGGTCGGCTCTCTGTTGGTTTGGGAGTTCCTGTACTTGAAGGGCATTTAGAGGGGATATATTTAAGGAAGGCAAGATTTTCTGGATATACCAACTTCTTTATTATGAAATTCACGACGTTTCTGAATATATGTTTACTCCTTCATTAGATGGGATATAGGGGAAAAGAGACACTAAACTTATTCACCTCATGTATTTACCTCTCGTATAAATCCCCATTGTAGTACATTCTCATTTAATTAATCAATTTGATTATGTTTTCCTCATAAGTAAACCAGGTTCATATTCCCTACATCGCACCTGATGAAGGAGTAATCATATATTCCGAAACGTCGTGCCTATGGCAATAAAGAAGTTGATATCCAGGAAATCGTGCCTTCCTGGGGAGTTCTTGGGATTAAATTAAGATAAATTGGACATTACACGGGGGACCTCCGAAGTTGACCCACTACCTTTCCCACACTTTTTCATAAGTGAATCCCTCTCCATCCTTCTTCTCTTTTAAAACCGTTGACCCTTCATTTCGTACAATTAGTGAAATTTCAAAAGCGAATAAGTAGTGTGTGTTTGATTTGAGATAACTGTATATTTTTCTAACACGTTTTTAAATCTGAGGTCATTCTGAATTTTACCTTGTCAGCGGCTGACCAGATAGAGTATGTACTGTCAGCTATGGGGACCGTTCACCAATACACCTGTGTCAGATTCTACCCCTATGGGAGTGGAACATACAGCGTATCACATGACAGTCGTCTCAACTTTATATCAGGAACAGGGTAAGTTGATCAGATTCAAAGACGACACAGTGCAGTTCCTCAAAATCAAGCCAATTAAATTACCATGAAAATTACGGAGTGCTTTTTAAAGCAAATACGTACGACGGTGGAATATTCTAAACCACACGAGGTAGAAGGCAAATGTTTCGTGACGTCATTTCCAATAACGAAGTTGTCATCCGATAACCCTTGCTTTTTCTGATAGTAAGTATTTTTATTGTATACAAATCAACATTTCCAGATTTAAATATTAGGATTTAGATTATATCTTATTGATACTTTTCTGAACAGGTGCTACTCCTACGTGGGCTACACAGGACGAACCAGGCAAGACATATCTCCGTGTAGATCGTACGTGAGTGTCTTATGAACTCAGTTCAAGATAGTTTGACAAATGGGAAACTGCTCCGTCAAAGCTTTCAAAAGGGTCCAAAATAGAATTTGAATTTGTAAAAGATCTTTCGTCTTCAAAAATAATATCAGCGTTGTAAACTAACCTTCCAAATTAAATTTGACATGAACGTTAAGAAACGGAACCATGTGGAATGGTATTTTCGAAAATGGGGACATTTGTTTTAGAACCTAACCTAAAAGTTCAAATTCTTTTTGACAGCAAGACTTATCCTTTTGATTTCCAGGAATGTAAACCCTATTTCCAGGAATGTAAACCCTATTTCCTCGAATAGACGCCCCTTGCGCCCATTTTTTTCAAACCACCTGGGTCAATTCGAGACCCGTCGTCTATTCAAGGCCGGCCTCTATATAACAATACAAGATTATTCATTCAAAGTACAATGGATGCAATCATGACAAACTCACTTTAAAATTATTGATTTTGGTGAACAGTTATTCATTGGACTTGAACATGTGATGGCATGTTGAACACCATTTCTGATAAGAAGAGATTTTCCTATGTATCTTAGATCACTGAAAAATCAATAAGTAATCGATAAGTCATCTTATCCCCGGCGTCTATTTAAGACCCGGTGCAATCCGAGATTCGGCCTCTTTTCGAGAAAATACGGGAACTAATCTTAAAATATTCAATCAGTTGTTGAAATAGCATATGCGAAACTTTACGAATGGCGTCGTTTGATGGAGAAGCACAGACTGAAAAGAATCAATGTTTTAGCTGATCGTTTTTGGTAGTGACAAGATGAAGGTAGACATTACGATGATCAGATGATGATAATCGAAAACTGGTCAATAACGTGCGTCATGAGTCTAACGTCCCCTCAGGTTTAGCAATCTTAATCGATGCTTTTTCGCACTCCGTATTCACTTTTTTGAAATCATGGTCGATTTTCATACGTTTCTGTTTCGGAAGTAAAGAGAATAATAAATTCTTATAAGTCTTCCAAAATAGAGGAATGTTTGAAAACAATAATTTGGACGTCTTATTCTGTATCATTCATTATTCATATAGTACACAGCCCTCCACGAGTTGATACATGCCCTGGGAGGTCTTCACGAACAGAGTCACTTCGAGAGAGACAGCCATGTCCACGTTAGACTGCAGAATCTCATGTCCGGTGAGTCTAAATTACTCTTTAGATGGAAAGTGCGACCGGGGCGTCTTTTAATAAGAAATTCGATTGACAAGGCAGTGAACAACTTCCCCCTCAGTACATAACTCGCGCCCGTCTCAGTTACTGGCTAGTTAAATCTTGCTGGCTAGCATTTTAGGCTACTCCATCTGAATATGATAGTGTTTAAAAATCTACTGAAAGGTTTATAATTGCCGATGAAGGCGCTGTACCAAAGCAACAAATTATGATGCTGTGCGGCAAGGCTTAACCTCGCAGTCACGGAAACTGGCGCGATGTATGTCTTGCTGGTAAGTTCCTAGATTGCAATGCTTTTCCTTTTTATTTACATAATGAAATATAATTCAAATTATGATGTCCCTAAATAAAAAATTATTCATTTCTGTTTTGGGTAAGAAAATATCAAATATGAAGTGAATGATTTGAAATTGGCGGTAATATTTCAGGCCGATCACACAACTTCGACACGTATCCGGAGTCCACAAGAAACAACTATGTGGTGTTCCCTTACAACGAACAGTCGGTGATGCACTACCCGGATTATGTGAGTCCAGTTGAATGAACATAGATGATGATTTACAGTGTTAAATGATAGATTGAAAACAGATTATTATTCAAAAGTCAGTTTGGTTATTTTTTACAATTTTCACTTCAATTATATCATGATCGGAAATAGGACAATTGACCCCACCCATGAAGAACTGGCGATAACTTATTTACCATTAAAGTTACAGGTCTGCTATTTTAGCACAAAACACTAAACAGATGAAGTGTTACAACACAACAAAGCAAATTCCTCTGAACACTTAACTTTTTAGTAAATTCAAATTCAAAGAGGTGTTACATTTCTTTTGGCGTTCAGTTTAGATAAATCATGGTATAGATTATATAATAAAAATGGAGTAGACGTCATTTATGTCAATGGAAGACTAAATGAACGATTAAGAATAAGGTTACGTGTTTAAGTGTAGACCTACTAGGAGAATATGAATTAATAGTTGATGTGTTCAAACCATATAGAGCTTTGCTGCATTTGGTTTCATCCTCAAAAGAGCCTTTGACTTCATCTAAATAAATAGACGAATGCAGAAATGGTTTGCAACTCTAAGTGACCGATTTCATTTGTGTCAATTTAGTTAATGGTCAAACCATTCATGGACACATAGGTCATAACCTGAAGCAATGCCTTTCACATTTAAGGTTTCAACATCAGGTAATACAGACAAAATCAATAGCTTCATTTTCGCATTTTTTCAGAATCTGGCTGATCAAATGATCAAATCAACATCATCATGACTTGACAATGACTTTTCGGATTTATTAATCGCATCAAACGAAAGTCTCTTAACAACGGACATTCTCTGTCTCTTTATTAATTTGAAATATCTTTAAACTTTCACTACGGTGGTTATTTTTGCTTAAAGAATTCTTGCACTAGCTAAAAGACTATGACTGCCTACAAATCTGGGGCTAGATTTTCGAAGCTCTCTCAGCATTAAGATAGTCTTAAGTCCCATACATTAACATAGGCTTACGACTATCTTAGTGCTTAGAGAGCTTCGAAAATGAGAACGAACGAACAACCGACATTGCTTAACAGAATTTATGCAAAAACAAGCTTCCAATTGTATTCGAACCTCCCGCCCCTAAAAATCCTCATTTTCAGGCTTTCTCCAAGAACGGATTCCGAACTATTGACCCTTATCGGGTGGATCTTGCTAGAAGTAGGGACGGGTTCTTCTACAGCATGAAGGAAATCAACACTGCATATAACTGCCAGAGTGGGTATTCTTGCGATGGCCTACCTGATAGTTTACATATAAGGTTAAAAGTGCATGGCATATTCTAATTAAACCTTACCAACTGTTCTCCTACACACTTTGATTTTTAATTTCAACTTAAAATTTCAAGTTTATTTTGTTAATGAGTTGTTTCAAAGTTTGTATGAGATTTAAGTTTGTAGATCTAGACCATACAAGTTTGAAAGATTTTAAAATCAATAAATTGATGACTATGTCAACCTACCATTACAAGTTCTATAGTGTTTTGAGTGAAATGATCCTAGTTTGTTGTATATAACTCATCAAACATACTTTAAGTACGTACTTTAGCGCTGGTTGCGTTAAGGTGGTACTAGACATGGAGTTCATTTATACAGTAATGAGAGAGATGTCGGTAATAGCAGGTTCGACCGAATTTTATTCCTTATCTTTCACGTATCGTAATGTAAGTACTACTTTATGAGCATAGTAGGTATTTTTATGTCTATTCAAGTATTTTTATTTTTTATGTAATTTTTATTATAAATTGTCCTTAAGAGGAAAACTTGACAATTATGACACACGACTCCCTGCTTTAAAAGACAAGTGAAGGTATTGTAATATCTTGTAGAGTATTGTCCGGGCTCTCCCCCTGTGTGTGAGAACGAGGGTTACGTGGGTTTCTACCAGGGCTTCTGCCAGTGTGTTTGTCCCGAGGGACTTGATCCGGCCACCAACTGTGCTTCTGTCGCCTCACCCTGTGAGTGAAGATAAAATTGATATGCCGAACAAAAATACTTTTAAAATTATTAGAGAGATGAAAATGACAATAAAGAACAAACAAGCTATTTTCACTCTTTTCCAATAATTAGAACTTTTCTGTCTAAAGGTAAATGGACAATGTGTCCCAAACAATTTTTTGATAGGTACAAGATTTGAGATGATAGAATGAAGAGATCTTTGTCTACTTTTTACTTACCTCAGCAAGGCATTTATGTGTTGTTTGTCTTCATATAAAACATATATGAGGCGTGAAATTTTAATTTTCGAAAATTATCCTTTCAGTTTCCGGTGCCATAAATGAGCTAAATCTGTCGCGGCGGAGCACCTCGTTTGCAACTCCGAACTCGCCCAGTGGAGTAAATTCCTTCTCCAAATACATTTTTATTGTAAAAGTAAGTTCATTACCAGAATTAAGTCATATCATTATTATCACAAAAACAAAAATCTCATCAACATAGAAATACGGGTTTTCAATTTTGGTTTCTTGCAGTTTAGGTGTAATGAAATTTTTTTTCTAAGTTGATGATGTTTAGTGATAAGCTAAAACGTATCCGAAGGCGAACGCGCTAACCACTGCGCTATCCCGTCCCCCGCAACCCTCGGCCAGACATCGTAATGAGAGACCAATATATCCATACGGGCAATGAACAGATGAAAATACAACAGTTAAATATGTTTGGATCGAACTTTTCATTCATGCTTATTCCTTTATTGCCCTTTTTCAGAGAGAATCCAGTAAATGATTCTTCGTGTACTCTGATCGTAATTTGGATCCAATATTTGTTGATGTGCTCTTCCATTACAACACTTTTAAGCGTGTTGTATATTTACACAGATTATCCAATAAATGAATCATTCTCTTCCCTGAACAAAATGCTATGAAATTTTACTATATGACAGTATACTTAATTTTGCATCCAACTGTACATATATCATCTCAAGCTTCATCTTCGATAAATCACTGTAATTACTTTCTCAGCAAACTGTACTGATATTTGTTTCTACTCACACTGCAGGCTCCAATTGGGTCCCGTATTAAAGTCCAGATAGACGATATGTATGTTGAAGGGTCCAGCACTCGAGGTTGTGTGTCCACGCTAGTGGTCAAGATACATTTACTCGGACAAAATGGAACTGAGTGAGCTCCAAACTTTATCATTTTAAAAAGACCTTAACATGGCTATTATCTGTAGATTTTGTATTGTCCTTTAAACAATTGCATTTAAGGTTCCTGTTGAACAGTAGGTTATTATTTCAGGTTATTATTTTTAAAATATTTGACGGGTTCTAACGGTTTGAGGAAGGCTTTTTTATTCACGTTTCAATTACATTAGCGTATATTATCTCTTTGAAGACTTTCAGAGGATTATAAAAAATAATAACATTCATATATACTTTTTCGCACAATGAAATGAGTAATAATGATGATTGTAAAGAATAAATCACTGTAATTACTTTCTTACCCAACTGTACTGATATTTTTTCGGTTTCTACTCACAGTGCAGGCTCCAATTGAGTCTAAGGCATGCTGTTTTAAATTCAATTTTCAATAACACTAGTGTATATTATCTCTTTGAAGACTTTTAGAGGTGTATTTCATAATTCCGTAATAACATTCATATATCCTTTTTCTCACAATTAAATTAGCAATAACGATGACTGTAAAGAATAAATCACTTTAATTACTTTCTTACCAAACTGTACTGACATTTTACTGATATGTTACTTTTATATAATTTATATGTTATGTGATGTCAGACAAGGTTTCTGCAAACCTCATATGTTTTAAATTGTTGCCTTTCTTTATTATTAGGAATAACGGATATGTACGAAGTATCATAAAGGCTTTCTCGAAATCACCTGCTTCCTTGCTATCACATACGTTATGTATTTAAGCACTGCGCCGTCAGATATTTGAATAATTAACAAACCTATACACGTGACCAGACGCCAAACAAGCTGTCTGCAAATCTACGTCTTTACATGACTTCTGAGATCGTGTGGGGTAAATGTTCACAAACTCTGATAGGTTTCAGTGTACGTTTTTGAAGGGACTATAAAAATTCCTTTCGTGGTCAAAATTCCTTTTCTGGTGGGTCTTATTCCAACGATAATTCGAAATGGTAATCAATCAATGATATCGAAACAATTAAAGGACGAACAGGTTCTGTTTTGCACTTCAGCTCTTTAAAGAGCCACTCCGCGAGTTGTATATGCCAAACGTAATCAGTGCTGTCTTTTGATCGCGAAGTATCGACTGTCACCAAAAAGAAACATTATAAAGCTAAATTGTTTTGTACAGTGACAATATGAAGGTAGAACGTCGCAATTATGATCGAAAACTGGACAGTGGCGCGCGTCAAATAGTCAAACGTAATTTTGGATTTTATCTAAAACAGCCAGGAGGGCAGTTAGGAGTTGATAGTGTTTGTTAGGTTATATGACTAGTATCCATGTACAATGGACTTGATATCCACACGTCTGTGCATTTATAAGGCTCTTTTTAGATTTTCATGGAAAATCAGTGTTTGTCATATACATGTCTCTTGGACATGAAAAGTTAAGATGTTTTGATTTTATATCACCACATGTGACATATAGGTTCGTATCAAAGGTAAATAATATGTTATGAAAATCACAGAGTGGCTCTTTAAATAAGTGAACCATCCTTGCATCTCTGTTTTGTTCTTCATTTTCATGACAATTTTAATTTTTTGACTCACTTTTGCCAACTTTTATATTATGTCGGTAAATATGTCAATTTCTGATGATTTCATTCAGAAGGTCTCCAAAATGTATAATTATGTTAGAATGCAGAACGAGTTTCATATACTCAATGAAATGTCAGTTAGCTGTGTTTTAGAATTATGATATGAAACGAGATGTTTTCAATCTATATAGGGTTCGATTCTGAATTTGAAATATTTTCTGCAATTCTTCGTGACCTAGTTACTGTGGCGAAGGATTCTCCAAGACAATCCTATCTGTGAGCAACATGGTAGCGTTGATCCTGGACGCCGGAAGTTCATCGTCAAGTCACGTGCGCGCTACTGCTACTCTTCTTCCAGGTGAGGTAGCCTTTACTTCTATGTGCAATATATATGAAATCAGAGCTTAAACGTTGTCAAGTTGACTGCAGTGGTCTGCCGAATGATAATCAATAACTAGAAACGCGAAATAGTGACCTAACCAGAGCAGATTAGTATGCGTCCCTGGAAAACGATATTTATTTTGGGTAGGAATGTTTTTGGCACAATATAAACTCAAGAGCAAGCAATGGGGACACATAAGGGCTTTGTTTACTCCTGTAAAACGTATTGTAATCGGAAATCATATATTCTATTTCACTAAGTTCAACAATCATGGTAACGTTTATGAAATACACCACTTAAAGGCACTCTGTCACTTTAAACACGTGTATATCTTCACGTTCTTATCCACCGACAGAGGGTGAAATGTGCTACAGTGAAAGTGACAGAGGGGAGACCTATAATGGCGACGTGAACAGAGCAGCAGATAACTCTAAATGTATGAAGTGGGCGGAAGCAACACAATGCGAATACAACCCCTTTGAAAGCAGATTTGCGTGAGTTGAAACTTATCATATTGACTCAAATTGTTATGCCAATTAAGCCATTTTCTCACAAGGCATAAATCCCACCAGTCCAAATCACTTGTTAATTAAAGCCTTTCGGCTTTACCATGACCATTACCAGACAGCTCTCTAGCCTTCAACGAGTGAACTTATTGTCGTTTAAAAATTGATTTATTGAAATCACGAACATTACACTTACCAGAAAGGCTTAAACGAGCAAATGGCGCAAGTTCTGTCTTGCAGGCAAAGTATTGGGAGTGTAATCTAAGGTTTTCTCAAGTTTATCTTGTCTTACATCGCATCACTCCCATTTGCGGACTTGTTGAAATAATAATAATGTACTGTCACTTATTCATATTTTATTTATATGCAATACTTTGAATGAATATGGAAACGATATTGTAGATAAAGGGTATTGCGTTCATTTAATTTCCCTTGAATTCACTTTAGAGAAATGCGACAATGCAACCAACAATAAAAAAGTAAAGCAATGACCAACTATTCCTAATAATTAAAACAACTATCAAAGATGTAAAATGACAAATGTAACTATTGGAAATAAAACTGAAGGTCTTGTAATAGCTCAAATAAATTGTATATTTGGCCCCTGTCATATGTAGACTAGCCTATGTAAGAATTTTAATCTACATTTCCGATTTATTCCCTCTTTCTGATCTCTAGTTTTAGGGTTGAAATTGTAAATGTTGTAAACGTACCTGCACTGGCATTATCCCTCTGTGTCTGTGCCTTTATAAGATTTGTATCCTAGTCTGTCTGAATCTATGTCTGTTTGATATTTGTATCTCTGTATGTCTCGAATCTGTGTCTGTATAATATTTGTATCTGTGTCTGTATCTATATTTCTATCTGCGTCTATCTGTATCTGTGTCAGTGTCTGCGTCTGTATATTTGTAACTGTATATGTGTCTGTGTCTGTATCCGTATACTTTTTAATTTGTGTCTTTATTTTTATATTATGTATCTATGTCAGTATCTGTACATAAGCCTGTGTCTGCATCTTAATCTACATATGTCTGTATAATATCTGTATATGTGTCTCTATATGCATCTGTATCTGTGTCTGTATAATAATTTTGTAAATGTATGTATCTATGTCTGTATCTATAACTGTGCAAGTATATGTATAATGTATATTATCTGTGTCTGTGTCTGGATCTGTATCTGTATCTGCGCAGACCTGTAAAGGGAGACTACTCTGGAAGCGCCTGTAGGAACCCTGGCGGTGTACTGGCACAACCCTGGTGCTACACCGACATCAACAGTGGAGGCTGTGTCATCAAGTACTGCGACGCTTGCAACTACGGTACTCATTATATCTTAATCAAATAATTCATTAACTTGAATTACTTTTATGTCCATGAAGAAATTAACTCAATAGGTAGATCCTGTTATGTTATAAAGCCATTCTTTGTTTGACTGCAGCGCCGTTATGAGTGATTGTTCGTATTATTCCCTTTCTTACTAACCATTTAGAGGGTATCCATATTATGGGTTATCCGTTTAACGGAACTAACAATCCTGTTAAAACTGATCACTATCACTGATCACTTGAACTATTTTGGCTTTGTGTCTAAAGGGACATCTGTATTGCAAAAAACAAATTTGGCCCTTTTAAGCCAAAAAGATATTTTCCAGAAATCATGCGTTTCATATGCCTT
Source organism: Phorcus lineatus (assembly GCA_921293015.1). Taxonomy (NCBI): domain Eukaryota; kingdom Metazoa; phylum Mollusca; class Gastropoda; order Trochida; family Trochidae; genus Phorcus; species Phorcus lineatus. The sequence continues at coordinate 35,325,046 of OV121088.1, forward strand.
ATGTGTCTACTTGCTTTTAAGATATAGACTTTTCAATAGACTTGTAGAAATGCAAAGAACTATTATTGCAGGTGTAAGTTACGACAGCTACGACGACTGCAACATCTTGATGCAGAATGACGCCAACTACTGCAACACGGAGGAGGCTGCGACCGGATGTCGAGCGTCCTGTGGGTTGAGGCAAAATCAGATTCTCATGGGTAAATAAACACATTATCAGTAAATCAAGATAAAATCTGTCTATAACTGATATTATACAAGAAACAATCGCAAAATCCACAAGTAAAAGCAGTATTCTGTTCAAACTAGTTTCAGATATGTCTTTTCTGAAGAATATTATTACTTAATGGCTTCTAATATTCGGGGAAAGGCTATACAAGAGATATGTAATCCGATAAAAAAAAGATCACTGGTTGCAACCTAAGAAAAAGACCTCTGATAACCGTCACTGGAGGCACAACTCAACACATTACCCGTCTACAATAGATTCAGATACGCCCTTCTAAATAATCTCAATACCATCCCCACCAAAACTGAACACCTCCCTTACTTTCTGAAGAATTGCTGGTCTATCTTCTTCTGCCTACCTCTTGACAAAGTAGCCCTCTCCGTCCCCAGTGCCCTGTTCAACCCCTCCTACCCTGCCCGGAGGGACGCTGCTGGGGGCACCATCCTCGTCCTACAGCGTGGGCTCCAGCGTCACTTATAGATGCGACATTGACGACACCAGCACAAGAACATCCTTCTGTTTGTCTGACGGAACATGGTCACTGACTGGGGCAGTCTGTTACGGTAGGAAAATGTGTCACTAGAACAACTTTCAAAGGTTTGTGTCTTACATTTTCCGATTGTAAATGCAAAACTAAATCGGTTTTATTGTGAAATGCTGTGGATATATGCTTTCCAAGATAAACACATGCAAGTTGAACAAATTTTCTAAACATTTCTATTTCTTTCATTTCATAAGGGGTTCTTCAAGATGCGTCGACAACGTCATCAACTACCACTACAACAACGACCACAACAACTACTACGCCGACAACAACCACTACAACTACTACAACCACGACTACACCGACAACAACAAGCACCACTACCACGACACCAACAACGACCACGACTACACCGACAACGACCACAACTGCAACACCGACAACGACAACAACTACGACAACGACAACAACTACTACCACAACACCAACAACGACCACCACCACAACTACAACGCCGACAACAACCACTACAACACCAGTGACGTCAACACAACCATCAACCTCCGTCTGTGAGAGCGAGTACACCTATAGCAGTGAGAGTGACCTATGCTACAAATACGTACCCACAGCGGGAAATTATCGTTCTGCAAGAAGACGCTGTATAAACGATGGTGGCAAGATGGCTGAAATAAGACAAGAAGCCGTACAAAATCTGCTGGTTACTCTCAGGGCGGATTCCGGGTATGTTCTCCGCGATGTAAGAGCGAGTTAAAGGATATCATAATAATTTTTAAATACTGAAATACGAAAGTAAATACCAACAAAGTTTTCGTCTTGAATCTTAATTTGAAAATGCTTTACATTATTGAACCGTATAGTTTCAATGTCTATTATCACTATTTGAAGTAGAAACCAACACAATAGTCATTGCAAAGATAACTATTTTAGAAACAAAATCTCATTTTCAGTTAATAAATTTGTTTAACATATGGATCTGTATAGTGTTATGTCGCTGTATTACATGTGTATTATCCGTTCTCACAAAACTAGGTATAGTATTAGCTTGTAGCATCAACTCTATAAGTTAAATAATGTTAAACGTGCAAATCCGTCGTTAATAACGCTTCCGATTCAAAAGAGATATTTATTCATTTTATTCAATATTTTGTCTTATTTACAAAACGTTCACTCATTTTCTTTTTAACTGAACATCATATAAGCTGAATTCGTTAAAAATCAAGTTTTACACAGTGAGATAAGCTTTCACAATGTTTCATGTGAGAAAGTAATCTGATCATGGTCTTTAACCAATGGAGGATGAGTTCAATCCTTAAGGTTGATCACGTGTATAAATGTTCCACAATTTCATAAAAGCTTAACGAAAATATGATCAAAATGTTTCTTTTACATAATGTGTTCAACAATTCAAAAAAAGCTTTCAAAAAAATTGCAATTCTCTCATGGTCTTTGACTTATGGGATGACGAGTTCATACCGTTTTCCACATTTTCAGGGAAGTTTACTTAGTAAGTTAAAGGTTCCAATCTTTATTGAGAGACAGTTCTTTCTCATAATCTTTAACTATTGGAAGGATTTGTTGTTAAAATTTAACTCGAAGTAAATCAGTTGATTCACCATTTCAGAGAAGGAGACACAGGATTCTATATTGATGCACGAAGGAGCGAGATCTGGGTGTGGAGAAGCGACCCACTCGTCCCCATCAGCACCACCTACAACAACTGGTTCACCGGAGACGGTATGTCGTGAACGTCATCCATTGAGTATCACAGCGGCAGAAGCACGTTTTTTAGCTGCATTAAGTGATCTCGCGAAAACAAAAATAAGTATTTCCAATAAGAAGACAATGTGTCTAAAACATACGAAGCAGGAACGTAACATCAAATGAGGTATGCGAAGACATTTTCCTACCTCAAATGAGTAAACGCAATCTCATTCAATTTAAAAAACTAAATGCTTCACTTCATTACGCGTGACGCAGTGCAGCAATGTTAGATTTTATTTTAATGAGATTGGAGTAAACGGTGCTCATGCGAAAAGGCCGCCAGTGGTTTTTGCTCTGTACCTGATTATTTCTAGTACGACTACGGATGATCGGGTTAAGTATTCATATGTTATCACCCGCTGACGATATGCATTTGGCATGAATTAATGTTTGTGGGGAAATTTGAAGTTACAAACATTTCAAAAACGTGCTACTGAGCCTGTAAGAGAACAACACTGTTTTGATACGTAGGAAAGGTTTTTTTTGTCATCGATAAAACACAAGTTAGGAATGCATAGAATTGTAGGACCTGAGAAATGAAGGCGAAGCGTACAGCCGAAAGCGAAGCTAACTTCACAACCATAGAGATTATACCGTTATATTTCTAATACTGATTCAAACACATTCTAAACCTATTACCAGCTAAAAAGATTAGTTTACCTTTTACGACTTCCGTCAATGATCTGATTCCTTTAAAATTACAACCAGGAATCGTCAGTAGAAAGTGTGACCCCAAAATGAGCTTTCAAATCAGGCGAGAAAGGCGTGCTTGTAAAGATTTACTGACGTCAACGAGTTCGCAAAATATGTCTGAATGTGATGACAAGCTGGACACCCGGTACAGTTTCTGTACATTAAGTCCGTACCCTTGTAAATGTTTTAAAAAAATGCATGTCATCTGTGCAATATAACAAAATAAGTTTAGCCTGACGTTTAGCTACTCGATATCATCTATGGTCAAGGTCACCCATGGGCTATGAATTTCATCATCTACTTCTATATACGTCTCTTAGAGCCATTGGAATATGTCCTTAAGAATGTATATATACCATTTTCGATTATATCATTAGTCATACATTTGATTTATTTAAATTCTAAATTCAAAACCGATAACTTTTCACATGCGTACACAAAATAATGTATGCCTATGAACCTCGTATTCATGTAATCTCCAACAGCAAACGGACCCTTACAGACAAGAGAACGATGCGCCTACGTTTCTCCTGAGGCTCAGGGTAGTATCTGGATCAGCACGCGCTGTAGAGAGGGATATCACGTGGTCTGTCAGAAGGAACCAATCACCAACAGCCTTACAAGTGAAGGTGAACATGTCGCCAACAACTCCAATAAAAGATAACTAAACAATCAAAATAACCTTTTCATAAGAAAGTGATGATCAAACCATAAGACCCATATATATATATATATATATATATATATATATATATATATATATATTCTTATTTTTTGGCTTCTACACGTTATCAATTGGTTTGTTTTAAATATAAATATTTCAAATATGTTTTTGAATGAAATGTGTAATGTAAAGTTAATTATAATGAATACAATGATGCAACTGCACCGCGCCCAGTATTCAGCAATTCTTCCGACTTTTGGCGCTGTATTTGTCCTTAAACACTTAATAAAAGTACATACGTTATTGTCATACGGAGAAGAGAAAACCCATGATAAAATTTCTGAAGGGTATTCAGAAGGTAAACTGCCCATCAAGTAATGTTGTGACGACATATCGTAGTGCGTAATGGATGCGTTGTTTATTATTCCCAAAAAAATGTTTGATCAAAAGTAATTGATCGTTTGTATTTAAACCCCTGAAAACAGGATATCTTGACATGTACAATATCGAAACCACTTCTGCCATGTTTGTTTCGTCTTACCTCTTCTGTCAAGTATACATTTCAAGGAACAGAAAGTCACCAATCCGAAAATTCTTTTAAAGAAATAAATAACGTTCATAAAAAAATCAACGTATTTTCTGTGCGTTATACAATTACGTCACAACAGTGAATCGTCCCGATATGATATAGAATATGATATATCGTCAACGCATTTTATGTGCGTGATACAATTATGTCACAACAGTGAACCGGTCCGATATAATATACGATATCTTATTATATCGTATCTATATACTCAAAATAGTGGTGAAGGTCGGTTTTCAGATTTTTGATTTTGAAATAAACTTAGACTCAATGAAGGTTGTCGGCACATTTTTGTGAGGGTTTGTCCTCTGTAGCAACTGACTACCAATTTAAGGCGAGAACAAGTTATGGCTCTTCTCCTACAAGATTATTTTTTGCTTTTTTAGTTTTTAAATCAAGTCAACTTATCATGTTTCTTTCATTAATTAACTTTCTTTGACTAGAAACCCTACCAAGCAGAAGAAGGAGATCCGTGGCGCTGTGTATAGACACTAGACAAGACTGTGGTGTCTTCCTGGAGTCGAACCCGACCTGGTGTAGCACAATGCCAATGTTCAGAAACGACTGTCCGGCAACCTGTGGAGAATGTAACCCTCAAGGTCAGATATGTTGCCATTGAAACTAACCCCTTTCCTATGAACATTACATTGTTTTCGCTTCCTTAAGATATTTTCAAATCTCTGCAAGTGCAATCTTTCGAAATCAACTCCTCCCACAGATTTTAATCGATCTTTTATGAAACTTTACACATGCTTTCGATATTTGTCAGTGATGCACATCTCCTAATTTCGGCATGATGCATTTAATGATGAGTTGTGGTCCTTAACGAAGTACCTGTTTGCTCGGTCTTTCTGAAATTGTGAAGCTCATACGAAATTTTGAGTGGTCGTGTAAATTTTACAGAGTTTTACTTGGCAATGCTGTCTTATCGAATGAATTTGATCTTAATGTAAAAAATGAATGCACTGCGCTTTCATGTGAAATGTTTTGTAGGAAAAGTGTGCATCAAAATCACATCTGATGGGAGATGTTGGTGCTCTAAGAGCACCTTAAATTGATTATCTTGAGACTAGCATCAATAAAGAAGTTGACTATCCATAAGAAATGTTTCGTTCTTCTTCATCAATCCAGCTTCTAAAATGCTCCTTAAGGAAGTGTGTGACGAAGGTATTAAACTGCTTAATGGTGTTTCGATAAGTGATTGTCTTGCCCTTGTATTACACAACAGCATGATATTGCTTTTGGCTTTGCGATGTTTAGAACGCCGAACCCCCCTTTGAATATGTTTATTTCACAATATAGTTTATGTACTATTTCTTACCAATTCACCTGCAGTGATGACAATACTTTTTTATGGTTTTTTTTTATGAACCTTTCTTTGACACCAATTATAAACTCATCTGGTAGGTGTGACATGTAGCGTTCCTACCCCAAGCGCTGGAGACGGAGTTCGACTCGCCTCATCTTCTGTATCACTGGGGCCTGGCAATATGGCGGAATACAGCTGTACATCCGGGGTACTGGCTTCCGGTACACTGACACGGGTGTGTCGCACAGACGGCTCTCTAACCGGAAGTACACCCACTTGTGCACGTGAGTAGAATAGATTTCGAATATACAGTATTTCATCTTGTTAAAACCAGTTATTAATATGTTATGACCTTCGACCAGATATATTTGTTGTCTTACCATATGTCAGTACATATAAAACATAAATGCGTAAAAATATTAAATCTTGGAAATCATTATGAACGGATTCAAATTGAATGGGCCAAAGTTAGGTATTAATAACTTTGTCTGTAAATATCGATGCTGTTTTGTTTCAAGGTTATGAGGTAAAATTTGAGGCTACTTATTTTACTTTTAAAAAGCTTCGGCTGTGCCTTCGTTCAAAGATTTTCTTGAGAAGTTTTAGAAAGATTTAACTTGTCCAATACACTTGCACTGACGATCGACAAACCTTTTAAGAAGTATTGTGTTACAAACGTAGTTAATTTTATTGTCTTCCTACCGTGACCTGGTGTGAAGCCTTTGAATTTGTATTGCTATACATACATAGTTTATTCATTTTTATCTCATTCTTCATCTAACCCTAAAGTTTGTAAATATATTTTTCTCCACATATGGTTTATTCATATTTCTCTTCTCTTTCTTCTTCCTCGCCCCATTCTCCATCAGACCTTGAAGTCTGTTTACCTGTATTGTTTATAAATTAAGTGTATCTATAGTTTCTTCCCTTCTTCATTCTACCCTGAAGCGGAGACGAGCACCTACGCGTACCTGAACCAGGTTGACCTCCGCCCCCTCCAGTTCAACACCCCCCGCATACAGTTATATGGCCCCTCCCCCCTCACCAAGATCACCAGGGCCGGAAAGATCCACCGCTGGGTGGCGCTGTGTAGAGAACCTGGGACCCTCAGGATGATGGTCATGAGGGATACCGGATCGGCGTGAGTTTTGAAAAAGCAGCAACGTTTCTGCAATTAAATCCTGACGAATAGCAAATAGAGAGAGTACAATATTTCATGGATATCCATTCCTTTATTCACGCAATTGAGATGTTACGATTTGGATCATCGTATCGTTATAATGGTATTTCCGTCCCATTTCTGTGAATGAAAAGGTTGGATATAAATAATTATAATCTTTAAAAGGGTATAGACTTGTAGATAATATTCCAAAATGTGCCATTTTCTGAAAAATAATTTTTTTTGATGTTATGGGAGACGAATGCATGATCGTTTATAATCCCACGAAATATGAATTTTATGAGGTATCTAAAAGGAAATTTCTAAGGTTTATAATCTATCACCCACAGAGAAATTTATGCTAATTCAAGTAATCCGAAGAATGCCTTTGACGGTGCCAGGACATGTCGTAAGATTTAACTTTAAGAAGAGGTGTTTTATATTAGTAAAATGTATGTTAGTATATAAGTTTTAACATCCTTTTATGATTCTGATTAATTTACGATATCTAGTCGAAATGTTGCCTCTCATGATCGCTGAGCGATTTGATGTGAGATATTAAAAATATATTCTGTCTGTGTCTGACTTTGAAACCTTCATACCGGATATTAGGTGTTTTGTCAGAGAAGAAGACATCCTTCGAGTTTTCACTTCCATACAATATGTTTCAGCGTCACCATAAGAGGCTACAACGACGTCCAGTGTCGTCGAGACCGCGTGATGAAGTGGGAGATCGCCCCTAACGACAGAGTGTCTGCTGAAGCCAATGACTTTATAGGGGTTGCCGACCTCACCGGGGGGACAACTATGTATGCTTACTGTGATGACAAGACCAATTATGGATATCTGGAATATAATTTCGTTAGCAACAGAGACCTTAGCGTTGGTAATGAGCTTGTCACCAATACTAGATACCAGCTGTGCTTGGTTGTCCCTGTCAATGCTCTGATAGGTCCCTAAATTTCACGGGCGGGGTAAAAGGGGCTGTAGCACGGGTTTTTTGGGTAACCAAAAGGTTTTCACGAAAATGGAAATAAATGTTACCAATTGCATGACAAGAATTTTTGATGAACAGAAGCATATTTAATAATGAAGGTAACATTCTTCAGACGAAAATGGCCGCCGCCGTTTTTCATTTTATGCTTTATAGTATCTTCTATGAATGCAGACAGTCATGTTGAGTAATTAGAATTTTGACGCTATTAAAATACTGCATTTTGTATTGCAACATATTTTTATGGGGAAAAATTAAAGAAAAATATTTCCGTAAAAAGTACTACTGCCCCTTTAACTTAAGATATATATGTTTTATCAGATGATACACACTGTGAATTGTTCTTTCTGATCAATAAATGTAAGTAGAGATTGAGAAAGTGAATTATTGTGTTTTTAAATTTTCAAAAATAATATTAAATGTGTTACTTAGTTTTGATAAACCTGTGAGACAATAATTATATAAGACTTAATGATACAAAGGAGAAGATCTATGGTAAAGTAATTACTGTTTAACAGGAATTATGGTAAAAGAATAAATGCTACACATGAGACAAATCAAGCAAGAAGATACAAGTTTTCTTTCAAAGAATTATATTGTCATTTCCTCACTATATAAAAAAGCTATGTTTGGCAAAATTACTAGAATTATCAAAAAAAAATAAATTATTTGCAATATTAATCAAAATATGTTTTGAAGTTTTCAATAAGAATTATATTTGTTTCAAAGAGTAGTAATACAGCTTGATTTCGTTTGATTAATCGTATCATGAACATTTTTGTTTAACTTTTTTAATTATTGAAACTCATTTATGCAGGTATCCAACAAATATATCAAATTACAATAAAACTATATGCAATGTAGATACAAATGTATATTGAAGTCGAGATGGGCGTGCTGGTTAGCTGTTGGAACGGCTAGTGATTGCCAAACTCTGAGGGTGTGGGTTCCAATCCCGCAAGGGGCTCTTCGCAAAAAAGTACCAGAATTTGTACAAATGCAGATAGTGTGATCACAAACATAACATAGAATAGAACATGTGTTCACTATCTAAAGAGAATAACATGGAAAAGGCGCTGAACTCTTACTAAATTTACAATAATATAAACATAACATATAGTTATGGATGTGCAATTCGCAGTTTACATATGCTTTATAAAATCGAGGAAATAAAACCTAGAAACATCGAGTATTTTTTTAGAAACGAATAATGTTATTACTACGTTAATAAACATATCATAGTTGAAGTTTGTTACTTAGTGGAACATTTTGGTCGATTTAGATTTAACAACTTGATAAAAAGGTCCGTATTCTCTTTAAAAAAACCACAACATTGAAAATTCAAGCCATTCATCGGCTCTACGAGTTTGAAAATCCTTGCTACAACATAACAAGACATTGTTGATCAGTCATTGGCATTGTGTGGATATTATGTCAATGCATATAGTTTATGTTTATAATGTTGTTAAATTGGTAAATGTACAGCGCCTTTTTTAATGTTATTACTCTAAAAGCAATATGGCGTACCGATTGCCGATAGGACAGACAGCGAGGACTGAGCGCAGTGTGAATGAAGTGTCTTGCCAAGAGACCTAACGCAATATCAAGCCTGACAGGATTTGAACCCGACCTATGGAATGTTACGTGGAGGCGCTAAGCACCACTATGCTCAATATCTTGTTGTCTAGTTTTTGAGGCAGTACTTCAATACAATACAATAGTCCTCAAAGGGTCTTATTTCTGCTTACAGCTACATCCCAAAAGTTTTAACACATACCTGTTATCGTACAAGTAGTGCAAACGTCATTTAAATTGTGATGTCATTGAGGCATCGTCGCAAAGCGAAAACAAAACCATCAATGTTTTGCTTTTACTTTGGAATTGACGATAAACTGTACAATATTAACATAATTTATTATCTTTGCAAAAATATCTTTAAACACTTTTAGTGTTTATTTTCCTTCGTACTTAGCCTATGTACTTGTGATTAAAATTTTCTCAGAAATGTTTGATGGACATTTTTATTCTGCTAAGCCTTATCCGAATCATTTATCCAACCCATGTTTAAAAAACATCCAACTGTTGACTCTCTTTCCTCAAAGTAAAAAATCAACAAAGGCAAAATTCAAGTAATAAGATTTTTATAAACCATTACATAGGATAGAAAAACGAATTTTTTATGATGACCAAATACGTGGTTTAATGAATACGACAACCCAAACTGAACTTTTATAAGCTATAATAAATGTGGATACGTTGTAGCATATGCATATACACTGTAGTTAACGTTTAGTATTTAAAAAGATGAACCTGATTGTACAAAATATAGGCTATAAGCACACATCTGATCAATCAACTTCCGTCAATCAAAACAATTTGACAGTTCATGTGGGTTTATATCAGTTCTCCCGTACAATTTGAAAAAATCTTTATTGCAACCAAGGATGCAACAAGCTCTCAGCCAAACTATTGCCAAAACTAATACAATTTAGAAGAATTATTGTACCCTCATTTCCTTTGATAATTATACGATTGTCTAGAATTACAGCCTAGCTGTTACAGTCGAATCGTTATTCGTAATTTATTGCCAACACTTACGTATGGCAGTCTGCACCTGGTTAAGTATACGTGTCTCTTTTGTCCCGTAAAATCCTCTTGCATATTTTTATTGATCGACTGGCAATACATATTTATTAACGGAAGCATTTCAAGACAATCTGAGATACCTACTTTCCTTTAATGATTAATATATATCGGATGCTTTCAAATGAAAAAAATAATTAAAAGATGAAAAGGTATATAAGTTGGCATCTTGAAGAGGGGAAGACGAAGTGTATAGCCTTGGCGAACGCTCTTCTTGAAAATCACTTTCAGACTGGTAAGAAATTCTTTTATCTTATTTAGAGATGTTGTTTAAATTAAAACAAATGATAGAAAACTTTATAGCTTGAGGATTTTTTTATATGTTTCAATTTTTAAATTACAATTCTAAATGGACTTTTCTCTCTCTTTATTTAATACACATTAGTAAGCGTGTGGGTTCTTTTGGACTCCTCATCTGAAATTGTTTATACGAAAAACAAGATAAGTTTTTAAGAGATTATTATATAATGTATGGTAGATTGGAATAGAGGGTCCTACATGTATTTCATTTGTAGATAAAACAATGGCAATGATGGAAGTATGTGCTGCATGGATGTGTGTTTTAATTGAATAATGAATGGTTATCGTCAAAGAATTTTATTACATGTATCCAATTTTAAGAATTGTAATCATAATGATTTTGATTTTGCACCACTCATTCAATCAATCGTTGATAGATAGATGTATGGAAAATAGATTTAAGTTCAATATCCATTTTTTAAATGATTGTCTATAGATAGTTTTCGTACATTTAATTTCACAAGGAAGGCTTCTTGTGACGATGTTGTTGGTCAGATTACTAATATAGATTGTGTGAAGTGATGTATAAGTAAGATTCATGAAATCAAATGAGTAACCTGCACGTGAAAATATACTTTAATATCCAATGTACTACTGGGTGATTTCAATGATTACACATGGTGAGAAACATACATAAACACAATCGTAAAAAAACGTCTTCAAACGCAATCAATATAAGGAATATATAATCCATATACTATTGCTTTATTGAACTTTAATAAAAAATAATTACCAGAGATTCGTCCAAAGGCCAACATTTGTTAACTTTTATAATTACAGAATACAGTATTCATTTCAGACAATGAAGCTTCTAGTGGCTTTGGCTTTCCTGAGCTTGAGTTTTGTGAACTCAAAGATGTTGCCGGTAGGTCTGATTTTCTTCTTGATTCCAATTGGAAATTATAGATGTTCTATGGGTACGCTGTACGGAATGGATCAGTCGTATTCGATATAGCTTGCACAATTTATCGTTTTTGAAATGTCGTTTTATATATGAAAACTAATAATTAATGCCGCATTCACCTACTTGATGCCTTGAAATTGTTTTGCCGATATTGTATATTCCTATATACTGAGTTGTAGTCGTTTTAGTACTGGTAAGAAAAGCATATGTTCGCACCCCTCTTCAGTGACGTAAAGTGACGTCGTTGACGCCTTCATGACTATTCTCCCTGCTCGTGCTCGACATGAAAAGTAACCTTGAAATACTTAGAAATTTATCAACATATACAACCTACAAACCAACCCACCAACCTGAAAATTCTGATAGGATACAACTTATGCATTTGATAATGCATACTGAGTCATATTTCAAAAGAATATACCTCTTGTGATAGAGAAATATTTCTTAAAATTAGAGAGTATATATCCTGTACTTTAAGGCGTTTTAAAAATACTTTGCTGTTAGTGGTTTGGTTACAGTGCTTATTTCGTCAACGAATGTGGGAGATATCTATAAGAAAACTTGTTCCTTTCGTGACTTTCACTCTTTTATTTTTTTCTTTCAATGACCGATATAGATTTAACAAGTTCTGGTAGGATAGTAAGGGTAAAAACAGTTGTTCTGTAAATGAAGGTTTGAATGCAATGCACAAATATGTTCCTAACCGATTCACACTGCTTTCATAACCTGATTAGAAATACTAAATATGACATCATTAATGTCATTATCACTACATGTTGAACATTACAAAACATTTTTAATTTTTTGTTTTCAAGGGAAGCATTTTTGTATAAGCTGTCTTAGCCTATTTGATGATCCCTGAAGTATGTCACAATGTTTGGAAGATGAAATACTGTTTAAATAACATATTATTTTCTTTCATTACCTACATGGGCGATCATATTGGGGTTCATATTTTTGTTACGATACCCTAGGGCAAATATCACTTTTTCATTGTGACACGTAAAAAACATTCCTTTGACGTCACAGTTCGCCTACTACGTTGTGTTCCAAATGCGCATATGGCTATGCTTGGATGTTTATTTTGATTAGTTTCTTTGATTACACGACTTCGGTAATAAACAGAATTTCATATTCGTGTCCATTACATACTATGTTTACGACACTTGTGCTTCAATATCACTATATCCCACGCTCTCGCTTGAGAAATACTAATATTATGCACGTGTGTCGTAAACATGGTATGTCATGGACACGAATAAATTATCCTCTATCTATGTTTAACAGGTCATCATGCCTGAACCGGAAGAGCCTGATACGTCTAATCAGAAGGTGATCTATACAACTGGTAACCAATTCAGTTGGACATCCTTTTCTTAACCAGGAATATATATATATATATTCGACTTGGACAGGTATATTTTTCTATGTTAAACTGGGTTTGCCAAGAGTTCAATCAATCAATCTTTATTCAGTACTCAGAAGGCCTCAGGCCTATAGTACAGAACATTTATATTATATTCCTGGTTAAGATATATATTATTGTAGTAGAAATTGTGAAATGAATGACGCAGCATCATTAAAAATAGTTCTCTCCTAATTGTGACGCATTCTGTTTGTGTTATTCCAAAAATGGTGAAATCTTCAAACTATGTTGTTTTATATGTTCGTCATCCAGATCATTTTGCTTGTTGATAGTCATCTTGTGACGAATGCGCTTTTTTGTGAAAAGATGTTATTTTAATAAGCGAAAATAAGCATTGAAAGTTTGAATCAATGTTTTGTTTCCCATATATATCTTTCAAAACAAACGTTTAAAGAGCCACAGAGTATGTCGGTGCTTCTTATATATTTTTAAACAGAAACACATAAACATAATATCAGTTGGTAGATGAATTATTCATCTACAACATTGTATATGAGAAATATTATACAAATAACAATAAGTCGACGATATTACGTTCTAAAGACACCTGCTCGTACGAGAAGTGCGCGCTAGTGAACTGTGATGTCATCATGCGGATTTTCCTTTCTTGTGTACTAAGCCCCTTAGGATATATTGAAAACAAATAAACGAATTACCTTTCTTTCATTAATTTATGATATTCAGTTTAAACTTTTTAGCTCGTGAAAAGTAAAAACCATAAACTTGTTGAAAATAAGGTTACCACAACTGACCCAGGAACAGATATTACCCGACACACTTACAATATACATATATAACTTTAACCTCCGTTCCTTCAAAGACTGAGAAATTATAATTTAATGTGTTATGAAGGAAAGTACCTCTACTTGCTCTTTGGAAAATGGGAATCTTATAAGTGTTACTTCTTCTTCTTGAATGTGAAGGCAATGTATCGAAGATAAGTACGTTAAGTTTTCGAAAAATGATTTATTTGTATAGCCACATTTTTGCCTTATAGTCCCACACTTTTAACGTTAAGTCAAATCATAAACGTATTCGCTGTTTTGACTAGGCATTTGTCGTCCTTTTCAATCAACTTGTCGCCGTTCTAGTTTGTTGTCGAACTGTAAATCACTTTTCGTTTCCTTCGCCTCGCTGTCCTCTTAGTTTGTAGGATATGAGCCTCCTATGACAACATTGTTTTGCGCGTGAAAATAATAATAAACCCGATCTATAAATAGACTTGGGAAATACCTTTACTAATCTCGGCTTAATTGGGGTTTAAATTGGCTACACGTTATTTGTATATCTTTCACCGAGGTACACCTTTTGCAACATTTTAATTACCTTGTATCAACTCTGTGGCCCTTTAAGGTATTCTCAGTTAACTTAACCTTGAACAATACTATTCTGACCTTCTTTCGTCGGTCTAGCGGCGTGTTATATAAAGAAAACAACCGTGTTTCAAGTTGCAAAAACATAAAAATAAGTAAATAAAGACTCAAATCATGCATTTGTCAAATATAACTAGGAAAAAGACCAAATTACTCAAATATATACACTTCGTTGCAAAAAATAAAACTTGAATGCCATTTAATTTGTGTAACATATTTTGAATACATAGTCCTAAGATTCAGTTTGAAACCTTTTTGTAGCATTCCCAAACATACCAAAATCGTTTATATTACTTTCTCATGTGTTCCACAGCTGGACATAATTGAACCGAAGGAAACTCTTGACCCCGATGGTGACATTTTATCTACTCATCGGGTAACAATACATTTTATCAAACTTTTCTTCTTTTTAATCTTTTTTAAAATTCCATTTCAAGCATCTTTTACATTATATATTTGTATATATGCGGTGGCAGTAAACATCTTTGTACATGGATTATAGTTACATCGAAGTTCATACAGTAGTCGTAATGCATTCATTTTGGGTAACAAGAGTGTAATTTGTTAAATGGACATAGTTTTGCTGGATTTTATGAGTGCTTCATAGTTGTGTCAGAGTTATTGCTATATTTGGCCATTTTCTAGTAAATTGATAATATCTGTCATTTTAAATTGCAATAAATTTGTCTATCTTGTAAACATCCTTAAGTAGTGAAAGAAATGCTTCGTAAGATATATCTTGTTGTGTTAGGCTTGATATATAAATATACCTTACAGCAAGTAGTAAAACATGATTTATGAATGGTTTGTTTGAGAATTCGCCAAAAATGATAATAAATTTAGACAGTTTCAGATTTAATTGTAGATTGTTGTTCAAGAATGTTTCAATTTTATGCCAAAAGTTCTGAACAAGATGACAGTCAGAATAAACATGTGATATATCTTCTGGAGCATTCTTACAAAAAGAACAAGTATCATCATCAACTTATTTCATTTTCATTAATTCTTTCTTAGTATACACAATTCTGTTGATAAATCCGCATTGGAAGTCTAACAATTTGCAGTCTTTTGTGTATTTTCTAAAATAAACTAAATACATCTTTCCAATTAATCTCATGCAAAAATACATTATTCCAGTATTCTAATGATTTTGCTATGGTATCATCCTTAATTAATTCATCAAAATATTTCCTGGAGTCTTCAGCCATAGTAAACATTTGTTTATTACTATATGTGGCAAGTGGTGGGAGAATTTTTGGTCTTGAATTCCTTATTTGAAACCTCCAGCTAGTTGGAATATTCAATATTAACCGTTGGTAATCTAAGAAGGTTCCCTTGATTTTGTATCTTTCTATGAAATCTTCAAAACTTAGAAAGCCATTTTCATCACAAATATCTATGATACCTACATTTTATCAAACTTAATTTTTGAAAAACAAATGTCTATTAGTACTTCTTGAAAGAATATTTGACGTTTATTGTACAGAAGCATGTGCATTACATTTTATTGAAGCTAAATATATTTTTTTAATTTTTAATATGTTTTTTTTTTTAAAATTCATATTTTTATTTTAAAATATATATACATGCAGGTATATATATTTTAATGATATGCTGTTTAACCCCCCAAATAATTTTAGATAATGCTTGCTTAGTGAACTTTCTCCTTGCTTGGTCCAACAAATATAACGACTTCACAGTTTTGTCTGTTGACTTCATCGTTGATGTTGTATGATGTAACTTTAATTTCACGGAGTGGAATACCATATTTCGATATTTGAACGTACGGATTTTAAACCAAAACTGCTGTATTCCATCATTTTAAGTTTGTAAAATCTTTTATCTCAAGTTAAAATTCATAAGGTAAATTGATGCTGTTTCTTCAAAAGGAAAGAATTTTAACAGAGATTGATTAACTATATATTCTTGGTTAAGATGTTTCAGTTAATTAACTAAATCTAGTAAGTTTTGTTTTCTATGCTAGATATGCAATTTTACACCGAGAAGCTATGAATATTCTTAGATAGGGAAGTTTAGGATAGGACGACACATTCTTAGGTAGGGAAGGTTAGGAAGTACACATATTCTTAGATAGGGAAGTTTAGGAAAGAACGTATATTCCAGATTCTTAGTTTGCGAGAGTTAGGAAATGATGCGGATTTTAAATTCTAAAGGATTGGGAAAGTCCACATATTTTTAGATTATGAAAGTTGGGAAAAGACGCATATTCCTACTTTGGAATTGGCCGATTCCAAATTTGAAAAATAAAGGAAAGGGAGCAAATTCCAAATTAAGAAAGGTTATTAAGGATGCAAATTCCTAGTTTGGAAAGGCAATGACATGACATAGATTCTATATCTAGATATAAGGTAGATTCAAAATTGGGAAAGGTAAGTAAAGGACGAGCATAGAGAGATAGGAAAGAGCGAACATTTTTGCTTGACGGACGTATGAGGTACTCGAGAAAAATTTCAGATCAACCTTTTTTCTCGTAGACCTTGTCTAGTTCTGCTGGGAACCATCAACGCCGGAAGAGAGTAGCTATAACTCACTATAGCAGATTGTGGACTAACGGCATCGTCCCGTACATACTTGATGGTAACCTGTGTAAGTGAACTGTTCATACTTGGACACAAAACTTCTAATCATTACCTTGTATAGCCTTTAGTTATAATATCCTTCATATTTTCAGTAAAGAATCGGGATATTTGTCATTTAGTCTCTTGTTACATTTTAGTGGTCAGGAAAGGGACATATTAAGTCTTTAGAATGCATTCTAATATTATCTAAATAAGAATATTACTCATTTCTTTGTATTTAGATGCATTACAACTTGTGGTTAACTGGCCTTATATGTCTTTAGGATAAATGGGTTTTAAACATAAAAACGACCGCCTTCAAATAATTTTTTGTGTGAAGCTGACTCAGGTTGGACTTTCTCTTTTCTCATTGATGAACGTTTGCATTTAAGCCAATGAAGAAGAGACCGCTTTGATGGATGGCATCACTGACATAGAATATCACACTTGCGTGGACTTCTACCATAAGGATTCTGAGGGATTTTTATATAATCCAACTTTCTCCGAATATTTGCACTTTACACATCAACAGGGGAGCGGGTGAGGAATTTGCTTTCTAGCAAAGAATAGTAAATGTGCATTTGTAGGGAGCTTTTTCTATGTACAAGGCACTTGCTCAAAGCCCTAACACAACAATCATATACATGGGTAGAGGAGGAAAGTTTATTAAGTTGTAATGTGCAGCAAAAAGATGTGTTTCCAACGAGCGTTTGAAAGAGGTAACGCAGTTGTTGATTTTATGGCCAATGGGAGAGAGTTCCATAGAAGAGGGACAGAACAAGCAGAGGACTTTTTTCCCCAAAAGTTTCATATTTTTAGCGAGGCACAGAAAGCATGTTTTGACTTTGGGAACGCAGTTTCCTTTCTGGGATGCAAAGGTTTAGCTATTCACTTAAATATTGAGGAATTCTCAATTCTGTAAACAAAACACATCAGTTAGGATTTAATTCTTGATTTTACATGTAGCCGATGTAGATCTTTCATGAGAGGTGTGATATGACAGAGGTTTTGTTGAGTTCTGTGGATGATCATGTCGGCTGTATTTTGTACATTACAATTTAGAGAGTAGCTTCTACGAAAACTCAAAAGGGAGACTATTGCGGTATACAAGTAGTGAGATGACCAATACTTGAACTAGACGATGTGCAGCGTCACGGTCGATAACATGACGTGTTCCTCCAAATGAAAACATCTGCAAATTAATGATGGAGAATGATTGTTGATAAGGAAGTATTATATTGTATACAATTCACATGCGAATCCAGTTTTAAACGTGTTTTTTTTCTATATTACGACAATGTGTTTATCGCGAATTATCTACAGTGCTTAAACAACTAAAAGGTTTTGCTATTGAGCCCAACAGGGGAAGGTCACAGTGATTTAAGTAGTAGTAGTAGTTATGGGGTCGCTGGTTGCAGTTCCTTTATAAATGCGATTGCTGGCTGATTCTGAGGGTGCTAGTTCGAATCCTTCGATGGATTCGTCATTAATTAGTGAACTAATGTACAATCTCAATAGTGTGATTCCAAATTTAACATTGATTCTGGTTAGTTTATTGCAAAATAGAATTTGAACCAAACGATCCAGTTACGGTTCAAGTTTCAATATAAAAAAAAATACTTGGAAAGGTACCTCATAAAAAGCAATAGATATTCGATAACAATTATTGTGTCAACCAAATTAAATAGGAATCTGTTTATGCTCTCTTATATTATGTTAAAGTTTTGTCAAAATTTGATAACGAATGTTTTCTTCATATGTTTGATCTAGTAAGCTCAATATTATTCGAGTTTCTAGATAAAATCTTTTTTTCTTGTTTTACAGGTGTGTTTCATACGTGGGGAGAGTGTACGAAAATCAAAGCATCGTTACATGCGATACGCCGGTGAACAAAATCAAACAATATTTAGAAATTTCATTTCCCTAAGAATTTAATCGATGTATCATTACTGTTCCCTAGCTGGCGAGAACAGAATATTTAGATGAACTTTGTATGAAATTAGCGTTTCCATGTTCATAAACTGATAAGATTTAATCTATAGAAAGATGAATTCACATTGGTCATAATCGACAAAGAAAGCTTCAAACAATTATTCAATTGACAGACAGAGA
Organism: Phorcus lineatus; assembly: GCA_921293015.1. NCBI lineage: Eukaryota > Metazoa > Mollusca > Gastropoda > Trochida > Trochidae > Phorcus > Phorcus lineatus. The sequence continues at coordinate 35,344,283 of OV121088.1, forward strand.
CACAGAGAGATTGGGACACAGAGAGATTGGGACAGACAGAGAGATAGAGACACATAGAGACAGAGACACAGAGAGATAGAGACACAGACAGACAGAGACACAGAGAAAGAGATTGAGACAGGCAGAGAGATAGAGACACAGAGAGATTTGGACAAACAGAGAGATAGAGACACATAGAGATAGAGACACAGAGAGATTGGGACAGACAGAGAGATAGACACATAGCGATAGAGACACATAGGCACAGAGGCACAGAGAGATAGAGACACAGAGACACAGAGAGATAGAGACACATAGAGATGGAGACACATAGATATAGAGACACAGAGAGATAGAGACACAAGGAGATTGAGACACAGAGATAGAGACACAAGGAGATTGAGACAGACAGAGAGATAGAGACACATAGAGATGGAGACACATAGAGATAGAGACACAGAGAGATAGAGACACAAGGAGATTTGAGACAGACAGAGAGATAGAGACACAGAGAGATAGAGACACAGAGACACAGAGAGATAGAGACACAAGGAGATTGAGACAGACAGAGAGATAGAGACACAGAGAGATAGAGACAGGAACAGGGAGAGAAGGGGAGGGTGGGGGAGGAGAGAGAGAGAGACTGCTTGTATCGTATATGATGTATGACGGCAATACTATCTGGGTACGCATTGGAACTAATTGTGCTCCCCTTTATTCTGTGACATCACACCATGCCAACGTCATTAAGAACCATGATTACCGCTGTATTGTGTGAGACCGCGGTCAAACCATTCCAACATTATTTTTTTGGGGAAAATATTTGTAACTAGAGCTATTAAGAAGGTTTTTTTTTAAGAATCAGTGACACCATTAAAAAAGAGTTATTCAGTAATTTTGAAAGCAACAGAAAATAAAATTAAGAGACGGCCCAAATCAAGTGAATACGAGCTGACGTTTATCGATAGGTCAATTAGCATATTTTTTCAAAAGAGCAGTCAGAATCAGGAAATAACCTTAATCATGTCACAATACTGTTTGCCAACTAGGAAATCGCCATTCACGAGATGCTACACGCCCTTGGAATCTTTCACGAGCATAACCATAGGGACAGAGATGACTACGTGCAAATCCGGTTTAACAACATACGGGAAGGTAATTTTCATTGAGTTAAATTGTAATGATTGAATGAGATAGTTTGATCCTTCAGTGATAAACCCACTATCTGAGTACAGCAGAGTAACTTTATCATCTCTGCTCTGATTGGCGTTAAAGTGTAAATGCTTCAACTGGTTTCTTGTTGAATTTGGCATATAACTTTTGCAAATTATGAAGAATTTGAATAGACCCGTCGTTAATTTGAGATGTAAAAAGAAAAAAAAGAATGGGTTAAACTTACTTTTTAACATAAATTGTTGAATCTTTTCCGCCTGTCAGCCCTTCACAACAGTTTTTCTCTTGGGTCAAATCGTTATTTTAAAAATAAATTACGGAAAAAACATTGTTAGATGGGCAACAAATGGGCCATCTTCCCAAGGTAAAGTAAAAATGTATCGACATAGACGAAATGTTTGAATGAAATATAGTATTCTGATATATGCTGAACACCTTCAAGAAATATCTTTTTAGTAGACATAAATTTCGTTTTCTGAAAATAAAAGGAAAAGTTCTCTCTTCGTCAGGCCCAGGTTACTCTCAGCAGTTCGAGGTGCGGGACGAGTGGTACGTTGATGCAGGATCATATTCGCCCTCGTCAATCATGCACTATTCACCTTACGTAAGTGAACTTCCTTTAAACGCACTAGTGCACACCAATATTTCGTAAACACAACGAATGCACAGATACTGCATATCTGTCGATATTACGATCCTCGTACCTCGTAAGTTTTTTAAAACAACTATTTATGTATTCAGGTAGTAAAGTTGATTTTTAAAGGCCGGAAGTATTTAATGCACCGTTGTCAATCTAATAATAATGCTAATGGTGTGTTATCAAATCGGTTAATTTACAACATTGCTTTCATAAAACATATTTCAATCTTTGTTTTCAGTTCAGAGTTTAGGTAAATTCAATAGCTGCACACAATACTAGTTCAGCCGTTTTCAACTGTCCATAATTTATCCGTTTTGTGCACAGCTAACCATAGATTTTTTATATGTCCAAGCCGACAGCGGCTGTCTTAACGTTTTCATTGTTGATTGCAGGTCAATTGTAAAGACAGTTATGTATATCAATAGTGCCTTTAAACTAATGATAAGCTCCATTCTCAACCCTACCGTAGTTTACTGCATTTTCTGTACCCGATCGCAGCGCCTCTATCAACGACATTGAACTCATTTATTTTTTTGGTATTGTAAAAGACTTTTCAACATAATTCAAAGCGTAAGGAACGAACAGTGGAAAGATTGGGAATGAAACATTTTGTTCTACTTTCAATGGATTTTCTTATCATGAGGCAATATCTTCAGCATATGTATTTGGAATCAGATCACGGCTCATGTGGATAACGACGAGAATCAACTTCACCCATTAAGCAAAACTTGCGCTAGCTCTTCGTCAAACTGCACCTGAACTTGATAACCCTAACTGGGAGCTCTCCGAGATAATAAACCACGAAGTTTGTCGATCAGCAAAGCTTTTACTAGCCTGTGATTGAGATTGGTGCAAGTCTTACCTTGCCGTGTTCTTACTGCAATGCTGCATTCATCTTGAAAGATTTCCTTAAACCTTTGATATTTGATAAATTCTATATATTTAATAAATTTTATAACTGAGTTTTTACGATTTTGTTTGAAGGATGTATTAGGTCATTGCTGACCTTTAGGAAAAGACATACATGTACTAGTATAGGGTGTAATGTATCGCGTTTGTTCATCAAAGTTATTTCTAATTTTTCAATAGATTGTTTTTTAACCATGTTTTATGTTTCGTCAAATTTTGTTAAAAGCTATAAACTTATTATTCATGTGTCACCTTTTAAAAACCTCTAGTATCACCATTCTTACAAAAACTGATAAAGTTATCAACTGATTTAATTGATTAGTGTATTGTTTAAAGAATGGATAGGATATAAGCAAATTCATTGTATTACACATACTACATTTTTAAAACAACAAAATGTATCAAACATAGTTTATGGTCACTACATTTAATAAGATTACCTCTTCTTTGAAAGGCTTTTACTAAAAATAACTACCGGACCATGGCAACTTTAGATGGGTACCACACCACACATCACTCAGATACTTGGGAAGCCTACAAACAAGTCAACGAACTGTACAGTTGCAGCGGTAAGTCTGTTCACGATATACTACAAAAGGTTACAAACCATTCCAACATTCAATACATGTACATTTTAGTTCAAGAATATGTGGAGAATGAATTCATTAAATTCGTCAACGTTTGATTGTAAGGCGTTGAGGGAGGCTAGTAGATCATTGAGTGCAAACATTGGCGAGTTGGAATAAAAGATTATATCACTTAAACTTTAAGTTTGTACACGAGAATTTTAACTTTATATAGGTCTAAAGGGGCAAGATCACGGTTTGGAAAGGAATCTCTTCAAAGTTTCCGGAATAAACATTGTTCTATGCCCTATATGTTATATTAAGTAGGCCAATTGAGACTATTTGTAAACATTTTGATGTTTTGATAAAATTAAAACAAATTGGTGAAATGATAACGTTGTGACCAAATGAGACAATTTGCGAACATTTTGATGTTTTGACAAAAATAAAACAAATTGATGAAATGATAACGTTGTGACCAAATGAGACAATTTGGGAACATTTTGATGTTTTGACAAATATAAACAAACTGGTGAAATGATGACGTTGTGACCAAATGAGACTATTTTTGACTATTTTGATGTTTTGACAAAAATAAAACAAATTGATGAAATGATAACGTTGTGACCAAATGAGACAATTTGGGAACATTTTGATGTTTTGACAAATATAAACAAACTGGTGAAATGATGACGTAGTGACCAAATGAAACAATTTGTGAACATTTTGATGTATAGACAGATATAAACAAAATGGTGAAATGATGACGTTTTGACCAAATGAGACATTTTTTGAACATTTTGATGTTTTGACATATATAAACAAACTGGTGAAATTATGACGTTGTGCCCAATTGAGACAATTTCGGAACATGTTAATGTTTAGACAGATGTAAACAAAATGGTGAAATGATGACGTTGTGACCAAATGAGACAATTTGTGAACATTTTGATGTTTAGACAGATATAAACAAAATGGTGAAATGATGACGTTTTGACCAAATGAGACAATTTTTGAACATTTTGATGTTTTGACATATATAAACAAACTGGTGAAATTATGACGTTGTGCCCGATTGAGACAATTTCGGAACATGTTAATGTTTAGACAAATATAAACAAACTGGTGAAATGATGACGTTGTGACAATTTCGGAACAATGTAACGTGTTGACAACAGAGACGATATTGGGAAAATTTTGACATTTTGACAAATTGAAAAAACCTGGTAAGCAAATTGTTGTGTTGACAAAATTTGTTAATAATCTTAATCTTCTCACAAAATATTTTTAGTATATTGACGCGATGATAAAGTGAGACAATTTGATGAACATTTTGAAACATAATGTCATTATGAATTAATAAAAAACCGGTCCGAATATACTTAAAGAAACACTCTTTGACCTGAACATAGTTGGTGTCACATGTAAGAAACGATGTAACAGGTCTCATTGTATAAAGAACTATTGTTAAAGGTATCAATGAAAGACTAAACGGATTGGCAAAGTTTCGATGTTGATCGAAACCCGGACAATTTACAGGCCCCCCTAAGTAATGGCATCAAATTTGAAGGAAAACAGTGCCTAATATAAGGAAAAGCTTCCATAATGGAAGGAAACCAGCTTAATCGCGAAACAAACACGTCAACATCGGTGAAAAACGCCAATAACAGAGATTTGTCTTCCTAACGGAAGCAACATCGTCCCACTTTTGAAGGTAATCGGTAGACTTCGGAAGGAACATCGGTAATATCCGTGAATTCTCGGTCACGATTAAGCTGGTTTCCTTCCACTATGGAAGCTTTTCCTTCAAATTTGATACATTTCCTTCAATTTCTTAGGGGGGCCTGATTTACATTGACAGAAAGAAGACAGATTTGAGTTGATAGTCATAAATCGTGTCTTCTCTCATACGGCTGATTTTCGATTTTAAATTGAAAACTATTAATTTATATTTTTTTGGCGTTTAAAGATGGATGTGAGGGATATTTTCAGTCTGGATCGGCATATGTATTATTTTGGCTTAATGAAATGTGATGAACATTATGAAGTATCTAAGTGAGATATTTTCAGTCTGGATCAGCATATGTAATTCTTTGACTTAATAAAATGTGATGAACAGTACGGAATTTCTTGAGATATTTTCAGTCTGGATCAGAATATGTAATCCTTTGACTTAATAAAATGTGATGAACAGTACGGAGAATCTTTTTTTTATACCGTTTCACCATAGTGCCTTTATTATATCTTGTGACACAAATTCATCTCTCCTATTTTATTTGTATAAGAGTTTGATCTTTCGGAGTATTTATATTTTTCGATGTTGACAACAGCTGGATGCAGTATGAACTGTCAACACGAGGGCTACCCACTGAATACTGGGAGTGGTTGCACTTGTGTTTGCGTCGATTGGTTGAGCGAGGAATCAGACTGCTCCGACTTTGAAACTGGCGGTAAGTAATATTTCTTTTTTAAACATGAGGTACAAAAACTTGTTAAAGTTTTCCTGTTAAAATTGATCACAATGTGATTGGAATCAACCCTTTCCCAAGGAATTAAAGTCAGAATGTTGTCTCAAACGCAATACATTTTACGTGCTCGCATTGCGCATATTCGAAACCTTGCCAGACCATGTGGAGAAAACCACTGAACGAACGAGTTCATATCCTGGTTGAAGCAAGATTTTATATCCTTAGTTATCGAAATATTTAGTTTTTAATCAGACTGAAAGTGGTTAAATGCTTAATTGGTGGACTTTTGTGTGTTTTATTTTGGATGCAAGTACATTTCTAATTTTATTTTATTGAAAATATCCTGACAAAATCGATAAAAGCAGTTCAGATTATTAGTGACCTATAAAAACCTAAATTATGCTACCTTTACAAGTATTTAAGAAAATTGCTGGAATAATAATATATTTTAAAAAAGAAAATCCCTTGTGATTTCAGTTGTTGGCGAATTCGTTGAAGTTACCACAGAAACGACTACGATTTCTCTGGCAACTCTGTCACAAGGCAACGTCCAAGCTGGAACGACATACATGTGGGTATTGGAGGTATGTATGTGTCAAAGCTAAACATACGTACGTTAGTGTATCATATACCTTCTACATTAAATCTAGGGATATTTCACTTGATCGGCCTTCACGTGGCTCTTTATGGTAAGTTGTATGTGGATTTTTAACTATTTAACATCAACCTAAAACTAAGCCGTAACATTATCTCCAATAGCTCCCATATTGAATTCAAACTGACACACAGTATTATTCATTATTTTTGTATGGGGTGACCGTTCAGATAAGAGAAAAAATGCCATTTTTCCTAAAGTGCCATAACAAAAATAGCGATATTTTCTTGTTAACAATGATAATCGATAAACGCCAACCCAGATACCTTATATGCCATCCTTTCAACTATGTGAAAGCCAGTGAAAAAACAAACCAAGTCTTATTATGCCAAATATTTACTTTATATTGTATTATCCTTATCACAAGGAATGATTAAATCAAATCAAAAGTTGTTTTTTAACTTGCCAGTTGACTTTTAAATCTATCGTTCAATATGTTTAGATATATAGGTGCTTACCTGTATATTTCATGAAAACGATTCATAACCAAATCTGTGAAGGACTGAATGAAAATATGCCTTGGAACAAAACATCAACAAGGTTACGAGTGTTCAGAAGTAATATTTGTTATATTTGTTCTGTATATGTTCCATGGAACTCTTCGTTTCGGTGACCGAATGGTAACGCTTTAACCATAAATTATATATCTATATATATTTAATCGGAGTATAATCTCTCTATTACGAATAAGGATGGGTATCGCTCCTCATTTTGTATTACAATATATTGCAATACAGAAAAGCGTAATGCAATACGTATTGCAATATATTGGTACTTTTCATATCTTAGTTTTTCCATGCTCCCTTGACTAAATAACAGTAATTATCAATGCTTAACTGGCCCGTCGTTTTGTAAAGCGAGATAATTCATTAGCTGCTTTCGGACTTTTACAGTTATGTGCTAATTTCACTTTGCGAGTTAACGCTTTGTATAACAACTTTTAGTAAAATCACATTTTTTGGTTACGTTTTCCTACAATTTTACACGGAAATTGTTAATTTTGTAACATCCGATACATTGAATATTTTCAGAGGAGTGTACCGGTACGTATCGTGTTGTTCCTGTTTTGCATTAAACCGATATACCGATAATACCCTTAATTACGAAACCAATCGATGTTGACAGGCCCCTGTGGGATATCGCCTACTCCTCGACTTCAATGAACTGGAGGTTGCCTCGACTGAGGACTTCTGTGTCTCTGCCCTGAACATCAAGAGAAGGAGACTGGGGTCCACTGATGAAGTGTACGTGTGGACTATGCATAAAAAAATCACCCTGAAAGGGGCAGAAGAACCTTTTAAATGTCATGTCACAAAAACTAAAATAAATGTTACCAACTGAAAGATTTTTTTAGAACAGACAGAAGCAGTTCTTATATTGCTCAGATAAGAATACATTTTTCTAAATGATTTAAAGGTGTTCAAACTAAAATGACCGCCAGTAGTTAATGCTTGAACTTGATAATTACCTCTACGACTACTGGTGAGTAGTGTGGTGTTTTACCCTCTAAAGATAATACACTTGGCATAAACTATTCTATTTTAGAATTGAAGAAATATAATTTTCAACAAACGTGCCCGTGCCCCTTTAGGTTAGGTTTTGACGCCAACATATTGAAACGTGGTATAAGAAATTCTGATAAACGCAAACAATATTTAAAACTTCATATTTGTGACCTCTCTTGCCAACTGCGCGGGTTCGAATCCTTGTCAACACACCCACAATTTGTGGCATGGGCTTTACACGGTGTTGTGTAACTGTGTAAAGCACTTCATCCACATTGCACCCAGTCCAGCCAACTGTACAATTGGGTATCTCAATTGACGCGCGAAGCGCTATTGACCTGCTTTGACAATTAAATCCCTCAGGTATATTGTACTACCATTGAATAGTCCTTGATTGGATATAAGATATTCAAATTGTAATTATCATCATAATATGCCAGAGATTAATTTCTTAAAATGTTCATCAATGATTATGTTTATGCCAAATCATGCATTGTCTTCACATAAAACAAACAGATGTTACCGTTAGGGCTTTGGTAGACTCTTAAACTTATCTCGTACTATGTATAAATGTTTCCAGAGTGTGCGGTTCGGGCTACAGTGGGACGATCTTCTCACATAAGAATCTTATTGCTCTTGTACTCGAATCTGAAAGTTCAGATGACGTTTTAGAAGCTGTAATTAGAAGAAAACACGGTAGGTGATTCAGATTTTTGAGGAAAACATATAACGCTTTGTATTTTTCATAAATTTCAAAGGGTACGAAATATATATCCACATGTCATGAACAATGAAATGAACGTCGCTTTTCGATGCTTTCAAACTTTAAATAAACCTGTTTTGTCACTATGTGTCGGCCTATTGATCTCAGTTTGTTGTTTTTCGGTCGGATCAGAATGATATAGAGATGTATGGTTTCAGAGTCGGACTGGTGTTACAACGTGGCGGACAAGGGCGCTACCTACAACGGAGAAATGAATAGAGCGGCCGATAACTCTTTTTGTCTGAATTGGGCACTGACATCCGAATGTGAAGATTCACCGCTAAAATCCGGGTGAGTTTCCCGTTGCTCCTGTAATATTAGTCTCACACCAAGTTTCTTTTGGCACTTCCTGCCTCAGGGTAAAACGTATACGTTCTTGCTCTACTTATGTCCCCCTGGGATATAACTAATCTATGACGCGCTGTTACCTATGACCTATCTTAAAATAATCAACCAATAGCAGCGCTTGATATGCGAGTCGGCATCATCAAGGCTGCACCGACTTGTCTGCAGTGCACTTCTTTTTCGTTGGTCTCTTCGGAATTCCTACAAATTCTCAAAACAGTGTTTTCAAACATTTGCCACATCTACTTTGATTAAATGCCAATAGCGTTTGATTTTATTTCGCAACGTTTTGACTGGCTGGATCATAAGTCACAGCTCGTAAATCATAGTGTGGTTATATTCCAGGGATAAGAGTGGAGCGAGAGCGTATTTTTTCTTACCCTTTTTGCTTTTGGTAAATTTTACATGAAGTCATTCAAGCTCAATCAGTTTTATTAAACATATTGTGAAACATACGATGTGATTATTTTCAAATATGTATATACATACATGTTTACTCATATCACTTTTGCCTAACAACTGTTGTTGCAATATCTTGTATTTTTTCTCCTGTGACGTAATAAAATAATTGTTCATGAATTTAGGCTTTTCTACTTGCTGTTTTAAACCAATTCAAAAGAAATAAAGAAATTACAACATTCGAAAGGTTAACATATGTTTTTTTACGAGACTCTTGCAAATGTGTTTATTACTATGCCTCTCTCTCGTTCGGGTTTGACAAAGTCTGATTTTGCTGTAGGTAATAAAGGGAATTGCAGGATGTGGCGAGAAGAAATATATTTTATAAACATGTCACGCTTTTCTTGTAATTTCTTATATTCCTAGTTTGATGACATGTTTATATAGTTCGTTACACAAACGGTTCTCCGGTAACCTCTGCTCTATATTCAAACAAAACAAAATTTTTTGTGGAACTCCACAGAGATCTTGCCGCAGACTACTCAGGTAATGCTTGTCGGAACCCTGGTGGTAAGAGGGCGGGTCCCTGGTGCTTCACCAACATGGACGATGGGGGTTGTGACATCAAATACTGCGATGCCTGTGGATATGGTAAGTGGCCAGAGTTTCTACCAGGACGCATATCATGGTCGTTCACACGCCGTACCTTCTCGACCACAACGATTCTTTTCTATTAACATCTTGTGGGATGGTGGAAGGTTGAATGGGGTGTAGTTCATGAGGCTTAATCATTAATCATCCACGTTGCCTATTTAGGGGCGAGAGGGGTGGGGAAAGGGGCGGGGTGGGGGTGGGGGTTTATGTAACGGGTGGAATGAAAATGTCTCATAATAATGATTTTGGTGCCCAAAAATAATTTCTGGCTTATAAACTGGAGGTGTGTGTGGGGGGGTGGGGGGGGGGGGGGGGGGGTTCCCTTCCTAAAGTTTCTACGCCTATGTATTGACTGACACTTGAAACACAAACTTTCTCGTAATGGCCTGGAAACACGTTTTCTATTACCAGGACAATATGATACTGAGACAGGACGTTTTATCTTAACTTGTACATATACCGGTATATACATTATCATTTCAGGACAAGTCTATGATACGTATCACAACTGCGTTGAGCGCCTTGCCGACGAGTCAAATTTGTGTGACACAGAAGATGGACTTTTCGGCTGCAGAAAGACCTGCAATGCTATCCATATTACAGTCACATCACCTGGTAGGCTTCAGCCTATTTCACTTATTCTTGGTGTGTCCAGAAGTTAAAGTGTCACAGAGTATGTTTCACGATTTTGAATGTGGTTTAAGAACTAAAATACCTTATGACCTGGGTGCAGTTGAATTCGCCTCTCTAAACTCGCATCTTTATCATGATATTTTCTTGTTTTCAATGATATTCGTAAACGGTCCTATATAAGTTAAAATTTCGAAATTCTGTTTCTAATTAAATGGCCTACTTAACACTATGAACCTATGTTTGTCTTTGTGTCTGCTGTAGATAAGTTTAAAAAATTACGTTTGAGTCATTTGCGCGCACCACTGTCCGGTTTTCGATAAAAAATCACGACTCTTTCCCGTTTATTGTCAAGATACAGAGCTGATAAGCATTCAGCTTCCGATTTTCTGAAACAACCACTACTTCTCGATATAGTAACACCATTTATTAAGTTTGACATATTTGACTCCGACAACATACTCTGTGCCGCTTTAAATAATTTTGGATGCCAAGGCTCAATTACCAGTGTTCACGTTATCCACGTTATTCCTTATAATTCTTAATAATTCTGATTATGCTTTTAATTATAGGCTCTTGTCCTACTCCGGGTCCAGTTACCGGAAGTAGTATCATCGGGGACGTTGCCGCCAGCTATCCAATCGGAAGTAACGTGACATACCAGTGCGATAGCAACACGATTGTTGAGAGGATGAGATATTGTCTGTCTACTGGAGAGTGGTCAACACTAAATGCAGTATGTGGAGGTAGGTTTAAAGAAGACAGTATACAAGTATATCTATATGGGGTTACGGCATTTCATTCTGGGAGAGAAAGGTTGAGTCTATTCTTATATGACATGACCTAAGGAGAGGAATACTTATTTACTTATTGCTATGTGTATGTGTGGCGGGGGGGGGGGGGGGGGGGGGGTGTCAACATTTATTCATTTGGTGGGTTGGGGTCAGCTGGGGTTTTTTCATCCTTATGACGGGCAGGTAGGGCGGGTGGAGGGGAGAGGGTTGATTGTTTACCGTTCATCGTTTATTTGTATGGAGCTTAAAGGCGCTAGTGCACGCTTTTACGGTTTAAATTGGCTGTCTTAAGGTTTACGAGGACTTATGCATTCACTTAAACTTTCTTTCGATGCAATGAAATATTAAACATTCTCTACAATTTACCTGCAATCAAAAATGAAAACGTTAAGGCAGCCGCTGTCGGCTTGGACATATAAAAATCTATGGTTAGCTGTGCACAAAACGGACAAATTATTGACACTTGGAAACGGCTGATCTAGTACTGTGTGCAGCTATTGAATTTACCTAAACTCTGAACTGAGAACAAATAATGAAATATGTTTTATGAAAGCAATGTTGTAAATTTACCGTTTTAATAACACAGTATTAGCATTGTTTTAGATTGACTATAGCGGCTGCCGTTTCCGCTTTTCTGGTTATGAGTAAAATCTTAATATTTCCGATATCGTAGTTCATACGGATTTAATGTAACGTAACATTAAATACTTCCGGCCTTTAAAAAAACACTTTACTACCTGAATATATGAATACTTGTTAAATAACTTACGAGGTAGATTAATTGAGTGAGGATAGTTAGTAATATCGAGAGATATGCAGTATCTGTGCATTCGTTGTGTTTACGAAATATTGGCATGCACTAGTGCGTTTAAGAAGGCAAAATCTAAACTGTTTTTGATATAACAAAATTAGTCATAGAAAGAGAAGGGTAAGCGACAAGTTTCACTCTAGGAAATTAGCTACGATTTTATGCACCAATCAACACTGTGATTTCTTGAATCAACTGAAGGTGAAAGGTCACCAACAAGGTCACTTTATTTGAACCTTCAGAGTATAGAACTCAGATCAAAGTCAAGCTAGTTACGAATGTTAATTTGAACAGGTATTGATGACATTTCTAAGTATTTCAAACCTTTGATCAGACTTTATTTTAGTCCCTTTTTCATTTCAGGCGAGATTGAGGACACGGCAACCAACTGTGTAACATTGGCTTCAAACCCAGACTACTGTACCTCCCCCGCCGGACGAAGGGATTGTGCCAGAACGTGCCAACACGGTTGGTCATGTTGAAAATTTTGCAAACTGTTTCAAATAGTTTTTATGCATTTTATTGGATCAAGAGGAAGGATTTACAAATGAAATCTGCATGTTCCATAAAAATGAGCAGTCATTTACACCCATAATATCATGTATGGTATGTGTTCATTTTCGCTTTATGTCAAAGGTAATAATTTGAGTCAAAATGTCAAAATTTAGATATCGATCAAATCTTGTCATATTTAATCATCTTTAAAGTCTTATGATAAATTGAGCAAGGTATAAGAAAATATTTGTAATTAAACTCTAAAAGAAAATATTATAATAAGTGACTGAAGTAAATGTTATTAAAATGAATCTGTAAAATGACCTGTACATTAAGTTTGCCCTTAAGGACCTTTTTGGTCTCGGAATTAGGTTCCTTTACACGGTACAAATAGTTGTGATCCACTTAAGGGTGGATGGTTTACAACAGCTGAACATTAAAACTTTACTGTACGAAGTACAGAGTTTGCAGAAAAGTGTTTGGTTAATAAATGGACGCACTAAATGTGGGATCTCTTGTGAAAGATGTTACGGCTCAATGTTACTCAACCATAATAGCGTGCTTTACAGCTGCTTAACAAAAGCTTGTTTCATTGCTTTCCGATGTATTGCAAAACTCATGTGAAATCAAGCGTTAGTTAAGATTCAGTTTTCAGATATTTTGAGAAGATAAAGAAAAACACATACCTACCACATACTTAGAGATAGTACTCATAGAACTACATGAACAAATTTGGCAGGAACTTATGCAACACTGGGGTCTAAAATGCAAATCTTTAATTTCTTGATTAGCATATAATATGGTAATTTCCTGCATCCTGTGTAAGGGTAACAGGTAGTCAATCTAAGGCACCCTTACTTAATTGATTCGTAACTCAAATTATGGCATTGGGTTAAGGGCTTCCTTAGCTGTTTAAATGATATCAATCATTCCTTAAACTAAATACACTTAAGCAGTCAGTGATTATGATGGTTGTGATTGATATAGTTTTTATCATTATGAACCTTCTTCACCTGCAGTGGTTTAGTCGGAATTCACATAAAGAAGATTAAGCCGTGTCCATGAGGTATAAAGTCATGGCAACATAAGATATATACTATATGTTCGTCACTATGTCACGTCTTATATAAGGGATCATACGTCACGCAAGGTATGCCTTTTTGTTTGTTGATCTCAGTGACGACCTGTACCTTGCCCGAGCCATCTGAGAACACGGAGAGGGTGACAGGTGCGATTGTGGGGGCGGGCCAGACAGGCGAATACCGGTGCCATGGGGGTTTCATCAAACTGACGGGGGACGAACAGAGGACCTGCAGATCGGACGGCACCCTCACTGGAGACCTCCTCACCTGCACAGGTATGACATTCTCCCCCACAACTCGAATCATTGCAAAGAATATAGTTCTTCGAGAATCAGAGGTTGATGTTACTCAAAGTTTGAAAGATCTGATAATTACAACAATAACCATCGGTGGACTGATGCTGCTATGCATTAAGCTTATTTCCAAAATTCCCATCTGTTAAGGCATTGAATGGTGAATTAGCATACGTTTCAAACGAAACTATTAATTTTTTGATAATGCCAATGCGTGCAATGTCATGATTTATCAATATTTATCTACTGAGATATTCATGACCATGCAACACCGATGCCTTCGAATTCCCTGGTCCGCCACTGCAAGTGTTTCACCTTTCCTTACAGTTGGCGCCCTGAGGACAGCCACAACCTGTGACGTCACCGATCCCGCATCAAGTGATCACGTGACCTGCTCGCATTCTGGACAAATCGAAACAGGACTTAGGCTGGAATGTCAGTGTGATCAAGGTTACACGCAAGTGTCTGGAGACGCATCGAGGGAATGCTTTGATGGCGGGTTCTTGGCTGGACAGCAACCAGTTTGTACAGGTAGGAATGGGCTACATGGTGTTCAAAAGCACACTGTATCATTTGGTGAGATCTTTGATATACACACTCTCCTCGCAGATAAGAATTAGATGAGAAGCCTTTGACGGCGTCTTTGCTGGATATCAACCAGGTTGCGAAGGTTGGAATGGGGGTACACTGCCCTTCAAAAGAAAGTAATTCAATCGAGTTTTTGAAAATATTATCATTTTCTTAAAACTGTTTTAATTGGTTGACAATTATGCTCCAAAACATATTGAGATAAGTGGTTGACAGTTGTATGGTTGGCATGGTCATTTGTGGAAATTGTCAGGGTGGCAATTATCTATTGGCCATGTTGCCAATTGTCCCATCACAGATATTCACATAATAGTCTAGCAGCTTGGAAAAAGTGAGAGGACTTTGATGGATTTCTTTCTCCGAGCAGCAACCAGCCTGTGAAGATTTGAATGTGAGATATGTTACTGTATATGAAGTAAATGACCCTGAACAAAAGCTAGTTTAACTATGCAAGAGTTCAATTTAAAACTATTATTTTTGTAATATGTATAAATATTTGTTTGTCAGCGTGAGATAAAATATATAGCCGAAAAAAATTATTCATTGCTTACGAACAAAGGCTGTGATTCAAATGTAAGTTCATTCACATTTAAACTGTTATAGAGATAACTTGCGATACGACCACCGGAGTCAACGTGCGGCACCTTGGAACGGGGTCATCTATCAGCTCTGGTTCAGTCGTCACGTACGAGTGTATAGAAGGGTATCAGTTGTTGTACGGGGATCTCACTAGGACATGCTCAGAGAAAGGAATTCTTGATGGTCACGCCCCAATCTGCGCAGGTACCGTCTTTTTGACTCAGTGTCTGTATCAGTGTGTCTCTCTCTGTCTGTTTGTCCCTCTCTGTGTCTGTCTGTCTGTCTGTCTCTCTCTCTCTCTCTCTCTCTCTCTCTCTCTCTCTCTCTCTCTCTCTCTCTCTCTCTCTCTCTCTCTCTCTCTATCCCTCTCTCTCTCCCTCTGGTATGCATTTCGCCAATTTGTACAGCAAATTTGTAATTTAACGGCATACATACTAGTATTTATCTGTTGTTGTTTTTGCTTGAATCAAAATCATATGTAATTAATACACACTAAAAATTTGTATGTTTACAGAACTCTTTTGCAACGTTGAGCTAACTGTTGCCGGCTCGAATGTAGTTCGACAATCCAACTCGATCGTCAAGGTTGGCGAGGAAGCAAATTACGCATGTCTATCAGGTTACGAACTCTCTTCCGGCAACCTTCAAAGGACCTGCAACAATAACCTTTCACTGACAGGGAATTTGCCATCATGTTCATGTGCGTAACTGCATTCTTATACAGTGTAGTATACAACGTTCAGAGGTCCCCACGTTGCTGATATATGCAGAATACCTATGTGTTACAGTTATCAACATTAATTACACACTATTAACTCAGTTGACCGTTATCAGTAAGGTTCAACAACGCGGTACGTGAGTGAACTCTGAGAGTTTGAAGGGTTATTCTTGCCCCAAAAGAGACACGAGTTGAGAGAATCTTTGTGTCTACTTGGGCAAGAGACTCAAAAATAAAAATGTGCTCTCTGTTCGTTGGTACCTGTTAAAGCATTGTGTTGGAAATGACCTCCTTACTACAAATATATCAGCTTGGGTTCAATCTCATTAAAATAAATTCTCACATTGCTGCACTACGTTACGCAGATTATAGATCTCACTATGCTCCTTTACTCAAGCCGTCATGTTAACCTTTGCCTTGTTAACCAATTTGACCTCTAAATCGCATTGGCTTGTCGCAGATACCTTCAAGCAATCATTATGCGCGTATGTTCATGGCCTTCTACAACATGGCGAGTAATTTCACAAATGGCAGATGAATCTCTTTATCAATTTTCGAGTAAACAGAAAACAAGTTGAGGTAATATGCAAAAGTCCTTTAATTGAATGGCAACCCGGCAGAGGTACTTATAACATGTCTTTGACGAAACAAGGGTCAATCACATAAGCATATGACTATTAGGTAATTATCAAGAAACCTCTTGTAAATATCTGTATATGTTTTGATTGTTTTGGTTTCTCAACCTGTTTATGATTTATTTGTTTCACAAAATTAAGAATTATGTAACGATTATTATAAACTAAAGACATAACGTTTATTCAACGTTTCTGTTACCAGAAAAGGCATTTTGGATTTGTTCCATCCACTATTGCATTACGTTGAGGTATGCAGAGTTTGCTTTGTGAAAGACAACACCACAGTGTTCGATTTGATTTGTCCAACACACCGAGCTATGGTAAATTGTCAGTACATAAAATACATTTATTCGGATTTGAATTATATCAGAGGCAAACCTGACGGCTCGCGTGACGGAGGCTGGTGAGATCTCCACGTGTAATGTAGTCGAGCATTTATATTTCATTTTAATGAAATTGGCTTGGGTTAGACCAGGGTAATATTGTCGTTAGCGCATTGAGCAAGCCCTAATGGATGGAAGTGTGTGCCTTATAAAGATTCACATTATCATTAAGATTATCTTTATTATATTAATTATTATTATTACTATTATTTCTAAACAAAGCAAACCTCGTCCGGTTGTAAACTTTTGCATTCGGATAGTTCGGGTTAAGCAGTTGAGTTCACCAACTATCTAGCTGCACCTCAGCATAACTCAATGTTACCCTTGTTCCAGTGGTTCAATGTTCCGTTGACCTGCCTTCTGACGAGGATCTTGTGGCCCTGTCGAGCTCCAACCACCTCCCTGTTGGTATGTCGGCCACGTACGAGTGCACGAGCGGTCAATTAGTGGAGGGGGCACTGGTCAGAGAGTGTCTAGTTGATGGGTCACTGTCCGGGAGCAGCCCAAGATGTAGCGGTAGGTCATTGGAATTACAGAGCTGTGTAATGATCTTCATCTAATACTAAATACGCCCACTAGAAAAGGATGCAGTTTAATATTAAGGGGTAATTGAAAAAATGAAAATGCGTAGGATATTACTTTCATGCAATTGTTTTGCAACGGTGTGTGACCGGATAGCAAATCTTTTGCATGCATATAAGCAAATCTGTTGAATGCATAGAAAAGCAAATCTGTTGAATGCATAGAAAAGCAAATCTGTTGCATGCATAGGGAATCAACTTTGTTGCATGCATAGAAAAGCAAATCTGTTGAATGTTTGATATAATTATTCGAGAGAATCCCTTAAAGCTAGATTTATCATTGAAGAGCAAATCTGTTGAATGTTAAATATCTTTATTTGAGAATGACACGTTTTGTTGAATATTCTCATTCAAGAAAACCCCTTGAAAGACGTTGTATCATTGTTGAGCGAATCCGTTGAATGTTAGACATCAACTTTCAACAGCACCACTTGAGGCACGATGTGTTAGGTTTGGTATCAATGTCAGAGCATTCCTCGAGGTATGTCATAGAGAAGCTTCTGTATTATCTTGTAGAATAAGGTATACATTCACATATACCCTACCTAAAAATGGAGACAGGCGTTCCTAGACGTTACTGTAAGATAATATTGATCGACGAGAAATTGGCAGATGGTAATTTTGCCCACTACACAACTAAATATAATAACATCGGAGAGGGAAAGAGTTTTAAATAATCATATACGACTCTATGTTACAGTGAAACATTACATTTTAATCCCGATATTATCAATAGTTCTTATCTCTCTAAGCAAAACGTTAAAATCTAACGGTAGACTTGCATAAACGAAAGACAACACAATCGTTTGTGGTTATCAAAATGTAAGATACATTGACAACAATTGACAAGTATTAATGACAGCAGTAATACGCCTGGGGAACAATGTATGTACTCAAGGGAACGCTCTGTCTTGAGGTTTTACCGTACCCCGTACCGATCGGTTCTTCGTCCTGTGCTGGTTCAGAAACTCTGCAAGAAACAGCACTATATCCAGTCTAAGCATATATTTGCAATGGTTTCAAACCAATCTCAACAATCTGGAACCTTACTCTCTTTCTGCATAGAGAGGTCAGACCTTTGTCAAGGCTGCTGGTTTCAGCAATGAAACGGTAAGGGCGTTTGACTACACCTAGCTCCAAATCCCTAAAAATTCTGTACATTTTGATAAGAATTTTGATAAGGAAATAGGAATTTTAAGGAATTACAGCGTCAGCGTAGTATATAACACCGCTATCAAATTCAGAAATGTAATTTATCTTTGCAATAAGGAATATATTAATCAATATATCCATTCCTCATATCGTCTGGAGCGTAAGGAGAGGGTATCCAAAGTTGGAGAACTTGTTCCCAATCCGTTTCATAATGAATAAAATATGTTTCAATCAAAATCATAGACTGTGACGGTATTATCTTCGCAGATAACGAATGTACGGTTCCCGATCTAACTGGAGCCAATGTACAGAGGCTCTCTGCAAGTTCCGTGGGTCTGACGGAAGTTGCCGAATATCGTTGTCTACCAGGTTTTGCACTGGAATCGGGAAATCTCGTGCGCACGTGTGGTTCGAATGGAATTCTTTCCGGAAGTGACCCAAAGTGTGCTGGTAGGTACCCAGAATGTCGACTCATGTGTTGATTTAGTATTTTGCGTTTAGTTTGGTGCAGAGTGAAATGATTTGAGCAACGAACTCTGTCTATTCTTGAATTGGACTGTCATTTACTTTTGAATTTAAAGGATAATTGTATGAATATCGTCTCAGAATGACGTACACCTATGCCAACTTGACAGTATATGGCTTAATGTTCAAGTTAGTCTATTAAGGAAAATGCCAAATGGACCGTGAACGATTGTGAACATCAAATATTTTCATTTTCAACGTTTTACTATGTCAAAGCTACGCACATTTTTCCTAAACGAAAGATATCTGTATTATACTAAAAGACCCTGCGCATTATGCCTTACCTCAATGGTTTTATTACTATTGTTAAAAGGGACATTGCAATGAATATGATTATACATGTTCAAATATGTATTAAATTTGATAGAAATACGTTTCTACAGAAATTTTCCATCGTTAAATGAGTCAACTAAGATATGATTTATGTTTAAAGTTTCTATCTCCTCTCCAGAGACAATGGTCTGTGTTGATACCCGGGGCGATTGTGGTGCCATGTTGAACTTTCTCCCCAACATGTGTACCAGTCTGCAAGAATACGCCGATGATTGCCCGGCAACCTGTGGCAACTGTCTTCATGATGGTTTGTTTGTTTCTCTCGACTTCTAGTATTCTTCAATTTCTTCCCACATGTGCGGAAGACACGAGTAGAATATTCTCCAGTAATGTCAGTTGCAAGTAGATGTTGTTCTTGGCAAGAAATATTAAATCCTGATTGAAAACAGTCAAATTATTTCAAACTTATTTTAACTGTTCCCGTTACCTTTTAAGAAGCCTAGAGTATCTTCCAATGTAGTTGCGCACATATTTCTTGCAAACAGAAATCAATCCGAGATGAAACACGATGTTTGATTGGACCAAAGTAAAGACAGTAGCTTAGTTTTCAACGCCGCTAAATATCGCCCACTCGTAACAGAGGTTACTGGAGGAAAAGCCTCTTTGAGGAGAGAATATCTATTATTTGAGCAATGACATTAAACGATTGGTGCGGTTATGATGGACAATGGGTCTTCGGACAATAGAAAGTTCATTAGTATATGATCGGGTAATCAAAATATATATTAATTCTCTGGATGCGAACTTATCTTTAGGATATAATGATCTGTCTGCGTCATTCATTTGATTGAATTGAGTTTGATTATACTTACAAGAAGAAGTGAAACACTTGAGTCATCTTTAGGTTTTACACCATAATTATATATATAATAAGTATCATCAGTTTGAATTTTAACAATTCCCTCATGAAAACTTAAAGGTCCTATCCTAATAACTATTGTGTAGAGAAGTAAAGTTTATTCAAAATAAATCACACCGGGGTTGCATATGCATCATGGATTACAGTCGTATCTAGAGCCCTGCATAAATCCAAGAGGATTTTAACTGTTGATATCCTCATTTACAAAATTATATAAACTTGAGACCAAAGAATTAAACACTAGTTGAAATATACTCAAGAAAATATGTTAAGGACCACTCCGATTTACAATATTTATTTATTCTACTACGCATATAATCCTTGTGATTTTAACTGTTGATATCCTCATTTACAAACATATATAAACTTGAGATCAAAGATTTAAAAACTAGTTGAAATATACTCAAGAAAATAAGTTAAGGACCACCCCGATTTACAATATTTATTTATTCTACTACGCATATAATCCTTGTGATTCCTTTAACTCGAATATTTTAATGATCCTTAACTTGGTTTTATGTATACATTTCACAGGCTCAATATCAATAAGTCTCAAAATGAATGTTCATTATGTGCAGACACATCGTGCAAAGTGGTCGCGCCAGAGTTTGAAGATGCTGTGAGTGTGATAGACGGACAAACGTCCTTGTACCCCGGGCAGGTGGTCAAATATCAGTGTGACCCATCAATGACCCTAGCGACCGGGGACCTCATCCGAGCCTGCAGACTCGATGGAACCTTAACCGGAAAACCTCCCAAATGTTCAGGTGTGAATTTGTTTGCATCTTCCTGTATATATCTTTCAGCGGGCTGTTTTCAATCGTAGGGTCCCTCATACTGCACTTAAAATGTCTTGTGTCTCTCTGTCTCTCTATTAGCTCCAAATTTTAGTCTCTGACAGGTTTTGCCTTTCTACCTCAATCCTTAGTCAGACATTATCAGAAAAGTTCGTTTTCTAGTTACTCGCCTGGACTTATGTTTAAGGAACAATAACTCAATGAAACGGATTGATATGAGACGTCAGAAATACATTTAGGCGTTTCTATATTGAGAACCTTGATGTCTGGTCACCTTACTTGCTTGAAATCAAGAGAGTGTGAGATTATAGTTGGATTGGAACACAATGTCCTCAAGGCAAGGCCAAAGGTTGATGTAACACAACTTTTTAGGGGCTAGCAGGTCCAATGGAAGTACCCATTGATTGATTCATTCACACTTAAGGATAGTAATATGAGTACGGATTTTCTTCATGAAAGTCTAAGGAGCTAGAAAGTAAAGATCATCGGAACATTAGTTCCAGTCTGTCTGCCAGTCTGTCCGTATTGTTCTCTATCCCTGTGACTTTACTTATGGTTGCCAACCGTTCTCGTTCACTGTATTTGTCCATATCTCTAGCACTATGCATACCTTTGCATACCTGAAGAACAGAGTTTCTGGATATCTTTCTTCCTTTATCTCTTCGACCATCTAAAGTGAAACAGAGTATGTTTAATTATTTTACATGTGGCATTAGAAAGAGCCAAAATACCTTATTACCTGAGTTAAGTTAAAATCTCCTCCCTAAACTTGCATTTTCCCTCCAAAATAATGATGTTTTCTTGTTTTCATCCATAATCGGAAAACGGCCCTTTAAATGCATTAGTGCAATATTTCGTAAACACAACGAATGCACAGCTACTGCATATCTCTCGATATTACTTACTATCCTCACTCAAGTAATTAACCTCGTAAGTTATTTAACAAATACTTACGTTTTCAGGTAGTAAAGTTGACTTTTAAAGGCCGGAAGTATTTACTGTTACGTTACGTTAAATCCGCATGAACTACGATATAAGAAATATTAAGATTTTGCTCATAACCAGAAAAGCGGAAACGGCAGCCGCTATGGTCAATGTAATAACAATGCTAATACTGTGTTTTTAAATCGGTTAATTTACAACATTGCTTTCTTAAAACATATTTCATGATTTGTTCTCAGTTCAGAGTTTAGGTAAATTCAATAGCTGCACACAGTACTAGTTCAGCCGTTTCCAAGTGTCAATAATTTATCCGTTTTGTGCACAGCTAACCATAGATTGTTATATGTCCAAGCCGACAGCGCCGTCTTAACGTTTTCATTTTTGATTGCAGGTAAATTGTAAAGAATGTTTAGTATTTCATTGCATCGATAGAAAGTTTAAGTGAATGCATAAGTCCTCGTAAACCTTAAAATAGCCAATTTAAACCGTAAAAGCGTGCACTAGTGCCTTTTAGATTAAAAATTCGAAATAATCTGCTCAATTAATGTGTATAGTAGTTACAAGACCTACTTAACACAATTAACGAATGTTTGTCTTTGTGTCTGCTGTAAATAAGTTTCCGAAATTACCTTTGAATCGCGGCATTGGCGCGCGCCCCACTGTCCGGGTTTTTTTTTATCACAAATCGCTACACTAATGCGGTTATCGTCACTTTACTGAACTGATAGGCCAAAGCATAAGGATTCTGATTTTCTGAAACAACCAATAACACCATTTACGAAGTTCGACATATTTGACCCCAACAACATACCCCATTAATTAATGTCTCTGTATAACTTTTTCTGCCTTTTTGAGTTCGATATATTTCGGATTCAGTATATTTTATAAAAATATGAAACCCTCCCTTTCATAGATAACCCCCCTCCTCCCCCGAGTTATTGTACCCGACACTGTCACTTTTTGATACATATCTCCTTTGTTATATTCTAGACGTCGCATTCGTTCCACGATGGCTGAATAGTTTGGGGCGGATGAGACTCGAACAGCAAAACGTAGGACAAAGAGCCATTTTCGGGCCCTCCGAGTACACGACCATACCGACCAATGGACTGCTCACTTGCTGGCGATTTTACTGCCATGCGACTGGACGAGTTCGATTCGTTGTCATCAGGAGGTCGGGGGATTCATCAAACAGGTGCGTACACGTCCCCTCAGTCTCAACCACTTGGCGATTCAAGCCTTGCCGCATTTTCTCAACTTCTCTGTGCCAACTCTTTAGCTTAATGCAGCCTAAAATAACTAGAAAGTCCTATCAGAAATCTCCCTGATTCTGGCACTTCACTAAAAACATTGTTTTTTGCGAAAAGCAGCGAGGCTTAAGTTTGCCAGTGTTGGAGCTACACTATATTTAGCCTTATGTAGCCTAAAATAACTTTATGTCCAATCAGAAATCTCGCTGATTCTGGCGCTGATCATGAACAATGACGAGGGAGCCGTTCCGCAAAGCCGAGTTAAGGTTAAATGTGGTCCATTCTTATAATGTTGATTGCAAGATTGAAGACATACAAGTGTTTTGCGTAACGGGGCCTTGATCTCAACAATACTTGTCAAAGACGCCTCGATATCTTTGACTGATGATGACAACCTGATATCCATGATTGGACGACTTTTATGAAACGCCCAAACCCACATGAACTAAACTTTCATTCCGATTCTCTGAAAAATCATTTAAAAAAGAATTATCTTTTAAAATACAAGAACGGTGCGAAAGAGAAATTGAATTTTATTGCCAATGCAAATCTAGACTTGTTTTACTGTTGTTTAAATTTAAAAAAAAAAATTAAAAAATTGATCCAATACAGCATGCTTGTTACAGGAAGACATAAACTAAACAGGCAGTAGCTCAACCAAGTTTAGACCAAGTTCACTAGATGACCTTGACGTTCAACAAATGTTTTTGCCAATTTCCCCCTTGAAATGATGCTTTTAACATGCAATTTTGGTAATTTATGCATAAGTACAAATAAGAAAATTTAGAACAGAAATAAGATCTAAAAGTGATATTTATATATATATTTTTAAATCTAATTATTTTACATCGATTTGCAAAAGACAATTTTTATGTATTATACATACATAGTGAATAGGGGTCGAAAAATCAAAGATTTCAGACCACTTTGTTTCACAACCCATCTTTCGCCTCTTCACTTAAGTATCAATGAAGCGATTTAAAACATTGTTTCTTGTTTTGTTATTTTTAAAATGACTCGAACAATATTTCTATCAATTCGTCTTTCGATATTATTGCTTAAAATACTATCTTTATATACACCCAATTTCTCCCCAAGTCTGATATACTCGATCGTAATCAAACGAAAAAAGTTTCAAAATATTGCCTTGACCGGGATACGAACTCATTCTGTTCTTTCTTTCCCTACCTGCCACTCGACCCATGAATGTTATGTATGCCATGTACATTTCTCCATTACAGTTACTTGGTTGTGAGTCATGACGACTACCAATGTCACGAAGATGTACGTTCAACTTACTGTCCGGATAGGCCCATCCAAGTGGAAGCGGGGGATTTCATTGGTTTCGTCGACGTGGATGGGGGCAATCTGTATTTCAATTCTTGTTCCCCTAAATCCGAAAATAACTACAGCGAAATCCGACTCGGGTGGATGTCAAATAACATATATGAGAATGTCACTTTAGAGTCGTATCCAAACTACCGGTTTTGCTGGACCTACAGTTTGAATGCTTTGATAGCCCCAGGTGAACCCTTCCCTTAACGTTAATGAATTTCATGCCCGTCCCTCAAACTTCCTTGACATTTAAACAACTCTTATTCTGTCTTTGAAAACATGCAATCTAGTATTCTAACGTTGTTGTTCTTTCTTAGAGATCGTGATTATCTCGACAATCTCTTGACACGTTGATCTTCTTTCTTGATCTATGGATGTTCTTCTTTTGATGGCATGCTGATCATCTTTCTTGATATATTGATCTTTATAATTTGTTACTTATTGACCTCCTATATAATATACTGATCTTCTTTTGATGGCATGTTGATCATCTTCTTGATATATTGATCTTTATAATTTTTTGACATGTTGATCTTTCATATGATGTACTGAGAGAGAGAGTTCCTGTATTGAAGGGCGCATGGCCCAGAGTACAATAGTTGATACATTACATTCAATGTTGTTATAATGAACTGATCTTCTTTTGCTGTCATATTGTTAATCTTTCTTGACAAATTGATCTTGACATTTAAGATCTTAACGTGTTGATGTTCCTTGACATCCTTCTTCATGTTGAAGATGAGCTTCTTTTCTGAACATGATCTTGATAATACCTTGATTTGTTCTTCTTCCCTCTTTACGTTATTCTTTTGAATAACTCTTACCCGTTGGGCTTCCTTCAATGGTAATCTTAAAATGTTCTTTACCTGTTAATTTACCTCCGTGACCTTATTTATCTTGATTATATTTATTTATTATTTATTATATCACCCGCGGAGCCTTCTTCCTTCAATGTTTATCTTAATAAGTTCTTTACCTGTTAATTTACCTCCGTGACCTTTTTATCTTGATTATTTTTTTCACCCGCGGAACCTTCTTCCTTTGATATTGATCTTGATAATTCTTGAAATGTTAATCTTCCGGTTTGAGATCAGTTAAATACACTTTGAACTACTTTATGCGTTAGTGACACAAACGTAAAGTGAAGGTCACCTGACCTGTCATGTCCCTGTCTCACTCACTCTCCCAATCTCTTCTCTTCGACTGTATTTCATCATCTTTAAATGTCAAGTGAGCTTTGAGCTGAATCCGGGAACAAACTTTACATGACGAGACGAAATAACTTTGTATCCATTGTTATTGTCATGAATAAATTCAGAGCAAAACACCGTTTTGTTATTTTTTCCATTGATATATAGGTAGATATCGTATTTTGCATTTTATGCACCTCTTCATGGGTACTATTGTGACTTGCTACGCTAAAGGAACGTACCTAATAACTCGTTTATATATAGCTTTTGAGTCAACAATTTCATGGATAAAATGCTCAAAATATCGATTGAATTATTATCGTAGTCAATGACTGTGATTCTGTAAACTAGATCCATAATTAAAACATGACTCAAAATAAGTGCAATACACATTACAGTAAACCCTGGTTATATTACCCTCGGTTTTTAATGCCAAACTGGATATAATGCCATTTTTTGTCAGAACGGATTTCCTGCACTTATATTTCACTGGTTATAATGCCAAACTGGATATAGTGCCATTTGCCAACTCTCTATAGAACAAAAGTCAGTCTTCCCTGACTATAATGCCAATGAAACCACACTATTTCAGATATGGTTTTAACTAATTAAGGTTAATAAACATGGCTCAAATCCATTCACATTGGGTGCATGTTGTAAAGGTACATTAAGTGGTGGTTATTAGGCACTTCTTGTACATGTACATGTATGTATTAAAAAAGCCTTGCACAAGTAAAAGTATCTGTGCCAAATACATAGATAAAAAAATGAAAAATAAGCAAAATGAGAATGCCTTGTTATCTTTGTAGCCAACATGTTTCTAAATGCCTTACCTGGACATATATTGCCATAATTTATCTCGGACAAATGGTGGCATTATAACCACCCAGACGCCCCCGGCTTCTATTTTTGCAGAGTCACCTTGGCTTTATATAACACATTCTCCAACGTAGGACGTATTAAGTGAAGAACGTAGGAGATGCTGTCTTACGTAGGTGACATTATCTCCTACAGAGAAGATACTCTAACCTACATATGAAATATCAAGGTATACGTACGAGAAACTTTGCTGAACAGTTTTTTTTATTTCAGTGTATGGCTGTAGGTTACGTGGTCTTTATACCCTACTTTCTTGTTACATGTGGTAAAGTTGCTATAAACACCATGTTCTTTATGTTCAAATTCTTTATTTTAATCTATCTTTAGCTAGGAGAGTGAGCTAACATACACAATAACCTATTTCATGCAACCTAGTTAATAGTAATGTTGAATGAAAATTATATATTAACTTATATATTAACAATGATGAAACACAAACCTAACTTCAAATATGAAAAGACTCAAAATTGTTTTGACCTTAAATGAAACTTGGAATGAAAATTTTCTTAATCTTGCAGGCCATGTCCTTCATGAACTACAAACCACATGGCTAAGACTGATAAACAGGATAGCTTAGCAGTAACCTTCCTTTATAGCTATAGTTATGCAAAACGGTTAGATAAAAAATGCAACTTCAAGTGGAAAATACAATCCTTATTAAATTGAAATGAAAATAAAAGTAAAGAATAATGTTTTTCTATATGGGAAAATTAAAATAGTAAAAAATACTTATTTTGACCATTACAGTTATATCAAGTGAATTGAACGGTTTGAAGATGAATAATCAGTTGAAGGGGAACCACATTGTGATCCAAGAAAACCGTTGGTATTTTATCATGTGAATTATATAATTTTTAATTTAAGTTGAAAAATCAAGAAATAGAATGCCAATCTCTCCTTTCCAGACGAAATGAAAATGGGTGTGGTTTACTCCGAAAATTACACTTATCAAGATGAATACAGTGTCCTCATGACACGTGTAAATGTATATTTTAGAAATATGTAGTCTATAGAATTTTTAGATATTTGAAAAATTAGTAATAGCTTGATTGCATTTTATACGGGTAAAGTCATCGAAATTACTAATGTATGCCTAGATTCTATAGTTGCAAAAGAGTCGTCCGTAAAATATCCCACAAACGGAAAACGGCTCTCGGCTTTGAAAGCTTTTATGACCCTCAAGTCCTTTCCGCTCAACCGCTGTGTTACAGTGGTATGATCAACGTGTTTGATGGATGCACGTATGAAGTATACGGTTCTATTCTCCACAAGCATCACATAGAGTTGCAAATTGATTGAATTATATTAATGATATTTATGGCCATGGTATGAGTAGGCTCATTCTCTCCCAACAGAGGTAGCTCCGTCATATAGGAATTTATGACGGAGCTACCTCTGTTGGGAGAGAATGGAGTAGGCTAGACCGCCCTAGTCTGTTGTTATGCCTTTTAAAATATTGATGAAGCCACTCCTCTTCTTGCCATGGTTTGATCTGGGTTTCATTTCTCTGAAAGTATTTGTAAGTGTTTACCAAGCCGCTGCCAGATTGTTTCTTCTAAATTATATAACGCTGTGTTGAAGACGATATGAATTGATAATAGAAGATGGTTGCAAGTTTGACAAAGTGTAAGCGCCCATAAAATATAGCCAAGCTCTTGGAAAGCTTACCTTAGGACGTCAATTGTTTACTAATGGCAAATGTCTGCGATAAAATTATTTTGTTTTCGGCTACAGATTGAAGGGATGCAGGTTCGAATCGAGTATTCCTTACTACGACAATTTAAAAGATGAAAATTTAAAAAAATTTGGCGATGTGATACCAAACTAAATAGAACTATGAAATCATGTTGTGACACAACTGCAATTAAAATATATACTGGATGGAAATAATTAGGGATATAAGTAAATTCTGAAATTATAAGTATTGGTATATCTTTACATTGAACACCTGATGAATTGTTATCCATAAGATTGACAATATCCCTAACTTGTTTAGTCCAGTATATTAAGGTTTATTGGTGATATCTACGGGAGGCACTATCTGAACAATTTCAACCGTTAAACGCACTAGTGCACGCCAATATTTCGTAAACACAACAAATGCACAGATACTGCATATCTCTCGATATTACTCACTATCCTCACTCAAGTAATCTACCTCGTAAGTTATTTAACAAATATTTACGGATTCAGGTAGTAAAGTGGATTTTTAAAGGCCGGAAGTATTCAATGTTACATTACATGAAATCCGCATGAACTGCGATATCGAAAATATTAGAATTTTGCTCATAAACAGAAAAGCGGAAACGGCAGCCGCTATGGTCAATCCAATAACAATGCTAATACTGTGTTATCAAATCGGTTTATTTACAACATTGCTTTCATAAAACATATTTCATGATTGTTTCTCAGTTCAGAGTTTAGGTAAATTCAATAGCTGCATACAGTACTAGTTCAGCCGTTTCCAAGTTTCAATAATTTATCCTAAGTGCACAGCCAACCATAGATTTTTATATGTCCAAGCCGACAGCGGCTGTCTAAACGTTTTCATTGTTGATTGCAGGTAAATTGTAGAGAATGTTAAGTATTTCATTGCATCGATAGAAAGTTTAGGTGAATGCATAAGTCTTCGTAAACCTTAAAATAGCCAATTTTAACCGTAAAAGCGTGCACCAGTGCCTTTAAATTGGAATACGGCAAAAACAGGGCTACAGATAACTTTTTAGGTGTAAGTGTACATACACCTTGAATATAAAGTGGAGGTGTACTGAAACTTTTGGGGGTGTACTCACTACTTTAGTTCTTGCAAAGTGTGAGCACGTTTGTATGTTGTTTATGAAGGTGTAAAGTTTTGTAATCAACCAATGAAATCGCCAAGCTGTACATAATTTTAGAAGTACATTTTACAAGGTATCATATTATATGTCTTAAATATATGGTCAACAAAATTAAGAGAGCTGTCGAAATAGTGACAAATGAAATGATAAAGATATTGTCCCCCGTCAACAATTTAATTTCAAAATTAAATTTTCAAGTATTCTGTTGAATGAATCATTTGGATAATAATATTCAGATGTTAAGTTAACGATAAACTACACGTACATGTATATAACTTCGATAGAAGTTTTATCCCCCCAAAAAACTCTTTATTACCAGTTTTAGATATTTTTTTACAATGTGTTTATTTCTGATGCTGTTTTTACCTTTTATACACGTTATTTTATATCGAGATGTATTTTAAGCAAGTCCGAAAGTACTCTACAGAGTCAATACGTGCTATGAAATGAGTATTTTGATAAAGACATACTACTTTTCAGTTTAATTATAAGATATGTTTTCACAAAAAACACTATATTATTGACAAAACAAACGTCTTTAATGACGTATTTCGGAACGAGTGTTTTTAAAAAAATTAACTCACACCATCTAAATTTGATTTAAAATCTAATTTTGTGCAGTTGCAGAAGTTGATAAGCAGCAACTCCGTCATGTATGAAGTGTTAAATACGGTTCAAAACTAGTGTTCAGGTAAACGGGGCGTGTATTTAAAGGTCTCTGTAAATAAACAAGGCTATAATCGGATATTCGTTGAAAATAATTTTTTGTCATATTTTTGGCATTTTACACCCAACATCGCCGATTTGAAGTAATTGAAATCACAGCGTGTCCTAGTGTCAAAAAAAAAAATTCGCCCGACTTCTCAAACCTTTATGGGTATGTTTGAAATAATATTGTATTAAAGTTTCTTTGTAATAAGAAATTTGTGATATTTTGCAAAGATGACCTTCTTCAATGTCCACATCAAGTAGATCCGGTCATCGAGGTTAGATGACTTGATTTGGGGTTTAACGTCGTTGTCAAGAATATTTAACTTATATCACGGCTGCTAATATTATTGCAGGGGGAAAGCCCGGAACACTATTGTGACTATGCATTGCGGTGAAATCTACGAGCATCGGTATGAACTAGAAAACCATGCCGTTCTTCGAAGCGCTTCCCTACACAGCAAGATATTGTCCGAAGTGCTCCGGGCACCTGCGGTCAGGGAGCGTCCAGGGGTGTTGTCCACGCCTACTTGCACATTGGGAGATGGAGCGTTACATATAATCAACACCATTCTACAGAGCAGACTGGTCCAATTAGTGTAATTAGATTGATAACACACTTGTGAATCAGAAAACAACAGAATTAGGTCTCCTAAAGATTTTATTCTCGTCTTTATTATTTAGGAATTGTATACCGACTCATACTTTTAGAATTGCTAACCTTGACGTAGTTGCAAATATACAAAATAGTTTTGTTACTCCTTCTTTCAGAATAGTTTGATTACACATACGTTTAGAATTATAGTTACATCACGTTTGATAATTATTTTTTATTTGGGTGGAGTAAGGGCCAAAATAACATCTGTCTTGAGTTCAATTTAAATATCGTCCTTCGCCTTCTATTGCAAATTATATCTTCTCGTTTTCAATGATAATGAAAAACCGCAAAGTCAATAATTTACTTAGTTTATTGATCTATTAAAGACTATCGACATATGCTTTTCCTTGTTTTAACTCCAAATAAGTTTCTAGAATTACGTTAGAGTCGTGGCGCGTACCATGCATTGTCCGGTTTTCTATCATAAATCACAACTGAAACCGGTTTATTGTCTCCATACTGATCAGCAGTAAGATGGTGATTATCAGACAAACACTCCTTCTCCATGAAATAACACCGTTTATAAAGTTTGACATATTTGCCCCACATAATCATGTAAATCTTTTAGTCTCTCATAACCCTTTTTGGGTGGCTCACTTTTTACACTTTTTATATCTGCATCATAATTTTATTGTAATGTTTTTTTTTGTAAAAATGCGGTGAGACTTTAATAAAACAATCTGTCTGTCTGTCATTATTTTAGAATTAAACTAACATCTACTTTTAGAATTGTTACCCACCTTTATGACTGTTTACCTACTCCTACTTCTAGGCTACCTACACCTACTTTTAGAATTGTTAACAAACATGTATTTTTAGAACTGTTTACAAACACGTACTAATAGTGTTGTTTACCACAGGGTACTTTTAGAACTGTTTACCAACACGTACTTATAGTTATAAAATTATTTACCTTCACATACTTTTAGAATTGTTTACTCCCACGTACTTTAAGGAATTGTATACCAAGATTCAAGATTCTTTATTCTCTAAAAACACACACGGTGGCCCATGAGCAATTTTACAAAGAGAAATAAATATACAGCTTGCGCATAGAGATAGCACATGTAATGTGGTATAACATATATGAGAATATACATTTGATAAAAGTGAGGCGTCGTTTAAACATCGGAATCCGCGTTTCTTCTTAAAAGTAGTTATGTAGTTAATGTTTTAAGGGTATGGCCAGTTTGAGTATTAAGATGGTTCAAATTGCGCTCTTGTGATATTTACAGTTTGACATCTGAACAAATAATTCTTTTCGTCAGCAACAACCCCTGAGTCAAAGAGCATTCGTGTCCTTTCATACTATTCCATTCGAATGTAAAACAATGTTATTTTTAAGTCTCTTTGACACGTGTATGCTAGACTCACTGAACGAATGAATAGAAATAGTTCTGACAGCTAATCAGATCTCGAGTGTGTATGTTTTAGAAAAACTGTAATTCCCATGACCATTATGAAAACTTTAAGTAAAGTCGTTCAATGAGTCTAGTGTCAAAAAGACTTCAAAACAAACATTGTTTTAGATTTCGTATGGAATAATATGAAACGGAAATTTATATAAGGTTTGTTATTATATTTTCTTACCCAAGCGGGCACAAATATGCCGGGTATTAAAGTTTTTATAATGGTCACGGGAATTACAGTATTTCTAAAAATAACTCGAGATCTGATTGGCTGTCAGAACTATTTCTATTCATTTGTTCAGTGAGTCCAGCCTACCCGTATCAAAGAGAATTTCACCACAAATATTGTCTTTAATTTCGTATGGAATATGACACTTAAAATGTTTTATATATAGTTTGTTTTACTATTTCGTTCATTTAAGATTATCTTGCTTAATATGGTCCACACAACATGTAATGAATTGCAGAGACTACATTTAACGTCTCCATGACATAATCGTTGTTCGTCGCGCATGAAAACAATGGCCAAGTTTTCTTGCAACTCGCCATCACGGAGGTATTTTCCAAAAGTACCGTAAATATTCTTAGATTTGTTCGGGTAAGAAAAAAAATTAGCCAACTCGAAGCTCGCTAAAGCTCGGACTTTATAACAATAATCAACTCAAGACAGATAAACCGTAATTCCTCGCATCTTGTTGATTATTCTTATTTTATTACTATTTCTTAATTATACTTTCTTATGATACCAATATAAAATCAAGACCTCAAACCATATAGGTATAAAAATTTACCACTACAGTAGAACCAATTTAAGGTTGAAGTAGCTAAGAATTACACTAAAACATTAAAACAGCTGCAATTGTATCGTTTTTTCACTATAGGCAAGATACCGGTAACGACCATCGTATGGATTAAACCTCTTAGTATTTATGCCATCGTGTAAAAAAAATTTGTATCATGTGATTTAGATAAAAGAAATTCAAAAGTTAGGTATAATTATTTGATCGTTTTAAATAAAACATTTTTCTCACTATATTCGATTTATTGTAAGACATACTTGAATGTATCATAATGGGGGGGGGGGGGGGGGGGGGGGGGAGCAAGGAAGAAAGAAAGCGGAATCATGAAATGCAAGTGGTCCTATATCAGTTTTCGCTCATTTGTTTTATTCTTTTGCATTTTCGTTGTTTAGCGATACTTTCGAAGGTCGTGAATTTCACAAAAAGGTGATGTTATTCGGAAAATCATTTTACATATGTGTACCTATAAACAGAAATTTCATCATTGTTATCTCGACTTGCACAGCAATGTTGGCTACTCATTGGCCAAACGCGGTCACGTACCGTTGGTATATCAAGGTTTAAAAGCCTTACTAAAATTCAATAAAATTTAAAGTAATCTTAAAAAATCAAATTTAAAGAAATTTTAAAACATCAAATCTAAAGAAATTATGAAAAATCAAATTTAAAGAAATTTTTAAAAATCAAATAAAAATAAATTTAAAAAAAATCAAATTTGAAGAAATTTTAAAAAAAAAATCAAATTTCAGATTTAAAAGAAACCCATCTCCACTTGAAATAAGACCCCAGGTCATTGCGACCTACCAGGTATCAGGAATGAAGCACTAACTAGAATGAAGATTCGATGCAATTCACCGCGAAGGCTGCGTCCGTTTTCAGTAAGTGACGTACATGTATGTTAATATCAAATGTATCAAATTGATACCTTTAAAAAAGGTTATATTTTCCTTTGAAATTTATGTCTTGAATTTATATGTCTTATGAAAAACGTTTAACTTTGAACAAAGGATCTGCAAACACATTTTGACATACAGCTGCATATTAAATTTTTTTTCACATACCACTGTATCTTAGTGCAAATATCATGTAATTTGGGTTTGGTTTCAAGGTTAATGAAATGTTCAACAGAACTGACAAAGGATCTCCAATGGCCAATGTTTTAACCTATTGTAGGATGGTCTAGTCCCTCGTGCAAAAATTGGAATTTTGGCATTATTAAATAGACAGAAGGGGTCACATTTTCAAAATTCCTTTCATTAAATTTTGATTGAAGTACTCTTTTCGAATTTCTGGGAAAATCATATTAACTTAATGAAAACGAACAAATGTGACTTGTGTTCAAAGCTGTTGGTCTCTTATAAAGGATTTTGTGGAGAAAAATAAAAAAGACTGTTTTCGAAATTTTTACCCTTGGTCACTTTCAGTGGCGGATCCAGGATTTTTTTCAAATTATTTCTTATTGACTTGAAACTATATTTGATTTTCAAAAGCGGGGAGGAGCATCAAAGACATGCCAAATTCAATGATATTTGCACTACGATACGCAGGTATGTGAACAAACTTTTGATATGCAGCTGTATATGTAAAATAAGTGAAATGTATTATGAGCGTAACTGGACATTCAACATTATATTATTTTATGCTTTTGGGCAGTATTTTTAAATGAATAAAATGACCTTATGAAAACATAAAAATAATGTTAGGAATTGCAAGACAATGTAAATCAATCAAAAGAAGCACTTCTAAAACGAACGTACTATGTTCAGCTGGACTGTGTGAATACATTTCCCTACCTTAAACGCACTAGTGCACGCCAATATTCCGTAAACACAACGAATGCACAGATACTGCATATCTCTCGATATTACTCACTATCCTCACTCAAGTAATCTACCTCGTAAGTTATTTAACAAATATTTACGGATTCAGGTAGTAAAGTGGATTTTTAAAGGCCGGAAGTATTTAATGTTACGTTACATTAAATCTGCATGAACTACGATATCGGAAATATTAAATTTTGCTCATAACCAGAAAAGCACAAACGGCAGCCGCTATGGTCAATCCAATAACAATGCTAATACTGTGTTATTAAATCGGTTAATTTACAACATTGCTTTCATAAAACATATTTCATGATTTGTTCTCAGTTCAGAGTTTAGGTAAATTCAATAGCTGCACACAATACTAGTTCAGCCGTTTCCAAGTGTCAATAATGTATCCGTTTTGTGCACAGTTAACCATAGATTTTTATGTCCAAGCCGCTGTCTTAACGTTTTCATTGTTGATTGCAGGTAAATTGTAAAGAATGTTTAGTATTTCATTGCATCGATAGAAACTTTAAGTGAATTCATAAGTCCTCGAAACCTTAAAATAGCCAATTTAAACCGTAAAAGCGTGCACTAGTGCCTTTAAATGATTAAAATGTGTCAACATTAAAACGACCGCCAGTAGTTATAGCTAAATACTTGATAACCTCTCCTACGACTATCATACGGATGGCCGGGTGGAATAAGGAGATGATTGCATGACCCTCTGACAAGAATACATTGGCATAAACTAATGCTAATTCGGGAAATTTAACAAAAAAACTTTAAGAAAACGTGCAACTTTTAAGGATTTTTGAAAAATGAAATAAAATAACGTCATTTCAATTTTCGTGTGACATCTGTTAACTGATTGAAATATGGTAATAGAGTATTCGATGTTTTAAATTTGATTTGATTTGAAATTCGATGTGTTGACATGGTAAATAATTCGTTTATTTGTGTACAACGCTAACAGAGGTTTAATTATTGGTGGTAAACACAATGGATCGGTGGAGGTATTCTTATATGACGTGTTGTTTGACGCACATTTACATTACTATGAGGAAACTGTACTTTCCGCTGCATACCAAAAGTTTGTTCATATACTACTGTATCGTAGTGCGAATATCATGTAATCTGAATTTTCTTTGGACGTTAATGAAATAACTTCAGCACATCTGACAATGAATCACCTACTCTCCATGTGTAGTATAGCCATTTTTAAAGTTTTTAGGGATCGTCTTGTGTCTCATGCCATAATTCGAATTTTGGCATGATGAAATAGACAGAAGGGGTCATGTTTTCGAAATTATGATTTCCTGAAATTTCGATTAAAATATTCCAATTCCAATCTCTGAGAAAAAAAATCAGCA
The DNA here is from genome assembly GCA_921293015.1 of Phorcus lineatus. Lineage (NCBI taxonomy): Eukaryota > Metazoa > Mollusca > Gastropoda > Trochida > Trochidae > Phorcus > Phorcus lineatus. The sequence continues at coordinate 35,380,777 of OV121088.1, forward strand.
TAATCACATTGACTTAGTGCATGGGAACAAACATGACTTGTGTTAAAGAGGTTGATCACTGCAAATGGATTTTGTAGCGAAAAGTGGAAATAAGTGTTTTCGGAACTTTTACCCTTGGTCACTTTAACGATCTGACAAAACTGTTATGGGTAAATGTTGGTTATGCTATACGATTATGTTAAAGTACAACGAATCTTCAATTCTGTATTGAAAATTCAACATTATCCGTTTTTTTCCGTAATGCTATGATGCCCCAAAGACATCCCAATTTATATGATATTTGCACTAGGCTAGTACTGGGCTCCACAGTAATGTGAACAAACTTTCGGCATGCAGCTAGCTCTACACTATGTTTAATTCGAACGTCTACCAGTTTTCATCGACCTGTGAATCAATATATCAAAAATGCTTGGCGTAAGAAAATCAGGACTGAATGCGTCCACTGGTTGTATTTATCACATTCTTAACCATCTAACTCCTCACTTTGTTGCAGATTCGTCGTGACGAAATAAGTTAAATGTTGATGACGCATGTTAAAATCAATGCAAATGTCATCAGTACAATATATGACTGTCATAGAGAGACGCAGAGTATGTTTCATTGATTTTCATACAATATGCAGTGTGTTAAATTCACATCACCTCGTTTAACTTACATCTACATCCCATAAAATGCAAAAAAATAAGATAATTTCTTGTTTCATTGATAATAGAAAATGGCCATATAAATGTTAAGAAGTTGAAATTCCGGGTTCAAACTAAATATTTATGAGTAAAATGACTTACTTTAAACTACAACCCAAATTTGCCTTCCTGGCTGCTGTAAATACGTTTTAAAAATTACGTTTGAGTCACTGCCGCGAGCCATTGTGCGGTTTTCAGTAACAATTCATGACTTTAATCTATGTATTTTTACTGAACTGATAGCACGAGGAGGGTTATTTTCAGAAACATCCACTACTTTTCGAAATGTTAACACCATTTATAAAGTTTGACATTATTTACTGCAGCAACATACTCTGTGCCCCTTTTAATCCCGGATATAATAAGGACAAGTATTAGTTGATATAAGGACAATTATTAGTTGATATCATAAGAAAAAGTATGAGTTGATATCATAAGGAAAATTATTAGTTGATATCATTAGGATAAATATTAGTTGATATCATAAGGAAAATTATTAGTTGATATCATAAGGAAAATTATTAGTTGATATCATAAAGATGAACATTAGTTGATATCATGAGGACAAGTATTAGTTGATATCATAAGAAAAAGTATTGGAGGGATCCATTATTGGTAAATGCATTTAATCCACTATCTACGGTATCGGCAATATTTTGAGGTATGAAGACCAAAAACAGCAACCTATGAGTAATGAAATAGCAATGTTTATACTGTTAATAAAAATTAAAGTTACAGATATCCCTTAATTAAAAAAGTGTATCTTGGTTTTCAGTGAAGAGATCGTGTTATATTCCTAACCTGCACATTTTCACCAACATAATCTGGTGTGTACTTAATAGCGGTTTCTCTAGTTTTCACATACATATTCAGTTTATTTCATCACACCTCACAAAAAATTAAATGAGTATCAAGTATGAAATAAAAGTAAAACTACTTTTAAAAGTTGTCCCAATTGCATATCTTCTCAATCTAGTAGCAAGTTTTTTTAAAATTTGATTTTTCAAGTTTGCCCAAATAAACATTTTTTTCAGAGTGTCAAACATCTCATTGCTCAACCCGGTGATCCATACTCGTGGCAGTGGTTTTGTGTGAACACCTTTAAATCATTTGAAGTAGGAAAATGAACCAGGGTGCCGTTGCATAAATTTAAGGTAAAAACTGGAAATGACAATCGCTTATATTTGTGTGCAAAGTATGTCAGAGAAGCTTTTTTGTTACGATGTTCTCTACTTTAATTCCATGCACATATTTCTAAAGCCTGTAAATATGTTATGTTTCATTTGTTAGCACCAAACCTGTACGTTTATAAAATCTGTCTTGTACATTTTGTACATGGGCCTGTAGCCTTTATACTGAATAAATTCTATCTATCTATCTATCTTAGGTAACCTTAAATCATTACAGCGACACAGAGTATGGTTAATATTTTTTGGGCTGAAATAAGAGCCCAAATACCGTCTGTCTTGAGTTCAATTCAAATATTGTCACTAAACTTGCTTCTTCATCTCTAGATACCAACATTAGAATATTTTCTCGATTCTAAATTATAGTAGAAACACCGCCTTATAGATGTTATGCATCTGCTATACTTGAAGATGCGTTAATTGATCTACTAAAGACTATCAACATACATTTTCCTCGTACTAAGTTTCCAGAATAAGGTCTGAGTCACTGTCATAAATTACAACTTAAACCTGTTTATTGTTTCTATTCTTAACTGATCGGCAATAATATGGTGATATTCAGAAACAACCACTTGTCCATAACATAAACCATTAATAAAGTTTGACATATTTGACTCCAACAACATACATAGTCTGTAGGCCAGACCCTGAAATACGGTAGAAGCCTTAGCAAGTCTATAGAAAGGCTTTAGAGCTTGATTTCAGTCTCCTTTTCATTTCATTTAACATTTTTGAAAATTTTTCGATTAACTGATGCATTTTTCATTTCAAGGTCCAAATGGTTAGAATGCAACATACTCCGTGGCCCTTAAAGGCACTCTGAGTGCAATGTTAAAGGATGTCACTCAGGTCAACCTACATGTCAGTTTACTTTATGTAGCGACCCCAAGCATATACATGTAAGCTTTTATTCCTCCAGAGGAGAGTGCAGAAGAATGCGATATATTTAAGAGATAATTACATTAGGATGATGTGTGAGACGCGTAGGGAGTTCATGCAATACAGATCGCGTAGATTCCTTTAACAATAGTCATTGCATATAACTCGGCCTCCTCGTCAAGGATTGACACTGGGGGACGGCAGGACAGCAAGCTGCACACCACACAACATTTTGCACCATTAACAAAAAGAAAAAGAAAATGCATTGCCAAGTTTGCAAAGTGACACTTTGTTGAACTGGATAAAATGCCATGCGTCTTTTCCTTGTAACAATGCATATGTATCAAATTAATTATCAATTTAATTGGATAAAACACGGGGTTTTGAGATTCCTTTGTACCATTGAACGTGTTAAATTCTCTTTAAACATTCTAAAATACACATTCCTTGATAAGCGTTGAGCAATTAAAAAAAGGTTTTGAAACATTGTAAATACAATATGACATTTATTCGATTTTCTATTTTCTATTTCTTAGATCCTCCTCCACAAGGCAACGACAGTCTGAGCTCAATTCTTTCTGGCGGGGCCGTATTTTTAAAAATTCTTAGATTTTTACAGGAAACCTTTCTCGAACCCTTGGTTTTACACTTAATTTAACACTTAAGCATTCGTGTATACATTTTCTTAGAGTGACGTTTAGCCTATATCGAATTTCATTCCCTTAATAAATCTCAAACTGTCACTATTTTAACTACTTAAAAACTTCTGAGGAGAACTATTTGGGGCTCCTTATTTTTACGTTAGCAACTTGAGAGTAAATCCAAAACATAAACTTTCTTACACTTAAGACTCAATGTAAGTTTTATATCGGAGAGTATTCATATGAAATTCTTTTTAAAAAATCATCAACTCTTAGAATTTTTAATACGGGCACTGAGCGTCAAGCAAGGATGCGACACTAATCACTCTGCATGGAATCGAACCTAAGAAATCGACTACTGAGTGCTTGCTTTACCGACAGAGTTACAACAGAGAATTCTCGCCGGGGATGGGCTGTCTTGTTTTTGTCACTGGTATCCAGCACCTTGGTCGCGTGTAAGTCCATGATGCACGCTTTTTCAACACAATTGACGCTGGTGATCACCGTGGGGTCTCGGATGACGACTTGGGAACCGGAAGTGAAGGAGTTGAAGACACGCAGAAACAAGTTCCGCGGTAAATACAAATGACTTCAGTAATTGGTTGTTTTGTTTCATCCGAGTTCTTTGTTGTGCCCACAACGCAGTTTGTCGCTTGTGTGCACTTAGTTAATTTCAGATGTAATTAAAATGCTCCTTGGAGCTTTTTGAGAAATAATTTCTTCCGATGAGCTTCCAACAGGAAATTCTTCACAGAGTATTTGTGATAATTAGTTTGTGATCGTTTCCCGGTCTTAGTCACACATAAGTTGTTGATTATGGAAACCGACAAGATGATGAAGATATGCCACAAATGGTTGTGATGGAGACGACAAAGGCGATAATGATTGTAATATTTTTGGTGCTGTTGCTAAAGACGACGTCGACTGTTTTTAAAAGTTGAAATCAGTTTATGTTCAATTGAAAATTTATGAATAATGTAAATTTTTAAAGAAAATGTTTCCTTATAAACACTTGATATACGACTTTTATCTTCTGTAGGACTATTTTGATTTTTAAAATATCCGTATCTCAGACTAGAACCACTTAAACCAACTTTTATATTCACTTGTCATCTGGGAGTTGATTTGATGGAAATTCATGGATAAGCAACTACAGACGCTTGTTTTACATCGCCACTAGAATCTATGTTAAAAACGTCGTTTGCATATAAATTAGAAATTGCTTATCCAAAAATTGTCCTTACTGGTTTTTAACAGTGCTCAATTAGACGGATAAATCATTTTCCTTCAAACACGTCTCATGATATTGCAGGCTTAAACCGTCGCTGTTTTTAAGCAAATCTTGAACTATAGGCAAACTTAACAATATCTCTGTTCAAAACCAGAATGAACATGTTCCAACCTGGAAGGACGATGAGAAAGGTGGTATGAAATAAAGTAATTTGTCTTCATCTTCAAAAACAGGACTCCCAGGACATTGATCTATTAATACTTAGTATCTTGAATGAACATTCGCTCCAAAAAGTTTTATATATGAGAAATATTTATTATAATAATAATAGAAAACACTTTAAACAGAAAATATATCTTATCTCAATTATTCATACGGTATATTTTGAAAAGTGTTATTTTTTGTACTTATATGTAAATATTTAATGGAAAAGCAACTATCTTGATCAACTCCTACGATTCAACACATCTCGATCAATACAAGACAAGCTATCTCTCCCTCTCTCACAGTGGAAACATTGTCATTTACGATCTCTCATCTTTACAAAGGAAAGACCCTGCTGACAAACTCTTCACATCGCGCCGTTAATGAGCGATACCTAAGTGATGGGGGCAGAGCTAAGTCGAGGAGACGTACACGTGACCGCTACGGGAGGAGTCGCTTTTGCCCGAGGGTGGAAAGCGATGCACAGAGATGTGGCAGGCTTCTCTCAATCCTCGACGCTCTCAAGGCTGCTTCTCCCGCCCCCCGTTCCGATCCACAATACAACATTTTGGTGTCCGATTCGAGAGGCGATAATTGGTTTGACGGGAATTGATTCATCCATGACCATTTCATGATCTCTATTCAGTGGGACACCCACTTGAAAGTCTATTTCCACAAACAATATGCTATTTCATTTGGTAAAATTGAAGGACTTCTCTTCAATGAGCTACAGACTTGAGAAAAGTCTTTGCAATAAAATAGGTTATTTCATTTGACAAACTTTAGGACAAATCTAAAGTAAATGTTTTTCAGGAGAAATTGACTTGAGTAATGTGTTTCTGCTTATGAGATAATTCTATTCGAATAAGTTATAAACTTATTTAAGAGCGAAATGTATTTCCCCCAAATAGATTATTTCATTTGGCAGAAAAATAAGATTTGAAAAAGGAATTGAGAAAAAAATTCTCAATGTAAAATGTTTTTCTGTTTCTTCAAATTGTGATGACCACGAGGTATTCATGAATAGAGTATTATTTTAAAAGTCTGAACAAATTTATGTGCTTTTTAATTATCTTCTGACTTTTTATATGCTTACCAAAATGTTTTCCTAGTTATTTTTAGTTTTCTCTAAACTACATTATTCTACAAAACATTTACTCCATATGCTTTTGTCTTTGAACTATTTTATATTAACAATATGCAGTGTTTCATCATTCGATAGGACAGCTTCAACATATTTCGTTATTTTGTTTTAAATCATTAATAAACTTGCTCTATGCAATATGCTGTTTCATTCGATGTGACAAAACAATTGCGATAATGCAATAAGCAGTTGAAACATTTAATCCTTTAAAAACTAAATTGTTTTTGAGAATTTAAGAAAAAATGAGACGAATATTCTAGATTCCATGACGTTTTAAGTTTTTTGAAAGACCTTAAAAGTTATCAACAAACAACCTATTTTATCTTATCATACTATGACGTCAATGACGTTTGTGAGTAATAAAAGTGTTTTACCAATAGATATAGACACACTTTGTGAAGCATTTCGATTGTGGAAATTGTAGTTTAATCCGGTATACTGCTTTTAAAGACCTCAATCTAGATATGAATTTATTTTAAAAACATAGATATTTTAAAAGAAAAAATTAGAGAAGTTAGGAAGAAATATATTAATTTATTTACAATGTCTCAACTCGTCAACAATCCCTCAAAACTAAATCTAAATAAAAAGATAACCATGTCAACTCAAATCTTTCATTTTACCTTTCAGTACATTTGATAACACGATGAATCCTTTGCATTATAACGCGTCGTACAACATGTGGTATACATTATACATAAACTTTTACCTCAGGGTGCCTTATACATTGTAAGACTCTTGAAAATAAAATGTTTTTTCGCATTGTTTAATACTAAAATTGAATATGTATATTTTTGTAAAATTATGTTTTCATGGTTTATGTTTAAAATATTCCTAAAAATAAAAGACTGAAGATGAATCTTTGCATATCGATTCATTACCAACCGGTTTCACATAAATGTGATCATCAAGGTATAATACATGTTGTTGCTACGAATGTAGCGTTAACAATATATCTTCTATGCAATTGAAAGTGACCTAAAACATATTATAGAATGTGTCACAAGAGAAAGGATATAACGTGTTTGGTAACTATACACTGGGGACATCTACGTATCTTTTTATATATAATATTGCAATAAATAACCTCTCTGGAAAACAATTAGGCATGCATAGAATGAAGACAATGTAATTTTGCTTTATTATGGAGGATTGTATTCATATTACAATATATAAGCATTATAACATTAGATACTACTTGTATGAAATAAATTAGAAATACAAAAGACAATTTTAATAGAGCATGTTAATGACAACGAAAATACGGCATTTAACTTCTTCAGTTGCTGAGTAAATTTCGTGACTTCTTTTATTCACAAAATGCCTCTCACAGAAGCTGATCATAATCCGTGAGTAAGGTTGATATAGGCGGTTATACACCCGCGCAATTTTCACACCATGTACAACATTGCATCGAAATTAATATACTTGGCGTCGTATAATCATTTTCTATAATACCTTATTCACTTTATCATGCATTTTATAGTATCAATAATACTATAAACACCGAAATTATAATTTATATTGAATTTGTTAGCATGTTCTCACGTGCAATATATACCAACTTACACCTAAGATAATTTGTCAAAGTTAAATCAATGTGATACGAAGATAGGAGCAGCTGATAAATGATCAAATCATAGGCTTGATAGGGAAATTTAAATAAAAATGTATTTTAAATAGCTGCACAAAATTATTATCCCAAATATCGCATACTACAATGGTATGGTGATTTCGTTTAAAAATGTATCTGTCTTTGTAGCTAGTGAACGTACAGTCAGCGCAAATTCTTCTGTTTTCTCCATTTCTATCGAAGTCTACGCCGTTTTCAACTCAAGCTTCAGTTTATGACAAACATTTTGACCTTCCTCTTATTGTATTAAAAGCATACTTGATGAAAACGTCAACGGGGGAACTTACTATTATTAACGTATAAGTATTTCTTCTTTCTAAATATGCATTACACAGTGACGAATCGTTTTCTTACATTATGTCTATACTGTCTCTGGTGCACAGTATCTGTGTTGAAATAAATAAACATAAATATCTATTTATATATGTTTATATACATTGTGTTATTATCTATTAAAGACAAACTATCCCTATTTTAATTTATTTCAATAATGAAACTCCCCCCCCCCCCCTCCCTAATTTTATCATCTCGTTTCCGTATTCGTATATATCTAACAGACGTAAACTAGAAACATTTTATAGAATATGTATTTGCAGTGATAAAAGATAGGGTTATTTGACATGACTATCGAGTACCCTTACTACTAGTATCATAACCAGTGAATGAGAAAAGTTCCTGCCCGCAAGCGAAATGTTTGACAGCGTCAGAGGGGTTAGTTAAATGGTCAAGGAGCCTATTACAATTTGAAAATATACAAAAAACTTGATTAAAGTGACAGAACTGGTTGCTTTTCTCTTACACATCCTTGCTGTTTGTGTAGACACAAAATCATGTCCAAACGCCTAACGAAAGTCCATCTGACAGGTAGTTGGACAAGTTTAATTTGACCAGTGGTCATCGATGCAAGAATCATTCGCGATTCATATGATATCACCTCGTCCTGCTACTATAAGCCAGGCTCTGCAGATAAGAGTAAGATGACTGCAATCTGGATGTAAAAATATCATTAATTTAAAAAAAATCTATATTCTTATTGCTTTCGTCATTATTCACATTAACATAATGTGTTTTAAGTGGTTTCAGATTTAAATGTACGTTTGATGATGTTCGAGAATGTTTTAAATAAATTAACTATAATTATTGCTTAAAAAACCACAATGTGCGTTTTACTTTTGACGCTTTCTCATGAATTTATTTTACACAAAATGTAAACGGTAAATGTTGTGTAAGGATAAAATCATTGGTGTTCAGTTGTAGATCAGAATCTTGTTTATGGTATTTATATTCATATTAAAACAGAAATGAAGTCGAATTGCAATTGTATTTACATTCCCCACTAAAAAGTTTAGCATGACAGATGAATAACCAGTTTTTACATCACTGTTAACTCGTCAAATACAGGTTTTAAACATTTTCCCACATGCATCTTGTAGTTAGATATAATTTCTAATTATCATTAAATGCCAATTTGAGAGATTCAGCACAGTAAATGAAATTAATCATTTACCGTAATCAAGTTATCAATTAGATAAAAAAACAAAACAACGAATCATAAATTTATTATTATTTTACCGTTTCCTATTTCTTTTGAATTGAGATTTTAATTGTCATTTTTCAAATCAAAACAAAATATATTTTACAAAATGACTTAATATCATTTTTAAGAAAAGTGTATTTTACTATTTGAAAAAAAGAATTTCGTTTTTCACATATTCATTAATATCTAAAACAATTCCAAATATTTGAATATGAAAAGACGAACATACTATTTAATCACTGAATTTAGACAATCCGTTTTAGCGCGGTATGTACAACATATAACAATTTCTTCAATTTTTAAAAATATTTTCAATACTCTTATTGTATTATCGATATCATTTTATTTCAGATTAAAATGGATTCAAAAATAAGGAAATAATTTTTTTGTTTCAGGTTAAACAAATTCGAACAGAAATTCATTTACATGACATCTTTTAACTAAGTACATGTCATAAAAGAACATTGCCAACTGTAAAACAGTAACAATAGAATAATTGCATATTTCCCAAATTATATACAGATTCGATTTGTGTGAAACCGTGCGCCATTTCCTATGATATACAACTTATAATAATACATAAGGGTGTAATTTAATTCAATTAGAATTTTGAATGATATTTTAAAGAAATTTTGAATGATTAAAATACTCTAGTCATTTACCATCGTTGATACAAAGTGTTCCTCTCTATTCTTTAAAACCCTTTGATTTAAAATTTCATATTTTTATACAAATACAAAAACAAAATGGTTTAGCATGACAGTTTAATCAAGAATTTAAGCTTGAAGAAAATTTTCTGTAATTTTATCTTAAATCAACAGGGACATGCATCAGTTTTCAATGAAACTAACAAAGTAGAATTTTGATTTGCATCTCGACACTGTTGATTTCTAAAACTATGTAATCATAATTTATAAAATTCGAAGGATGGACTGTTATTAGATTTTTTTATGGACTAAGGGGTAAACTGCTTCAAGATACATAATTTAATTTTTTTCCTAAATGATTTGGTTAACACATGTACTAAAATGTAGTAAATGGTTTTAATTTCAAGACAATATAACCCTATCCGAAGAAACTAACTTGAAATTATATCATTTACATTTTTTTGAATTTATTGTCGAAAAATCTATACATTTAGATCGTTCAAAATTAAAAAATGCAAATTCAGTTATTCTTATTTCTATTTTTAAAAATGTATTTTATATAAACAGATTGACATAAAAAATATCATTATTTCGTTCAAAACATACACAAAATATTATATCTTCGTCACATCAAAAATAAATGTCACATAATTCGCCAATCTTCAATCAAAACAATCATATCCTTGTATTACATTTAAGCAAGCAATCAATCCAGAGTGACAGGGAGCCGGGTAGATGCAACTGAGATAAAGCAGGTTGGAGAGGTAGTGTTACCTGTACTGAACCACTAACCCGACTCCCACACGCCACCAGCCCGACCCCCTACACGCCACTTGCCCGACCCCCACACCCAACAACTCGACCCCTGCAGCCACCCAGGAGTCATATATCCCCAGACCGGCACTCACAAGTGCAGTAATCTTCTAAATACCTTCAATCGCACTGCAGAGGTCGATGTTTACAATCTGGCACGTGCGATCGCGGCCATGTTGATGATGCATGCACGTGTTGTCAACGTGTGAAGTGTATAATTTGTCTCAGGAAGCGTAAGAAAGTTGGCTTCAACAAAAACGCGGCGGTATGACAGTCTTCTGAAGTTGCAAGTCATCGTTTCATTTCGCGAGGCTGTAAATTCGGCACCAATGTCCAAGTAGGGTTTCTTCTTCGACGCGATGCCATGATGACTTGTAGTCGTTTTCAAAGCGATTTCACGGCGTTTTCTTGGTTTCCGTCTCTCCTCCAATCAGAAGATGAGATTTTGGCTTCTCCAATCTCATTAGCCAATAATCTGGTAATGAAAACGGTGCGAGGACATACAAGAACATCAGGTTCCAAGATTGAGGTGCCCTAAATAAAAAGATGGAGAAACCTTAAAGGTGCACATGCGCAGTACGACCCCGCGGCGAACGGCGATAGCTTTTAAATCACTGTCGTCTCAATTTTCGCTGTTTAGTTGGTATCGATGACTGTCCGTCTTATTTAAACATCAGCTCCAATCAAAAGATGGACTCAGTCGCAATACGTCACGGTCAGCGATCAGAAGAGTTCGCCAAGGTAAGTCTTGAAATGTGAAGTTCAAGAGATTTTGATTTCTTTTAGGATATTTTGAACAAATTTTTTACCATTTGAATGGAATTCATAAAATCATAATATGTTATTGATAATCCATATGTGTTTAAGAAAGCATTTCGTCCAATTTCTTAAGGATAAGTTGTTTTATTTGTAAATTATAAAATCTTCATAACCATGTCAAAAAATACTTTTCTTGGCAATGTTTGAACTTTCATTTATGTCAACAAAATGTCAATATCCAGAAAATGAACTTTTCTCATCAGAGTTTGAATATCTATACATGTATGCAACTATTCATATTTTTATCATGAAGATATATTTTGTAAATGAGAGATTATTCATCAAATGCAAAAGTAAATAAATATATCTTTCAAAATCTAAATATACACTTAAAAGTTCTTTTTTTAAATTAATTTTCTTTTCCATAACACATTCACACCTAGATAAACTATTTTCAATATCTTTAAACGTTTCACAATGACATAAATTATAATTACTTTCAATTTTTCAGACAAATGGAGGCCTCTTACGCGAACCTCTCTAGTTATTCCGATGTTTGGCGATCAAGTCCGAGTAGACACTCGGTATCTTCCGAGTCTCCTCGATCGTTTACGGAACTGAGCATGAACACCCTGCCTATGCCCTCTCTGGAGTTTGACCAGTTCCCAAACGTGTTCTCATTCTCGCCCTGCCCTCCTGGATACAAGTAAGCAGAATTAATTACCAATAATGATATTATTAGTAACATTAAAATAAAGAAATATTTTTTGTATTATTAGGGTTAATATTTAAATTTCAAGTTTCAAATCGGCGTTTTTAGCGAATGATATTATATTTCTTATCAAATGAATATTCATCATGTAATAATGATATCATCACTGACGTCATCTTAGAATAGGATGACGTCACTTGAAAGAAAAGACCAAAGGGAGATCTATCTTGTTGAATCAGCGGTTTTATATCCGCGTTGTTCAAGGGTCAGAATAGTGTGCTCATTTCCTTTAGATTCGAACAGTGGACCTCACTATAAATAAGCCCTGTTGAAATTGGGAATTGCTGAGTAGCCAAGGGGATTAAAAATCATCTCTCGTTTAATATAAACAACTTCTAAAATCTTGCAACTGAGTAAGTATTTATTTAAGCACAAATTCAAGTAATCGACTGTATTTTATACACGCTATGAACATTGTTTAAACGTTAAAAAAATGTGTGTAATTAAGAATAAAAAATAAGAAACGGTTTTAAAAAATTCAATGTATTAAGTTATAATGTCAAGAGTGACTAGAAATTTTCAGATTCGTTGCCTAGCGGTATTGGAATTTCATCATGATAAAAGTAATTTCAGGATTTAATATTCCCACTTCCATGATATTTCAATAAGTAACATAAATTGAACATTTTGCGAGCTATCTTGGAGCATTCCATATGTCTTGATAAAGTTATCATTGTTCTACGGATACTATACAGAAATAATGTTAACAATACTGGAAGATAAGGTGTGGTAGTCCAATAAACAACCTACGATACATATCTATAAAAAATATCCCGAAATTTTCATACTCAACGGAAAATATACCTAAACACAAGAGTCTTTCATAGTAATAGCAACATGCATGTTTAAAAAAGTGGTTTTGAAGTTTAAGAACTATGACTAATAATGTTATAAAATTAAAAATCTAATTGGATCATATACTCTTATTTTCAAAACTTCGTCGATGTATTTGATTAAAATATAACCATGGGAGCGTTTTATATTTCAACCTTTAATTTTCATCAAAATAAATTTGTTAACACAGGACATTACCGTTAATTTAAGCGTATGTGAGGATAATCTGATATAAACAATCCATATTATTACATCTATATCTAAATCCCATGCGTAATAACAACACTTTATGCAATGATGATTTCAATGGAGTACGCCTATCTGCAAAAATCGACCACCGCATGTTGTAAGAGACTCAAAGTATAGGAGATAAGGAAGCACTATATGTACTCTTGAATATAAATCTCTGTGAACGATATGATTAAAAATTCAACAAATGCTTTTATAAAAATATGCTGTTATCATTGACTTCAAAATGCAACGAAATATCTATACGTTTTTGTGTGATGACCAGTAATTCTATCTGAAAAACTGACCAAGAAAAATATTCTTTGCTTTTATATTATTATCAGAATTTTTGTGATTATTACAAATAGTTCAATTCATCCATTTTATTTAGAAAACGTTTATTGAATTTCCAAATATTTAGTTATTTAAGATATTACAACAATGCATAATCTATCCTCATATTTATTCTAGTCCGTAAAAAGTATTTTTTTCAAATCAAATAAAACCGGTCGTGTGCCAAATTTGCGTCAAGTTATTTATGATTTTATTGTCAAATTTAATTTGGTTTTCAACAGTGAACAAGCAACTCATTATAACATTTAAACAATGAAGCAGACAATTACCTTTCACTTCAGTGTTGTTAGTAACATCTTATATGTATATAAACATACATGGTTAGATGTACATAATATAATATCATATATAGATATGAATAATATATAATTTACATATTAGATATAATTATGTATAATATTTAATAATAATAACAATAATAATAATAATAATATATACATATACATATACATGATACACAATGACACTCGTTTGGACCAAAATGACCACTCATTGACGTACGCGAAGTTGACAATAGAAAACGAATTTATCCTGTACAGAAAGTCGTTGTGTGTTGTTCTGGTTTCTTACAAAAGTTACAAATCATTTGCTAATGTTGGTTATGTCAAACTTCTAGCTCCAACTGTTTATAAACACTGAGATTAGTATTTCAGCTAAGTGTTGATATTTATTCTGGACACTTTTCGGCAGGGCCCTAAGTACCGACTATTGTTATTAACATCACTTAGTCCACACAAAGTTCCCTGTTTGGTAAAAGGCTTAAGGTGGAGCCCAGTCAGAATATGCTCTCTCTGTGTGAGAACACTAGTGATGGATTAAGAAGCCAACATGCCGGTTCGATGGTGTTTATAAGTGTAGAAAATTGTTGACAATATCAGACATTTTCACGTGAAAGATTGCTTATTGTGTGCTGACAAACTTTGATTTGTGTACTCATATATCGTATATCAACTTCTTGAGGTGTCATTTTGACTTAATGATTGTCGTCTGCTAGTTGTGATATCGTCTGCTCCGGCGTGATTTCTTCCTCATGTCCGGTGGCAGGTGAATGACCACGCCTGATTAGCTCCTCTCATTCCGGCCAATTTGTCCCTCCCTGGTCAGTAACGAACGCAGTATATTCAGGCGGAACAGATTTCACACCTTGCTGACCGCTGTGTTAAAACAAACACTCCAAATTTTAATTCGGAATACTAATTGTTTTGAACTTGGATTTTCTTTCAGGGACCTGACAGTGTTTAAGGAGAAGGCTCCTCATGACATCGCCGACGCGCTGTTGTCTTTGAAACACGCCGTTGTCCATCCCCAGTTCAGTGGTCAGCTCTCTCCTCTTTCGCCTGCTCCCCCGCCGCCGCCGATGTCGCACTTCGGTCACAATCAAGTCATGAACGCTGGCCCTTTTTCATCTCAGAATCACCAGGGTTTGGCTTATCCCGTTAGCCATCAAGGCCCGATGTTCCACAACCCGTATCCGACACCGACGCCGGCTCAATACGCCAGTCCTTACCCGGATCCCGGCCCAAATCCTTCAAATCAAGCACCACCTCAAGCAAACGTGCACTTCCCCTCCATGAGCGTCAACGTTTCAATGAGTATGAACGTCGGAATGCCGCCGGGCCTCGGTAATACTCAGTACAACCCGGTACCGCCTCAGCAATGGCCACCACAACCACAGAGTCCGACCCTGGGACAGTACCATCCCGGGTACACGCACACCCCCAGCATTCAATCACAATATGGCGGCTACAACTCGCAACCATATCCGCCATCGTACAGTTTCTCGTCCGACTTCCGGTCGGATGGTCGAGGTGGCATATACTACAAACACTCGGATGGCTTCAAAGACGCCAAGTTCTGCACAGTGGGTCATCTGAAGCGCTCTAAATTCCTCTCGGAGAAGACGCCCCCTCCACCCCCCGGGATAGACCCCAACTCCCTCAAGACCAACATGTGCAGGATATGCGGCAAGACTTACGCTCGACCGAGTACTCTCAAGACCCATCTTAGAACCCACTCGGGGGAGAAACCCTACAAATGTACAACATGTAACAAATCTTTCTCCCAGGCTGCAAACCTCACCGCTCATATTCGGACTCACAGCGGAGAGAAACCTTTCCGTTGTCCGATCTGTGACCGTCGCTTCTCGCAGAGTTCGTCGGTCACGACCCACATGCGTACGCATTCGGGCGAACGTCCGTACCGGTGTAGACTCTGCAAAAAGGCTTTCTCGGATAGCTCAACCCTGACAAAACATCTCCGTATCCACAGCGGTGAAAAACCGTACCAGTGTAAACTATGTCTTCTGCGCTTCTCGCAGTCAGGAAACCTCAATAGACATATGCGTGTGCATGCAAATACTGGATGATATGTATTTACACACAAACACTGGATAAGATGCACGTGTACGCATATACAGGATAAAGTGTATATGAGCTCAAACTCTGGACAAAATGCATGTGCGGGAAAGGCTCAATGCAACATTTGTGCACGCGATTATTGAATACGAACTTCTATTGAATTTATCGTAATGAAAAATTATCTGATGCATGTGTAAACAAGTTCAAATTTACCACCAGACAAAAAGTGCTCGCATACATACTCATATTGGACAGAATGTCGATTTGCAACATGAAGAACTTCATGCATATTCTAAATCAGAGGGACGGGTGTTCTCATGGCAGGGTAAAGGTGATACATTTTTTTGGCTGGTAGTTAAACATAGACATGTATTAATGTCGAAAATTATCATTGATTACTACAGAAAACTATCCGATACTTTCTCATCCATGACAAAAGACGATGTCTGTGTAGTCGAGCATATAAGATAAAGGTAGAATCAAAGCAATGATTTATAATTATTTGTTCTTCGATACGTATGAAAATCCTACTTTAATGTCAAACAATCCTACTGTATAACGTAGGTTAAGTCCCTTGAGTTTCGATCTGTAAATGATTGTTAAGAGTGATGTGTGTTCTATACGATAAAAAACTTTACCAAAGATAGAAATAAAATATATACTGTCACGTATATATGTGTAACAGTGGTGTTGTGTTACGAACCGGTGTCAAAAACAGTGATGGAGTGCGGAGTTTAAAATATTGGACAAATTACTTTTAGAATATGTTCAAAGCGGCAAAGGATATTTCTCTGTTGCTGTAAGTAAAGAAAGTCATTTTGATGTTGAATTATTTTCACAAATGTTATTTTTGTCGTTATTGTTGATATTACTGTAATTTGTGACAATATATACCTTTAGTCATATTACAGTGTCACATTTTGTCACATAAAGCAAAATAAAAGTGTACTTATCATTGTATATACTTTGTCTCGTTATTTCCATGAGTATTTTTTGTTATGATTTGTGTAGGAATTGGCCTAACGTTTCTAAGAAAATGTTTTTTAAAACGATGAAACTATGAAAATATTAACAAAAGTACAGTAATGAGTCTTTTCCTTCCGTGATTGTTATCAAAGAAGTTATTGTAAACCTTAAAAGTAATGGCGTCATCAACCTTATTAATTATATGCTAATTGTTTTTAATGAAAATAATGCTAACGTATATATGATTATAATCATAACAAGTATGTTCTGACAGACGGAAAGCAACAATATCATATCAAACGATGCCACTTGCAATTGTTTTTGAAAAGGAACAAGTCTTAAGTTTTATTCGGCTACTCATTTTTGATTTACTTCATAAGACCTTTTTATTTCTGAAAATATATCATACTGATTAAAATGTAAGTTATATTGATATGGAAAATACAGGAACACTCAAATGATTTTAAGCGTTCATCCCAAACAACACGGTTATATTTACAGTTCATCTATAAATGTCTGAATCAGATACGCAATAAAAACTAATTTCATTTTACAATGTGTCACATTTGATAAGTGTTGAATCGCGAATATATTAATACATTCTTTGAAATATAATGTTTGATAGTTTTTAATTCATTCAGTATTTGTACAATCAAATTTTTTGCATGAATGGTATGATTAGACATATAAAGGTTCTTTTCAGACATAGATTATTGTTTGTTTTTCATTGCTTAGAATTGTTGTATATGTTTAATACACAAAAACATATATAGTATTTAACATATGAACATTGCCTGTATGAAACGTAACGAAGAACAAGCGTGTTTTCCTTTTCTTAGGATGTTTTACAAGTTATCAATTTTCCTTTATTTGCATTTTATGACAACATATAAATGTTAGCCTTTAACTTGTCATGATGTCGATATTAATGTTCATAATGATATTTTAATTTTAACTCTGAAGATACCGAAGCTAATATTCATATTTTTTTATTTTAGAGTTGTAAGCTCGCTTATACCGTAATAAGACTAACATTTCGTTTCGAATAGCGTCCGTAATTGAATATATATTCGCATGTAAATAATAGATCATTATTAAATTTGGAACCTACCGGGATACATTTTTAATTTTTTTTAAAAGCATGATAAAGTAAGGCTTATTGTAATATATTCAGGCGATTTCTTTTAATTTTTATATGGATAAACTTACTTAAATTGTTTCTTTTTAAGGCACTATATAAATGTTAAACAGGTTATACAGGTAATACATCAAATATATAACAATTAAATTGTTTTTTACTACAATTGAATTGTCATAATTTCTATTCACACAATTTTGAATTACATTCTTATGTAAATGGTAAAAAAACAATTTACATCTTATGAATATTGATCACACTAGAAAGCTTTCTTACCATTCCCATGCAGTTAAAGTGACACAGAGTATGTTTCATAAATTATTTGGCTGAAATAAGAGCCGAAATACCATCTCTCTTTAGTTCAATATAAATATCGTCCCTAGGCTTGCATCGTTATCTCGAAATGCAAAAAATAGGATATTTTCTCGTTTTCAGTGATAATAGAAAAACCGCCACATAGGTTTTAATAAGTTAGAATCCAATTTACATGAATAAAGTTAATTGATCTACTAAACACTATCAACTTATAATTTTCCTTGTATCTTCTGTAAATAATTTTCGAGAATAACGTTTGAGTGACTGGTGCGCTTCATTGTCCGGTTTTCGATCGTAAATTACAACTTAAACGTGTTTATTGTCTGCATACTGAACTGATGAGTAATAAGATGGTGATTTTCAGAGACAACCACTACCTCTCGATAAAATAACACCATTTAAAAAGTTTGACAAATCTAACTCTGTTCCTTTACTTGATGCGATACCGCGATACTTGAAATACTTTTTATGAGTATACGCATCCTATGAGTCAGTTAAAAGGTAAACATTATAGAAACATGGACATACCAACTTCACAAGTGCGTGTAATTTAAGAAAGAAATTTTACTGCTTTGTAAAATTCCAAATGCGTACAAAGTCGTCTTTCCCGCAATACATACAGTTTCCACAGTGATTAGAGAAACTGGAACCTATCATTTTATAATGCAGTGCTTCTCTAGTGCACGGCGTGTCACATTAACATATGAGCTACATGAATTTACTTACTTTCAATTATAGTGATAGTTTTAAAATTAATTGCCCGACAAAATGAGATGGATAGATGTTCACAACAAGTTTACGAAGGTTTGGTAAACTGAAACAACCGTACAGTCAGTGTTGAAGGCAGCTAATATAAACATGAGGAGATATTAAATGAATTATATCTCATTGGTTGAAATAGTAATTGGTTGTTTTTCTTTCATTTTCCACTTGACTTTTGTGTAAACGTTACATATAACTATGTATAATATTCATTCGTCTTCACTCTTCTTGGACTACATGAATATCACCAGTGGATAAGTCTGTGTAGGCTCGATGTTCAATGTATTCTTAATATTTCTATGAAAAAGAATAATTCTAAAAAGATTTAGTAATATGACGGTCAATTATTACCAATCTACTTATATATACAACTGATTCATAAATCTGAGATTTTGTATTAGAAATTCAAATGTTATAGAACTAACTAACATGTCTTAAAGTAAAATGACCTTCTTCACACTACCAGCCCATAAAAGTGTTTGTTTCTGTTTTTAATAAGTTTCGAGAATAACGATTGAGATATTGGCGCGCGCTATCGTCCGATTTTCGATCACAAATCACGACTTAAACCTGTTTATTGTTGATTTACTGAACTGATAAGCATTGGGCTGCTTATTTTCATACAAATTACTTCTCGATTAGATGACACCATTTAGAAATTTTGAGATATTTGACTCCAACAACATACCCTCTAATGTGAGTTTTGAAAAGTCCTAATGCCAATAGCATATTTTAGAAAATAAGTCAATTTTACCCGTGTTAATCTTGACTTATTTTTATTACTAACATTTTAAAATAGGATTTTGTTTTAAAAAAGAACAATGATTCGAAGTGGGAAGGATGCATGCAATTAATATTATTAATATTCATATTCGTACATTTGGATCAGACATCATTTATTAGGGTAGATAGATCAAGAGTATAACTATAAAAGTTACCCCAAGACCAAAACGTCTGAAACTAGCGAAAGACTGAAAGGGGTTTATGAACTTGAACTGATAGAGAACTGGTAGCAATTAATAAAAAAATATTGGAAATAGAAAACTATCACAATATTTCTTTAATTTTGTGATTGACTTTTGAAACATAGACATGAATCAGCAGTAGTGTAACAGGAAGAAAATGAGCCGTTTCAAGCTGTGGAAATTGCGAAAATTAATTGTAAAATACTTTTCGAACGGGTTAGTTAAGTACTTACCCTCACACGTTTAAGTTCGACGAAAGGGCCAAATTTCCTATAATATTTTCTACATTAGATAGGCACAATGATCGGGAACAGTAACAATTTTTTAGAAATTTAAGTGACAATTTCTATCTAAATTTGATTTTTTTTAAAAATATGATTAATTATAGGTTTTACATGAATCCATATTTCTATTTGTTCATTCTTTTATTTTTAAAAAGGGGAAGTTGACAAGATGCTTACTCATCGTTTGAATATATGATAATGCTGGTAATGCTGAAAATATGCTTTGAAAATGATGCTACTGATATTTTAATCTTCTCAAAATTCCTAATGATACAGTACAAAGCAAGTCCAAAATAGTTGAGCGATTCTGAAATATAACCATTGTGGTCTTTAAATATTTGGATTTTTTTTATTTCGAACACTTGTTCATTGTTTTTATAGAGGGTGTTTAAGATCGTTTTTTTAAAAAAACTGAAAAAGTTTGAAGTGAAACAGAGTACGTTTCATTAATTTTGTATGTGGACTAAATAGCGCCAAAATATCATATGACCTGAGGTAAGTTCAAATCGCATATCTAACGTTGTGTCTTTATCTCTCAAATGAGAGACGTAACAGATAAACAAACAGCTGTGTAAATGTTAAAAAGTTGAAATTCAGCGCCCTATTTACATGTATTCAAGTTAAATGAACTATTAAGCAATACATATCTATTTTTCTCGTTGTGTCTGCCATTAATATGTTTCCAAAATAACGTTTGAGCCATTAACGCGCCATTGTCCGGTTTTTTCTGTTAGTTGTCACTTTGCTAACTGATAAGCATTGAGATGTAAATTTTCATAAACAACGACATCATGACAATGACTTAACACCATTTATGAAGTTTGACATATTTGACACTAACAGCATGATCTGTGCCCCTTTAACCTCTTATTTCTTTGAGAGTGAAATGTATATATTTAAGAGAAGAAATAGGTATAGGAGTACATAATTATGTTTTTTGTATATCTATATAGGTAATTCATACCATTATGATAGTAAGAATGCAAAATTACATCATACATTCGCAAAGAAATACCACCGTAGTGATATTATGCGGAAACAAGCCGTAATACCTTTTAACCAAGATGGATTTTCTTTGAAGCATTACTGTCAAGGTTAACCTTCGATGCCTTGTTTTGAATAGGGTTTGCAAAAGATTGAGGAAACGATTTTGATATTAATAATCAAAATCGTTTCCTCAATCTTTTGCAAACCCTATTCAAATTTTTTTTTTAGAATTTTCATATGGAATTGTTGTTTTTGATACTTTATCTAAATCTGATAATATTCTATATATTCTTTAACTTTACATTTTTTGGACATGTTTTTTAATTTTCTTTTCTTCATAACAGAGGTTTCTTTTTTTTGGTCAATTATAAATTTCCTTTCTGGGTCGTATCTTAGAAACAGATTTCAATAAACATTTGCATCCTACTCATCCTTTTGCTTTATAATTGTGTTAATTAACTTTGAGTTTCAATTAACGTTAATTAACAAACAATTCTTATGTTTATAGTTCCTGTTTCAAAAACAATATATTTTATGTTACTAACAATTTCGGAACAATTACTTGTAAAGGGCATTGTAGTGACTCAATCTAAGTAAAGCAAAATACGTATTGACCAAATAAAAAAATGTGTATTCTTTAACTCAAGTAAAAGGAAGTAATATTCTGTTGTAAGTGCCTTAAAGCAAGTAACGAATGAGTTATTTATCATCTTTTATCTCAAACACAATATTACATAATATAAATTTAGATATTACAAAATTACAATTAAATCATTGTTATCTCTTCTTTTCATCAAAAATCCAAAGCATATCAAATGTTAATTACAAAAGGCGTATTTTCTCCTTATGGCAATTTTTAACGTTAATTTAAGAAATCATTTCCTTTCTTTCAATGATATTCACATTTATATTGCCATAGTAGATGGTCAGTAAGAATTCTTAGGTATACCGTTAAGGTAATTCCGAAAAAAAAACCTGAGTAACCCTATTAAAACATGAAATACATACAATCTTGCGAAAAAGAAGTTAATTATTCAAACTGCTTAATTGTGGAAGATTGTGACAATAACGTAAACTGATTAATGTGAAATGAAGAAGATTATTAAGGAAGAACATAAATAACTCTTCCACACTATATTGTCATCATTTATACGCAATCTCTCTCTCACTCTCACACACACGCATAGAGAAGCCAATGTCTTCAATTATCGATCCCAGCACAAGACTACTAAACTCCCTCCCTTACCCCCTCCCCGTTTATCCCCCGCCCCTCCCATCTCATTTGTCGCAGAGCTCGCACGCGTACAGCCCGAGGCGGTGTATCGTTAGCGGAGTCGGGTGTCAACGTTTCCCGGGATCTCTGTGGGGTGCGTCAAGTCACCTGAAAGGTGTGTAATATTAGAACTGTCAACAAATTACCAACCAATTGAGGTCTGAAACGACGCGGATAAATATTTATTTCTTTTAGTGAAGGTCTGCTGGCCAATTATTACCCAGCACTGCCACTGTCGCCATAACCACAGACCAAACACTGTAATTTCAGAATCGAGGGACGTATCTACGTACAGTGATGGTTTTCGTTGTGAAAAGAAGGCATCGTGGTGTTGTGTTATATGTAACTATACGGAGGTCGATGAACAATGATAAACACGTTATATTGGGGATCAAAATGACGTTTTTATGTTGTAGTGATAAAAACAATCTTGTTGACGTCTACACCTTGCTGTGACAATCTTTGTCAGCGAATAAGGGGAAACAGCGTGTATAGTTATATACGTGTATTATTATATGGGGTTGATTTCAAATATATTTATTATTCATAAAAAATTAAATGATATGTCACATATATTCCTTTATAATAGTAAAATACAACATTTGATATAGAGTTTTTGCATTAGTGAACCACTTGTAGAAAATAAAACCACTTTAAATTATGTAATTTTAATAATGACACATGGTTAATCGAAAAACAATAACCAGAATTTCTATGCAGATAACAAAATCCTCGTTGATCAGCCGCTGAGAATGAAGATCAAAAATCAAAATCATCGAAAACTTATTATTTTTTATCAAAATGTCCTTAAAATTGATTGAAAACAATGTCATAGTCTATCAGGTAGTTCAATGCAATCAGAATAAATCGGAAATATATGTAACTAGATTTACTGATATTTATAATGCAAAATATTGTTGAAGGATATTTATGTATCTGTCAAGGAAAATTGGCAACATAATAACTATATCAGCATATATGCCAACGTTGTATTCAACCAAGGATTTATAGATACACGTCCTTGATTCAACAAATGAGCTTTTGTTCACAAGAATAATGTTAAATATCTCGAGTTCTGTAAGAGTCGGATTTTTTTTATTTTTCAAACACCAGAAACATATGTGTGCTAACATCATCAGATTCATGTTACAACAGTTATTGGCAGAAAAAAAATCTTGCTTTAATATCTCCAGAGATAAAGAATACTAAAAATAAAATATAGGTTCAAGATACCAAAGACACTCGATGAAATAAACTTTGTATTTGGTAAATTCCATTTATTTCATGATAGCATCAATAATATCCCATATCAGTTATCTTGAAGGTAGTAAAGTAATCTTAATTTATTAGATAGATTAAAGAAGGGAAGGGACAATATAATATCGTCGCTGTCATGGCAACAGTAAAATATAAGACATCGTGACTTGAAACAGCTTGATTTTGAATTGCGAATGTTATGATAAATGACTTTAGTCATTTAAAGCTTGTACATTATGTATACAAACGGAGATGTTTCGAAATTTGAGTTAACCAGACTTTGTTAATTGTACCCAATAAATATAGACGCCGCCTGGCCCCGTTTACATTGGTGAGAACCAATATCTAGTCAGTATTGATTGTCAGTTTATCTATAGTTTTTATTAAAATTTTCTTAAATTATTAACTTTAACAAAAAATCTTGCCATCTGTAAAAATAAATCTTTCTCATTGCGAGTGCTTTATTATGAGCTTGTATAATATTAAGTGTAAAACTATGCAGTATGCAAAAAGTATGTTATAATTTGGCTGTGAATAGTTCGATAGCATTTGTTCATTGCTTTAATGAAAGGGTCATTCTTAGCAGAGACATTGCTTTTGAGATGGACGACAAACGGTAATTAGTTCTGTCTACATTTATCAAGCCGCAGTAAAATCTTACGAACGAAATTAGTTTAATCCGTTTAAACATCGTCGGTATTCTCATTACATGTCCAGCATGCTTTGCAGCGAATATGTTATCTGCACATGCACTGGAGGCACGTGACGTGCTGATTGATGTGAGATATTGACCTGTCGTTTGAGATATTGACGGCTTTCTTCGAAATATTGACGAGTTGTATGAGAACAACATACGACCAAAGGTATACGTCTTTAATACGACCATTGATGATTGATTTATCTTAAACAGATCTTATTCTCGGTTTTGTATGATATCCTTTCCTTGAAACTGACATGTATAAAAGAGTCTAAAAATTTATGCCGGTTTTCTTAGTTGGTGTTAGGGATAGGTATTTTCTGCGTTTTCATATTATTTATGTGTGTGAGGTTATTTCCCGGGCAGGTGACAAGTTAAATACTCGTTTATAGTCACAAATTATGAAATACGGTAGCTCTTTTCCTTTAAATATGGCAAAATTGTTCTATGCACATTTGCACATCCCTTCTGGATATTACTACTGAATATTACTATAAAATGACACATTGTTGGTCTCATAAACCGTTCCCTGCAATGGTTTGATTATGCGAACAATTCAGGGGAATCTAATTCGGGTGAATTTTATCATCACGGTGTTGGTACGAATATCTAAGCATATGTAAAAGAAAGCTTCAAAGATACGGTTACATGCAATTGTTTTAGAGGAGAATTATACATACAAAAACAATACTAATGTACGAATGATACCCCTGCATATCACAGTTATTTTCGTTTGAAATACCGATTTGATATACAAGGGTAACAGGAAATATTGTAATTAAGATAAGCAGTCATTTCCAGCTTTTCAGTGGTAACAAAAGCACCAGTAATTAAGGCATTACAGAGCTGAACTATTTTAATGTGACAATGACATGGCCCTTTACGGTGGAAAATATCTTCGCTCCAAGGGATTCTCTGTCCAAGATCTGTTATATTCCGTGCGATAAGATCAGAGACTTTAAATCTATAATTGGCTAAAGATTTGGTGGCCACGAGGGCTAACACAAGCTAATCATCAAGGAATTGTTGATTCCCGAAAGCGGAGAGATCGGTGTAGGGGGCGCCATATGTCAACACTGCTTCGTCTGTCGGGGCATGCGCCCTGCCGTCTTCCGGGTCATGAGGTCATTCTCATGAAAAGACGAGACTAATAATTAGACATGTTTCGGAGGTGACAAATATATCAAATTTCGATGTTCAGACAAATAGAGATGTAATACTTGATACTCCTTCAAGTCATGGCTTTCCGAACAATTGAGCATCGAGATTTTGACGGGACCGTAAAGAGTTATTAGTTTGTAAGGCGCGTGCGGTTTGTTACCGAGCGTCGGCCAATGATACGCTGGGGGTTTTGTAAGCTGTCGTACAGATGTTGTAAATGTGAGTTTTAAAGTGGTGGACCCATGTCGTAGAATTTGATAAGAATGTCATTTTATCTTCATGTTAAATTCTTATTCATAAATGCATCGTCCTTTGCATGGACAAGAAGGCTCCTATAGATATTTCAGAACATTATTTCAGCTTGTACTATTGTCACCATTTTTGGGTTGTCTAACGCCTAAATGTCTTGTCGGTTTCAAAATATAGAATAAATGAGTGAATAAAAAAAATTGTTAAAAATTGTTTAGTGAATTAGTTATGAATGGATTTAATTATTTATTTACAAAATTTAGTTGCATAATGATGCTTAATAAGCAACTGTTATAAATAGTTTAAAAGGGATTAATTTTTATATAAACATTAAATGTTAACTTGCTGTTGAAACATTTGTTTTGTTATATTTTGACTTAAAGTGTTAAAATTTACCAGTTTTTTTCAGTTTAGTGTATTTTTTGGTTTTATGTGTAACTGAACTGAATGTACATGATTGAGACAAAAATTGGATAAAATAACTGTTTTTCTATAGCGTCCATCTGTCTCTCGTTCACAAGCCGTTCGTAAGGAGCATATCTTTCAAACTATGAACGCTATCTCCACCAAACTTGATACTAATACCTTTTGATGGTTAGATAGATGTCATTAATATCTGTACGTTGTCAATGGAAACATGATTAAAGCAGTGACTCTCTTTAGTCAGGAACATATCTCACAATATGCTATCTTCGCCAAACTTACACATGACAACCATGATGCAGAGGTCTTTTGAAGGTTAGAAAATTTGCCGTTACCATGGAGACATGATTTAATCAGCGATCTTGATGAAGAAGAAGAAGAAGAAGAAGAAAAAAAAAAAAGAAGAAGAAAGAAGAAATATATTTTAGTTATGTGTCACGTTGTACATAGTTTCACACAACACATAATAAAAGCTTTAAAAGATTGTACCACCTGGCCATAAGGTCTATGAGACACATGAAAATCTTTACATTGTCATGTATAAAAAATGTACATTACATTTTAAAAACATATACAAGAGATGAAGGTGATATTAATTATCATTGGGGCTAATAGCGTGTTTTCGTCTATTATAGATATTTATTAATAGAGCAGCAGGAGTCTTTACAAACCTCTCATTACGTAATATGAATACAGATTGCGCCGTCAAGGAAAATGGCATTTTGTAGATAAGTTTATTTATCAAATTTAACATTCGATCTCCGCCAAACTTGCTTCTAAACCATGACAACTAGGTGTAGTTTGGAGGTAGGATTCATTTATTTTAGTTCTCCTGACTTAAACCTACAGTCCGCTTTTTTTTTCTATGGTCTGTTAAAGTGCGTA
Source organism: Phorcus lineatus (assembly GCA_921293015.1). Taxonomy (NCBI): domain Eukaryota; kingdom Metazoa; phylum Mollusca; class Gastropoda; order Trochida; family Trochidae; genus Phorcus; species Phorcus lineatus. Next base: position 35,408,042 of record OV121088.1, read on the forward strand.
ATTTTCCCAAACTCCATTACTTTAAAAGTCATAGCACCACCTGATTCAGTATCACAGCGGTACCATCATTCTGTCTCAACAGAAGTAGCTCCGTCATACATGTATATTCCTATACAATATGACGGAGCTACCTCTGTTGGGAGAGAATGCGGTACCAACTAGAGTCGAATATTTTTTTAAATGTCAGTCATTTAAAATGCTGAGCTATCGTTTCTGACAAAATGTCAACGCTTCTGACAAAAATTCAACCGAATTAAACACTGAGCTATTTCCTATGTCAAGATGTCAACCGAAATAAACGCTGAGCTATTTTTTATGTCAATATATCAACAAAAAAGGCTGTGCTATTTCTTTGTCAAGATATCAACCATATTAAACGCTGAGCTATTTTGTATGTCAAGATGTCAACCATATTAAATGCTAAGCTATTTTGTTTGGCAAGATGTCGACCAAATTTAAAGACTGAGGTTTTATGTTTGTCAAAATTAGCATGCAGAACTATCCTTTCTGACCTGACAGAGTGTTTCCAATGAAGTCAAAAGTTTTAAATAAAAAACGGATATAACAAAGTACATAAACACATTTTTCGCAAACCATTTATTTAAAAAAATATATATTCATACATTACTCTGGAACAAATAACGACAACAAATAACAGCACTAGATGATAATGAAGTAGTCATGATACAAATGACACAATATAAGGCACCTTTCCCCAACGAATATATTTTTCTATACATAAACTAATAATGTTAAAATCTGTTTCTAAAATCAAATATTGCTATAAATGACAGAAACGGTTAACAATATTGATATCTTGAATATAACAAGAACATCTATACACCATCCCCTAAACATCCCCTATAATTTTTTAAATTTACATTCCCGTTACCCTTGGCTAACTTACTCGTACCAAAACTATATTTCTATTATTGAAAAAAATAAGGAATACAAATAAAGCTATCTCTTTTTATATTTACCATTTTTGCATCTCCTTAAAGAAATTCCCTCATTGATGCAAAGTTTATGTTTTAAAAACGAAAAACTGAAATTATTTTCCTATTATCAAATACATCCATGCACTATTCTTCCAGACAAAGGCCACCTTACAAGTATCTGTTAAAAGTTAGACGTAATTATCAATACTTACGAAAAACCGATTAACCAATCGTAAATTTACCTTTGCGCAACGTATTCAAAATAACCCTTTTTCAAGTGCGATAGGGAAAACTGTTTTTTCTATGTCCATGCATACATTGCATACAGTATTTCTAGCCCAGAAGTGCTCTTCTTGTAACAAATGGTAACATGTGAAGAAACTATTTCGCGGAACCCCTGATGGAAGAAACTGACTTTCCATAAACCAGTTCGGATCTCCAACACCTCTATTGATGCCGCGGTATTTGATCTCATCATGACACGAATACCGATTCCAGAGTTCAGATTTTGATAACAATAAAGTTCTCCACTCAAGCTCCTTAAAAAATATCAAGCTGTCATGTTTTCAAAACTGTGGCCATTTTCCCATTTTTTCTTATTTTCGATGACCATTCCAATTTGCCCCATGCATCAAATACACAGAGCATGACTTAGGTTGAGCGCTTAAAGATGACGTGTAATCTAAAATCTTTAGAATCTCGAACGCCATTTTGTTTTTAAAATGAAGTGTTTTCCAGGATTCTGAGTGTTTCTGCTACTCAGGTTTCACGTTGGATTCATCAACACTCCGTTGGGTAGGGTCAAAGTTAAATTGCAGTCCCTGCGAGTAGGGTCTGATGATATATTGAGACGGGTACATGCGAGGCATCCATTCCGGTGGTATATACCCGTATGACCCGAAGGGTTGGTGAAAAGTGGTAGGTAAACTATAGGCGGATGGGCAGTAGCTTCGTAAAACATCTGAAATTAGAGTGTTATCCAATGATGAAATCTTTCAATTTGTCAAACGTTCTTCCAAAGCTATAGCATATGGAATACATATTGGAATTTACAACATATGGTAAAGAACTTTTACAAGCAACGCTTACAATTAACACAATTGTAACTAAAACATTTGAATTCTTTAAGTTTATTGTCTAAATGCTTTTATATACTTTCGGAAGCCATACGAAACAAAAAACATGATAAACAATAGGGGTGTACAATATTGCGGTACAGACCGACTATAGAATTATTGCAATATTGTTTTTCATATAGCAAAATATCGCACCAACTAATTTCAAGTCAAATTTATTCAGAAAGCTTGTTCTTATTTCCTTAAAGTATAAAATTTGTTTGCTGTGCATTGATACGTGTTTGGCTGTAATTCAAATGATAGTAGACAGTTTTTAAAGATATATGCCATCAACATTTCCTTACAAACTTTATCTGTTTTTGTAATAGTGTATTTTTCAAAATATTTATGATATGTATAATGGTTAAACTGAACTAAGAAGTATAACATGTCCAATGTAGAGTACATTCAATAAATTGTTAAGTTATCGCAATACATTTGCTGCATATCGCATTATATTTCAATACATGAGCTCCATATCGCATTATATTTCAAGACATGAGCTGCATATCGCATTATATTTCAAAACATGATCTGCATATCGCAATATATTCAAATAAATGAGCTGCACATCGCAATATATTTCTATACATGAGCTGTATATCGCAACATGTTTCAATAAAACAAATTGTACTAATACAGTCACTCTGTCAGTGCGCATGCGCAGTTGCCAAAGCGGAAGCAAGATAAGTCATCACACTCAATGCTTTTTCGATAAATGAGTTCTTGTTCAACTCAAAATCAAAGAGCTGTTTCACTTCTTAATTATCTAAAACGTATGGTGGCATATTAGGGCCAATTGTTTTGTAATTTTATCTTGAAAATTCAAGAATTTCTGTTTATTGATTTGCTTGATCGTAAACTGGAGATTTGAGTGACTGCGCATTTATCTATGTGCGCATCTAAGTACATCTCCCGTTGGCCAAATATATTCTTCTCCACAACCAGCGCATTTTATAACATAAATTAAATATCTTGAGGCGCAAGATATATTTTCCATTATTTTGAATTTGAATTATTTCTCAAGGTGAATGGATTTCCTTCTAAAATGTGTTGGCATGTCGACCTATTACAATTTGTGATTCTTCCACCTAACTCGAGTTTATGGTCAATAAAACACCCTTTTGATAACAGTTTTTTCAGATTCTTTCTCTGTCGCTTACTGTTTATCAGTTTAGTACCTTCAAGCGCATGTTTTAGTTTTGGACATACGTCTAACGCCTGCACATGGTTTCTTACTTTTGGTTCACAGGGGTTAAATGCAGTGATAATAGGTAAGGTTACCAAATTGTTCTCCTGTTGTCTTTGTTTTAAAGATCTTCCCTGTTAAAGGATCGGGCTTTTGATACAGCATCCAAGATGATGTTTCGAAGGGTAGCCTCTGCTTTTTAATATTTCTTCTAGTTCTTTCAGGCGCAAGTCTAGAGTAGTACGGTCTTATACAATGGTACATATCCTACGGGCTAGAGAGTAAGGAATGCCATTTTTAATATGTCGGGGTGACTATGATAAATAATAAATAATAAGATATATTCACTAATCCGTGCTTATGTAAAATCTACAGCCAGATAACGGATATACTTTTTTAAACATGCATCATCTCTACTATTTGAAAAGGCTTCAAAAGGTAGGATCGTCTTATAGAACTTAAACGTTTACTTCAAAATATGAGACTCTCAACTTCTTTGAAACAACTTAATTTGTGAATTAATCATCAAGTAAACACTCGATGTTTCTTTATGACATTTTATTTAGATGTGAGGTTTATATAGAATATATATATATATATATATATATATATATATATATATATATATATATATATATATATATATATATATATATATATATATAAAACAAATTAATAGTTCTCAATGAAAAACAAACAACAACCTTATGCATGTGCTTAGAATGTTTGCGACACACACCACGAGTCGTAATGCTCTGGTTAATTCATTGCAAACTTCGACAAAGTTCCAGTGCAAACGATTAGAAACGAACACTTGAATGCTTGTTAAGAACTGCATGAATTCCGATCTGTAAAATCTCAAGTTAAGCCATGCACTGCGTGGTGAAATCTTTGGTTGAAACTTGAGACTACCCTCAATTACAAACGCATTTAGTTAAAAGCTTGGTATAAACTGTTCTGATTTTTCATATTCTTCAGATGTGTTAAACTGATAAATTAGGCACATTCTCTTATAGTTTATATGAAAATATATGAATAGAAAATAACAATAATGATAAAAGGACAATAAAACATACCATTTTGAAGTGGTGATGTAGTGAACACTCGTGGAGGAATCTGTATTTTTGCACTTTCATCTACGCACGGATCGTCAGATAGTTTCCGTTTACGACACCGTTGCACTTGCTCTGTAAGTAATTAAAAAAACATTGACATAATGAAACTTCGTTTTGCAGAATATATCGATATAGAAATAATGAAAACTGTGAATTTTACAAGGGAAGGGAAGTGAGAATTCATAATTGATAAGGGAATGAAAGTCTGTTTGTATATTTCAAACTAATAAAAACACTTCAAATAATTTGGTTTTTTTTTTAAAGATTATGAAACCATGTTTGTACATTTTTCAACTATATTTGCATTTTGTATAAATTGATAATATGCACTTAATGTTTGTTCAACGGCACCAACGGATTAGAGATTGTTCTACACAATGCATTGGACATTATCTTAAAGAACTTTGAGGCCTTATACGAACAGAAAAATTAAACTTGAATAACATGTGCCAATTCTGATTGCATAAAATAGAAATTAAGCAATAAATGATAGATTTAGAATTCTTACTTTTTTCACTTTTCTTTGTTTGTAACTGTTCTCGCAGTGAACTGTTAAAAGAAAAAAAGAAAATAAATATAAGTTTGTGTATTTGCATATGAAATAGACTAACACTTGAATCTGAATAAAATTTAGAATTAATTTTTATCAGCATTAGTAAACTCATCTGTGATTCAAATAAAAATATTGGATTATTTAGGATTGCAAACATATGTTTTCATCACAAGAAAAACAACGTAACTTGCATCAGAAAGTAAATTTTAAAAGTTTATAAATTTTATTTTTTTATAATAAGATTAATAGATAATTGTCAAAATGTTTTGAATGAATAATGAGGGGGTAGCTGCATGTAACATAAGGTTAGTCTGGAAAGACATGCGGGATATTTTGAACGACATCGGGATTACATGAAAAATAATAAAAAATAAGTTAACGAACTTATAGGGGTTAAATCTGAAGAGAAATACCTGAATCGATATGAAAAGATTCGGATTGTAAAAATTAGTCAAACTTTGAAAGTCATTGCCCATGAATTGAAAAAAAATGAATGGACAAAAAGGGAAAACATCCGGGTGTTTTAGAACAAATTTGGAAACATACGGTAAATTGTGAACTGTATTTGAATTTCGAAAGACATTTTGAATGATCTTGTATGAGGGAATACATACTCTGTGACCTTCTTGTCACGGAAAGCCTTGGCGAATGGGTTGTTGTGTATCTTCATCTTGGTCACGTCGTTATTTTGGTAAGCTGTCACGGCAATGAAGGACGTCTCGTCGAACTCGAAACAGTAGCTTTGGCTCGAATCGTTCGGAGATGGGTTGGTTTTCCTGATGTAAATCTTTGCTTTATACTTGTGCATCGTCTGTAGCAGTACCTTAGAGACAGAAACATATGAATTGTTTAGCATTTGTACACATAAAGTGTTCACCTTGAAAACCAAATAATAATTTCCTGATGTAAATCTTTGCTTTATACTTGTGCATCGTCTGTAGCAGTACCTTAGAGACAGAAACATATGAATTGTTTAGCATTTGTACACATAAAGTGTTCACCTTGAAAACCAAATAATAATGATATCAAGATTTAAACTGAAATGTCGCAACTGCTTTCAATGAAGAAGTTGATCGTCCACAGATTTCATCTATACATTGAAAAGCATTCGTACGTATAAAGTGGGCAGCTCTTAGCTTTAAATCTTCATGTAACGGCAGTGAATGCGATGCTAATGTCAATATCTAGTGGAGGAGGGGAGAGAGAGAGAGAGAGAGAGAGAGAGAGAGAGAGAGAGAGAGAGAGAGAGAGAGAGAGAGAGAGAGAGAGAGAGAGAGAGAGAGAGAGAGAGAGAGAGAGAGAGAGAGAGAGAGAGAGAGAGAGAGAGAGAGAGAGAGAGAGAGAGACTCACTTTGTCCTCTGTTGAAGTTCTGTTGTTTGTCAGTTTGAGCCTTGCAAAAGATACTGGTTTCTGTATCCAGTAGGCACCAAATTTTGGCGAGTCTGGGTGTAGATACGGGGCAGACTGATGGTTGGGGTCGGACTTGCCCACAGTAACCCATCTGCCCTGTACGTATTTGTAGCGCATATTGTCGGCCGGTATGATCTCCAGCCAGAGGTCGTATAAAACTGCTGGGTCTAAACCAGAAATACTAACTACTACGTTCGGGAACATCCTCCTGAAATGATCAAGAATTCAATATAATATTAAAGATGATAATGATGGTGGTTGCAGTAATGATGCTGATGATAACAGGACTCCAGATAATTATTTGGACTCAGGGGTATTTCACTTTTCAAAATAAAAATTGAGGAGTAAAATTACCACAAGGGTTATTTAAGGTTCATTATTTCAGATCTAATATCAAATACAAACTCTGTAAACTTTGTTTTCATACAAATTGGCATCAAGTTGGCTACTATTCGAGATGTAAAGATCAGACATGTAGAAAGGAAACCTTTTTTTGACAAGTCACGATCACTCCGGTAAACAAATATCTGAATCGTTATTTAAGGAAATTGTGCGTCTGTCACTCATTGATTTCATTTAAATGCCTATATACGAATTATCCGTGCGTATTTTACGCAAATACGCATCTTATCTGGAGCCCTGTGATAATGATTATGATGATGATGTTTTGTATAAATGAAAATATAAAGAAATACGAATGATGTTAGGCACGTACTTGTTTTGAGTAAATACGTCATTTATATATCTCAAACAGAACTCAGACAAAAGTAGAAAATAATTAAGCAAAAAGACATCGTTAGCGAAAAAAATCCAAGTGAACACTTAAGTTTAGCCTTGCTATATATCACGATTGGTCATTGATCAAACAGCCAATAGCAAACGTCAACGATTGCGTTTAAGGACTCAACTCAAAAACGAGGAATTAGTGTCTTTTGTTATTCCAGTTACAAAACCGGAGCGAAATTGACCATGAAAAAGTACCTAAAGATGAAAATACCATGTCTTGTTAGTCATGGTAGTAAATTTTGAAAACTCCAATCACGTGATGGCCTGTTAGGAAACCTGCAAATTATAATTTCGCTTCAGTAATTCCATGACAAAAGGCTCCACATGTATACCACACGTGATCTATGAAGTCTTGACATGGAGAAGTACGTTGAGTACTAACTGCTGCACAATATCATTATCACTCTCGGTTCATTATAATTACAATGGAAAGTTCGCGATTGATCGAAAACCGGACAATGAGTCGTTACTAGCTCCCGTCAGTCAATTAAAATTGAATTTCGAATCTTCTACTAAGCAGACGTAAGCGCAGTTTTGAGTTGGAGTGTTTATTAGTGTTTTTGTGTTTCATTCCAAGGTATCGTGTACATGCAATATTCAACCCTGTCTCAATACCCAAAAAGTAGGTTTATCCTTGAATAAGGTTTCCTTGGTGAACTGTGTTTTTACATCAACTTTAAGAATACTTTTTATAGATGAATGTCCTCTTGTTTGTTGTTGACATATAAAGAGATGCCGTATGTCAAATATTTTTTCCAATGTAAAATTTATTGGCTAGAATGTTTGAAACACCACTTCATGACTTCAACACTAGAAGGTGCGATAAACTCAGTCCGTAGGATAAATTTTTCTTTGGTACTTGTAAACCAGCCGAAGTATGTCATCACCTTTACTTAATTATAGAGTCTGGAGATCCGCCATGGCTTTTTTTTATTTGTTCGGTTTTTGTTGTTGTAATTGGGTTTTTTGTGGCTTTTTTTTTGGGGGGGGGGGGGGGGGGGGGGAGGGGGAGATGTGACACGAAAGAGGGCCTGTACCATTACTTATTTTACAACAATATAAAATAAACTATAACTATGCACAGAATATCCATACATTTCCAAATGATGTATAAGATAAATCAACAATGCTTTGTAATGTAGCGCCAGTAAGCAAACATTCGGATTGAAGCAACGCGCTTTAATAGTGAATCATTATCAATATTAAGAGAGAGATCAGAACCAAACAGTGCTGGATGAAACGACTCACCATCGTCATTCAGACGACACAAATGTTCAATCTTCATAAGACAAACATATTAACCTGTTTTAACCTACCTTCCGTTTCTGTTAATGATCATCTCCGTTCCTCTGCTGCTGAAAGCGTTCCACACGTGGGTATCGACGAGCGACATCTTCACGTCACCGTCATACTTACTGACGTCATCCGAGGACTCTTTTTGTATAATGACGTTTTCAGGAGAATTGCAAGTGTTTCGGTTGATGCTCAAGTCCAGCGGCAACTAAAACAAATCGGATATGATTATAAATATGGCAGATCGTATGCCTTGCTACTGAGAGTCAGATATCCGCGGTTTGACCTTTCTCAAGGGATTATCAAGCTCCGCTGAAGTAGGGAAGAGGCATTACAGAGCAAACTTGGTGAAATTACGCAATAAACATTACTTACAAACTTTTTACAATCGTTTTTTTAGCAAATCACCTCTTTTTATAAGTCAGAAAATGTTTGCAACGTGTGGTAGGAATTGAATGAAACAGTGTGGCAAAAACGGGGGGGGGGGGGGAGTTGTAATCAGTCTTGAATTATAAAATATAAACTATAAAAATCTGTTTAAAAAAACACCCAGAAATTGGTAAAATAACATGGATACGAAATGGATTGTAATTTGGCACAGCACCCTTCCTTATAGTACAAAGAACATGTGCAACATTTAAAAATCATCGGTTCAGTGAACAGTTTTGCTTAATCAGGTCTGGCAACGGACGGACGAACGGACGGTACCGTTCAAATACCTTAATACGATTGGTGGTCTGGAGTATAATAAGCTCCAGCTAAATACTAGACAAATTCTTATGGATAACAACTTCTTTATTTGATATCTCACGACGTTTCTGGGCTACTTCTTGCCCCTTCTTCATTATTGACAATTTCCTATACATTTTCAAGACTTATAAATCCCTAAACATTGAAAACGCAAATGCCTTCAGATAATTTCAAGGTTGTCCTTTAACCTCACCAAATACACTTTAACTTCCTCCGTAACTTTACGAGTAATAAAATAGTGAACACAAAACCAAAGCACATTTCCAAATGGCGATAATGCATCTATTTCAAAATCATTTAAACAATTTCTTTAAACAATTCAAATTTATCAAGCCCACTTGAACATTTGTCCTTTAACTGATGAAAAAATGAAAACCAGTTTAGAAAACCTATATTTCTCACTAGATTAAAAATATATTTCAAAATACCCTGCGCCAAGGCGATGTAATAACTCCTTTTCAGTCTGATTTAAACAATAAAAAGTCAAAAGTCTTATAGAACGTTTGAATAAAACCTGTACAGGTAAAAATGTTTGGAAATATGCTGAAAACATCTTCAGTTGACTCATTGTACATTTGTTAATCTTCTTCGACAAAGCGAGTCCTTACCTCCATATCAGGTGAGCTCGCCAATCGTTCCATATCCTAAAGCGTTGTTCTATCAAGATGACTGAACAAATTAGAGACTCCTGTTTTATACCTGTGAACTTCAGATATCCCAGCGGCAGCGTCATGAAATGTTTGTGACACCACTACCAACACATGTGTGTCATACATCTACAGAGGATCCACACCTCTACCGTCGAAGCATTGTCATTAGACCATAGTACTAGGTGTGATATCTTGTTCTACGTCAAAGCGAAATTGTTTCCGCGGCTGATTCTTTGATACAGTCTGATGCAATGCTTCTTCATTATAGTTCCCCACCTGCCTTGACACCATGGCGTGTCATTCAGGCATTTGCAAATGAGAAGTGTCGGTTTCCTCTCTTAAAGGGGTTGTAGCACAATTTTTGTTAGAAAAACTCTTTCGAATTTGCCATTTATGATAGAAGTTTATGTACTTTAAATAGTTACTTTAATTTCTCATTGCACGACCAGATTACCCGTTGTCGTTCGAAAAGCGAAAAATCTGTGAATAAATAAAAAGAAAAAAATCTCTGAGGGCCATTTCAATGTTTACACCTGTTATGTTTTTTAGAATTTATCAAAACGATTTCCGTTGCTCTACCGAACCATGTACACTCGTTCTTGAACTTGAATTTAAAAAATGAGGTGTGTTTTACTGTCGTTGGCATTTAAAAAAAATACATTTCATTGTCTTATTTGAGCGTAAAAACGTGTCCCTCTAAAGATTTATTTATAGAGAGTATTTTTAGAAGTTTTTAGTTAATGTAAGTATGGTATTAACAACATTTAAATCATGTTTAAAGGTTTTCAGATACGCATACAATTACGAACGGGCGTATCCCTTATAATCATGTTTCTATAATTAAATCCGAGCTGTTGTAGTGCCTTTAAATAATGGCACTAAAATTAACTGGGCAATAGTAACGTGTTTTTTTTTCAATCTTGTCGGTGTGATATGATTTGAGATCGTAAAAACATATGGAAATGTATTGAATATTTAATACTAAATTGAAATTGTATACGTTGTCACTACACAGAATGGTGCTGTTATTGTCAAACCTTTTGATTTTTGTCTTCTTTGAGCGGCATTTTAGAAGTTGGTTTAATGAAGAAATGCCAATTTTATGGATTTAAAACTTATCAATTGCAAAGAGATGCGACGTTTCGGTGTAGATACTAACACTGTTATCAAACCAGTGATAACGGTTATAGTATTTACACCGAAACGTCGCATCAAGTGATAACAGCGATAGTATCTACACCGAAACGTCGCATCAAATGATAACAGTGATAGTATCTCCACCGAAACGTCGCATCAAATGATAACAGCGATAGTATCTACACCGAAACGTCGCATCAAATGATAACAGTGATAGTATCTACACCGAAACGTTGCATCAAATGATAAAGGTGTCAGTATCTACACCGAAACGTCACATCTCTTTGCACTAAAGAAGATGTAAGTCCATATAATTCGTATTTCTTTAACGTCACCTCTCTTTGCACTAAATAAGATGTAAGTCCATATAATTCGTATTTCTTTTACTTTGACCGTACATTTGTATGGCCATTCACAGCATTTCGGCGTCAATCATTGTTACGTGGTACGTGAAATGTTTGTGTCAAGATGTGTCCACCAACGTGTTAAAATACACCATGGATACATGCGACCAATTAGCACCGACGTCGGGTGAGGTTGCAAGTGACAGCTCTCGTGGTGTGATGAACAAATAGGCTGTCGTCTTTCTAATCACTTCCCACCTTTCTTACTTGTTAGGACCAGCCGTGTAGACGTGTAAATTTAAACGCACTAGTGCACAAAAATATTTCGTAAACACACCAAATGCACACATACTGCATATATCTCGATATTACTCACTATCTTCACTCAAGTAATCTACCTCGTAAATATTTAACAAATATTTACGTATTCAGGTAGTAAAGTGGATTTTTAAAGGCCGGAAGTATTTAATGTTACGTTACATTAAATCCGCATGAACTACGATATCGGAAATATTAAAAGTTATAGAAAAGCGGAAACGGCAGCCGCTATGGTCAATCTAATAACAATGCTAATACTGTGTTATTAAATCGGTTAATTTACAACATTGCTTTCATAAAACATATTTCATGATTTGTTCTCAGTTCAGAGTTTAGGTAAATTCAATAGCTGCACACAGTACTAGTTCAGCCGTTTCCAAGTGTCAGTAATTTATCTGTTTTGTGCACAGCTAACCATAGATTTTTATATGTTCAAGCCGACAGCGGCTGTCTTAACGTTTTCATTGTTGATTGCAGGTAAATTGTAAAGAATGTTTGGTATTTCATTGCATCGATAGATTTAAGTGAATGCAAAAGTCCTCGTAAACCTTAGAATAGCCAATTTAAACCGTAAAAGCGTGCACTAGTGCCTTTAAACTTATTAAACATGTGTGTCACGTTAAACAGCAACTTGTGACGAATGCCGAAAAATCAGGAGACAAAAATCTAAAATTTTAACTAACAAAAGGGTTGTCATAAACATTGATACAAGCGATTCATGTTTTATATCAGAAGTAAAAAATATTGTGTGAGATAAAGAATCTGCGCTAAGATCGATGAAATAGAAATTTATATAAAAAATTCTGTCTTTAAAAAAACAACTTATAATGAAGGATTCTTAGTACATATTATTTATTCATTGAAAACAAAAACAAAATATTTTGAAATTTTTACTTAAAAAATTCAGTATGAGATGTAATGTATCGTCCAACAATAACTCTGCCGTTGTATAATGTAACAATAAAAATATTATAGACGCAACAAGAGGTTTAGTATCATTCACAATTGAGTTAAGAAACCGTTTTAAGATATGTGGTTTAATGACACAGTATGAAATAAATGGATGTATTTCATTAGGCAATGTTTCACTTAGGATTGCTTTTATCGTTGTCGCTAACTACAATCGTTGATTGTTTTGGGTCACACTTTCAGGTGACACCGCAAGGTGATCAATCAATGATTAGTGAAATTATTTCCTTTTAAACGGAGTTCGTGTTCAAAGATTGGCGCGTTTTAATGATGGAACTGGTGAACGGAACACTCGTGGCACTTTGTTTTGCCTGTAATACCAGTTTGATTAGAATTAAAACATATCACCATTTTTCATTTCCATCCCTTATATGAAATATATACTGATGGCAAGATTTGATACTGATGGCAAGATTTGATACATGGCCTGATTTGAGATTATTCCAATTAACGTATTATAGTATATGCATGCATGTATTCTCTGAAAAGCGGTAAAATATGGCAATTTCAATCAATTTAACAAATGCGTGTGCATAACACGTCTTTCTTAGAATACTGTTTCAAGAGTTGCATCCAAAATGACATATTGTTATATAAACATATAAAGCATTTAAAAAATCAATTTCTAAAAAAACATCCAGCCTTATAGTCTTATGAAACACGAGATTTGTTAAAACATTTAAATATAAATAAAATAGACAAATACATTTCTAAATTGGTGAGATGATAGTCTGTACTCTTACAAATACACATTTAAATAGCGGTTTTCCGATTATCATCGAAATGCAGGAAATTTCTTAATTTTAGTATTTCAGAGACGAAACTTAGAAAGGCAATATGAACTTAAATCATTTTGAATGGTATGTTGGCTCGTATCTAAGCAACATAACAAAAATTTATAAAAAATACCTCTTTGTAACTTTTAACCTTTACGTATTATAACTATCCACTTCCGCATTATTGAATATACAAACAGCGGAAGACACGGAACACTGTCGAGGGGTTGGGGATGTTAATATTCAGTAGATTAAAATATTTTTACGTTGGTCTAGACTGATATTATTGCCTGACTTCAGACCACCAGAGAGAATATATCCTTACATATAATGTATCTACACATGTGTGTGAAACTGGGAGTGTTTTCGAGTGTATCACCAGAAAAAATGTCGCACTTAGTGCCTCTAGCGAAAATTGAATTTACATCCATGAAGAGTGATTTTTTACCAATCAAATTTAAATTCTCCCCAAAGGTTATTGTGTTTAATGATAAAATATATTTTTTTGGATAGGTAGAATCGGATGTATATTTAAACTAGTTTTTAAGTTATTCCTTATTCATATATTTGCATATTTGTATATAAAATTGAAATATAAATCTACATTTTCTAGTTATAAATGGCTTGCCATTTACATTTACATACACATTTCGACAAAATATATCCGTTGGCTCTGAAGCTCATCAGTCTTACATGATTTATTGTTTGAGGTCAACTGGGGCTGAAATAATGCAAATATTGCCATAATGCAATATTACATGTTAGACCTGAAAGATCAGAAGGGCTTATTGCATGGCCCGTTGTCCGATGTCCGTTGGGCGTCGTCCATAAACATATCACATTTGCGACTTCTCCGTCAGAAATGCACCCCCAAAGCTGAAATTTTGTGGTGACGTACCTTACCTTGCGGATGCGAGTTTCTAACTTTGGGACTGACCCCCTCAAGTATGAGTATGACAAGCATTTCCCCTGAAATGTTAAAAAATATTCACCGGAACCGATTGGCATAGGAAACAGTAAGAGAAACATCTTTGTGACTTGGAGACTCAGCTTTATAATTGGGTTTTGACCCCCCTATAATATATGGGCGTGGCAACGTTTCCATCCGTTAATCTTATTACATCTATAAATATTTTCGCATAAACTATTAATGCTGGCAATCTTAAATTTTGAAAATAAAGGATGGAGACTAAGATGTGTAAATTTCATTGTCGTACCCCAATAATAATGTGCGCAGCATATTTACGATGAATAACCACAACCAGAAATAGAAGCTCATATTTCAGAATAGCATCTTTCTTTCTCAAGTAGATACTGAAGTTATTGCCCCCCCCCCCCCCTAAAACAGGAGTCACCCTGAAATAGGGCGTGGCAGGGATGCTCATGGCATGGCAGGGTTGCAAATAATGTGTAAAGTTCAAATATCCTTCCTAAACCTTCATGTATATAAAATTGAAATATAAATCTACATTTTCTAGTTATAAATGGCTTGCCATTTACATTTACATATACATTTCGACAAAATATATTTGTTGGCTCTGAAGCTCATCAGTCACCTGTCTCTAAAATGCCCAAATTAGGATATTTTCCTGTTTTCGATGATAATAAACAAACAGATAGAAATATCTTAATAGGTCCAAATTGTACAATCATTTCACATGAATGTCAGTTACAGACTTATTCAACATTACCAACAAATATTTGATTTTGTATCTGCTGGCAATAAGATTCCATAATTACGTTTGAGTCATTGGAGCGCGCCATTGTCCGGTTTTCGATCTTAAATCACAATTTAAACATGTTTATTATCTTTATGCTGAACTGATAAGCATTAAAAGTTGAAATTTCATAGACAACAAGTAGTTCTCGGTCAAATAACACCGTTTACGAAGCTTGACATAGTTGACCCCAACAACATACTCTGTGCCCCTTTAAGTATGTTACTATTTGAAATTCATTCTCTCACTGAAAAATATTTCATGTACAAGTGGTTTATTTCCAACTTTAATGCGAAAGTGTTTTTGTGTAGATTCAATGGTCATACAAACTCTTTTTAACAAATTGAAAATAAAGAAATAATTTGTGTTTCTATGGTTACCATTGGCATAGTAATTCAAAGTCTTTAATTGAGAATTAAAACTACGAAAGACTAAGAGGAGTTTTATTGGATTTCGTCGTGGGTGTGTAAATAACAACACTGGTTATGTGTAAAAAATATCAGCAAAATAACATAATTGGAATGTATTTTTCTAACAGAGACGGATTGTGTTTTTTGTTTGTTAACCTGTTGGACTATGTTCGAATCCCACAAAGGATAGGACTGTTTAGTCTGCTTCAGAGAACCTGTATTCCTACTCAACTATCATAGTTCTTAAAGAATGTATACGCCTATAAATATTGCTTACAATTTTAAAACATAAAAATTAATTTCATACCATTAATGGCCATGTTACATAAGTAAAACCCTATCTTTCTTCAAACAAATGTCGATAAATCCTCTTTTCTGAAGTAACACGAACTTCACGTGCATTTTGACTGTTTAAAACAGCTAACATATCATCTTATGAACACAGTTGTATAAAGAACACAACAATTACACCATATGACTCCTAGGGTCATAATAGTGATATCTTGTAAATTCCTTTGACGAAACGGGAAGGTTTGTCTGTAGACAGAGGACGAACGTATGTTTTCAGACGCGTCGGTTTACGATTAGCAGTAATATGGGTGCAGCAAATCCTAACATATAGATATGGTAGCGTTCTAGGGCCGGGGAGACCTTTTGCAATCTGTAAACGAGACTTATCGAGACCGGAATGCGCAAAAATGCAGCATGAACTAATATAAACTCTTGTCCTCCAATTTATCAAGCAAAAATCGCTTGTCATTATCCACCGACACGTTAACGCCAGGTACTCGAACGCCTAGGTTGACAAACGCCTCTTTGCACAACGGTAGAGTCGTTGTTTTTTTCTTGGCCATCGTGTTCTCCAGACAAGAATCCTGTAGAACACTTACGGGATACCGTTTTCGAAAATCGAAGAACACCAGTGTTTTGTCACCACCAAAAATCTAAAACAACACCTGCTACAATAATTTCAACAGATCACACCCAACGTCAATCGTCTTATGCTGACTATTAATTTAGCATGAGATATCATTTTGCAAGAAATGCAAACTTGCTGGTTTGTGTGAAACTACAGATTAAGATATAACATGCATTTTGGTATCAGTCAAACGGTTCAAACGACTTGGTATGGACTGGGATTGTAAACATATGCTGAGGAATAGAACTCTCTATTGATATCTAATAAAGCTACAGTTACTAAAAGTCGGGATGTAAGGGCCATATTCTTGAAACGCAATTCTTGTTTCTGAAACTGTCAGTGTGTATTTAATGCATACACGCATATGTCAGATAAAGGTGTATCTCACGTTTGTCATGCATTCAATCATATGTCATTTTTGTGATTGCATAAGCACGTTTGGAAGATGTTTTCCACTACATGCTTCAGTGTAAAGTTTACGCGGACAAGTGGGAAGGATTAACCAAAGTCTTTCTAATAACGAATCGCCAATCTTGGGTCTGGTCGTGGTGAACTCGAGAGCCCTTGTTTTATTTATCCATTATGTGTTAATGCCAGTGTAACGACCAAATGAGTCGCATTGTATCATTGATTAGAACCATATTTCAATGTTGAAGAAATGACTCATGTTGTTGTTTTTCGGTCTCACTTGTTGAGCATAAAGGTTGAGTGGACTGGTTAAGTGTTATTCTTTATTGCTGCTTCTATTTCGTGTCTCAAAGCCCTATGTAGACCAGACACTGTCTCGGGGTGTTACACCTTAAAAATAACTAATTTCACTGGTTGTATTAATAGCTTAAATATCGCGTTGCCTCAACGGCTCAGTGGTGGTTATGTGTCTAGTTGTGATCAGCACATCAGTGGGATCTCGTTGAAATTTATATATGATTATTGACTTAGCGTTATTCTATCCATTTCAGTGAGTGAGTTGGGATTTAACGCCGCTTTCAAGATTATTTCACTTATATCGCGACTGCTATACCTCAAGAGCTGTGCAAAATCGAATCCCTCAAGTGGTCAAGTGTCAGTCTAATTAACATCGACCCTGTTCCGAGGAATAAACGGTTTTTTAAAAATGACTCAAGCGAGGTTTCCTCGCCACAACGGTCTGAAGGCAGCCTCACTGCTCGCACGTGCTGACACCAGCTAAAACCTAGACATTAGCGAACCAATCGCGTTTAAAATAAGGATAGCGGCGATTAAGGTTAACGAATAGTAAATGGGAGTTACTTGCTCCTAGCTACTGATACCGAATGCTTTTGCCGCACGCATTGTGATTGGTTAGCTGAGTTTACGTAAGAACGTGCGCTACAGTAGGCTGCGGTCAGACCGTTGTGGAGAGGATAGCCTAGACAGATTGAGTTCGAATCTCGGTAGAGTCAATATTTTGAAAGTTTTATTCCTCGGAACACGGTCAATTTTAATCAGACTGGGTCAAGTGTAAGATCTTAACTATATCGAGCACGTCTGGGACACTATAAGTCGGCCTATTTAATCAACATTGGAGAACTCAGACAGACAAAAGGTACAATCAACCAATGTTATTATCCCGTAAACTGGGGGTATTGATAAGGCGACGTTGCCAAGAAGTATCTCAGGTTTATGGCCAACCCATTACCTGGTGTTCCAGTTAAAGTTCATTTCAAGATTTTTATACTACAATAAAACAAGATGAAATATGCTGATATTTCTTTAAAATGATTATGCACTTTTCATATAACCGTTTTTGTTGATTGAAAAAACGATTCTTTCTTATGGAATAAATATTGTCGTTTTTTTTTATCAACAAAGTCAAAGTCCAAAATACCGGATATCTTTTAAGACAACTCACTCACGGGATGTCACATATATAACAAAAAGAAACGAGAATCAAGAAGGTATAGGAAACATGGTGTATTTTGTACAATAAACAGTTTTCAGGGTCATTTTGAAACAATTAAAGCCATTTACATTTGAACCATAACAACCGACTGTTTCAAAAACTTTTCCCAACATTAATCAAGAAGTTGAAGTTGAAGCTTTAGCTTTGGAGCTTTATAATCCGGGCATTTGTAACTTTTAAGTCTAGGCCTATTTTTACATATTCAGTCTAACCAAACCAAACCGAATATTGAACATTGACTACGTTCAGCATCAGATAGAAAGAAGAAAGAGACAGAAAAGTGTCTTATTTGCGTGTGACATATTGTTATAAATACATATAAAGTATTTAAAAAATCCATTTTTAAAAAAAAAACATCCAGCCTTATAGTCTTATGATACACGAGATTTGTTAAAACATTTAAATATAAATATAATAGACATTGCTTAATTTGTGAGATGATAGTCTGTACTGTTATAAATAAACATTTAACTAGCCGTTTTTCGATTATGATCGAAATGCAGGAAATTTCTTAATTTTAGTATTTCAGAGATAAAACTTTAAAAGGCAATATGAACTTAATTTTGAATGGTATTTTGGCTCGTATCTAAGCAATGTAACAAAAATTATTAAAGATACTCTGTCTAACTTTTACTTTTACGTATTTCAACTATCCACTGGCGCATTATTAAATATACAAACAGTGGAATGTCTTAAGCCCAGAATGGGGGATGTTAATATTCAATAGTTTTATGTTGGTCTAGACTGATATTATTGCCTGACGTCAGACCACCAGAGAGAATATGTCCTTACATATTACGTATTTATACATGTGTGGGAGTGTTTTCGAGTGTATTACCAGAAAAAAGTCGCACTTAGTGCCTCTAACGAAAATAAGAATTACATTCATGAAGAGTGATTTTGTTTTTACCAATCAAATTTAAATTCTCCCCAAAGGATATTGTGTTTAATGATAAAATATAAAATTTTGTATAGGTAGAACCGAGCGATTATTTAAACTAGTTTTGAAGTTATTCCTTATTCATATATTTCCGTATTTGTATATAAAATTGAAATATGAATCTACATTTTCTAGTTATAAATGACATGTCATTTACATTTATATACATATTACGACAAAATATATCCGCTGGCTCTGTAGCTCATCAGTCTAACATGATTTATTGTTTAAGGTCAACTGCGACTGAAATAATGCAAATATTGCAATATTACATGTTAGACCTGAAAGATCAGAAGGGCTTATTGCATGGCCCGTTGTCCGATGTCCGTTGGGCGTCGTCCATAAACTTATCACATTTGGGACTTCTCCGTCAGAAATGCAACCCCACAACTGAAATTTTGTGATGCCGTACCTTACCTTGCGGATGCGAGTTTCTAACTTTGGGACTGACCCCCTCAAGTATGAGTATGGCAAGCATTCTCCCTGAAATGTTAAAAAGTCTTCACCGGAAACGAATGGCATAGAAAGCAGTAAGAGAAACATCTTTGTGACTTGGAGACTCAACTTTGTAATTGGTTTTGACCCTCCTAGTATATGGGCGTGGCAACGTTTCCATCCGTTAATCTTATTACATCTATAAATATTTTCTCATAAACTATTAATGCTGATAATCTGAAATTTTGAAAATAAATAATGGAGACTAAGATGTGAAAATTTCATTGTCGTTCCCCAGCATATTTACGATGAATAACCACAACCAGAAATAGAAGCTCATATTTTCAGAATAGCATCTTTCTTTCTTAAGTAGATACTAAAGTTAGTAGTCCCTCCCCCCTAAAATAGGAGTCACCCAGAAATAGGGCGTGGCAGGGATGCTCATGGCATGGCAGGGTTGCAAATAATGAGTTACTAAACCTTCCTAAACCTGCATCTTTGTCTCTAAAATGCCCAAACTAGGATAATTTCTTGTTTTCGATAATTATACAAAAACGGACAAAAAGATCTTAATAAGTCCAAATTGTACAATCATTTCATATGAATGTCAGTTACATGACTTATTCAACACTACCAACAAATATTTGCTTTTGTATCTGCTGGCAATAAGATTCCATAATTACATTTGAGTCATTGGCGCGCGCCATTGTCCGGTTTTCGATCTTACATTACAATTTAAACCTGTTTACCATCTTTATGCTGAACTTATTAGCATTAAACTTTTGATTTTCATAGACAACAAGTAGTTCTCGGTCAAATAACACTGTTTACGAAGCTTGACATAGTTGACCCCAACAACATACTCTGTGCCCCTTTAAGTATGTAACTATTTGAAATTCATTCTCTCACTGAAAAATATTTCATGTGAATGTGGTTTATTTCCAACTTTAATGCAAAAGTGTTTTTGTGTGGATTTAATGTTCATTTAAACACTTTTTAACAAATTGAAAATAAAGAAATAATTTGTGTTTCTATGGCTACCATTGGCATAGTAATTCAAAGTCTTCAATTGAGAATTAAAACTACGAAAGACTAAGAGGAGTTTTATTGGATTTCGTCGTGGGTGTGTAAATAACAACACTGGTTATGTGTAAAAAATATCAACATAATTGGAATGTTTTTTTCTAACAAATACGGAATGTGATTTTGGTTTGTTGAGATAGGACTGTTTCGTCTGCTGCAGAGAACCTGTATTCCTACTCAACTATCACAGTCCGTAAAAGTCCTCTATTTATTGCTTTCAGTTTTAAAACATAAAAATGAAGTTCATACCATGGCCATGTTACATAAGTAAAACCCCTATCTTTCTTCAAACAAATGTCGATACAACGTAAATTCCTCTTAAAATTCATACTCCATGTAGTTGCTCTTTTGATTAAAATTTCAAATTGAAATCTATCAAGGCATATCTACACAAAAGTTCAATATCTTGAATTTTTACGTTTTAATGCAGAAGAAAAGAATTTCAGGTAGGACCTCTTCTACCTCTGAGAGTCTTTACATACTTGCATAATTTATCTCAAGGAACAACCTCTCACTACAGCACTGAAATTCCATTAGTATAGAGGTTTGAAATGATATACCAAAGCACAATTCCCCACAATTGTGGCTATGCATAGGCTTGAACTAGCGAACCATGGGCGGTTGCGCTGAAATTCAGTGTAGCATTGCACCCAAACCTTACTGCCAGTGGAAGAGTTCTCTTCTGCAGACAAAGTTGCCGAGCCCCTGGCGAGATTCGAACCACCAACATATGGATCCGATGCCACTGCGCTCTCCCGCCCCTTTTTGGTTTAAATGCTAGCAATTGAATCGATTTTAAAGTTCACGAGCCTAGCTGATGGTTTCATCTGTATCACATGCGTGTCAAAATAGAATAACGATTTTGCAGAATCTGAAGTAATTTTCTTTACTTTTTTGAGAAAATCGTAAAAAGATAATTGTGATTGTCATCTTCGCATACGTTAAATCTTGTCTAATGTCAAGGGTGAATTGTTATCTCGGCTGTAAAAAAAACAACTATTTACTTCATTCTTCATTCTAACATGACACGAAAACTAGAATGAAAATACTGCTTTCTGATTGGTTACCAAAATCAATTTTGGAGTGATTATTTCGCCGATAATCACCTCTAAATATTTACGACCGATTCACATTCATACGCGCACGTTTACAAACTCCATTCGCTGAACTTACTGTTTTCATCGCCTTACAGACAAGAGCAAAATGAATTTTAAATCAATTCTACACAGACGTTGACAGTACCGTTTTTTAAAAATGAAATTTATAGGATAAATCCATTCTGTGGTATATTTTTTGTCGAAGTAGTTTATTTATTTATCACTAAATTTAATTTCAAACGGAGCTCGCTTCTTGCCGTAACGCACGGTAATAAAGCGATTCGTCAAGTGAACAGAGGGGACGTACGTTATTCTTCAACTTTCCTTCCCTTCCCCCCTCTCATTCATATGTGACCACAGTTCCAGACAGTTTATTCAACCATGACAAAACTATAAAGCTTTCTTGGTCGTTTATTCAATCAGTTCACATCTTGCGTGAGATGCGCTAGCAGTAAACAACTACTTTTAGAGTAACGTCCCTTGATTTGGTCAGTCCTTGTCGGTATTGTAGGGGTGATGGGTGTCCTATGTATTTACGTGAAAATCGTAACTCTTACGGGATAAAAAAAAATAATTGTCTTTTGTTGATTTTATCCTCAATGAAATAAATTCTTATGGGTTTTATTTAAAACCTGTTTGTTTATGTTACGATAGTTTTTTTAATTATTGAAGCGTGTTTTTGAAAATGAACTGTACCGTAGTTTCGAAAGCAAGTGGAACCGGTCTGTACTGGTTCGACCTAATCACATTGTTGTTTACGCAAGGAAAATTAGTTCCTCATTATATTTCTAATTAGTCATGTTAGAATGGAGATAAATCCCTTCTGTTTTTTATTTTGGGGTTGTATGTCGTGCATTTTTCACCCCTAAATAAACATTTCAAACCTCGCAAGCTCGGTTTGAAATTATATTTAGGGGTGAAAAATGCACGACATACAACCCCAAAATAAAAAACAGAAGGGATTTATCTCCTAATTAGAATGCTTCAGGTAAGAGACAATGATTGTCGACGTGTTAAAGAGCCACTCCGTGATTCTCATAACATATTATGTAACATATGTGGTGATATAAAATCAAAAGATCTTAATTTTTAATGTCCAAAAGACATACACATGAGAAATACTAGTTTTCCATGAAAATCTAAAAACAGCCTTATAATTGCACAGAGGTGTAGATATCACGTCCAATATACATGCACACTAGTTATATAACCTAACAAACACTATCAACTCCTAACTGCCCTCCTGGCTGTTTTAGATAAGTCTCCAAAATTATGTTTGGCTATTTGGCACGCGCCACTGTCCGGTTTTGCGACGTTCTACCTTCATATTGTCACTGTAAAAAAAACCTACAAGCTTTATAATGTATCTTTTTGGTAAAAGTCGATTCTTAGCGATCAAATGGCACCATTGATTACGTTTGGCATATATGACTCCAACAACTCACAGAGTGGCTCTAAGTCTTTAGTAATTGAATATGATCGGTTTTGAGGGAATGTGTTTCATTTATAAGTAAATGAAAAGGATATCAATTCTTGGAGAATATCGTGTACGCATATTATTTGAAGTATAAAACTGCCAAACATGGAAATATGTATCAGCCCTCCCAGAATAATATGAAAGTGGTATTAAACAAGAGATGCTTAGTGTTCTTCTTGTTCCTTCACCACTAGAGAAGCTTTCAGTCCGATAAGGGAGGGATCTACCAACAACGACCTATGTAACTACTTAGTATCACATGGTGATATTTTACAGGAGCTTCTTTCAGGTAGCGCAGTGGTTACACTTTGGATCAAAGAGTCTAGTGTTTGCAGTAAGGAACCGTTCCATATGCAGTAAGGTTTTGATGCAATTTTTCATTTTAATTCAATGCAGGTTTTAAAGAATCAAGACATATTTGAATCAAGTCTGAGGATAAAAGTTTTAATGAATTTACTGTAGCGGACAGTATTTTCTCTCAGCAACTTGCCTCTAGAAGGCTTTTGCTTTGTGACTATTTGGGAAATTGGGATTACATGAGAATGCGCAAGCAAGGAGACGCCTTTCAGATATAAGAGGTTCGAATCCTGCAACAGTAAATTAAAATAAAACTTCTGTTGCTCGGATCACAGTCGATTTTAATTCCAAAGTGTTAAATAAATTTGCAGGTATTTTCAAACTAAGAAGCCACAAAACTATTGCACCATTGTTACAGCAACCCTACTATTCAGAAATTAAATTTTTGCAACTGTTTTAAAAGTGCGTGGCATTCTTGCATCTTTTTCTTCCTGTGAGAATACTAGCTGTGTTGACCCACGTGAGGCTCTCTTGAAAGTCATATCATCTTACCATATCAAGATGTGGCGGAGCTCCAAAGTATTAATGCATTAGGGAAGAAGAAGAAAATTAGGGTTTTTTTAAAAAAAGACAGTGTCGGGTCTACAGAGGGCTTTGAAACACGAAATAGACACTCAACCAGTCCACTCAACCTTTATGCTCAACAAGTGAGACGGAAAAACGACAACATGAGTCATTTCTTCAACATTGAAATGTGGTTCTAATCAATGATACAATGCGACTCATTTGGTCGTTACACTGGCATTAACACATAATGGATAAATAAATCAAGGGCTCTCGAGTTCACCACGACCAGACCCAAGATTTGCGATCCGTGATTAGAATGACTTTGGTTAATCCTTCCCACTGGTCCTTCATTTAGTGGAAAACATCTTCCAAACGAGCTTATACAATCACGAAAATGACATATGCTTGTATGCATGACAAACATGAGATTCACCTTTATCTGACATATTCGTGTATTCATGAAAGACACACTGACAGTTTCAGAAACTATTTGGAGTGTCTGCGTTTCAAGAATATGCCCCTTACATCCCGGTTTGTAGTTACTATAACAGAAGCTTTGTTAGATAGCAGTAGAGTTCTATTCCTCAGCATATGTTTACGATCCCATTCCATACCAAGTCGTTTGAACCGTTTGACAGATACCAAAAGTCATGTTTTATCTTAATCTGTAGTTTCACACGAACCAGCAAGTTTGCTTTTCTTGCGAAATGATATGTCATGTTAAATCAATAGTCAGCATAAGACGATTGACGTTGGGTGTGACCTGTTGAAATTATTGTAAAAGACATTGTTCAAGATTTTTTGTGGTGACAAGGGCACTGGTTGTCTTCGAAGACGGCATCCCGTAAGTGTTCTACAGGATTCTTTTCTGGAGAACACGATGGCCAAGGAAACCCAACAACTCTACCGTTGTGCAAAGAGGCGCTTGTCAACCTAGACGTTCGACTGCCTGGCGTTAACGTGTCGGTGGATAATGACAAGCGATTTTCGCTTGATAAATTAGAGGACAAGAGTTCATATTAGTTCATGCTGCGTTTTTGCGCATTCTGGTCTCGATAAGTCTCGTTTACAGATTGCAAAAGGTCTCCCCGGCCCTAGAACGCTACCATATCTATATATTAGGATTTGCTGCACCCATATTACTGCTAATCGTAAACCGACGCGTCTGAAAACATACGTTCGGTCGTCCTCTGTCTACAGACAAACCTTCCCGTTTCTTCAAGGGAATTTACAAGATATCACTATTATGACTATAGGAGTTATATGGTGTAATTGTTGTGTTCGTTTTACAACTGTGTTGATGAGATTTCATGTTAGCTGTTTTAAACAGTCAAAATGCACGTGAAGTTCGTGTGACTTCAGAAAAGTGGAATTTACGTTGTATCGACATTTGCTTGAAGAAAGATAGGGTTTTACTTATGTAACATGGCCATTAATGGTATGAACTTCATTTTTATGTTTCAAAATTGTAAGCAATATTTATAGGCGTATACATTATTTAAGGACTATGATAGTTGAGTTGGAATACAGGTTCTCTGCAGCAGAATAAGCAGTCCTATCTTTTGTGGGATTCGAACATATAGTCCAACACGTTAACAAACCAAAATCACATTCCGTATTTGTTAGAAAAATACATTCCACTTACGTTATTTCGTTGATATTTTTTACACATAACCAGTGTTGTTATTTACACACACACGACGAAATCCAATAAAACTCCTCTTAGTCTTTCGTAGTTTTTATTCTCAATTGAAGACTTTGAATTACTATGCCAATGGTAGCCATAGAAACAGAAATTATTTCTTAATTTTCAGTTTGTTAAAAAGTGTTTAAATGACCATTGAATCTACACAAAAACATTTCGCATTAAAGTTGGAAATAAACCACACGTAAATAAAATATTTCTCAGTGAGGGAATGAATTTCAAATAGTAACATACTTAAAGGGGCACAGAGTATGTTGTTGGGGTCAACTATGTCAAGCTTCGTAAACGGTGTTATTTGTTGTCTATGAAAATCAAAATTGTAATGCTTATAATTTCAGCATAAAGATGCTTAACAGGTTTAAATTGTAATTTAAGATCGAAAACCGGACAATGGCGCGCTCCAATGAATAAAATGTAATTATGTAATCTTATTTCCAGCAGATAAAAAAGCAAATAAGTGTTGGTAGTGTTGAATAAGTCATGTAACTGACATTCATGTGAAATGATTGTACAATTTGGACTTGTTAAGCTCTTTCTGTACACCCATGGTTCGCTAGTTCCAGTCGATGTTCGCAGGTTTCACCGCAATGCATAGCCACAATAGTGTTGCGGGCTTTCTCCCTGCCATAATACTAGCAGCCTTGAAAGCGGCGTTAAACAACACCTCACCTCACCTCACCTCACCTCTTTAGAATTTGGACTTATTAAGTTCTCTCTGTCTGTTTTTGTATTATCATCGAAAACAGGAAAATATACTATTTGGGCATTTTAGAGACAAGGATATTTAGGAAGGATATTTCAACTTAACACATTATTTGCAACCCTGCCATGCACTATTTTTGGGTGACTCTAATTTTTTTTTGGGGGGGGGGGGGGAGGAGGGTGGTTTTCAAAATTTCAGATTATAAGCATTAATAGTTTATGCGAAAATATCTACAGATGTAATACGATTTACGGATGGAAACGTTGCCACGCCCATATACTAGGGGGCCAAAAAGAATTACAAAGTTGGGTCTCCAAGTCACAAAGATGTTACTCTTACTGCTTCCTATGCCAATCGGTTCCGGTGAAGTTTTTTTAACATTTCAGGGAAAATGCTTGCAATACTCATACTTGAGGGGGGTCAGTACCAAAGTTAGAAACTCGCATCCGCAAGGTACGTCACCACAAAATTTCAGCTTTGGGGGTGCATTTCTGACGGAGAAGTCGCAAATTTTATGTTTATGGACGACGCCAAACGGACATTGGACGGGCCATGCGGTAAGCCCTTCTGATCTTTCAGGTCTAACATGCATTATCGCAATGTGGCAATATTTGCATTATTTCAGCCGCAGTTGACCTCAAACAATAAATAATGTAAAACTGATGAGCTACAGAGCCAACGGATACAGGTGAGGTGAATTGGTGCTTAACGCCGCTTTCAAGAGTATTTCACTTATATCGCGGCTGCTAGTATTTTTGCAGGGAGGAAGCCCGCAACACCACTGTGGCTATGCATTGCGGTGAAACCTGCGAGCATCGGCTGGAACTAGCGAACACTGGGTGGTACCGCGCTGAAATTCAGTGTAGCATTGCACCCAAACCTAACTGCGTGTAAAACAGTTCTCTACTGCAGATAAAGTTGCCGAGCCTCTTTATCCGAAGCCGAACACGCTATCCACTGCGCTATCCCGCCAACGGATACATTTTGTCGAAATGTGTATGTAAATGAAATTGATATGCCATTTATAATTAGAAAATGTAGATTCACATTTCAATTTTATATACAAATATGCAAATATATGTATAAGGAATAACTTCAAAACTAGTTTAAATAAACGTCCGATTCTACCTATCCAAAACTGTATATTTTATCATTTAACACAATAACCTTTGGGGAGAAATTAGATTTGATTGGTAAAAACAAAATCACTATTCATGGATGTAAATCCAATTTTCGTTAGAGGCACAAAGTGCGACTTTTTTCTGGTAATACACTCGAAAACACTCCCAGTTTCACACTGTATAAATACATTTTATGTAAGGCTATATTCTTTCTGGTGATCTGACGTCAGGCAATAATATCACTCTAGACCAACATAAAACTGTTTTAATTTACTGAATATTAACATCCCCCACCCCTCGACAGTAATCCTGGCTTTAGACATTCCGCTGTTTGTATATATAATAATGCAGAAGTGGATAGTTGAAATACGTAAAGGTAAAAGTTACACAGAGTATTTTTAATAATTTTTGTTATGCTGCTTAGATACGAGCCAAAATACCATTCAAAATGATTTAAGTTCATATTGCCTTTCTAAGTTTCGTCTCTGAAATACTAAAATTAAGAAATTTCCTGCATTTCGATGATTATCGAAAAACCGCTATTTAAATGTGAGCGCAGTCAGGTAGCGCAGTGGTTACACTTTGGATCAAAGGGTCTAGTGTTTGAATCCTACGAGGGGCTTAGTCGGTTTCCATTAAGGAACCGTTCCATATGCAGTAAGGTCTTGATGCAATATTTCATTTAAATTCAATGCAGTGTTTTAAGAATCAAGACATATTTGAATCAAGTCTGAGAATAAAAGCAGCGTACAGCGGACAGTATTTTCTCTCGGTAACATGCCTCTAGAAGGCTTTTGCTTCAGTCTTTGTGACTATTTGGGAAATTGGGATTACATGATAATGTGCTAGCATGTAGACAGCTTTCAGATAGAAGAAGTTCGAATCTTGCAACAGTAAATTAAAATACAACTTCTGTTCCTCGGATCACAGTCGATTTTAATTACAAAGTGTTAAATAAATTTGCAGCTGTTTTCAAACTAAGAAGCCACAAAACTATTGCACCATTGTTATAGCAACCCTACTGTTCAGAAAGTCAATTTTTGCAACTATTTTAAAAGTGCGTGACCTTGAATATTCTTGCATCTTTTTCTTCCTGTGAGAAGTACTAGCTGTGTTGACCAACCTGAGTCTCTCTTGAAAATCTTATCATCTTACCATATCAAATTTTAAAATGCTTTTTTCGAAGTGAATAAATTTCTAATAATAAGAGCTTAAATGTAACACATTACCATGTATTGGTATTGACAAGTTTGTTATAATTCATGAAAATAGAAAAATAGAAAAGAAAAATTGTAAAGCCATTATATTCATGATTGCATTAAATCCAAAAATTTGTTTGGACTTTTTAAAAACAAACGAAAAAAAGGTAACAAAACAAAGGTACATCATAAAAAATTGGTGTGTGGGAATAGCTTGAATAAATAATTGAAATAAAAAAAGATAGAGCCATTGGCTTTGTAGCCCATCAGTCTATCTTTCATGATGATTTGTATAAGCTCAAAGATTTGCATATACAAATACCAGGTTTATAACTCACAATGATAAATGCATTCTCTTTCAACAGAGGTAGCTCTGTCATCAATTTCTATACAACCTCTGTCTTAATTCGAAGGTTTCTCGGTCTTCCGGTACTTTCCCCTAGCGGGACAATATTGCAACTTAAACTACCTGGCTATATTTCAGCCAATGAAAACAACGAATGCTTGAATAACATATTTGATGTCACCCAGGCCTGTGCAATGAAACAGTCGGAAAATGAGGCGTTTGTGTTCTGTAAAGGCGACTCAAAGTACAAGGTGCATATTCAAATAAAGTTTAGCTTTTGGGAAGCTTACGGAAATAACTTAGGTGATTTGAATGATACCTTCTGAAATGGCGTCGCTGATTGCACAACTAAATTTGATTGCATCCAACCAGCGTTCTATATTTCGTGCACAAGAAACCTACATATTAAGACAGAGGTTGTATAGGAATTTATGACGGAGCTACCTCTGTTGGGAAAGAATGTGATAATTGTTGAATAATTGAAATAAAAAAGATAGAGTCATTGGCCTTGTAACCAATCAGTCTGTCTTTCATGATGGTTTGTATAAGGTCAAAGATTTCCATGTACAAATACCAGGTTTACAACTCACAATAAGTTGTCATTAAACACAACAATCACAACATTGGGTTAAAATATTCTCTTCTAGAGATTTCAGCATGCAATTAATTTGTACACATCTGGTTATAACACATCTATTTGCAGGCAATTAATTTGCCACACAAGTTCACATCTGGTTTTAACACATCTATTTGCATCCCTGCCAAGCCCTTTTTTGGAGGGTAGGGTGATGAAATTTACACATTTCAGCCTCCATTTAACAAAGATAGCTTCCTGTACCGACTAGTTTTGATTTCGGTTATTCATCCCGAAGATATATATATATTGTTGGGGTTAGACAATGAAATTTACACATTCTTGTCTCCATCCTATAAAGATGGTATTTTAAAAATTTGAGAATCTTAGTATTGAAAATTTCTTAGAAATAGACAAAATAACATTTGAGGGTTTACATCCTGCCAGACCCACATTTGTCTTCATGTCAGAAAATTTTTCCTTTTCAAATTGCAGCCTCCAATGTCACTTGGTTCAGAAGAAGCAGATTTAAATATTTTAGGGAAAAGCCTATATTTGAGAGGGGACAGTCCCAAACTTACAAATTCGGATCACCTAAGAGCAAGGTGCATACCCACAAATTTTCAGCTTCGGGGGATGCAGCAGTTGTGGAGTAAATGTCAAAAATGTCAAACGTTAACTGACGACGGGCCCTGGATTAGACCTGTATATCATGGCCTCAGTGGCGAGACGATATATCCCGATTCCAGTTTTATTAGGCGAGACAATATATCATTGAAGTATTGCAAAGGAACCTGCGAGACGAATATCATCACGATACAGTGGTTGCGATACAATACGTATCACGATGCTCTACAGTTCATAAAAGAAGAATATATAGGACATAAAAAGTAATGCTTTTTCTTAAATACCAAACTGTCATAAACATAACATGAAGGGAAATTACAAAATTAGAGAGGTTGAGAAATTGCACATAAAATATCACAAATATCATAGATGTTCTGTTTGTTTGATCACTATTATCTCTGAAATAGAGAGTTATGTGTTTGTAACATATTATGTTAATAGTATCAGGATATATTGTGTCTTATGGCGATACATCGATGTATCGTGGACCCTCATGATATAAATATCCTGATATATTGTCTAAATGTGTTTTGTATCGATGCACTCGTATCGCGTAGTAGACGATGCAAACATCGATACTATCGATGAATCGTTACACCACTACCCTGGATGCTCGACAATGGGCCATGCCATAGGCCCATCTGACGTTTGAGTTCTGAGACACTAAATATGCCATTCATACCTTCATTCTCACCAAATAATAATAATAAAAACATAACTGAAATGTTAAAGTCCCTATGCTAAACAATCAAACTAGAGAATCATTCAATACCAATAGAATAATTGAATAACACCATTCAAGATCCAGTAGAATTATAAACAACTATGTTTAATTCTCTTCCTTTCGTTTCGAAAATTACTTTGAGTGGAAATTAAGAGAAGTTAAGAAAATAGTTCATGTACTTTTATAAAAATATTTTTCCAATGAAATATTGTCTGCACATGTCAAATAGACTAATGTTTCGTCCCCCTGAAAAGAATTGCCAATTAAAAATAGAATGAAAATTGAGACTGATATTTCATGTTATCTCTTTAATCAAACTCTCTAGTCTTCATAAAGACTTGCCAAGGCCTTTATCTTAATTTATTATCTCTATTAATAAGCAAGCAAAACTATATTTCATGAGTGGCATAGCTAGAAATAAATTTTCTATCTCTCTGGACATGTTAAACATGGTTGTTGTAAAAAATGGACAGACATTTTGTTTATTAATATTTTTTATCAGGGTGAATTTCGTTGTGGGTGGATGCGACAAAGAATCCCAGCTGCAGTTACAATATGACATCTTAAGAGAATGTTCCATTGAAATCAGTAGTTATGCTAATCGACCCAGACAAAATAGGTTATGCTGTTTATGTAAAGATAACTTTATTGGAAATTAATTTTACTTCTTGCTTGTATGTAAATGTTACCAACGTCTAACACGCTTATATTTACCACATTATTTCTTTTAAAATCCCACTATTCATAAATTCAATTCATAATTCAATATGCTAATAACAATTGAAAATTAAGATGTTGACAAAACTTTATTTATATACTTATTTATATACAGTGCTATGACTCATAGAAAATCATTGTTGCTTCAATATTATATCGACATGTGTTTTAATCATGCTTATCAAATTAACATTGATATTTTTTACTATATACATTTAATGCACATATGTGTCACTTTGTGATGCTGAAATGTAGACTGGCCCTATGTCCTCCACTACATAGAAATAAATTGGTTATCGATTCATTATAATTAATCTTCCCATTTACAAATAACGCTACTACAACTAATAGGCCCGGGTTGATAACAATGAGTCTCGTTTCTATTATAATTGCAGTCTCCCTTTAAGATAATTCTTCCAAATCCCCTTGAACTTTTCAATCAGTGAAAATAACATTTCTCACTCACTGTAAATGTAAATTGCATGTCACTGATTAAATGATGTATTTTACTGGATATCATACAATAATATGGAAAATTTAGAGCACACACTCACTTCCTATCATTTCATTGGTTGAATGAAATCTGTTGAAAGGTCAATAAGTGAACTTCCTTAGAAATATTATTGAGCATAGCAAGATAACACTCACATTTTGATTAAATTGTAAAAATAACATTTGATAAATATGCATCTTTTATTACACATACAATTGCAATATATACAAAAATATACACCCTCCTCTTTACATTATATATATATATACAGGTAAAGCTATAGCAAGCTGAAAACCCTAGCAGCAGTTAGACTATCAGCAGATACACATTTTGTTGCCTCAAACCTAGAGCAGGATTTCAATCACAAAGATTAAATCAGATACAGATTTTGCTGTAATCCATATACATTATGTCATCAAGGACCTAGAACAAAGTTTCTATAACATCATTCAGTGCAAAATCTTCTTTGGAAGATGATCATCTTCCCACACATGGCCTATTCTTACGCCAGCTCCAATGACTTGCTAAGATAGGCCTTGCTGCATCACCCATTCTTTTCTGTGCTTGTCGCCAAGGCTGCTGCGATGGACAATGATAGTCCAATGAGAGATCATATGAGAACTGCTTCTTTTTGCCGAAGAGGTTGCTGCACTCAAAACACATATTTTAACTGGTTGGCAGCAAGATCTAAATTAGCCAGTGATAAGACTGGTGGGTTTTAAAGCTATGCGGAGGAATATGGAAGATGATATACATCTCCAATATCAAGCTTCAAAATAATACTTATGAAAACTTGATATTTACAACTATTACAATTGTTTATTTCTACTTATTCATGAAATATTTTTGTTAGTTAGGTATAATTGCACAGTATAAGAACCCCTCAAATTGTGTAAACTCATTATCACTACGACAAAAGGTGTAAACTAAATATTTCCCTCTCAAACCGTGCATCCCAATTTGTGCCCCTCAAATGGTGTAACCAAACTTGTACCCTCCTATATTGGTGTATCCCACCATGTGCCCCCCTCAAATGGTGTATGAACTTGTGCCCTCCTAAAATTATGAAAACCAAACTTGTACCCTCCTCTATTGGTGTATTCCAATGTGTGCCCCATCAAATGGTGTAACCAAACTTGTGTCCTCCCCAAATGGTGTATCCTAACTTGTGGCCACATCAAATTGTGTATCCTAAATTGTGTATCCCCCTAAAATAGTTTATCCCAATGTGTGTGATCCTCAAATGATATATACTACATCAAATGACATATACTACGTGTGCCCAATACCTGACAATTGTAAGGTAAAATATGGGAGCTGGTATCCAGTTGTAGTGGATAAAACCCATGATTGTCTTATGCATGAAATTCAACAATGTTCTTCTTGAAATGATTTTTTATGACTAAAACTCTAACTACTAAATTTCTATCCCAAACTTAGTTTAGTAGCCTCCTTAAGAACTAAATCATAGGTTATTATACAACTCCTTAAGAAATTAAATTCTTAAGAAGTTTCTCTTCAAAATGAGACAACTAAAATAACACACAAACATATCATTCAAGAAATTAAAAAAACCTTGCAATTGTTGCAAACTGTTGTATCAAGATATCAAATACAATTATTTTATCATCTGACATTGATTTATGACTCATAATATTGTTCAAAGTCAATCAATCAGCTGATAGACAAGGTGCTACTCTAACTCTTGTCTTATTCTAATATGACAATGGGGCTTCCACGCGTAAAAAAAAGGGACTCAAACTCAACAGGGACCAGAGTATCTGAAATTCTTATCTTTACTTAGGTCATGTTATAGCTGATATAAATACATTCATATATGTGTTGACTTATATATATATATATATATATATATATATATATATATATATATATGGCATTAAGCTTTGATTTTTGGACAGACCATGTTAATCATTTCGCTTCACACATTACAAACAGTCAAAAATTACTCAATTAACTTACAGTTATCTCCTCTTTCGAGTCCTCAAATCCAAGAAAATGAACTTGAGTCTTGCTGGACTCAACTCTGGCTCGAGTAACCATGAAAGCCCTATATGACAGTGTCAACGTAAGTCTATAAGACTATAAGAATGAAGTACAGGTAAGTGTCTTGTCAAACTCGGACCTCTGATAAATTAACTGATGGCGAGAGTGAGTTACTTCCCTTGAGTGGTTCACGCATAAAACAGAATTCAAGTCATATTACAACTGAACTCAAAATTTTCCTCATTGGATAGAAGTTTGGATGATAATCTGTGTTGCAAATTTTCAATGGGAAGTTTTCGAGAAAGCAGAAGTGTTAGAGAATTGTTATAGATTTTGAATGATAAGATCTTAATTTACTGTTACTAGTTAGATTAATCAGCTATTATATGTGATGCTTGATGTACCTGCAATGAATGGCTTGTATCATAAATGTCAATTATCAAGCCAGTTAACAAAACTCCATGGTTAACAACAGAAGCCAGGGGTTTTATTCTTCGGTCAATGATCATGATTTAAAGGTTCTGTTGTTTTAAATGAACCAAATTTTTACTTTCTCTTCACCACTATATTACACTTTATTACAGACTCTATCCATCATGTCTGTTTAAGAGATTATAAAGTAAGGAAAAAAAATACAACTAATCCTCTTCATGAAATAGTAGTTGATCCCAAAGCATGTCTAAAGAAGTTAACAAAGCATATGAATTGAAAATCTTGAAACCCTGGTGATACATTCAACCTTGAATTGTTTGGGTTTTTTTAAGTAAAAAAATATTTAAACCTCATTATGAAAAATGGGAAAATGTCATGCATCCTTGGTTTTAAATCATAGTAAAAACTTGTTAATGCAATTCTGTGATAAATGTAATAGGGTAGAAAAAAAAAATTTAAAATATCATACTCTTGCATTATAAACATAAATTTTTTAAAATGTCATAGCCTGAAAAAAAATTGGAAAGTACTGTGTTCATACCATACCCATACATGATGAACAAAGCAACCACTTCTTAACATATCTCTATGTGTCAAACCTTAATCAAAATAACAAAGTGATAATTTTCTGTAACAAGATAAACATGGTCCCAAAGGTTCTCATGGTAACAGATTAACAACTTGTTTCCATAGAAACTAACTGTCTATATTATGTGATTTTGGACCCACCAATACTAAGAATTATTGCAAGGGTGGCCATGTTTCAAATACTCCATAAGACAACCCATTGCTCCAAAGTATCCCTGAAAATAGAATAAAGATATCTTAATGTGAATAAAGACATGTGAGCTGTAAGAGATATTCTATTGATGCTAACTTTCACTTTTGTAGAAGCATTTAAAACGAATGTGTAGAGAATGCAGTAAAAATATTAAAAGATAATTAAACTGAAAAGACAGCATTGAACCTATCGTATTGTCAATATGAAATAGAAAAGTTGACCGCTCTAAGGCAAGGGCAATTACTGCAAAAATATTAATTGAATAATGCTGAAAAGGGGAGATGTGTTTCAGTGACATATATATCCAAATATATATATATTGTTTCAGAAAGATTGACAAAAAACCTTGGGAGGAGTTGAATTCACAATACACAGTTCCGTCATTCTAAATGTAATGTAATGTAAATCAGACTTCCTATCAGCTAAGGAGTCTGTTCACAAGGTTTCAGCTTTGTAGGCATTTACTTCAGAGAAGAACATCTATCACATACAGCTTAAACTGATACATATACAATTCCAAAGGCAGTTTATCATTTGGAGGTTTAATTTTCAAATTGAGTACCAAGGGGCAATTATTGTTTTAAAAATTTAAATTTTTTATATTTTGGAAAATTAGAAAATGTTCATATCAACCATGGGAACTTTCTCAAACAAGTTTGTGACATGTATGCCAAAGGAGTGAAATATAATTAGCATTCAGGGGTGGAAATAACTTTTTATTTGCTGCTGGACTCAGGTACAGTAGCACATGTTAATTCACTTGCCCTGATTTTCATCCTACTGTACCACTATTTCTGATGATAAATAAAGATCTGTTCATGCCAAAAAATTGGTAATGAAGTAATAAATTATACAACTACAGCCTGTTTTTAATAAAGAAAAACCAATTAAGGTAAGTATTGTTTTCCTTTAACAATAATCATAAAAAATGTTAATTGACTGTCTCAGAGAATGATTTAATACGGCTCAAAAAACAATTTTTAAACACACAGTGGGTCTATAATATAAATAAATAAAACTTTGTTAGTCAAGAAAGCTAGGATGTGACACACTATGATTTTAATATTACACAAATCTAACTATGTTTTGCAGTTCATGAGATTTTAAATAGTCTATTTTAAAATGATTTTTTTTCATGAAATGTATTTTATTTTTAATTCCCTTTTGTCAGAGATCGATCATTTCAACAAATACCACATGTCATTACATTTTGTTTTGAAAAATTTAAAACCCACGGAAACGTGTCCACCGAAGACTTAATTTGTGAAATGCCCTTTCCTTTTTCATGACATGTAAAATTTCATTTGTGAACATCGAATTATATTATATAACCTTTTAAGATGTTGTTAACAATCTAAAGAACCTATCTTTCTTTTATTTCCCAAAGGCAGCCGATTTTAAAACTGCACATGGTAGCCTATTTCTGTGGTCAATTCGTATCCAAAACCACCTCGAACCTCCGAGAATTTTACCGAAACGAACTCCTAATTTTATTATATTTTCATCTAGGTAAATACAAGTTACGTCTATCTATATCATTGCTGCGTATCAATATTTTACTAAGTGATATGTCTGATATATTTTACGTTTCGAATCTCAAGAAAACAGAAACGTAGCCTTCACAAATCCATCTAATCGTACCTGTATATATTTTTTGACATACCTCATTTGTTATCAAGTATAAATTTATACATAAAAGGATTTCACAAAATAAAATAAATCATAAATAATCATTTGGGTAGCGGTATTGGCATCGCTGGAAAGAAATTAACTTTGTGATCTTCTAAAAAATGTTTTTGTGTCTTTGTACAAGTTTGATTTTGAATACGAATTCAACGCATCGTTTTCCCCTAAAATTCTAACGAGCTATCACCTATCAAAATTATGATAGGTGACAGAAGAAGTGTTGATGTTCGGAGTTATGTGCGCATGCTTCACTGATCCAAGAAAGGTAACTCTATATTACTTTGAAACCAAAACATCGCCGGAGATACGACAAAATACGTAGGATTTCGATATTATTTACTCATTGAATTTAA
This sequence comes from Phorcus lineatus, assembly GCA_921293015.1. Lineage (NCBI taxonomy): Eukaryota > Metazoa > Mollusca > Gastropoda > Trochida > Trochidae > Phorcus > Phorcus lineatus. Next base: position 35,445,715 of record OV121088.1, read on the forward strand.
AAGTAACATCACGATAAATTTAGCTTTTTATTTACATCTTACGAATATGTATTTAACTGGACCCTTTGAGATAATCCACTGGACAACGGTACAGTGTTGTAAGCAATTTGACTTGCCAGACAGAATAATACACTGGACTCAGGCGTCGGGCAATGGGTTATTTCCACCCCTGAGCATATCAACAGATCAAAACTCCTAGGCTTCATATGATGCTTTGAGCATGGACAAGTTGAAGGGCAACTCTGATTAAAGGAAACATTGCATTCAGACAGGCAAGTCACCTCATGTTCCAGAAAGAGTGCCTTGAGAGACCCTTTGGACCAGTACTCCATTGCATTGGCCAGCAGCTTCATAGAGATTGTGTTGACCCTCAGGAAGTTGCCCACAAACACCACCCTCTCAATTTTCTGAAACATGAAAGTGTTGTGTAAATGATGAGTTGAACTTGTCTTGTCAAGTACTAGGAACAGTTGTCAGATGATGACATAACCAATCAAGCCACATCTTAAGTTAATTAATCATATATTATTACAATATAATATTTCAATTTTCTTTTATTCCTTCTGAACAGTCCAAAGCCCGAAAAGGTTAAATTTCTATCAATATGCAAAGTATTTTTCTCATGATAAAAAGGATTGTTCCTTACTTTAGTAAGGGGGTTATTTATCCAAATGGTAAAGAGGTTATTTCACCATAGGTAAAGGGATTAGTTTACCCTTGGGTATAGGGGTTAATTTTCAATTCTGTAAAAGGTTAATTTTTCCCTATGACAAAGAATGTTATTTTTCACGAGTAAAGGGTTTATTTCTTATTTTTTTTATTTATTGCAATGGTAAATTAATTGCTTCTCACTTGTGAAAAGTTGTTTTTTTTCTACCTAAGGTTAATGGATTCTTTCCCCCTAGGTTTAAGTTTGCTTTTTATCACAAGGGGTAAAGTAATAGTTTCTAGTTTAGGTAAAGAGGTAGTTTCTCCCTTGGTTAAAGGGCATGATTCTCCCTTGGTTAAAGGGATAATTCTTCCTTGGTTAAAGGGCACGATTCTCCTTTGGTTAAAGGGCACGATTCTCCTTTGGTTAAAGGGCACGATTCTCCCTTAGTTAAAGGGCATGATTCTCCCTTAGTTAAAGGGCATGATTCTCACTTCGGTAAAAGGGCATGATTCTCCCGTGGTAAAAGGGCATGTTCTCACTTGGTTAAGGTTAAAGGGCATGATTTTCACTTGGTTAAAGGGCATGATTCTCACTTAGTTCAAGGGCATGATTCTCACTTGGTTAAAGGGCATGATTCTCCCTTGGTTAAAGGGCATGATTCTCCCTTGGTTAAAGGGCATGATTCTCCCTTGGTTAAAGGGCATGATTCTCACTCGTGTAAAGGGGTAACTGGGAGGACCATACACACCTCGGTGACAGCACACATCCGAGCTATAGATCCGATATTGTTGGTGATTGTGACAAGTGTAGCCTTGGCCAGATCTTCCCTGGACACTGTGTCTCTCTTTTCCTTGCTCATCATCTGGCCAAAACTGCAAATAATCAGAAGACCTTAAAGCTAGATTGCGTCCACAATAGAAATGAGACTCATTGTTATCAACCATGGCTGTTTAACCTTCTAACTAACAAGCCAAACTACAGCAACCAATTTGCCTGGGTCAATATAGATGAATCTTATTCAGATCATGGACACGGGCTCTATAAGCTTCCAGTCCATCACCTTGTATTTTTACAGAGCATTAAACAAAATGCTGAAGTATTTAATGATTCTATGAGCAAATAAATGTAGTATATATACCAACATTATCAGACAAACAACATTTATGCTTTGAATGCAACTGAAGTAATCGGTGAAATATATTCTTCAAAAGAAAAAATTATAACCCAAAGCACAACTACACAATGAAGTAAATTTTTAAAACATCAAGTCACTAACAGAAAACATGGGAATACATCAAAGATACATAAATTGATTGATGAAATTCTAGTACACAATTCAATGAAAGTCTTCCTGACGAAACAAAATGAAATAAGAATTCTGACCTGCTCGCTACAGTGTCTCCCGTGAGATTAAACTTGTCATAGTCTCCTCCATAGATATCCCTGACGAGTTTGTCGACGTGGTTTGCATCCCCCTCAGCAGCCAGTCGTATTGCCTCCTCGAATGATTCGCAGTTTGTCAATAGGCAACAGAGTCCCAAAAATGTTCCACCGCCTAAACTAAAAACATAAATTTAAAATATATATAATAGCAACATAGAAATATTAAAATGAGCTTCCTTCAGTCATGGTGAGAGAGGCAAACAAGTTTTTTCGTATCTGACAAATTGCTGTATCTCTCAAGCTGTTGGTTGGTTGAGAATAATATCAAAAATATTAGCAAACTTAAATCCATATATACTTAAAACTTAACTTCATATTCTTTAATAAAATATTTTGCAATCAGTTATGGATTGACAATCCACAAATGATTAAGAAACTGATTATATTAGTTGCGGCATCACCACTTGTTATTCATCTTCATCAAATGTATTTATTTGATAAATTTTGATTTTCACCTACCTTGTTCCCGAGACACGTCTATATTCCGTTGGGGACTTGACAGCAAGTATGCTGACCCCTGAGCCAATGTTGACAACCAAATAAGGGTATGGGTTGCGGAAGTCAAAGGGTTGTTTCTGGCACAGCTGTGAGTTGCCAGGATTGGTCCAATAGTAACACTCGGACTCCGGGTTGAAGCGGTCAATGTAATGGATTCCCTTCAGGAGACACTCCAACTCGTCATACTTGTGTAGATGTAGATTCACCATCTGCAAGTAAATTATTTTGGTTTAGTGCCGCTTGAACGATATTTAAGCTGTAAGTGGAAGTGGTCAGTAAAACATTACAGAATCATGATATTTTTACCAAAATATTCAAAATTGTGTTTGACATAAATGAAAGTTTTTATTACAACAACGGACAGGAAGCTTCTTTTTTCAATGGAAGAATGTATTTTTCATTCATATAATACTATCAACATACCTTGTAGAAATCCTCTTCAAACTTGTAGGCCCCTCCCCCCGTCGCACATATTGCACTTGCTAAACTGGAGAAATTCTTGGATTTTGCTAGATCAATAAAAGCGTACATTTCACTGGTAGGGAATCGGATAAAGTGTAGAGTTCCTGTTCTCTGTCCAATAGTTTGATTGTGCATTTCGAGGTGTACATCACGAATACCTGTCTTTCCGTATGCCACATTGCCTGTTAGATAGTGTCGAATTGTTCGTAATGTTTCTACTTCCTGCTCAGCTTCACTTTCAGCTATATCACGGGGTTCAAAGTACACCAGTTTAGTCAGTGTTCCACCTATGTCCATCCCAAACCATGGCATTGCTGTAAATTAAAGAAAATTATCTTAGGAATAGAAATACCTTACGAAATGCCACTAAAAGAATTCATAAAAATACCAGTGAATAAATAAATAGTAACTGTATAACTGCTGATGAATCAACATTCAAGCTTTGACTATCATTACCCAATCACTTCTTATGTAATAGGGGCGGGATAGCGCAGTGGTTAGCGTGTTAAACTTTGGATCAAGAGGCCCATGGTTCTAATCACACAATAGACGTGGAAACTGTCTGCAGTAGAGAACTGTTCTGCATGCAGCAAGGTTTGGAGGAAATGCTACACTGACTTTCAGTGCAGTACAACCCATAGTTTGCTAGTTTCAGCCGATGCTCGGAGGTTTCACCGCAATGAACAGGCCACAATGGTGTTATGGGCTTTCTCCCTGCAATACCACTAGCAGCAATCATATAAGTGAAAGTGGCCTTAAACCCCAATTCATCTCACCTCACCTTGTGTAATATGTTATGAATGCCTTAACAAATGGGAACAGAGCTCACGTAACCCCAGTGAAAGTTTATCAATGATAGTAGCATTTGTATTTAACATCTGGGATCAATGAGGAATGTAACAATAGATATTGTATATCTTCTTATCTCTAATCTGTATGACTAATTGGGATAAACAAAATTATAATCTCATAATGATGAAGTGAAAAAACATGGGATTACAATACAGCTCATCTAATGAAACGTTGGAGATATATAATCCACTGAAAGAATTCACTGTCATAAACAATTAAAGTCATATCTTAACTTAACGTGTCTGTAAAGGCTATATAATAACTGGTTAGTAAATTTATTCAAAGAATAATAAAACTTTAACATACAATCTTCACTGCAGAATTTTAAAAAAGAATAAGCATAAAGTAAAATTGGCACAAAAGTCACAGATGATAAAAGTCTTCAGGAGGTACATTTGAGTAATCTTTATGTTGATTACCAGGTGTTGCCGGCAACATCTTAGGGAGATAAACTATTTAGAAAAATCATTCAGAAAGTTTCCTTCATCAGTGATATCTTTTTCGAGAGAAATATTTGGATCATCAAATATATTCTAGAATACAGTCTTCGCATAAAAAGTATTTTAAAAATTTGAATTTTGTTTTTTATTTACAAATAAAATCATGTCAATAAAGTCTAAGTTAATATAATTCGCTAAAAAGCAAAGAGAAAAACCAAAGGGATATGAATAAAGAAAACAGTTCATAGAGATACAATGATCAAGAATGTACACCCAGACAAACAGACAGGCGGACAGACAGGCAAAATGCTTGCTAAGGTAATAATTACAGTGGAATTGGCCTTTAAATATAAATTCAAATTTCAATAAATCCAAGCCATTAATCAAATCAACACAATCAATCAAGACATTTTTCAACTTGTCAAAGAAATCCTGAAGAAAACACCAAGTTAACTTTAAAGCAAACAGAATTAGTATCTTTACCAAAATCTTGCACTTTATTACCACTTCAATTTTGAGAATGCCACTAAAAGAGTTAACACTTTACAATATACTAGGATCACCATAGAAATCCACCCTTTAAAACTACTATTACTTACTCAAACATTCCTCTAAATTCTGTTTCTGGGGGTATTCTCAAAAACAACTTAGCTAAAATACTATACTACAATAGCAGACATCTGATAATATATTCTCAGACAAACAAAAACTTGATTCAACACATAAATGTATTTATAAAAGTTATTTAAAGACAGTTCAAGTCTATACTTCATATCAAGGAAGTTAAAGATAAAGCAGGTTTTATTTTTTAATACTTTAAGGTTATATAAATTATATCACAACAACAAAATAAATCATTATAATCATTTTTAAGTTTTAAGTTAAAAAATTTCAATAAAGTTCTATTTTCTCCATTTTCAATGATAAAGAGTATTTGTACAACTTACATTCTGCACCAGGTGGTAAAATACCCATGTTGTACAGTCTTCTTATCTGGTTTGAATAATGTTATAGTGAACTCCATACACAGACATGTACAGAACTCCTTACACCACCTATCACCTAACTGATAAATACACAAGTTCTTGCTGGCATGACCTTGTGTTATTGACATAGACCAAAGGTTTTACAAAGCGATGTATCCCATTTTACACCTACACATGAAATATGTGCAGATATTACTGACACTCCAAACGAAGCTGTCAACAGCTGGTGAAAATGACAATAACAAATCAATTTTCTAATTACTAAACTTCAAAAATAATTACTTTTTCAACATCAGTACCAACAGTGAAAGATAATTATTGGTTGAAATAAAATTTTGCTCTAATTGAGTAAGCTCCAAATGTCACTAAAAATGACAACATTAGAGGAATCAGGATTGAACAATTTTTAAATAATTGAAACACTAAAGAATTTTAAGTGTTTATAAAAAAAAATTGAAAATTAAACCTCAAAATATAGAAGCATTGAATATTCAACTTATAACTAGAAATATAATCAAATAAGTGGTAAATATTTTTTCAAATTAAGTTTCAGGATACATTATTCATTTCTAACTATATATCGCTCTTAAAGAGCCACTCCGTGAGTTGTTGGAGTCATATATACCAAACTTAATCAATGGCATCATTTGATCCCGAAGAATCCGCTGTTACCTAAAAGACACATTGTAAAGCTTGTTGGTTTTTACAGTTACAATATGAAGGTAGAACGTCGCAATTATGATCAAAAACTGGACAGTGGCACGCGTCAAATAGTCAAATGTTATTTTGGAGACTTATCCAATCAGCCAAGAGGGCAGTTAATAGTTGATAGTGTTTGTTAGGTTTTATAACTAGTGTCCATATATAGTGGACGTGATATGTACACCTCCGTGCATTTATAAGGCTGTTTTAAGATTTTCATGGAAAACCAGTTTTTGTCATAAATATATGTTTTGGACAAGAAAAATTAAGATGTTTTGATTTTATATCACCACATATGACATTTAGGTATCAAAGGTAAATAATATATTATGAAAATCACGGAGTGGCTTTTTAAGTCTAAAGATCAAAATGAACATAAAATCAACTTCTTTCAGTCTAGTAGTGAGCATCACAACCGGAACCTATTCCATTTGTACAATAAGCTTGAATAAATTAAGCTAAATGATAATTAGCTATGTAAGGGCTTCTCTGTTGTTGATCAACTTCAGTTTTTTACCCCTCAAAGCCATTATTTCTAACTTACTAAATTTAGTACAAAACATTTCTTGAATTTGCAATTATTTCAAATAAGCTTGAATTGCCTCAGTTGAAATATGAATTGTGAACAGATCTTTTAAAGATGCATTATCAATTTTCAATAACATTTATTTTGGTCTAAACTGTGTCAAAAGTACTATCTGAACTATTCAAAATGATTCCCTCAGCTTACTCCAAAAACATATGACAATTATGTTAAGATTAACAAACATTAATTTAATTTAAAATATAGAGAAACCAATCTGATTAAAATCAGATGGAATTCCGCTTATCTAATTTTGTTTCGTTTTATTTCTGTTTCGTTTCGTTTCAGTTTAACAAGCTATATTCGCATATTGATAATGGACAAATGTTAAGCAAGCGATACGTCATCTGATTTTAATCAGATTGTAGTTAAAATCACATGTCCCTGTCTGCTTTAGACACTGATTTTGGACCTGATTTAGGAAATTTTTACCTACTTGTCACAAAACAAACAAAACAAATTTGAAATTTAGATTCACAAGCTAAGTTCAACTTGCTATTGATTTACAAATATGTTTCATCATTATTTAAAATGATTATTTTTGTATAGAAGGAAAACAGAATGGGCAATAGTATTAGTAGGTATTTATATAGCTAGATTCTTAAAAGCATGCCTGCTTAGAGAAAAAGAGGTATCCCGCAAAAAGTAAAATAATCATTACCATTTGTAAAGGCAGTCCCAACAAACATGCCAAGTTTAGTTAAGCTACGCAAATCCATTTCCCTACACAAATGATCAAAAGGTGCTCACACTAAAATGGCCACATGCAATGTTTGCTTTATACTGTAAATAATTTTTGCAGATAATCGGACTGGGAAATTTCATGTAAGACCTTCTTAACATAATATATTTCTCACAAATTTATATATATAAAAAATAAGATTTTTAAAAAATTTGCTACGGAGCCTTTAAACACTGAAATCGAACTAAGATTTCATTTTTAAATTTTTAAATTGCCTAACGGCATATATATAACAAAACACTATGTTTGATTTATTTATCTGCCACAGTCCATGGTTAAGTTTTGGATAATAAATCACAACTCTAACCTACATGTTAACACAAAAGTAAACCAGTAAGCACTCAGCAAGACTTCGTACAACCTCAGTCAGTCCTTTGCAAAGACGCAGTTTCATTTTTAATATTTGGCAAAGTGACAATAATTAAGCGGGTAGCAACACTTTAAAGTGACACAGAGTATGTTTCATAAAGTTTTATTTTGGCTGAAATAAGAGCCAAAATACAATCTGTATTTTTTTAAATTCAAACATTCTCCCAAAACTTTATGCTTTTTCTCTAAAAGCCAAACATACGATATATTCTCCTTTCCAATGATATTTAAAAAAACGCCATATAGATGTTAATAAGTCAAAACTTTGCATCTTATTTACATGAATAATTGTTAATTGATCTACGAAATACTATCAACACATGTATACGTTTTCTTGTGTCTGGCGTAAATAAGTTTCAGGAAATATATTTGAGTCACTGGTGCGAACCACTGTCCAGTTAAATTACAACTGATCATGAATAAGATGATATTTTTCAGAAACAACCACTACTTGTAGATAAAACAACACCATTCATTTAGTTTGACATAGTTGGCTCCAACAACATACTCTGTGTCCCTTTATGGATGAAAGTCACTTTGCTTGACAACCTGACCATATTATTGGAGCATTCAATTCAGTCCTGGTCATTATTTACTAAGCCTAGACTTATGAAACCACTAGATCAATGACAGATATCAAAAACATGTTGCACTCTTTTTTTTTTAGGGGGGGGGAGGAATAATTCATACACTAGTCTATAAATGATTCAGTGCAAGAAAATAAATTAGATACTGAATATGATTTTAATTTTATTTCTAACCAGTGACATCTATAATTAAATCTGATATTAAAAAAATTGGAAATTATGTCAATAATACTTTCAGAACATCACAAACCTAATTATTTTGTTACAGAGTGATATCAGTCACAACAACTTGTCACTTGGCTTGATTCTTGGCACAATTCCAAGTTTTCTACAGCTGAAGTTTAGCGAGATAAAATAAAAATTTGTGTTCAGTGACTTTAGGCACCACTGTTCTCTTCTCACAAGGTAAAGACTACTTTCTGCTTCACCGTCATCTTTCAATATGGCAAAGTGATCAATCTCTTGAATCTTGATCTCAGCCAATGTTACTGTTCTATTTATATACTAAAGGCTTGAAATTTATTTCTATTGTGCATTCATTCCCCACAGAGGTAGCTCAGGTTTCATGCTTCGAGCAGATTCCCCATAATGATCAAAAACTTGCAAGACAAACTGTCTATTAAAATTCATACAATGATCCCCCTTCTTGTCCCATTGCTGGTTGCTTGTTGTCACCGAGTCTTATGTCACAATTCAGTCACTTTGTAACGTGACATGTTCTGTCAATAGGCTCAAATTGTGAATGTGACACTGACAAACATATTCTAGTTTTTCAAAAGCATAAAGACAATAATTTTTTAAAGATTACTTGGCTGTTTAAACAACCAACTTTGATTGCATCCAATCAGGCTTCTCATTCTCTAGGCAATGAAATGCTCATATTCAAACAGAGGTAACATGAGGATTTTGAGACTACCTCTGTAGGAAGATATGGGTTTTTCTCATTGTGTTGAATGAAATAAATAACAAACCTGGATGATCTTCAATGGTTCCATTTCTGTCATCTTGTCTTATGTCAGATTCTTTCAATTGAGATGAAGCCATTTTAAAAAAGATTTTTAATTTAACAAAGGAAAATCAAGTCGGATCTGCAAAGAGACCCCAAAATTCTAATGTTTTGAACCGCATTAGTGGATTACAAAGTCACTGCGACCCAGCCATTTGGGCTGTCTCAATTGATTAAACTATCTAGACTAAAGTCTAAATTCACAAAATGTCTCAACAGTTCGTCTTCTGTAATTTGAATACTGTCTTCTTATACTAATATTACTAAACATATTATAGAGTTACAGGGTTCTAAAATATACTATCGATATAAATCTAATTATATTAAGGATTTCTTAAAGTTTTGAATTCGGCTAATAGTATCGTTTGCACTGATAATTCTTTCACAACACAACCAGCTTACAACTGCAATCACACCAGCATGGACTGACACTGATCAGGTCATGCATTAGGGTCATACGACGTCGTACTGTCGTTCCCACTACAGTTATTTCCCTTTTCTAAAAAGAAAAACATGCCGTTGTCAAGCAACTCTGCGTGTAATAACACGGGCACCTGTTAATCTCAATGCAGCGAAGAACGACTCTAGCCTGCTACGTTTAACACGGTGCATTGATGTTGGGAGTACTAATATTTTGTGCGGAGTCAATGCTAATGAAACGGAAAATGAGCGTAATTAGTAAATGGGATTCGGTGTATTCGTAGCCAAAAAGAACTCGTATCCACAAATGCATGGCAAATAATGTTTTCATTAATTGCACACCAAAACGGGACCAAAAGAACAATTTTGATCCCCTGAGTGCGATTCACCGTTATCCGAGGTGTCTACATGTTAAAAGCTGACATTGTGAACCAAAAACTCTCTCAATTTTCAACTGTGATCAAAGTTACAATTTATGTGCTGTTAATTTCAAAGAAAGCAATTGGAAATGCGCCTTCCCATATCATATTGGCTCATCATTATTTTAAACTTCATGGAATATATGTTTTTTTCAATTTCGTTTTAGTTTCAATTATTCTTTTTATGGCCTTGCTTGATTCATACAACTTGCGTATACACTGATCATGTGACCGGCGTACGCCATTAAAGAGCCACTCCGTGAGTTGTTGGAGTCATATATGCCAAACTTAATCAATGGTATCATTTGATCCCGAAGTATCGACTGTTACCTAAAAGACACATTTTTAAAGGTTATTGGGTTTTTTTTACAGTGACAATATGAAGGTAGAACGTTGCAATTATGATCGAAAACCGGACACTGGCGCGCGTCAAATAGTCAAACGTAATTTTGGAGACTTATTTAAAACAGCCAGGAGGGCAGTTAGGAGTTGATAGTGTTTGTTAGGTTATATAACTAGTATCCATGTAAATTGGGCGTGATATCTACACCTCTGTGCAATTATAAGGCTGTTTTTAGTTTTTCATTGAAAACCAGTATTTGTCATATATATGTCTTTTCGACTTGAAAAGCTAAGATGTTTTGATTTTATATCACCACTAATGACATTTAGGTTCGTTTCAAAGGTAAATAATATGTTATGAAAATCACGGAGTGGTTCTTTAAGTGAAAGTTAAAAAGGAAACCGCTGTTTTCGTAGACACGGTGGGTTCGTAGAGAAAAATATTGTTAGGTTCGTAGACAGATGAAATATTCAAAATCTTTTTCATTTTGAAAACTAAATATATATATTTATTTTAATTTATAATATATATACCATTCACTTTTAAAAAGGACCATGTAATAAATTATTTAAACAACTTAATTTTAATGTACATATGAAAAAGCGAATGGTCATGTGTGGCGAACAAAGAATCATTCAGTAATGTCTGAATCACTCATGCACACCATGAAAAGCACGTGCAAAATGAAATTACACAAATGCGTTCTTTTTGCAATAGTAAGGCCGTTTGCTACATTTCCATAGAAGTTTGCAACACACGACAGTTACTAGTAAGTTCCATTTATAGCCGACGGGTGAATCCAAAGTGTGTGTGTAAGCAGCGGAGTCGTCAAGAGGGCTTGGAAATATTTCCAATCTTATGGTGGTGCTGCCTGACGACATGCTGGAGGTCGTGAAAAATCAGCAACGCAACACTAGAAATGCCACCCAGTAATTAAATATTCCAAAGAGGAAATCATACCTGTGCCCAGCTTCAAAATGTATTTTCCAAGATAGCATATGACTTTCAAAAATCATTTCAAATGCGGATAAACCGTTTATGATTTTGAAAATATTGGTGTTCTTGAAGTATAGCATTCTCTCCCACAGAGGTAGCTCCGTCATAAATTCCTATAGGAACTACCTCTGCTGGGAGAGAATGGAAGTGTAGTGAAATTTATATGACTCAGGCAGCTATGTAGATGTCGAAGTTATTCCGCTTTTATAACGTTGCAAGGGTGGGATTTGCGGGGGAAATAGGCTTCCGTGTTGTCTATCATATGAAATCGGTGCGGCGTACGTCATCCTCCTCTGGCTTTCCTTTCGGTACACTACTGGTAATTTTGCGATTGAATCACTTGGTATACATTTGCCGCTTGTGCTAGAAGAAGGTTTCCTGTATATAAAACACATAAGTCTTAAAATAGGGGTGAAATGTTTCAGGACCCAGTGTGACAATGTAAAAGCGTTTGTCCGACGTACAGTGCCTGTTGTATTCGGAACGTTATTGTCGGTCCTTTATCAAATGAGGTTGTGTATCTTCTTCATTCGGCGTGGCGGTTCAATGCATAAGTATAAAACCTGAAAATCTGATCTACCCCAAGGGAGAATAATATACGTTTTCATTGAAGTTCAGCTGAATAAAGTTTTGATGTATCTTACCTCCTCTCGAAATTAAACTGTGAAGAAATGTTTCTTGGAGATGAAATTCGAAATTAAGCTATGGGAAGATTTCCATCATGTAACGTCGACGAATGAGGTGGCGGAATTAGGTGTATTCATTGGCCAATTTACCTGCGTGTACATAGAACCTCCAGCCTATCTTGTACATGCTTCTCGGGGTACGACATGGATACCTAAAGTGCAAAAGACAAATATAAGATTTTGGTTGAATATGAGTATATCATTTGGGCAAAATATATTACTGATTTGATATACTTAGATTACACGATTATTCATAGGGTCGCCGTTACTCATAGTATATGAAAATTACACATGTATGTATTTCCTTCGGCCAAGGACGTGTATAGACCTTTATAAATCCTTGCTTCGGCGAAATGAAACAAGACTTTTGTAGTCTCGTTTTCGCTTTCAAGCACATTCCTAGAGCATCGAAACCTGAAGCTCCGGATGACCTGCCATAAACTGCTATCTAAAGGGTACGACGCCGGTTATGCATCTTCCGCCGACGTAAGCCGGTTGATACGCCGGGCTCTTCAACAAGCACATCATTGAGATAAAACGCGCCAACGAATAATATTCCATTTCAATGCAAGGTTGTCTTAGATCAAAAGCAAAAGCCCTATTCATTTTGTTGCATTTAAAATGTATTTCAATCTTTTATTTAAAATATTCAGTGCGGTGTAGTCATGATTCGCAAGATGGCGACTGAAAGTGGAATTGGTCGTTCACTCAAAGCCGTTTTGGAACGAATAGCCGTCGCCAGCAGCAAAACGCAACAGGTAAAGTGACATTCGTTTTCTTATATGATGATAATCGCCTAGTTGTTGTCTTAAAACTTCACTGCTGATTTATTCTGGCGTAGTTTTACCCTTAAGTTACATAACCGACCTCAATGTTATCTAAGGGAGGTAACTCAATTACCGTCAATAGATTTGAGCTAGTTTTCATACACCTCAACCCCACAGTCTGGGATCATAGCAACTCGATATCATAACTAAACGTAAATAAAAAGCAGATGAAAAACCGTTATCCTCTATACCATAGAGTGGAGGGGTAGGCGCAGCCATAATGCCCACCTCGACTAGTTTTGATTTTAGTTCGAGATTTCAATGAGACATTCAAAATGAAGCATCCATACATCTCAGATAATCATTTTCCCACAAAGCCAGGCTTGTATCAATGATATGTCACCTGTAGGACAACTTTCATAACACTTTAAGCTTATTCACATTTAAAGAGCCACTCCGTGAGGAAGAGGAATGTCAATCATTGCAAGCTCTCTTTCTCTAATCTTTTGTTGTAGCGCTCAGCTGTCAACATGTTAAAGCATATTGCACTGCGTTATGCAAATTCCGCATTTCAAACCATAACCTTATGATAGAGTATGATAGATGCCTAAAACTTGACCATAAAGATTGTCTTTGCCCATTTTGTGTTATACCTACTGTTGAATCTGAATAGCATTGTTTCCTTGAATGTCCATTTTATAATAACCTGAGAGAGATCTCATTCAAGAGTATTGCTATGTAATCCCATCTGATAACAAGCTCAACACACTGTTTACATCAACAAATAGTATTGTACTCAATAATCTTGCAAAATATATTTTTCTAGCTCAAAGGAAACGTAACAAACATTTTACATCATGCTGATGCCCAACAATGTCCATCATAGAATTGCATTATGCTTTGTCTGTACATGATATTTTATGGCGCTTCGGCAGTTTATTGTGTCATCAACTTACATTTATATTGGGCTTGTGGCCCCTTTACAGAAATAAACTGTCACTCGCTCGCTCCCTCCCTCCACTCACTCACTCACTCACTCACTCATAATTTGTTAAAGCCAAATAAGGATGGTGATAATAAAAATCTAATATTTCAAGTACATGTAAAAACTAGTTGGACATCAAATTACACATTTGAAGATTGAAAGCTATTACTATTTCATTCAGTCAGTTAATATGGCTTTTGACAGCAATTGTTTTTAAAGAATTATTTGTTGCCTGATATTTGTAGTAATGTAACTTTAGCAGGAAAAAGAGTGACTGACTAACCTAAGAAAAACATATATATGTTACTATTTAACAGTTAAGAACTATCAATCATTCTCTTGACCTAATTCTATGAAGGCAGTGTTTTGACTGGGCTACCACTTATATGGGATGTAATAAAAGTAACTCTTGCAATATCATTTTAATTGACAGGAATTAAAAGATGAGGTACTGTGAGGTATTAGATTAAACAAACATGATTTAAATTCGGGGATAGTAAATACCACATTTAATGATTTTAATAAAAATTGAAATTGAAATGAACCTAGCAGTGAGAGATAACAGAATTTACAGTTTTCAATGTTTGTTTGACGGCTGATAATTACCTCAATCATAGTTGATACAGTATGTAGTAAGGATATGTATTGCTCCTCATTCCCATATTGCAATATATTGCGATACAGAGAAGTGTATTGCAATACATATTGGAATATACAAGTACTTTTCAAATGTAAGATTTTCTATGCTCTTGACTAAACACAGTGATTAGAACAGCGATCAATGTCTGATCTATTGGATATTTTCAGACGTGTACCGGAAAGTATTGGGTGGTTTTTTTTAATGCCATATACCGATAATGCCATGCAACCTTAGTATGTAGGCAGATAAGTCTGCATAAATGCGATTTTTAAAAATAATTATTAAGCTGTGTATCTGCACATTACGCAATAAAATCATTAAAACCTTAATTAGATATAAGATAGCAAAGCTACAATGACATTTTCTTAAAAACTCGAAAGAATCAAATGTCATCACTCACAAACTGCATTGTCCACAAATTAAAATCAACTGTTTTTCGAGGAATAAAAGTTGGGGAAAAACGGCACTTCACACACTCAAACTTGTGCAATCTGAGATATTCATCTCCACATGGTCTGAAAGCAGCCCCAATAATTGCATGTTCTACACAAACACTATATAGTTATCTTAATTTATCAGTATTGACCTCACAGGACTCACTATCATCAGCAATTATTTGATTCAGACAGGACCAAATGTTCCTGCAAGATTGGTAGCAGTGAGTAAGACAAAGCCAGCTGAAGACATTGTTGCAGCGTATGAGTGTGGTCAGAGGAACTTCGGTGAGAACTACGTATGTTATCATGCATATCACTATCAGTTGATCCATGGATTTTTATAGGTCTATAGATATCCTTCGTTGATCCAATGAAATGTTTATGTTTTATGTAGTTATTGGTTATAGTCTTAAGGAATTACATCATACTTTGTATAGATGATGATGATTATAATGATGATGATCTTGATGTAAATTGTTGGTGATGAATATTTGATTTAAACATGATCTCTGTATTGTTTGGTTTGTTTCCAACTTGAATTATTGATGTATTTGGGTCCAAAAATGCTAGTGCCCATAAATAATTTTTTTTTTTAAATTCTTGCAAATGGGAAGAAAATTATTTTTCAATCTGGATGATAAAAATAAATTGTAAGGAAGCAATGATTATTTCAATTCTTTCATTTGTTTAGTATGGAGAGGGATTTTGTGTATACATGTTGATAATTATGAAAATTAAAAGTAGATCATTAACTCTCGAGGGTTTTCTTTCAAGGTTCAAGAACTGCAGGAGAAAGGGAGCCATCCACTGGTGAGATGATTATAATTACCGTATTCGACGTGATAAGCGCCCGGGGCGCTTAAAAAATTGGTAAAAGGGGGCGCTAATTAAAACGATAAAAATTGTCCTCAAGTTTAGTCTTGAAAGTGGTTTCTTATGATATATGTCTTTGAAATATGGTTTTATAACTTTTATCATTTTGATTGTGGCTGGGGGTCTTGAAATACCCTGTATTCTTCACTTTAGTGGAAGTAAAAGACTTATTGCAAGACTGAAAAACCTCACTCAATGAATCAGCATGCAAGGTAAGCAATGTTGAGAGGTGGGCGCTAAATCAGGACTCATATTGTTCAGTCAAAAACGTGGTGGGTGGGCGCTTATAGGGGAGTGGGCGGTTATTAAGTCGAATACGGTATTGGTATATTAGAAATTATTGAAACGTTCAAAATAATTCTTGTAGAGCATTTGTTTGCTTTGTATAGAAGTTTCCCAGAAAAAGGTTTTTTCTTATTCTAAGGTGGACAAGCTGTACAATTATTTGTATTGAGATAAATGAACAATCTCAAATTTGTTTGAATTATGACTCCTGGAAAATAGAATTTTGTCTAAGCTTTGAATATCTGTAACAACAAATCTCAAAACAAAAAATTATCAGTCAGCATCAGTTATCATTCAAATCACCTAAGTTGTTTTCGTAAGCTTTCCAAAAGCTAAACTTTGCACCTCGAGTCGTCTTTACAGAACACAAATGCCTCATTTTGTGACTGCATCATTGCACAGCCCTAACATGTCAAATATGTCATTAATGAATTCGGTTTTTCACTGAAATATTTCCAGGTAGTTTAAGTTGCAATATCATTCAGGTAGGGGAAACTGCCGGAAGCCCGAGAAACAATCGCATTGAGACAGAGGTTGTATAGGAATTTATGACGGAGCTACCTCTATTTGGAGAGAATACAGTCGGCCAAAAAATAAAAAAATCCAATCTCTCTGCCACTAAAATATGTCAAGGACACATTGAAATATATATAATATATATATTTCAATCAAGAACAACAGTTTAGAAACATCTAATTAAACAATTTGGAGCATTTTATTATTTATTTTATGCTTCCTTTAATAAATATCAAGCATTGAGGTGGTCATTTGAATAACATTAACAGCTTCTCTGAAAGAAATTGAAGAATGAACTGAAAGATGTTCCTTTTACAGATTCTTGAAAAATGCAAGGACATACAATGGCATTTCATTGGCCATTTACAAAAGAAACATATCAACAAACTTTTGGGTGAGTATTCTATCTTTTTGTGCATACGTTACATGGTACAGGTTGAATTAAAAAAGTTGTAACATGTTAATGGACGTGAGGTTACAGTATTATAAAGCCCAATACGTGATGTAAGAAATTGTATGTCCAAAACCGAAGAACATATCTGAAATGTAAACAAATGCAATCTTGCTGAGAAACCAACTCACAAACAAATATAATGTTTGTAGCTTACTGGAGAGTTTCTTTGTCAATTTTTATTGAATTCCATTTATTTCTAAAAGGGTACCAGATTATACGTGATACAATGCTTAAGACTTTTATCAAAATCAATCATCTATTCTTTCTTTTTGAAAAACTTTGTTTATCTGTGCCTTTTCATTTTCTGTTATAAATGAACATGCTTTTATTGTGGGTTTTTTTCTGATTTTATTTGTTGTTTTATTTTCAATGTGGTGTAGCAATCAAAAGATTTTAATGAGATTGTTGCATTATAGAATTTTATCATGCAAGCTTAATATTGCAAGTCAATATTTCTTTTCTCGGGTCTATAATATGGGTATTGACCTCATCAGTCTATAATGTCAGAACCAAATATAAAGTTTAAGCTGCTTTGTTATCTGATTTTTGTTTAGTTGTCCCGCGACTGTACCTGTTGGAGACAATCCACTCTGAGAAGCTTGCACAGTCTGTCCAGAACTCATGGGAACGTATACACAAAGGTGAAGGTCGTCTAAAGGTCATGATTCAGGTCAATACAAGCGGAGAAGAGAGTGAGTATTTCAAATATGAACCTAAAGATGCTTTACTCGTGTCAAATTCATCATTTACAGGATGAGTAGGTTTTTATACTGATTTAAGTATTTTCATGTTGTTAAAAGTAACCTTATATTGACATTGAGTTGGATGTTTTATTTGAATAGTTTGATGTTTAAATTGAAGAATTGCAAGATCCCTGGTTTGTTCTTATTTCTACTTAAGAAAATTTGGGTCACTAACAGTTCAATATATGATAAAAATGGCAAGATTTCAAGATAATTGTATATCTAAGTATGTGAAAAACTTGATATTTTTGAGTTTATGCTTACTACTTCATCTACTCCAAAAGGTTGTGATTTTCACAATAATCCCAAAAATTCTGCAGATCATTTGTATTCCTGTAGATAACTGTCATGAGTGCAAATATTGTCATCTCTCCTCTGAAGTACACCTGAAGTAAAATGTGGAAACTAAGTCTTTTTATTTTGTTCACAGACAAGAATGGCTGTCCACCCCAATCAGTACCAGATTTAGTCAGTTTTGTCAAGGAGAAATGTCCAGCTATGGAGCTGGTTGGTTTGATGACAATCGGTGCTTTGGGGCATGACCCAACAAAGGGACCAAATCCTGATTTTCAAGTGCGTGCTACAATTTATTTCTATCAACTTTAACAACCAAACAGCCATATTCCAAAGGAACGATATATAAGACTTAAACTCATCAGCAAAAAGAAACTTAACACAACTTGAATTACTTATAAACAAAAATCTAATTAATCACCCAACATTTCAAAGACTGCTTCTCCAAGACTAGTGGGCCTAGGAATCCCAATTTTGAGAGTAGTATCTCTGTTATATGGAGACATATGAATTTGTACATATGGTCTTGACCCTCTTTCATGATTTGGGCATGGCAGGGTGTCCTCTCTTGAAGGAAGGTCTTCAGAAAACCAGTCAGAGAGTTAAGATGTTCAAATTTGGTAAAGCGGTAAACTTAATGCCAAATTTCCTGTATTTAGCATGAATAGATTTATAATTACAACAGTTCCCATCATTTTCGCTAGTGTCCACTAAAAAGTATGACCCTCAATTGTGGACCTAAGGCATGCATGTTGATGAAGCTGATTGATTAGGTCAGGCATGTGCAAAGTAAGTTTCATCTTGGTGACTGCCCTGCTGATGGTAGGGCAGTCTCCAACTTAAATACTTGAAGAAAAACGGGGGAATAATTTCGTCATTTTGTAATGAGATGTCAGGTATGTGCCTTTACCAGTTGAATTGGTAGTATCATTTTATGAATATTTATATTTTGATAATATTTTGATCAATTATATGGTAGTCATAAGCACTAACAGTGGACAATTTGTAACCATGTCATTAAAAGTGGTTGTGCTGTATCTGGACAGTTTTTTAGTCTTCAGCATCGAACAATACAAATTCTTATGAGCTTCAGAGCCCATCCAAAGAATAATCTGTGTATTAAAATGTGTTGTTCTTGTAGATCTTTTTAGCTAGCATGCATGAGTTTGGAAAGTATTCTGATAATAGCAAGTTGCTTTACACTGAATTTTCACCTATGAATTGCATTAGCTGGAAAAGACTAAAATGGTAACCGAACATCCAGTTCCTTCAGGTATACACATTACTACAATTCAATGATGTATGTATGTATTTAATGCATGATCACAGGTTGCCTCTTAACATTACAATCAACTATGAATTGAAATAAATATAATTTGAGACTAGGAGGCAGAGTGAAGATTGGAGGAACAAAAAGCATCTGCATCCATCTAAAGCTGTCAGTAATAAGTAGCCGATACAAGGCAAACGATACTCTGATAGATAAGGATTAACACCAACTGCCATGTTTACCTTCCAGTGCCTAGTTCAGTGCAGGAGGGACGTGTGTGAGAAACTAGCTTTACAGGAGACGGATCTCGAACTCAGTATGGGCATGTCTGGGGACTTCGAACATGCAGTAAGTTTGAATTTAATCATGATACTCGGCTTTAGACTAATTCATCAGGTAATTCAGTTTTCAAATATTTTGGATTCAAAGGAATTTCTCAGTTAATAGTACCCAAAGCCTTAAGTAAATCTATTGTTAAATGATTATTTCCTAGGTATGCCTATTATAGCACAAACTAATTATCTACAAACTTCATAATTTACCAGCCACAAAATACTTCAAAGATTACTATCCTGAATTATAAAACATGTATGTTTAACCATGCAACAGTCTTGTATCAGATTTCAGTTTATACCGGTCAATGACAATTTAAGTGTTTTTGCCCTCTCTGCAGTGCAACAGATCTTCAAAGTAGTAATCTTATGGCCACTTTTTGTGATATGATTCTTTTATGCATAGCTTTTCAATAATGAATTTATCATCTTGCCAAAGTTATAAAATTTCATCTGTTTCAGATTGAATTAGGCAGTACAAATGTGCGGGTAGGAAGTACAATTTTCGGAGCAAGGAATTATCCAAACAAACCCAGCAAATCTGATGATGGAAATTCACCATCAAGTAGTAAAACAGAAACTGTCACTGAGGAAATGAACAAGGTTTCATTAAATAGTTCTTGATAGGAAAATCAGTTATAATAAACTTCCTGTTCCAGAGTATGAAAGAGTGGACCTATGATGATACATAGCCACAGTAGATGGCTTTCTTCTATCACGTGAAGGAATTCAAATCAAACTCAAGGATATACTCAAGAATATCTGTGTTCATTAACTTGCTCCATGAAATTCTGGTCTCAGTGTTTTCAAGTTCGAATGATGCTTGTGCATATTTGAAAATATTCTCTTGGTCATTAAGATTTGATTTGTAAAATAGGGGTGCTTCAAGCAAAGGCTTCAAGCAGAGGTTAAATTTTAAAAAGTTCCTTTTTTGCCCAAACATCACAAAACAGTAACTCAATCATTATTTCCAGGGATATCCTCTAGTTATGATTTACAGAAAGAATTGTTGTTCTTATTGGTATCGGCCATTATTTACCTGACCCCTAACATGCTGTACAAAAATCATTCAAAGAAAGGCAAAAACATCCCAGAAAGTCTTTTCTCAGGATTAATTGTATGTTTTGAATGGCATAAAGGATTTTGGTTTTATTAACAGACTAAACAGAGTGTTTTAATGAATGACAATGTATGTAGATGTAAGACTGTATGATATTTAGTCAACAAAATGTGGTTGGCAGGCAATCCTGTGTGTAGCTCAGTTGACTCAGTGAAGTTCAGCAACATCTGGCATGGCTCACTGGATGAGTGGGTTACCCGACCATTGCTGAGAGTCTGAAGGGTTATTCCATGCCCCTCGCTGAGCCACAGAGAAAAACATGTGGAGTCTCCTTAGGCAAGAGACTTTATTCAAATTGTGCTTCTGTTCATCCAGCAGTAATAATTGGTGTAGAATGTGTTGGAGGTGACCTTTGAGCGCTGTAACTGGCAGCTTGGGTTAGACCAGGGTAATAATGCAGGATGCGCTTAGAGCATATTCCTCAGTGACGTCGATAAGCACAACATAAATATCCTTATAATTATTATTATAATAAACAGTGTAAAAAATCAATTCTTTGCTCGCTTGATTGGGAAAAAAATAGAGCTTTTGGCTCAGTACCTCATCAGGTTATTTATAATTTACTTTATAAATGGTCATAGGGTCACCATTTGTATGTCACAGGATCACCAAATCAATTTATTAAAATCCTCATGAGCTAAGGAGTCTATATAACATTTAAGTTTTCTAGGCCTTTTCTGTTTATAAAAAATAAGATCGAAAAAGGATTTAGCGTGTGGCCTCTGTGGTCACCAAATCTATAAATTTGAATCCATATCAGCCAAGGAGTCTGTACACAAAGTTTCAGCTTTCTAGGCCTTTTGCTTCTGGAGAAGATGATGGGGATAGGTTTTAAGGGAATTCGGGTCACAGGGTCACCAAATCTATAAGAATCCCAATCAGTTTAGGTGTCTGTACACAATAGGTTTTTAGAGCGTGGTCCCCTTGGCCCTTATCATGGGTCACCAGGTCACTAAATCTATAGTCTGTACACAAGATTTCAGATTTTCTGAGCCAATGGTTCTAGAGATAAGATTAAATAGTAAAAGTCTATAGACGAATGGACGGACACCATGCCATAAGCCCATTGTCTTATGAGCTAAAAATACAGATTCTAGAGAGATATTTGAATATCTTATTTATTTACAGGATTTTTACAAGATGCATGTGTATGAATAATTTGCCAATATTGATTATCGTCCTGTTGTTCTTATTATAAGGATAATTTTCTATGATTGTTGTTAACTTCTGTAACGGTACTGGTATATTTTCAGTGATTATTTTATTGTTTTGGATGATAATAAATGTGTATTTATAATTAATTAATGTGTTTGTGATTATTACTCATATTCATACTCATGTTTTGGAAATTGTCATTCTGTTTGTCTGTCTGCCCATCCATCTCACTTTGACATTTTGATAAAAACACCGCCTGTGAAGAGTTTAAATCTTGTGTATGGGTACCTTGGCAAATGGAAATTGAATTGAAATTTTGACGACTTGAAATAAGTCATACAATTTGAAGATCAGTAGGCTTTAGATGTTGAGAAGTTGAAAATTGAAACAAAGCCCACTACATTGTTCTTCTGGCAATAGGCTTACATTACACAATGCCTTGTATGAACTCAAGAGCTGTTGGTTTATGCCATCATTGTACACTTGATACCAAATTATATAAACTCATCAAAAGTACTCAAGATATTTGGATAGTCATCAAATTCACGGACTGAGTGACTATTGTTAATGCAACAGACAAACAGGCTTGACGGGAACTAAATGTACATTTAACGCACTAGTGCACACCAATATTTCGTAAACACAACGAATGCACAGATACTGCATATCTTTCGATATTACTCACTATCCTCACTCAAGTAATCTACCTCGTAAGTTATTTAAAAAATATTTACATATTCAGGTAGTAAAGTGGAATTTAAAGGCCAGAAGTATTTAATGTTTCATTACACTAAATCCGCATAAACTACGATATCGAAAATATTAAAATTTTGCTCATAACCAGAAAAGCGGAAATGGCAGCCGCTATGGTCAATCTAATAATGCTAATACTGTGTTATTAAATCGGTTCATTTACAACATTGCTTTCATAAAACATATTTCATGATTTGTTTAGAGTTTAGGTAAATTCAATAGCTGCACACAATACTAGTTCAGCCGTTTCTGTACAGAATCTGTACACACAGTTCTGTTTTCAGTTCTCGTTTGAAAATGAAAATAGAATAGGCACCTATTAGGCGTCAGAGGGTCACTGACTCTATAAATCAGTTCCCCTTCAGCTCAGGATTCTTGGAATATTCTTCAGAAGAAGAGTGAAATAGGTTATCAAGGCCTTACTAGGAGTCACAGGGACTCCAAATATATAAATTAGAATCCTAACTTGCTTCTGCAGAAGAAGATTAAAATATGTTTTTAGTGTGTGGTCTCTGTGTCCCTTGTCAGTGATCACAGGGTCAACAAATCTATAAATTAAAAACCTAATTAGCCAAAGAGTACATGTACAAGATTTCAGATTTCCCGAATAAATTGTTGAAATAGAAAATATTTTAAAATGAAATGGTTTTACGGATGGACTCCGTACGACTTGCCATTGCATATTCTAAAGCCTGATGAGCTACACAGCCAACGGTTCTACCATTTGTTTGATATATATCAGAAAACAAAATCAAGAAAATAATGGTTATTTATTGCACAACAATTTTGTCGACCTAACAAACAACAGAAAGTATAATATACAATAAACATCATAAAAACAACACAAAGTCTGCTCGAACTTATTCTTATCCTCCAATAACTTTGCTCATTAGACATCAGAAATAATTTTGCATTATTTTATCATTATCAAAAACATTGCTTATCAAAATTTGTGTTACATAGTTTAGGCAAATCTTAAGACCAGATTTATATTTAACAGAAGTTGAGTACAGTGGTGGATCTATTCTTTTGGGCTTTTCAAAAAAAAAAAATGCAATGTAAAAATAGTATCCATTCAATAAAAAAAGTCCTTCCTTTCAAAATTCCTTAATCAGTGATTGGGGTAAATACAAATTCTTTAATATTTCTTATTTAAATTATTTTGTACAGGAAATCTTGGAAATAATTCTAAAATCCACCGTAAAAGGGTTGAATCCCCACTGTCTGACTCTTCCATCTTTGTAGGTAGTTTATTTGCAGGTAGGGAAGCAACTAAAAGCAAACATTGCAAACAAAGCAAAGTAATTAACATGATCTCAATCAGAATCCACAGATATATAATAGAGACATTGTCAAATCATATATGCGCACAAGATCATCTTGAAAAATGATAAAGTATGGCCTTTGAGTAAAATAATCGCCACTACATTTTATTAAGTGTTTTGTAGCTTACCTGGGGTACCTCTTATTACTACTTTGAATTTCTAAATTATATCTTTGGTCAACTTGAATGTTCAACTAAGGTAAAAAAATTTCATACACATAAATTTTGTAAATTCATATTATCAATTATGCCTTTGGATTCCTGTTAGATTTTTCTTTGGCCCTTAAAATTTCTCTATAATCCTTTTTTTAACCCTTGGATTCCTCTGGACATTCACATAAGTATAATTCGTCCTACCTTAGGGTTGGTTATGCTGTAAAATATCTAAGCTCCTTAATTGTTTATAAACTTTCAACTTTGTCAAAACAAAGACTGAGCTTTTCATGTTATTGTCATAATTGATGCCTCTTAATACAAAAGTGGAGTTCTTTCTTCAGGAATGTATTAAGTATGTATATACATTTTGTATTTCAAAGTCATTTTGAAGTAGTTTCACCTCCGAATTGTCTTCAATTCATCATGGATTTCATCAAGGGTGCCCAAACTGAAACAAACAACACATTGCTTTAATAAGCAATCCAAATATGACGTAAATGAAAAACTGGTGTCTGTGGAATCCCCAAGTGTAGGTTGATTAATAGACACGTGGTGAAATGATTCATGAAATATGATAACAAGAGCTTGAAAAAAGGTCAAAGGGTAGTAGTGACTTTGAGCTGTCACGTTAATAAGAATCTGGACTTGCATGGAGACTTTGCTGAAAACAATGTCCTCCTTTTGCATTTCCGCAAGGGAGGGTACATTTATTAGCCTGGCAGTAAAAAAAATTAATGGGTATTTAGTAATGGGAGGGGGTCACCTCTTTCATTGACTATTCTAACCAAAAATTCCAAAAGCAAGGTTATAGGTAATCACTCTGACCCCCAGTCACTTATTCCCATTGGACCTCTTTCACAAGAGGAGGAGTTTGTTGGCTAGAAACAAGGATTCCTAATCAGTAGCAATTGAAGTTAGGTGTGAAAACAGTGGCATAATAATTGGTGTTTTTATATAACAGTTGAAACAACTGGATTTCCAAACTGCCTACCACTGTGTAAAAATTTTGTACAAGATAAAGATCAGATAGCAATTTGGTTTTTGTGGGTTTTTTTTAATGATTAAACAGAGGAAAGGTCAGCACTTTTTTTTGGAAAAAGTAACAGTTTGGGGTTGAAAGAACTGGGAGATAGGGCCCATTTGTGTAGGAAGAAATGACAAGGGTAACCTTTTTGAAGAGAATGTGATAAACAATGTAATAAAGAGAACTGTTATCATTCAGAATCTTAACATAACATTCAACTTACCTTCTTTGAATAGCTGCTTGCCTGAAATATCAAACAAAAGATTGGTTTAAATTTAACATTATGATATTAAACATGAGCTAATATTAGCAGTTCTCCTAATTGAACATTTTGTATGTATATCTATATTTATAATTCATGAAATATATGCTTTTTAAAACATTCTTTGTGTTCTATTCAATTATTTGATTACATATTTTCTATCAAACGTAATTTTTTAAACTAATTTACAGCAGATACAAAGACTAATAAACTTACATACATGTAAATTGGATGAAGAATTTCACATTTATATGGGGTTTTTTTTGGTTCACATTAATATGGGTTTGTTTTAGTTTATCATTGTAAATAAGAAAATATACTAATATACTTATACTGACATTTTAGAGATAAAGATGTAAGTTTAAATGGGTGATTCGAACTTAGCTTAGAACATATGGTATTTTGGTATTTAAGCCACATAATAAATCATGAAACATGCTCTGTGTCACAGTTTATTATGGTCTAATAAAAATTATTTTTTGTGTTCAAATATGTGTTTGGCTGTATTGTAAATGATAGTAGACACTTTTCAAATATATCATTTATGACATCAACATTTTCTTACATATTGGTCTATTTTTGGAAAGATATGAAGGCATTTTATCAAATGTGTAATGATCAAACTGCATAAGGAAGTATAAAAAAAAATTAATGTAGAGTTCATTTAATATATTACAATATTATTGCAATACATGAGATTGCTATACAACACAAACTTTTTTTCAATACTCAGCCGTATCAGAAAACATCAATTGATCTAAATTCACACATAATATGTTGCCTCATATTTTCAATGACAGAAACTTACTGAAATTCCAGTTGTGATTTCACGTTATCAAGCTTCTTCAAGGTCTGAAATGAAATATATCATTTTAAACTATATCCTCCAAAACAGATTTTTAATCATGATGATTATTCCTATTTCTATTTATAACAATAAACCTGTCATCTCTTATAACAAAAGCAAATTTATTTTTCATTTACTCATTTAAAATGTTGACATGTTTATCATGAAAAAGTAGGAATCCTAGTGATTACCCTGCACCTGCATCTAAATTTACAAGTATCATCAAAATATAAATGATTAAACATTATCATTTATTTACAGAGCAATGATTATACAGGGGGTCCCTCTCTAAATAATATAGAATATTATGTTGATTAATCCTATTGTGAACAAGATGCATCATGAAAATTGGCCAATCTGGATATTTAATTCACATGTATCAAAATAAAAATTCTGTGGGACTGTTACAAGGGAACACTCATTATAAATCACAATTTAGTTTATTATTGAAAGCTTTATGTACTACTTTTAATTGACCTACCGAATCATCAAACTATATAAGTGATTAGATTATTGAAATGTGGTAAATAACAAGCCGATCAATACCAAATATATCACTTACATCAAAGGAATGGTTGATACATGCCTCTTGAGAAGAGAAGTTTTTTGCAGCTTGACCAAGAAGCTGAAATGTATTTAAAAAAAGACATTCAGTTTAACAAACAAATATCTAGTCCAGTATAGTATGCTAAACATCTTCCTTCTTTCATGTCTTCAGGTGAACAGTTATCACAGGGCTCCAGATAATTACCAGTATGTAGTAAAATTACCACATGAAAAAAACTAGGAGTATTTCAATGTTTATAGTTTTCAGATCCTCATTCCAAGTAAGCATCTTTTTCAATGTTAGTCGTTGATTATATTTTCTACACGTTTTTTCTGTAAATAAGCGAATGACTTATCTTTAACAATGTAAACTTGGTAATCTTTGTTTTCATACAAATTGGCATCAAGTTGACTACTGTTTGAAATGTTAATATCAGACATGCAGAAATGAAACTTTATTTTAACAAGCGACAATCACTCCTGTAAACAAATATCTGACTAGTATTCTGGGAAAGTTGTGCATATCTGTTACTCATTGATTTAATTTTTAATGCGTATATATGATTTACCCGTGCATATTTTACGCAGATCACGTCTTATCTGGAGCCCTGTTATCGCACAAAAAACGAAGTTTAGATTACCAGGTTTCTGAACGTGGATAATAATAATGATAATAATAATAATAATTAGGAGATAAATCCATTCTGTTTTTTATTTTGGGGTTGTATGTCATTTGAACTTATTTGCCTTGCGCAACAACAATGTCATATCCTGCCAGATTTAAGTTACTCAATCACCTAATCTTGTTGAGCAAAAGGCATATCTTTTTGAGTAGTCTTAAAGGTAAAATCTTGTCATTTGAAAAGGCTGTTAAAAATTACAAACTAGTCTATGCCATTGAAAAGTTTATTTCTTGTAAAAATCATAATGTTTTTGCATTTGATAAAAAATGGTTTCCACTTTCACGTGCCTTGACAATGTAACAGTTTACAATTTTTATGTATACTGCAACCATTATATGTTATCACAAATATTTTGTCATCTACCCATAAGGACTAGCTATGAGTATACATGTAACACTGTACTTGACTGAATGCTGGAATAAAAAATTTTGAAAAAAACCCAAAAAAACCCCAAAAACAATGTGATTAGGTCGAACCAGTACAGACCAGTTCCACTTGCTTTTGAAACTACGGTACAGTTCCATTTTCAAAGAACACGCTTCCATGAAAAAAAATAAACCAACAGGTATTTGAAATAGAACCCCTTAAGTATTTATTTCATTGACAAAAATATCAACAAAAGACAGATTTTTATCCCGTCAGAGATACGTTTTTCACGTAAATTATACAAAGGTCACCTATCATCCCTACAATACCGATAAGGACTGACCCAATCAAGGGACATTACTCTTAAAGTAGTTGTTTACTGCTAGCGCTAACTCCTCCTGAACTGATTGAATGAACGATCAAGAAAGCTGTATAGTTTGTCATGGTTGAATACATTGTCTGAGAGGGGGAAAGGGAAGCAGTTTGCAAAGTTGAAGAATAACGTCCGTCTCATCTGTTCACTTGACGAATCAGTATGAAGCGAGCTTGGTTTGAAATTAACTTTTGTGATTAAAAAATAAACTACCTCAACGAATAATAACAAAATAATGATTTTTATCTTATAAATTACTAAAAAAATACGATATTTTCAATGTCTTTATAGAATTGATTTAAAATTAATTTTGCAGTTGTCTGTAAGGCGATGAAAACAGTAAGTTCAGCGAATGGAGTTTGTAAACGACTGTGCGTAGGAATGTGAATCAGTCGTAAATATTTAGAGGTGATTATCAGCGAAATAATCACTCCAAAATTGATTTTGGTAACCAATCAGATAGCAGTATTTTCATTCTAGTTTTCGTGTCATGTTAGAATAATTCTTAATTACCCTGAAGGGAATTCGGTTTGTATCATTACAGAGCTCAGTGAACATACAGGAACATACATGCGATACATAAACAAAGACATTACATTAAATCAAAGATCATTTAACAGACAAACGTTGAAAGGAATGCATGAATGAATGTCATGAAGATTGTTCGAAGTTTTACAAACTTTAAAGGAAACACGTTTAAAGCTCCTATGATAACTTCCAAGATGAATAATGAAGAAATTTGAGGAAATACTTTTTATTCATTATGAGGAGATATAAGATATTATATATGAAGTTCAGCAAATTTTACACTTTTAGTAAAATACTTTTACAAGGCAGTCATTCTGTATCTGTATCTGTATGGATACTGAAGATTGACTCAATACTGAGCAATGCTTTCTTCAGGTTCATTCTAACATTAATACTTGTTAATAATTCAACAATCTGTGTCATGAAAATGAAACTTACGTCTGAGGATTTTGATCCCCTTATCACTTGTCGAGCTAACGAACCAAGATCATTTATGTTTGCAGTGATCTTTTCGTTAAGACGAACTTTAGTTTCATGATTCCAGTTAGCAGACGCCATTTTCTTAAGAAGGCCGTAAAGCGATATTGCCTTTTATTCTACGTTGTTACAGTCTGTTGTAAATGCATATATAGGATATCAACTCTGATCTTACAGGTTATGATGGAGGTTTTAAGTACATTTTGGATAGGGTTTTTTAACCCAAAAGATTCAATTGATAATTGATAATTTGCGACAACCAAACATTGTTCAATCACTTCCGGTCTCATTGTTTGTAAATAGAAATGATGAATTTGTGTATTTGCTGATTTAGCAGTCGCTGATATGTTTTGATGCAGGTAATCTGGTCACATTATATCACTATTAGCACCAGTGTAATGTGCTTTAGGTGACAAGCTTCATAAGTTGATGAGATGAGTTTAACAAACTATCTTAATGATCTAAAACTTGAATTAAATTTACAAACATTGATAGGCCTACATCAAAGATCTGCTACTGTGTAGTGGTAGACGTACCCTGTCATTTGAAATATATTCATGAATATAAAATTCTGAGTGTTTCAATTTACTAGAAGAATGAGGGAAGAATTCAAATTATTTACATTAACATCGTTAATTTATCATTGATAAATTGTGTTCTATTCAACTAAAAAACTAATAACTTGAGTTAAAAAATAATCTTGTAGGCCTATCACAAGATTTTTTTTAGTGAAAATACCTTAGCCAATATTGATTGATTTTGATTAAAAAGCAGAAGGATTTATGAATGTGTTATTTGAATTCCAGATTTTACTTCTGTTTTATAGGCTTGAATAACAGTAATTAAATGGTTTCTTCTAAGACAGAGAGCTTAAAGCCAACTGAGGCTTTAAAGGATGGAGGAACCAACAGAACCCCTTGACGACAACTTGAGACAAGAACTTGAAAAATGTGTGGAAAAACTGACAATGTCCGGGAAAGCAACTTTGGATCAAGATGTTATGAAGCAGTTCAAAAGGATATGCAAGTAGGTTTATGTTTCATGAAAGAAGAACATGATGTATTTATTCTAAAGACTATTCATAACCTTTTTAAAAATTCCGAGTTATGTTTCAGTATGTTTATTTTCCAAAATGTATGAAAAAATACTTAAATAAATAATTGATGATATTTATATCTCAGAACATAATGTCATAGTGTGCAAATATTCATTCATAATGAAAATATATCTTATCTCTATTTTTCAGAAAATCCAATGTGTATATACATCATGCGTTCCACGCTCTGATGGTTCAACTTGAAAAGAATCATGCAGAAGTTCGACTCTCAACCTTTCAGATGATTAATGAACTGTTCAACAGATCTCATGAGTTTCGAGAACTGTTGATTTCTCAATTCCAAGATTTTATGGAATTAACCGTTGGTAAGAATAAAATGTTTTTAAGTTTATTTATGAACAGAGTAATATTTATTTCCTTTCGTTTTCTATTTACAATTCAGTAGTTACAATCAGAGATAAAAGCACTTTGTTAACATCTGTTAACTATAAAATCATGGCATATAACATAGTTTTGATAGCTTTTGATTAAATTTTAGGTCAAACACAAAGCCTACACCTAATGTCATACTTTTCAATAAGCGTGCTTATTTGAAATGTAAACAGTTAGGGTTAGGATTAGATAGCATTTAGCATTTGCATTGTAATGTTTATCTTTTAGAAACAAGTCATGATCGTCCACTACCTCCACCAAAAGTTATTGCTCAGAAATTGAAGTGTGAGACTTTGAAAGCTGTTCAGCAATGGCATGAGAAATTCGGAGAGGGGTACAAAAAACTATCCCTTGGATACCACTACCTCCGCACCTGTAAAAAGGTAAGACAATTTAGTTGAGCCAAAGAATTTTTATGAATGTGTGAAACAGTGTTAATTTTTTCCAAAACAACTAAATGTGGATTTGTTACCTGATCATACAGAAAATTGAAGGGATTTTTGCTTTGAAAGTAGGGATGAAATTGATCTGCACAACAATTCACTGAATCAGATATCAACTATTATTACTCAGCCGTGGAAGATAAATCTACAATGTTATTACACATTGTGTCATAACATCTTGTGCTGATTGACGTCACATGTGTCATAATCTTTAAGTATGAGGTCACAATGTTAGCGCAACAGCAATGCTATTCTCGGCAATTATCGTGCTTTTATTTTGATATAATTCTGCGAGTAATAAATAAAATACTAAACTCAATCCCGTTTAATAACATTTTTATGAAACTTGTGAATGGTATTGGTATCCACTTTCGCTCGTTAAATACCAAACTGTTCACTCGTTTCATAAAAATGTTATCAAATGGGACGTCAGTTAGTATTCTCTATACTCATTCACTGTCAAAAGTTAAAACATTGATATTTTTAAGTAATGGGAGATTTACATCCCTAAAGGGCACTTAGTAGGGGTAAGTAAATTTTTGCATGTAGATAAAGAACACTTATTATTATCATAACAGTAAAATTTTCATATTACAGGTTGACTTCAATGATATACGTTCAAGAACAATTGCTGAAAGAAAGAGAGCAGAAGAAAAGGAGAGGAAAAAACAAGCTTTAATGAAAGCACGACTTGACAGAATACTCCAAGAAATCGAGGGTACTGTATTAAACTTTTTGTTAACTTTGTATTTGCTAAATATTTATGATTGGAGTAATCTTTTTCTGTTTTTGTATTGATAGGTGTGTACAAAGTATTCCAACAATAAACCCAACCTTTTATGGTCCATTTTGAAACTTAGGTTCTAAGGCAGTATCATTTTGACAATGAAAAATATTTTGATAAAAATAAATGATGCATCCCCAAAAACTTTAGTGAAACAATCCAACTTCTAACCTCCCTTTCAAAGAAATACATTCGTTGTATTGTACACATCGGCCTCCAGAATGAAGATGTTGTTAAGGGTGCATGGTATTATCGGTATATCGGTATATTGCAATACAGAAACACCAAGATACGTATCGATACAGTCTTCTGAAAATATCCAATATATCGTAGGTTTTAGAATTAAAAATTTTCCGTGTAAAATTGCAAAAAAATGTAACAAAAACACCCTATGACTTTACTGAAAGTTGTGAACAAAGTGTAAACGTCCAAAGTTGAAATAGCACAGACATGTTTAAGTACGAAACCAGTCACTGAATTATCTATCTTTACAAAATGACGTCCACTTGAGCATTGATCATTGTTCCAATTGCTGTTATTTAGTAAAAAGAACATGGAAAACTAAAATATGAAAAGTACCAATATTGCGATATGGAAATGAGGACTGATACCCATCCTTATCCAGTACAATTAATGATGATTTTAGCTGCAAACCAGTCTTGAATAGCTAATTTGTAGGAATCGCAATATTTTGAATATTGGAACATTATAGGATGATAGGCCAGAAGCATAGATGACTACCCAGGGTTACTGAGTATTCCATTTCAACAAACACTACCCTGAAATTAAAGACATGTATAGCACTTAAAAAAATGAGGAGGAAGTTTTCATTTTTTTTTAACTGGTAATTTACCCAAATTAGATATCACTGAATACTTAAAAGATTGATCAAGGCTATACATGTGAAGCACCTTTGATTGTCTTCAACAGAAACTTTGCCCGAGGTGGAAAACTCAGTGACTGAAGTTGAGAACGGTTTGGAACTAATTCTCCCTGCTCCTGACAATTTCTTTATCTGTGACACGGATGAAGACAATGAGCCTTCTTCATCAAGTGTGACTCACAGGAAGCAATGTGACACTGATGATGCAGCTTTACACCCAGACACATCTACCTCAAGGAGTGAACCTTGTTCATCAAATTCTTTATCAAATAGACAATCAAATGTTTGTGATTCATTGAATGATGATTTAAATTCCTCAGAATCAGGGACTACTAAAAACGTCAAATTGACTGCAAATAATGATAAGGCTGAAAAGAAATCTGACAAAGGAAGGGATACTTATCAAGGCAGTCAAGATGAAATAAGTGATGAGAAAACTGAAGAAACTGAGAAAAATGATGAGGATGGTGACAAGACTGGTGATGAAAATGTTGATGACGTTGATGATGAGGATGATGATGAGGATGATGATGATGGAGATGGTGATGATGACTTTGAAGAGGTACCAGACAATGCAGGTGTTGTCCAGTCTCACGGTCTAGGATCACATCAGTACAGTATTGATATAGACATGCGTCAAGTAGGAGCGTGTGTACAGGAATCTGAAGATAACAAGGACATTTTTAACACAATCAAAGACAACATCTGTGTAATTGCTATCAAGTATATTCCCCTTATAGGACAGTGGCTTGATGTAAGTAGATGCTTTCTATCACACAAAATCTAAATCTAAAAATGCGATTGTTCCAGCACTTGTTTGATTATAGTATTCATTAAAATACTTATCTCAAGTAGGACATGATAAGATATTATCATAAGTATAAAAGTTTTAATAAATTGTTTCAAATCTAATTTTTGTTAATAAAGCTAAAGTTAATTTCAATATCTATTAATAATTATTTGAGACGGGTGTTGTTAACTACAAAGTGTGTATCTAATATAAGAGAGAAAGGACAAATTTGTTCAACATAGCATGAAATCCTTCATTACGATGATGATTACATTGCTACAATTTTGCATACAGAAACATAAAAATACCTCTATTCCAGATTGAAATGAGAGCAGAACATTTTCAAGAAGTAAGGGCTGTTCAGGATTTCATCAAATACATCACAGCTATTTTTATTTTGAGAGGCTGTGAAAGGTATATGTGGGCTTGACATTATGTCAGGCCTTTAATTCAAGATGCCATGGCTTCAGCGTATATGCCATTGCCATATCTCTGAAAATCATAATAAAAAGATAATGGATACCGATGTGCAGATAAAAAAAGGTCCTCAAATTTATCGTTTAGAATTGTGGAAGATTAGTTTGCCTATCCACCATCCCCAAAATATATTTTCAGGTAATTTTTTTTCAGATTCTTAGTAAGAATGGAGGTTCTGAAAGGGACATTAAGAAAATCATCGACCTGAAGAACAAGCTGCTGAATGTGAAGAACAAATGTGACGAGCTGAGAGTCATCCCATCAGTCAGTGTCGGCAAAAAAAGACGCAGCAGTGATTCAGGTTGGTGATGTGTCAGATTCTTGCTTGATGAAAAGGTAATCAGTGAGAGTGAGATTTCTATTTATATAAATTTGTTAATTCACACTAGATTTGTGGACTACAGAAGTAACTAACCATAATTAGACATCAAAATTGATTTTAATTGTGAATGTCTTTAGAATTTTTCCTTTGAGGGAGATAGGGGGGTTGGGTGAAGTAGGTCTTTTTTCAGTGGGACGAGGGGAGGGGATTTAGCCCTCTAAAAATGTTTTATGATTTCCCAAAATTTATATTGTATTGCAGATGACGATAGTGATTTTGAGGAGGTCCCAGAGAAGGAAGGGTATGAACCGCACATCCCAGCACACCTACGAGCTGAGTATGGTAGGCCCTAGCTCCTTAATGTTGTGCTGTTTTACAGTTGTTTGAATCAGTTTTACTCTATATACAGCTTAGAAATGTGTCTGTTTTAAGAATTTGTATATGTAAAATATGTGATATTTAGTTGAGTTTATGATACATGTACTTGCTTTAATTTGTTGTTTAGATATAGATGCAGGATATTTGGCTTGTCATGATAATATGCTTATATCATTGTGAGGTAAAAATTTATATTCCCATAAGTGATGAACATTATTGTTTGAGTAGCAATAATTTGTAAATTTGAATTTGAAATGACAAGATTCTAAAGAGACTACTACCATTAATACGACTACAACTACTATTCCATAATTTATCATGATAGGCGATGAAATACCACATTCATCCTATAAGTGGAGTTAGAACATTCTGAATTAAACAACCTTTTACATAGTAACCATATTTTTCTAAAAAAATCATCCAACATCCTAAGATTTGTCTGTATATGCCTTTGAGCAATGAGAGAGCTGTCAATAGCAAAACAAGGTGTCACTTTGCATGAAATCATTGTTTCTCTGTGGAAGGATTGGACACACCGGAGGAGTCTGCAGAGGACAGGAAGAAAGCTCCGGAGCGGTTCATGGCTCAAATCACTCCTCAGTACTGGAGTTTATCCACAATCAGTTCCCTCACAGACAGACAAGACCCCGCCTCACTCCGCACTAACCTGGAACGGGCACAGAAGAAGACCAAACCCAGCTCCACAGTGACAAGGTTAATTTTATGAAATTATTAACTTAACAATTATATCAATGGCTAAGAATTGGACTTCACCTCAGTGTTTCACAAACTTGCATGCATGTCCTCAAGCCTTCAGTTTTAATCAGATCGTATTTATTGTAATTTGATATGTCTTTTAAATTTTGTATCAACAGTTCTTCAGGGATACAGAAGAGTCCTTCAAGGGAGGCTACTCCTGCAAGACCAGGCAACTCAAAGGAGAAAACAGCAGCTGTTCCTGTTGTTCCTTTTGGCTTTGATCTAAAATTTTGGGAGAATCCAGAAAAGGCTGAAGCACCCATGATACTAAAGTAAGTGTGAAAATGTTCTTTCATACATCAAGGTTTCTCTTTTCCAATGATAAAGGTTTGTGAAGAACTTAATCCTTTCCCTTTTGTCCAAGGACACCTTTCACAATAGGTCAAGGTTAGATTTGAACAATGACTTATTAAGCAAAGTTTTCGGTAAAGTCATCATCAACTCTGAAAGTTAAATATTTATGCACAACAGGCAAATATCTTTTGACTGACTGAAATCTTACATCTGAATATTTTGAATCATTTTCAAAAGGTTTGAGTTTTAGACCTTAATGTTTGATTTCAAACAGCATTACCCCTAATTCTTTCTTATGACTTGCCTCACCACATCATCTTTCAAAAGTCACATGGAATTTCTCTGACATGATCAAAAGTAACAGCTGCGGACACATCCATTTGACAATTGACTTCATCGGTCAGGAGGTATTCATGTACTGTCGATAGAGTTACCAGCATTATTCTTAGCCTTCATTTAGGGTTAGTGTGCTGCCAGATTACCTGCACCTTCAGGTTAATGACTTAAATTACTCCTTGGAAAATAAAGTTCCAAAATTTGCTTGACATCACTCTTTATAATTTCTTCAGTAAAACCAGCTCTCAAGGCTTCGAAGATTTGCCTTGCCAAGATGAGGCGATGACTAATTAGGGTCATTATCAAGATAAGGAGTTAGTAAAACCTTGCTTGGTCTATTGCTTAGTCAATTGTTGATTGGATTTCTAGACTGGAAATAATCCTGATATTATGATGTATTTGTTTCTAGGAATGACTCATTACATCGATGGTGGAAGCCTCCAGAGTGTGAAAATGAATCACCAAGCAATGTATGTAAAATATGGACAATTCTCTTTAAAATGATTATCGCACTAATTTCATAATTCAGCTTCTCTCACAAGGAGATATTTGTCTTTGTCTAGGAACAACCTCATCGTAGCACTTAGCTTATAGTATTAGTGGTCCTGAGATTATGACATTAAATTGAAAACTATTTGTTCGGATCGAAATGTCGCTCTGATGACTTCAGATCAAAATATCAATATTTAAGCCACCTTTTGACAAGTTGACATGAGGTCTGCAATGACGCTAAGAAGAAGGCTAAAATGCTGAGAGACAGAAATGTCAGTGGTTGATTATTTCCTGTTCATTTTTGAAAATAATTTTCCTAGCATAGGATACATGAACGAATTTTCAAATTGCTAAATAGATTCAACTATTCTCATGTTACAGTATGATATGGCAGCCCTGAAGAATCGAACTTTTCATTTTACGGGGACATTTGAACCAGTTAAATGGAAGTGCAGGGCACCATTACCTAACGGCTCGCTCTGTGAACGAATGGACAGATATAAGGTAAGATATGGGCGCTGTGAGTGCTGTGGTGTGAGACAGGTTCTGGTAAATTGGTGTCTTCCCATTATGACTACTCCCATTTTGACTTTACATGTATACAAACACATGTTGGAGCACCCCTACATTTGATGATGAACTGTTCCAGTATCCATGAATAACCTATTTGGGGTTACTTCATGTGAGGGAAATTTAATACGAATACCAACCTCAAGACAAGACAATGATCAAATAACAGTTCACAACATAACAAGCTTCATTTTACATTATTGTATGATTGACAAGTGTTTATGCCGTTTCCTACAGTATAATTTAAAGGGTGGAAATTTTTATTTCTTGTAAACCATCAAATTTCAAAAGACAATTGAAGTTGGATAATGACTTTTTTATGGTCCTGTGTAATTTTACTTAATGAGTTTTGACAGCACATACGTACATACATGCATCCATCCATCCATTCCACCAATACATCATACATTACATTACATTACATAACATTGAATACATTACATTACATCACATACATTTTAGTTTCAGCCAATGCTCATAGGTTTCACCCATATACATAATCATAAGGTTGTTTCAGAGGCTCCATTTGTTGCAACAATAACTGCCCCAACATAAATGAACTTGTAACCACTGAAAGCCTTCAATTACAGTTATATTATAGTCTTACCAATTTGTTGATGTATATTTCAATATTTTACAGTGTCCATTTCATGGGAAGGTGATACCAAGAGATGACTTGGGTCGGCCTGCTTCACTCAATGATGCTTTGGAAATGGCTAAAAAGGCAGAAAAAGAAGCAGAAGGTATCTTTTAAAAAATGTCCAGAATTTTTATTTTTTTTTTATTTTTTTATTTTATTTTTATACCCTGAAACACATTGGATTGTGTGTGTTTCATATTTCATGCTCAGTTTTTGGCCAATAGCATTAACTTGGATAAAAAAAAATTATAGGCAAATTTTGAAATTGGGCCGATTTACACTGAATCTTTTCAGATATTTATGTCTACCTTCATAAAAATTGTAAGTTTGACTGCAACTTTGAGCTTGAAGATATTAAAGATATAAATTTTTATTCTTTTTAGGTATTAATTGTTAATGTTGTTGTTTTTGCTCTGGGATGCAGGTATATCATATTTATAGGTTTTAATATATATCTTATAAATATTGATATAAACTCTTCAAAAAAAGAAACTTGACACTGACTTTTGAAGATCTCTGTTCAGTAAATTTTATTCAGAATAAGCATGATCTTGAAATGCACAGGTGCACAAGTGTTTCAACATCACAGGGGTGCACAAATGTAAGTATCGGGTATGGCAACCATTGGCATTGATTATTGCTTGGCACCGACGACCCATGGATGCAATCAAGTTGTCAATCACAGCCTGTGGAATGTTCTGCCATTCGAGCTGAAGTGCTGCAAGAAGTCCTGGAAGTGTTTGGGGTGGTGGATTCCTACTGCGCACGCGTCGATTCAGTTCGTCCCAGAGATGCTCAGTTGGTGAACTTCTGGTGACCTGGCTGGCCATGGCAATGTCTGGACATTGTTACGCTGTAAAAAGTCTTGACAAACACGTGCAACATGTGGTCGAGCATTGTCCTGCTGAAAGAGACCACCATGGACGTTGACGTGAGAAATAACGTAAGGCTGTAGGATCAAGTCCCTAAACCGTACTCCTTTGAGGTTACCCACAACATGCACAAGGGGTGTCCTAACACCGTCACGAATCCCGGCCCACACCATGACACTCCCACCTCCAAATGGGACAACCTCCTGAACACAGTTGGCAGCATAACGTTCTCCACGACGTCAGTATACAGGTGCTCGCCCATCACTTAGGTCGAAGCAGAAAACGTGACTCATCAGTGAAGAGAACAGTTCTCCACCTTGCACGTGCCCATCTCATCCTCTGTTGACACTACTGGAGACGTTCCGCCAGATGACGTTGTGTTAAAATTGGACGTTGAACTGGTCATCGTGGAAAAAGTCCAGCCTCTCTCAGCCTGTTGCGTACCGTTTGGTCGGAAATTCGACGCAGGCCTGGTATCTGCGTTGTTGTTGACGTTGCTGTCCTGGTGCGTTCCCGAAGGTGGAGCAGTCGGATATACCGATCTTGGGCCCGAGTAGTCACCCTTGGTCTGCCTGACCTTGGCCTATCATCAACACTGTTTCGGTTGTTGAAACGGGTCCACAATGAAGAGATTGTCTGTCTGGACACGCCAAAGTGTGTTGCAACATCTTGCTGCGTCGCTCCTGCTTGTAGTCTGCCAATAGCGTTGTTGCGTTGCGCTCTGTTCAGTCTTGGCATTCTTCAGGTCGCTGTACCGATGTTGTGTAGTCTGAATGAACAGCGGCTGATTTGGCTTTTTATACCCCTAAAGCAGACATGTCTGCATGTAAACCTTCACGATCCCATGCTGCACGTGCTTTGGCAGAAAATGCATTTGGAAAAATCGCTTGAAAAAAAACAATTTTGCATGAATGTCAAGTTTCTTTTTTTGAAGAGTTGCTAATTAGAAATGTCCAAAAAGGGTAAAAACTTAAAATGACCTCAATATGTTATTGTCGTTTGACAGAAAAGGTACCAGATTGGCAAGATCCAGGACTGCTAGAGGACATAAAGGCTGCCACCGGCCTTGACCTTAAGATAAAGGGCAAAGGTAAAGGCAAGGGCAAGGGCAAGAAGAAGAAGAACTCTGACCTGACCGACATTGAGAAGATCAAGGACACCAGTAGGTCAAGGTTGGAGAGAAAGGTCTTCAGCAAGTGAGTTAATCTGAATCTAGTTGTGAAATAAAACTTTGAAGGGGCAGTATCATGTTTTTGTGGGTGAACAAAGTGATCTCAGGAAAACAAAAATAAATGTTACAAATTGCTAGAGAATTTTTTAAAATCAAATGTGACAGCTATGCAAATGCATTTGAAAATATCAAATGATTTAAAGGTGGTCACACTATAATGGGCACCAGCAGTTTTCACTTGATACTTGATAACTTTTTCTATGACTAATGAAAATTGTGAGTTGTTAGTAGATATATTTAGCATAAACTAATATCTATAGTCCAAAATTTTTGAAGAATTAAAACTTGAAAAAAACCCTTGCTACTGCCCATTTTAGGACTTTGGCTAACTGTCCACCATTTTAGTTACTTAACTGTTAACTATTTCATTTGCTTCTCCAGAACCTTTGACTCAGGAAATCTGAAATCTCCAGTATAACCTCCTTGACTAATGAGGTTTTAAATTTATAGTTTTGGCCCTTAATAAGAGCTTCAAGGTCCTAAACCTATTTTCACCTATTCCAGAATCAAAAGTCTTAAAAAGCTAAAATCTTAAGTACACCCCCCTCACCTGACAATAATTATTATTAAATGATGTGGTGATCCTATGGCAGCTCATGTGGTGAACCTGTGACCATTTATGAAATGAATTATACATAACCTGATGATCTACAGAGCCAATTTCCCATTTTTTTGTTTTGAATTATGTGAGAAAAATTGTCTGCACTTTTTAAGTAATTTTTTTAAAATTCATAATTTCTCAAAACAGTCACTTTGATAAAAAATTACTGCGACCTGTTCTCTAATCTCAATTGATTTATTGATGACATCAAACCATTCTGACAATTCAATCATACCAGTATGTACAGAGATAAACATTTGAAGGTAACATTTGTACTTATGTAGGGAATATATGTTTGAGTGGGTAACATTGTATGTTTTTTGTCTTTCAGAACTGCGATGAAAAGAGTGTCTTCAAGTTTGAATGCCATGGACTATCGTCGCATTCGGGATAAATTTGGAAACCAATTTAATTATTCTGTTGCACAATGAATAATTGACAGATAATGAGGATTTAATTTATTGTTACATGAGTTCTGTATATTTCATATTTTTTATGAAAAAATGAACTTATTTTTTGTAACATCCATTCTATAAAAAAACAAGGCCCCACTAGCCAAGAGCCTCCATACATAGCCTAAGGCACCCTTCGCACTAAGGGGATATTGTGCAAATAGCTTTTTTCTGTTGTCGTACAAACTTCATGCAGTCTTAAAGTAAACATAAGTTCAACGGAAAAGGCTTTTAATTTAAATGAGATAGTTTCCCTCTACTAAACCGATTAGCTTCACAATGCTACTTTTCAACAACAGTTAGTTATTTATAAAATAACCCCATTCATAGAATTTGGCCAAATCCACTTAGATACCAAAAGAGTCACAGGTCTTTTTTGATATAAAGTGAACCATGATGTTTTACCTCAAGATTTAAGGACACAATAGAGAATACTGAATGATGTCAAATTGAGTAAAAACTTTATGAAAAGAGTGAGTTGTTCAGTACTTAACAAGTGGAAGCCAGCTTTCTACCGATGCCATTCATGAATTTAAAAAAATGTTATTAACTAGGACAGAGTATAATATTTTAGTTATTACAACCTTTTTCAAGTCACACATATTGTATTCTATGTGTATCTTAGTTTCTGATGTTAATACACAAAGTGTTATAAATTGAAAATTAACTAAACATTGGTATCTTCAAAAAGTAAGTTCTTACTAGTCGGTGCAAGCAAACTGTTACCATGTTATTTTAAACCAACTCTTAAGATTTGTCAGTTATATTTTGCTTTAGTGGTCTAAAATTTCCTATCTTATCTACAGGTATGAAATCTCACTTCTATGAATTCTTATCTTTTAAAACATCAAAATCTTTCATTTATTAATTTTGTCATGCTTTAATCATGATGATGAACTTTTGAAGTTTTAATTTGAGCAAACATTCATTTTATTGAATGATTTAAATTCAACTACTTTACCTCCACAGTAATTGATATTGTATAAATATTGTAATATTTATTGTTTTGTTTCTTTCATGGATATGTATTGTAGTAATTATCTTAAGTACATGTCATGTATATTTCATGAACTGATAAAATCATAAAAATCAACAACCTATGTTGATAGATATTCAATCAATAATGGTGAAAGAATGAATAATTTGACATGAGTAACCAAAAGGCAGCAGTTGATTTTATATATCATGTGTAATGTAGTTGTGAAATCATTACATAATATTTTGTAACAAATCTTCCATTTTTCAAGTCCATACATCTATAAATCTTGAAATAAAGAGTGATTGAATTGATAATACGTTTCTCATTATTTAAGCAAAGAATTACTGTTATGGTCAAGGTAAAAAACAACTTTAGTATTTAGGAATTCATGATTTGAGGTGAGGTGAATTAGGGTTCAACGCCTTTTTCAAGAGTTTTTCACTTATATCCAGCTGCTAGTATTATTGCAGGGAGAAATCCTGCAACACCATTTTCATGATTTGATCTTTTTCACTGGATAATCCCTGGATATTTGAAAGACAAATGAATAATGACTTATGTTCCCTTAAATATTGTCTTTAACACAGAACCATGCTTTTAAATTGATGTTTAGCTTCTCCTGATAATCAGTCTCAATCACTTGCTAATTCAAGTATTGCTGCATTTTTTCATCATTTTCTGTGCAGCACCCATGGTTCGCTATTTCCAGCCGATGCTCGCAAGTTTCACTGCGATGCATTGCCACATTGGTATTGAGGGCTTTCTGCCTGCAATAATAGTAGCAGACGCTATATAAGTGAAATACTCTTGAAAGCAGTGTTATACCCCATATCACCTCATCTTTCTGTGCAGGCTCATCAGCTTACTGCACCTGAACTTGGTATTCCAATCTGAATATCCTTTCCATTACCATTAATCGCTGAGGAGGTGCTAGTCCCAAACCACTAATGTTTGCCGAAGCACATGGCGTGCCTAACTTTGAAATTCCAGAGTAGACATTGCAGTAACCCAAAGTTGTATATACTCTGAATCCACTGTAGGTTACGTAGGTAATCATATGAATACTTTTAAACCAGTCTTTAATCAGCGCTTGAAATGCCTGCTGACCTTGTTGTATATAGGATCTTATCAATATGGACGTTTCAAAGCTTGTGTGTTCCTGGCTAAGCTGATGACAAAGCATATAGAAACTCAATTCTACCGCTGACTATCCTCTTCAACTACTACTTTAGCGAGATGTGTCATGATTGAAGACAGTCGATTGGTCCACCGGACATGTCAGCAGAGATAGCCCTGCAAAGGGAGGTAATGAATTATCGGGTCGGCCTACGATGGATCCAGAGTATATGATTAAAGATTATCTGAACGTATACACTGGATTATCGAGGAGCCAAGATTGGATAAAAGCCCTTTGTTGTCGATATGACCCTTCTCAGATTTCACGCAAACAGGACATTTGATACCACATGATACTGAAAGCCACGTTTTTCAAGCAACTTATAGCGCATCTTTTGATCGAAAATCTCATGACAATTAAGGAAAGGAAAGTTCATAATGTGTTTGCCATTTCAATATCCCTGCTGCTATTTAGAGAAGTAGATCACAACATGGGGTCAGCAGTTCTCTTAACCTTCCCCATTCCGATTAGCTAAATTTCAATTTGGATATTTATTAGCTCATGAAAGAGCACATGGGTGTTTCAATCCGATTCTTGCCTGTAACCTTTTCTCATTTTCGACTTCTCTTGCTCTTATGACAAAATCAGCTGCAACAATCTCTCTTATTCTCTTTAGTTTTTATTCTTTATGTTCTGTATCATTTGTAATATATTGTTTATTCTGACTGTATACATAAAGTA
Source organism: Phorcus lineatus (assembly GCA_921293015.1). NCBI lineage: Eukaryota > Metazoa > Mollusca > Gastropoda > Trochida > Trochidae > Phorcus > Phorcus lineatus. The sequence goes on from OV121088.1 coordinate 35,489,761, forward strand.
AATGTGAAATGTAAATATTAGAGGGAGAGCTTGGTAAGTTGGAAAACTTGTGCCAAATCCATTTCACTTCTGTAAATAAGTTATGTTTAAATCAAATCTCTTTAAATGTTTGATAACGAATCAAAAGAAAATAATTCCCATCGATATTCCAAAACGATTTGATTGCACCCTTTTTTGATAATTTGTTGAAAAAAAAAGAAAATTTCAAAAACCATTAATTTATAAAAAAAAAAAAAAAAAAAACTCAAATCAGCATTTTTACTATTGTATTAGTTTGTAACTCCAAATGAGATTTTCTGAAACATACTTTGTCACTTAAAGGTAAAAACTAGTGAATCCCATTGACTGCTGTAAATAAACATATAAGGCGACATATTAACATAGATGCTAATGTAGTAAGTGGTTTCACGGTTTGCCAAGCCGTTAAGATCAATAAAGCGATATTTCTAATGATTTGGATTCGAGAAACAAACGCATCTCCAGCAAACCTTTCAATGAGAACTGTGTCATTGCGCTTACTAGACCACCAACTACTTCGTCTTCATGTTACACCTCATTAATATAGACACTGTTCCTATGATTTGCTGGACAATGTCATATGCTTCTAGTTTCTTGAGAAAAACAAGAACAAATTAGCTTTATAACTGTTTATTTATCTGTCTTCCTGATCTTGTATTGGTACCAGTATTTTCAATTACTCCGTATCACTTTAGCAGAAATGTTTGGCTTCGTTGATACCTGTGGGAAGATATTGCCATACGTTAGTACTTTATGGTACAATCCCGATTCTCTACAGTTTATGAAATAAGAACTGATAGGACATAAAAATGTAATGTTATTTTTTAGCTACAAACCGACGATTGAACCTCAACCCGCCCCAGGAAAGACCCTTAACCCCTCACCTGGGTGTCCTGTGGCGGGTCCTTTCGGTGGGCCACCAGTCTTCGTCCAGGAGCAATCCGGGTCCCCTAGCTCCACGCCGTTGCTGATACCATCCATGTCCGAGTCTTCATTACACAGGACACTGTTCCATGTAAACCCATACAGACGGAAGTCCTAGATACAGACGAGAAACAGAAGATATCACAAGGTTAGCTGTAAGCACATTTCGTCCGACCCATCTTTGACCCCGTCCTTATGAAAGTCATGGATTAGCAAATCGCCCTTTATCCATCACTGGTACCATGCCGTGAAGAATTGTCACAGTCACCCAAATCCACTTGGCTTGTACGAGGAAAGACCTTACAACTCTGTCATTCTCATGCACTAGTGTGACTCAACGGCTTACAATTTGGTATCGCTTATGCTCTTTTGTTTCGTTTTTGCTAAAACATCATGGCTATGATCACAATATTATCGATAGGTAAGTGTATACCACTTGATGCATATACACAGTTTTCTAAAACCAAAAAAGAAGTTACGTTTGGACACTTGTAAACACAGGTAATATTTAAGTCGGGACTCACTCTTAAAGAGCTTTACCAGCAAAGACGTTTACTGTGTACGTCCTAAGTTCCAGCTAACATAGACTGCATTATACCAATATTCCATACTCACTGCTCCGAAGTATCCCACGGTGTTCTTGTTTGGGTGTAATGTAGTACGGTGACCGACTGGGCCCCAGGTGCCCCCACATGGGTGGGGAACACTGTTTCCGTTTGGTATTTCGCTTTGCCAAATCATTCTTCCATTCACCAAGCTAATATATAACACGAGAAGATAGGGGACGTACATTTTGCTTTCCTGTGTGTGAATGTTCTAGTGAGGCCATAGTACGTGATACATATTGATAAGAAGTAGGTCTTATCTCTTGTGACGCAAATCGCGATCAAACTCAAGATATGAAATATTCAAAACGTATGCGTTTCGGTAGGTTACAAGAAACAGCTACTCGTTGTACATTGACTGCAATATGGGGTTTGTGGTTCGAATCAGATTTCCTGAGATTCTTATATCCAGTATAAAGGGCCTAAAGGTGTTGCAAGTACAGTTTTTACAATAAATGGTGACATTTTGTTCAACAAATACATGTTCTAAATAAACTGCAAGAGATTAATAACATCATTATTTTCAGAATTAGAATTTCAAGAACATACCGGACAATATGTGTTTATCGTTGTCAAGTAATATTACAAAGAATGAATATCTACATGGAATTCATCTTCAATTCTACCTAAGTTACATATTTAACATATATTCAAATCATGCTCAATGAAACCTTAATTTTATTTCCGTAAAGATTTAATTCTTTATTCATGTAAACTATTTCTAAATTAACATATGGCCTGTTTAAAGGCTATCTTGTAAATTCATAATATGAACTCTGTCTCTGAAAGAGATTTATGAGAGAAATTGTGTGCAAGATGCCTTGATTTCTATTGCACATTAAACAAATTTGTAATATATATCTTGAATATATAGTCACTGCCAAACTCTTGCAAAATGCTCACATACGAAAACCAAGTAGAAAATAGAAATTGCCTTAGCTCTGATGCAGCGGTGAACTTAATACATGTTCGCCTGGGTTTATTTCAACGATTTATTGAAAGTGTGGTGCACCATTGAAGACCATTGGTTTGATGTTAATACACGGCTTTGTTGCACATTTATCAATGCAATTAAATGTATGTTTCAATGCATTTTTTGGCTTCTCGTAGACTCGTAGTTGCATAAAAAATTTACGACACTTGATAAAAATATACCTACCTCTGAACATATTGACCTAAAGTACCGCTGGCAACAAATAACTGACATCGATACCATTTATCCTGGTTTAGATTCCTTACTTCCCTTAGTACTGAAACAGTATTTAGTTAAGGTAAATGAGAGTCTACCTAGCATTAAGATCGTCGTTAGTCAAAGTTAATGAGAAGTAACTAGTTTATCTTAGCACTAAGATTGTCGTTAGCCAAGGTTAATGAAAATGATCTAGATATAATAGCATTAAGATCGTCATTGGTCAAGGTAAATGAAATGTTACTACTTTATCTTAACACTAAGACCTACATTGGTCAAGGTTAATGAAAGTTTACTCGTTCATCTTAGCACTAAGATTGTCGTTAGTCAAGGTTAATGAAAATGATCTAGTTCACATTAGCATTAAGATTGTCGTTGGTCAAGGTAAATGAAATGTTGCTACTTTATCTTAACACTAAAACCTACATTGGTCAAGGTTAATGAAAATTTACTAATGTATCTTAGCACTAAGATTGTCGTTAGCCAAGGTTAATGAAAATTATCTAGTTCATATTAGCATTAATATCGTTCGTTGGTCAAGGTAAATGAAATGTTGCTACTTTATCTTAACACTAAGACCTACGTTGGTCAAGGTCAATGAAAGTTTACTCGTTCATCTTAGCACTAAGATTGTCGTTAGTTAAGGTTAATGAAAATTATCTAGTTCACATTAGCATTAAGATCGTCGTTGGTCAAGGTAAATGAAATGTTAATACTTTATCTTAACACTAAGACCTACGTTGGTCAAGGTTAATGAAAGTTTACTAGTTTATCTTAGCACTAAGATTGTCGTTAGTCAAGGCTAATGAAAAGTAACTAGTGTATCTTTGCACTAATATCGTCGTGGGTCAAGGTAAATGAAAGAAAACTTTAGTACTAAGGAAAAGGAATGGTAACTGGTAACGAAATTACGAACAAGCCATTTTGCAACAAATGCCAATGTTTATTTGCTACACAATAAGGTTTGATCTTTCATCCAAAATCATTCTTGATTATATAAATCAAAGGCCAAGCTAAGCGTTACAGATTAAGGGAAAACTGGGTATATGATATCCGCAACGTTACGATAAACCTTCAAATCAAAGGAAACAATGCTATTTCAACCAACATTGCATTGTCCACCGCTTAAAATGAAACAATGAGATAAATTTAATGGCTTTAATAATTTGGTTTGAATCAATGGAGAAAAGTCCTTTGTTGCCCATATCAAGCTCCTCGGAATTCAAGCAAACTGGACGTTTAAAAGTTTATAAGTTTATAACCAATTTAAAGCGAATCTTTTGATATGAGATCTTATGTCACTAAGGACAGGAACGTTCATAATGTGATTGCCGTTTCATTATCCCTACTGTTACTTAGAAATGTGGTTCAAAATATGAATTCAATGGTTATTACAACCCCCCCCCCCCCCCCACCCCCCCCCCCCCCCCCCCCGCCCCCCCCATCCGATTGGCTAGAATTCAATGGTTATTACAACCTGGAAATTTATTAGCTCATTAAAGAGTATATGTGTGTATCCATCCGATTCTCGCCTGTAACATTTCCTTTACACATTTTCGAAACCTAAAATTTTATTGGGATGTACCTTTGCCAGGGGATCAAATGTAAAACATTTAACTGAAAAAAAGGTTTCAGATGTAATAGCCGGTAATTATTCGTTACATCTGAAACTCCAGATCGTTTGAGTGTAACCTTTTTGTCAAAATGTTTTGAAAAGAAGGATAAATTCAACAACCGGTAAATATTTTTCACATCTAAAACTCAAAGTTTATCGTGTGGTTTTGGCATAATGACAACAGTTATTTTTGAAAAAGATCAATACTAGTGGACCTCAATCGTAATTTCTTCAAATGTAAACACGGAGATGTATTCTTTAAAGAATTTGTTCATAAAATTTACTTTTCATGTCGACAATGACTTGTAGTCAAATTACTCAAATATTATCACAGCAGCACATTGTAGTTTTCTACAAGTCTCTCAACTCAAGTCAGCATATATAAAAGCATATATAAGCCTGTAAACTTTTCACATTTTTTCTTCTCCTCCCGAATTAGCTGAATTTTTTTGGGTGTGTGTCTTGTTTAGGGGATCAAGGTTTGTAACTATGTAACCATAAAAAAATAGGCATGACAGGTTTTTTTCAAAATAACCTTCAACTACATGTCCTTCAGGACTTCTGTTATCCTCAAAGCTGAAATGTTTTGGAGATGTACCTTGCCTTAAATTGTCTAATGACAAAATCCCTATAGTATAACCTCCAAAGATCCCTCTTAATAGAAAATATCATAACGAATATAATACGAGAATAAGAAAATATAAAATCCCAACGATAATCTTTGAACATTTGATTGTAACCTTTGAGTACATTTTTGTTGAAAAAGGGCTATAATTTCAACACCCGGTGATTACTCCAAAAAACTAAAATCAGCATATTTTAGCACTTTGTAACTCAAAACATTTTTTAAATTATACTCTTTGTCACTTTAAGGTTAAACTAGTGAAATTTAGAGACTGCTCTAAATAAACATATTGTTTTAAAAACCAAGTCTACCTGAGGAATTTTCCCTAGATATATTTCATTCATTTGAATCATTTTTAAGAATTCCTTTTTCAAAGCCCTAGTGTTTAGGTAAAATGTTCTATGTTTTTTTTATGTTTTTCTATTAATTTGGTTCAGAATGATAACGGCTATTTGTTTAATTGTTTTATGCTCTATTCTTGGAAAGCAACGTACTGACATATTTGCAAATTGCGAATTGCGAATTGCTTAGACGCTAAGGTAAATAAAGCGATATTTCAAATGATAAGAAATCAAGACGCGCCTCTGGCAAACTTTTCAATGAGAACAGCGCCATCGTGCTTACTACAACACCAACTATAATTCGTCTTCACTCACTATTTTACATTCTATTGATTTTATGATTGCATAGGGATTGTTCCTTTGATTTATTGGACAATTCGTATGCTTGATAGTTCTTCAAATCTGAAGAAAAACAACAACGTTTATGAATAAGGTGTACAACTGTTTATTTGTCTGTCACACTGATCTTGTATTGGTACGTGTACTTTCAATTACAGTTACCCTTTAGCAGAAATAGTTGGCTTCATTGATACCTGTGGAAAAAGAGTGCAATATATACACAATGTACAAATTTTATTTAATAGATTAATCTAATGTTCTTTTAGTCTCATTAAAATCAGACTAAGCTAAGACTCGTACCTCAATGCGTTTCTGATCTAATTACTGCTATAGAGGGCCATATCATTTATCCTTATCTTTAATATATTATTTTCCATACCAGGCACATGATGATTAGATTTGAATGGCGTCCTTAAGCCCCCCCCCCTCTCGAAATTGGACCCGTCCTATGATAATATTAAAATATGTGATACGTGTCTTTACCAATCAAAACCCTTCTGAGAAAGACCTTTAACCCCTCACCTGGGTGTCCTGTGGCGGGTCCTTTCGGTGGGCCACCAGTCTTCGTCCAGGTGCAATCCGGGTCCCCTAGCTCCACGCCGTTGCTGATACCATCCAGGTCAGAGTCTTCGTTACACAGGACACTGTTCCATGTAAACCCATACAGACGGAAGTCCTAGATACAGACGAGAAACAGAAGATACCATATGGTTAGCTGTAGGCACATTTCGACCGACCAATCTTTGACCCCGTCCTTACACCTAAAATTGAAAATCACGGATTAGCAAATCGCCCTTTATCCGTCGATACACGCTCAGCCTAACTGTTGCCGTGAAAGACTATCCTCAGAACACAATTACCGAAATCCACTTTCCTGGTACGAGGAAAGATTTTACAACTCTGTTATTCTCATGCAATAATCACCCTAAACTTAAAACCTATTTGATACTACATCGTTAAAATGGAAGGGTGTTACATACTTGGATTTACGTTCAAATACCTTCCCCAATACGTGGGTTATGTTGTTTTTCGGCCGCAGGGAACATGAGATCTTGTCCATCCCCCGATTGTTTGTTTTCTCATGAATTGTAGGCCTGTCTTTGCGATTCAAATAGTGATATTATCAATTAGATGCAAGTTAATCTGACCGAATCTAAAGGTGATCAAGACTTTTGCTTCTTTTTTGCTCTTTTGATTCGTTTTTGTTCAATAGCTCATTTTGTGTTTTCGGCTACAATCATAATATTATAGATAAGATGCATACAGTTTTATGCAAATGTACAGTTATCTAAAGCTGAAAAGACGTAAGCGTTTGGACACGTATAATGTTAATGTGACACAGTTAATGTTTAAGATGGGACTCACTCTCAAGGAGCTGTTTTAGCTAACATAAACTGCTTTATACCAATATTCCATACTCACCGCTCCGAAGTAGCCCACGGTGTTCTTGTTTGGGTGTAATGTAGTACGGTGACCAACTGGGCCCCAGGTGCCCCCACATGGGTGGGGAACACTGTTTCCGTTTGGTATTTCGCTTTGCCAAATCATTCTTCCATTCACCAAGCTAATACATAACACGAGAAGATAGGGGACGTACATGTTGCTTTCCTGTGTGTGAATGTTCAAGTGAGGACATAGTACGTGATACATATTGATAAGAAGTAGGTCTTATCTCTTGTGACACAAATCACGATCAAACTTTTTAAAACTTGTGCTTTTCCATGGATTAGAGGAAACAGGTACCCGTTTTGCATAAACTGACTTATGAGGTGTGTAGTTCAAAGCAAGATCAGATTCTTTATATTCACTATTACGGCCTAAAGTGTAATAGTAAAAGTACAGCTGTTACAATAGACGATGACATTTCGTTCAATGAATACATGTTTTGAATGAAGAGATTTAATTACATCAGTATTTTTAGAATTAGTATTTCCAGAACCGACTGGACAATATTTACTTATCTCCGTCAAGTAATACTACACACAATAAATATCTACTTCTGAATTCGAATACTTACACAAAATCTATACATGATATTCATCCTCAGTTTTACTAAGCTTCAAATTGTACATATAATCAAATCATCTTCAATCAAACCTCAATTTGATTTCGGTAAAAAAACCATTCTTAATTCATGTAAACTATTTCTAAAATTAACTAGGGACGTTTTGAGGCTTTAACTTGTAAATATGAAACTTTGTCACAAACAAACATTTATGAGGGGAATTGTGCTCTAAATAATTTGAATTTTCTAATGTCATAGACCATTCTTTGTAATAAATATCTTTAAGGCGTAGCTTGAAAACAAATAAAACACTCTCATTGCCACAATCGTTACGAAAGTCGATACTAACGATGAATCGTTAAGCTACCACTTATTACTAAGATAGTCGTGAGTCAAGATAAATGAAAGATAACGAGTCTATCTAGTACTAAGATCGTCGTTTACAAAGCTAAATGAAAGGTGAAAAGTGTGTATCCATCTTATTCCAGAATCAATATCGTATGGCGTCGAAAAATGTTATAAATGTATAAGAATTAATTATCACAAATCAAAATACAAGAGGTAGGGTCCTTTGGAGTTTAACGCCGCTTTCATGAGCCACTCCGTAAATTGTTGGAGTTATATATGCCAAACCTTATCAATGGTGTTATTTTTTTATAGCGAAGTATCGACTGTTACCAAAATGACACATTTTAAAACTTATTGTTTTTTTACAGTGACAATAGGAAGGTCGAACGTCGCAATTATGATCGAAAACCGGACAGTGGCGCGCCTCAAACAGTCAAACGTAATTTTGGAGACTTATCTAAAACAGCCAGGAGGGCAGTTAGGTATCGATAGTGTTTGTTAGGTTATATAACTAGTATCCATGTATATCGGACGTGATAACTACACCTCTGTGCATTTATAAGGATGTTTATATATTTTCATGCAAAACCAGTATTTGTCATATATATGTCTTTTGGACATGAAAAGTCAACATGCTTTGATTTTATATCACCACATATGACATTTAGAGTCGTATCAAAGGTAAATAATATGTGATGAAAATCACGGAGTGGCTCTTTAATATCATTGCCCGCACCGCACCATCACAGTTTTACCGTGAAACCTGTGAGCTTCGGCTTGACCGACCATCGGTGGTATATTACGCTGAAATTCAGTAGAGCACTGCACCCTCCCCTTTCTGCCTGTAGAGCATATCTCTACTGCGGACAAAGTTGCTGAGCCCGTGGCGGGATTCGAACCCCAGGCCTTTTGAACCGAGGCAAAAATATTGATGTTAACAACAATTTAAACTTCTTGTCGGATATAGTGAGAAAAAGAGATAGATTTCAGCAATTGCTCAGATGATTTATTCTTCTATTCAGCCTCGGATGAAATAACATTCTTTATTTTCAGCAGAAGACAGCATAACTTAATTATGAAACTGTGTTTTTCTATTATGAGGACACAATTCTGGCATTCTAATATGTTCTTCAAGACTTTTAAGGTTATTTTTTTTAATTTTTGGAGTGTAGCCCACTCCTATAATTAAAATGGATAACAAAAGAAAAAATAAATAACAACCATTTAATTTCCTCCGAATATCATTATATACAATTATACCATTATCGTTCAAATTCATTCATCTTGTGTGATAGAAGTTATTTCATGTTTATTCACCTAATGAAATAAAATCTTTCAATTACACATAACAAAAAAACATTTTCAAGTTTTGCCTCAACCAAGCGGAACCCGGGAACCGGGTTGGGAAAAGCTGGGCACAGCTCTGAGTCAAAATCAAATGACACCTGCACGTGCTGAAATTGACAACGTTCCTTTCAGCAACAGCTTGCTGAACAGTTGCTGAACAGTTCTTGAGTCCATTGTTTGTATGTATGTATTTGTGAGATTGCGTTTATATAAAAAAAACACACACCCAAGTAAAATGTAATTATTATATAGCGTTATGATGCAAATACTCAATAACACTATTGATATGTTTCATGAAATAATTTTGTTTCACAACAAGAACTCGATATCGTTAACGAAACGTAGGTAAATATATTATTTTACTAAATAGAAAATAAAGATTGTTTCACACATATTACCTACGTTTGAGTTACGATATGGAGGATCCATTTTGTTTGCTTGGTTTAAAGGTTTCTTTAGCTAAAACGGGTGGAAAAATAAAGTGTTTTGAACAAAATAAATCACTTAAAAGCAAGTTGTGAACAGGTTAATTGTACTTGTGGATTAAAAATCAAAACGGAACTAAATTCAGTATCCGCAGTGACACAATGAATCTTATTAATGCTAATTAATCACGGTATAGTCTTCCATCATATATAGTATGATATCAACGCAGCTGATCACCGATCCTTGGCCTAGCTTGAAAGCACAAACGGATACTCTGGGAAGTCTTTGAAGCTGAAAAAGACATTTTTATTTTTACAAGAAATTTCCAAATTCGATATATTTTTTCGTAACAGGATTAGTCAAAATATCTTAACACTGAAAAAGCAATCTCTTTTGTTGCTAAAGAGTTTTATTTTTCACCTGCAAAGCCCTCTTTGCTGACAATTTCGAAATATCAGTTGCAATTGCCTTTTTGAACTACGTAGAACTTTGATAAGTCTCCTGTGAAATACTTGCATATAGCATTTTTTTGTTTTCGTTATTCTTAAAGCGTTTTCCTTTGCCTTCCAAAAAGTGAATGCCACAAGGGATCTGAACAGGTGGGTATGGCTAACGAGAAAACTCTGCTAAACATAACTGAGTGAGCGGTGAGTTGTTTACCATAACAACGTACGTTTCCTTTATGGAAGACCTCAATCTTTTGAGTAACCCATCCTGATACATCAGCCTATTTATATCAGCGTACCTCCTACACTACCCTCAGACCAAAAAGCCAAAATCTGGTCTGTGCTATTCCATGGTAATTTTTGACAGTTTGCTACAGATCGCTTTGACTACACGGAGAAGTCAATAAGTTCATAGGCGTGAGTAATGATACACCCCTGAAGACATCATCGGTTATGTCATCATTAAGATAGGCTATCCGACTACAGTTTACAAACTTCATTTACCTGAGAATTACAGCCTGTTGAACACAGTTACTCTCCTGTAATCATGGACAATGCTAAAACTGAGCATCATGCAGTTATCAAGTGTCTGACTTAAGAATGGGTGAATGCAACCGAAATAATACATGTATGGCCAATGTGTATTGGAAAGAAGGCCCTCAATATTCAACTTTTGCAAAATGGTCCGCTGAGAATAAGCGGGGTTGCAGTTCTTTGGACAATGGCCAACGAACAGGAATACCCGATGATATGCTTGCACGGGTCCAGGGTCCAACCGTCTGGTTATAGCGTATGAAACGTGCTTTCATCGGTCGTATTTTGACACAAAACAAGAATCAATGCAATAGAAGTATAAGAACTCGGCCTTCTGCTGGCAAGATCATGGCGTCCATTTAATGGGATTCAAAGGGGGTGATATTCAAGACTTTAAAACACCTTAAACTACAATAACAGGAGCCTACTCTGCTAACTTGTTGAAACAATTGAGAGCCGCGATCAAAAAGAAGAGGTGCGGCATGTGTACTGCTGGAGTTATGCTTTTTCATAACAACGCTCAATTGCACAGGCTTTGACCAACTTAACCATCTCTCCTACAGTCCACATCCTACAGTATACATGTTATACAATTTGAAATTACACTTGCGTAGTACAAGATTTGGCGGTGATGATGAACTCAAAACAGCTCCTGAGGCGTGGCTAAGCGCCGGTCAGAAGACTTCTACCGCAAGGGCATAGGTATATGAGCAAAGTGCATGGAGGTCTAGATACATTGTATTGAAAATAAAATCAACATCACAAGCATTGGCTCCTGTTTCATATTCACCGAACGTATTGACTTCCTCGTATATTCTCATATCAAGAACAAAAGATAACAAGTAGTGCTGAAATCTTTTGTAGAAGCTCCTTTTAAGATTGGCTTATAAATTGTGGATTTGGTCGCGCTTTGGATCCCAATAAGGGTCACAAGGGCCACGCCATTGTAAACCATTTTGGTCTTTATCTCTGAAAAAAAAAAAAAAACCTAAGAAACTAAAATTTAACGACTGAGACTCCTAATATAAACTGTTAATTTATAACCACGAAAAGGACTACAGAGACCTCTAAAACCTGACTGACTTCTTTTTTGCAGACTCCTTTGAGTAGATTGAACTTCAGACCTGTTTGAACATCCTCTGCTAACTGTATCTGGAATAATTCTGTTGAGGTCTATTTTGCTTCAGAGAATATATCATAAAACCAGAAGAGCTACAGAGCCAGAAACTGTTTGACTAACTCCAGTACCTAAACCTCACTAACAGCAAATTCAATTCATTACTCAATAATAGATTCCAAGACATGAACGTTTACCCATAAATTGAACTTAGAGATACATATTCTTCAATAAGACGTAATATATATATACGATAAGGTGAAGATATATTTTAGGTTCACGAAAGTTAAACAAATACTGGTGGATGGCTTTCGCATGACATAATGACGTCCTACTGTTTGTGTCAGTTACAATATAGCTTACCTACTAGTGCAACTACCCAGAATGTGATGTTTACTCACATAAATTATGTCTATGTACTTACCGATCCAAAGTATATATACGGCTGTTGCAATTCAAGGAAGATATAGAATTCATTTCTTCGTCACTTAGATTGAAATCAAAGATCTGAAAGACGACACAGATAAAATATCAATATCCTTCAAACAATGACACAGTGTAGTCTTTATCTCTAATTATCTTTCCTTTACCAAGAATGACGTTATTAAGCGGAAACAGGGACCTCGAAATTGGCTCGTCAAAGGGGTCGCTCTCTCAACTTTCAAGGTGAAGTATTACCAATTTGCGCTTGCCCTAAAGACTAGATAATTTAGGTCTTGCATTTTAAAGGGGAAATAACCCCTGTAGTGTTTTCCCTGTCAGTGTCCCCTCCCAGTTAAGCACATCCTGTGCGAGTGCTGGGGCACTGCACAAGTAAGAGAAACACTTTTACCAAAATGTTTTAATTTCACAACTGAACATCGTATTTCAAACTATCTCAAGGCAATCAATCTATTTGATAAGTTGTAAAATCAGAGGCGTAACTACCTTTTAGCACAAAAAGCAAATGCTTACACTTTGAAATTCAATGAAAGCATTTACTATCAACGTCATATAGTCTGTACACAGTATTTAACATTTACGTTGTTTAAATGTTTCTGTAATATATTACCGGTGACAGTCGTCAAAACGCACAGTTCTTCGCGGAAAATCGATCATGTCCAACCACATTTATTGTTTATAGTAGCATAAAAAATTGTTTACATTACGAGTTGTGCGACATTAACGTCTTTCGCGTGTCTCAGACAAAACATCGGCGCCGTATTGTCAAGTTGATAAAAGTCACTTTGCATCCAAGTATTAATCTTACATGTTTAAGAAAATTTAGTATCATGTAGATCTCAATAATTGGAAAATCATTATTCATTTGTTTTATCGTCTCAGAATGAATAATGATGGATAAATGTGATAAATGCGCTCGCACTTCTTCATATCCACTGAGATTTTTATGTCAATTTGGATAAGGCAGTCATTGATTTCGCAGAGGGAAAAACACGCTGAATGGCACTTCTCTTCAAGTGAAGATGATGTTTCAAAGAACTTCACAGTTTAAATGTCTTGTTCTTGTTCCTTTGACAACGTTCTTGTATTTCTTACAGTTCTATATAGAGTTTCTTGTTTTGTAGGGTCATTGGACGTTTTAATGATCGATGAAAGTAGTAACAATTTGTTCATTGTTTTATTCTTACCATAGACAATATTGATGGTACTTTTCCATTTGATTAATATGATGTTTTAGTCAGTTTGGTTTATAACATCCTTAAGTTGTGCTTGCAACTGAAAATGTTATAGTTACGCCCCTGAAAATTTTAAACTTCCTCTATCACCTTTTTACTAACTCTGTGACACAAGCACGGGAGACATCGATACAGGTCATATACAATATATAACAAGGCTATTCACCTAGGCATATCAAGCTCCGATATGTGCTGCTATAAACATACTCATAAAGTGACATCGGTAAGTATCACACGTAACGTATTCATAAATGACCAACCTCCAATTTAAAAGTGGAATTACGTGTATGTCACCTGCTTAATTAGAGCTACGTTACTTCAATTAGTGAAAAGCTAGTTTTATTGCGTCATCGTAAGACGGAAGTGCACAGATCGAGGTATAAAGCCTTATTCTAGATTCACATTTGTTTTGGGTTTTTTAAATGGGCACTGTGAAGGGAAATGCGCATGTTCCACTTCGACACGTGCATTTGTTGTTTTTTAAAAATGGGCAAATGTGAAGGAAGGCCGCATCTGGAACGAGGCTTTTACCTCGATCTTGGCACTTCCGTCTTACGATGACGCAATAAAACTCGCTTTTCACTAATTGAAGTAATGTAGCTTTAATTAAGAGGGTGACATACACGTAATTCCACTTTTAAATTTGAGGTTGGTCATTTATGAATAAGTTACGAGTGATACTTACCGATGTCACTTTATGAGTATGTTTATAACAGCACATATATCGGAGCTTGATATGCCTACGTGAATAGCCTTGTTATATATTGTATATGACATGTATCGATGTCTCCTGTGCTTGTGCACTCACCCACGCATTTGTTTCAAGATTGATAGTATGTCTAGTTGAATACTCTAATTAAGCTTTTAGCATTCGACGTCGTTTACATATGGCATTCACATAAAGTCTCAAGCGAATATAGTGCATACTGACCTGAATATTCTCTTTGATCATGATGCGATAACCGGTAGTTAAAACTTACCTGAATATTCTCTTTGATTCTGTGAGCAGTTACACTTTTGGGCACAACTGTATACCCACGCTGTATACCCCAGCGTAATGCTACCTAGAATAAAACGTCACCGATTTTATAGGCATCTTAGGTAGTGACACACGTCGATTATGTGTCAGGATATACAGAACGAGATTTTTGTAAAATAAAACTCTGGCTTAGAACTTTGGGCTAACTGAATGAAACGGTATTTGTGAAAATTCAAAACGAACCCTAGCCACTTAGATAAATAATGGGACAAACCTATGTTTTGGTATGATATTTCACGTACTTATAAAACTCTTCGCATTTTTATTCTTGGGTATACTTATGAAAATAAGATTAACTCAAATATTGTAAAACCTAGCTCAATGAAACATGGTATCTGGAAGGATTGTCATATGCAGGTTACATTGATTACCAATTATTTAAATAGATAATAAGTATAATCTCAGTAAAAATTGTGGGTGACTTAGATTTTTGTGAAAGACTTATACTTGGAAGATTTTATTCTCAATTGTTAGCTTTTACAATGACTTTCTACCTGAGCTGTAGTCTTGTTATATTTCTGTCCAATCTTCTTGAGAATATCTTCCTCCAAGAGGTTAGGTCCACTTTCACTGGGATGTAAATGAGAAAGTCATCATATTAACAAGGTTATAACCATACACTGGGTTACCAGAGAATTTGAGTCAGCGTCCTATAAAGGTATGTTGCATAAATTTGTATGTGGCTTTAGATACTACATGCCCGGATTCAACTTCATATCGCTTTTATAAAGTTGCATCTTAATCTTTTAAATGCTAAAATATTTATGTTTTTCTTGTTTTCAATTGTAAATGACAAACCGCTATACAAATGTTAAGAAGTCGAAATTCTGCGGTTAATTAACATGTTTATCAGTAAAATAACATATTTAGCACCACCAACCTATATGTTTTGCTGTCTCTAATGAAAATTAGTTTCCAAAATTACATTTGAGTCATTGGTGAGCGCCTTTGTTCGGTTTTCGATCACAAATCTTGACTTTATCCTGTTAAGTGCTATTTTTGTTTAGCCTTACCCTCCTATACCCCCTTTGGCGAGGGGCGTGTAGGCTGTGACGCTGATACCTCGCTCCATACAGAAGGCTAGCAGTTCAGTGTTGGTTATATATGGGTTAATCTCTATCTGAAACGTTACGAAATGGTCCAGTACTTTCTTCATTTACTTGCATTGAATTATGCCGAGCTTTCAAATATCTTCTCGAAAGAAGAGATAACAACAGCTTTCAGGCTCATATCGAATGAAACTGTTGATCATTTAATATTTTTTATAGTTTTTGGTTTGAAATTCAGTAATGAAAAACACATTTTAGATTTATTATCTAGTCATTGAGTTTCTCACTTGTAGGCATAATGAACGACAATATATCAAGAACTTGGTCATTTGATAATTTTACGAGAAGTTATTCATATGCTGATATAACATGTTTACTGATGATATATTCTTTGTATTCTCATCTAAAACATTGTATACTACATCTATTTCTTGAAGTCCTTTCAGCACTGTTTAGGTCGTTTTTTCAGTTTTACAAGTTAGTATCGCATATTGATAATGAACAAATGTTAGACAAGCGGACCGTTCATCTGATTTTATTCAGATTGGAATTTTGGAATTTTGAAAACCAGAATCTTAGATGAAAACATATTCAATCATTTTATTCATTATACAATTGAACCGCGTTATGACATGCACGAAACCGAAACCCCAATCCCTATCCAGGGCCATATTCTCTTATGTTTGTTTACATAAAAAATCGAAACACATTTGTTGGCATAATAAATGTTCAGGGAAACGACATAACAAGAGAAGATTGTTTAGATTTCTCATGCTTCTTTCCATACCCATCCAAACAGACTAAATTTAAAAGGCCTATATGAAATATCTTTTAAAAATAAATGCATTACGTTTATATGTCAGTCAGAGCTCCAGATAAGCTGCGTATTTGCGTATTTTACTCAGTAGAAAAGTCAAAATACGCAAGAAAATTAAATTGTCTGAGTAATAAAAATCACTAAAAATCTACGTTTACGCTTCTCAAAAATTAGCAATGCGTATTTACCCAATACATAAAAATTATAATGTGTGTCATTAACAAAAATCAAAATAGTTACGTGAAAATCTCAACTTTAAGTCACTGGTAATTACAACAGTCTTTTTACATCGTAAAAATCTACTCCGAGCAATGCTTATGTGCAAAGCGGCTTCGCTTACTACTCCGAACACCATTTAAAACTCGCTCCAATTCATATAACTGATCTGATAATTTCTAGTTGTGTGAGGAGTTTAACACCGTTTGTTTTATGCAAGATTGGGGCCTACTGACTTTGAATGTGCACACGAAACTAGCAACCAACGGCGTTTCGTCAGTGTTGGCTTGCGCAGATTTAGGGCTCGAAAAAGGTTTAGTTAGGACCAGCACATAGAAATAGTCATTTGACATATTTTTTTTTATTGAGAACGTATTTTCAATATAAATGTGGTATAGTTGTAGAATGTAATGATGGCATTTTTTATGAAGATGATGCAAGAAAAAATAACGAGAGTTGCTGGTAAAAAAAGAAATAAATCCGGTCAGGGATATTCGCAAGCGTGTTTAGATTAATTTATTATTGGTAACAATGACATATCAATGCCGACTCAGTTAAACAATACCCTGACGTTTTGACGTACATGTTTTCAATCAGTTGCCTTAGGAAAGAAATTTCATCATTTTGCACACGTCTAATATGTTCTGTTATAACTGATCATTTGCAAACAGAAAGTAGGCTTTTCCCATATCTCTTTAAAGAAAATGTTTAACGGAGGTTGATGAAACTTAATGTTCAGAATTTGGTTATGGAAAAAAGGTTAACACGTTAATATAACTTGTCTTTGCTTTATTTTTTATTAGAATTTAATAACATGTTTGTTTAAGTTTTTTACGTATGAAATGAATCCTCAGATTTCGAAAAATTGGTGGGTATCAAAAAGTATGAATACCCATTTGATATTTGAAATACCCACTCAGTTCTAAAAATCTGGGTATCATACCCACATAGCCAAAAGCTTATCTGGAGCTCTGTTATGTAGTGCGTAAGCCTACTCTTGCTGTCTGAAGATCAGACTGAATATAACTGAAAATTAACAACCACTCCTTACCCGTTTCAAAATCTTAAATTCTACTCCATACCCACCCTCCGCATGGATTTAAATTAAAGTTACACAGAGTATATATGTTTCATGATAAAATGTGGCTTAACTGAAATACCTTATAAACTAAGGTAAATTGAAATCGCATAACTAAACTTAATTTTTTTTATTCTAAAATGCCAAAATTATGATACTCTACTTTTATAAATGATAATCAAAAAGCTCTAAAATGTTAAAAAGACGATATTCTGTTTCCAATGCATTTTAGTAAAATGACCTATGTTCGTGTTTGTGTCTGATGTATATAAGTTTCCGAAATTGCGTTTGAGTCATTGGCGCGCGTCACTGTCCGGTTTTCGATCATAAATCACGAGTTTTACCCGTTTATGTCATTATAGTGAACTGATGAGCATTTGGATTGTGATTTTCTGGAACAAACACTGCTTCTTGATAGAAAAATTCCGTTTATAAAGATGACATATTTGACTCCAACACCATCTTTGTCCCTTTACGTTGCACCAATCTCTAACACCGACTATTCTTGCCAGTGTTTGTCATGAGGTGCAGCACCTTAAAAGCACGAAAATTTTAAATTCTCAAATAATTATTGGACCATCGAGATACGTGGCAGCAGCCGGGACGACAAGCATGGAAACGCTTGAAAATGCGACAAGCTATAGGCCTAGCAAGTCATTGTGGATGGTGCAAGTATGCGTGGAAAGATGCTCCCTCCCTTGCCTTATCCTATTCATACCATTAAACCTTTTCTCCTTAAACATTATTTTTCTGAAATTAACCTTAAGTTTTTTGGGCTCCCTTAAACGGGTCACTACGAGCACGTTTTAAACGATCTTACACACACACACAAAAATAATTGTTTCCAATTGCAAGAGAATCCTTTTAATTAAATGGAGCAGTTTTTAAACGAACGTATCATGATCGTAGAATCTTGGCGAGTCCATTTCCTTACCTCAAATAATTATAATGTGTTCACAAATAATTGATGAAAAACTAATTGGGTGAAATTTGGAGAAATAAATCTGTTAAAAACGTGCTACTGCCCCTTGAAATTATCTCCCCACCTGGTGGTTTGCCGGTTTGTATCTGAGATTATCTGCAGACAGGAGTCTGTCTAGTTGTGCGATATTAAAGTTGGAGACCCCGATAGACTTCACCAATCCCTTATCAACCAGATTCTCCATAGCCTTCAATGAAAAACACATTTTAGGAGGTGAATATAGAGATAAGCTATATACAAACAAGGCTAATTGAAGAAGTGATATTGTCACTTCAAATTATATAATTCAAAATAGAAATGCAAAGAAATACACAAAATAGAATTATCCCTGTTTGAGTTGCACTAATTATAAGTAAATTGAGCAATTGGCTTCATATAGAATTATATAAGACATATAATAATCTGAAGTACAAAAGAAAGTACACACCCAAAGATTTGTATTTTCTGATTATAACAAGCAGAAGAAAATGCTATTTCTAACAGCAGAAGAGCGAGAAGGCGTCGTCGGAATTGTACGAGTGGGGGTTACAAACAGCCACGTTGCCAGGACGTTTGGTTTCACCAACCAAATGGTCAATCGACTTAACCAGACTGGCAAGACATCTGACCGTCCTAAAAGCGTAAGACCGTAGGTGACGATCTCTGAAGAAGACCGATTTATATGCTAACTACATCTGCGCAACAGATTTGTCACCATGTCGTCAACGGCATGGATGGCATTACGGAATAGCACCAGGACTACTGTGATGAGACGTCTAAGAGCTACATGTACCGGTATTCTGGCATATCCACCGTTCCGCTGAGTGACCTTGACCCACGAACATCGCCTCAACTGTCTACGCTTGGGAAGGAGAGTGAGTAGCTGGCAACGTCACTGGGAAAGTGTGATCTTCAGCGTGAAAAGTTGATTCAACCTGTTCCATGCTGACGACAGAGTTTATAGTATACAGGCGTAGAGGCGAGAGACAGACTGCAGCATGTGTCTAGGAAGTACCGTATGGCGGTGGCAGCGTCATAGTCTTCGGTGGGATCTGCGGCAACCAGAAGACAGATATGTGACAATCCGTCGGACCCTTTCAGCCCAGAGATACAGGGATCCAGCCTGTGGTGGTCTCATTCATACAGATGCAGCAGCAAAGGATGATTTTCCAACAGGACAACGCAAGACCTCATACCGCCATGATCACCATGGACTTCCTAAACGGTCATTGTTTGGGGCGGGGTCTGCAGAGCCTTAAGACAGATTGGTGACCATCCGTCAGACCCTTACAGCCGCCCAGAGATACAAGGATCAAATGATACAGCAGAAAGGGATGATTTTGTCAACGGGACAATGCAAGACCACATACCATCAGGATCACAATGGCCATCCTAAACCGACAAACTTTTGCCTTGGCCATCACTCTCCCCTGACTTATCACCGATCGAGCATCTATGGGGCCATTTGGGAAGACCACTCAGACGTCGCTCACAGCAAACAGTCACCATACAGCAGCTGAAACAGGCACTACACGAGGAGTGACAATGTATCTTGAATGACGTACTCCGACGTCTTACCTTTTCTATGAGAAACGTGTCTATGCTTGTTTTGACTGTAATGGGGGTCACGACCGATACTAACTCCAATGTCTATGACAATCGTACAACGTAATGTCGCCTGAACTGTCCATGTAATTTGCAAAATATAGTGGACACAAACAGATATTACAGTGATGCGTTGAACAAAACGTTCAAACATGTCCTTGCTATGTTTGAAAATGGATCACTATTAATATTAAACATTTAAAATGATCGAAAATTTTTCCTGTTTTCTTTAAATCACCAAATTTAGGGTGTGTACTTTCTTTTGTACTTCTTTATATAAGGGACAAAGTCACCCGTTATTCTAAGGCCTTTCCCAGCTAACACACGACGTACATACGACGTTGTGAAAAGGTCGTATTTTGGTAACGTAATTTCCTGACGTACCTGCGACGTACTAAGTACGAAAAAAATAACGTAATTTCTCAACGTTGTTACGACGTTGTGTTATACGTATTTTTTACGTTAATGTAACGTAGTTATGTCACGTCCAGTGGTACGTCCTCACAACGTCCTGATTACGTGCCTTTTACGGGATATAATAGTAGAAAAGTTATCCAGTAACATGAAAGAAAAATGTACATTTAATCTGGGAATACACAAACGAAGCAGCAAAAACAATATCTGATGTTCAAATATTCAAAGAGAGCCTTTTACTGGTAATGTTATTTCCTGACGTATCTGCGACGTACTAAGTACGAAAAAAATAACGTCATTCCTCAACGTTGTTACGACGTTGTGTTATACGTATTTTTTACGTAAATGTAACGTAGTTATGTCACGTCCAGTGGTACGTCCTCACAACGTCCTGATTACGTGCCTTTTACGGGATATAATAGTAGAAAAGTTATCGAGTAATATGAAAGAAAAATGTAATTTAATCTTGGGATACACAAACGAAGCAGCAAAAACAATATACGATGGTCAAATATTCAACGAGAGCCTTTTACTGGTAATGTTATTTCCTGACGTATCTGCGACGTATTAAATACGAAAAATATAACGTTATATCTCCAGTTGTAAGTATTACGTATTTAACGTAGTTATGTGATGCCCAGTCTTACATCGTCACAAAGTCTTCATCACGCATTTTTCATCAAACATAGGCCTAAACGAAAGAAAGTTATTCTGTGATATCAAAAATATATCAACACTAATTCATCAGTTCTATAAATTGAAAAATGAAACAGTAGTAACAGTAAGTTAAAACCATAATGGGATATCTTGGCGTCGCTGCGATGTACTTGTTATCTATCATACATCATAATTTCTCAACTTTGATATGAAATTGTACAAGGCGTACGTTTCGCGCCATTACAGATGCTCATGACGTCATATAAAACATGACGTCGTAACGATTACGTCACAAACGAGTACTTGGCCGCCATGTTTGACGTCGCCGTGGGGAATCAATGTTTACCGTGCCGTCATATGTTTCCGTGGTACTCATCATTCCGTGGTATTTCCGTGTGACGTCATTTTTCGCGAGCCGTCCATCAAAATGCGCCACCTAGCGATTGTTTACTTTCCGCAGTCGGTCTTCTTGGCTCCGAGCAGAAAATGTTTAGAATTTCGTCAATCTGCGTAAGTACAGTCTTGTATATATGGTAACTAAAGTAATTTTCAGTGTAGAACGTAATTCACTTTTCCCCGCGATCTTTCTGACCGTTTTTATTAATTTATACACTATCAAAGTTTTGCAAACTTAGTTCGTCTGCTAGCTGACGTAAACACGTAAATAAATCACGTGATCTTGGCGGGGAATCCCTGCTCGATTTGTAAAAGTATGGAAGCCCAAAAGGGTAATCGCTTAAGTCGAATTTTTACTCTTGCAGGATGTTCCTGCGCGACGTAAAAGGCAATATCGACCTTACAGTCCAACTCAATTGAAGAATGCCTACATTCAAGTGGTAGAAAAGGGATGTTCTGTTTATAAGGCAGCAAAGATGTATTCTGTCCCTGAACAGACGTTAAGGGATCGCACTAAGGGAATCACATCACCAGAATGCTTGTCTTCTGGCCCTGGTCCACTTCTAAGCCAGGAAGAAGAAGCTCGTCTTGCCAGCCACCTAAAACTCATGGCATCTATTGGTTACGGCTATACGAGAGCCCAGGTTATATCCCTTGGAACTGAATATGCAATCACTTTAAACAAGCGAACCAAGCAAGACAGTTCATTGTCACTGCAGTGGTTTTATTCCTTCATGGGAAGATGGCCTGATCTCAAACTGAGACGTCCCCGGACCCTCACACAGCTACGCGCGACGGCGACATCAGAGGAGAGTGTTGAGCGGTATTTCTCAAAGCTAGATGAGGTACTTGACAAGTATCAGCTCAAGTCCAGTCCCGAGCTCATATACAACGTCGACGAGAAGGGGATAAACCTTACACATGCTGCTCCTCAAGTTGTTGGATCGTCCACCGAGGTACCTCTTGAGATTTGTCCAGAAAAATCATCCACAGTTACAGTTTTGGGATGTGGTAACGCTCTTGGCCAGAAGATACCACCTTTTTTCATTTTCCCTGGAGCTCGAATGCGTGACGATCTTTTGGAAGGGGCCTCTGTCGGAACATCGGGTACTGTCAGCGAGAGTGGTTGGTCAAATTCAGAGATCTTTCAACGTTGGTTAACCGAGCACTTCACAAGATATGCAAACGTTTCCGGTGAAAGAAAGGTTCTTCTCCTCTATGATGGACATAGATCTCACATCACCCCATCTCTTATCGATTTCGCTGTTACAAGTGGGATCATCTTATTTGTGTTACCGCCCCACACAAGTCATGTTCTTCAGCCTATGGATGTTGGATGCTTCGGTCCATTTACGAAGATTTTCTGCGCAGAATGCAGGAGATGGCAACGCTCGAATTCGGGTACTGTCAACCGATACAGCGTTTGCGCACTTGCATGCAAGTCGTATGAACTTTCATTATCTTCTAACAACTTGCAGAGTGCATTCAGGAAATGTGGCATATTTCCGTTTGATCCAACAGCTATTGATCGGTCATTCTTGAAGCCATCAACCTTTGCGAAAGAACAGAACGAAAAGCCATCAGAAAAATCAGATGTCGCAGGTAACAGCAATAATTTCTTCGATGATCACCTCCCGATCGTAACCATCAAGCAATCTAAGTCAAGACGCTCTATTCACAAAATCGTTGGGGGACAAGCCATCACTGAGCCTGCTATTTCAACACAAGTTGTAGAATACGTCAGTTACTCGAAAAAGCAGACACCAAAGCAGAAGGAGAAAGCAACGACCGGAAAACTCACTCACAAGAAAACTAAATCTAAATCTACTGCCGGAAAACTGACACATACGTCTTCACGTCCATCTCCTAATTCTACATCTACATCTGGTCAAAATCGTACATCACCGAAGCCTGGACCATCGGGAATTGACAAGCTATTGATATCAGACAGTAGTGATTCTGACATGAGCGACACTGAGAACGACAAGTGTTGTGTTTGCGGCAAGTTTCAACCCGACGAATTGCGCCGTTGCCCACATCTTGAATTCACTAAGTGGGGACAGTGCACGTTTCGTGATTGTGGTCACTGGGTACACCTGAAGTACTGTTGCACTTCAACATTCCTGCGCCGTCACGATGAATTCCACTGTCCATGCCATCAAGAAGAATAATGTGCCTCACTTTTCTTCATTAATATATATCATGTAAATATCGAAATTGGATTTATTTTTACCGATTCTTGTAGATTTTGAACTGTAAAAACGTTGAAAATGACTCAGAAAACTGTTTTAATAAGTTAGTTTGTTGACAATGCAGATTTGATAACAATTCATCTTAATTTGATCACCTGAAATCTTCAATGTCATTTCGCGAGTGGAAATCATCGGGTTGTGAGTTTGTAACATGGACTGTGCTTCCGTACTTTGACCTCGGGGAAATACCACGGAAACCTATGACGTCACTTGAGCGTGTCCAAAATGGCAGCTTACCGTCTGCAATCGGCAACGAGAATCAATTGGAGAGAACCAATGGTTTATTGACATTAAATGATAACGAGGTAGGTGTTTGAACAGTTTATGTAGCAATAGTTGATTGTCAGTACACACGCTTGCGTCTATAGCTGTTGTTTGCTTAATACCACGGAAACATATGACACGATGGTACTTTGCAAGTTTTTTGGCACTGGCGTCTCTTCGATTCTTCCCAAAGCTCTGAGGTAAGTTGTTTTAGAACTTTTATGCATATTTTGTATCATTGGAATTTAACACAATTTACGCACTTTTGATTTATGATCATCGTTACGATAAATAGTCAAGGCCTAGATCTCCTCTCATAGAGGAGGATGTGATACAAAATTAGAAGTAAATAGACTACTGCTGTATGTCCTATAGCATTATATAACAGCCAATTTACTATCTTAGTTTTCTTTTTAGACATTTTTAGTTATTTCATATCCATTTGACCAACATTATGATTGCTAGGCAGTTTTGTTGTCGCCGGCTCGGCTCCGAAAACACGGTCAAACTCCTTACAGTGTTACCGCATAGCATTTCTTGCTTGGTGACGCATCGTCTGTCACAAGTGCTGCACGGAGTTTGAAAAGTATTTCAATCAGCTGTTTGCGAGTTCACCGAGTGCAGGCTTTGTGTTTGACATTCAGTTCCATTGTTTATTAGATGGATGCAGTACGTCTTTTAAACCTAACTATTTATAATATTTGAATAAATGATTCTTTATCTCGCGGGTAATGGCTTTACACTGTGATAACATTACAAAATATATTTCTTTGTGTTTCATATAAACAATGCAAACATGTTGGTGAAGTTAAAATCATTTAGTAGATAACCAGCAGTAAGTGAAGGTGAATAATAAATCTAAATGAATAAACGTGAGGAAACGTCGATGAATGTCAAGATATTTCAAATATATACAGCCGTGACGGGTAAAGATACGCGGAGGGTAAAGATACGCACTCGCACAAAAATTAAAGAGCCACTCCGTGAGTTGCTGGAGTCATATATGCCAAACTTAATTAATGGTGTCATTTGATCGCGAAGTATCGATTGTTACCAAAATGACACATTTGAAAGCATATTGGTTTTTCACAGTGACAATATGAAGGTAGAAAGTCGCAATTCTGATCGAAAACCGGACAGTGGCGCGCGTCAAATAGTCAAACGTAATTTTGGAAAGTTATCTAAGACAACCAGGAGGGCAGTTTGGAGTTGATAGTGTTTGTTAGGTTATATAACTAGTATCCATGTATATTGGATGTGATATCTACACCACATTTATAAGGCTGATTCTAGATTTTCATGGAAAACCAGTATTTGTCATATATATATATGTCTTTTGGACATGGAAAGTGAAGATGTTTTGATTTTATATCACAACATATGACATTTAACTTCGTATCAAAGGTAAATAATATGTTATGAAAATCACGGAGTGGCTCTTTAACCTAGTAAATCAGATGAGTGTTAGCTTGTAATTGATTTATGTCTATGAATCTTTAGGCAATTAAGATGATATTATGAAGTTTTTGAAAAGGTTAAAACGATTTTATGTTGATTATTGGCACAAAACTGGGAAAAACTGACAAAATTCCTAGCTAACATGTAGTCAAATTGTGTTGTCAGTATTATGAAATACTCAATTTCCTTTTCTTTTCATGGGCTGCTCGAGGTAGACGAGGCGGAGGACCGGAGAGGCAGGGAAGAGTAAGACAGCCAACATGAATCTTAGTGTTCTAGCTTGCTCCATCTACACAGGGGAACTCACCTTACTCTCAGGTACCCACTAATGATAAATATTATGTGTGATGAACGCTTTAAGCTTTATATGTATATATAAGCAGAATTAAAACTAACTGAGATACTTGAAAGGATACAACATGATATATTTAGATAATAAAAAATAGGCTCCATACATAAAACCATCGATTTACAGTGTTTTATTTATTATATGGAACGGTTTATTCTGTTTATCATTATTTTCATTTTTATTTTACAGAACGTTCCTTGACTCCTGAACAGTGCTGTGAAGAAACATGTACATTGAAGCGAGAACAATGAAGAAACGCGTTTCCCTTATATATTCTGAGGCTGAATAAACAATTTTGTATAGTTTATCCCTGTCTGTTTTTTTACCTTGTAATAGTATGGCTAATCCGAATATTCCATTACCATATTTGTTATAATAGAAACTCGACGCCTTTAATTCGCAATCTTGACTCCATGTTCAATAATTAGAAAAATTCTGAGTGCGAAGAGAATGTGCATATTTCACTACCCACCATTCGTTTTTATTAGTGACCACCGTCTATTAAAACAAATATGGTACGTGCAGCCTAACAAAGTATTCCTTTAAACTTCCAGTGTTATTTGGAAGTCGTGTGCGTTGTAGGAACGTTATTGTTAGGTCGCGTTAAAGTCCATACTTTCGTTGTTGGGACTTATCGACTCCAGAAGAGGGACGTTCCGAGGATGTATCATGCTGATGTCCCTGAGACGTAAAGGTAACGTTGTAACAATGTTCTCACAACGTAATTTTGTTATCTAGGGAAATACCACGTTGTGACAACGTGTCTGGGAGTCTACAAAATAAGTTGTGACAACGTTAGGAATTAACCTTAGGACAACGTAAATAAGAACGTCGCCACGACGTCTTATTTAGGTAAAAATACCACGTTGTCACAACGTGAACGGGAGTCTACAAAATCACGTTGTGACAACGTCAGGAATCAACCTTAGGACAACGTAAATAAGAACGTCGTTACAACGTCGCCACGACGTCTTATTTCGGTAGAAATACCACGTTGTCACAACGTGAACGGGAGTCTACAAAATCACGTTGTCACAACGTCATGAATCTACGTTATTACAACGTAAAGTGGACGTTGTGACAACGTCATTACAACGTAGATTTGTTAGCTGGGTTTACCCCTGTTTAAATTGAAAATTCATATGAGGGCTTAAGCTCTTTGTCACAGTTTAACGAAATCTAAACTCAGACGAAACCCGTTTATCCGGCAGAAAGATAAGAAAATAAAAATTAAGCCAATGATAGTAAGAGAGAAGCAATGAGTGAATCAAGTGATTTATTTGCAGTCTCTCCACAATGTAGTGCACGTTCTTACGTAAACTCAGCTAACCAATCACAGTGCCTGCGGCAAAAGCATTCGGTATCAGTAGCTAAGGTCAAGTAACACCCATTTACCATTCGTTAACCTTGATCGCCGCTATCCTTATTTCAAACCCGATGATGTGATTGGTTCGCTAATGACGAGATTTTGTCTTCGCTAAACTGGTGTCAGCACGTGCAAGCAGTGAGGCTGCGGTCAGACCGTTGTAGAGAGGAAAACAGTGCCGAATAGAAGGAAAAGCTTCCAAAATGGAAGGAAACCAGCTTAATCGCGAAACCAACACGTCAACATCTGTAAAAACCGTAATAACAGAGATTTTTCGTCCCTAAGAGAAGCAACAACTTTTAAAGGAAATCGGTAGACTTCGGAAGGAACATCGGTAATATCCATGAATTCTAGGTCGACAGCGGAAGCAAATGTATCTAAAATAGTTTGGATTGAGCAGTCTCCAGCTTCATGTTTAATGTGCGATTTCTAATTGTATTTAGTTGGAAATGCTTGGACAAGGAAACGATGGGGTTGAAGAGTTTTGTTATGAAATTGAGTAGTTACGGCATATTCCGTACTCTTGGGTGCTAATTAAAAACAACAAGGTCACTTAATCTACTAAGTATAATCTCCATTAGCTCCATACACACAATTCTAGCTTTCTGTCCCCCTTTCTCCTGTATTGTTTGAAGGAGGTATTTTGGGCTAGACACATTGCGTTCAGAAGCATATAGGTCGCCATACCTATGAATATAATCTTCATTAGCCTTGGAGAATTTTAACAAGATTTTCCATTAGGAGCAGCCTTTCATACCTGATGTAGATAAAAAGCAAATAAGGGCAAGTTTATTCTCTATTTTAAGAAATAAGGCCTGTGTTACCTGTCTGAAATATTATCTGAACATCAGGCAAAACAACAGTTATTTCCATATTTTTCTTTGAAAAGAAAAAGATATTTGCGCCACTCATAATCACACTTTGTCTATACACTGATACACACTGGTGAATGAGCTCATGACCTACCCGCCACGTGTCGATATAATCCGTATCCTCCGGTTCGATGCCCTTGTTTAATAGTCCGATTCGTTTATTTTCTGGTTCCTGTTCATATTGAGATACCATAATTGGTTATCATACTTCTCCTCTCATATATCAAGTAAAAAATGAGATTAAACGTTCTTATTCATTGGATAAATAAACAAATTTTGTTCGCTTCTCATAACCACATACCATGAACAAATGAATATTTCATTTATAAAGAAATTTAAAGTGGTGATTTTCTATTCGTCAATAGTTCAATCATTTGTAAATTGTCAACCAAGACGTTCTTCCTTGCATTTTTTAAAAAAAGGAACGAGGGACCCCCTCCAAATCGAATCTACCCATGATTGAATGATTCGAAATTTAAAAGAATACCTTAAATGCCATAGGCCAGTGCATGAGATATAGGTCGACATAATCCAGTTGTAGATCCACCAGCGACTCTCTCAGTGCCGCCTCAACTCGCGCAGGTGCGTGGAAGAAGCCCCACAACTAGTGACATGAGAAGGTCAAAGGTTATTGGATCAGGGACATGTAATGCGATAAAAAAGAATTATAATAACTATTTAATCTAGGGACTTCTAGAGGTCAATATCCATGTAACTAGGCCAGTACCATTCTTTTCAGATGAACTAAACCGAACGACCAGAAATAAAAGCCAGTCTTCAACGGATTTCCAAAGCCAAAAGTATAAATGAAATAAAAATTGAATGACAAACAGTTAAATCAACTCATGATATAGTTTTGCTAACACGAACCTATTCATTCTCTCCCAACAGAGGTAGCTCCGTCATAAATTCCTATACAGCCTCTGTCTTAATTCGAAGGTTTCTTGTGTACGAAAAGTAGAACACTGATTGGATGCAATCAAAGTTAGTTGTGCAATCAGCAACGCCTTTTCAAAAGTTATCATTCAAATCGCCTTCGTTACTTCCGGAAGCTTTACAAAAGCTAAACTTTATTTAAATATGCACCTTGCACTTTGAGTCGTCTTTAAAGAACACATACACCACATTTTGCGACTGCATCATTGCACAGGCCTATATGACAACAAAGATGTTATTCATGCAGGTAGTGCCAGGTTGTTTAAGTTGCAATATATCGCGGGTAGGGGAAACTGCCTGATGCCCGAGAAACCCTTCGAATTAAGACAGAGGATGTATAGGAATTTATGACGGAGGTACCCTCTGTTGGGAGAGAATGTAACCAATTATGACTGTATCAGAATGGTGAGGTGATGTCGTACGGGGTTTAACGCCGCTTTCAAGATTATTTCACTTATATCGCGGTTGCTATCATGGTTGCAGGGAGAAAGCCCGCAACATCATTGTGGCTATGCAATGCGGTGAAATCTGCGAGCATTGGCTGGAACTAGCGAACCATGAGTGGTACTGCACTGAAATTAAATGTAGCATTGGACCCAGACTTGTCTGCCTATAGAAAAGGTCTCTTTTGCTGTGAAAGTTGCCGAGCCCCTGGTGGGATTCGAACCACAGACCTCTTGATCCAAAGCCGAACCACTGCGCTATCCCGCCCCCAAAATGGTAGCTTTGACATTTATGTATTTGTCCTTGATATGTTTATGAAGCCTCCATTTAAACACGTCTTCAAATGTGTCACTGTATCATATATCATAATTCTTTTGACAAAAGAGTTCTACTATCGATAATGAACAGGACACTTTTTTCAGTGGTTGCAACAAAGAGGTCGACGTAATACATGAAATCAATTTGAGATAAATGCAGTTTCTATATCTCAAAATAATGGTGTGTTTAACAACGCCTTTAATAACTGTTTGTATTTATTTGTGGAGATAGAGGCATCAAATATCATTCCTTTTACAGCAATAAGATATAAGCAATCTTTGGAATAAGAAAAATCTAGACGATCATGTTCGCCTCGGTCCAGACTCCAGTCTCTAAGCATCGCTCCACTTGTACTGAATAGCATAGCTAGGTCACCTCGTTCTGGGAGCCGAGGTTTACAGGAGATAGTCAAGGTGAGCATACAACTGCACGTCTACCTGTACACTCACCTTTGACGTTATGAAGAGGTCCTCCCTCCTCACTATACCGCTATTGACGACTTCCTTGATTCCCTCCCCGACCTCCTCCTCAGATTGGTAGACCCAGGCAGTGTCTATCAGCCGGTACCCGCTCCTTACAGCGTACTTCACCGCCTTACTTATCTCCCCTTGCTGAAATTTGTTGGAAAAAGACCGATTTTTTTCTTGTGAAGTACAAATGTGCACTCAAATCAAGTACATTTCAAATGACCTTGTATGTGACCCTTCACTTTCCATTGATTCAACCAATCACAAGTTCGCTAAGATTTATAATTTCTCCTCAACGATTTTCTAGCCTTTTTTTGAGTGATCGGAGGGAAAAGTCATAACCCCTCTGGAGTAGTTCTCAGATAAGAAACGAGGAACGAGTGTTGTGTTTGAACTGGTATTTATGAGATTGTGTTGACAAATTTCATGTTCACCTCAGAAAGAAAAACTATTGGCACACTTAAAGTACTCCAATGGAGTCCGTATATTCATTTACAAAATTGAATCAATCACGTTCGTTCTACGATAAATATTGATCACAAATTGCGAGGTAGACCATGGAAAGAAATTTGTGATATCCTTAATCTGTCATCTATTTTGTTTCTTATAGAATGTTTCAAGTTCCCTTATTATGACTATTTATTCTTGTGAAAATGAGCCATTGGTTCTGAAGTTTAACAGTCTTGATTTATTTCGATGACGATTCGATATCAGGTCGAATATTTGTAATATAATAAAACTAACAGGTGTATTAATTGAAACCTACCTTCATAATCTGCTGGTGAAGTCTACTCAAGATTTCAGCATTCAAGTTGCTTATTCTTCAAATAGTAAGTAACTTATAAGATAAGGGGGGTTTGGCCAACGCTACGAAGTACCTACAAATAACGTATGTGTGTTTGGATTTTGGGATGCAGTAGTTGTGTAAGAGATGTTATACAGTTTACAGACGGACGACTGACGGGCGCCGTACGAGGGGTCATGCAATCAGACGAGCTAAAAAGCAAAAATGATCATACCTTAAAGTTATAGGTTCCCAGACCAACCGTAGGCATAGAATATCCACTGTTCAACTTGACGCTTGTGAAGGCTGTCTCCATGTTTATACTCAGTGTTGAGAAATATGGTAGCTGCAGAAGAATTCCCTTTCAATTATGATAAGGGGTCAAGGTCACGCCAGTGTCACTTTTTAACGTCTGGCTTGTCTGAAGTTTAACATGCTCAGTTTCCTCTTGGGAGATAGGTCGTTGGTCAAACGTGCCCTTTGATCGCTAGTGCTTTGAGCAGAATAGCGCAGGGTACCCGACTTGATTCATAAATAATTTACACACTACACAACTGTTTAACGTGCACTCGGCCCTTTGGTTAATATATATGCATTATACAGTCTAGTAGCTGAGCTAGGGATGCAGAAAACGAAATGACAGCGCGGTTTGCCTGTAAATTCCTAAGCTCAGGGACATGACGTTTGTTGCAAGGGGCACACATGCAAACTATCAACAATGGTGTTGTTTTTATATGACACTACTGATGCTGAACATAATAACCGTTATGCACATCTGTCCCTCTTATCTGCAAACTGAAAAGTTTAATGTCGTACACACGTGATTCGTGATCATAATATAAAACAGAAAGAATGATACATTTGGTTTGACGTTTAATGTAAATGAATGTGTTAATTTGGTCTCTGCATAATAGAAGACAGTACCTTATTACAGTACATTATTTGAAATTGTTACATCTACATAAAATTGCTGAAAATATACATTTAGTCTTACACATTTTGTATTTAAGTGATGCAGAGCATAGAATAGAGGTTTAGGTGAGGTGAAATTGAGTATTTTTTAAATACTTACTCAATAATGGGAGTGAAAATGCAACATTGATTGAAGAAAACGTTAATGCATAAACTTTCATTTGAACATTTGGGATCAACATGCGGTGATCGTACATATTTAATGACATTTTATAGAAGGAAGTAATCTCCCGGTCTCCATGCATAGACCTTACAATATATCTAAGAGAGTTGTTTGCAAATAGCCTCCTGTAAGTGAGGTGAGTTGGGGTTTAACGCCGCTTTCAAGATTATTTCACTTATATCGCGGCTGCTAGTATTGTTGCAGGGAGAAAGCCCGCAACACTATTGTGGCTATGCATTGCGGTGAAACCTGCGAGCATCGGCTGGAATAGCCTCCTGTAGGGAGATAATATGTATACGTTAGCAACCCCAACAAGGGTGATATGGATTTCAACGCTTGAGCCGTTAGGCGAGAGCGTTGAATCCATATCAGCCGTAGATTGGGGGTGCTAACCTACTTACACCACGTGGTCACCGAATAGACTCGTCCATCGCGTGTTCACATTTCTATTTTCGGAACATTCATGCTCACGTGGTTTAACCAATCCAAATAAATTCAAGTCGCGATCGTTTCGTTTCATATTAATTATATTTTATTCGTTACAATATAAATATAGCAGCCGATCTAAATTTATTAAGATTTGGTCTTAAAGCAATACCATTCGAAACTTCGAGAGCAGCGATGAGTACCGAGGATTTCCGAATGATCGTAATACGTCACAAGCACGTGCATCTCGTGCATCTCAATGCTTTAAGTCAACACGCGGGTTGGAAGCGGTATCACAGTGCGAGATGATTTCGACTGACTCTGACGATGAACTTTTTCAAGTGTCACAAGATATCGAAGAAAGGCTCATTGACACCAAGTCTGACAATGAACTGTTGGAGGCCTCGCAAATCATTGAAGAAAAACTACAGGAAGGTAAAAGTACTCCGGGACGTTTTTATGAAGCCAAGGATAACGAAAACCAGAAGCGTGCCTTGGAAGCCGTCCCTGTGAACACACAACGCCGTGACAAGTGGGCATACAACACATTTACAGCTTGGGCAATTGCGGTAAATAATCGGAGAGGTAATGAACGCAAACCGATAACACTTTTGGAAAATATGACTTCTGAAGACCTGGCTTATTTCATGTCCAAGTTTGTTGTGGAAGTGCGAAAGAAAGATGGATTAGAATACCCTCCAAATTCGTTATTTCAGATAGTTATGGGCATACAGTCCTACATTAAAACAAATTGTAAAAAAAATGTTGAATTTCTACAATCAGAAATGTTTGAAAACTTCCGTCAAGTTCTTGACGGGGAAATGAAACGACTGACACAAAGGATTAGGGCTGAATGTGAAGAAGGCTGAAGCTATTAGTGTTGACGAGGAGGAACAGCTCTGGAGGCGTGGTCAGCTGGGAGATAGGAACCCAAGAGTGCTTGTAAACACCATCCTGTACCTAAACGGGAAACATTTTGGACTTCGGAGTGGACAAGAACACCGAAAACTAAAGAGCAAGAACTCACAGATAACACTGAAGACGACCCCTGAAGGAAAGGAATACCTGTGTTATCACGAAGATTACTCTAAAACGGTACAAGGTGGTCTCGAACACAGAAGAGTTAATCGTAAAGAGATCGAACACCATCCCAGTAGCATTCCAGAGAGATGGCATGTCCAGCTGTACAAAAAATACGTATCTCTAGCTCTATGCCCCCCAGATGGCCACGATGATGCTTTCTATCTTCAGTCTCTACAATCTCCGACAGACAAGTTTTGGTAAGTATTTTGAGTATCTATTTTAAATGTTAATAAAATGAAATTGTATTGACTGCCTACACAATTCTAATGTCATGCTTTTCTATATGACATTTGTGACATTCAGTAGAAACACACGCCATGTGACGTCTGTCGTTTCCGGCTTGTTGATATTTATGTAACAAAAGTTCACGTTCTAGTTTTACAACTCCTTTAATATCTGTTACGAAACGGTATCGTATCATTTTTTGACAATTCATCATACACTGCAATATATAAGCTAATGATTCTTTTACAAATTCAAAGACTTTATAAAAACGACACTTTAATGTTGCAGGTACAGCAGACAACCACTAGGACACAACACGCTCCAGAAGATTGTCCCCGAGATGTGTCAAAAGGCTGGTGTCATTCCTGGTCCTGCAATGAGCCGACTGGTACTTTTGTTCTGCCCTAGTCTTTGGCTCTGCAAGTGGTGTCAAGAGCCAGGGTCTACATCCATATCTGTACCAACATAGATGATAACACATACAACATTATGTATATTATAATGAAATAACATGGATTTATTTATATCTAATTTATGTTTTTATGTTTTCAATTATTCAACAAATATTCATGTAATTTGTTAATGATATACATCAAATAAAACTCAAACTCTTTACACTAATGGATCATAACTGTCATAAACGATAATTGTAATTTACCCTGAGTCACCAAGGAGATATCCATCTGGGCAGTCTTGTCCAAAAGCCTGTCCTAGGCTGCTGTTGCTGAGGATAGATGAATCATGAGCCGATCCTGGCCATCTTGCCACCACATTAGTGAATCTGAAAAAACACAAGCAACTTAGAACTTGTGTCCATTTCATTCAAATTAATGAAATCATTAGGGTAATTAATACCAGTAATGATTAATTCATGTTTTTGATAATCTACAATGTTTTATATTTTGTTTCATATAGGAAGTAAATTTGATAATCATACACAATGAAATATTTAATTTTTTTAAATAATATAATAATTTTTCTTATACTTGTTGTTTTTTTATTTTAAATTTAGACTGATAGGACTTTAAACTTAAACATTTTTTTTTCAATTTATGTACTATCTTCTTATATTCATCATAAAATATCAAAGACAAAAATGAATATTTAGAGTGATTTTAATAAGGTTGCATCTCTTTGCAATACACATTTTATTTTAAAGTAAAAAAATAAACTTTCTCAAAATATAATAGTTTCTTTGATATCATTTTTTACAACCTGCAGTATATAAAAACATCCTAGGCATGTAGACATTTATCATAATTTAAAATTACTTAAAAACAAAAAATGATACAGACTTCAAAGTATGCGATGATATATAGACTGAAGGATTTAATGTAACCTTAAAAGGGCCTCGTCTTTTACTGGTGAGGAAAGACTGACTGGGCACTTAGTAACTGAAATGTCAAGGTCGTTTCTAATGTAAACAGGAAGTATTTCTTCGAAAGTTGTGTTGTGGATTTCAATGTTTTGATCAATTACAAGTTTCAATTGTCGTACCTTAGGATGCATCGCACACTGCCTGCACGTTTATCGCATGATACCCTTTTCTGCAGACGAATGCTCCTTCCTCGTCAGCGTGCGGCTTGGCGATCGGTATCAATGTTCCGTCAATCGCCCCGATTACCTTGGGAAAGCCGGCGATTTTGAAAAAATCACTTTTGGTCCGACTCATGTGGTTTCTTGTTGTTGTGAATGAAATATTGTCAAGTACTTCACATATGGCCTGTATTGAAGGGTGTATTATTCTTGACACGCTAGATTTTGATATCCCATTTAAGTCGCCAAGTTCAACAAAAAACCCACCCTTCCCGAGAAAACGTAATGTTGTTAATACCTTCGTGTCGGGAGAAAGTGCGTGAGAACGCTTGGTATCGGACATGATGAGGGGTGAAACTTTGTCTATTAGAATAAACAGCGCCTGGCGAGGCATCCTATATCTAGCAATTAGAACATCGTCAGTAATGGTATCAAGAAGCGTGGTCCGATCGCGAAACACACGCTCACGGTTCAATGCTCTCTCTTCTTCTTCACATAATAGGACAAAAGCGGCCATATTGATTTGTCAAAGATTGATTTTAGCGATTCTGAGTTGATCATAAGCAACTTAGAATCACGATCTTAACTTTACGATTGGCTTAGATAAGATTGGTTAGTGGAACGGTATGCCGATCGTAACGTTAGGCTAAGATTGGGATTTTAGGGATTTAAGATTGGCGTAGGGCTAAGATCGGTTTGAGGAACGGCACCCAGGGGTACAAGACGAACCACTCACTCCGGGTAACCACGGCTACGCGACTCTACCAGGCTGGAGTAAGCGAATCTCTTATAATGGAGCGCACCGGACACAGGAGCGTGACAGGTGTGTTGTGTTAGCTATAATTCGAAACATTCCTTAATTTCTTTTTATCATGTATATAAGAAAGTTAATATACTGGACAACATAAGCTAGGTATATTATAATATTGATGAATAATATTTCATTAATGATTAATTTTATGAATGTCGTATTTCAAGGTTACATAACGATAATTATATTTGTCCACTGTAGTTTAAGAGTTTACTATAATGAAGGGATGTAACATTTCAATCATGAAGAATAAACGACATCCCATGATTTCCTGTCTTAATTGAAACTCCCTGTACTGTAAATATACAAACGTGTTTTCAACTGACATGTACCTCAGTAAAATTTCCCACATGTCTACCACTAAATGTTATTTCTGTACTCATTATCTAACCCACCTAAAAATAACAAAACTTTATCAAGCAGGTGTGCGCAGTTACACCAGGACAGGTGAAGACCAGAAAGCCATGGTCAATGCCATTTTGAATGACGAGCAAGTGGCAGGACCGGATGAGACCGTGTCAACAGGCGCAGACAAGGCCGAGACCTCTGGGTCTACTTCTAAAGTTGTCACGCTGTCTTCAACTGGCCACCAGATTCACATTGAGAACTGCGCTGTTAAGTTCATGAATTAAAGCGAGATTGAAATTCTTTTGGGTTTTTTAATTGAATTTTAATTGACATTTTTACGGTATGAATGTGTATTCCCTTATTGCAAATCTATTTTACGGAGGTAATTTTCAAATATTTGTTAGAGGCGAAGCCGAGAATAAATATTTGAAAATTACCAACGTTCCAAGTTCCGTGGGAAGATAAGTCAAGGACAAGGCGAAGCCGAGGCCTGACTCATCTACCCAAGGGTAGATTAAAGAACACAATTCCAGACTCCAAATGACATAAGGGGGTGTTATTCACATAACGACCTCTTTTCGAGTAGATACATAGAAAATTAACCTGTCAGAACAATGGACATAACATGCCCTAGTGGTGTAAAGTGAATTACACCACTAGGGCATGTTATGTCCATTGTTCTGACAGGTTGATTTTCTACGTAACTACACGAACAGAGGTTGATATGTATTTGAATAACTCCCGAGTATGCCATTTGACGTCTCCAATTAGGGGATATTAACACCTTTAATGAATGTTATGTCAAATGTTCTGACTGAAATCACCTTGTACCTGCTCGACTGACGTGACAGTCAAAATTTCGAAGTTTTACAAATAAGAGTAGAAAGGAAGAGTTGAAGCGCGGTTCGAACGCGAATTTTCGGAACTGCGAGCAGCGATCTTATCCATTCAACCACGGAGACTGCGATGGTGATAGGGGTGCATTTTGTCTTGTCATCTTCCTTCATGTTGGGTTTTTAAATACTATATATACAGTAATAGTAAAAGATGTGAAAACGTTATTTTACGATGGGAAAATATTTATTTCGTGTTTTCCACGTGGTGTAATCTCTGTCAGATACCTTACGTCCTCGGCTTCGCCTTGGACTTGGTATCTTCCCTCGAAAATTATACATCGATAATTTTCAAATATTGTCTCTCGGCTTAGCCTCGAGCCAATATTTGAAAATTCCCTCCGTGATAATGTTGTATTTAAAGCAAAATATGAAAACGATGTGCTAATAGTTTTATCAGATGCCATACGAAAGGTTATGTCTAAATACCCTAGGGAGGTTATGTGGAACGTTTTAATTTAAAACTATTTAAATTGATCCTAATTGTTAGAAAATGTTATCATACCTATCAATAAACAAACCCACGTGGTGTAAGACGTTTAGACACCCCATCACGGGAGTTATGGATTAAACCTCTCGACTTCGTCTCGAGGTTATAATCCATAACTCCCTTGACGGGGTGTCTAACCTTAACATAGCATAGCATTATATATAACGCACCACCTCAAGGCAATAAGTCTACTGGGAGGGTGGGCGTGGTCATGCACAAATAATGCGAGTGCGGCTAGCGGCCGTGTTTGAGTGAAAGCGCTAGAACTAAGCGCCACCTACAAGGGGAGACAACTTGTGCCGCCCTTGCTGGGAGACATCGTTTTAACAAAATCAATTTTACACATAAAATAATACTTTGATACTTAACTCAATGAGAGTAAAAATGCAACATTGATTGAAGAAACTGGAAACATTTTAATGCATAAACTTTCATTTGAACATTTGGGATCAACATGCAGTGATCGTACATATTTAATGACATTTTATAAAAGGAATTAATCTCCCAGTCCTAATCAAAATGGAAGAAGATGTAATGGGTATTAATGACAAAGTTCAGTGTAGGTAAATAAAATAAAATGTAGCTTATGATTTTGGGAGCGAACTACAAAACTTTTTAAGCGCCTGCAATTTTGAAGAAGCCCCAAGTTGGAGATAGCGAAGATAAGCGTCACTTTTCCAAAATCCAATTTCTTGGATCATTTCTCCAGGAAGTCCTATTTCAAAAGCCCATGTGGCACCCCCTCTCCTGAAGGAATGTCCAGTTACTGTATCGTCAATATCTGACCTCTGCAACTCATGCTCCATTACATTTATGAATAATTTGTAGTCAAGAGCCACATAATTATTGTCACATAAGAAAGGGGCCTCCAGACTTTTGCCTTCGTGATACTCATTGACAGTCTCCACAGCTTTACATGGGTTGAGTGGATGTCCCTGAATATCCCACAGGAGTACTTCCTGCACTTTCTCGCGAAACTGGAGTGTCTTTGATTGTCTCAAACTCACACAATAACCCCCCTCAATCTTATACACATCTCTACTACGGATGTGTTTCTGTGGCATAAACACACCTTTACACACGAACCATGCCGAAGAAACCAATCACACAGGCAGCACATACACAAGCACCATATAGGCAACCTAAATTGATCTTATCGTAAATAGCTAACAACATTTTGGTAGTAACTGGGTTAGCTGGTGACTGAGCATCACCGATCTCCCTTCGCACACCCCACAACACATGCTGTACTTGCCAGCTATCTGCCACCGGATCAGCATATCCACTCTCCTTGTGAATATTAGACACTATATACACAAATATTGCCCGATAGAAGAAAACTTCAGATTCCTGCAGTCTCGCAAGTATGCCACATACATAAGAACTCAATCTCATTGAAATCAGCCCGAAACTAATCGCTCATACCTCGACGTGAGAGCCGCGTCAGACGGCCTTGACCGCCAGACTGTGCCAGCCAATAAGAATCGAGGCTGGAAGGACTTCGGCAACTGTTGAATTGACATTCAAAACATCACATCTAACCTTTGTATCTCGGGATTCGAGCCTTTTCTGAATAAACCCGAGAAAAGCCGAGCTGGGATGAACGCAAAATGATCGTGGGTGTGTTGACTATCATGATAAATACGCTCATGTTTGGTCGGAAATTTAGCGACCCGAGGAGGATACACTACAAGAAAAGGTGGGGTTTCCTCCTGCATTATACGGCATTAAACCCTAAGAGTTTAATGCAATTTCCTCCGGAGGAAACCCTAGGCGTTTAATGACATTTCATCAGCATTAACCAGGGAATTTCCTCAGCGAAGGAAATGCCATGAAACTTAATTAAACTAGAGGAAACTGCAGGAAATGTTTGTGTTTGTATCAAGTTGAATTTTTTTATTTGTTTACAATTATGTGTTGAAGAAATGTTTAGTAGAGATAACATGAAATAATCAGTTATGTCCTGTTAGAGAATTTTGGTGTATCTTTGTTGTACAAATATAAAAAAAAGATACTGAAACACTTTGAATAAATATTTATATATAAAAATGTTTACTAAATTACATAGATAGTGATAAGAAGCATTAATTGAATTTATTATTCTAACCAAACACTCTACTTAGTGAAATGGACATGAATAAAAATTACTGTACTGGTGTATTAAAGGGATAAATGGTACCTTTCATTCATAGGCATAATCTATACGTTACAACAGAGATATATGATTTTAGTTTTTAGTTCAATTCATTGATGTGATCGTTATTGGAGACATTGGGTAGCCCGGTGACAAAGCTAAGTAAATTTTCATGGCTGTGACTGAAGCCTACATTCAAAATATGTTCTACAAATGAAATGCAAATAAACCGTATATACATAATTTATACTATCAAAGCAAGTATACTGATATTTTAGCTGCAAAACAAACATATGAAACTTACCTTTTTCAGAGAATGTATCCACACAAACACAAATATCCAAATCTTGTTATAGGTAAGAACACATATTCGACTATTATGACTGATCTTTGATAGCACAAGTTGACGGCAGAAAGTTTAACCTACCACGACCAAAGTTTTTTCACATTATGACAAATCATGAACAAATTTTATGACTGTCTAATGCTTACTAAAGTTCATTGGTTGTTATTTAGCCCCTGAGATCTCATTGGACAACTTGTAAGTGTTGAGTTACTTTTTGTTTTTATAAAGCAGACACGTGACGCGCCACCCTAATGACATAGGGATTTAGAGGGGGTCACCTCTCTGCACCTGCATGTGTTTATACAGCATCCTTGACATCTATCTAACGAGTGGTCACCGTACGGCACGTAATTGGTCTGAGTGACTTGTCTGAATGGAAACAGACACTAACAAAACAAATACCGTCTCTGTGAAAACAATGCTTTATTTCTGTATAAAATATATGTAGTGAAATTAAAATTAATATTTACAGTTCATAGATGTATAATTGTTTTCAACCACATTTGTTTGCAGTTGAATTTTGTACAGACTATTACAGTTTACCTATGATCCATGATCATTTGTGTGTATCATTGCTATTCTTTTGAATCACCTATCAGTGAAAGAAAGGGGTTTTGGCGTTGATTTAATAGGGACTGCGTCTGTGCATGTCTTCATTTTTGTCGGCATGACTGGTGTTTTGCGGTTTGCAGGAACCTTTACAAATAATTGGTAAAGCTTGTTTGAAACAAGTAGACGCTTAAACCCCAGCCCAACAACAACGAACAAAGTTTAGATGTAAACAGTTTATCGTTTACGCATAATAAATACAAGCAATAATCACCCTTAAAATAATCAAGTAATGAGGCAAAGAAACAAGGTGACAGTTATATTGAAAATGTATACCTAAGTATATTTAACTTTTTGTGAATCTTGTACAGATTCCTAAAGTGATTCGGTTCATTACCGGGGAAGCAATATTTGTGATGTTTAAACTAACAGATCAGGGGATTATACTGGCCAACTGCATCTTGCAAACAATAGAGGTAATTGGTGAGTTAAAATCGAAAAGTCAATCAGTGAGAAGCCAGTGCCTTCAGTCAGGGTGAGCGAAAATTCGTATATATTCATTTCTGCATTATAACCAAACGTTTTAATCCATTAAAACAACGTAAGTTACCTTCGGTGAAACTTCAAAGGGTTTCGACTGTAATGACAAATGTTACTTTCATTGTAAGACGCCAGAGATTCAAAGATCAATCAATTACTACTTTTGCTAGAAAATTTATATCTATCTGGACTCTAAATAATATATCACAGATAGTGTATTTAAAGCAAATTAAAGCACTATTTCATAACAATCAATAAGAAGGGATTAATGTAGAATTTTAAAGATAATTGTGCTCTGTGTTTAGACTCAAATCTATCAAAAGTGTATGGGAAATACGTCATTACCACTCTATACTGAAAATCAAGATTTCTTACTACGGTCGCTTCTTAACTTGTGCTTGAAATGTGTCTTTCACGGCTAGCATTGAACTCACTACCTATAAGAAATTGATATGTATAGCGACAATGAATCCATAATAACAATTCCTAGAGAATATCTACCGCTTCAATAATCATCTGTAAAAGTTTTGTACCTCTTAATCTTAATTAGCAACACATTTTCCTATTCACAATAACAATGCATAATAAATTTGATAATAAAGTTAGGGATGTGATTCAAATGTAATTGTTTATAACATGAACTATGATAATTTCAATTATTTACATATTGATAAAATACTTATCAAAAGTTAAATATGCCTTACTTATTATTGTCCAAAATATAGATAGAAGATATATTTTATGTTATACGATATCATGGGAATAGGTTGCCAGAAATATGTCTATATTTTGAAAAAAGCATGTCACATGACATTTTTTTCGATTAAATTTTGAAACATGGCATAAACAAATAGAGGCCAAAAGAGCATTGAAGATTGTTATATAATTACTCTTACCTGACCTATCTGAGGCGTGGCAGACAGCATTCATCTTTGTATTATTTCTTGGAGCAAAACTAGTGAACAGTGGTATACGGTACACATCAAAACAGCATGTGGTCACGATGATATGCAAAGTGAGTAAAGGATTTTAATACGTTTAATTGTTTTCATAACTATTATCATGAGTGGGCTCGTAAACCTTACTCCTCAAATCTTCATCGTCAAACAACAGGAAATGTTAAATACCGGGACAATTTTACAAACGTCTTTCTCAGGTTGTTGCTATAAGAATTGGATTATATGCTTCTCTGTCGATCACACATATTATTTTTTTCTTATTGGCATCTACATTTTAATAAAATATATACTACATACTTCTTCCTTTCCATATTCCCAACTCTTTTAGACAAAAGGAACACACTGTGGATAACATAGTGGAATGTAATACTTAATAATTTATTTATTGTTTTTCGCAGAATATGTTGTAATGTTCAATAAATAATTCAATTTGCAGTTACTATTGACAAAGAATAAACTTTTTACACCAATTAGTAAAAATAACCGTTTTCATTAAATTTGTAACCACATTATTACTTACATCGTTCCAAAGCACAGCTCATATCAATTAACTTT
Organism: Phorcus lineatus; assembly: GCA_921293015.1. Classification (NCBI taxonomy): domain Eukaryota; kingdom Metazoa; phylum Mollusca; class Gastropoda; order Trochida; family Trochidae; genus Phorcus; species Phorcus lineatus. The sequence goes on from OV121088.1 coordinate 35,533,088, forward strand.
AAGCATCAGCCAGTCGTTAGGCATCCCCAACAACTTTATGATAATTTTGATATCGCACTTGCATTTGATTACAAAGACGTTGTTTTCTGTTCAATTTATGAAACAATAAATGTTAAAACCAAATCGGATAATATGTTTCATTTCTTACCTGCTAACACCATGAGCTAATTTTGCTGACGTTGTTATGTTAATCTTTATGTGAATGGGAAAGTCAATTTAGAAAAGGAGTTAAATAACGAAAAGGGATGTAAATAATCAAAATTTCACTGAATATTTCTGATTTCTTGGTAAAGCAAAATGAATAGCGCCGATTATATAAATCGGCAGTGGTGATGGGCTCTGGCACTAAACAGGTTGAGATGCATACAGATTGGTCGCTGACACTAATTGGCATATCTCCTTTGATTAGGTGACCATAAAGCACCGAAAAAGTCAATTGTCGTAAACTAATTACCTTGGCGTCTTAATGTCTGAATGAAGGTAGGACTTGTTGTCTGTAAGAACTGTCGCTTTCCAATTGACTTAAATCATTATTATTACTAAAAGAAAAAATACTGCCTGATATCTTCAAACTCTCAACTCAAGCAAGCAAGCTAATATTGTTGCCTTAGAATGATCTTTGACATGATTTGATGCAAACTTATTTTTATTCAACAAACTGACTATCGATTGATATATAAGTGTTATATTAATACCTTTCCAGTTATGATTTAAACATATTTATATATATACATGAATGGATTGGCCAACAAGCTCCGAAGAGCTTATATCAAGACCGCTCATATTAGTGACATATGTCTGATTCACAACTTAGCTTCAAAGATAGTGGTTTAAAATGAATACAATGTTGTTTGCGTGGCAGTCATTACATATTCAAGTGCTTAAAAGGAGTCAAATCGATCAGATTTTATGATATATTGATGAATAGACTTCAATAATTTGTTAAGATCGTCGTTTGAGAGCAAGTTATGTATTCATTTATGTATTCAATACATCTATCATTGAAATAAATATAATCAGATAGCAAGGGGAAATCCTATGTATTCAACGAAGTGAATTATTTGCGTGCAACAATTTTTAATTTGATGTAAGTCCAATACAAGAGACAATTGAACATTCTTAATAAATGTAAACTTCATTTCCTATGTTTGAATTGTATGGACGAAACAATGCAATGTAATGACCCGATGCATTAATTTTTTAATGAACACATTCATTGAAATAAGCTACCTTTTCAATATTCACGATTATTCAATATTGATTCCTAGAGTAACTTGGTAACATCAGTTTCTGAAGGTGGTACAGTATAAAGACTAATTAATACTTTCATTCTCACAACGTTCTTCATTTTTAATGAAATCATTGGCATACTATAGTGGGGAAAAGATGCTCTTTTGTATATTTAACTTATGATTTTAATCTCGTTAATTTTTGTGTGTCAGGCACGTCTGCTTAGCGCCTGTCACTTCTATTGGTGACTCCCTCTCACACGCACCCGCATCCTGCCCAACAAGTTTATTGTCAAGTTGAGATCAGAGAGACATCCTTGATTGTCGGCTAGACTAGTTAACGAACTGTTAATTATCATGGAGCATAAATGTTCACCTGCTTTCTAACAGTTCAAACAGAGACCTGGAAAGCTTCTCGGTAAGACCTCAACGAAAAGGTAAGCTGTAATATTAGATTATAAATATAAGAACGTTTAACATGTGATGAAACCTTTATGAATGACTGACAGTCACCAATAACCATGGGATGCGACAGCGGAAGGAAAAAGGAATGATGTCTTATTAAAAGAAATTTAAAATATCTTTGAAAATGTTATGAAATCTGTTGTTGAATGATCCAAACATTTACTTAGTTTACTGTTAGCACATCGTAGAGTATTTTTAATGAAAGTTTTCATGCATTTGATATCATTTAATAATCCGAAGGTGACTCAGGAAAATAATAACTCCCTCATTTCACTAAATTTTAAAAAGAATTGATATACGTTAATAAACAATTTGTTACTTTTACAAACCTATCATCTGTGAATATATTGTTCTAAACACTGTGTTCGGGAGAAGCGTCATCATCGTCGATCGAGGTTAACAAATAACAAATAAATATGTTTTTGGACAATTTAACTGTTTTGGTTCAAGTATGATGTTCTTGTGGTTCTATGTCTAATAAATTGACCTCCGAAATGAATGTTGTTAATAAAATAACGAATTGCTAAACATACTAAGCTTGTTAAATTGTAAACTCGTTTCATTGGCTATATCTATATTATTTTGATATGGCAAACAGTTCTCATGTGACTTCACAATGAAAATCGCATTCTTGATTAAGGTCAAGGTCATTAATGTTAAGGGTCACATCTTATAATCCGTTATTACAGGGAAAATAGACATGGGCATAGCGGTACTAATTTCTGTGTCTGTGTGAATAACAATAAAAGCATCCCGTCAGACGCTTCTGCCTAGTGAATGTCACCCTTACCCCAGCCCACCCCCCCCCCCCCCCCACCCCACCCCCGCCTTCCTGCTCCACCATCCACACTAATTGCGTCCAGTTGATTACCAATTTGAGATCAAAGAGGCATCCTTGATTGTCGGCTTAACCGATTAACAAAATGTATATTGTATGGGCTATTCTATTCGCTGAAAGCAGAAAAGGATATTAGTAAACGAAATTATTGAAATATTTTTTTCAATTTTAAAACAGTGTAAATAAGGACAAAGTATACTTGTTTTTCAATGCAGGCGTAATATGGATGCAATGACTGTTAACCAAAAAAAACATTTTAATATTCATCTTACTTTAATGTTATCTGATACATTACTTAACTTTTGATACGCATTTTCTTGACCAGTCTGCACTTTGCATTTGAGCGTCCTTTTATGAACAATTGGCCAGCGAAGACTGGTATTTTTGAATCACAACAAATAGTCGAAGGCTTAAAATGAATTTTTGTAAGGAAAATTGCAAGACGCTTTCGGATGATACGCTATTATGTACTGAATCTAATATCTCTGGAACAGAAAATAAGTATATGTACATATTTAACGGGAGTATAGACAGACAGACAAATATTTTATTAAAGTCTCACCTCTTTGCATTAAAAACATTAATACAGGTAAACAAACATAGATTAAGAGCCACCCATTGAGGGTTATGAGGGACTAAAACTAACAAAAAATAATCATGGGCTACATACGATAAAGCGTAAAACATATTAAAAGGTACCATATATTAAACTCTATATAAAACAAAGGATGTACTGTGTCTTAACACATTACTGACTAAAATACGTTTATGATAGGTACATGTATCTCGAGGTTGCAAAATATACTGTAAAATTTGTTTGGTCTTATTATTATATTTGTTTGGTTATTTTTAGTTGTTTTGTGTATCTTTACATTATTATTAATCATTCCGCGACCATTTGTCTCAACCTCATAGTGTGGTGGTTTGCGTGTGTCAGACACCGAGAGTTATGCCATGCTATGCAAAATTAAAACTTATAAATAAATAACTGTTAAAACTCTGTTTTTAAGGCTTCAGTCTTTTACTTAAAATCCCCTTTACATCTTATCTTTTAATCACCTTGTATTTTAAATCATCGCATATATTCTGCTTTTTATTATATATTTATCTATAACTTGTATACAGTATATCTGTTATTTTTTATAACAGTGTCATAAGCCAAAATTTGGCTGGTTGTTAACAGAGTTACGTTATATTATATAATGTTTTATCAATGTGCTTGATTGACTTGTGACACTTAAATAAACTATTTCTGTCTGTCTGTCTATGCCAGCCGAAGTTAACATGCTCGTGGTTTAGGCCCGGCGGGGAAAAACCTACTGTCTATCTCTCACTATGTCTCTATTTCCCTCTTTCCCTTATCCTTTCCGTTCTCCCTGATCAGTCCACTCTCTTTTGGATGGATGCTTGTCATCCGCGTCAAGCGAATAATTGAAATATTGTTCAAAACACGTAATACCCCAACCCACTCACTCTTTTCATCCACCAAACGACTGTAGTAATGAATCTGATAGTATTATTCATATTGCCAGTATTATTCAGATACAGTTATGCATATTGCCAGTATTATTCAGATATAGTTATACATATTGGCACTTGGTATTTTTTCCCTCGGCTTGTTTTGATTAACGTGCTATATGTCATTCAAAGGTCATGTTTGACCTCCTCCATTTGACTAGATAATTTACAAAACATTCTGTGAATACTGTGTTATTTGAACAAAGTTACAAGTCGTTTATTATATATATATATATATATATAGTATGGCCTGAAGAGGCTCGTTGAGCTGAAAGCGCTAGCCATTAAAATGGATTGTTTTTACTTCTAACTTCATATTTTTCTATATATATATATATATATATATATATATATATATATATATATATATATATATATATATATATATCAGAATATAAATTGTAAACGGTATCCATTACATACACATTTGCCCATCGTTTAATGGGAACTACTTATATTAAATGTATAAAAACTAATAATTACGCCAACACCAAATACCAACATAAACTAGAATGTATCTTAAGTATAAGTTTTTGTATACATTTCAACACAGTTTAGAATAAGTAATATGTAAACATGTCTTAGGAGATAATTACGTCCCAAACAACGCCCATACCAAAAAGTAAACTGAAACTAGACGTCTTGAGAATAATTTCTGAGCTATTATACCATCTATACAATCGGTGATATACCGAAATCCAATGGCGAATAGATAATACTTATTTGTACTTGATCTGTAAACTAGAGATTCAGGTTCAAACTTTCATGTTCATTATAATAAATACGTCACAATATTTACGATGGCATGATACACGAGGCAGTACAGGTTTAGGATTGTTGTGAATTTGATGTCTTTATCCATAATTAAAGGAGCCAAACTGAATATATCAATATGCCTCCTTAGAGGTATAGCAACAAGATAATAGTGTGCCATGTCCTTAAGAATGCGTATCTGCATCAAAAGAATACCCTTGCATATAAATAGCAGGGTAGTCGTGTCACTTTATCATAATACACACCCTGATATACATAACGACCACAAATACACATCATTGCTCCCACTGTAATTGCTGGTAATTAAGTAAGAGAATCACTTGGTGCAAAATACAAAAACTGGTATTGAATGAAAGTGATATTCAACATATGTCTTTATTCAATTTGCATGTAGTTTGTATATTGTCAGATATAATGTGTGTAAGAAAGGCTACTTTGAAAGATTATTCCCAAAGAAAAATGCAGGTAATGATAAGTCATATTTGATTAGTATTAAGAAAGAATATTATATTACGTGTTATTAGTGCATATTAGTTTAAATTTATTATTATTATTTGTTTACCTTCTACATATTCCTTTTTGTAAACATGCTGTGACTGTAATAGTTGTATATTCAATGATCATACATAAACAAGTTGCAATGTTTCAATCATCATATTGTTATGTTAAGCGGAATCAACACATGGTTTTGTATCCAATATTTATACTTTAGTAAACTATTGGACTAAATGATGTAACATTGATGTCTAAATACTTATTTTGACGCTCATGTCAGTGATTTAACTACAGTTGATAAAACATTTGATAAGATTTGAAGATCTAATTGTATAATAAATCCAAAATAATATATAACTCTGCCAACTTGAAATATATATTATATACACATTTTGATTTGTAATTAACATTTTAGGTTATCGAGCAAATTGTCAAGTCAATAATCATATTTCGTTTAATCTGCAACATCAATGCTTAAGATAGTGTGGAGTTAGATTCACTACGTTATCTAAAATTTTCCAAAGTTCCTCCTTTCCTGCCACGAGTTTGAATAAGTTAAGACTTCTGTTGTTCTACATTTAACCTTTGAATTTTGTTCTTTTGTCATACTTGCACTAGTAATTGTGATGAAAATGTTTGACAATGCCATTCAAACTCAAGATATTAACGTCAAACTACCTATCTTTGAAGTTGTAAATCAATAATACCTTTTGCATATTGTTTTTGTTGAAGTAAAGAATGTTTTTAAGAATTTTCAATAATTTCCTCTAGTTTCATATAGTTTGATATAATTTCCAAGAGTATCCTTCGTTTGGAAACTAGACGTATACTCTGCATGAAATTATAGGAAACTGCCAGTTTCCTCTCGTATACTGTAGCTGAAATTCGGCATTTCCTTCTCATGAAACCTCATTAAACTACTATATTTTCTCCAGTGATAGTGATTAAGATGTATTATAGTGACAATATTTGCGTTTGATTTGGCATTTTCTTCGTCCAAAAGACGTTTTTTTAAAAAAATTGAAAAGTTATAGTGAAGAAATTTCGAGTAATGCATTTCAATTTTCAAATTTAAAATGAAGTATTTTTCTGAGTGGGGGCAGGTACCGGTGCCCCCTCTCGCTCCTTCGCTGTCACTCAAAATTCATGGTTCCGCCACTGGTCTGTATCTCAAAAGTGACAATCATGTTTTCAGTATGAAAGCTGATCATACAAGTCAAAATGAAAGATCTCAGTTGCAACAACAATGTTTTTCATTTCTTATGCTATCTATTCAAAACAGACAGAGCGTCCCTTATTTACAACTTTCTGCAATCTTTGAAGCTCAAACAAAAACGATATGTACGCGGACCCGTGATTGGTTAGAATAATTGGAGGTGAAAGGTCACGGTCAAGGCCGTCTGACACGGCTTTTAAGGAGCGGTGGTCAGATCAAGAAACGCGGCGAGGTACGAGCGATTAGTTTCGGGCTGATTTCAATGAGATTGATAAGAACTTCATCCTGCGTGATGGGGAGGGGGTCGATCAGAAGCAAATCGCAGAAGTCTGTGAAGCTTTTCAATTGACTGTGGTACGTTGCTTTCGTTGATTCCACCCATCCATCTTTGTGCCTTTAGTCTCCGCACAGCAGTTTTCAACCTTGTTCTGAAATCTGTTTCCACCCAACCATCGAAACAAGCCCCGTCTCCCCTCGAACACGCATCAGAGTGCATCGTTTTAACTGGTCTTGTGTCCAGAAATTGTTTTGATCCGTTGAATGTTTCCATAAACGACAGCCACCACTGTATATCCTCATGGAAGTCATCATCAAGGATGATTTTATCCCTGTTTGATTTCATTTCATTCATCATATCGATTATTCTTCTTAGAAACGTTCTCCCCTCTTGTCTCACCATACTTGCCCAATTAAGCTTCCGGAACTTTTTTATATCGAATTATGTATAAGGTTTTTAGCACTGTGTATATTATAGTACTATTGGCAACGTTTAAAGTTTCAGATTTTATCAAAAAATCTTGTTGTCAAGGTTTTACGAGATCACCCAAGCCACAGAGACTGCTTTCCCGCCGTCAACCAAGAGAGACTCTACCGCCGAGTTCATCCTAGCGGTTGAAGAGGGGAGATTCCATCTTCTTCAAAACAAACAAGGATGTTCATCAAGGACTGGTGTGCGTAAACGATCCATTCCTTGGAGAAGTTACGTGACGAGATGATCGTAGAATCTCATATGAGGATTTGGTATCACAGGTAAATTTTTCTAAAATCTGACAATTCGAATACTGACTACATAAATCTGTCATAAATCGTCCAACTGCAGCTCAATATGTCTCAATTTACTCAACACAAACGATAAAAAATTTTTTTAAATGTTTGTTAAATATCATTTTTAATATAATAATTTCGATTTTATGTAACACGTGTGTCTACTCGTATTTAACTACCATCCATTCGAATCTGCAGGAATGGAGACTTTCGAACATCCGATTACCCGGGAGAGTAACAGTACAATCTGACTTTCATGCTCCGGTAAGTGCAATAAAGGATGTTTTAGGATTTTAAGATGTGCCATAATTTTAAAGGATGCTTTAGGATTTGAAAATGTGCAATAAAGGATGCTTTAGGATTTGGAAAGATTATGTTGTGTTGCTAAGTCAGTGAATATGATTGAATCATTGCTGCAGTAATGAAAAAGCTTCACTTCAGTCACTTTACAGAAGATAGTCATATTTAAGATTTGTAGTCGGATATCACATCTAATGTAAATTTTATATCCAGACAGGAACAAGCCAACAAACAGACAGCAACGCTAGACAAACCAAGAGAAAGCGAGAAGAAAAGGTAAAATTAAAATCAATTGTTTTGCATTTCAGATGTTCTTTGTAAAACCCGGACGATCTCACATGATAGCAACGATTTTAAATGTGCTAAACTGAGAATAATTTTATTTATTAATACATTTACATGATAAATCTCCTTTTTTATACTATCGGTATGCAACACCTGTCATAAGAATGATAAATGTAATGTGTAGCCGTATTTAAAAAATTTAGTAACAAAAAAAGCTCAATCAAATATATAAATAAATTGATGCTTACTTTGTATCATCTCTATTTGCAGGGGGCAGGTTTGAGACCACAGAAAAAGATGAATAAGCAAAGAAACACTGTAAGTGATTACAACCCGAACTCAACAACCATCTGCAATGAATAACACTTAATTATGAATTAATATTTTATTGAATTTTACATTTAAAAAACACAATAACGCGATGTTGTTTAAAATAAAATGAGACCGATACTACTTCGACCTTGTTTCCTTCGACTCCGACTCTTCCGACCTTGGCTCCTACGACCCCGACTCTTGCGACCGTGGCTCATCCACCGGCTCCCACTTCATACCCCATGTTTTTCACTCAATACCCACTTGTCGACACAGTTCACTCACCCTGGTCTATGTTCATGCCCCCTCAGCCCTACTACTTCCGCCGCCATCAACGACTTTGATTCCGCCTGCTACATCATCAGCTTCTCCTGTGTTGTCACCATGCAACCCGCCTCTGCCATCATGGTTGTCGTCTTCATCATATTTGTCATCTTCTCCATCGCTGCCATCGTCTTCTCCATCACTGTCACTGCCGTCACCTTCTCCACCACCCTCGCTGCCGCCACCCTCGCTGCCCTCACCCTCTCCGCAACCGTCGCTGCCCCCACCCTCTCCACCACCGTCGCTACCTTCACCACAGTCGCTACCTTCACCACAGTCGCTACCTTCACCACCATCGCTGCCTTCACCTTCACCACCATTGCTGCCTTCACCTTCACCACCATCGCTGCCCTCACCCTCTCCACCACCGTCGCTACCTTCACCACCGTCGCTACCTTCACCACAGTCGCTACCTTCACCACCATCGCTGCCTTCACCTTCACCATCGTCGCTGACAAGTTCTCCGACGTCAAGTGCTGTGCCGTCGTTGCCTGAATCGACAACGTCTAACACTGACCGCATAAGAAAACTTGAAGAAAAAGTTGCGTACCTGAAACGTACTGTGAACGCCCTACAGGATCATCTTCACCAAGTCCTGGACATAAGAAATCCCACCCGTAGGTTGAATACCTCTGTCTTCTGGCAACTTCGACCATCAGAAATCCCGTAGTTCATCTCTGATGAAGATATACAACGCGCCTATCAGAGAAGAAGCGACGTGACCCTTCAAGAGACGCTTGAGATGTGCACCGCCCTTTCTCAGTCCAGAGGACAGCTCACGAGGGAACTGTTTTACCGAACATTCACACTCGAAGAAGTCTATTGCAGGAATGTGAGAGGAATACACAGAGTCGGGGAAAAACGACCCTGCAGAGGACCCTTCGATTCTGACAAAGTGAAATTTATTTTGGATTTGGTAATGCAGAAATACCCAACTGCTAATCCAATAGCTGAACAGAAGAAATGTGTTTGCACAATGAACTCAGCCAACCGATATCTATGGAATAAGAGACTAAACGGAATCACATTTCCATGTGGTGACTCTTGTTGAACTAATTGAGAAACTTTTATATAATTAATGTGTCCTTTCAACTTAATACTGAATTCCACATAACATAGAGATTTGTCCCCAAACAAAGGCTTCCAAACCACCGTTAGTGGTTAAACCTTTGCGGTAACAAATGTTATTTGATCCGCAGCTGTAGGCAGCAAAATTGTCGACACATCCTTAGTCTTAGTCACATCTAACAAGTCCAATAAAGGAGAGTTTCTAACATTTCCGAATGGCGAAGTGAACTGATGCGTTTTCGGTCTCAGGAATTGTAATGGTGCTGACCTCGAATGTTATGGAAACATGAATACAATGACTGATGCTGTATGCTGATGATGCCGTCCTTTTCAGTGAAAACTCAATTGAATTACAAAAATCACTTGATAATTTTCAGCAGTACTGTTCCGCTTGGAAACTAGAAGTTAATCTCACGAAAACAATGTACTCGTTTTTGGTTTTTGGCCATGTGTGCTCTTTTGAAGAAGGCTCGTAATATAAATTAACATTGGACTGTATATAAGTAGCTTTTGATACTATGATCGTTCTATCGTTCATGATCTATGGATAAACAATTTGGGGATTTGAAAACTTAATGACTACCGAAAGATTACACCTTAATGTCATAAAACTCATCTCCCCCTTGAGGAACATCACTCCAAACTTTGCTACAGAATCTATGGTGAGTTCAGAAGAGAACCAATTTATATCAATATATAATAATAATATTCTTTATTCCTCCAATGGAGAGTTACAAAACACATGGACAGGCGGAAAATGTACATCAATAAAGAGGAATATTTAAAAAGAGTATATATTTAATCAGTTTTGTCAGCCTTTATCTGGAATTGACTTGTTAAATCACTTTAAGATCAAGTTAAATTGTGTGTTTTTACAAAGTCTGTACAGTCCTTGGACAATCAGAGAGGAGTAAATTGTGCTGTCTATATCATCCAGGGGGACACAGGGAGTGCATGAGAGAAGGCTGCATACAACATCCTCGTCAGATTGGTTGAGTAGAGTCACTCCAAGCTCAACCGGACCAACACTAGATATCTCAATCCACAATCTGTCGTGTTCACTGCATTTAGCTGTGCAGTGACATATGGTATGAGTCAACAGGTCATTAAACTGATTGGAGCACAGTTCACATATCCCTTTTGCGCCTCCTGGACGCCACAATGCGCAGAGCTTAACAACAAATTTACACTGTTGTTTGAGATAAGGGAACTGACGAGCAATGAACCAGGCTTTGTGAGGGGTTATAACTGGGTGAATCTTCAGAAAGTGATTAATTTCTGGGTCAGAGTCGACACGTTGATGCCAAGCTGCGGTTTCAGAGTTGCTTTTTTCACAGTCTCTTTCCAACGGGAGTATGTGCAAAAATGACCAGTTTTATATAAGTCTTGAAGATAGTGACTCAGTTTATACTTCTCCAGTATAACAAGGATGTCTGATATGAATCCGCCTGGATCAGCGACACACTTGTTCTTCAGGGTGAATATTCTTGTCATCAGTAGCCTGTAGCTTGTGTTTCTGTGAGAGGTGTGGCATAGCCTTCCAAAGAACAGGAGTTTGCACTTGTTAATGTAGGCCTCTAATGGTAACCATCCTAGCAGAGCATTGCATATATCAGTCCTGGTTTTTCTTGGGAGATCTTGGATCACTTTGACACAGAAGCGTTGTGATCTTTCAAGGGCTAATAACTTATTTTTTGATAGACCGGACCACAGTTTACAACCGTAACAAGCTTTCGGGAGACAAGTTGATTGAAGTATCTTTGCGCTAGTGATTGGGTTTAAGGCATCACCATGACAACCAGACTTAATGGCTGACATCATCGAGGCTTTTAGTTTAGAACAGGCTTTGAGGGATCGGTCCCATGAGATGAAGTTCTTTTGAAGATCGATTCCAACATGTTTGATGGAATCTAGGTCCGGAATAGGCGTTCCATAGAGTGTAAGCTTAAGCTGTTGCACTGCTTTTTTATCTGTGAAAGTTAAAGCACCACTCTTGGAGGGGGAGAAGCTAAATCTCCATTTACCGCTGTAGTCTTCGCACAGATGTATCAGCTGTTGTAGATTGCAAGTCAGTGGGCTCAGTAGAGTAATGTCATCAGCTTGGGTTGGAGAAGTGACGTTCACATCCATTACAAGTGCACCTTTACCAGACGAGGTTAATTTATTTAACAGTTCATCGATGTAGACAAGGTATAGTTTAGCAGATAAAATACTACCCTGTCGAACTCCCCTCGAAACACCAAACCAGTGTGAGATGACGTTATTGGCGATTACACAACTCTCCATGTTTGAGTACATGTTGTCAAGAACGTTCCATAAAGCATTTGGAATATTCAACAGGTGAAGCTTGTAGAGAAGACCAGCATGCCAGACAGTGTCGAATGCTTTAGCACTGTCTAGAAACAATGCTTTGAGGGAATCAGACTGTTCTCTGTAATGATGCGCGGTTTCTTGGATCATGAATGAGGTGTTGAGTGAAGAGAGACCTTTCTGGAAACCACATTGCTGAGAATTTGGGAAACTTTTATTAACACCAAACTGGGGTATGCGTCTCTCAACTATCTTTTCAAAGAGTTTCATTATGACAGGAAGTAGAGTTATTCCCCTGTAGGAGTCTGCTGAGTTTTTTGGTTTACCACCTCCTTTATGAATCAGTGTTACAAGGCCTCTATTCCATGCAGGAGGAAGGAATCCAGTTGCAAGTATGATGTTGAACAACTGGGCAAGGCGTCTGTGTAATAAGGTGCCACCATGTTTTAAGTGTTCATACTGTAAACCATCGATTCCCCCAGCTTTTCCATTTTTCAGAGATGAACAAGTTGAAGTAATTTCTGATTCAGAACAAGGTTTAACAGAGCTTTTGAGATCAGAACATCTGATATTGTCTCGTATATGTTTGACTTCGTCTTCAATCACTGTTTGGAATGCCTTGTTGAAGTGGGGCTCCTGCAGGTCAGAGAATACTTTCTTTAGGTGATCAGCAAGTGCATTACAGATATCCTCAGGACTAGTATAGACTTCATTGCCATCTTTTATGGAAAGTATCTGTTTTGATTTAGTCTTCTTCTTGATGAGGTGCCAAAATAACTTTTGGTCTGTATCGCAAAGGTTGTCCACATTCTGAAAGTATTCTCTCTCAAACTTATCAACACTGTACCTCATGGTTGAACGAAATTCATCTTTAGCTTCTTTGTAAAGACGGAATGAGGAGTGATTCATGCCTCTGGGCTTACCATCATTTATCCAATTGCGTCTTGCTTCTAACATTTTATCATGCATAATCTTAGTTGCCCCTTTCCAAAACGGTTTCAGGTGAGGAGAATACTTTTGCACTGGAAGACACTCAACAGCAGATGTTCTTAAGGCATTGACGATTGTGTCATACAGAGATTCAACATCATTTGGTTTACAGTTATGAGCAGGGATATTGATACTCCATAGGGCGTTGCTAACAGCAAACGTAAAATCTTTTACCTGGCCAGATTGTACAGCCTTGTGCCAGGCTGGTTTCTTGAATAAGCTGTCCGGTATTTGCTCACTCAGGGAAGGGATACTCAAACGACACATAACTGGATGGTGGTCTGACACATTGAGGGGATTGTCGTCCTTCATTTCAGCTGTGACTACAAATCCAATGAGATCAGCAGGAAGTAGGATGTGGTCAATGAAAGATTCGGGACCGCCATCATACGCTTGAAATGTGGATCCTGGAACGGTACAGAGGATTTGCATATTTACTGATAAGAGTGAATATTCGTTCAAGAATGATCTCAGAGCCTTGCTCCTCTTGTCATGACTGAAAGTTGCTCTCGGACCCTCTATTTTAGCATTGATGTCGCCAAGAAACATAACAGAACCTTTTTGTGAGTAGATCATTACAAGCTGTGCTAAAGTCTGTAGGTGATGTATGAACAAGTCGTGGCCTCTATTGGATGGGGGCAGATATACAGCAAAGATGAAAAGGGAATGCTCCTTGGATATAAACAATTCGATGTTCCTTATCAGATGTCGGAGTTTGATTTTGCATAACAGCGCTGTTCCACCACTGCGTTTGTCAAATGCTTGCTCAGGGTTGAGTACAGAGAAATAATTTGGGTTCAGGGAGTCCAGAAACATAGCATTGTGTTCCCTCAGTTTGTGATGACATCATACCTTTTAATGCCTTTTAAGGCAATATATCTACCTATTCTTAGACTTAGAACTATCAACCATTATCTACCTGTTGGGACTTGTCGGTGGACAAATACACCTAGCAAATTATGTAATTCACCCGCTGTTGGTGATGAGTTTCATTACCTCTTCAGGTGTATACATGAATGTAAGCACCTAGGCCTAATTTGCTTATGCTTAAAAAAAAGTTATGTCCAAAAACTGCCAAATATGTCTTTGTCATCATTTATCGTATGTATCAACAAAAACTTAGATGAAATTGCACATAAGTACATGTAATGTCTGTACTGTATGACCAAATACTGACATTATTGTATTATACATTTTGTAGCTATATCTGTGTGTATATTACACTGTAAATGTTGTCATCTTATCTGCATACCTTAAATGCCATCTTGGTTTATGTTTATTTATATGTGTTTATGTACACTATACTCATGTACCTACGTATGTGGGTATTGAGAAATGAAAACCTTGAACCGAACATGGTATCCTTTAAACGAGATGTTCACTCTGTTGATACTAATTTGTTGTTGCATGTAAGGCGGTATGAAACATACATACAATTTCTGATGGACGCATAAAATAAGCCTTCCAAGTTGTCAGTATTAATTAGTGTAATGCTAAACGCTGACACACTTGTACACGAACACATGTCCAGTACGGACATGGACATCTAGCATACATTGTAAATGTAATTGTTAACCCGGCCCACTATAAAGTTACCCAATAAGCTTCTAGCGGGTCAATATACGGATAGAACGGCCCGTATTATCCCCTCCCACTTTACCCAATACAACTCAGGCGTATCGCATTAGCGACGTAAAATTACCGCCACTGACCATGTATATAGGAAATTGTGTGCTTTGTATTGTTTTGTTTACATTTCAGTCTTTTGACAACAGTGAAGATTAAAGTCAGTGGAGTTAATAGAGTAATAAACTGAATATCCTTCACTTGAATGAATGGCCACCAATAAATAGAAGAGCAGCTGATTACAAAAAGGAAGCAGATATGAATTTCTGTTCCTAGAATTTTTGTTTTGACTTACATTTGGTGCAAAAAAGATACTGGAATCCACTGTTCCAAATTTCATACATAAGATGACAAGGAGCACTGAATACATGGACATGTTTTTCATGACAACTTGAACTATTATCTGTTGTAATATTTATAAATCTTTTTCACTGACAAATGATAATCATGTTCTTTTTTAAATGTTTCAGCTGAAGTAATAAATTACTTTTATAATTTGTCTATCCATATTTAGACATTTCCTTTTTATTTTTCTTAATATGCCAATACCTAAATATCAATATTGTTATAACTGATGGCAGGGTGATGTTGATAATGTACACAGGTGAAAAGCTGCAATTAAATTTTTTCTCAATATTAAAACCACCTTAATAGCCCCAAGATACAATCTGTTATCAGTTGATTTATTGAACATGAAAAAGGCCCACAGATACTTAATATCAATTTTGCTGTATGTCATTCTTGCTAATAAATGTGATCCGGCACTAGCCACTTTTGTAAGGTAGTTTGATAAATTTGGTTGAATTCATCAATTCTACTTAAAATATTATCTTTTTTTTTGGAGAGATTTGAGAAATTACCGAAAATACCAATTTCTCAAATGATAGTTTACTATTATTTTATATCTTTTGAATTCAGCAAATAAAAACAATCTTGTTAATAATTCACAAATTGTTCATAGCCTTATTCCTTTTATATTTAATAAATGACACTACATAGACGTCTGTTTGGATTGCAAATATTCTGTTACGCACACACATGTTTAACTTACGAATTTTTCTGGATGGTTTTCAACAAAACAAGGTCGACAATAACTGTTATCTACAGACTTATTTGAAAAGATTATTTGTGATTTTACTGCACTTCGACGGATCACCAACGAAGCAACTTTACTGTACCCGAAAGTGAGCGAAGACAGTGAAGTTCGTAGCTCGATACCGGCCTTGTCAAAACTTACATTGTGATCCATCTTCATAAAACATTATGATTATATGTCTTTGGAAAACATTTCATTCAAATAAATGGGTTTTGTTATGATTCCCCCTAACCACCATCAGGCTTGCTAAAATGGTAATGTACAGGCAGTGGCCCTTAATCTGAATAATTCTGAAATTTCTAACCGGACCGTAGGAGGAGCTGCATGATGATCGGCAGCAATGATAAAAAGAAACTTTGAACTTGTGTTTCCAGAGTATTTTATCAATAATTATATACACATATAAGTTTATAGATCACATCATTTTGCAGACACACACCGTTCGATTTTCCCGAACTGTCACTCATTCAGTCTAGCGCCAGGCTACAATCGGGTCAGTTTTGACGCCGATATCAATTTTCAAAACGTTATAGCGAAAAAACTCATTCGGTGGCCCATAGGGGCGTCACTAGGAAAAAATCAGTTGTAAGCACATCGATTGTTGTGTTAAAAAGTGTTTTAAAGAATCACTGCAAACTGAGTGAAAGAACAGACGAACCAAACAAGCAGGTTCTAACAAACATTATCAGGAATAAATTAACGCAATGAAACCGTTTGTAACTATTTCAACGTTATATAGGGGCAAATGGGCAAAACAATGGGCAAATGTTTTGCCCATAAAGTACAAGTACAATAAACAATGTTGAAACATTGAAAACCGTAAGAACGTTGAAAAAGGAACAAGAACAAGAAAAAGAGAAGTGCCATTTTGCGAGTTTTTCCCTCTGCAAAATCATCTACCACCGTATCAATGTTGACATTAAAATCCCTGTGAATATGAAGTAGTGCAAGAGCATTAAGCCGCTCCGTTACCATTGTTGACCTGAGATACGTTTTAACACGTCTCATTGCGCTGAAGGAACGCTCAGCCGTTGCAGAAGACACTGGCATTTGTCGACGGTTTGTCGTCTGCTGGAACATCTTGCCAACGTGATTTCCATCGCCTGATTTCTACCGTCTGTTGCTCTTGTGAATTGTCTTTCAACTCAGTGAACTGTGCGAATATTGAATATTCGCATACCAATGTCCTCAATCATTTTATGGACTGAATAAGGTAAAAACTCATGAGCTTCGAATCGGCCAATTGGGTGGATAAGCCTGTCACCTAGTTGCTGAGACATATGATCCAGTAAAGGGTCAAAGGGATTCCTCTGCCAGTAGGCTTCAGGTGTAGACGCAGGGGCATTATCACGCAGTGTTGGACGACCGACCCACCTTGGTTTTGTTGGAGCAATGTCGTATTTGCTTGCCATGTTGGATGGCTCACTGAAGAGCTCCGTCAATACAGACTCGTCTTCATGAATCTGTCGAAAACTGCTGATGGCAACAGAAACCTCACTTGAAGCAAGAATCAGATCTATTGTTGCAAATTGCAACAAGAGAGAAAGCTGAACTGTGTACTGGATGATATGTTGAGTCACAACAAGGCCAATGATAAAATCAAAAGATTGAATGGAACATCTGAGGAATCTTGCCATCCTGTGCAAGGGCAGTCAAACTTTCAACTATAACATCAAATGATGCTTTGAAAGTGGATAAAGAGCCCGCACGACTTGCCCAACGTGTTTCACACAGTTCAGTTATCTTTCGCTTTCTTCCCATTGACTCCTGGGCATTCTCATTTGATTTCAAGCTCCTTTTTGTATTCTAACAGACGTTTGACCGAATAAGAAAAGGCAAAGGCGATGGTTTGTACTGTTGACAGGATATTCTTGACGGATGTTATGGAGCAACTATGAACCAAGATCAGATTCAAGCAATGAGATTTGCAATGAACATAGAAAGCATCAGGATACTGACGTCTAATGATGGCTTGGACACCATTCAAATGGACACTCATGTTTGAGGCACAGTCATAAGCTTGCCCCCCATATAGCCTTTCTGTACTCCATATTTGTCTAGTTCTGATAGAAATGATTCGGCTAAGGGAGCTGCCCTTGTGCTTTCACCCTCAGTGAAACATAAAAATGATTCTTTGAGAGTAGTTTGACCCTGATCGTTTACAGAAATGTGTCAAACAGAGATTTGTTCTTTGGTTGAGGAATCTGAGTGAAAAGCATTTCTTCAAATTACAGTTATTTACACACTGTTTTCTCACTTGTGACGCACTAATATCAAGAAGCTCATTTTGATTGGCTGGTGATAAGTATTTGTTTCTAATTGTGCTGTTGTGCAAATGCCTGTTCAATAACTCATCTGTCTTCCGCATAAAACAAGTGTCTCAATTAGTGTTTTGCGAATTGCACGATTTTTTTCAACTGTTTCTTTGTGCGCATTGGAAAGTTGACAACAAATATCATCCTGTTTATAACTGACTACCGTTCTATAGTTCAAAGAATTCTCAGTACAAAAATGATGTGAATCAAGTTTTGTATGCCTCATAAGAAGTGTCCCGATATTCGCCCAATGGTGAATGTACGAGGTAACAAATGCGCCTTTTTCGCTGTCACTTCCGAAAAGAGCACATGGTAAGCAAATAACGCCATCTTTGAAAGGAGAATATCGGAGCCAATAATTGTGATCAAGATGTGTTGGATTAAATTTCCGTTTCACACCTCTCATGTCCGTTAACGGGTATTTCAGTGTTTTGTCAGCCCTGAATCTAAATTGTTCAGCAGAAAAGAACGAATTTGTTCTGATTTTAACTTCTTTCCTGTATAAAAGCCAATATCGGTACCAGAGAAATTGTCAGATGGTTTCTGTGAATCAGAAAGCAATGAAGGTTTGAATTATTTTTTTAATTCGAAGACTGAACCTCTGTTTTCGACTGTAATTTTACAATAAAAGAATCAATTTTTGTACAATCTTCACTCTTAAACTTTTTACTCATGATAGTCGACTCGAAATGATTAATGGTCTATACTGCTGTGCAATTTCCTATACACTGATTTGCACACACACTTGTACTGAGAAGAGAATAGACTTAAGCACAAGCTTGACACGCTAATGCCGGACGACTAAGTTTAAACATTTTTTGCTACACTAGTCATCATCGAATGATTGGTTAAGATTGTGTTCTGCGAAGACTATTGCTGTCTGACGAATGTCACCAATAAATTACAGGAAAAAAATAACAAAAACCTCAAATTTAATTTTTCCAAAAATTGATTTTTTTTGGAATTTCAAAGTGTAAGCACTTGCTTCTTGTGCTATATGGTGGTTACGCCTCTGTTGGCCTCGTACACTGATATTTGACAGTTTTGGTTATGTTGTATTTCAACTGGGGAACTATCTATCATTGTCTTCAACCTAAGCTACAAATGATTCGTAATTGGGAATTTAAGCGAAATTGACCAACCAAATCTTTTGTAGATGTTGATATCGACTAAGGTCCAAATATGTTACTCTCTCAATGAAATTCATAAAAGAAAACCATCAAGAAAGGGTCTGTACAGTAGCGAGTGTACCGGCCATGAGCCCGGTTGACGGCTTCGACTCATCTCCAATTGCGTCTTCAAATTTTTCAGAACAAAGACGGCAAACTGCTGCAATTCAAAGAAAGTTCAGCCTAGACCTTTCGCAGTGTTTTTTTCCCTCCACAAGTGACTGACTACCATAAGTAATCGGTCAACATCCGACCAAAGGTTATGCATGGCATATGCAAATGCTTTTTTTTGGAATTTCAAAGTGTAAACACTTTCCTTTTGTGTTACATGGTAGTTAAGCCTCTGTGTTGTGTAGTAAACAGGAAATGTGAGCGAATGGCTAGATCTTATTTCAGTAAGATTGGCATCGAGGATAGACGTTAAAAAGGGGTTAACAGTATGGAAAGCCTTGCCGCAGTATTACAAGTCAGAACTGATATGTCGTCATCAGTTGTTGATGTTAATTAGTGGATTTGTTATCAATACTAATATTTTATCTCATTAAGTTTTACAATGCATAAAAGTACACTATAGAGAAAACATCAGATAATACTGTGGAAATGGGCAACATTCCCCAGTTACGTTCCTTATAACTAGCCCATTTGGGGGCGACACTCACTACGATCCAACAAACTGGAAGTACTTGAATCACTAATGGTGATTTCTACATCAATTTTCTATGGGGCTATGCCGAATGTTTAACCATCAATATGTCCAATGTAGTTAAAATTAAATGAAGATGTTGTGGCGTAATAAAGTATTACAGCTAGTTTTAACTAGATTGTCTATTCAATATTGGGTATTTAAATACTGTTTGGGGGAAATTCTTTACTTTAATTAAAACCTTTAAAATACCTTTACTATTTTCAACGCAATCGTTACGGTTTCTCAAAATCTAATAGGTATATATAGAAAACATTTGTTTTTCCAATGTTTTTATTATTATTCCTGCACATTCTAAATTTCTCTGTGATATAAAAAATCTATGTTAAATCCAGTTTTATTTCAGGGGCAATTATACATTTAATTTGCCCAATCTACGGAAAAGGCAGAATAAGAGATTATTTAATGAGATATACCCCGTATCTGACTTGAATCAATATTTACACTGTCACAATATTATACATGTACTTCATATTTGTATCAAGATTCAAATTGACACATAACACTTAAAACTCCATCAAGTATTATGTTTACATGACAAAGGAGAATTAATTTCTCACGTGATGAAAGGTTGTATAGAAAGAGTAAACATCCGATTAACCTAACTTTATATAATATTAGTCTCGAGAAATCGTTCTGTGATTTTACTATGCAGCGCTTTATAAGTACACTTATTATCATCACTATTTTGTAATTATGTCCCCCGCAAACCTTTGAGGGAGATATAATGTTTTAAGTTCCGTTCGTGGTTTTGTGGTTCCCTAATTGCAAAAAGCTTCCAGACAATATCTAAAAAAGCATTCAATATTATTTTACGAAACTTGGCATATGTTCAATTCTAGTGGTGGCGTGGTGCCTTTTGCTATTTTGGTTATTCTGAATTAACTTTTTTTTCTGGTTTCCATTGAAAAAATTTGAACTTAGTGCAAAAGGGGGATAGGGTCTGTTACCGGGCCATATCTCAAAAACCGTTCAATAATTTTACGAAAATTGGTTTGTGGTTAGGTCTAGTGATGGAGTGGTGCCTTCTGCTATTTTGGTTATTCTGAATTTTTTTTCTGGTTTCCATGGAAACATTTTGAACTTAGTTCATATGTGGGGATGCTTTCGTTTCCGGGCCATTTCTCAAAACCAGCTCAATGTTTTTTTTCGAAACTTGCTATGTGATTAGATCTAGTGATCTTTTGCTACTTTAGTTAGTAATTTTAAGAAAATATTTTCCATTGAAACAATTTGAACTTGCATATGGGGGTAGGGTAACTTTCCAACCTATTGTCGTAGCCAGCGCCAACCCGCAGTATCGTCATTACCATTTCACAGGTTGACACTGGTCTAGACTTAATCCCAGGGAATTAGCTTGATGCTATAGGATCCAACCTCGGAGTTCTGGGGAGAGCATCTGATCAGACATGAGTGGACAGAGACACACAAAAGATGATGCCGTCATAGAGATGATGGTGTATTTCATTATGACATCATGAGTGTGAAGAAAAAGGTCAGAGCTGACGGCAAATGGTAGCAAATTGACTGCACCTTGCCCATACTTCAGTCAGCAGCCGACTATCGACTCCACTGTCATTACCCACTGTAGATTCCACTCTGGGTACCACTCTGGGATCCACTCATGTTCCTTTCAGAGAGGGTCATATTTAATGGATTCACATGACTGAAAGCTGTTAAAGATAATATATCCACATAGGGGATACTATTAGCGGAAATACTTCATAATACAGTTAAGAATAAATATCAACAACTATTTAGGTTCACATCCACCTGAAAATAGCAGAAAAAACGCGTTTTATAAACACTTCCGGAAAACAGACGCGAAACGTTTTATTAGCCAATCAGGTGCTAGGGGAGTTGTGACGACATAGACAGGACTCGTTAACGACTGGCTGATCTGTGTCATTGTTTACATTATAGATTCCAGCGGTCGTGAACGTATATATTTTCACTCATTGTACTTATAAAAAAGCCCCTAAGTCACCAAAGCTATTAATATCAATACATCGACATACTAGTATTCTGTTTGACATTAATTAACTTGTTATTTGTTTGGGTTGTTAATCTCCGATAATGCCGATCGAGTGAACCCAAACTGATATCTGCCGCCCGCCATTGTGACTGTTTTTGTTTGAACACCTAGACAAATCAACTATCCCCCTGTGTAGTTGATTGGCCATTGTATATGTAGAGTATTTGTTACTAATTTGTGCCATTTTAAAATGTCAACTCAATGTCGTAACTCCGTGTTTCTGCTTTGCATTACTGTAACAATGAGATCTCGCTTTTGATGGACTGCCTCTCGGCAACTTCCGGAACTCGTCATTGTGTCACGACGGTTCCGAGCAGCTGTTTTTGGCCCTATTAACCAGTTATTAGTGATAATGAAGATTAAATCTTTGATGTGTTTAGTAAATGTACCTCTTGATTCGCGATTTGCCACCTTCGTACTAATGTATTTTGCATAGTAAGGATATAGATTGTTGTTGTTTTGTGTGACTTAATGTTTGAGATAAAGAGTGTGGTACTAATCTAGAGTTGCGTAGGCCAATATTGTCAATAATAACACAACATTTATTGTTGATTGTGATGTAAGTTAAAGCCTGCTTGGAAATGTATTGTAAATATAAAATTCTTTTTCAGTTTTAACTATTTCAACCAAATAAAAATATTAACGATGAAAAGCATATTATTTCCATTTCCTTCAGTACTTTAGTACCGGTATTTTACCAGAGAGGTTTTTAGTTACCTAACACTACTTTTTCACACCAGACAATATAGTCATAAAGTTATTACCTAACAGTCTACATGAAATGCCACACACCTATACATTATGGCAATTAAGCAATAAACGTAATGACCCCAGCACCTGGCACATTTCCAATAGGTAATACCACTTGATGAAGGTAATTAGGTTTGTCAATACACGTGACACATGACAATATATTAACAAATCTATATTACTAAATATCTTATTTCATACTGCAATGTTTATCAATATCGAATTGCCTATGAATTATCCACTGTAAGGCTACATAAAATGGTAAATGGTTCTCCGGGGTAACTTTATGACTTTAATTTTACTTTTTGTTGCTTCTAATATGACGTTGTAGCAAGAAATTTTAATTTTCCATAAATGTTATAACCAAAACTGTAGTGTCAACTCAACATACAAACATAACTTTAGTGACGTGCCCACACGTTTGTATGTATCCCTAGAGTAATCAGCACCAAAAAAATAATATATACCCCAAAACTAGTAATGTAACAAACTACAAACCTGTCACTGTGTTATCATTTACAGATCTCTTTATATATGAAAGTTATTTCATTATAGTCTCCAACATGTTGAGATAACTATTTAGTTCAACCCGAAATGTTTCAACCCCATATGCAATCAAATACTAAAAATTAAAAAAAACTTGTTGGGGTTTGAATTAATAATTTCTGCGACTAATCTAAAGAGACATAAATTCATACTGCAGATAAAACCTCAACATTCGGTTGACTGTCATATCTCGCTGGACAGACGGGGAGCGGGCCTGTTATCATCTTCATCTGTTTATTAACTGTTGGTACGGCATTTTTGGCGAGTCTTTTCCTTTGTGGGGCAAGTATAAAGTCCGTTTTGAAATCGTAGGAAAGATCATAACAGTCCTCTGTGAAATGATCGGAGCAGGTGACAGACCTGTCATTGGGACTTCATTTCGCTCTTTTCTGACAAACAAACTTTGTCCAATTCGCGAATTGGACAGGATCCTTGGGAAACCGATGCAGCTGAATGTCTCCTGGTTTCTTATTAGTACAGTTGGCAGCAAAGCAGGAAGAAGGCATGTCTCTTTCGCAATGAAAACGTAGACGAATGCGACCAATGTATGCATTGATATATACTTGTTTACAAACAAACGCGGAGCGAGTCCTGTCTATGACGTCACATCCGCCGAAGGAGAGCTCAGGCCACTCTAGGGACTTTTTTAAATGGGCTTTCGAGGTGGCCAATTTCTACGCACTTTGAACCGTTATATCTTTTTAATTAAAGGACGAATCGAAAATCTGTTTGGTGTTTTATTTTCTTGAATGCATTGTCTTTATGAAAATGGGGATTGAAGTCGGATACAAAACTGGAATATATTATCTTTAAGCCCTCAAGCATATAACATGTCAAATAGAGTATGACTGACATGATACTTCCTTTAGTATAGATGTTACAGTTGTTTCATTTCCATTGCCTAAAGTGATGGACAATAAAGAGGTGTTAATTACTAAAGCATATAAAAGACCATTCATCTGGGAAGGTGATTGCCTCAGGTGATTGTATAAGAGAATTGACATGTTTTTGTTGTGAATTTACTCAACAACTTGAAAATATTGAAAAACACATATATAGGAATACATAGAAGAAATGAAGAATATATATATATATACACATAGTTATTAGCACTGTCATACTATATTTAAAAGTCTAATGAGTATTATTTTAATAAACCTGGTATGTGGTTAGATCTAGTGCTTGGGTGGTGCCTTTTGCTACTTTGGCTATTCTTTATTTTTCATTTTACTTGTACTCCACGGAGACAATTTGAACTTGGTGCATATTGGGGGCTGTAGATGCTAATTATAATAATTGATGACTGTGTGAGTATCAAATGTCACATTCCCTACAATAAAGAAGTTGACAAATATAATATAAATAAAACTCTTCCTTATGCACCACTGAACCAAGATTTTAAAAACATATTCCATGTTCATTTTTCCGATGTAAAGAATATTCTATTTTTCTGTAACTCAGACCACCATCTTTCATATATTTTAAGAGTCATTATTATGTCAAATTTATTGATGCTAATTAATGTATTAACCTTTTTATTATATGTTTGGTATGGATTGTTTCTGGTATAAGTGGCAATAAGATGATTAGGTTGGATTAAAAGTTTGGAAGGGGGACATCACTGTGCATCACATGCACATATTTCTAGTATATTTTCTATTTTCTGCTCCATAAACTTATCTACACAACAACAACAGGATCTGATCACGTTTTCCAAGTGTTATAAACAACTGCAACACTTTTACACAGACATACGCTAAACTGGAAAAACACCTCACCGGTATTCAAGTTATCAACCATTCAGTTCAATTCCTTTGAAAGATTGTGACCTTTCTTAAATCTGATCAATCAAATCATTTCTTGTTCTTCGTGTTTCGATGCGGAGGACGGCGTGTGGGTAGAGGGGGAGGTTTAGCTAGAGGTGCTTTAACTTTTGTTCCCTCGTCAGAAGATGCCAATCCAGAAACAGTCTGACCGTTGCCTGTGGTCATTGGAGTCGTGTACGCATATTCATGTTCGGATGGTGTTTGTGGAACTTTTGATCTCACTGGAATTTGAGGCGAATTCTTAAATTCGAAAACCAAAACAGGCCGATGTGGTTTAGAGCGGAGTGACCCAGACGCTACTTGGGCTGTCGAAGATCTAGATGGCGCTGGTGGTGCTGAGGTTTGAATGTCCCCTTCCTTGGGTGTCGGTGAAGACTCAGTCTTAACCTGTCTTTGCGTTTGTCGGTAGTTTTGATAAGGGTTTTCTGTTGTTTTACTTGGCATAGGTGCCTCTAAGCTTTCCAAACTGTCACCTAGAGGCTTCGAAGTTGTTTCTGGAATTGTTTGTCGACTCTTGAGCAAAAATTTCGCCTGTGGCTCATTCGGATCATCTTCTTCATTTTTGTAGGATGGGACCTGTAGCAAAGAAGAAGGCGGTTTATAAATCCTCAAATGTGGTGGAGGTTTCGTAGGAACAGGTGGCTTTGATTTGTTCTTGAAGGCCTCTGAGACTCTCGTCAGGGAATAGTTATCATCGCTGTCTATGTCTGAAAGGGTTGTCACACTGTCCGGAGATTTGCGAGGGTTTGATGAACTGTGAAAGGGAAACTTGGCAGCAGCCGGAGCCCCGACACCATGTAGATGGTCACTTAGCTTTAACTGCCTTCGAGATGTGGTTTCATACTGGTGAGCTTGATCAGCCTTGTTGGATTTGGGACCGGTCGGTGGATCTGGTTGTCCTGACAAGAACTTCTCTATGTGTTCCTTCTTCCCCGTTGATTCATAACTGTAATTCTTCGAACTCTGAAAGTCTGGTAATTCAGCCTCTGTTGACACAACACATGTGATAATCATTGATCACGTGTTAGAAACGATAATTATATATATCCTAGTCTATGAATATGTGATATCCTAGTCTATGAATATGTGATATATAAACTTGCAGTGTATAAAATGGAAACAAATAGTGAATCATCAATTTGTAATGATTTCAACTGCCGTAGATATAGAAGAAATCGACTCAGGCATACTTCATTACCCTCTTAAAGATATAATTATCATTATGAAGACAGTGATAGAATATATTGACGAACCTTGTGTGGAGGTAGTGTTTGAAAGGCTGGAAGGTGCAATGTCGCCGATATCTCGCACCTTTGACTCGGATCCAAGGGAGAAATCTGGGCCATCGTGGTCAATGTTTGAGATATCTTCGTAGAGATCGAGCTCCTCGCCATAGTCGGCGTATGTATCCTCCATACTATTATCAATGGTCGATCTGAAGTCAACAATAAGCCGTTTAAAAACAAGGACTTTTGTACGAAAGTATGAATGTGTCATCAATAGTATTTTCCCCTTTAATCATCAATGAAGACACGTATAGAAATAAATAAGACATACATAGTTCATTATTTTAGTTTTATTTAGGATCTGGGTGTAAACGCAGCCATTACATTAAAGTTCTTATGGCCATCCAAATTCTCATTTTCATCGTTGAAATATACTTATCATAGCTGTAACTTTCAAATATGAGAATTATTTTATTATCATGTATAAGATATTACGTAATTTTCAAACAAATTTAAAGACTATACCTAAAGACATTTTACAAACGCTTACTGTAGACAGCGTTATATCTAAACGTACTTTGATGTAATGAACTCGTTGAGTTTATTGAAAACCATAGACATGGAAGGTCGATCATGTCTCTCTGGTCCCCAGCACATCTTGAGCAGCGAGTGAATCTCCTGTGGACACTCGCGTGGGCGGGGCTGTAACTCACCTCCGGGTTTCGTCGTCAGGTACTCGTACAGCTATGCGCAGAAATGAAACATGGACTTTAAGAGTTTAAGGGTCTTCATACTAACTCACATTAAAGGCAATAGAGAGAATTCTTCTTTAGAAGCAGTCGCTGATTGAACAATCATGATCACATGAAAACTGTTGGTATCAATTTCAGTTTCATATAAAAGCACGTCGACGCTGAATTATGACCCGTGCTTCACGAATTTATACTGAAGCCAGTTTTATTTCTGGGCCGAAATAAAAACGGAGCACAATACTTCCAAGGGGAATAAGACCGCTGCCACTACTTCAAGATTTGTCGTAATCAAAAGGTTTCATGAGATATATATATATTTATCAGTTATCATCTGGAAAATTAACAGCGCGGGCGGGCATATATCTGCAACCTTTTTTCCGACATGCATGGTAACACCATTTAACGACAACAATGACCACGATCGAAAACTAAACTAGTTAACAATTGTAAAAAGAAAACTCAACGGCCATTATTACATATATGCAAGAATTAAAAACCTTCTCGATAAACTTTTCAAAAATACCGTGTTTATCACAAATCATTTTAATCATTCTCCATCAAATATTTATAAAACAAGAGTGAAATGAATTCATTATTCTGTTCACTTCTCTCAGTATGTAAGCAGCCGGCCGATTTATCTAAATTGGTCAGCACCTCCAACTAAAGTTAAAGATAACACTCAAACAATTACAAAGAGAACAATGAAATAGCTCACATCCCTTTTGGGCACTTCTTTTAACTTGTTAGGAACTGGGCCATTGTCATCAAGACCTGCGAGTACCTCCCAAACTACCAGAGCAAAGCTGTAGACGTCACATGCCGGGGAATAAGTGCCGCCATGGAGAACCTCTGGGGCAGATCTGTTAGATAATATCATACATTCAAGATAACGATGACATGTAGTGCTACATCCTGAAAGTTTGCTCACTTGCATGTATATCTGCTCACTAGCATGTATATCTATCTATGTACATCTATCCATTGAAATTTAATCCAACACATCTTGATCACAATGATTGCCTCCGATATTCTCCTTCCAAGGATGTCCAAAGATACCAAGTGCTCTTTTCGGAAGTGCCAGCCAAAAAGGTGCATTTGTTACCTCGTACATTCACGATTGGGCGAATATCGGGACACTTCTCAAGAGGCATACAAAACTTGATTCACATAAATTTTTGTACTGAGAAATCTTTGAACTATAGAACGGTAGCAGGATGACAATTTTTTTGTTGTAAACTATTCAATGCGCACAAAGACACAGTTGAAAGAAACCGTGCAATTCTCAAAACACTAATTGGGACACTCGTTTTACAAACAGATGAGTTATTGAACAGGCATTTGCACAACAGCACAACTAGAAACAAAGACTTATCACCAGCCATTCAAAATGAGCTTTTTGATATTTGTGCGTCACAAATGAGAAAACAGTTGGTAAATACCTTTCCACTCATTGCTGAGGAGGCAACATATTCCTCAACCAAAGAACAAATTTCTCTCTGTTCGACACATTTCTGTAAACGATCAGGGTCAAACTACTCTCAAAGAATCATTTTTAGGTTTCACTGAGGCTGAAAGCACAAGGGCGACTCGCTTAGCAAAATCCTTTCTATCGAAACTAGACAAATAATAAGTACAGACAAGCAATATGAGGGGCAAGGTTATAACGGTGCCTCAATCATGAGTGTCCATTTGAATGGTGTCCAAGCCATCATTAGACGTCAGTATCCTGATGCTTTCTATGTTCATTGCATGTCTCATTGCTTGAATCTGACCTTGGTTCATAGTTGCTCCATAAGATCCGTCAAAAATATCATATCAACAGTACAAACCATCGCCTTTGCCTTTTCTTATTCGGCCAAACGTATGTTAGCATACACAAAGGAGCTTGAATCAAATGAGAGTGCCCAGGAGTCAATGGGAAGAAAGCGAAAGATAACTGAACTGTGTGAAACACGTTGGGCAAGTCGTGCGGGTTCGTTCTCCACTTTCGAAGCATCATTTGATGTTATTGTTTAAAGTTTGACTGCCCTTGCACAGGATGGCGACTCTAGGGCAAGATTCCTTAGATTTTCCATTCAATCTTTTGATTTTATCATTTGCCTTGATGTGACTCAACATATCAACCAGTACACAGTTCAGCTTTCTCACATGTTGCAATCTGCGAAAATAGATCTGATCCGTGCTTCAAGCGAGGCTTCTGTTGTCATCAGCAGTTTGCGACAGATTCGTGAAGACGAGTCTATAAGGAGGGAGCTCTTCAGTGAGGCATCCAACATGGCAAGCAAATACGAAATTGATCCAACAAAACCAAGGTGTGTCAGTCGTCAAACACTGCGTGTCAATGCCCCTGCGTCTACACCTAAAGCCTACTGGCAGAGGAATCTGTTTTACCCTTTGCTGGATCATATGTCTCAGGA
The DNA here is from genome assembly GCA_921293015.1 of Phorcus lineatus. Lineage (NCBI taxonomy): Eukaryota > Metazoa > Mollusca > Gastropoda > Trochida > Trochidae > Phorcus > Phorcus lineatus. Next base: position 35,562,717 of record OV121088.1, read on the forward strand.
ACTAGAGTACAGGCCTATCCTCCCAAATGGCCGATACGAAGCTCAATAGTTTTTACCTTCTTCAGTCCATAATAAGACCGAGGACATTGGTATGCGAATATTCGCACAGTTCTCCGAGTTGAAAGACAATTCACATGAGCAACAAACGGTAGAAATCAGGCGATGGAAATCACGTTGGCAAGATGTTCAAGCAGATGACAAACCGTCAATTTGTAGGCAACACTGGACTTTGCAAAAGAAGATCTTTATCCGAATATCCATGTTGCCGTCGAAACACTTGAGACAATGCCAGTGTCTTCTGCAACAGCGGACCGTTCCTTCAGCGCAATGAGACGTGTTAAAACGTATCTCAGGTCAAAAACGGTAACGGAGCGGCATAATGCTCTTGCACTACTTCATATTCACAGGGATTTCAATGTCAACATTGATAAGGTGGTAGATGATTTTGCAGAGGGAGAAACTGGCAAAATGGCCCTTCTCTTCAAGTAAAGTTGACGGCATAGAGTGCACACATCAGCTTCCTGTTTCAAACAATTCTATAATTGTTCTTGTTCTTGTTCCTTTTTCAACGTTCCATTTTTTACGGTTTTCAATGTTTCAACATTGTTCATTGTGCCCTATATAACGTTACAGTTAAGTTAAGTAGTTACAAATGGTTTCATTGCATTAGTTTTTTTCCAAATAATGTTTGTTAGAACATGCATGTTTGGTTCGTCTGTTCTTTCACTCATTTTGGAGTGATTCTTTAATACACTTTTTAGAACAACAATCGATGTGCTTACAACTGATTTTTTCCTAGTTACGCCCCTGGCTAAGATGCATGAAAAGAGAATCAGTTAATCTTTTAAACGCATGGCATTGTTCTCACCTCCTAACGACCCCTTCTTCCTCAGGGGGTTGTGCTTTATCACTGACAATTCCTGACCCGTCATCACGTGACTCCCGCATGTAGGCCAACTCCGAGAAAAATACCTTCAATGGAGGCAACAATAACTCAACTTCCAATACGAAGGTAACAGTGGTTGTAAATTTTATTTGAATCATATTGAATCTATCGTTGTGTATAAAAGTTTTGTTTTTGGTAAAATAACAAATTGCTCTTCCAGGTCTCGTTGCTGACTATCAGGAGTGAAAGGTAAACTATAGGACAGAACAAGGAACACAGTGCTTGACGAGTAATCAGGTCGAACTGATTATAATGATACCGCAGCAATTGCTTTTTAAGGGGCGTTCACAAATACTGTGGGTTTCTTTTGTGTACAAATTCATGTCTTAATAACGACAATTTAAAGCTTATGTTAATTGGTTTTTTTATTTCTATTAAAAATATAATCTTACCTTCGTTCTGTTGTCTGTGAACTGGATCCAGATGTTTCTGGCACTGAGCGCCCCATGGATCCACCTACGGCTGTGCAGTTTCACCAAGGTCTGTGCGCATTCCAAAAGGCACTTGATGTAGCGGAGGTAGTCCTCTCCAAGGTATCTATCCTCCACCAGCGACTGTAGATTGCCCTGACAGCCTTTTGGGATGCTGTAAGCCTGTCATTATAGTAAACGCTGAATTCAATAACCTTACATTGTTTGCTTTAGGACTTCACATTTTACATGAGTTTTTAAATAACCATTACAGTTTGGGATCCAAAGGGGTGATCTGCCGGCTCAGTACCAATCTCATTAAAATAAGGTAGAACATATGACGTGTAATTAGCAACATTCGTGATCTGAAAAGTGCTTCAATTGGGTCAAGTCAAGTGACCCTTACAATACAGCCAATGAGCATCGAGGCATGAGAACCGTCGAAATAATTTAAAATGTAGCTGAAGTTTGGAAGGTGAAAGGTCACAAGCAATATCATCACACTGCAGTACTCAGATCAGTAACACAACGAGGCGTGAGTGAGAGTTTGATTTCAATGAGATATTCCAACACCCGTTGTCTAATATTATCGATAAAAAGCAAAGAAAATGGACGAGGCCAAAAGTTTCACAGTAGCATGTTTAACCATGACGTGAACATAAGTGAAGTCTGAAGTTACCTATGATACCTAACCACTAAACACTTTAATTGATTTTAAGCCTATTCAATAAATCTTTTAAATTTACTAATGCCTCGCCATCTTCATATTTCACAACGGTCACGTGATCATACAATCCGTCGAGCTTATTGGTCAGCAAAAACGATTCCTCCTCTTGTGTCAATCGCCGCTTTTGAGCTTCCCTTATCTCGAGTTTTGTTTCCCCCTGAAATTATCAATATAGGTTGAAATAGTTATAGCTGAGTACCAAAGTCGTGTAATACGTTGATGGTCGATTTCCTAAAAAATCAAATAAAAGATGGTTTTGATTACTTTCCCCTGAGAGCTAGAGTGATCCCCTTGTTTTGAAACAAAAAAATATGTTTATTTCAAGATGTTAACACAGCAAAATAAACTTTAGAACCGACGGTAAACTTGAGGTCATGGATCACAATCAGCTGGTCGGACGCAAGTCGGTTAATGAATTCTACAAGTTGTTAATGAGCGAGAATGGATGGATACGAACACACAGGGACACCGTGTCAACCGTACCGTACGGTCGAAGCGCGGCTTATAGGCGTTTATCTTTTGCTTACACTGACAAGGGCATTCAAAGGGGCTCACTGTAACCAGGACATACTAGATCATTTAGTACCATTTGGATCACCACATACTTGTTAATAGGATAGTAATGGCAGACCATTCCAATTTTCCATTCAAGATCTTATATCTTGAGAAAAATGGTGTCACACAGAACCGATTGCCAATAACGTCCCCTGTTTAAAACCCTTTTAGTATGTCTGGGATCAAATTGGCCGTCGGATTGGCAGAAGAATTCTTCTCAAAACATGAGAAAATTTGCGGCAGCCTTAAATGATGACTGTCAGCAATTCCAAATGGAACAATTCAATATACTTCATACGGGTTATGCCGAGAAGTGGTTCTCATCATACAAAAAACATAGATATACGATGTTGTGCAATTGAACCCATGTTTTCTAGTGTGCCTTGTTGTTCATATGCGAAACGAAATTCTTTTTTACATTTGCTTTTGATTTTACATTGATCTTCCAGATCCAATCCCATCACACAATAAAACATATGATGCTGAACCTTTTCGTAGTCTTTATAGACAGATTCATGTTATGATCATGTATATCTTGAAAATGTAAGAATAATTTTAACAAAAACTCAATATAAACTACTGTAGGACTATCCTCTGGAAACCTAATTGGGATAGGAATATAGGACCTTTTAAAGCATGACAGCGTTCAAATAGTTCATTCTCACGTGGTCGTAATGTGATCTAAAACGTGGACGGGTCAATAAAGTCTAAAATCTAAACAAGATACCATTTTGGCAATGAAGTACCACTTGTGATAAGATAAATTGATCACTACTAATCGACTTCTACATTCGGATATTTAAAATTATAATATTTAATTTCGATAATGTATATCCTGAACAGATTCCGGTAAGTCAGATAGAATTCCATCTTGAAAATATAATTGGTAGGGTACCGAAAGGGCTCAAAATCTCCACATTGACCCTTGAAATGTCATTGGAAAGACCTCCCGAGATAGTAAGCTCCTTCACACCTATTTTAAATGTGTAACATAAACAAGGTGTGACATGGTCGTATAACCAGAACTAACATATAAAACTGGGATCAGTGTTAATTAGTCCTTGAACAAGTTTTATAATTATTGAGAAAGATCATACTTTGTTTATACCATTTCTAGATAGGTAAGAATACTTGTATCTGTAATCGGTCTGACTCCGGCAACTGGCCATGACGTTGGTTTTGCTAAGGGAGAGCTAATATACAGTATCGAAAGGTGGAACTGTGATGTTTTTACTTCTATTTTAAAGGTACTTTATCACGGTTTTTTTCAAAAGTTGCCATTTTTATTTTTTTTAAATTGCAATTGATCATTATTTAGATGATTAACTATCCAATCCTATTATCCGTAAACGAAAAAACATATAGCGAAAACCACAAGCAGCCAAAGGGATATGGATGCGCTTAACCAAACTATAAGTATTCGTTTGAGAACTCTTTTAATTAAGTAGAATTTGTTTGCAATTGGTTTGATTTTTTTTCAATATTTTAGATCCCATTATATCCGTAAAACGCGTGCTACAGTTTCCATTAGTAGATTAAGAGAGGTACCTCTATCACTCTGAATATAGTTGGTATCTTGTGAAGGATTTTCGTGTTTGGTTCTAACGAAATCTCGTCACTATCGGCCTCCATTTCAGCCACACACATCTTGGAGGTGGTCCGGGGAAACACACCCTTACTGGCTGGGAACAGAGCAAAGAATAAGATCGATAGTAATTTTATCTCCATATGTAAGGCAAGAGCTTATGCGGTGCGTTCATTGTTTGGGTGTTCCGTATACACCATATACATACGATGCTCATTTTAACAATTTCATGTGAAATAGCATAGACATGTTTTCGATCTCCGTATTTTTCTATATGGGTATTACACTATGAACGACGCCGATTGGCTCAGGTGTAACTGGAATGACAAGGTGCAACTTCAAATTTGCAGAACAAATGAATATTTACCAATAAACTCTTGCTTTGAAACGATGTTTCAACCGTTATTCGTAACCAAAGACTATGAAATAGTCTTTTCATTTTGAAAAACCGTACCCATTCTGCGGATGAAAGAACGAGTTTAGAATTTTGCACATTTAAACTCGCATACAGATTATCAAAATTGAAATTCTGCCGATATCCTGTCTACTGTAGTTTTCTGGCGATGATAACCATAAAACGTTTAGGTCAAATCGATGTTTCGTCGAGTGTTTTCATGTAAGTGTGTTCATTACAATTTCACCAGAATGATGAGGCGGAATTTAATGAAATAATTGAATTGATGGGGTAAACTTACCGAATTCACCTGCTAATCCCTGAAACCATATAAATCATATTAAGGATTGATCATATTAACATGGTACCTCTCTGAAATGAATAATAAAAGTCGAGCCATTCTTGAAGGCTTTAAACAAGGCCTGAATAAAACGAAGGGATCAGTAACGAACAACGTATCTGGTAAATGTAATAATTTATGCATATCTGTGGAAGATGTAAGAACTACGAATAACTTACTCGATGTGGTTCATGATACGCCATTCTGCTCAATTTTGGAAAGTCACCCTCTGTCAAACGAACTGCTCGGTGAGCTGAAAGTTATTGATAGTAGAGGGATTTTGAAGATAGGGGGGGACTGGGTAATATTCTATAGACATAATATGTTCACTAGGAATATCCTGTTGATTACTATTTACGTAAATATTAAATATGTTTTGATTTCAGTAAAATCATATAATATAAATTATGAAGGTATACCCGACGTCCAAATTACAGTTTGTCCGGATATGGACCAGAAAACCAACAACAGCGTGTCCTTAAATACTCACTGGGTTTCACACGTATAATTTTACAGCTAGTTTTAACTAAATTGCTTTAGCAAGTGAGTTCCAAACGCTGCACAGCCGAACCGAGAGAAGCAGCTGAAAGACTACATACTTGATGAGTTGTATTCGTACTGGGTTTCTTCCAACTGACATCTGGCCTCGAATAGAGACATTCTTTCATTTTCATTCGGTTTCGTACAGTCCGCGATGGCGACAAACACTTTTGTAGGTATACATCTTTCTTGTGGCAGTTTCTTTGTCCCTTGCTTGATCTGCAAATATGAATAATGGAATATAAATGAAAAACTTAAAGCAAGAATGCGTCCATAGTAGTAATGAGACTCATCGTTATTCATCCGGGCTCTTTAAGCTGTTCATTTTTCCATTAATGGCTCAATCAGAATGTTTCAGTCGGGCTCGTCTAAAAAAATATATTTACATATATTTCTAGAGTTTTCTTATGTAAATAACTTAGACCTAAGCAATAAGGCTGTTCTTTAAAGAAGCGCTGTCATGTATCCATCCTTACCAATTCCGCTACCTCCATCTCTGACTTCCGGTCAAGATCCGAGTACGGCAGAGTTCCATGCGTGATGACCTCATAGATGAGATGACCAACCATCCAATTGTCGGACCGGAAGGTGAAGTGGCAATGGCTTAAAGACTCGGGGGCAGACCACCGCGTGGGAATACCAGAGCAATTGCGATCTGGAAACATATACGTACAGCATGTCATAAATTAGGGAATATAGATTTTCAAAGGTCGTCTAATTTGAACGATCATTCAAATAGCCGATGTAGGTCTTTATTTTGGCATAATTGTCAAATTGCAAATAAAGGATATATATCATCACTTTTGATGAAACCATAAAGATCGAAATGAACTGGATTCATTTGTATCAAGGAAAGCAAGCATGAGTTTTCCTCCAGCTGAAACGAATGTAAGATCTTTAGGAATCTTATGCAACCATGAAACGTTAAAGCAAATGCTTTACTGCTCGTATCTGTATACGAACATGTACTTGACATACGAAATATCAATACGAAATAGTGAGTTATCAACTCTTAACGATGAATTCGTTGCCTCGTCTCTGATTGGCTGGAGAGAAAGGGTTACATGATACAAGAATCTTATCAAGAAACGCCGTACGTACAAGGAAAAGACCTGGGTTTTAACCAGATTATAAAGACATTATGCATGGACCGGTTCTACTTACCTATAATAACTTGATTCAATTCGCACCTTCGAGCAAGATCGAACTTAAAGAGCTTGACTTGATTGAGTTCCCTGTTGTAGGTGAAGCTCGAAGCAGTGATGTCTCTGTGGACAATCCAGTTCCTCTGGAGGTACTCCAGAGCATCCAGCGCTTGCAACAGAAGGTCAAGGAGCTGTACTGGCTGGAGAAACTGCTTCTCCTGTGCCTTGAAGAAGAGTACCTGTAGCATAAAATGTCATTAGAATCATTACCTAGACAACCAAGATTAAGGTAGTGATCATGTTGCTAAATACAGCATTTGCGATTGGTTACTTATCTACGAGGTTTTAAAGATCAGAGGTTCCATAGGCTTGAGAAACTGCTTCTGATTTGCCTTAGAGAAGTGATCCTGTGAAGCAACGACATTTCTATTATTCCCCAGGCGACGATTTATTTGAAATTAGTTTGCGCTGCGCAGACGATTGGATGCTCACAGCATATTTGTGCAAAATGAAGGCAGACGAGATGTAACACATCTGTTTTCTAATGGTTTGTTAAGAATCGAAGGGAGAAATATAAACACGTAAAACTTAGAAAATCAGTAGGACTTATTACCTGTTTGAGGTTAGGCTGGCTGTAGTCCTCCGTCACGTAAAACACAGGAATCTGCGCTAGTCGGAAGGCAAATAGGGGCAGGATGTGCGGTTGAGAATTCAACATGCGCAGAATCTCAATCGTGTTACAGTGACCACAATTCGAGTCCAGAGTGCTTTCCATTTGCTTGATGTGGTCTGCCTCTGGAAGAGGTACACAGTATCCTCAACGACCTTCCATATAGTATCATGTTTAACTTTCACAAGTTTAGGATTTTGTGTTAAAAGAGGGAGTTAATTTGCCTCTGGAAATAAACTACTTGGACGCACTTATCAGCCAATGAATTTCTCTTATAGTAGTAATTTTTAATGCGTGTAAATCAATCTGCACAAACAATTAGTAATTTTGCAAATGGCCTCTTAGATCAACTTACTATAAGGGGGTGTGCAACATGGCTTAGGACCTCAAGAGAAGAACTTCATATGAATGATATTTACACTGTTGAAAAATTCATATCCAAAAGAAATGATAATTTTGCTCAATTTACATATAAGAAGTTCCCCAATATTTGATCCACAATCATTCCTAAGGTCTGTTCATATCATTGCCATATCTCTTTCACATACTAATTTATCCTACTAAAAATATAATGTACAAAGCTTATAATGTACAGAGCTAAAAATGTACAAAGCTTATAATGTATCAGCTACAATTTATTGTTTGTATCAAACTATGGAATAAAAAAAGAGTGAAAAAAATAATTCCTCATGCCCTGAGATGATCATCTTGTGAGTGATCAGTACCTTCTGCATGAAGGACCCATGAACCTTTCCGGTAGATAATTCATTAGAAATATATTTCTTACATCCTATAAAAGTGAGAAGTACCTTGGGGTAGATGAATGTGAAGCATTACTCTTTCGGAAATTCGTCCAACCGGAAGTGTCAACCAGGAGTTACTTTTAGGACTTCCGCTCTTGCGTTGAGCTTCTGTTAGATCAATGTTGATTGGCTGTAATTTCTCAAAAACATCAGATAACGCCATGTAATGAACGATGTCTGAATATTGGTTGTTTGTCGTCAGCAATGAGATACCTTCTTTCCGTATAAGGTCATTGCTGCAGAACACGAGATATCTCGCGAACTTGACGTTACCTGACAGCACATCCGGGCACTGTCTGAGAACCTTAAAGGCAGCAGTTGTTTCCTTCTGTAAATCCTCTCCAGTTCTTTCTTCTGCAAAGGTATAAACATCCTTAAAATGATAGAGCATGGAATCGATTTTCATGCCTTATAATTGTTGGCCTTTAGAATCATCATACCTCAGTCATTTTTCATCGATTCAATTTAAAGAACCATCGTTCCTCGACAGGGCGTCTTTAAGAAATAAGATCATTTAAACATATCCAAAATCCTTTCTAAAATGTTTTGGACCTTTTGTGGAATCCAAACACTTGAACGTCGTTTTGAAACCGCCTTTGGATGAAATTCGTTGATTCACTGGAGAAATCTTTAGACCTCATTAAATAACCTTGGGCTTTAGTCAATTTACAAACTGGCAAAGTTGTATAGTGAATAAATGTTGATTATGAAATGCCTATTATGAATCACATCACCCTTTACCATTGTGTGGTATCCCTTACTCAATAAGTTCAGCTGTCAGGAAAGAGTAGTGTCAGACTCATGCTTGACTTGCTGTGCTAACTTATGAACAGTTGAAAATATCGGATGTGGCTTTGTTAATGTCCACGTTTAAATACCGAAACGTTGCTATTCACTGTGAAAACTAAAAGGTTGATATATTTAACCTCGGGTTTTTCGTTTTATTACAAAACTTACCAATCGATTGGAGGAAGCAGGTGATCCCAATGATAAGCAGGTTACCTACACGGGGATGAGGTTTGACTTCAGACCGACCCAGTTTCCTTAGTCCGCTTTTATGGTTTTTGAGGAGCTTCGTCAGAGACTCTAGGGCAAGCAGTCTTGACTCTTTGTCTCCATGGAAGATCTGTGAATGGATCCGCGAAGTCATCAAAACGACACCAAGCGATTTGTTCCGAAGAAGCAAGTATCAATTTCTATGAATAACCTTGAAAGTTTTAGAGGGGTTATATCCCAGGGGTATATGAGTGGAACGAGAGCGTATACGACAGGATGCTTGACATTTATCTAAAAGGTGAAAACGTAATTGATTGTCCGAAACCATGGATTCACACAGTTCTATTTGTGACACGGGATTCAGACCACTGGCAAAATTGTTTAAGAAGAAAAGGTATACCATATCACCTGGCAAAACAAAAAAGCGGGGTATTATTGTAAATTTTGAAGGATACCAACTATAGACACATACCTCCGTTATTGTCCTCATGGCAACGACAAACTGACTCTGCCAACTCTTCTTATTTTGAAAGTCCCCAAAGTTTGTAGACTTCAAAGCACGGATATACAAATCTTTCCTGTCTCTGAAATCTTCGACAAACGCTATGACGTCATTGAGATTGCTCTCCACAGCTTGAAGCACGTGAAGCCTTCTAGTGAAGAAAGGTGTTGTAGGTTTATTTTGGTATATTAAAGACCCGATTTTATGTAGAATTGTTACAAGGTAAATGCTAATAAGTTCTGACCCTTCGTGCGAGTTGTCGTTCCTTGCGTGAAGATTCAAGAGATGGTCACATAAAGTATGTTCGGCTGCTTTTATAGGAGATTCCGGTATGTCGCCGATTTCCTTGGAAAATAGGACTTTCATGAAGATCAGTTGAGCTTTATCTCTGATCAGAGCAATTTGTGATTTGAGTAATACCACCAGGGAAGCAACATCGGCGGACCTCGCGACTTCCGGTAGCACAGTTGTTTGAAGCCAGAGAATAGTTTTAGCCCGATTCTCTCGTGTATACAGCTCAGACCGAGAGCAGATGTCCATCAGATCTCGGGATCCGGAAACTGTTGAGGAAAATAGTTGCGATAGTGTTAGCTCATTTACAATTAACCACATTTTAATGTCATCAACCAAAGGTTTGATTAACGTACGTAATCGAAGACATTTAAAAGATAGCGGGGTCCCCCATTTTGTTTTATCATTGCATTACGAGAATGCTGAAAACACATTTCATTTCTTCAAAATTGAAACGGGATTGGTAAACAAGCAAAAACATGCTTATATAAATGCCGCTCTTTAACAAATATAAAATTTGATGAAAAGTAACGTTCGAGGGTCTTCCAAAAAGTTTCCGGCCTGAATATAAAAACATGAAGAACCTTCATTGACGTGTAAATGGCAAGAAAATCACGAGATGCATATTCTTCAATTGCATATAATAGCCTATCATTCAAAGTTACCCACACATCTTTGACGGAATGGAGAAAAGTGAATGTAGGGCTGTTATCAAATGTCTGAGTTCAAACAAATACACCCATAAGGAAACTCATGAGGATATGTTACAAACATTATACACATTATATACATTCATACAGCACCATTAAACATTGGTGTGCTGAATGTAAACGGAGTAGACTAAGCACTAAAGACGAGCCCCGTCCTGGTCGTCCATCTAATGTCACCACAGGTGAAAAGATTGAGGCTGTTCTTGACACAATAATGCAAGACAGGCGAGTGGCTATCAGATACTTGGCTGATACTCACGACATCAGTAGAACATCAGGTATCACTACGCTGAGTCCCCAGAATGTTATCTGAGGACCAAAAGTGAAAGCGTGCCATGGTCAGTCAGCAACAACTAGACGAGTATCGCGCAGACCGAGGATCATTTTTCGCTCATGTCGTTACTCAAGATGAAACCTGGGTTCATCATTTTGATCCTGAGACTAAAAGCCAAAGCATGCAATGGAAACCCAGCACATCACCCATCCCTAAAAAGTTCAAATCCTGTTCCTCCAGTCGGAAGGTCATGGCATCCGTTTTCTGGAACTCTCAGGGTGTAATAATGGCTGATTATCTAAAGAGAAGTTCTAGAATTAATGGCACCTAAAACGAAAGGGTAAACTGCGCAGAGGTGTGTGGCTGTTGCAGGACAATGCTCCGTTCACACCGCCCGAATTGTAGTCAGTGCAGCACAGGATTGATGGTTCAGGATTCTCCCCCACCCTGCCTTTTCTCTAGATCTAGCCCCTCAGACTTCTTCCTCTTCCCTCGACTGAAAACAGAGCTCCATGACCAAAGGTTTAAACTGACGATGACGCAATTGCTGCAGTAAAAGGGTTTTTGGGGTCTCTTGATAAGAACTTGTATTCAGATGGGTTGCACATGTTACAAAAACGCTGGAGCAAATGCATTGAAGTCATGGGTGATTATGTCGAAGAATAAGTATTAAAAATTTGAATATTTCTTTGATTTTGATGGTCAGGCCGGAAGTTTTGGGACGCCCCTTTTACATATGGACGAATGAAAGAAAATACAGTAAACAGAACTTGTAGAAATCTGACTGTTGGACACTTTACAAAAAAACAATAAATGGTTACCAACTTATTTCATAACGCTGATGATAACATGCTATCAGAATATTCAAGAACATCAAGGCACATCCTTTAACGTCCGAAAATCTCTTTGATAGAGTGATAAAATTATAAACCGATATCAATAGTTCTATGTTAGCCTCTTGTATTGAGCCCAGATGACCAAATAGAATTGACGACAGATTCAACCCTTTGTCAATGAAATATGCATTTGAGTCTTATGTCATTAAAATAAGGATGTGAGGAAGAAATGTAACGCACCTTTACGTGACAGCCACAGTTACATACAGAACTATTAGATATAAATCAAGGAAAAATCTCCATTAAGATTATTACACCCAAGGCGAATACGAGAGTGAATTATTTGGCAACATATTGATCCATAAGAACTATTGAAGTAGATTCGGTGGTGTTTTGGTTCTTAAGTTTATATTTGAATTACGTGAATGGATAACAATGTGTTGTATTTGAGAATTACAGTTAGAACAAGCTGATTAACCCGAAATTTCAATTTTGAAATGCCGTAGCCTTCAAGAAATTAAAAACATTTCATCCTCACTGCACCCATGGCTGGTTTCAAACGGAACATGTTAAATCTAATATGTGTTTCAACTGGATTGAGAAAAACTTGTATCGATTACATGTAAAAAAAAAAAGAAATGTAGTCTCGAATTTCTATTTAATAAAATAATACCAAGACTGATGTATGATAAAAATGACATAGAGGAATTTTCATGACTTTTGAATGAGGCTAGGAGTCAATATATCAAATGATTTTAGGTAATTTCATATCGCACTTTGCGTTGCGTCTTTATCTGTTAAATGCCAAAATCATGACATTTTTTTCCGATTGTAAATAAGAACCGGCCATTTAAATGTAAAGAAAACGAAATTTAGCTTCTCGTTTACATGTTTTTTGTTAAATGATTGCGAAGACGTCACCATACCAACCTATATTTCTCGTTGTGTCTGCTTTAGATACATTTCCAAACTAACGTTTGAGTCAATGGCGCGCACTATTGTCCGGTTTTCGATCAGAATCTAACCCTTTTCCTAATTATTGTCACTATGCTAACTGATAAACTTTGAGATGTTAATCTACAGAAATAACTTGTCGCTCAAATAACATGATAATTTAGGGAAGTTTGACATAATTGACTCCTCTGTGCCACTTTAAAATCAATAGAAATCATACGTCCATTGCCCTTTCTTTAAAACGTTTGGGCTCTTACCCTTATTACGGCCATACTTACATTTGAGAAGACCAGGGTCAGAATGTTGGAGTCGACTGTTGAGGTAGTGGACATCACCCACACTTTCGAAAAACGTGTCACCCTGAGGCCCATCGATTTCGTCATCTTCATCTAGTTCTCTTGATCTAGCTCGATCTAACTGTCCTCCTTGCTCTCTCGCAGAAAGTGGTCTTGTGGAAGACGGCTGTTCTCCAGGAGACTGTCGAGCACAGAACTGTTGCTGTGGTGTTTGGTGTTGAAGAACTGGCGGTTGTTGCGGAGCAGACGATCTGTTCGCAGCAGACGACAGTTGTGGAGCAGACGACGATTTGTGAAGTTTTTCGTGAACATACTTTGTAAGTCGCCCCACGATATTTTTATAGTCAGAATCTGTAAATAGACGCACCCTTGACGCTTCTTTATATACTTTAGGGAGGTCACGGGGCGTTTTGGTTGTGTTAATGTAAAAATATTTCGCATTGTAGCGGTCATCTCCAAGGAGGTGTTCCACTGGACTCAGCTTACTGATCATTTCAGGGCACAAATGAATGACTGTATAGAAGTTCGATTCAACACTCCACTTGAATTTGTCTTTAAACGACCCCATGCCATAATCCCCTCTTCCTTCTTCTACGCAGACGATACCGATCTTTTCTAGGTCCTCACACAATTGGATGTACTGTGAAGCACAACTGGGATCGTCGCAAGTGACAATATGAACGCCTGGAGTAAACAGGTCAGCCATTGCTAGATATGTTCTCACATTCCAATTTTCATTCGTTGTCAGTTCGATCTCAAAGTCCGTTAACTATTTAGATACTGAAAAACGAACTCGTCCTGAGATTACCCATGTCGTATCCTGTATTCAATGTGACCTCAGTATGCACGTCAAATGACTCATGGTCCAATAAATCCTATTCAATTCAAGTCCTATCATTTACTGTGTTTGTCCTTGTACTGAGGGGAAGACCCTGGAGCAGGCTGCCATGTCATAGGTTCTCGCCGACACAATAAAGTTCAGTCCAGCGCGGTTAGCAGTAAATATCCCTCCTTACTCGTCGTATATCATACATATTTAACAGTTAGACATAATAGTCCCTTCGTATCAGGTCATAACTACCTGGTTGAGACGCGTATCATGTCTACGTATCTGCACCCGTATCTTATATATTTTTGAAGCATGACTAGCCAAATATGACATCATATGCATTCACGGAGATTGATATTGGGAGAGCCCCATGTAATACAACAAGTTTCTTCTTGAGTAGACACCTGACAGCAGATAGAGGAGGGGTTAGGTTAGGTAGGTTGTGAAGCGTGACTCGCTAAACAGCTTGCAAGAAAACACATACGCGTATACGTGCGATCTATATACTTTGTATGACACTCGATCTTAACTCTCCGGCGCAGGAATTGTTCAGTGCGGACTAGTAGAATGTCATATAGCTTTCTCTATTGCAACAACTTTCTGTACAATAGTTGTATCATTGGCCATTGAAAATATAAAAAATATGACAAAGCTAAGTGAACAGTCACGTATTTATCAGCAGGGAGATAGGCTAAATGAATGGAGAAGGAGGGGAACCCTGATCGTACCACCCAACCCCCCCCCCCCCCTCCCCCCCATTCACTCCAAAGACGGAGAAGGCTTAGGATTTTTTCTATGAATAAATTACGTCCTCTAGAGGTTAAAAATATCGTTTATTGACAAAGTTTATGCATTACTCTTCTATATGAATAATACTTGTCAATATACGATTTTGTTTCACCTAGGACGTAATTTTTCCAGCAATACGACTATCTGTGCCCACATACACATTCGCACTGTAGATGCATGAACACAAGTCCATGCTCTCATCGACAAGGATTTAATTCTCAGATATAAATTAATTACATGTTTGAGAGTCATGAAACCTAGGGTTTAAAGTCTTGAATGCTATCCACTAGGCCACGGTACCTGATAAATAATTTTAAATATTTAACTGTTGTACTTTGATTTTACAAAACTGACTGTGTTTTGGCATTAACACACACGGATGTGTGTTTGTCCATTGACAGTTGCCCGTTACAGATAACAGCTATATATGTGAAAAACAAACCTCTTTCTGGGTAATAAAGTATTATAATTATTATTATTATTTCATACATAGTATAGCTTACCATGACATCCATTTTTTACAAGTAGATAAAGCAATTTTTTTCTGTCAACAAGGTCGTATGGCTTTTTTACAATCTATTAAACCACAATGGAATCTGCCTTTCGGTCTGCTTAGGTATTTGTACATAATGCTTGTAAAGAGAATATTTGGTTGACAGTGGAGTATTCTGGGCGAAAACCAGCTTGTGATTCAGCGATTAATTCATTTACATCAAACCAAATTCTTATTCGTTTTGCTATAAGGGATGTGAATATCTTACCACAACACTGAGCAGTGAAATGCCTCTATAATTGTTTGGGTTTTGTCGTGACCCAGCTTTAAATAATTGGATTATATAATTGTAGAATATTATTTTTGGCTGAGTTCCCGTCCGCGTCTGTGTCCTCGTCCGTGTCCGTGTTGGCGTTCCCATTCGTTTCCGTAGCATAACTCTGAAATTACTTGACCAATCTTCACCAAATTGTTAAACATCCTGTTCATATCATGTAGATGAACTTTTTGGGGTTTCAGCTATTTTCATATTCTATATTTTATTGTCATTTTGAAGGGTAGGGTAAGTTTCCGGAGCATAACTTTGAAACTGCATGACCGATCTTCGCCAAAATTAGTATACATCCCCTGCAGATAATGTAGCTGTGCTTTTTGGGGGTTTCAACTTCCTTTTTAATTTTATATTTCTTATTTCTTGTTGGAATAACTGTCCAACATCAGGCTACGCTCGGTATATGCACGAAACTAACAATATATTTTAAGGTCTAGCCGTGCAGGCAGTTATCAGAACCGTAATACTTTTTTGTATAGTCATCTTGCCGGATAGAAACTGGTACAAGGATATGTGTTAAAAACACCTTAATGATGAAACTAAATGTGTGGAAAGCGATGACACCATTAAGACTGCATCTGAACTGTTGGGCTGAAACCGATGCAAAAACCTTTCCAAGGTTTTCCTGAAGACATTAAATATACTTCGTTGGTTGTTCTTCCCAGCCTGGAAACCATTAATTGCATTATCTGCAAAACTTCAGCCAGTGACTTTAAATCACGAATGTTACTTGACATTCATCGGAACCCCTTTCTTATCGCAAATTTTGCAAGGATTGTGCATGTATAAATGGTTGGAGAGATTCATTTTATGGAGTGCTTGTAGTCATGTATAACAGACTTCCCCTTGACCAAAGATGACGTAACTGAGTTCATCTCTTTGTGCATGAGATACATCCCAATGATGAAAAAATACGTGTTCCTCTGACTGATATAAACTGTAATTCATTCATTAAGATAAGGTTTACATTTGGTTGCCAAGCACCTGAAATTGACGATTAATTGTTAATCACAACTATTTTAAGTACTCTTCTCAATGGAGGAGTAATTAAGGATATCAAACGAGCTTCCCCTTTCATATCAAGTTGAATCAAGCTTAGTGAAATAATTTTGCTTTGTCATGAACCTTGACACAGATTGTTATGAAACCCCTTTACGAAGCACATATATATGCAAACTTATGATTCATTTTAACATCGGCACATGGCAAGTATTTCTTTGCGTTTTTATAGCTGTATATTTAGCATATTGGTATCTATTACGTTCTCCAAAGATGTCTTGCATTTATCTCAACGTGTGAACAATTTCATTCGCATCAAATTGAGTGAGTTTTTCATGCAGTCCTGTATTTTTTAACCAAGGTTTTATTTTTAAGCTGGGTATATGATGTTTCGATTTTCCTTGATCTGCCTAAGTTAATTAGTTATATGTGTACGTGT
Organism: Phorcus lineatus; assembly: GCA_921293015.1. Classification (NCBI taxonomy): domain Eukaryota; kingdom Metazoa; phylum Mollusca; class Gastropoda; order Trochida; family Trochidae; genus Phorcus; species Phorcus lineatus. Next base: position 35,579,571 of record OV121088.1, read on the forward strand.
AGTCCCATATGATGGAGGGTTGTGCTCACACGTCAAGATGGCGTTTATAAATAAACTAGACACAGAAGGGCAGGGAATGAAAATAAATTTCACTGACAGGGCATAAAAATTATTTTTGTTATCTCTTTATGGTAGGGTTCAACTTATCTCCAATTTGCCATTTACATAGTCATAAGCTAATCGGGAATTACTAGCAGATGCCGGCTGATAGAGGTATGAGGTGTCCACAAGCTGTAGTTGAGTGAGTGAGTGTTTAACGCCGATTGGCAATATTTCAGCCATTAGCGGCGTACTACAAGCTGTAACACCAGCTGGTAGCCGAGGTAATGAAAGCACAACCAGGGAGCCTAGTGAATATAAATGTTCCGATCACGAGATACAAGATTCAAAAGATGCGATTAGCCTTATTCTGCACGTACAACATGGTCTAGCGTTTTCTGTAGGTGTTGTTTAGTCTGTTTCTCTAAAGTGTATGCATTTATGGCATAGAATGCCAAGGAAACTTCATGTAAATTTCCTTAAAACACATTCACAGGTTAAACTCATTTCCCAGTAATGTTTCTTCAACTATCTATACTTTCAAGCACTTACAAATCTCTAAGCTTTGAGCAACACTGTGGATGTTGATGTTTTAAAGACGGCGTATCTGCGTATCTGTTAAGATACTATCTGTTCGGCTAAACTGTAACTGGAATTGTCGAAGTCGGCATCAGAAGGAAGACAAGATTTTTTTATAAATGAACAGCTTAGCTAATTCCACAAGTTATTTTTTTAAATAAACCAGTTGTTCGTCCTTAAAATATCTGTCTTCCTTAGCTTTGAGATAATAGAAAAAACCTTTCAGAAGACTAATTTAGGCAAATCAAAAGTGACCACAGCTCACACTCACAGGCCCTCGAACCATTAAAAAAAATTTGTTTTACATTTTTTTTTTGAGAACACCCCCTGATTCGAATTGTATCTCTGTTAATAGTCCGAGAGGTACAATTCGATTCAGGGGGTGTTCTAAAAAGAATTAATTAATTTATATATATATATATATATATATATGTATATATACATATATATATATATATATTTTTTTTTTTTAGTTAAGAATATCTATGAATTGGGATCAAAAAGGAAGGAGTTGAAGTTACATATCTAGACAGTTGAATGTAAACACAATTGAAAACATTCCATTACAAGTCGTAAAGTTTAGTCTTTTAATCAAAATAACGAGAGATAGTTGTGAAATTGTCCGTTTATTGGTCAAAATTTCAAAAACCTTTGGCACCCTGGAGTTTTAACATTGGAATATGTTTACAATTTAGTAACTGACAGGCTAAAACGCCTGCACTGAAAATTGATAAGTTATATTTTTCCGTTAATCGTCTTTCTGATTACTCTATTAAAACAACCAATAATTAAAAACACTGATATCATGGAACAAGTTATGATTTTTTTAATAACATATTAATTGTTTCTTGTCCAGGTAACAGAATTATTTATTTTTAAATGGAATAAGCATAACTTCAAATTTTTTATCTTCATGTTATTCAAATATTTCTAGTATATGACACAATGACATCAACACAACTGTATCCAGAGCCATGGCTTAACTGGGCAGCGCAAACGGATACTCGGGGAAATCCTTATAGCTGAAATAGAAACGCTGATATACAGATACCTCAATAAAATCGATATCTTACCCATTCATGCCTACAGGGTAAAAAATAGATATTTTTACCACAATTACCATTTTTCTATCCGTAGTCTATGTGTTCGGCTTGACAGGTTAAATAGAAGGAACTTTTTCACGCAATTTCTATTTGAAAAGAAGCGTAATGTGTAATTTATCCTCGAAAATTAAGACATTTCGAATTATACGATTAGACCTTTTTCAGGTTGGATGTATGGAATATAAAACGGGGTTTATAGTTCACAACAAGAAAATCATGAATTTCAGAAAATAAAATAATTATCCAGAAAAATCTTGCTTTAGTTGATACTTTGTTATTTTAATAGCCGACCAAACGTATGAAAAAATGTACTTAACAACCTTAAATATTTCAGTAACATTTACTCATTTACTATAATTGAGTGTAAGTGGCCTAATACATATGAGAGAAAAACTTGTAGTCGGCTGGAACCTTCCGTAATGACCTGCACGAAATCACTTACTTCTCTAAGGTAACTAAACGTCTGTTGCAATTCAGGGATGATATGGAATCCATCTCTTCGTCACTCAGTTTGAAATCAAAGATCTGAAAAAATGACCATGACAAATCACTTATAAATTATGATGATCGACTGGCGAACGACCTTATGTCTGTAAAAGATGACCTCAGGTTCCTAAAGGGAGTCACTTCTTAGAGTTCATTTCAAATGAGAGTCAATTTGATTGAGTTTACCAACTGATGACATTAATCATTCCTGACTACCTCTTTTACTCGAATAAAGCCCGGGCTCAAATTTAACCTGGGCGCCTTATGAAACCCTTGGGATCATTTAGGGCTGACATAAATACAATACAGTTATACCACATTTAAAAAGCTCGACTTCATTCAAATAAACAACATTTTTTAATCATACGATGAATTATTATGTTAATTAGTGTCGTTTTCTTAAGCTGGAGCAAGACAGGGGTGATGTTTGTAACAATCTTTATTACGATAGACAAGATAAAGGTTGAATTACTTTATCGTCGTAACTTTCCTCGGAAGATAACGTTGAACAAGTGTTTGCCACTAACATGGCCATGTCCCCCGCCGTTATGAGATATTTAGGTGCTACGCTTTACGAGATATCGGGTTAACAAGGTATTACAAAGTGGTCAAAGTGTCGTGGTGACCTTGAAAATGACGTCAAAGTCACCAAAGTCGACTGGCGTCAGTGCCTTCCTCCATTGAAAGCTGTCACCAAGTATGAACACTCTAGGTGCTAAGCTTCATGAGTTATCGCGTTACCAAGAATCCGGACATACGAACGTACGGACGGACAGACGCCGCTGAATTCATACCCAGCTAACACACGACGTACATACGACGTTGTGAAAAGGTCGTATTTTGGTAACGTAATTTCCTGACGTACCTGCGACGTACTAAGTACGAAAAAAATAACGTAATTTCTCAACGTTGTTACGACGTTGTGTTATACGTATTTTTTACGTTAATGTAACGTAGTTATGTCACGTCCAGTGGTACGTCCTCACAACGTCCTGATTACGTGCCTTTTACGGGATATAATAGTAGAAAAGTTATCCAGTAACATGAAAGAAAAATGTACATTTAATCTGGGAATACACAAACGAAGCAGCAAAAACAATATCTGATGTTCAAATATTCAAAGAGAGCCTTTTACTGGTAATGTTATTTCCTGACGTATCTGCGACGTACTAAGTACGAAAAAAATAACGTCATTCCTCAACGTTGTTACGACGTTGTGTTATACGTATTTTTTACGTAAATGTAACGTAGTTATGTCACGTCCAGTGGTACGTCCTCACAACGTCCTGATTACGTGCCTTTTACGGGATATAATAGTAGAAAAGTTATCCAGTAATATGAAAGAAAAATGTAATTTAATCTTGGGATACACAAACGAAGCAGCAAAAACAATATACGATGGTCAAATATTCAAAGAGAGCCTTTTACTGGTAATGTTATTTCCTGACGTATCGGCGACGTATTAAATACGAAAAATATAACGTACATCTCCAGTTGTAAGTATTACGTATTTAACGTAGTTATGTGATGCCCTTACATCGTCACAAAGTTTTCATCACGCATATTTCATCAAACATAGGCCTAAACGAAAGAAAGTTATTCTGTGATATCAAAAATATATCAACACTAATTCATCAGTTCTATAAATTGAAAAATGAAACAGTAGTAACAGTAAGTTAAAACCATAATGGGATATCTTGGCGTCGCTGCGATGTACTTGTTATCTATCATACATCATAATTTCTCAACTTTGATATGAAATTGTACAAGGCGTACGTTTCGCGCCATTACAGATGCTCATGACGTCATATAAAACATGACGTCGTAACGATTACGTCACAAACGAGTACTTGGCCGCCATGTTTGACGTCGCCGTGGGGAATCAATGTTTACTTTGCAAGTTTTTTGGCACTGGCGTCTCTTCGATTCTTCCCAAAGCTCTGAGGTAAGTTGTTTTAGAACTTTTATGCATATTTTGTATCATTGGAATTTAACACAATTTACGCACTTTTGATTTATGATCATCGTTACGATAAATAGTCAAGGCCTAGATCTCCTCTCATAGAGGAGGATGTGATACAAAATTAGAAGTAAATAGACTACTGCTGTATGTCCTATAGCATTATATAACAGCCAATTTACTATCTTAGTTTTCTTTTTAGACATTTTTAGTTATTTCATATCCATTTGACCAACATTATGATTGCTAGGCAGTTTTGTTGTCGCCGGCTCGGCTCCGAAAACCCGGTCAAACTCCTTACAGTGTTACCGCATAGCATTTCTTGCTTGGTGACGCATCGTCTGTCACAAGTGCTGCACGGAGTTTGAAAAGTATTTCAATCAGCTGTTTGCGAGTTCACCGAGTGCAGGCTTTGTGTTTGACATTCAGTTCCATTGTTTATTAGATGGATGCAGTACGTCTTTTAAACCTAACTATTTATAATATTTGAATAAATGATTCTTTATCTCGCGGGTAATGGCTTTACACTGTGATAACATTACAAAATATATTTCTTTGTGTTTCATATAAACAATGCAAACATGTTGGTGAAGTTAAAATCATTTAGTAGATAACCAGCAGTAAGTGAAGGTGAATAATAAATCTAAATGAATAAACGTGAGGAAACGTCGATGAATGTCAAGATATTTCAAATATATACAGCCGTGACGGGTAAAGATACGCGGAGGGTAAAGATACGCACTCGCACAAAACTTAAAGAGCCACTCCGTGACCGTGAGTTGCTGGAGTCATATATGCCAAACTTAATTAATGGTGTCATTTGATCGCGAAGTATCGATTGTTACCAAAATGACACATTTGAAAGCATATTGGTTTTTCACAGTGACAATATGAAGGTAGAAAGTCGCAATTCTGATCGAAAACCGGACAGTGGCGCGCGTCAAATAGTCAAACGTAATTTTGGAGACTTATCTAAAACAGCCAGGAGGGCAGTTTGGAGTTGATGGTGTTTGTTAGGTTATATAACTAGTATCCATGTATATTGGATGTGATATCTACACCTCGGTACATTTATAAGGCTGATTCTAGATTTTCATGGAAAACCAGTATTTGTCATATATATGTCTTTTGGACATGAAAAGTGAAGATGTTTTGATTTTATATCACAACATATGACATTTAACTTCGTATCAAAGGTAAATAATATGTTATGAAAATCACGGAGTGGCTCTTTAACCTAGTAAATCAGATGAGTGTTAGCTTGTAATTGATTTATGTCTATGAATCTTTAGGCAATTAAGATGATATTATGAAGTTTTTGAAAAGGTTAAAACGATTTTATGTTGATTATTGGCACAAAACTGGGAAAAACTGACAAAATTCCTAGCTAACATGTAGTCAAATTGTGTTGTCAGTATTATGAAATACTCAATTTCCTTTTCTTTTCTTGGGCTGCTCGAGGTAGACGAGGCGGAGGACCGGAGAGGCAGGGAAGAGTAAGACAGCCAACATGAATCTTAGTGTTCTAGCTTGCTCCATCTACACAGGGGAACTCATCTTACTCTCAGGTACCCACTAATGATAAATATTATGTGTGATGAACGCTTAAAGCTTTATATGTATATATAAGCAGAATTAAAACTAACTGAGATACTTGAAAGGATACAACATGATATATTTAGATAATAAAAAATAGGCTCCATACATAAAACCATCGATTTACAGTGTTTTATTTATTATATGGAACGGTTTATTCTGTTTATCGTTATTTTCATTTTTATTTTACAGAACGTTCCTTGACTCCTGAACAGTGCTGTGAAGAAACATGTACAATGAAGCGAGAACAATGAAGAAACGCGTTTCCCTTATATATTCTAAGGCTGAATAAACAATTTTGTATAGTTTATCCCTGTCTGTTTTTTACCTTGAAATAGTATGGCTAATCCGAATATTCCATTACCATATTTGTTATAATAGAAACTCGACGCCTTTAATTCGCAATCTTGACTCCATGTTCAATAATTAGAAAAATTCTGAGTGCGAAGAGAATGTGCATATTTCACTACCCACCATTCGTTTTTATTAGTGACCACCGTCTATTAAAACAAATATGGTACGTGCAGCCTAACAAAGTATTCCTTTAAACTTCCAGTGTTATTTGGAAGTCGTGTGCGTTGTAGGAACGTTATTGTTAGGTCGCGTTAAAGTCCATACTTTCGTTGTTGGGACTTATCGACTCCAGAAGAGGGACGTTCCGAGGATGTATCATGCTGATGTCCCTGAGACGTAAAGGTAACGTTGTAACAATGTTCTCACAACGTAATTTTGTTATCTAGGGAAATACCACGTTGTGACAACGTGTCTGGGAGTCTACAAAATAACGTTGTGACAACGTTAGGAATTAACCTTAGGACAACGAAAATAAGAACGTCGTTCCAACGTCGCCACGACGTCTTATTTAGGTAGAAATACCACGTTGTCACAACGTGAACGGGAGTCTACAAAATCACGTTGTGACAACGTCAGGAATCAACCTTAGGACAACGTAAATAAGAACGTCGTTACAACGTCGCCACGACGTCTTATTTAGGTAGAAATACCACGTTGTCACAACGTGAACGGGAGTCTACAAAATCACGTTGTCACAACGTCATGAATCTACGTTATTACAACGTAAAGTGGACGTTGTGACAACGTCATTACAACGTAGATTTGTTAGCTGGGTAGTCCCCCACGTTGAGGCGGGGGACAAAAAAGAGAGCGAGGGCTGAAATGTATGTAAAATAAATGGGCGCTCTTCCCAAAATGAATATACTACTACATGAAACATGGGCCCTGCAGTATGCAAAAAAATAAAATGACACTCGATACATACCTGAATATTTTCTTTGATTCTTTGGGGGGTTACACTTTTAGGTATAACTGCATAACCACGCTGTATCCCCCAACGTAATGCCACCTAGAAATTAATCACATTGCATCTACTATAAGACAATTTTAACAGCTATATAAGACATTCGAAAATTTACCATCATAATTTTCAATCAATTTACAAGGACATATTTCACAAAATAAAAATTTTTCAATCGATGTAACAGATAAAATTAACTAGGTCTCAGTACCTCGTACACAAGCTCGTTTAAACTAAACTCTAATCAACATTACATATTATGTACAATGTATATGTCGTTGTTCTTTTTTATCATCGATTTTACAGACCAACGACAAGCCAATAAAATATAAGTGACAACTGAAAAGAAAGAGAATTATCACTGCACTGGGATGGTGTTTTCCTTAGATTATACCAAGAAGTTAACTAGATAACATCGTTTTGTAACACCAGTCCCTGTAACCATCCTCAGATCGTCAACATAGCTCTCGACGTCGTCTTGCGTTGAGTCAATACGGAAATACATTATAATTAACATAAAACTAGTAAACCATTGTCTAAGGATTATGTACCTGTGCTGTAGTCTTGTTATATTTCTGTGCAATCTTCACGATGATGTCCTCCTTCATTAGGTTAGGCATTGGTTTCCCTGCACTGGAGTTTCAGAGAAGAAATACAGTGTGGAAGCTAACTTATAAACCTGTTTTGGGTATCAAAATATGACAATGTCTTATCCAACTTATAAAACTTCACTTTCAGAGAATAGTTTTACTGAATTACGTTACCCATGGCTCTTTTTCCCGGTACTTTTCACAATGGCCCAAGGGACTTTTCATAAGGAAAATCTGTACTCAAATTACCCGCCCATGCAACAAAAACCCAATGAAACAGTTTGATTCGAGAGGATGGAAACGTGTGTTTGTAACTCCCTTTTTCAGCGTATGCTCAAGAACCTAAAATTGAAATTTGATAGGAAATCTCCCATCGTGATTGGCTGTGAAAACGAAAGGGTGAGAGCTGGAATAAAAACTTAAGCATTAACGCAAGACTAAAAATTCTTGAAACAATTGGCGGATAATTTCAATACAGATCTTCTGAGGAAAAATTCCAAGGGTTTATAAAATTAAGTGAAAAAGAAAATTTAGCCATCTTACCTATCTTTTATCTGTTCATCCGAAATCATCGTATTTACATTTTACAATTTACATTTAGTATGTCCAAACGTAAAACGACGGCGATTACACATCGCCGGGGTTATGTTTGAAATTAATAGACGTAAAATTATCCAGAGCACGACTGTATACATTTTTTAAAGGGCCATTGAGTATGTTAGTGTTTCTAATACAACATTTTTTTAAAAAACGCCTAAAAATTATATCAATTGGTAGATAATTGTTTCAGCTACAATATGATATGTGACAAATAGTACATGTACAAAGACAAGTCGGTGTAATTATATTTCACCCGTACGAGGAGCGCGCGCTACTGAATTATGATGTCATTACGCAGATTTTCCTTTCCTGTGTACTACGTAGCTCGGGTTTTAGTGATGAGAAATAAACAAATACAATTTCTTTTCTCAAAATATTATAAACACTTGAAATTCGTGAAAAGAAATAACCATAAATTTGTTTACACAAAAAGATGACAAAAACTTGCAAAACAAAAAAGGATTATGTTGTTGTTCGGTTAGTTTAATATTAAACATATTCACACTACATACGCAAATTAAAAAGATCCTTGTTCCGTCGAAGAGTGAGAAATTAAAAATAGATTCAGTTGTTATAATATGGGTATGTGCTAATTACCTCGCCTTGCTCTATGGAAATCAAAAAGTTTTTAAGAGTTACTTCGCTTTCACCTTGACCATGATGTATGTAAATGAAAACAACGAACAATGGGCGTGGTCAATATGAATAGTCAAGTAACCTGCCCATGCTAAAACGAAGCACACTCAAAGTAAAGCCAGTTTGACTTTAAAATAAATCAAATATTTGTTTCGCCGTTTAGACTTTCCTTTTGTCTACCAACTTGTCTCCCTTCTGGTCTATCATTGTTTTAACTCTTTTCCGCCCCAACGTGGTTATCTTTGTTTAAAGGATGGCAGCCAACTACGACCACAATGATTTGCGCAATAAGATAATAAAGTCGATCTATTTATAGACACGGGAAACACCATTACTAATTAGTTTTATTATCCATATGTGCTAAGATAAGTCATGACATAAACTGCGATATGTTGCACATGTATAATAAACCCTAGCGGCAATTTGATTGGTCGAGTGGGTGACCACGTGACATCGGAATGTGGGACTACTTTTTTCATTGATAATTTTTTACTATGTACAAACTTTATACTATGACTTGCGTTAATCTTGTGTCCTCCGAAACTTTGATCGTTTCTAATAAATCATTCCGGATTGTCGGATGCCCAACACAGAAATATTGGTTCGCTTCTGTCGCCTCAAACTCCAGCAAATAGGCAGTTGTCACTTCCGAATTCTCGCGACGTTGACGCGTTACCAGTCAATTCTTGTCAAAACATTCTCCCGTCGAAACAAAATTCACAAGTCTTTTCAGTCCAGAACAACGACAAAGCAATTCCCTCTGAAATTATCTGTACAATCTTTGCTGGGCCAATATACGGAGGTGTTTTCAACATCAGCATTGCAAATGCAACGGGTGCGACTGCCAGCGCCGTTCAATCAGCTGATCACCCGAGTGCGAGTGAACCCAACCCGAAGCGTCGACGTATCTGTCCTGTTGTCTTTTCAGATTCTTCGGATGACGATTAAATACCACATGCCGATCAAGTGCTGACATCGTTTGACCTAAATTTGTTGTTCAGTCGTTAATCTTGTCACCTTTCTATTTGACCCTTCATGTTCTTATTGTCAAAGTTTCCGACAGTGTGTTCCTTTCGAATGCAGTAACAGTTACTCAGGCTACGTGATCGAAGTGATTCTCTCAAATGTGAGGTAATATTTAAGATTTTTGAATGTTACTGGGTTTATGTATTTTCTAAAACTCAATTTGAAAGTTAAAATGATAAATGAAATGAAAACTATGGGACGTTTTCGAGAAAGAGTCGTGTTATGACGATTTCAAATTGGCGCTAGATTTAGTCTTACCACAACAGAGTCAGTGCACCGCGACCTTGACCTTGTCGTCACTGTATTCATACGTCTACTGCTATATTTAGATCGCGGCTGAATATGAATATCTTGATCATTTTGGAATTAATTTTCTTTGAGAAGATGGATAATAAAGAAATTAACACACTCGCGTGGATGTCATATTGTATTTACAACACTCGTGCCTGAAAAATGATATTTCCCTCGCTCTCGCTCGGAAAAAATATCATTTTTCAGTCACTCGTGTTGTAAATACAATATGACATCCACGCTCGGGTATTAATCTCTATAGATTTCTCGGCATATTTGGGGTCGAAACAATTGGCGAAAAATTATGTAAAGACCTTTCAACGAGATGGATTTTGGCACTATTTTCTAATTTGTATCAACATACTTTGTGGCCCTTTAAGCTATCAATCTGAAGGCTGCACCTACTATTCCTGTCCCCCTTTGGCGAGGGGGCTGTAGGCAGTAACGCTGATACCGTGTTCTAAACAGAATGTTAGCAGTTCACTGTTGCTAAAATATGGACTGACCTCAATCTGAAACACAACAAAAGCCATTTACCATATTTTTTGTTCATGAGATTATACTTGATGAACAAAAACAAAAACGTTTGCCCATATCGGCAGAGAACCAAAATATTCAGTGTTATCTCGTATGACAGTCTAAAAATCTAACTGCGTATTTGACGATACATACAATTCGCGATATGATACATATATAGAGATTAATACCCGAGCGTGGATGTCATATTGTATTTACAACACGAGTGACTGAAAAATGATATTTTTTCCGAGCGAGAGCGAGGGAAATATCATTTTTCAGGCACGAGTGTTGTAAATACAATATGACATCCACGCGAGTGTGTTAATTTCTTTATTATCCATCTTCTCAAAGAAAATTAATTCCAAAATGATCAAGATATTCATATTCAGCCGCGATCTAAATATAGCAGTAGACGTATGAATACAGTGACGACAAGGTCAAGGTCGCGGTGCACTGACTCTGTTGTGGTAAGACTAAATCTAGCGCCAATTTGAAATCGTCATAACACGACTCTTTCTCGAAAACGTCCCATAGTTTTCATTTCATTTATCATTTTAACTTTCAAATTGAGTTTTAGAAAATACATAAACCCAGTAACATTCAAAAATCTTAAATATTACCTCACATTTGAGAGAATCACTTCGATCACGTAGCCTGAGTAACTGTTACTGCATTCGAAAGGAACACACTGTCGGAAACTTTGACAATAAGAACATGAAGGGTCAAATAGAAAGGTGACAAGATTAACGACCTGAACAACAAATTTAGGTCAAACGATGTCAGCACTTGATCGGCATGTGGTATTTAATCGTCATCCGAAGAATCTGAAAAGACAACAGGACAGATACGTCGACGCTTCGGGTTGGGTTCACTCGCACTCGGGTGATCAGCTGATTGAACGGCGCTGGCAGTCGCACCCGTTGCATTTGCAATGCTGATGTTGAAAACACCTCCGTATATTGGCCCAGCAAAGATTGTACAGATAATTTCAGAGGGAATTGCTTTGTCGTTGTTCTGGACTGAAAAGACTTGTGAATTTTGTTTCGACGGGAGAATGTTTTGACAAGAATTGACTGGTAACGCGTCAACGTCGCGAGAATTCGGAAGTGACAACTGCCTATTTGCTGGAGTTTGAGGCGACAGAAGCGAACCAATATTTCTGTGTTGGGCATCCGACAATCCGGAATGATTTATTAGAAACGATCAAAGTTTCGGAGGACACAAGATTAACGCAAGTCATAGTATAAAGTTTGTACATAGTAAAAAATTATCAATGAAAAAAGTAGTCCCACATTCCGATGTCACGTGGTCACCCACTCGACCAATCAAATTGCCGCTAGGGTTTATTATACATGTGCAACATATCGCAGTTTATGTCATGACTTATCTTAGCACATATGGATAATAACACGATTTATTACCCATATGGTTTATCATAAGCGGTGACATATTTTCAATATGAGCACATGTGCACATATCACTTTTGCCTAGCAAGGATTGTTTCAGCGCGAGTGACCGTATTTTGTCGTCTGTGACGTCATAAAACCATTGTTCATGACGTCACTGTAGCGGGCCGTCGCAAAAGAAGGAGACCGTTTTTTGAATATTTTCATGCGTTTTAAATGGAATAGAATCGGTAATAAAGAAATTATTACCCTCAGAGGTGTTTCATATGACTTTTACGAAACTCGTGCGAATTAGTGTATAACCCTCGCTCTCGCTCGGGTAATACAAAAATTCACACTCGTTTCGTAAAAATCATATGACACACTTACTCGGGTTATAATCTCTATATATGTTAACGATACGTTTCGATGTATGTCACGATATTCTATTGTCAGGAGTTTATTTTGTAAATTTTTAAAACAAATTTTCGTGGTTACAGGATAAATAAAAACACTTTGAATGTCATACACAGAAATGATGTGGAAAACTTTACATGACATTCTCATTGCTGCTCTTACATCTGGACAAAACTTTTATGTCAACACTAGTAATCCCAGCAAGCCGATGATATACGTAATCAACAATAGGATCGTATTTAACCTATACCCTATATATACCCTATTAATAAGCCTTACTTATCTGCAATTCATCCCGCGAAAGATCTGTCCATCGTCTTTCTTACTGATCCTTAAAGAGCGAAATAAGGCCTCGTGCGTTTACTAGGTTTACAACATTAAAAAATAAAATATATGTATACATATAAACTATACGTAATTCTCTCTCTCTCTCTCTCTCTCTCTCTCTCTCTCTCTCTCTCTCTCTCTCTCTCTCTCTCTCTCTCTCTCTCTCTCTCTCTCTCTCTCTCTCTCTCTCTCTCTCTCTCTCTCTCTCTCTCTCTCTCTCTCTCTCTCTCCGAGTGTGCGCTTTCATTTATGTTACCCTTCAGTTGGCTTGTTAAAATCATGTACTAATTTCATATAATTATGTTATAACTAGAATACCATTTTGAATTTCATTTATACTAAACTACTCCGATATAACTGTCCAAAGTCATACCCCATCAGACTATTTATAAATCAGACTTCTTACCTGAAGGTTTGCCGGCTTGTACTTTAGGTTATCTGCAGACAGAAGTCTCTGTAGTTGTGCAATATTAAAGTTGGAGACCCCGATAGACTTCGCCATTCCTTTATCCACCAGATTCTCCATAGCCTGTATAGCAAGTTTCACAGCACATATTGGAACCTTCTCTCATAAGGATGCTCGTGAAGACATGTCTTAAATATAACCACTGTTATAACCACAAATCAATTCTACATATGTCCGTTGCTTAAGAATTTGATACAGGCAAATCTCATATTTTCATGACCTACCCGCCATGTGTCGATATAGTCCGTATCTTCAGGTTCGATACTCTTGTCCATTATCCAGGCACGTTTATTCTCTGGTTCCTGTTTAAATTGATAAATGATCAATATAATACATACTATATACATGATACCTCCTATAAACATACGTGGACTTGATGAATCATAGAAATTTTGAATTTATTAATTATGTATATAACATTTAGACCGATTATATTGGACCGTGTTCCGGTGAATACAAGTTTCAACTCTTCTCTACTTGGACAAAAAAGAACAACAACGTGGTTTCATCTCCAGTGTTGTGGAACGAGTTCATATCCGGTTCACAATATTTTGAATTGTTTTCCTGTGGACATAATCATTTATAACAAAACTGAACAAATCTTCAAAATGTGGGTTTTTTTCATACACTTACGCTTTGCTTGACCAAAGACTTGAATGAGGTAAGATGATTAAAAGCCCATACATTATATTAACACAAAAAACTTCTTCATAGTTCAAGTAATAAATAGATAAGACCCCATGATGATCACTAAATAGTGTGAAACCGGTCGGGGATTGAAATCATTTCCAGACTTTTGTTTTTTATCTATGTATATATATATTCCAAATTCAAATGAGTACCTTAAATGCCATAGGCCAGTGCATTAGATATAAGTCGACATAATCCAGTTGTAGATCAACCAGGGACTCTCTCAATCCTGCCTCAACTCTGGCAGGTGCGTGGAATGTGCTCCATAGCTAAAATGAATCTCCAGATCATAAGGAAAGAAAAAGGTATAGGATCGCAGATTCATTTATAAAAATCAGCAGAGGGAAAAGTAAAGCCCAGAGAGCTCAATATGTGCTTCTTAAATTATTCTTTAGAAAAAGGAAATAAGTTTTTTTTATCTTTAAACTGCCACTTTAAAAACAAAATGTTTTCTTCAATTAATTGTGTATAAGTTGGTATTGTCAAAAAGACATTCAGCCCTATTGGCTTTCGTGGAACAATAGTATTGAGTCGTGTTTAGATAACGGTGTCATAAGAGGGACACAAAGTATGTTATTGGGGTCATAAATGTCAAATTTCATAGTTATATTTCATGGTTGTTTCTGAAAATTAAAATGTGCTTTTTGTCTTGTAGATAAAACGGTTTTCTTGTGGGCAGAACGATTGTCATGCAGACAAAACAGTTCTCTTGCAGACAAAACAGATCCCTTGCAGACATTACAGTTCTCTTGTAGCCATTACAGTTCTCTTGTAGACATTACAGTTCTCTTGTAGACATTATAGTTCTTCTGCATACAAAACGGTTCTCTTGCAGACAAAACAGTTCTCTTGCAGACAAAACTGATCCCTTGCAGACATTACAGTTCTCTTGTAGACTTTATAGTTCTTCTGCATACAAAACGGTTCTCTTGCAGACAAAACAGTTCTCTTGTTGACAAGACGGTTCTCTTGTTGACAACACAGGGGCGTGTATCGCCGAAAATTATAATAGTAATATATAATGAAAATAAAAAAGGGTATCTCTACTATATAAATACTAAAGGGATATAACGCCCTCAGACCCCTCGTCTTGTTCCGGGACGAATTCAACTTGGAAATTCAATATAGATTAATATAACAATAGACACACATGAAGCCTGATAAATCTTCTTTCGATAGAATGTAAAATAATGAAAATCGGTTCACTTTTGACCGAGCTACACTGTTTAGAAATCGAAAAAAGTAAGCTTTATTGAGAGTACGCCAAAATCCTGCCTCAGAAAAACATCGCTGTCAAACAAATAAAATACGAATTAAACACTCGCATACGTACTATATACGACAAATACAACTTTATCGCAATCCCTATGTATTCCGATTTCGTAGCACGACTATTCAAATGAAATAGTATGTGATCCATACCTTGTAAGCGAGCTTTTACTGCATTAAATGCGGTTTCGATCGCTCGGGTCAGCCATGTTTAACCTTAATATCGGAAAGATAGCACAGAATACGAGCGGCTCGCTGATTGGATAAACATTAATTCTTCGTAACTTCACTACAGAAGAGTTAATGTTTAACCAATCAGCGAGCCGCTCGTATTTCATTTGAATAGTCGTGCTACGAAATCGGAATACAGGGATTGCGATAAAGTTGTATTTGTCGTATATAGTACGTATGCGAGTGTTTAATTCGTATTTTATTTGTTTGACAGCGATGTTTTTGTGAGGCAGGATTTTAGCGTACTCTCAATAAAGCTTACTATTTTCGATTTCTAAATAGTGTAGCTCGGTCAAAAGTGAACCGATTTTCATTATTTTACATTCTATCGAAAGAAGATTTATCAGGCTTCATGTGTGTCTATTGTTATATTAATCTATATTGAATTTCCAAGTTGAATTCGTCCCGGAACAAGACGAGGGGTCTGAGGGCGTTATATCCCTTTAGTATTTATATAGTAGAGATACCCTTTTTTATTTTCATTATATATTACTATTATAATTTTCGGCGATACACGCCCCTGTGGTTGACAAAACAGTTATCTTGTTGACATTATAGTTCTTCTGCATACAAAACGGTTTTCTTGTAAACAAAACAGTTCTGTTGTTGACAAAACGGTTCTCTTGTTGACATTATAGTTCTTCTGCATACAAAACGGTTCTCTTGCAGACAAACCATTTCTCTTGTTGACAAAACGGTTCTCTTGCAGACAAAACTGTTCTCTTGTAGACAAAACAGATATCTTGTAGACAAAACGGTTCTCTTGTATACAAAACAGTTCTCTTGCATACGAAACGGATCTCTTGTAGACAAAATAGTTCTCACGTAGACAAAAAAGTGTCTTTAACAGACAATACTGATTGGAGAGTGTCATTAATTAACTAAAGGGCCCAAAAAGTTTTACAACTGTCTCATGAATTCTCACAACATTGACCCTGCCCAAGGGGTTTTGACCATGCTGTGCTCAATCAAAAATTAACAGAAAAATAAGCGTGAAGAGGACACATCAATATAGATTGATAAATCAGGACCAAACTAGATTGCATGAAAGACGAACTACGTTCGTTTCGACCGAACCCGTTCGCAGCATCAGAATTCGTACATATAATCCTTGGTTTGATCGTGAATGATCAACGAGTTACCGATTGATTCATACAAATGTAGCAATTTTATGTTTATAATTACTGCCGAGTATAATATACATCATTGACCTTTGATCGCCTTGACGATGAAATAATCGCTTGACTGAGAAATTAATGGAATTCTGAGATAAAATATGAAGATCCAACACATGTATCAGATGACATTTTCTAACTTAATGGCCGCTGTTTTTAGATATATGGCCGTTTTCGCTTGTCGCAATGGCGGTTTTCTCTTATTTTCCGTTTTCGGAGTTGCCGTATTCTCCAGTTTACCCTTTCTCATCTAATCGGCATTCTACTACATACCTTCGATGTTATAAAGAGGTCTTCCCTCCTCACTATACCGCTATGGACGACCTCCTTGATTCCCTCCCCGACCTCCTCCTCTGATTGGTAGACCCAGGCAGCGTCTATCATCCGGTACCCGCTCCTTACAGCGCACTTCACCGCCTCGCTTACCTCCCCTTGCTGAAAATTGTTCGGAGAAAAAAACCCAACTTTTATATGTGTCTCATTTGCTCAAATATTGGCAGAGACGCCGTATTGGCAGTAACGATAGAAGCTTTAGGGCTGCTTAATTGCTAATGACCACACCATTATGATAACATTGAACCATTTTGAAAACTTTAAACACTGACCAACTGCTTCTTACATATAAACACACGCCAATCGAGTTCTCCCAAGACCGAGGTAGTTCCGTCAAACTTCCTATACAACCTCTGTCCTAATACGAACGTTTTCTAAGTCTAGAAATGGAAAAAAACTGATTGGATGCAATCAAAGTTAGGTGTGCAATCATACATTCAATTCGGCTATTACGTTAACGGTTATTTCCGTAAGCTTCCGGAAAGCTAAACTTTATTCGAAATGCAGTTTACCCTTTCAGTCTTCTTACAAACACATTCGCCGTATTTATATAGAAACTGTCTTTATACCGCATTTGAATATGCCTTCAGCTTCAACTTAAAATACTTGTCGTTTCTGAATGACTTAAATCATTATATATTGTATTCATGTTTTCGAGTTGAATCGCTTTTTGGAATGTCAAATTGACATTTCTTTGCATTAAATACATATTTACCATTTTAACTGTTTCGAGAAGTTTCGAGAAGTTTAGACCGTACACCGTTGTCTAACCAACACCATTTAATTTAACCAAGGACGCAACTATTTTTTATGAGTAAAATTTTTGGCGAGTTTAACATTCTGGCAAAATAAAACCTAGTTCAATAATGATATAAAACAAATATGTATTTTATTTTTATTTAATTGATAATAAGAAACGTTTGTACAGATTCACCATTACGCAACCTTTCGGGTGACTAAGCAACTTCCTCAAAAGCTAACATAGTCGTATTTATATGGATTTCCGTAAACAAAAAGGTGGAGTCACTTAATTATCTCTCTTTACAAAACGAGCCAGTTGAGCATTGTTCACTGTTCTAATGGATGTTATTAAGTCAAGAGAGCATGGAAAAATAAGAATATGAAAATGGACCAATAATAATATAGCGATACCCATCTTTACCTCACACTCAAGCACAACTTCGTTTTCACGTGTCCACAAGTGTCGGACGGAGAGCTGTAGAACTGCGAATATCTACATCTTTTGAATTTTTTTCCCGAATGACATAAGGCCGATAGGTCTGTCACAAGTGAAGCTGTACGTGCATATTGTTCGCGTGCGACCTAAAACGTGCATTCACGAGCTCTGTGGTTTTGCTTTTGTGTCAATTTCGTGAGCGACACGGTTTCCCTTAAAGAGCCACTCCGTGATTTACATAACATATTATTTACCTTTGATACGAACCTAAGTGTCATATGTGGTGATATAATATCAAAACATCTTAACTTTTCATGTCCAGAAGACATATATATATGAAAAATACTGGTTTTCCATGAAAATCTAAAAACAGCCTTATAAATGCACAGAGGTGAAGATATCACGTCCAATATACATGGATACTAGGAACATAACCTAACAAACACTATCAACTCCTAAATGCCCACCTTGCTGTTTTCGATCATAATTGCGACGTTCTACCTTCATATTGTCACAGTAAAAAGACAATAAGCTTTAAAATGTGTCTTTTTGGTAACAGTCGATACTTCGCGATCAAATGACACCATTGATTAAGTTTGGCATATATGACTCCAACAACTCACGGAGTGGCTCTTTAATGGTTCGTAATGAATTCCACAAAAACATTGATAATATGAACTGTAGTTTAAAATGTAGAAATTCTAAACGTTATCATATTTACGACCACGATCGCTGTAATTAGACCGCTAGTGTCATTTGTTAAGTCGTTTCAGGTGTCGATTTACCACTCTGCTCTCCGCGTCGTGTTTTGAATTTAATCAACGCCTCGGCGACTTTAAAACAGACATTCACAGTCTAACTATATAACATACATCCCTTTTGATTTCCATTTCCATTTCTTTATTTGGCATCCTTACACCTTTAAATTGTAGGAAAACAAATTATTTCCTGATGCTTTACTGAAGGAGTAAGTTTATTCTCCCAAACGTATGATGTCGTAGCTTATGACGTCCTGTTATAATTATTATTTGTATCAAATATTTTAGTATGATCGTAATTACCCTGAACTTGTTGAAGGTTCCGAGGCCGACTGTAGGCATAGAATATCCACTGTTGAGCTTTACGGTTTCGAAGGCTGTCTCCATGTTGATATGCTGTATTGTGATAGCTAAGACGAACGACCTTGAACATTGAGATTCGGTGCGAGGTCAGGTCGATGTCACGGAACAGCTGATAAAGTATGACAAGCCTGAAGACGATATGATAATATGCATTGCACGTTTATCTAATCCGGACAGAGAAACGACCTGCTCCTTATCTGCGAGGCGCCTAGGCTATCCCGATTCTCCAATCAATCATTAGCATGCATGAAATCCAAAGAAAGTGTCCTATCAGCAGCCAGGGACACGACCTATTGAAGGTCAATATTATACTATAAGGATTTTTTAATGGTAAATGTTTGAAACTTGATTTTTAGTGCAAACTTACTATTTAATATGTGACTGTGATGTGATTTATAACCAACACAAAAACATCCATCCTACACACTTGAGTCCGTGAAGAAACGTTACTCAGAAAAGCCAATCTCATTGAAATCAGTCCGAAACTAATCGCTGCTACCTTGCTTCGTTTCTTGCAGCGAGGTACGAGCGATTAGTTTCGGGCTGATTTCAATGAGATTGTCAAAAAAGCATGCACGACATATCCATGAAATTGTAGACTGAAAATATTGATCATTGTCAGGTTCAGTGTTGTCTGTAAACGTTGTTTTCAGGAAAACATTTTGCATTTCTATTGAAGTTGAATATGCCACGTATGTCACACCCTTAAATCAATCTTAACTCTACCTTGATGGCCTTATTGCGTAAGAGTGACGAGTTCATGACCTGCGAACTTCAAACCCTGTGCTACCTGCTATATACGACCTATCGCGTTTGACGGAAGTGTAACTGGTCAGCAGCCGAAAGCCCATCAAGACTTGATGATTTTACAAATGCCATTAGATCATCAATGTGGAGATAAGCCCTCAGGTCGAGATAAGGCCATGACACACGTATGGCTGATTATGAGAGATATAAAGGAAATGGATTGATTTAACTTTGGACATCTAACAGTGCGCCCTTTTGGTGTCATATGTACAACTGATGAAATGATTACCTTTGATTAAAGAAAGTGTGTGGGTCTACGTCCACAGAAATATAAGCTAATTGATGAATCTATGTTAACCCCCTAAAGTTTTCTTGCTTATTTTTACCCTGGATGAAACATATACTATATTTGGATCCGCAAATGGAGAAACAAGAATTGCAATGTCATGACCACAACGCGAACGTTAAGGATCATCCTCGACGAGGACGTCCACCATGGAAATGGTCATAAAGACCGATATAGAACCATCTCTGAACAATGTTCGATCCTGTTACACTTCCATCATTATTCTATTAGTCCAGACTTAAACAATACTAGAGTGATGAATGTCTCAGCATGGGTAGCAAGATCCCCAGACGTTTCGCCTATAAATGCATGTGTAGGACGATATAGATGGACAAGTACGACGTCTACAGCAGATTTCGTATTTAAGGATAGGTATCGATAACATCTTAAACATGCACGAAAAACGCCTGCCTAGATTAGCCTGTACTATGCTTATAAATATAGATAATTAGAAAACAAACTTGGGCAACCGACATTAGAAATTTATCATTTTCTCACGGTTTGTGTTCATATGGTTATGCGAGACACTTGGGGATGTAAATAGTAATGAGTTTCGCCTATATCAATAGATATGTTTAGTCAAGACTGGAATTCGACTTTAGATTCAAGCTCACGATATGAATGTTACAGATTCTTTAAAACGATACGCTAAACGGGAAAATATCTATCAATAATTACAACAGATCATTTAAGAAGAATGTTTGTAAAATATCGCTTGGGTTTTATAAGTTTAATGATAAATGAGGGAAGAGAAACCTCTATCGAAAAGGAAGTTGATATTGTAAGTTAATGTAACCGATGTATTAACGATTGAATTAATTTACACTTTTATCAGTTATGTGGATTTACGACAGAACTACTAACCACGCCATTTTCTAGAAAAACAACCAAGAGATGCATATTTGTCTTTGTTACAAACTAGTACCGAAAACATTATTAAGCAATTGTCTTTTTATATAAAGCATGCATTAGCTAAAAGCGACCTTCTCATTAAACAAAGTATTAACCGTCAAAAGGACGAATGTTGCTATATTATATTGTATACTACTATTTGTCTATGCTATAACTCTAATGTATATGGGCCGGAGTCCTTTCGTACAATAAACGTCTTTTGACCTGACTGAGTTGACTTTCTGACTGACAATGGCTCGAAGAATTGTCGATGCATTGAGTCCGCAGATCATTGAAATTGCAAGAAGAACTCAGTTTCACTACACCGTAATAAGCCGTCTGGTGGTAATGCGTTCGCAAAAAACTGATGTAAAGGACCTTCCCCCTTCTGGAATACCAAAAGCTACCACATCTCAGGAGGATAGAGCTCTGTAAGGGCATTTTAAATGCCAGCCTTTTTGTTCAAGCACCCTTCTGAAACAAGCCTGGTTACCTCATCACAACCACACTGTGAGAAACCGCCCCAAACATGCGTCAGCGTCAGCGTAGGTTATGTTGTGGGTACGGGCAGAGGTGGAACCTATGATAATGGAGAAGAATACGCTGGACAGACAAACGTCGTTCCCTCCTGCATGCTGTTGATGGGAGGGCCTGTGCAAGGAGGACTAGGAATACACACTAGGAACATTTTGCAAAGAGTACCATTTGGCGGGGGAATCCTTAAATTGTTTGTGGAGGCTTCTCCTACGCCAGGAGACTGGATTTTGTTGCTATACAAGGTTCATTCACATGCGCTTGCCATATTCTTGAGGTTCTGGATCCTATCATTATTGATCATGTCGATGTCCATACCGAAGACCTTTGTTCATGGACGACAATGCAAAACCTCATCGTTAACGTGCTGTAAACCAACATATGGCAAATAATGATGTGAAACGAATTCCATGACCAGCAATGTCTCCTGATTTGAACCAAATCGAACATGTTTGGGACACCATGGGTTGCATAGAACAGAAGAAGAATCTGCCTCCACAAAAACTGAGGGAACTGGAGGCAGCTCTTCACGCGGAGTGGCAGTAGATACCGATGGAAACTGGTTAGGGGTATGCCAAGAAGACTGTTATTCAAACACATGGCGGCAGCACACGTTACCAATGTTTTGTGATTCATGGCACACTGATCCACTTCATTATAGTTGCTTTCCCTGGTGGCACACACGAAGACCTTGAACTGACGATACGTAAACACCAATGTCTTTCTGTTGAAATTCAATTTCAATTTCATTCAGTGTTTTCATGGACTCTTTGTGCCCATACAGTTAAAAAGCTTTTCTTCCAAATGAGCAAATGCTTGTTGTTTTAATTAAAATTCATACTTCCATGAAGAAAATCAGGGGATGATTAACTTTTTTATGTGTATATTAAAGCCAGTTTAACTAGATTGGTCGATCCATAGAAAGCCACATAAATTTCCGCAGTACTTCTTTGACATATAGTCTACTGTAAGAAAGGTAACTGACAAACATGTACCTTCGCAGACAGAGGCTATACATGATAATCTATGCATGAATTTTGCCTTAGACTCTGATCTGTTAAATGTTTTTTTGAAACCATTGTAAAGGTTAATTGATCAATACCTTTTGTTAAATGTCAAATTGACAAATATATAAGCTGTATGCGGAGACCGCTATATTCATATTCCATATATTCTTATTACCTTAGAAAGTGTGTTCAATGTCAATCACTTGTGCCAGTAGATATTTATGTTAGTGATGACTCAGGGATTGGGCAAGACACCTTTAGCAATGGGACAATTTAGGGCTTTTAGTCACTTTTAGAATTTTGAATGGGCCATTCCCACAGTAGCAATGGTAAAATTTGTAATCTTCATCCAATGTGCAAAATGTCCCAAGGCCCTTACCTTTCCCATTCCATGGTTTGAATCCAGATTGAGACACCAAACATGTGTGACCTGGGCTTTACCCTGTGTTCTGTCCTTGGGCAAGGCAATTCATCCAAATTGCACCCAGTCCATCCAGCTGTACAACTGGGTAAGTGAATACGGGATGTATGGACCTATATGGTCACACGAAGCACTAAGTCTTAGTAGCAGCATTGAAAGTACAATTCCCTAAATAAATGTCCAGCGCTTTGAGCATGCTTTGCATGGACTATAGTGCACAATAAGTACCGATTTATTATTATTATTACTATTAATGTGAACCTTACCAGTCATGGAGTGACTAAGCTTTAATGTGCTGTGAGCAAAAAACCCCAGCTAGTTAACATGCGGATGTTAAAAGTAGTGGGAGGGAGAGACGAATAGGAAAGAACGATATATACTGAGAAAGGGCAGACTGATGTTTCATGAACAATTATATTGTAAAACACATGACAGCCATAATCACTTAACCTTCTTATACTGTGATCTTCATGAGCCTTTGTTTGCTTGAACAATACCTCTGATTCGTGCTCAGTTTTGTCTTGTGTGGTCAATTTTCTGACTGGACCCTTATAGGAGGCCATCTAAACAGTTTTAGCTGATTAGGGACTATCTATCATTCTTGTCAGGATGACAGTCTAGTTCTAATCAATGACAAAAAGAGAGAAGTGCGATTTTCATGACAAGGTATATACTTTTGAAAAGTGATGTGTAAGGAAAACAAAACATATTCATAAACAATAATATTTTATGTCAAGTATAGTAGGAGAATTATAACATATTTCACTCGATAGCATCTAAACTCTCAACACTTAGATGCTCTCGACACAATCACACTGACATTTATGCTCATGAAAGGTAAATGGGGCGTTTGAGGAGGAGTTTGAACAAGATAGATAACACATAAACAGGATTAAACTGATAGTCTCAGCCAATATGTAAACTCTTCCAAAATCAAGTTGAAACATCAGTAGCAAATTCCCAAAATTTAAGGTTGAGCAAAAACACGATAACCTAAGCTCAGATTTGACACGAAGCGGGTGTCGAATTGAGACCTTCATGTAATTGCTATTTCTTGCTCTTGCCTTTGAGTAGAATATATGGGTCTTGATTTGTAAGTCAACAAGTTAACCCTTAATGTAAAAATAAAGAATAAAGAAATCACTCAATGGTTCAGATTCTTCATCAAAATAACTTCCCAAAATAACCCACCCTGTCCCTCATCTCATGTTTATTGTATATTAAGGTTATGTTAAGGTTAACCTTAGCAAAGCATGCTTGGTGAAGGGTCCTGAGAACTGCAGCACTAGAGAGTGCTGCTGGCATTGTCATGTTTGGTCACAGGGCAAGTAACATTTAATAGCACTCCCAGTTGAATTAAGAAAGGCAATGAAACAAGAAAAAGGCATGACCTTGCACTTGACAAGGAGGAAACACTTTACAAACATAAAAATTAACAATCTCATAAACATTTAGCAAAAACACAAAAGTGGAGCATAAAACATTTTGAAGTTGGGATTCATTGATAACCTTGTGGTTATAAGTCACTTTAATTCAATTTTCATTAAAAATCACTTGAATCTAATTATCATTATTGATTATCTTATTATCTGCTCTAATTCCTTATTGCACTTTAAGACATAATTGGCTCAAGATTGCTGGTAAATAAATCTAAGTCTAAATGGTACAAAAAATTCATACACACATGAAAATGGTTTGAAATATTCATATCTGCAACATTTACACATATATCTTGGTTTTGTTTTGTTATATTGTCCCAATCTTCATTGAAAAGTGAAATTAAATATAATGAAGACATCCTGCAGCCGCCAAATTTTTTTTTTTCATCTGTAGAGGCTCCTTCGAGACTATGATTATTTTCTCATCATTGCCATTGTACGACTACAATTAGTACTCTTCGTTATTTGAAGCACATAGAAGCCTAAGTCATCCAGGCAGAGTCAATGTTCCTCATTTCCAATCAATTGCAATAGTTGGTTATTTATAGGCAATATGAGGCATATGATAAGAAGACAATCAGCAGCTTGCACGAAGGAGCGAGGTACAGATATATATAAACACAAATTTGTGAAAATATCATCCCTAATTGTACTTAGTCATATAAAAGCCTTATTTTTTTGCAACAGCTAAAGCTGTGCACAAAATTATCTCATAAGATTCGAATATATAGTTTTGGCTATTTAAAGCTCAAAATCCAGTTAGATTTAGGGACACAGTTACAAAGACAGATTTCCAAATGTGGCAATAATGATGATATTGATAACAAATATGTAAAATATATAGATATGAATACAATAATTTGATGATAATGATGATAATGATGATGAAGATCACAATGACGAAAAAGAAGTTGACAAGATGGTGAAAATGATGATAACAATAGTGTCAAGTTCCAATAATGGAATGAGAAATCACAACTGCTGCTTTTGGATAACAAAACATTCGTCTCGATGAGTTCAAAGGTCAAGAGGTTAACAGATCGACTCTGCAAAACTCTCCTGTATCCAGGTTTTTTGCCATAACTTGGTTTGGAACAGCATTTGGAACACGATGTTGGACATAAAGACGTGGAATGCAACAATCCTGAAATGAAAAACCACTGTGGGATATTTCACACCGATAATAAAATACAACTTTTTGATGATGCTAGTATGTTATTTTCAAAGCACGATCATTATAATCAGAAAATTAAGCAACATGAGCATGAAAAAAAAATAATAGATTTAACAGCATGGATTTTTAGATATGAAATTTGGAGTTACAGGGATTTGGAAAGACACCTTGGACAATGAGCCATTTCTAGGGATTTTAGAATTTTTCAGAATTTTGAATAGGTGATTCCCTTTTGTAGGAAAGGTAAAACTTCTAATTCTAATGGGACGTTTTTTAACTGATGTGTCCTCACCTCTCCAAATAGTTAAAGAAAAAAGTGGAGAGCTACATTAAGACAAGATGTCTTTAATTTTAAATTGCAGTTAAAAGGAAAATTGGTTAATGCTGAGTAAAGCTGTGACTATATTATAGTATCGAGAATCTTGACACTTATTTTGGCGAGAAATGTATCATGATTAGTCACTGTATCAGTCACTTTTTAATTGTTTAACTTGCTAAAAGATCAGGGTGTTTGTAAAAAGTTAATTTTTCTTTACAGTAAAATTCCCTTAAAATAGTGCAAAGTGACATGTTTAGTATAGTTTAATGTCTGTGTCTTCAGAGCTTAAAGGAATAAAACATAGTTCTGGTGGAAAAAGGTTTCTGTAATTGTTGTATGATGTTGAGGTAAATATTGCATTGTAGGTGTGTAGTGTGTTTTCCTACTGTTTTATTTTCACTGTGAGTTTTAGATTAGTAGTTAATTTAAAGGCCAGCATCCGCCACTATACACGGTGTTGGCGTGGCCAAGTTGACCTGAAAAAACTACACCTTGAAGGGAAAAAATGAGGGTACCTATGTTCGAAGTGGGATAAATCAAAATCTTCTTACCGGAAAGTTATCATATTTACACAATATATCCTTGGCACTTCAAAGAAGTGGAATTCCTAAACATGTTTAATCAAAACTAAAAACTAAAACAGTACTTTGACTGCATTTATTTCCAAATTTGAATTAACTTTGTAAATGTCACGTGACTAGATTCTCATCATTACTATACCAAACAAGTCTGCTAGTGGAGAAAAAGATCCATTCAGAGTGTCAGATTTCACTGCCTTCCCAGCCTGACTGGGAAATCAAAACCTCCCCCATCCCATATGTCCCCCAAATATTTAGCTCTGCCTGTGGGGATAAGCTGTAGAGACTAACGTTATAAAAAGATTATTGTGACAGTAAATGGATTAAGACAATTTTGTATAACTTTTGTCAACAATAGTGACATATTTACTTTAAATACATCCAAACATTGTTAAAAGACTATGGTTGTTTTGAACGTTTTTCACAAAATTTTAAAAAATACAATTATATTGAATTCTATAATTAAAGATCTCCTTTGTGTTGGTCATTTCATAAAATATATATAATTTAATATACTAAAAATAATATCAGCCTGTCACACAAATTTGAACTTTTTATGCACTGAAACTCAGTAGACTACTACCAGCCACAAGTTGTAGTAAAGTTTTGAGACCTTTGACCCTGCTGAGCTATCCCAGGCACCAAAAAAACCGTTACTGCCCTGTCAATCAAACACTGATAATATCTTTGTTTCTGGAATCAACCAATCAGAGTAGAAATGACAAAGATAAGAAACCCATGGGTTTTTTGGAGGTTTGGATCCCGGCCTTTATTGCATTTTTTTATCTGATTGTTTTGTCTGTCTGTTTGTTTTGGTAAATCACACAAAACAAGAATCATATGGACACATGAACATACCGTAAGATACTTGACAGCCATGGGCGTAACCTTTGAGCATCCATTCAGGTAGATTTCCTCAAGGTAGGGGACACTGTTGGCCAGTGCAAAGATAGATTTGTCTGTCAAATTGTTGAGGCCAGAGACAATTAGTTTTCGAAGGGAGCAGCATCGAGACACCTCGCAGACACCTGCGTCTGTCACCTGCAACACAATTGGTGTTTGATAAAGAAAAACATTTGTTGCAAAAGTGGCAAAAGGCCAACCTGGCAAGTGACATTTTGATTTGTCAGTTTGAGAAGGGCTGGTAGAATTTTCAAACCACTTGCCCTTTCACTTACTCTGTATTCTGCCCATGACTAGGTAAATGGTTCAAACTGTGGTTTTTGCACGATGGTACTATTCTTCTTCTACAGAGATCCATCACAAGATACCATACGTACATATAAAAACAACTCCAATTAAAGCCCCCTTGTATCATCATGATATAGAATTACATCCCCTTACTGTCCTCAGCCTAATAGGCTGTGCTTGTGGACCCTTCAAAACAATAAAGGTTACAGAGATGTTTACCTGTCGGCAGGCTTTGATGCTGAGGAATGAGATATGAGGACAGTTGTGCGCTAGCTCCATGAGGAGGTCGTCTGTGACACACTTGAGACCAGAAAGATCAAGCTGTGTCAGGTTGTGACAGGTTGCGGCCATCTTGAATAGCACATCCAGCTCCATCTGAAACAATGGTACAGTTGGACAATGTTCTTACCTACCGTCATTCAAGCTTGAAATGCTACATCTTATAAAGTGATCTCATTCCTTTACCTAGGATCTTAGGAATCACAAAGCACAAATTTATCCTGCAGGTTAAAGATAAAAAATTACAAAAATGATGAATGGTAACACAAGTCAATTTTGAAAAGAAAGTTTTCATTGAATAATTGATTTAATAGTGTGAACAACATGATGATTTCGAGTATGATCAGTCTCAAATTCAAATAATTTTTTGGAAATGTCAACATTACTGGAGCATTTGCCTCTCCTGAAAGAGGAAAATGTACATATAATCATGAGTGAAAATTTTATCTAAGAGGCACTGCTGACCTTTTGACAGTTGAGGTTAAGGCTCTTTAACTGCAAGGCACGGTGCTTGTCACGGAAGAGTGGTGTGAGTGTTGCGCCGGTAGGCATGGAGAGAAGACTGAGTGACAGAGACTCGAGACTGAGACAGTGGGTCGCCACGGCAACTAGCATGTCGTCAGTCAACTTCTGGGTGATCCCTCCACTCACATCGAGCTGGGTCAGGTTGGCGCCAATGTGTTCCAAAACCTGAAGGGTTAGGAGGAGATTTTGTTTCTAGATATTTGTAATAGTTTGAATAGGATTTTGTCATAAGCCTTTGTGTATTCAACCCTACAGGGAAACTTGTTGGTTTTGGTTCCTAAATCATTGGAGACTTTTCATAAATTAGTTAATAGGACTGCATCATTGAGTGTATTTCTTTGCACAGAGGTAGCTCCATCATAACTTCTTTAACCAACATTTGTCCTATTACAACTCACTGAATATCCCACATTAGGTTAGATCTTACCTGAGTGAGAGTTTGATCACTGAGTGCTGGCACACCACAGAGTCGCAGAGAGGTGAGAGAACGCAGACGCTGCAGACACTCAACAAAGATTCGCTCGTCCTCCAGAAGTACCCCACATAAAGAGAGTTCCTTAAGACTCTGGGGGAGGGTCCATAGCACCTCGCTCTCCGGGGGATGACGCAACCGGTTACAGAAGGACAGATCCAGACTCTCCAGCTGAGTGCAGCCCTGAAACAACTGGGGGAGAAGGGATGTGATCAAAATAAAGTGATATCACAATTGGATGTTATTATGGTCCAATGAAACCTACTCAGCCCTTTTAAAATATTTGTGGATACATTGCAAGTGTAACAGAAAGGAATACCAGTAGGAATGCTTTTATTTCACCTCACCACACAAGGAAGATAGTCAACCCGAGGGGTATATCCCTCTTTTTTATATGAGACCCCTTCTAGAAATTCCTTATTCCGCAACTGATTCAGTTTTATAAGCCAATGCTTAAAATGCAGATAATTTTAAGTACAGTTTTTTAAATCTTAAACCTTAATCATTTAACTACAGGGTTTATTCCAAGAAAGATCTTTTATCAGCCACATATCCTGCAAGACCTTTGTTAAATAGTTTGGATTTTTGAAAGTGGACTTCTAAGAGTTCGTTGTCAATTTATTTAGTTAAGTATAGTGATGCAGCAGTTGATAAGCTAATTTGTATTACGAGTCTTACCTTGACTAGAGAATCTTTACCAACTTTAGTGCAACCATTCAAGTCCAATCTGAAAGAAGACATTTTCTTCATTAGGGATCAGAATAACATATATATCCATTGATTATGATATGCATTCAAATATTATCGAAGTTACGGTGGCCTAGGTGTAGGATACTCAGTGCTGTGTGGATGTATAATTGAAGATAGTGTTATACAGTTACATATACACTATCAAAACCACATATCTCAAGATAATAAAACCATTTACAGGATCAGGTATCATTTATTTTTTCTCATGATCAATGAATTATTTACCATAATCTTTGTATTTATGCGCCCTCTTCTTGAAGAGTTACTAACACTAAAACACACAGAGCTTACACCATTCTCTTCCTTTAGAGGTAGCTCTGTCATTAATTTCTATACAACTTTCATTATAAAGTAATAACTAGAGATCAAAGAGGTACTTACTAGATATTTAATTTATAAAGAAACTTACATCTTTAAGTTTGGACAGAAATCTGCTATATGGAGTAGGTCTTCATCGGTGACAGTGTGGAGATTGGTTTCCAGCTCCTCCTGTGCATGTGATGAGAAGAGCTCTGATTTTACAGGTGCTTCAATTTTTAAAGAAATTATTGAATAATAAACAGAAACCAATTACATTGAATCTGGCAATTAACTTCACCATAGCTTATATTATTAACAAATAATCATAATAATATAATTATGTATCATTAGCAATGATTTTGTATGGCTCTATATGCCATTTCACCAGCAAAATATTTTATCATAAGAAATTCATCCTTCATAAACGTTAAAAGTGTTAGCAGTATCATAGTTGAAGGTTTAGGAGGTGAGTTGAGGTGAGTTGGTATTTAACGCCCCTTTCAAGATTATTTCACTTATATCGCGGCTGCTAGTATTATCGCAACACCATTGTGGCTATGCATTGCAGTGAAACCTGCGAGCATCGGCTGGAACTAGCGAACCATGGGTGGTACTGCGCTGAATTTCAGTGTAGCATTGCACCCAAACCTGACTGCGTGTAGAACAGTTCTCTACTGCAGACAAAGTTTCTGAGCCCCTGGCGGGATTTGAACCACGGACCTCCTGGTCCGAAGCCGACCGCGCTTACCACTGCGCTATCCCGCCCCCTGAAGGTTTAGGAGCAAAACAAGTTGTTTTTTCTCATCTTAAATCCGTGATTGCAATGACGTTATGAAGACACAAAGTTTTCAATTTAATATTGACATAGATTATTAAAAGGTTATTCATGATTAATGACAAGATCAGGATGAACAGATAAATTTTTAACGAACCAGTGATGATTGGAGTATAGATGCAACTATGAAGAATATCTTCTTATCTATCTTGGAGCAGTTGATGACATTCAGGTGAGAAATGGATGGGTTGTTCTTCAAAATAGTGGCCACACCTGCAATATGTGATAAGGTCAGGTTGGGCAAAAAACATATTTTCTCTTCATTACCTCAGAAAATAAAAGAAATATTGGTATATTTTAGAAATGACTTAAACTTAAAAATTTCATAAATTTATAGTGATAAAAATACAGCTTTTTTCCTTCTCCATAGATATATATATGATCTGCTCATAAATACTTCATAAACGCCTTTCTCACCAGAGTTTGTTATGCTTGTGCAGCCCCTTAGGTCGACCTTCCAGAGACAAGGGGAGACAACTTGTGTCAGACATTGATCTGTCACCTGCGGCATCTTCCTCAGTTCTAACTTCTTTAACTCATTCTGGCCCGTTGTTAGGGCAACAATGCCTGCATCTATGTCATAGAAATATATTTACATATAAAAATTTTACAGACTACACTTACAAAATATCTTATAATATTGAAAATATTTTTAAAGACCAGTATTGAAGTATTTTGTACATTCCCCCTCCATGTCTTTTAAAATAAAATGAGTGACCACCTCCCCATTTTCAATAGGTGACCGCCTTTCAAAATTCCTGGATCACTGCAAACATTAGCCTGATTTAGTAAACTCATTTAGTAAACAAAATTATCTAACAGTGATATATTTATCAGAGGAGATAAAAAAAACTTCTTAACAAACCTTTCACATTATCACATTTATGAATGGTAATGATCTCCAGCTTGCATTTCGACTTGGATAAGGCAACAAGGCACTCATTGTTTATCTGACTGCACTTGTAGAAGTCTATGTAACGAAGATTCGCACAAAACAGACTCTCACGGATGTGAGTCCAATAGTTCCTGTGAAACAGATCATGGTTGGCGAGTCTCTCTATGAGAATCTCCTTGTAGAGAGTTGGCAGATTGTGCTGGACGTTTGGGATACAGTCCAAGTGGAGCTCAACACAGTGAAGACACAAATCCTTCAACGCTTTCACCATCTTGTGAGTTCTATGACATCAAGTATTCCATAAACTTGATTTTTCACGTCTGTAAGATTATGAAGTTTCATTAGATAAATAAAAATAACATGCATCATTTGATTCACGGAAAAAAACTTTTTTATTTTGGCAAAATATGGAATTGGAAAAAAGTTTGGTAAAAACTGTATATAACAAATGCTCATGTAATTCTCATCTTCTCCCATTTGAGTTTCTAAAATCATTTAAGTCCTTTTTTTTTGAGATGACAAACTTTGTTGGTGAGACCTTGAATGTTTATTATATTTGTGGCAGGCAGTAACGTTAAGCAAGTTGATAGTTAGTGGGTGTTATGTGTTGACTCATGACAAACTCCATAAAGCAGTTCAAAAGACCAATAGTACAATTTTAGGAAATGGATTATTTCTTCAAATTCTCCCCAATTAAAATATGTGTATGCCAAATGCATTATCTTCAAAGAGTCAAACACCTCATAAGATAACCTGATTATCCGTAGTCAGAAAAGTATAAAGTATAGCAAAAACCACTGGCGGCCATTTTAGTGTGAGCACCTTTTAATTATTTAGATCGGAAAATAGAATCGCATAGCTTAATCAAACATGTTAATGTTTGTTTGAGAACTGCTGCTTTTGATTAAAAAAGATTGTTTGAAGTTAACGTTTTGTCAAGTCTTCTTTAGGTCACCTATTTATCTAATGCTTTTGCCCCCCTAAAAATGTATAAATGTAAGAATAGAATAAAGATTACACTATATCATATTGATCAAGAATGCACATGCTAGAAACATACACTTGATATAAGTGTTGCTGATTCTTATTATGTATTTCATTTTATCTGATTTCATCAGTTTATGGGCACCTTAATTGATAGACGCTAATTGATTAATTAACTCGTTCTCACTTGTATCATAGAAGAAATATACCTAGTCAGTTTGGTAACCTAAAGACTTGTCAAAATGTTACCGTTTTGCGTTTATGATTTATCCTAAATTCTGAAATTAATAAACACTGATCTAAGGAATTTTGTTTGCCAAAAATGGTTTTGACAGCTCATCACAATAACCAGTCAGCTGTGTTACAGTGTGTACATTTGCGACTACAAGGGAAAAGAGCATATTAAACATTTTCAACATACCACCTACCTTCAGTTCTGCAGTCATCTCTATCTAACTATGAAAATAGCACATTTTTAAAGAGAACGTTGACTTGATAACTTCGCGTCAGCTCCTGACACTTAACTGTTAACCGGAAGTTGACCAGTGCGTGAGTATTGGCATGCGCTGTGAATCAGTAAATTTATATCCTTTACAGATGTGCTATAAATAGATGTCTAAATATACCATAGAGGGGCTAGGGGATGGATTGAGAAATATTAAAGTCTATTTATACGCATTCTCTTATTAAATATCAATTTTAGTTTCCTTCAAGTATATTATCCTTTCTAGTCACTTATTACGCTTCACTTGTTGACAATTGTTTTACCAAATTTAGGTATAAATAAGCTTATGTTCTTCAAGATAATCCATTTATTTGCAGTCATATATATGATATCAATAAGAAAAACGTTGTTAGGTACATATGCATTCTCTTAATTAAAGATGGTTTACACTTCCAGTCATCGATTTTGTTTTATCATCCATATGTCTTTCTCGCAATATATATTTAAAACTCTAAATACTAGTATTTCATTACGAACCATAAAATGAATTAGCCAGCCTATAATGGTTTCGAGTTCCCATTTCTGTTTAGGGGACCGAGTTGTTTTGAGTAAGTACAGTCGCACATTCATAATAAACTCAATTGTATACATTTTGACATAAACGTGCTATTGATCCGGATATTGAATATAATCTATGTGCAAAGAACCCTAGCTAACTGACTTGAAAGAAAATTTAGAAGTTGTATAGTGGGTATTAATGGCACAATTAAGAACAGCATTATTTTCAAATTTCTGGATAACAACTTCTTAAAGTGAATATCAAGATGTTTCATGTTTTAAATGCTTACTCTATCATTATCTACGTATGAGGTCTGGGATCATTTATTAGACCATTGCTTATTCAAATAAACCAAAAATGTTTGATCGTATATCTAGGGTTAGTTAACCGCAGTTACGGTCCTGACACACTTTCGTTAGTAATAACACTTTAAATAGAACTCTAATATACAAAATCGTATTCATCATCACTGTCAATATATTCAAATATGCATATCTAACGAACAAAGGATGGTTTTACCCTTCTTTTTACAAATGTCCAAGTAAAACAACTCAAGGTCCAGCAATGGTCGTCTCACACAACACATCACACGGAAAGCGGAACACAACAGTGAAACAAGGAATCAATCCTTCGTGAGAAAAAACATACAATGAGCTTCATTACTCACCCCGCTGTTTCATAAACCTGCCATGTCATTAATACACAATAAATAAATAGCAATTGCTTTGCGTCAATCTGATTCGCTGAACACGGTAATAGAAGTTCAGTTCATACCTCCATAAACTTAATTTCGTGACGTCACATCATTTTAAGCCACGCCCATCGACGGAACTATTTGTAAACAAGTTACGTTTTTCTAAAAATAGCAACACTTTGTGCTCTCGCGGCCGTCGCAGGGATTTTGGCAAAGTAATGTCGTTAAGTTCATGAACAGAGTCAAGCTTGGCTCCTCAATAAGTTTAAGAACTGTGTGCTGTTTAATCAGATTCCGTTAGATCGAGATCATAACACAACCAGTATATGGCATCTACGAGGGTAAATTCGGCTGGTTTCCTCTCCGAGTTCTACGTTCGCGATTTGTGTTTACAACTGTGAGAACTAGCAATGTCAAGGCCACGTGTGACGGACGTCCGATAAGTTCATGGCCACGTGCGTTGTAGATTTTCATTGGCTGATGAACGTTTTGTAGGCGGGGCTAGAGATCCGATGACGTTTTGATTGACATTTTATCTCTTTCATGCTGTTGAGCGTTGGATTCATTCGCGTATATAGTGCAGCTCTATCTGGTGCAAATATGTATATTTAGAGCAATAAAATGTTTTAAAAACAACTAGTATGTATATATTTATTTATAAGAATTGACTTCAACATTTATTAAGTTCATGGAGGTATAAACTTAAAAACCGATGTGCAAACTCGGCGTAAATCCGCTACGCGGATTCACACAGTTTGCACATCGGTTTTTAAGTTTATACCTCCATGAACTTAATAAATGTTGAAGTCAATTCTTAAATAACATAGCGTACTTGGTGATTGAGTGACATGATAATCGTTAGTATGACGTCATAGTGTTTGGTCATGGTCATATGATAAATGGTTGAGTTTTAAAGTACAATACTAAACCAAGTTCCATTTAATAAAACAAATTTAAAAGTCAAAACGGTTTCGGTAATTACATCGATTTCACTCGTTAAACGGCCAGTTCGACCGGGTATTTTCTGTTCCACAAATATTCGGGAGGGAATTCCCTTTTGCACGCGACACGTAACTTTTTTATATATTCGATTTGTTTTCTATTTTCTGTGTTTACAACTTTTTCATGTTTGGTAATTAGTTGTAATCCGTCCTTCAAACTGAAAAAAATAGCGAAAACAATCGAAGCCACTGACCAGCACTACCAAGGGGCTTAACTCTATTGCGATCATGGCGGCCATTAGATTGTTGTCCGCTGCATGATTGATCTGCGTTGTAGTAACCTTGTAGTTACTTGGATGTTTTGATTGTTGGGGATTAATAATGTAAATAATGTTTGCATAACTAATTATGACATCTCAAATGGCTAAGCTCAATCAATATGACACTGAGGAGAAAAGTGGCTTCGCTCCGGCTTCCCAATATAAACAAAGATTCGTCCAGACTATCGCACTCCAAATTACTCACAGTGCTGCAGTTTTCCGTACATTAAAAACTTTATGTGAAGTAACTTAGATATCTTTCTTAAAAAAGAAGAGTTTTACTATGAGTGAAGTTGTGCGAAGTCGAGGGCGACCGCGAAAGTACGATGGAAATTCGCCTGCGAGACGACAACAAGAGAGAAATGCCAAGCGGATTTATTTGGGAGACCTTGCTCAAAAATGGAAAGACCTGAAATCGGCACTGAAATTTACGGACTTTGAACTGGCAAAGCATTTGCTTGACAACCATGAGTTGACATGTGACTGCAAGTAAGTACAACTGTTTTTACTGTTGTTCACATGATAGGCTAATATAAACATGGTTATTTCTCTGGATGAAATTGCTTTTATCAACATGTCAATTCCATGATTTCATAAAGGAGTGACTGTTTTTGAAAAAAATGAAGGGAACTGTACTGTACAGTAGTTGTCAAAATTTGATGGGCATTGAAAAGATAGGTTCAACCAAAATTATTACTGCATAGTAAGGAAATACACATTTGAAGTTCATATATATCATAATTTTATTTCAGCCATAAGTAATACTAATTGAAACGAATAAATAAATATAATTCAAGTATTATTGTAAGAATTCAATTTTAATGCTGGCATATATTGTTTAGCATTTTAGAGCTTATCATCTCCAACTTTGATAATATTGATGAAACTGAATGTCTTTCATGTCCTTTTCCTTATAGTCCATATATGTATACTAACTGATTCAATTATTGTTGTAATTTGCAGTTCCAAAACAGACCTGCCAGCACCTGAGATGCTGGGGGATCCGTGGGACAGAACCCCCCAACAAGAATGTCTCAAGCTCCCAACAGTGAGCACACCTCAGAAAAACCGAGATTTGGATATCATATCAAATGTTGCTGGTGGGTATTGACATTTTCAAAGGTATAAAATACAATATAGATGCTAGAGAGGTCTTTCCTGATATCAAGCATATATCAATAACATTAATTTTAAACAGTTATGAATATCTGAGATTTGCTGAGGATATATTTCACTCCCATCAATTATGTCATATAAGCATTGTTTGATGATGTCAGGGCCTTCGGCCTTGTTCACAACACCAGAGTTTTGTTTAGATGTCAGAGCGTTCATTGATACTATCAGAGCTTTGTTGCTTTTGTTCAGTTTATTATTTTCAACAGATCTCAGTAATTACCTCTGAATTACCTCCCAATTTATGATTTAGTTTATGGTCCTTACAGAAAGTATGAACATGGAGATGTTTATTACAGAAATTCTGTTTCTATGCCCTTGACAGAAATTAATTTTTTATGAATCTATATATGGCCATATATGGCCATACATGATTATATTACCTAATGATCACCTAATGATTTCTAATTTTCAGATCTGTCATTGATATCTATGCCGAGTTCTCCTACCAGTGACATGCAAACTGACGATGTTCCTACATCATGCAATGAGTATGTTTATGTTACAAATCTGGAAATATTCCTATTGTCAATTGTATTGTTCACATGAATTCACATAGATTCTGCATGTGGATATACTTATCCCACATCAAGAAATTTTTCATTAAAAATTTCTCACACATGATTATATGAATTAATTTTTTTTTTTATGAGCATATGATTAATATAGAAATATATTTTCCTTTACAACAGACAGTTTGAAGATCTCTCTGACCACAACCTAGCTTCACCCTTGGAAGAGTTGAATGATGCTGTCAATTTGACCAGGTATGTGATTTATGCTGTTCTCTGAGCACATAAGAATAAACATTAAAATGTCACACTGAATAAGGATTTTACCAAATACCATCAAATACCGGTAATGACTATTTGCTCAAATATGGGCATAGGAAAGCTGATTTTTTTGGGGGGAATGGCATGGAGGAGACTCATGTTTGTAATTTTCCCCTTTTCCCTGAAACAATTTCTGTAAGGAAGTTAAACTTTTTAGAATACATTCTTTGTTGAATGCATATTAATTTTGATAACTCTTATCACAGATTATGCAATCCCCACCCTATAGTAATAAGACTGTAATAATATTAATAATACCTATTGAATTCAAAATGGTGAATTTATTATCATATTTACAGTGCCACCCTTGGGGAGAGCATCGACAGCATCAGCAGCCAAGATGACTTCCTTAATATGTCACTGCCCGACATGGATGACAACGAGCCTATGCCTGGTCTTGACAGCGGCGAGGATTACCTGGATGCAATATCTTCAAAGAAATGTATAGCCTTTGTACATTCTATTGTAGAATTAGTGAAGAATTCAACAGGACCTGTTTGTCAACAGTGTCAGAACAGTTTTGTGTTCACTTCAAGAATGGTGGCTACCGCTCTTGTGGTATCCTGGAATTGCCCCAAAGGACATTCCGGACAATGGTGTTCGCAACCAAAAATCAAGTCTATCTTCACAGGTAACCTTCAGATGGCTGCCAATATATTGCTCACCGGAAATTGTTTTTCAAAAATCGACCTGCTGTTTTCCTTCATGAACTTAGGATGTGTCACGAACACCTGTTCTCGGCTTCTGTGGGCATTGGCTTGCAATTCCCACAATGACACCACCTAACTGGAGCTTGGTCTGCAGGGGGCTGGGGATCCGGATCATCAAAGGCTGATACTGCTGTCTGAAGTGCTGTGTCATCCCGCAAGATCATCTTAGTCAGTAGCTCCCTTTTCGCTACCTCGTCCAAACCGTCAATGTACTTCTGCAATTGTAATATCAAAATAAATACAAAAAATTCAAGAATCAGATGTTGGTAATGGTAATGTACTGACCAAGGTTTGCATTAATCAATTCGATGTCACAATTGATTATGAGCTGGGATAATTGATTTGACACTCGTCTTTGTTGAGAAATATCATATACAATAACATGTGTACATGATAATTAATTCCTAAAACTTACACATATAACAATTGAAAGCAACTTACTACTCACAGATGTGAGAAATTAAAACTGATAATAGGTTACCTGGACTTTCAACAAGCTTTCAGGTGTTAGTTCCGAGGTGGTAGATGTAGGCTTGGCAGATGTCTTGGCCGATGCAGGCTTGGAAGATGTCTTGGCCGATTTCTTGGCTGATGCAGATGCAGACTTGACTTTAGATCTTGCAGGTGCAGGTAGTTTTGAAGACGCTGGCTTGATTTTGGAGGCGGTAGAAGGAATTGGTATTTTCGATTGTTTGCGGACTTTGGTGGGAATCTCTGGTACATCCAGCGGTAGAAACCTCTGCAAACAGGATCATAATTTTAGATATAGTCACTATTAACGAAAACATATATCTTAACTTCATTTAGGTTAATTCTGTTGAAGATGCTTTTTAAATATGCCAATATGCTATATGTTATTGTCCAAATCAAATATATAGGGCAATATATAAGATATAACATTACATTAATATAACCATGTATCATGAAAAAACAAACCTTTCTCTGCCTATAGTTTCCTTCTTGGTTCCTCACAAACTAAAATGAAAAAAAAATAATAATAAAAAAGTTTATGTCAAACGGAATACCAGAGCAAAGCAAGAAGTGAATATTTATAATAAAAATAACTATTTACGAATATGAAATATTTTGATATTCTACATTATGTGATAGTAATGTTTCGTATACAAAGTCATAATAATTGGAATGAACTAATACATTTTTCAAATGTATGCCTATAATTTATGAATCAGCACATATATGACTTGATAAAGGGTATGGCTAGTGACCCTGTTATCGTGGTAACCCTATTATCGTGGTAAACTCATTCAAGTCTCCAAAGTCTTCAAGGAATATTTGTATTTGCAAAGCACATCATAGATGAATAAACTAAATACTGAGGCATTCAAAAACTTTTTTTTTTAATTTTGAGTAATATTTTCTCACATTTTTAGTGATCTGAAATGTTGAGTTTCATTTTCCTTCATGAAGCATTCACTTCATTTGCAATTAATTAAAAAACGATCCTGTCTTCACGAAATGTTGTCTGAGAGTTTTTCTATTTTGTATTTAAATAGTTTGATAGGTAACAAACAGAAAAATATGAAAGGAAAATGTATTGATGGTTTCAAAGATGTTGAATAAAGAATTACTTTTATTTCGAAAATAAGACCCAAATCCTAAAATTATGACCTTTTCGTTATATCAAAATAGGTTACTAATGATCTCAAAATAGATTGCAACATTCTCTTTTCATTTTATAGGTACAATAAATGTGAAAACAAGGATCTCACTTTTCACGAGCAATGTAACAAATATTTTATATGTACTTTTATTGTTAAAGAACAGCATTTTGTTAAGATAGTGTTCAAATCACTTATCAAAAATGGCTGCTCAGTAAAACTACGAGGAGGAGTATTTCTATTAGGATTTTTTTGTTACAGGTTTGCAAATATTGTTTTTAATATCCTTATTTCAAATCAATTTAT
Organism: Phorcus lineatus; assembly: GCA_921293015.1. Lineage (NCBI taxonomy): Eukaryota > Metazoa > Mollusca > Gastropoda > Trochida > Trochidae > Phorcus > Phorcus lineatus. Next base: position 35,620,189 of record OV121088.1, read on the forward strand.
ATTCAGTTTGTAAATAATAATCTTACATTGGTGATTATATCTACAGAGAATAAATTATTAATTATATATTAATTACCTTGATAATAGGAACACTTCAGATAAAATACATAACACAGATAAGAATTTTTATATTTATGTCAAAAATTATATTTTCCATAGATAGAAGTTTAATTAACATATTTTGGAAGGATATATGTGCAGAGCTTAAAAACAAGAAACAATATTTAGATTGTACTCATTTAGAGGGAAATATACATGTGACGCAATAAGACCCACGATAATAGGGACCACCTTCATAGTAGATAATTATATTATGATTCTTGTGAACAAGGTAATGTTTTCTGGAAGAAAGACTCGCCGCACTTACCTCCGCAAAGGACAGGTCGCCGTCAATCGGTTGATCTTCGCGGTTTGTACACGGAAGTAAATGACCACACTGACATAGATCGCTGCAATATCTCTTCATCTGCTTACAAGGACATGATCCACGTTTTCCTGACCGAGAACAAGTGTTGTTGCACTGACAGCTCGCCATGATCGAAATTGAGGAAAAAACGCATGGTCATCTGTATTTATATGTTCATTTTGATTGATTCGTGGACATGTCACAATGTCCCTTCTCTTTTGACACTGGCACATGACCAAGTACCCCGCATCACCCCTCAGACCCATTCGACACGCTGACACAAACGTGATTGTCGCCATGTTGTGAAAACATGCAGCGTTGCATTATGGGAAGGGACTTTTCTCATTCTATTTATAGATCTACTTAACTGCTGACGCACTGTATCTAAAAATAGCTTCGTTAGCAGCATAAGCTTATCGCTGAAAACGTAATCGAACTGGCCGTTTAACTAGTCAATTGTTTTATTTAAAAAAAAAACACTGTCATTTAACCGGACAGCGTTTGGTATTTTCTATGATGTTCCAATTTGCAAATTGCTTCAGTAAAATTCATAATGGGTGCATCTTTAATTCATAATATGCAGATTGTGTAGATCAGGAGAGATCGAAGCTGAGTATCATTTTCTACTCCATTGTGAATCACTTTCACATATTAGAAAGCAATACATTAATGTTGCAATAAGGTCAAAACACCACTTCATTGAATTAATGTCAAATAAAAATGAAGAATGCATTAGAAAAATTGCAATGTATATTTACCATGCTATGGAATTTCGGGAATCATTTATAACATAAACATCTTATATGTCTTGATGTATACGCATGTGCATTATGTTTGTTAATATTTATGTATTCTATGTTGTTAAAGGCCGATGGCCTAAATATCAACCGAAATAAACAACAACATAGAGGCTATTTAAGGTTATTTATACCCCAACTGAAGAAGCCAGTGTTAGATGATAATTTGATGGCGTTCACTAATGCCTTCATGCCTTCTTTTGAAATAATCAAGGTGTCTATAAAGTAATAAGTGAAAAAAAATGAAAAATAAAATATTTAATGATGAATTATTTATATATAGTATACAAATGAATAATATGAGAATCGACACAGCCGGGTCAGCAGATGTGCAACCCTCCAATCTAGTTAAAACTAGATGTAATGCTCACGTCCGCTAAGTCCTACATTAATGGACTTACGGGACGGAGAAATTAAATCTAGTTTTAACTAGATCGTGCAACCCTCATGGCGTGGGACCCCGCAAGAAGAAGCACAAGACCGCACGAAAGAGCCACCCCAATCCCCAGGGAGGTCACCGAACCCTCTAAGTTCAAGAGGGGCTCAACAAAAAAGGATAAAGACAAAATATAACAAAAGGGAGGGGTGGGTTGCTGAGCTTCACAGCAAAAATTCTTTTTGTTGAAACATCATGGGAAGATGGTTGCAGTTGTTAATTTAGATGTGTTGGACTTTGTTGTCCGTCCAGTATTGTTTAGTTAGTATAGTAAACTGTCCAGTTTTCTGAATAAGTGGTAGCACATAACAGTTTTGTTTTCTTTAGATTTGCCATGGTTCATAAGAAACATTTTGTTAACACACATTATAAACTAATACAGTTCCTTCTCACTAACAGTCCCGCTTACTAAACTGAGAGTTCATACTTATTAAGATGACTTGAAAACGTTTAAGATTGTACTTAGATTTAGATTAAAAGGATTGTTTTAATTCATTACAGCAATTCTCTCTCAATAGCATGAGTAAGTGATATATCTATCAAATACATTGCTGTCATAACACTTGCTGGTTGTCTCTTACTTTCTTAATCTATTTGTCAGCTTATGCTCTATTATCGTCATTAATCCAAACTAATTGGAACAGTTCAGTTGTGTGCTGGTAAGCGTGTCGCTGTCACAACAATCACTGTAGGCATTCTTCCTTTAAGGCGTTTTTCCCTGTAGGCATTATTAACCCTAACCGATAATTTAGCATAACATTTCGATATCCACATGCGATATCTGAATGGCTAAATGTCGCAAAAATCAAATCGTCATCGAAAGCTGTGACACTGTTGATGATTTATGACGTTAAACAATTTAGTAAAGTGGTGATGTCACAATGTTATGCCTGATAGTTCTGTTTTCGAAGAGATTCGTAATATTCTTTCGGTAAAAATCAGAGGGGCCGCGCTTGTACTTTATTAACATATCATCTTTGAATGATGTCACGAAACAATGACACACGACTTCAACAACAATATAATCATGTCGCCACTAGCAATGACCCTGGTCGAAGATTTTAAATTCACGGCCAAATTAGATTATTTTTAACGTCTTTATAGGTGGAAATATAACTTACACGAATTAAAATCGATACGCTTGAAAAGAAATAAAGTAGCCTCAACCATCATGTGTGGAGAAACCCAGGGAAGAAGCTATTTAATTGCTAACCACATTGACACTGATCATATACTATATATATATTATAGTTTTACATATTTTATCAAAGTCAATTTCTCCCAAGCTTTTGGCGAAAGCTTTTAAAGAAAACTTTAATGGTAATAGTCGCCAAAACCTTACGTCCAAACTTTAGGTCGGCTACTTTCTCATTTTAGCTCTGATAGTCTGTTTTTTAGTTTTAGCTTTTTCGACATCGTCTCTAAAAAGACGGGCCCTATAAATCTGAAATCTTGTGTACAGACTCTAGACTACTACTTATTGTATTAACTTCTTCTACAAATAAAAAATAGATCAGAGCCTAATGTTGTGTAAAGACACCTTGGTCAATGTGACTTATGATTTAAAATTTTGGTAACATATGGCCCCTTTTATAATAGAAAATAGTTGAAGCCAGATGACTTATGGAGCAAATGGCTCCATATTTCATCCATTTGTCCATTCATTATGAATTTATCTGCTGCTACCATTCCTTCACTGGCCAATGCAAATCTTGCTTCAATATAATGGTGCAGATCTCTCAATGGTGATCTGGGACAATCTTAAAGGCCACAGCGTATGTTGTTGGAGTCAAATCGGTCAAACTTCATAAATGGTGTTATTCAATAGAGAAATAGTGGTTGTTTATGAAAATAAGAATCTTAGGGCTTATCAGTTCACAGTAGTGACAATAAACAAGTTAAAGTCATAATTTAAGATCGAAAACCGGACAATGGCGCGCGCCAATGGTTGAAACGTAATTTTGGAATATTATTTAATGCAGGCATATTGACAAAAAGAGTCTGATATGGATAAGTAAGTAATATAAGTGATATAACATATAAACATGTAAATGATAAGCAGAATTTTTACTTCTTAAAATTTATATGGCCGTTTTTCGATTATCTTTGATAACAAGAAAATAGTTTTGAGTTGAAAATGAAACTTTAAAAAGGTGATTTGAACTTACCTCAGGGCAAATGGTATTTTGACTCTATTCAAGCTAAATACAAAAATGATAAATGATTCTCTATGTCACTTTAAGGATGGCTATTGCTACTCATTTCCTTATCCCAACATTTGCAGAAAAGTGTGCTTTCTGTATTGCAACATACCAGTACCATGCAATATACCAATACCGCGCACCCATAGACAATTTCCAGGAGATTTCTGATTGAACAATCAAGTTCAGGTGCAGTGTGTTGAAGAGCTGGCACATAGGGAAGGTGTAATGCAGCAAGGCTCTCATTAGCCATCGACAGAGACATTAAAGAGTTTCTTTGATAAAAGAGAACAGGGGAAATAACCGACCAACGTTGGTCGGATATCTCCCCTGTTCTTACTATTTCGAATAGCAACAGCTGTTAGCCAACCGGCCCGCATCCTTTAGTGGATCCGAGAGTCCTCTCAGCACAGTAAGCCGCCAGCAATACCGTGGAATACGCCTTTTGACTAGTTCTTTGATAAAAGAGAAAACACAGCCTTGGATTATGAAAATTTTAATAACAACAGAATGTACCATTCTAGACACTGCATCAACAGGTATACAATAACTTATCAAGAAATTACGATTTCACTTACATCACAAAAGCTAGCATATTGCAGGGAGAAAGCCTGCAAGTCATTGTCACCATGCATCATGGTGAAATCTGACCCTTGTCATGAAACTGCCTTCAAAACATCTCATTTTGTTTTATTCATGGGTCAATGATCTGTATATCTTTCTCTATCAGAGTATTCTTTGGCAAACACTATTAACTCCTTTAATGCCCTTATATCTTCAGTGGAGGTTTATTTCCATTAGGATGCACCTCATGGGCAGCCATCTTTAAAAGGCCATGGCAAGGACCTGTATTATAGATTACAGGTCCTTGGCCATGGTAACCATTTTTATGTAAAAGTATTCCAGCTAAACCTACTGGTGGGACCAGTCAGTTTGGCAACTTCATTCTATTAACAGAACAAGACAAGCCAAACCCAGTTCAATAACAAAAGTTTTTCATTGAAGCCTGCCAGATCCAGAGGGGATTCCAACACTCAGTGGGAATTTTTCCGACAATTAGGAAATATCCCCTTTGAGATTGAAAGTAACTGGAGATATCCCTTTTAAGATTGAAAGTAACTGGAGATATCCCCTTTAAGATTGAAAGTAACTGGAGATATCACCTTTAAGATTGAAAGTAACTGGAGATATCACCTTTAAGATTGAATCTTACTGTAAGTAAGATGAAACTTACATGAACTTTACACATGTATGTTTCATTTGTAAAACGACAACACATAAATTGTCAGCAAGATGAAGACATATGACATAAAAAACATGCAAAACTGGTCTTCTAACTTGATGCAAAATATACTGACTATGACACTGGACAATAATAAAAAGCATACATCTGTGCCTTTTAAGTATGATTGCAGATCAATTTGTAACATTTTGAGAATAGAAAAAACTATATATACTTAAAAAGTTTCGGTCAATGTACATATAAAATAAAAATGAAGAGATCAGCCAATGATCAGATCAGAAGAGAAGCTTGAAACAAAACACATGAAGATGTACAATCTTAATTTTTGTTTTATCAAACAAGGACTTCCGTTGCCCTTAAGAATGTTTCCTTATCATGTAGATCACAATCAGATTATAGCCACAAATCAAGCATTATTAATGAATAAATGAAATAGTGTCAATAATACAAAAGTAAAATTCACACTTTCTTACAGATATTTTACAATATAATTGAGAAAAACACTGGTGAAATTATATTCAACTATACAAAAATAAACAATAACAACCCTTAATGATTATCGTATTCCTTCAATCCAAATTTATACACAACAAAAAAAAGGGAAAATAAATCAAATATATATATATACATACATGTGAAGAGTCACTTCCACCTTTTTAAAATTCTCAAGGTAATATGACTAGTTGTTGGAGACTACAATTCCACTCCCCGTGTGGGAAATCTTCTCATACATTAAAGAACAGCAAGGGAAAGGGGTTTTTTTTATTGAAGGAGTAAATTACAGGTATTTTACCTGGGACCAACTCATATAGTGTGGTGTATATGTAGATTTTTATATTGTTTCAAGCATACCAAAAAGACAGTATATGAATCTACCCCAGTTACATTTCTAGAAATAAAGAAGTTGTCTAAAGGATGTCATCATATATTGTTGCATAACTTGAGAGACTGAAGCCTTTGAATAAGAGGGAACATGGTGGTTATTATGTACACTTATGAGTTCTTTATTCCCATTTGCCATATTAAAGAAGTGCATATTAGTGCCTTTAGTCGTCTTATTGAAATTAATCGTGTTCAAAGGGATAAACGCTTCAAAATATTTCTTCTGCCAGGTTTTGTTTCATACAGACGAATTAGATGTTTCTTCTCCACATGGGTCTGACAAACCATACAGGCAGATGCTTAGTCTGTCATCCAGACCCTATGGCAAAATATTAAGGAGCCTTCTTAAGTCTAGAAAATGTTGACAAGTCTAGTTGCCTCAGCCATAGGCTTTAAGAATTGTACAGGACTCCTTTTTTATATTATTTCATACCAAATATTGAAAAATACATTTTAAGCGAAACCTTTTTTTCAGGGACTATATGTTAGTCTAGCACATGCTCTATGACGAGTTCAGTGCAGAAAATATCAACAAATCATATAATTAGGTTTGAAAAAGAATTACAGCAGTGACCATTAAGAAGAAATGGTTCCCAGGAGTTACTTGCCCAAAGCTTTTGATACCATTAAATCTTAGCTGGAACCCTGTCTGTTTAGTCATCAAGTTTATGTCAGATCATGCCACTAAACAGGCTGTTATCAATCAAGTTTGTAAGCTGGCAGAGACAAGGTTTTATTTTTGTTAACCCTTATAACACGTTTGAGTCTTGTCAGACTGCCCGCACATGGCTTAAAATTGATAATAAATTTTAGGATTTGTGGAGAAAGGTCACTCATTTAGATACATTCATATGAATGTATCCATGCAGCTGTCAAGATACGCTTGATTGGTTCTGAAGCTTTGAGATACAGCTATAGGTTATGTACACATCACCTCTTCTCAGGGGGGTAAATTATCTACAATATATAAATTGACCTTGTGACTAATTTCTTAAAAAATACAATGAAAACATATATCATAATCAGGGATTGGGAAAGACACTCTTGACAATAGGCCACTTTTAGGGCTTTTGATCATTTATGGAATTTTGAATGGGCCATTTCTATTGTAGCAATAGTAAAAATTTTAATTTCGATGGGCCATTTTTTCATCCAAAGTGCTAATTTGACCACGGCTCCATCCTTTCCAAATCCCTGCATAATAAGGGGTTACGGTTTACCCTTATTAAACTTTTGCGGTAGCTAAATAGTCTATTGCTATCTAGTATTGCCATGCGATAGTCTCAGGTGACCTACCTACGGTAGCTACTATTGCGATAATTTGGGAGCCAAACAAAAATGTGTTAGAAAACTATAAATCATCTGATTGATAAGAAAATTTTGGCAATTTTCACTGTATCAACAATGTGTATCACTCTAAACCACACTTCCCCTAAGTTTGAATGTTTGAATTCTAATAAACTTGCATAAAATACATGGATAAGTGATTTTGAATAAATTCTGATCCATAAAAGACTTAACATGTGTTCATGTTCTCTATCAATTAAGTACAAACTTTGATATTGATTAAGTTACAAGTACTACGCTCCCTATCTATACAGTACTATTGCAAAGCTAACTATTGCCATTCATGGACAGTTCAATGTAGCATTACGCCCCTAATCATAATATACCTAGTATCTTTATATAAAAAATGCATCAAAATATTGCCATCAACAATTATAGAAATAAAATTATTCAACTAGGTTACAAACTCTTTATCATTTGAGTAGATGATTAAATATTCAAAACGTTGTCAAACACTGGAAATAACTCTCAATAAAAATTTGTCACTAAACTTGACAAGAAGAACAAAATGATTTTGATAATGTCATTGGCTGAGGGGTGATGTATGGTATTTATTTTGCAATGATTGAGCTGAATGACTGGCAGATTTTAATACAATGGTACATCTCTCTGATATCGCTGTTCACCGGTGCCAATGTTTGGTCACTATTCAGCCAATGGCCTTACATATAAAGTATTTCCAGATTTCTGTACAGATGCTTTCACTTCCTTGACAGATCTGAAGGAACCATATATATTTTTTTTTACATTTCATTCTTGATTAACACTGATCTCTTATTGAAATAGTTTATTCTTTGAAATATCGACTTTCTTATTCCCATTCCGTAATCACAAATAAAGAGGACCTATCTCGCGTTTCTTGGTTGACATGTCATCATCAATGTTCATCCCAACAAAACAAAAAAAACCGATCTGTCTCTGCAAACAGAACTTTTTATAAAACCAGCTGTCTTATTCCAATTCTGTTTATCAATAAGTAAACAGGATTTCAATGTCCCATACCTCTTCCAGCCCAACTGTCAAGTTTTCAAAATGAACTTGGACCTAGCGCATTCATATCTCTATTTTCAACATTCATGACTTTCTTTCCACCGTAGAGCCATCCCGACAAGGACGACCAGGTGGATTGGGTAGAATCAACTGTATCAGTAGGCACATTTGTCTTTATAACACCCCCTTCAAAAGAACTTTCCTTTTTCTTAGTGTCCTTGGCATCTCTGACAGCAAGAGCAGTGTTCGATGACGAAACATCTGTGCTTTTTGACGCAACGACCATTGCTTGAAGATTTGTGCCAGAAGATCCACGGACCATTTTTGAGATTGGCCCAAGCTGAGGATTTTGGATACCAATCTGATGTGTTTTCTCGAAAAGTTTGACGGCAGCCTTGGAGGAGGGCTCTGTTCCGATGCTACCATGCGGCGAGCTGCTGTCAAGTCCGATACCTTGATCGTCGAACTTTGCTGTGAACTGTTGTTTCAAGACTTCAGAGGGCTTCTTACTTATGATGAGTTTTGGTATGATGACATCTGGGGATGCAGCGATGCTTGATGTATCTGTGGGTTAGAAATGTCGGATTGGTTAAACTTGTTTTGAAAAGAAAGGTTCCATGATATATAATACATAATTTGAGGTTGCTAAAAAGGGAACAATGAAATGAATCAAATGACCTGAAAAGAAATAATCAATAGTTTGATTTTTCATAAAATCTACTATTTTCTATGACAAAGTGTAGATGAAAATTATATACACAAACAATGAATGGAGAACAGGTGGGTAAGCTAATTATCTAAATAATGTTTTTTTCAATGGCAAAACATCTCAATCTTTTCGGTACACCGAGGCAAAAAGTAAGGTAATTATTGTAAAGGATCCTCATTTATAATATCACTACATCGCAGTATCCTGCTCTCAAACAACCATTTATCATAATAATAAGTTATTTCATCTATACCCATTAACATAAACATAAACTTACTATGTTTATTTTTTATTATAATTTTATTTCTTTTAAACAGGTACATTTAAACATATTAAACATGTAGTTTTGTTCAACACAATAGACTACTATGTTTATAGTACCAAAAAAAAAAAAATCAAAAAAAAACAAAAAAAAACACTACTTCATTACTACTACAACTTCTAGAATGCCACTATAGGAGTTCATAAACTTACTAGTTCAACAGCAGAAGTTTTATCAACACCTTCTTCTAACAAACTCACATGCACACAAGTGACACTGCCTGTATCAACTGCCTACAGCACGAGCTGAGTGAAAGTGCTCTGACTTATGTCAAGCTGTTTAAAAGATCATGGGTGGCACAACATTACACAATTTCTAAAGCTTGTCCACATGGAACACAAATTGCATCACAGGTTACACAATAGAGGAAGGCTTCACAGGTCAGTGACCTCACCTGCAGTCAATTTTCTTTCAGGTGACAATCAAAAGGACATTAATATAGTGGAGAAAGAAATTTCTATATTATTTGTACATCAAACGAAAGAAGTTGTATATGCTTTCAACAAGGATAATTATTTCAGGAGGTTGGATACAAAATTACTCAAAAATTACGTTTAGTGTTTTTATACAATTTGTGGTTTTCTTAACTGATGTATTCCTCTGAAAAAAAAAGAGAAAATAGTTTTTAATTGCAAAATGTGGGTAAAATATTCAATAAGCTTCAATGCAGGAAGAAATTCATTCAAAATATGATTTTTCTTTTGTGACACATTGGCAAATTTAAAATTTTTTTTTTTATATGTTTCCATAATAATTTTCTTCTAAAAAATGACTTTGTGTGAGACATATGCAATTCACCAATTGAGTGTATGCGCACACAAAGAATTCCAACCTTTTAAGAAAAGAGCAAGTATATGGATATAAAAAATACCAGATTTATAAAATACTTCGAAAAAATACAGATAAAGATAAAAATGTTTCAACAAAAAGCATGATCTGCATCATCGTGTATGTTTGTATCCTTGGTTTGACAATATTTTCATTTCTTATGAAATTTGGATTGTGGAACAAGCCATTTGGCTTATTCTAACCCCACTCCAAAATAAAATTCATCAAGCTTGATACAAAACATAACAACAAAATCGAAAAATACAAAACTAATGAAAACATATTTGTGATATAAATATCAAATTATACTGAAAATTATCAAGTAGTTTTGGGTATGCCTAGTCATTGGGTTAACTGCAACTTATGATTATAAACGTTAATCAAATTCAAAGTAATTTTAGTGATTGAGGCAATCAAGAAAATCGTTTACTGATGAACTCATGTAGAGAATTAAGAATATATTTGAAGGACTCGGATCTGTGGCAGGTCTCTAATCTATGGCGGATTTCCTTATCTGTGGCGCGTCTAATTGTAAGACTGTTTCATAACGTCATGCTAGGTGACGTCATTGTGCGATGACGTCATAATAGCTAACTGTTCTCGTCGTAAGGCCTAATTGCGTCGCTAGCGAAATAATTAGGAAAGTCACAGAGAGATATTGCAAACGGATAACAACCAAATAATAAGAGTCCAAATATGAAAATACATTAAACAATACCTTACATGTAAATAAGACATTTACGGCTTCATGCCACATCAATTGTGTTTATTTTGTAGGATCATTTTGTAGAGTCTTACTCTTACATATTACTTTTCGTTAAGTAGCTCAAATTTGCCACTTCCTTATAGAACTGTATTCTTCACTGAATCTGTATAACTGCCATTATCAAACTCCTCAATCAACACTGGTGCCACCTCTTCATGTCTTTGCAAAAAAAGGATTAAACACTGAAATATCTTTCTTTCTCACCTGAGTTAGATTTATGATCTTCTTGATGCAGAGTGTGGAATTTACTCTTACGAGGTTTGAATCTAATAGGTATAGGAAAATCGTCATGCACTGGAGGCGATGATGACATCAAACTATCTTCTTCAAACTGGCTGTATCGATCTCCCATCCCACGGAAAACGCCAAACACATTAGTTTGAGTAGAACTACCAGATGGAAGGCCCTTGTCACTCATGTTTCTGATTGTCTTAAAGAACTATGTTAATATAAAGTCAAATCAGAGTGTCACATCAAATGAGATTCCAGCATTTCATCTTCCACATCTTCTCTCGTCGTAGCAATTGCTTCCATTCACCTGGGGCAAAAAAATTAGAATAACTATATACATCACATATAAATTGCTTGATATTCAGTTGTTTACTTACACAGATTTATATAAATAAATAACTTTAATAGCCCAAAGGTTTTTAAAGGAAGTAGTTGCATGGGTGTGTTACATGAAAATTATGTCATAAGTTATAGACAAATTAAAATCAAATTTTCAGTAGAAACAACTAAATTATCTAGTAAACACATACTTTACATAAATCTGTGAATTCTTTTTGGAGAAATTAATAGTAGATACAAAATAACATCCTGCTCCAGAAGGATATGTCTAACCTTTTAACAATTGCAGATATAAAGTGAAGATAATTATGTGGAGGCTAAACAAAAGCACTCAAAGCAATCAACCAAGTAAATTCCCACATGCTTATGAAAATGAATGAACTCAATGACAGTGTTTCCTAATCTTATCTTGGACGTTTTGGAATACATCTTTTAAAAATTAAAACAAAATAGCCATGTTTATTTCAGAACTGTTTTTTTTTAAATTGAAACAATGAATGTGTCATTATTCTTTAAACTGTGCCATAGCTAGGTTGATTTACTTTTCTATAATCTGATTGATGTTAGAAATACTAACGTCTAAAACCGTCGAAGTTATGACCATATTTCCCAAAATTTTAGTGCTTGTCCGGAAACGAGGACAGACATGTCAATGACCATTTACTGACAGCAGCTTTTCTAATCTAATCTTATAAATCAAAACATAAAATTTAAACTTTCTTTAAACTATAATAGTTTATATATTTTTTCTTTTGTGACTGTCAATGATTGCCATTTCTCTTTAAACAAATGGTATATAACATTTAATATGTTGATCTGTCCGAAAACGAGGACAGAAATATCAAAGACCATTTACTGATGGCAGCTTTACTAATCTAATCTTATAGGCTAAATCAAACATTATAAATTGAAACTTTCTTTAAACTAGTCATCTTTAGTCTAGTGACTGTCAATGACTATCATATCTCTTTAACAAATGGTAATTAATATTTTCTCTATGAATCTCACCCGATCTTTCCGGAATAAGTCGGACCATTCGCTGGCTTTATTTTTTTGTCACCCCAAAAGTACGAAGATCTTCAAGTATCGACTATAAAATATCCCAAAATTTATTAGGGGAAATTTTTAAATCCATTCTTTTGCAAGATAACTGCTGTATTTGATAAGTATGAACTAAATCGATAATTCGATTTGTGAAAAGATTCAGAATCGTGATTTTTAAGACATTAATTCTGGAGTGTTATGCAGGAATTACAAAGCGAATGGGCCCTTAAATTGTAAACTCATGACAGGGTTGATGAACTGATCTATGTACGTAGTCTCTGTTACTGGTTTCGAGAGGTTCTTTGCGCTGCGCTTATTTACGTCACAGAGGTGTTGTTGGTCTATTTATAGCACAGGGGTTGTCAACATGGATGTCTGTAGGGAAATCAAAAGCGCGCTGACTTCAAAACAAGCAGGCTATGTTGTTGGCGGAGCCGCAACTGCAGCCGCAGTTTACGGACTTTACAGACTATGGTCGTATCTTCGCGAAGAAGACGAATATTTTGAAAAACTTACTGTCGTCGTGAGTGCATTCTTGAAATTCATTCGCCAATCAACGGTTTAATTCAAACTTTCTATCATCTTTACTGTGTAGTGTCACCAATGACTGTCTATTTACTGACCTCCATTTAAATTTATTACGATTTGGGAATTGATAAGAGAACGTCTTGTTTCGCGTCTTATATCATTTTGAAAATGAAATACATACAATTTACAGAGAGACAAAATGTCACGACATGCGCCTACTATTTTGGTCAATAATTTAGAGGATATGTGCGTTTTTTTCTTGACAAGCTGTGAACTGTGTATGAGTCACATTTGGCACATATACGCAGAGGCGAAAGGTACGGCACTCTCTCAAATCTTAACCTAATGAAAGCCTTATAAGAGTTCATTTGAATTTATTATTTTTCGAATGGTGAAATATGCCATTTATCGGTGAAAATAAAACCCGTATTTTCACTGAGTGAAATAATTATGGTATTCTACTCAGTGAAATGATGCAACAATCATATGACGTCTTCTGTGACGTCATGAAACAATTGAATTACGTCATGCGACAGCCGCGCTAGCGAAGCATTTTAGCTTCTCCATTCATATAGTTAGGGTCATTTACGGGGTTTTGGGAAACATAATAAATAGAACATTTGACATTTGTCGTCGAATACCATGAATACCATTTTTTTCGCGTCTTATATCATTTTGAAAATGAAATACATAAAATTTACAGAGAGACAAAATGTCACGACATGTGCCTACTGTTTTGGTCAATAATTTAGAGGATATGTGCGTTTTTTTCTTGACAAGCTGTGAACTGTGTATGAGTCACATTTGGCAAATATACGCAGAGGCGAAAGGTACGACACTCGCTCAAATCTTAACCTAATGAAAGCCTTATAAGAGTTCATTTGAATACATCATGATTTTAATTCATATCCCATATTTACAAGTGAATACCAGGGAAGTGTGGCTCAGTTGGTAGTTTTAACTTGAGTTTCGGGGCTGTTAAGTGGCTAGTAGTGCTTCCACTTGCCTGCTGCACTTAGGGAAACAAAGAGTTAATAAGAGTGAAATTGTCTCAAAATTGAAATCTAATTGTTATCAACCTGGACTGATTAGCCTGACATTTGCAGGCAAGCGCATTGCCACGCAACTAATTAGCCCAGTTTGATAACAATGAATCTCATTTCACTTCTATATAACGAACGCAGATTCCTAATGACGTTATCTTTTGCAATGGTCATTGGGGGTTGGGTTTTCCTCTCAAATGACATGGAAGAGTAAGGTAAAGAAAAGTAAGGTATTTTCAATTTTGCATTTTAAAAACTTGCTTAAAGCATGTAGTGTATGGGGGAAAACACATCATATTGTATCATATTGTGCTCCATGGGTCTGTTGGTGGGTAGCAGTAGCTGACAGCATTCTGTACTATGTTTACCTACATTTTTCCCCATGTTTTTTACCTCTTGGAGTAAGGTAAAAATGGATATTTTCTAGAAAGGCGCAGCCAGGATTGCTAATATTATAATCTCTACCTTCTACATAAGATTCAATAAACAAGGAATTTGTTGAGGAAATAAATTCACTTTGAATAGGCTTCAGAATGACTAGGGGTGTGAAACAGTACACCTGAGCTTCATTCAATACATATTGTGGCACAGAATCTTAAGTTCAGTACATTTGTGGTTTGTTAAGGAGCAAGAATGCAACAAACTAAATCACAGCAGAATACATTTTTCATTAAAAATAAAGTATGAAGAATGTATACTGAAAACTATGAAAAAAATCATTGTTGCTGTCATTGATTATGTTTTTCAGTATAAACGAAATTTACACTTCAATGTAGGGTGCCCTAAACTGAATGCAAAATGCTGTTCATATGCTTGAGCTTCTGTTTGATATGTATTGTTGTCACTCTAAGATAAGCCTTAAATTGATACACTTTTAATGACATGAAATATGTTATTCTGTATGAACCAGAATTACAACCTGATGTATGTACTGTGTACAACTGATCGAAAAATACTGTACGTGGTTCAACCTCAGTGGGTGTGAACCATTTCATCTCTAAGAATGAGCCTATTGCCTCAGCAACAATGTCATAAATGTGTCATTTTAATAAAACTGATAAAATTTCAGAAAGACCAGAGTGAAAGAAGAATTTTGATTATTGGTCTGGACGGGGCAGGAAAGACAAGATTTGCCCGATGTTTTTGTAAAGGGCGTCGGCGATTGAGCTCAACAGAAGAAACGACTATTGGCTTTTATGTCAATTCTGTCATGCTGGGAAACATTTATCTTAACATGTGGGATGGTATGTTTAAGAAACATTTAGATTGATAGTACTTGTCATCGATTGATAATCACGCTGAGGATGTCATTCTTTTTAATTTATTTGAATAATAGCCTTATGATTATTCAAGCAAACAATTAATTAAACTTTCTTTAATGCTGACAAGGTACTTTAATTGGCAGTGAAATTTTCCATCCAAAATACTTTGAATACAGGAAGTAGTTCAGCTTGCAAATTAAGGTGTAGTTACGAATAAGATTAGGTAAAGATTGTACAGGGAGTAATCTAAATTTTTTAAGCTGTCATGAATGGATTCCTTTTTTTGCATTAAGACACTTTGCTTGTGTGAATATGTCAACATGTTGTTGCAGTTGGAGGCTCCTCAATGTGCAGAAACTACTGGAAGGAGTTCCTTTTGGATCTGGATGCTGTGTGTTTTGTTGTTGACTCTTCCAACGCGTGTAGATTTGATGAGGCGCGGCGAGAACTACACAACTTCCTCCTCCAGAAAGGCACTGAAGGAATTCCACTAATTGTTGTAGCCAGTAAACAGGTATATGCCATGATTATTCCACATTCTTTATAGTAAACAGGCATTTTGTCTCGTTTTTATATTACAATTGCATGATTAATGAAATAGATAAATAATGGAGAATCATTTTCACAGTGATAAAACTGAACAATTCTTGTGTGAAGGATTTTGTTGATTTGAAATAATGAGAAATTGATCTGATAATGAGATATTTTTGAAAATGATAGGAAAATTCCCTTTCTTTATCTGGGCATTTTATTTGGATATTAATCAATTCTATCATCTTTATTGTGTTTGTACATAGGCAGATGGCCTTAAAAATGAATTAAATGAGAAAAAAAATGCACTTATTCTTTGTGACATTACAATGGTACAGACAGTTCTAAACTAGAGTATTTGTGTTCTTTCATATAGAGTAACCCAGCATTTTAAATGATAGACTTGTTTACAAACTGTCAATGATGAGATCTCTCAAACTTTTGACACTTCAGTGATCATGTTGAGGAGGCAAAACACTTTTTCATTTACAAATGTTTTTTTGCCATTTGTTATTATGGTATATCATTTGAGGAACAAAACATGCTTAGCAATCCTAATTGTATATATTTGGACCAAAAGTCGTACAGCACATTTTGCATTTAAAAGATTCATTATTACAGAGTATATTTAATTTAAAAACATTCCTACCTAAAGACACATGTTTTTCTTTTGCATTAGCACGTCAAAATTCCACAAACTTTGTTTTATTTAGTCATAGACATTAGAAAATGAAAACACAAATTGTTGTTGAAAAATTTGTTGCTCAGTTACAAATATATGAACACATGTCAACATTAATTCCACAACTTATGGTTCACCACATCGATACTAACAGTATACTGAATGTATTTTCGCCAGGACAAGGCCCTGTCTCTCCCTCCAGATATGGTGTACAGCTTCCTTGAGCTAGACAGCTTTGCAAAGACCCGTCCCATCCACCTTGTAAGTGTACAAGCTCCTGACTACGGCCCACGTAAAGGATTCATGCAGACCTTCCGCATCTTCCAAAATCTTGACTCCACCAATCGAAAGAAGAAGTTTTGATTTCCTGTCGAATATTTACTAATCTGGATGTATGTTTTTGAACATCAAGCTATGAATTGTGAAAGACGGATCATTGTGTTGAAAGCATATGATTGTGTTTTAGATGTGTTATATTTATGAATTCATTTAGAATATTTATTATTATTGTTTGTTACATTGTTTGTACTATTGTACTTTGCCATGCTAGTCATACACTTTTGTGAAGGTCTACAAAAATGTGATTTCAGAAATGCTCCTATCTTGTTTACACTTGTATTTTATTTTATCAGCAAAGGCTGACATTTTGTATAGTTTTTGCAACTGCTTTAGACAGTTTTTGTGATATTCTATAAGGTAATCATCATGGATAAAAATTTTGTGATTGTAAAGTACAGATAATGAGAACTTCATATGCTATCCATTTAAGCATAATGTACAAGCATAAATGTCATGAAATAAGTAGGAAATAATCTATTATGAAATAATTATTTATACTACGGTATTTAAAACGGTTTCCTGTATGATAGTTTGGTGCCAAAATGAAAAACTTTAATGCCTTTTACATGTTTATACTTAGAACGAAAGATAGAATCGCAGATTAAACAGAAAAGTAACTTTCAAGTTTCTACAAATCTCTTTTTTAAAACCCTTTTTTGTTTGCACTATGTATGATTTAGACTTTGTTATGTTCATTGCCTGATCAGGTCAGTGTAATTAAGTAAATGATGCATAGAATTGAGAAGCCTCCTGTCTCAATAAGCTCAATTATTTCTGGACCCCGGTCCTTTATTAATCATGAATATATAAATAATCTGTCAAATAAGTCATGACACTAAAAACTATTCAAAGGTGGCCTTAGTTATGTCTATTGCATAAACATAATCTAATATTTAAGTAGTGACTGTAAGTTAAATTCAGAAGCAATTTATAATTAAAAACATCAGTAAGCAGAATAACAACAAGCAAAGGCTAAGGTCTCTTCTCATAGCTTTTCAAATTATTTAAAAAAAGATGTCCAACTTAATTAAATGTACTGTGAGCATATATATTAGTAATATAATTGTGAGAATTGTTTCTTTGCCACTATTGAAGGGCATTTAATGTAATTGTTGTGCCTGTATTATTTAAGAAATTATATATGTTTTTTTCTTGAATGGCTCCTTGAATTGTATTCTTTTAAATCATTCCATGATACTAATGTCAAATATTAAAAAATATATTGAAGTCAAATCTTTCTTTTCTCTTTGTTTCTTTTAGTAATTTATATATAATCATACTTAAAGTTTTGCAAAGCAACTGAATTGATCTCATTTTCCTCACTGAGCAAATAGTTGATCACTTACACCAATCTTTCCTGTAGGGTTGTAATAATTTCCAGTTTTATGCTCATTTTACAGTTAAGATGACGCTTCTTATTGAAGCCTGCCAGCTCATTTCCCATTGCAAGCACATTAATTGCACTCCATTAATAGTTGCATCACAACTGAAATATATCTAGAAACTGCATCTCAGATACTTATGACGGATGCATTTCTCAATGAGTTTACTTACCACCTGTTTATTTTTCTGTGTTTGGGGTTTTTTTATTGCTTTTCTTTGGATTGATAATTGATAGATCAGAATCTTCTCGAGATTGCCACGTATTACTGATGGAGAATAGCCCTAATAACAAATGTTCTCTCAATAAACAAGGCTTAATTTAGTCCTGAAGACTGACCTGAGGCATGCTCTGCAGGGAAAGTTGTCTGTGTGATGGCTTTTGTTGTAAATTATTAGTATAAAATAAGGATGACTAGTGTAGAGAAAATGTTCAACTGTTTATTTTCAAAACTATACATGGACAAGAAGTAAATGCAAATATTTGACACTGTAAATGAATTTGAAACATTAACATCGTCTCTTTTTCTTCATTGTATCAATCTGACAAATATTTGACACATAATGGTACATTTGGTTAATAACATTAAATAGTCATTGATACTATGGCATCAATGCACATAAATGATAAAGATATACATCAATAAGGGGGTCAAACCTAGATGAAAGGCCATTTCCATTAGTGATATTCATACAACCATCTTCTGTATAATCTTGCTTCAATGTTCCAATGAATACAGACTAGTCATTTCCAAAACATTCAGTTTCAAAACAAATCACAACAAATGGTCTAGATCAGAGATAGATCTGGTCTTTGATGTTTAAGGTAACTATAGATTTCATTCATAAATTAAAATTTGAAGTTTGACCTATTTCAAAATATTTACAAAATCTATTCAGGTAATTGCACTCATTAAAAGAACATGAAAGCGACATAAATCTTTCCTAAACTCATATTGCTTTTGCAATTTAATCTTGACACACCTCAAAATGAACATGAGGAATCAAGATCATACTGTTTAATGATGAATCAAGATCATACTGTTTAAGACTCAAAAATAAATTTAAATCAACTCTCCCGTTACAATATCACACATACACACACACACCTCCTCAAAAGTCATTTGCATATTTTAAACAAAGAAGATCATTGGTCAGTGAGTATGACAAGACTGATGATGGACAAACAGATCTAAGACTTGCCAAACCTAGACACTACAACTCCTTGTCAACCAAAGATTGTGTTTCAATCCATAGATCTGTACGGACTCAAGACTCAATTTCCCAAATTTGTACGTTACCTTTCTTTATTCTGGTTAAACAACATTGAGCATTCAAGTACGTCTTGTTGATCATATGATGTTGACCATTGCCAAATAATCAACATTTTAAAGTAAAAAGAGGCCAAACATGGTTTCATTTCAGCAGATCAGCTGACATTTTAGTCCTTTGTATGGGTTCACTATGGCATGATATACATTACCAATTATGCTGTAGATAGTCCTTTTGATCGTTGAATTCAATACAATTTCAAGTATAAATTCAAATTACAGAACTTTTTTCAAAGAAAATGGTTACCATTCTAATATAAAACACTGTTGCTATAAATTTGAAACATGCAAAATGGACTTCAATTAACAAATGAACTCCAGCATTCCAGTTGAAATTGGAAATACCGCTTATTAAAGTATTTAAAATAATATTTCACACTTTAGTCATGATGTTTAATTCAAATATAGGTTGTGTGCTGTTTGACTGTCCAGGTATGTTATTGTCACATGACACATTCCAATTTTTATGAGCTAAAATGTTCATGATTACATGACGAAACTACCACAGCCATTTTGCCTCCAAGTTTTTCTTTCATGGAGGCTGTCATTTTTCTGCTACAGCTTTCTTGGCAGCTGTTTTGCTCCCATATAGCACTCCACCAATGACAGCAAAGATGGTGAAGCCCTGACCAAGAATTCTTAACCTCATCATTTTCTGAGAGCGTGCCTTATTTCCAGCTTTCATCTGTATAAGACCAAATGTTAGAGCAAAGGTCGTCACAGCTACACCTGCAGGAGAAAGAAAATGTCTTGAAAACGTGTTTTTATGAATTACAATTATATTCAACGAAAGTGGTCAGTTTACATGCCATATGGCTTATCCTTCAAACCAGTAAGAACTCCAATTATTTTGTGGTTGGATTACAGGCCCTAAGTCAAAGTCAACAAAAAGATGCAACCTTTTCCTAAATGACCTAAATCAGATTAACAAAAATAGGACAAGGGCAGTAACTCAGAAAATTATAATAAATAATGGCGAGCTTTTTCTTTGTTTTAAATCCATCTAGATATTGATAACAAGAAGCCAATCTTGGTAGTCTTATCTAAAAAAATTTCTTTCATGATTGTCTTGAACAAAGCCTTTCTCTTTAACTTGGACGGATGGATAGATGTAGTAGTCCGAGCTATTAACCCCTTTCCACTTTGATAACATGTTAAACAACCCCCTATTTCAACCTGTCTTAGATATTACATGAAGGGAAATCACAAAATTGGAGAGACTCGTCACTGTAAAATTACATATTAAATATCTTATATTTTCTGTTTCTCTTTCTGTTCTAATAACTGTTATCTCTGAAATAGAATAAAAACCTTTTTAGCTTTTATAGTTTTTTGTTTGAAACAAATTATGTTAACAGTATCAGGATATATTGTCTCTTATGGCGATACATTGATGTATCATGAACCCTCGCGATATAAATATCCTGATTTATTATATTTCGAATGGTGAAATATGCCATTTACCGGTGAAAATAAAACCCGTATT
Source organism: Phorcus lineatus (assembly GCA_921293015.1). Lineage (NCBI taxonomy): Eukaryota > Metazoa > Mollusca > Gastropoda > Trochida > Trochidae > Phorcus > Phorcus lineatus. Next base: position 35,641,312 of record OV121088.1, read on the forward strand.
TTCATTGAGTGAAATAATTATGGTATTCTACTCAGTGAAATGATGCAACAATCATATGACGTCGTCTGTGACATCATGAAACAATTGAATGACGTCATGCAACGGCCGCGCTAGTGAAGCGTTTTAGCTTCTCCATTCATATAGTAAGGGTCATTTACGGGGTTTTGGGAAAAATAATAAATAGAACCTTTGACATTTCTCGTCAAATACCATGAATATCTCATCTCGTGAAATAGAAAATCATATATTTACACTTGTGGCTACGCCATTCGTGAAAATATAAATTTCTACTTCACTCGATGAGATATCCATGGTATCCAACGAGAAATGTCAAATATCCTCTATATATTGTCTAAACATGTTTTGTATCGATGCATTCGTATTGCGTAGTAGACGATGCAAAAATTGATACTATCGATGAATCGCTACACCACTAGTCGGCTATATTCCATAAGTGGGCAGAATATGAATTATGTTGAATACTAGTCATAAACTATTCTTTAACCAACCCTTTATAATTCAATTATATAGTTACATACTGTTCTAGGATAATCATTGGCAAGTTATTATCATTCACTGGATTCTTGATCTACATCCTTTAGTTTCACTGTCCTCAGTGGTAGGGTTTTTTAAGTTCAGCCCTTGAAACTTCACACTTAATACTAAATACCAAGTTTCAATGAGCTTGGCCTTATGGTAAATATAATGGTAAATATTTTTGGGAAAAAATGAAACTATCAAAACACACCGAGGACAGAAGTCATTTCTAAAACCCATGAAAACTTGTACTGTGCCAAAGATAACAAGCAGACAGAGTCAGCTATATCCCCCGCCAAAGGGAAAGGGTAGTTAAGGATACTAGTTGTGGAATTTTGAACAGTGATCATGTTGTTTTTCTACAAACAACCTTTAAGAAATCCTATGTTACGTTTCCATGGAAACGGGTAAAAATAAAAATGCAAAGAAGTTGAAAACCCCAAAAGGCACATCTCCGCATGATGCCCGTTGCACATACCAAGTTTCGTCGAGATAGGTCTCACCGTTTTGGAGTTGTGCTCCGGAAACATTATCGGGACGGATGGATGGACAAACGGACAGACGGAGACCATTTCAATATCCCCCGCCAACTACGCTGGGCGGGGGATAATAATTTCCAGACACCATCCTGGTTGCTGTTGGTTGGGTTCAATCTCATTAAAATCAAATCTAAAATGCTCTACTACATTTCGCATGTAGATCTCACCAGGCTCCGTTACTTGAGCTGTCAAGTTTGCCTCTGACATAATCTAAATCAGCCAATCAGCATTCTAGGGTGCAGGATATTTCTATTTTTTTTAATGTCAATGCTTTTCAGTACTCAGATACCGAAAATTTCCGACTGTTTTCCGAATGTAGCAATGCCTAAATATCCAAATGAATGAAGTGTTGCTTTCAATTTACCCTAGCTTGGTTTTATGGACAAAAATGTCAAATCGAAAGCCATTTTGTTATCTTTCGTAAGCTAACTCTGCATACCCAACATAATGCGTTAGTAGTTGGGACTAATTGATAATGCTTTTTCAGGAACCACATACGTTGAATAAACGTTTCGTCTTTTACTTTGTAGTTATTGTTAACTAATTCATTATTTTTGCGAAAAGAAATAACCATAAACATGTTGAGAAAAGAAAAAAACACCAAAAGAGGTACAAATACCATAAGAGCTTTTGTTGGTATGCCACGTACATGTGGTAATGAGATTGACTCTTGTTTCTTCAAAGACTGAGATGTTATAAATAATTCTTTCAGAATGTTATTCAAATAAAGGAAAATTACTTCAACTTGTTGTATATAAAATGGAAAAATAATAAGAGTTTCTTCAAATAGCAAAAATACCTGTAATCTCTTAGAAGGCCGCAAAGGGAAGCCCATTGTGATTGCTTATCTGCGTCATGCCAATGAGATCAAGAGGTCAAAGTGGAAGCAAAGGTTAACCTGACGGCTTGAGTATTAGGAGCCTAAGTGAGATCTATAATCTGTGTTACATAGTGCAGCAATATTAGATTTTATTTTAATGATATTGGTTGGGATCAATGATAAAAAAACAAACCCAGAGACAGTGGCTCTGAAGTTTATCAGGGTTTGTATATTTCAATATTTAAACTACATAAACTTGCAATTGAAATAACATTTTAGTGATATGTAAGTTATCAAAAAATTAGATGATATTTGTTGATAAAAGACCATTTTCTATCAAGTCTTTAAACTTGCCGAATCGTGAGCCTCGGAGCCGGCGGCTCTATTCTTTTGAGAAAAACCTTTCTTATATAAATACAGTAGAGGTAAACAAATCAGAGTTATTCCCCTTACAGACACATCACTGAAAATATAAAAAATATATAGTGTATGACGCACCGAAAGGCACAAATGGATTCTCTTTCGTTTTCCTTATAAATTTCTCTTTCAACCCTTCTTCAACATGGCTGTAGTTTTCTTTTGGAGGTGGCAAATATGCAAATTCTGGTGCTGCTTCTTTCGCCATTGTGGAATCCTTTGAGGTCGAGTTATACGAAATGATGGAACAAAGAATATAAAACGAAATATTGTTTTGGATAAAATGATATATTGTAGAAGAAGTTTAAACATTACCACACAAATCTTTTTAAAAAAGGTGACACTTATTTTCTTTATTATTCAACAAAATATTTTTCTTAAATGATGATGTTATCATGGTACATGATATATATTTTACAATCCAATTTCGGTATCATTTTCAATTTTAGTTAGAGAAAACAACTTCCGGCAAGTTGTTACTAAAGTTCAGATTCGAACAGATTGGTTGAATGAGAGATTTAAATATTCGTAATCAACCTCCAGAGACGACCTACATATTTTCATTCGATGTATAACATAACAAAAATATTCTTTGTGTAAAAGCAGTTTGTCATTTTTCTGAATAATAATAAAAACTAATTTCAATAAGTGTGTGGAATCCGACTTTTGGAAGCATCCTGAAGCACGTGTTGTTGTGGTACCGGGTTGTTGTTTTGCTGTGAGGAAGACAAGATTCTGATTACAATATGGCAAAATTAAAGAAACAACGTATGAAAAAGAAGTATAACTACTCTAAAGATAGAAAGAGGAGTTGGAAAAATAAAAACAAGGTACCAAAGATCAAATGGTAAGTGATTTATGGATAGAGATACCTAGATTAAATGAAAAAGAATAAATTTTACTTTATACAAAATAAATGGAAAGCAAGTAAAAACTGGCAATACAACCTAGACAATAAAGTAACAGCAATATAAAAATTCTTCATACAGTGATGATATAGAAGGAATCAACATTGGATATATCCTAAAAGCTATTTATAAAATGAGTTTATTCAGGCTTTTGTTTACTCATTTGAGGCTATATATATGCTAATGCTGAATATGACAGTTTACATTAAAAAGACTTGATTTGTGCAAAGTTACTTCCTTTGCCAATTTCGAGTTTAGCCCTTTGAACTCTGTTTAAAGGACAATCTGAAACATGTTAATGAGGGTAACATTTTCGTTTATTTAGATTTGACAAATAGATAAGTGACAGCGCACACTCGGTAAAACATAACAACTGACAATTAAAGAGCCACTCCGTGAGTTGTTGGAGTTATATATACAGTAATATATACAGTAATATGAAACACAGAGGAAAAAAACTATTTGATTATTCAAATCATCAACATTGTGTACATGTAATAGAGACTTCCGTTTGTGTACAGCCAGCAGCTGCAGGAGGCGTGGGATGAGAAGAAGTCTGTAGAGCAGAACATGCTGGATATGGGACTCTCTGCCAACTCCAACAAGACTCTGAGGATCCCCACAGCTATGGTAGGTTATCATATGCAGGAATCCTTACCCACCTTTACACTAGTTTAATTTTGAACTATAAGCTTCATCGATCCCATGATTGTCTTTCATACCATGCCTCATATAGGTTACAATGGCATCAAAGAACCTATTTATCACCTCTCCTGAGTGATTTTATTGGGTGGTTATTTATAAGCAATGCAGGGCAAAACCTGACAAGGCTATCAGGATTTTAGGCACTTCAATGTGCTGATCTGATGTAGTGTTATTTACAGTGTCAGACATAAGTACTTGTCATTCTTTTGTAGTGAAGACAATATAAAAGATGTAAGACTGGTCCACAAAATATTTTTTAAAAAACACCTTGAAAAAAGTTGCTAGATTCTTAACTGACTTTTTACATTCCTTTTTTCCGTTCTCTGAACTGTTGCCAAAGAACCCTATTATTTCTGTCTCATTAATGTGTGTCGTTGTTTTGTAAACCACTGTTTAAAGTTTCAATGATATTGCAGGAGCTGATAGTTCCGAGTGAGGCAGCAGTAAAGAACATTGGGTCACAGAAGAAGAAAGCTTTGAAACAACATGTTGTTGATAGTAGGTTGATATCAGATCATTTATGGGAAATAATGTTATCAATATCAGCAAACTTTGCTTATAAAGGTTATCATCTAAAAAGATTTAATGAATGTTCGACATTACAGAGGCATCATGTCATGATATAAATTTGCTCTTTCAAAAACAGGTAAAAAAAAGTCAGATTCAAAGACCCAATTTCTTAAAATTTATGTGTATAGTTCTATCAAGGGACTACAAAGAGTTAGTGGGATTCAAAGCAGGATTATATGAAGCCGAGGGGATAATTGCCAAAAATCATCTTTGCTTTGTTTTCTTTCTATCACCTTTAATGGAAAAGATCCATGTTAAAAGGACCAATTTATGAGAGATAACAGTGTGATGCGTCCTGTGTGATAGGTCTTGAAGAGGAAGCTAACACACCCCAGGAAGCTAGAATCCGAGTGTCTGACCCCGAGGTCAAGTACTGTATCTACATGATGGAAAAGTACGGAGAAAACTACAAGGTACTGATATCGATACTGACATTGAATATTTCAAAAGAAATTATTGTTTCACAGGCATTACAAGAGAAATAAGGGTAGTTTAATACAGTTTGGATAACATACCCCGATAGAACAGGATTAAATGGGACTTGGAAATGAATTATCGGTTATCTTCTTTGGTGATGATACAATGATAACATTTGTTTCTCTTCTTTCATCATATATTGTCTCACCTCATAAAACCAGAATCGGGATATATGGCTTTGGTACTTAGGGGCGCTATACACAGGTTTAGTCAGTTGTCGATTTTTAGCATTGGAGAATGACAAGACCCAAAATAAGACCAAAAACTTACTTACTAATTGTTTTTTTACTAAATGTTTTTTTTTCTTGCTAATTTTGAAATGGGATAACATCTGTGGAAAAAATCATCTTTTAATAAGATAATTTATCTCTTTTATCTTTGTAATATAAAACAAAAATAAGAAGTGAAGCCATTTATTGGTGCTACGAACATGAAACACCCTGCTATGGTATTACAAGGCATTGTTGATTAGTCTTATAAATCATTTGTTATGGTGCTCATATTCTATAAATACATATAGCCTATTTTTTTAATTATGTGCCTTTCTCTCAAAACAACATGGCGGTAGCTGACAGGCCCACCAATGGCTGGGTATATGTAACTAGTAAATTTATATTCAGTATTCATCTTTTGTAGAGTTTAATAGTCTGTACTTTTTTGTTTGTCATTATTAGAAGGAAAACATAAGTCTCTTCAAGCAAAAAATGGACTAGAGGATATGATATATCTTTGACTTTGATTTCATTCCTGGAACAAGTCTCATATTTTTGTAAACTCACTTTATTGCATTTTTCATGTTCTCTGGTTTCAGGCAATGGCACGTGACATTAAAAATTACTACCAGGACACACCGAAACAAATTCGAAAGAAGATCAACAACTTCAAGAACAGTTCAAAAGAATACCAGAAGTACCTGCGTGCTAAAGGTGAGAAGACCTGAACCGGGACTACTTACACGCAACTCCAGATTTGGCTGTTGTACTGAAAATAGTTCCCTTTATTCTATGTCCTTATCATCAATGTCTTCTTCTAGTGCACAATCTTTTCAGTGTTGAAAGTCTTTGACTGACAATAGGTATTTGCTTTCAAGTCACTCAGCTCTTACAGTTTGTCCACTTATTTGGTAGTTAGTCATGTGAGGTAAGATTCTTACATTTACTCCGAGTAATATCTTTTGTAAGGTAGTTTTCATTTCACTGTCCAACAGTTAATAAGACAAACACAGTTTGGTCCATGATATCTTGTAGAACATTGTATGAGAACTTTACACATTGACTAGTGTGAGTTTTGTACCATTGTATAACAGTTACTATGGTCCCAGAAAGAAGGTCTTTAAACGGAAATGTTATTCTGAGGTTTCTGAGAGATTGACGCTAATGGAATAGTTAATGCACACAGGAACTGACTATTGTTACATATATGACGTAATTTGTTGTCAATCAGATGATTGGCAATAGAAATATTTATAACATTAGCTTTTGAGTGTTACGACTTTGCATACTGAATATTTTATGATTCTCTGTCCATTGTCCATTCTTAAGGGAGGCTTCATATGGATAAAGGGTTGATGGAAATTATTTTTCTTGAATTGGCAATCATTGTCATTGTACATCAGGAATTTATGGTAAAATTAAGAAATTATGGATGTTCAGAATGACAATTGTAACCCAAACATTTTCATGGGCATGAAGAGTAAATAAAGATGGTGAAAAACGAAAGAAAAGTGTTGTGTTTTCTTTGTTTCTAACTTTAGTTGACAATCAACCCAATGTTCGTTAGAAGCTTGTCTTTTGAATGGTCATCATTTTGAACGAAAGCAAGTTAAAGGGAGGTAACTTATGTGAGACTAATATATGGCATTAGTGTCTTAGCAATCGAGAACCAACTAACTCTGGATATGTAAAAAAAACTTTTTCGTTAATAATGCTTTACCTTTATCGATTGGTTTCAAGTGAAGGCGTTTAAAAATACTTTTATTATTCTGAAAAAAACCACCCCAACCTTTGAAATAAGCTGATGAAACTCTGGATATTCAATATGAGGCTGTGGTTCGAATCCTGCCAGGAGCTTTGCTACTTTGTAGCAGTAGAAAACTGTTTTCCAGGCAGTAAGGTTTGGATGCAATGCTACATTACCACCCATTGATCGCTTGTTCAAGCCAATACTCGCAGGTTTCACCGCAATCCATAGCCACAATGGTGTTGTAGGCTCTCTCCCTGCATTAATACTAGCAGCCACTATACAAGTGAAATACTCTTGAAAGCAGCCTTTAACCACAAATCACCTCACCACTAACATGTACCTGATTTGGAATCACTTTGAGCTATGCCTATTATCCTCAATTAGTAAATTAAGCAAGACTTCCTGCCAGTCTGCCGATTAGCATTGTAACTAGGGAAACCTGCCCTTCCTTCCCAATACCATTTGTAAACTCACATTATACAGGTTGAGATTGTAGCCAGGTCATACTGTAGATGAGTTATGTAAACTGTCAGACTCTATCATTAATTCTAGGATAGAAAAATCCTCTCGCGAGAAATACTTTCCTGAAGATCTTATAGGTATTTTATTTTGTTAAAACAGATTAAGAGAATTAACAAATGATATTTCAGAGAATTATTGACATTGACAAATGAAAACACCTTAAGTAGTCAGTAGGGGCGACTATTTGTTTTCTGAGAATCATCTGATTGATGATTAGGATTTTGCCATTTTGACATCGTATCAACCTAGGTTGAATCACTCTAAACCACAGTTTCCATTTTAACCCTCTTGATGCCCGGCAGTTGACGCTATGCACTCGCTCAGTGCCGCTAACATTTTGTGGAAACACAAGATATATAGGTCAACGTCGTACAAATCAACGTGAACTGTTACTCCGTTGTTTCATAGCTTGTTATTAAATTGTTGTTTCTAAAAATGTAAATAAATTATTATTTTTCAAGAGAGAAAACGACAGTGATCACGATGATATGTTTACTTTCTTAATGCGACCGATTGTTCACGAAATAATACGAGTTATCTTTTTGTAATCATTTTGTTTAACATTGTTTCGAATGATGTCACTGACAAACAAAGTGCGGAAAATGGACTGTGCATGGAAATACCTCCTAATTTTTCACAATAAAAGCATAGTGACTGAAATTTCATCCACTGATAGTTAGTGTTTCTATCTTGAAAATGATGTAACTTTCTGCAACTTTGCAACAGAAATTACGGTTTCTTTCTTTTGCCCGCACACAGTATCAGTTTCTGGTAGGTAAAATCTTAGTCTGAACAGCCTATTTGCAAATGCATACAAAACTGCAGATAAAATGTTGTCTTATCATATCATACAATATATAATTACGAATTATAAAATGGAATTCATAAACTATCCTATTGAATAGATTTGCTCTACTTTTTGGAGTGACAATCCAACAAAATCATTTAGACAAAAACGGAATAAAAAATATCGGGAACGTATCTCGGCAGTTTTAGCAATGCAGTTCGGTTTCATCCCTTCAGCAAATTAAATGTGTATTTAGCGTGAATATTCACTCATGATCACAGTTAAAATTATGGAAAACATTTATAGAGTATATTCTTCAATTAAATAGTTATCTATAAAAAGAAAACATTCATTTGCCAATTAGTTTGATTAAACTCATAAGTCAAAATGAATATGTCCGTGGTCACCTCGGCTCGTAAATTAAATTCAGAGTGATCTTACTATATCTTTTAAAGAAGAAAAATAATTAAAGATATGAATTATTTTAGCTTTCATATGGATTAAATGTTCTTGCTTCACACAGACAAATATAAATATAAAAACTAAAGCTTCCCAAACCTTATATGGTCCCCGGGCACTCTAAGGGTTAAGCCATTTAGAAATGAAATAAATTGAAGTAAGCATGCATGAAATACACTGAGGCATTGAAAATAGATTCTGAGCTAGGGAAAGGAAGGAAAGATAACTATTATGATATAGTTTGATGTATCACTACTCCCCCATTTGTCATTACAGAGCATTATACAACTTCAACAAGACCCTTATGGGCAAGTGTTGAAAAAGTAAGATTAACTTTGCAATGACTGTCAGTGTTGGAACCCCAATGAATCTGACATTCATTCAGCACGAGAGCTATGACGTTATATTGATACTTACAATATATGTATAGTGATACTTATCATTGACTTTGAGTTTTTTTCAAAATTCTTGAAAATAGTGTAATGGCACATGAATTGTATCAAATTGTATCGTTCTGAGCTATTGAGATTGTATCATATTATGAAAGGTCTGTATCGTCACCCCCAGGTTGTCTCTTGAGTCCAAAGAAAGAGCCTATAGCTGTGCCTTCTTTCACCTTGCGCCTGTCTGTACCTATTGTAGAATGTTCACAATGGAAGTCCAGGAGAACAGAACAATAAGAAGCATACAACAGACGTTTATTGGAGTAGACAGATCCAAACGATGTAAACAGGCCTATGTAATTTCAGTTTTGATGTACCTTTGACAAAGGTCATGGCTATCACCTTATGTTTTCGTATGTTAACATTTGTGAACATTTATTTATAGTTAACATATGAGTATTTTTACACTTAAAATTGTATTGATTTTGTATATTTATCACAAAGTTATGATTTAGGTATTTGACGGTAAATGAGTGATCAATTTCAAGGTATTCACAGCAAAAAGAAATAAAGAAAAAAGCAAATTCAAAATGTTTGGAAACAGTAATGTTTATCGAGTCATTCATCATTTTTAAATACTTTTAATAGCTCCAGATAAATAAATTCTTTGTTAACAAATGCAAGTTTCATTTTATGGTGGAACTATTTGAAAATGATTTGATTTGATATACATACAAAAGTGCAAAAAGAAACAGGATTATTGATGGAAGTAATAGTCATCAAAATACAAATAGTGTAAATATGTTCAATAGAGGTAATAACAGGCAAATAATACTGAAATAGGTCTTATGACAATTAGAAACACTGCCAATATAGAGATATGTGTACAATGATGCTATGAAAATAAGTTTAGTTACAAATATGTTAAAATATCTTATTTGTGACTTGGCATATATACATAATCCAAATAATACTGTAGGTGTTTTTCAAGCAAACATAAAGTTTCTACCTTATAACCCAGTCTACAGACTACGATCAATGCACTTAAAGGCTAAAACATTCCCATTCCTGTAGGCCATAAAATTCACACAAAATACCATTATGCAATCAACAGATGAGCTATAACTGCCTGAGGGTACATTTAAAAAAATCCCAATGAAATCTTGATTGATACTAAACCCATTTTAACTTAAAAAACCCCAAACCCGAGATGTGTTTACGTTAACGTTGTATTGGTTGTGCTAATTCGTCCACACGCGGAGGGCACTGCCCTTTCAATGCTGTCTCCTTGACGATGAAGGCGTCTGGGTTAAATTGCACATGGTCCATGGATGCTCTTACAATGGGTTTAGACAACTCTTCGACTCTATTTGAGGCTACGGCACGCTTGGCTGACCTCGTTATGGGCCATTCAACCTCCTTGGCAGGCAAGAACCCTTCTGTCGTTCCCTTGGCACGAGCAAGTTCCATACTTCTTGAGCTAGCAGATGCATTCTTAGCAGCTTTCGTCACCTGTTTTACACAAATGTTATTGAACATTGAATGATGAGGGTGATTCTGTTGGTTTGTTCTTAGTTTGTCGTGTTATCTGATATGTTCACCAACAAGAGGCACTCATTTATGTCATTGCTATCATTTATCAACAACTATGACGTGTCCCTCTCTATTTTAAACATCACATTCGTGTTAGAGATGACCATATGGCTTGAATTTCTCACTTCAGCTATGGTACATCTGAATTAACTTATGTACATAATATAACTGGATGATAAAAGTCAGGTATATTTCGGTTACTGACTTCACATCTTATCTTCAGAATAATCCAAACTCACCTTCCACTGTGGTTCCCTAAATGGCCCAGGGTGTCTGTTTTTGGGCTCGGCTAAACTCTGAATGCGCTCAGTGGCCCGTGCACGCATGGCTGGTGTCGGGATGACTGTCTGCACGTCCCGGAGTGGCAGGAAGTCTTTGTGGTACTCCTTGTGTTGGGCAAGCTGACCGGTACGTGCTCTGTCTCCACAAGCTTTAGCTTCCTCATCCACGTCCCAGATAGGGCTTGACCGTCCGCAGCTGTAGAAGTGCTGTGGTCTGCGGAGAGACATGAGGAATTAAAGTTTTGAATTAAGTAATGTAAATATTCCAAGTATGAAAGCATTGTGGTCTGTTGAAAGGGGTGAGAGAATTGAATTTATGCATGACCCTAAGGTCCAACAACTAAAGAAGTTCCCAGATGTATATCCTTAGGACAAAAGGACATAGGTTGATTGTTTCAAAGTCATGTTTCTATTGAAGCCAAAAAAAAAAAATTCAAGTCCTAAACCTCAAAAGGCTCATCTTGTTAATGTTGTTGATTTTTGTATAAAATTTGTCAAAGATCAAATGAGTAGAAACTAGTATGTGTTCCAGACAGAAAGACTGCTCATATGATCTCTGCTGAAGTCATGTTTCCCAGAAAACCACAGAAAATGAAGTTAATATTATGTCACTGTGTAAGTCTTATCCTCAAAAGGCACATCAAGGTATCATGAAAACAAGTATATAAAGTTTGATGAGATATGCAGTCATATATAAGTCATGTTTCCATGACAACGAAAAAAATATCACCATGGTTTAAATCCTGAAGAGAACTCTCAGGGTTCATCACTGACTTGTGCATGAGTTTGAAGCTATCTCAAATAGCATGGGAGCAGAGTTTTGTCAGACATATGGATGGACAGACAAAATGATGGTTCTCATAACCCTGATAACGCTGTTAGAGGGGGGTGTAGTATCAACTAAATGTTATGCAACTGAAGAAAACGCTTTGAGAAAAAGAGGGAATTGAAATAATGAAAAAGCTCGATCATCTGCAGTTTTAGAAAAAATTGTTTGTTGAGAATGAAGAGACATCTAAAAATTATATGTAGCAAAATATAGAAAGCATGAGGGAATATAAAGTCTATAAAACCCACTGTTTAAATTAAACTTGTATCAGTAATAAATTACCTAATGTAGTGCAAGCATTTAGTTCCAATCAAAGCTGCTCCTCGTTAAAACGAGAGGTCTGACGTGCTCCATTTTGTGCTACCACTAACAAGTAGCTCTTTCCTACGGAACCTACTTGAAGAGAGAAGTTGTTAGTTCACCGGTTGGCAAGTAACCATGTAACAATTGACCCATGTACATGTACAGGCTTATCTGAGCGTTTGAAGGGTGTTCTTCTGAAACTCAATCTTGCTACACGAGCACCTTGGCCACACGCTTGGACTGTACCCGTTTACCTGTCGGGATTAATTCTACCGACTTTGCTTTTGATTGTTAAAAGCGACGACCATATGCGGGTTGTTCAACCTCAAACTAGAAATGATGACGTCTGGAACTTGGTTCTTGGAATTGAAATACCGTTTGGGTCCCAAATAGTGGGATTGCAAAGATGTAATGTAAGCTACTATCTACGTGTATTGAATGTAAAAGCTTATAAACGCTTATCTAAACCTACGTTGAACCATGATTGTTAATCGAGAAAGCTGTATAATTATATATAGTTTACAATTGCACTTAAAAGTAAAAACGCCGTTTCATCAATTAGTGGGCAGTGGTTATGAAACTAGCTTCCATGCAATACCATTTTTGTCCACGAGTTGATGATTCGATATGATAAAATTGCATTTCACGATACCACGTCGTGTATCACTTGGAAGGTGGTTGGGGCCTTACACGTTGGGTTGATATTTTAAAGAGCCACTCCGTGATTTTCATAACATTTTATTTACCTTTGATACGAACCGAAATGTCATATGTGGTGATATAAAATCAAAACATCTTAACTTTTCATGTCCAAAAGACATATATATATATATGACAAATACTGGTTTTCCATGAAAATCTAAAAACAGCCTTATAGATGCACAGTGGTGTAGATATCACGTCCAATATACATGGATACTAGAAATATAACCTAACAAACACTATCAACTCCTAACTGCTCTCCTATCTGTTTTAGATAAGTTTCCCAAATTACGTTTGACTATTTGACGCGCGCCACTGACCGGTTTTCGATCATAATTGCGACGTTCTACCTTCATATTGCCACTGTAAAAAAACAACAAGATTTAAAATGTGTCTTTTTGGTAACAGTCGATACTTGGCGATCAAATGACACCATTGATTAAGTTTGGCATATATGACTCCAACAACTCACGGAGTGGCTCTTTAAGGTGTGAGAGATTAAAGGTATATATTGAGTATTCCTGGCACATACCTGTGTTCCTGGTACTCGGCGTGTCTTTTCTTGGGTTTGGCGAGTTCTTGAATTCGATTGGTGGCCGAACCTTCCATGGCCTTGGGGCTCACATCCCAGACGGCTGACGATCTTCCGCAGCTGTACAGATACAGGGGCCTGCAAAAATGATATAATCCTTGATTTCTTGAATTTATGCTTAATTCCTGATTCTTGATACTGACTTTCAATAATGGTTATACATATTCAAATTCAATGATTTGACTTAAACATGAACAGGATATACGAACCGCCGACGAACGTGTATTGTCGGATACCACAGTTCAGAAAACAACAGTGCACTTAATATTTGTTTTTGGATGTAATAAGCTCTCGATCGTCGACTCCAGATGTTTTCCAGACTTGCTTTCTGCAATACACGTCCCTAGGGTGAAGGACATTGATGACTTGAGTTTGGCTCATAGATTTAGAATTGATCAAGTTATTTACGAAATTCATTGTATCCTGTTACTTTCCCAACTCAAACATTGACCACAATTATAAACACAGAAGTGAATAGGGTTTCATTTTCATTTGGAATTCTTACAACGTCATGACAGACTTAAATGTCAACGAAGGCAAATATGAAATATCGGAAATGACGGTAAGTTGTTAAAGCCGTTTTGCCGCTTAGAATGCGATTTTGGACCTTTACGCACAATTCGGGTTTCAATGTGTATGTTATATATGAAAGCCATGTTTGATGTGAGAGGCTTGTCGGTACAGTGGAAAGTTCCAGGCACCTATTTGTTCAGCTGACGGCAATTAGAATAAACTGGCTCTTCCAGGGACACAAAATAATATAAGAATCAATTTTTCGTATCGTTTTTTTTTTCAAAATTATAATAATTACGAAACTGAAAAACCTTAACATAAAAAATATCATACACCAGCGCACTGACTCACTTCCCCGGTGGATAAATATAACGGATTAATAGGTCGCGATGTTTTAGGAAGTAACCGAGGCCGAAATTTCGAAGCTTCTCTAATAAAAGCCTATTTTATTGAAAGGTACATACGATTATCTAAGTACTTAGAAACTATGAAAATCTAGGTAATGCCCTTGAATCAGGATTCTTTGATCTAAACAATAATTTTCAAAAAGAAGCGATGTGCCAAGCTCGACTCTCGCATACAACCATTCTATCACAGCGGTATATTCCAAATCTTAACTTTACTGCGAATTTACAAGAAACATTACTACGGTAGCCTACCTTGCGAATATGCTAGTATCCACAGCACAGAATGCGGCGAGCTTATTACAGGCAGAGCGTCTGACAGGTATAACAGTCTCCTACCTGTTTGTAACCAGGTGTAACAAACGCTACACTGCTTCTCTGACCTACAGGGAGCGGAGAGACCGTTTGCTATTGTTCTAACGCATGGTCCCCAAAGAGTTCGAAGAGTTAAATACTGTATCACCACAAGCCTGAACGTACAGACCATGTCCAATGCAGAGAATGACATGTGGGTGAAAAGTAGGAACTCGATCAGTGATCTGTTTAGTGCTTGCCTAACCCCAGGGGGTAGATTTTCGAAGCTCTCTTAGCACTAAGATTGTCGTAAGCCTATGTTAATGTATGGGACTTAAGACTGTCTTAGTGCTAAGAGAGCTTCGAAAATCTAGACCCTGGTATCCAGGACATTGTTTCAACATTAAAGTTTGATAGGCATAGACATGAGCAATGAGAGAATTCAACATCTGAAAGATAAAATATATGTCTCTACCAAGGTAGTAGATGTTCATAGCCCCGTTTTTATAGGTCTACATTTGTCTGGAACACGGTATTACCCTTAGGGATGTCAGGGATGCTGGGGGATGCTTCATCAACCGTAGTTGATTGTTGATGTGTGAAACATATATGAGACATTTGAGACTATGATAAAAATATCAAAAACGTTAACGATTTCCTGTATAAAGATATGAGACTTACGTGTGTCACTTTAACAGAGTTCGAACTAACTGGCCCCTACTGGCAAGCAGGACTTGTGACTTGAAAAATCAACCAGCCCTTCTGATAATTTGACAAACCCTCCGATGTGTGTAGACACTTGATGTATCTTAAATGACACAAGCCTGTACTCTCCCCCAGCAATAAACCCTATCCGAAATTAACCGAAAATTGGGTGAATATGTTATATAGCTACAGTTCTGCAGCTACCAACATTATTACCCTGATCTTAACCAAGCCGACATATTTGTCGCTTGTACCAGGTACCCATTTCCTGCTGGGTGATTAAAGGCACATTTTGAACTAATTCTCTTGCCCAGGGATACACCACGAAGCTCTCAACGAGTCTCTGTGTAGGGCAAGGAAACACCCTTCTTTCACTCAGTGTATCCAGTAATATCGCAGTTGCCCAACCCATCCGGCGAACCGCACCCGATGTTGCTGAATTTCACTGATAACGGTCAACTGAGCTATGCAGAGGACCAGATGCAACCACTTCGAACACTGTATGGGTATAGCTTGGTATATAGAGATATGAACAGAATTTTATTTCCATAAGTTTAAAATGGCCTTCTGAAAGTAAAGTTGAATGAAAACGGCTTTCCCGTTTCATTAACATTTACCCGTAAGTTAAATGATTTGTATATAAACACCACTGAAGATGTTCTGTATATCTTTATTCGAATAAATATGTAAAGGAGACAAAGTAGTATTTTTAAGTACATAGACAGTGTCTGCGGACCATAAATTATTACCTCCGTCTCAACTTGCAACCCCAATGTTCACAGACCAAGTGGGAAATGATATAATCCCCTCGGCACTCACTTAAACAAAAAGGGGTTAGACTTAATTGTACAATCAACGATGCTTCACATAAAGTATTCATTACAATAACAAAAGACAGAAGAGATGTATTGTCTGTATCTCGTGAGCACTGATGCGCCAAGGGCATATTTTCTTGCTACTCTTATTTATCATTATCCTCGAGAATCGATTGAGAATGATTTAAGACTTGCTGTACAACGACATTATTGACCCGAATATCCACTATAAAATGAATTTACATTCCCATAACTTAATGTCTAGTTAGCCTCCATTCTTCGTGTTCCTCTTAAAGTTCATTTCGCTTGGTTTGCCGTCTATTATATATTTCCATCTACCAAACAATCCAAGCTTTATGATGACATCGATCATGTATAATGATCTGTAGCAATACCGAGTATAATATATATGTAGTTGTCACACTCCAATAAACTAATGAAGTTGTATAACGGGTTACTTTTGTCCAGATTGAAGATAGAAGCATCAAGAAAACGGCTTCATACTTCTCATTACAAGAGGTTCTCACTTTCGTATAGAATATATTGTGCCACATAAATTACCCGGCAAAAATTCTGTATTCTGGAATGAATACGTCCAGAAATATGTAGTAAACAAGTTGATACGATACATACGTATGACCTGTTTATAACACTTGGTGAAGGGTTGCTACTGTCATTATTTTACTTATTATCATTATAATAAATAATATATGGGTACTTATTGTGCGCTATATTCTATCCAAAGCATACTCAAAGCGCTACACATTTATTACCCTGAAGAAATTGTACTTTCGATGCAGCTACTAAGCGCTTCGCACGACCATTTAGATACATACATCCCGTATTCAGGTACCCAATTGTACAGCTGGTTGGACTGGGTGCAAGGTCGATGAAGTTCCTTACCCAAGGACAGAACACAGTGTAAAGCCCAGGTCACAAATGTTTGCTGTCTCCACCTTGATTCGAGCACGGGCTGTTTGCGTGAAAGGCCAGCGCGCTGACCACTACACCACCATGTCATTATTGTTTAACTAAGTCATGCAACATTTTGTTACGTGTTTCTATTGCCATCGTACCGAAAGAAATACATAACTTGAAAACATTTTTCAAAAGGTCCGTAAAACGTGATAACAAAAAAACATTGTGTAAGTGAATTGAGCTAGAAGGCACTTTCGCATTGGTAACATGTTAAGAGGTAGGATGGTTGTTTCAGGATAATTATAGGGCCAAATAGGCATTGTTGCCAAATTGCGGCAAGTAAGAAAATCAGATGTTTATAGCCAATACAGTGTAATCTGTGTCATACACGTTCATCATTGGTGATAACTCATGGTGACGTAATTTTGACGGTTAAACAGCGGACCATTGTCTGTAGTAGATACCATTATATCTACGGACCTTTGGCGGTAATAGCGGATACCATGAAAACTGTGGACTATTGACGGTTATATCCGATAGCATGACAACTGTGGACTGTTGACGGTAATATCCTATTTCATGACAACTGTGAACTATTGACGGTAATATTCGATTTCATGACAACTGTGGACCATTGACGGTAATAGCGGATACCATGATAACTGTGGACTATTGACGGTAATAGCGGATACCATGATAACTGTGGACTGTTGACGGTATTATCCGTTCTCATGACAACTGTGGACTATTGACGGTATTATCCGATTTCATGACAATTTTGGACCAGTGACGTAATAGCGGATACCATGAGAACTGTGGACCATTGACAGTCACCCGATACTAGTTATAACCGTGGACCATTTAGGTTAGTGTTGCTACAACTATAGATACTATTTATATCACGCAATAGACGGCCTATATGTTCCTACAGGGTTGGATCTGATACGAGGAGTTGTTTGAGTGTAACTCTGATCAGCTGAGATGTAACAGGGATCAGCTATTCCCATGGCTCTATCTCTTATCGGTTTGTTGCACGATCTAAGCTAGTGCCATGTCGGCGATCAGTAACCCGCTCTGTGTATGGGGTAGCAGTGGGTAGACGAGTAACTCTATCACTCTTTATTCATACACCGTGTTTGATTATCCAAGCTTTTCAGCCCTTTGTTTGACTCAAGATAAGCTACTTAGTGGTGAGATCAGTGTTACAGTGAGAATAAACTGATCAGGCAGGGTACCTGGTAAGTAAGCATGAAATAGCAAGGTTCCAGGGTTATTACTTTTCGTAGTACTCAGATCGAATTATCTATTGATAAGCATCTAGCGAAAGAATTTTATTGTCAGAATGAGTGAACGGAACTTACGTTGGTACCTCACGTACAAGTGTGCGATTTTCTTTAGATTCAGCTCTTATTATTTCCGATACAAAGTATTACTAGAGCACTGTAGAATACCCCCTTGAAGGGTTCTACTTAAATGAAAAATAGGATTGATGAAAAGCCTTAAAAGGATTATTGAATTAAATATTTTCGATTATTTTTCACTACTGTGATGTCGAAATGAAGTGTTTGCCAGCAAATTTTCAACTCAGGACAAGAACCTTATGCTGTTTGAGTAATCTGTCTGCGTTTAAGAAGTCACAAAATTATTATTCTTACATGCCTGTTTTTTACGTTATGCATCACCAAAGTGTTTGGGATCTGGGTATGGGGTGTATATTACATTTACTAACCAAACGATAACTTCCGAAAATTTTATTCAGATTAGTTTTGACTGTTATAGAGTTGAAGATCTATGGAATTACAGTGATAATAGCCGTATTCGCAGTTAGCTTTTCGCTTCCAAGAGAAACAAATGTAACTTTTTGGTGGATGCTTATGATGTATTTATGAATATCTTCGTAAGTTTATGTCTTGATGTTTTTCACAACAAGCCGCAAAGAGTCAGTAGCACGTTTTTTTTAGATAAATAAAGTGATAACACGAAAATGAATATAAATGTTTCAATGACAATATCTATTAATATAAAGTAGGACTTTTAGAGCAAAATAACCATGGTCGGTTAGCTATGCTATTCCATTTCTTTCCTCAAAGGTGTCACACGAAAATGGCCGCCAGGGGTATTTGATTGATTATTTCATTTACGAATTCGGGTAGCCCGCCTAATGTTTTGATCCTCTGAAGATAATACATTTGGCATAAACAAATGTTTAACTTTTATAAAACGTGCTAGTGGCCCTTTACAGTCAGAAAGTTGGAAGTGTTGTTTTGTTCAGATCATTATCTTTAAAATCTATGTTAAATCTGGTTAATTTATATTTTAACTCACGAGTACAGTTCAAATATGAATATTGAGGGCTCTATGAAATCCATTCAGAAAGTTGAAACAGTAATCTTGTTTAAACTATTATGTTTATCATCTTAATGTTTCGAGTGTCTTCTGATATAGAGATTACATATTCGACGGACATTACATAAGTTTACGCACGAAGGTCTATGCACGCAACCCTTTAGGCTAGAGCACAACGATATAGAGGTCCCACCTAAAAACTCATAGAGTGTGTGTCACGTCACAATTGTTAATCCAGTTGTGTTGAGACACTGGTATATCGGTATCAAACAGCTTGTATTCACACCTGTTGACCTCCTAAGCCTTAGGAACCCGTCTTATATAACTCCGTCACGTCATCTTTCCCGATTTGGTTTGTGTAAATCTTGTTGAGACGCTAAGACTGGCTTTTTTTTATACCTTATTCCTTAGAATTGTCTTGGTTTCGAACTCACGGGCATTTTTTTGCGGATTTCATTTTCATGGGAAGTAACTGTTCTTTCGAAGTTCGAGCTTAAATTCATTTAGCTTTTAATAACAGTTACGATACTGTATCCATTGTCTGGGAGAACACCCTAAGAACGACAAGGAAAGTGTGTGGAGTGTTACAAAGCCTATGATGCACCAACCTTTCCAACTGCTCCATTAGTAAATTGTGGAGATTCTGTCTAATTGTTCATTGTACAGAATTATCTCATTAGAGAGACAATATGATCACACAAACACCATATAATCACAAAATAAACTAAGAACTTTCAGGATTGCTGGTTCATGCCTGTGCCCTTATCCAAGAATTATTCAACATACTCGATTTTAGATGCTTATCTCCTGAAATGAAATAATTGAAATACTCACTATATTTTTGGGGCCATTGGTGCCAAACATACATACTTTGAAGGCTTCCAAAAAAAGAAGATTAATAAGATGGACTCGCACTTTCAGGCAAATACGCTTTCGGTGTCCAATAAACCTGAAGGAAGGGTCCCTTTATTTCTTACTTATGCAAATTTTTACTTTGACGTTACAAAATGCTCGTGACGCATCCCAGCTGTTACTGCAAGCCCCGTTTCGTGTTAGTTTCATATCTTCAACCAACACTAGATAAAAAAGGGAGATAACTGTCCAATGAATATAGTAAAGTTACTCACTGGTTGTTGTTTCCTGTCTTTTCCTGGAAGTTTGTTTTGGGGGTGGACAGTTCTGTGACCCTCTGGGAGGCGTTTGCGGACAGAGCAGACTTGGATATTGGCCACATCATATCCTGGGTGCCCCATTGTACCTTGGGACTGGAATTGTTTACAGAAAGGTCAGCTTTTGTATCCATCTCACCGTTCAGAGAGTAGCCGTTAACAACAATATCTCATACACGATTTACTGATATTCAACTTATCTAGTCACTAAGTGCAACCTTCCGGTATTACGTTATCAATCTCATATTGGTTCGGATGGTTAAAACCAGTATAATCCTCCTCCATGTCATGGAGAAGGACCTCAACTACATTTTGGTTGCATTAAGCATATTTTTGTTGAAAAAAAACGTCTACAACGTACGAAAATCAAGCTTTGAAGCTGTGGATGTTTTCTCTTTATCAGAGTGCAGCCTGTTCAGTTTCCGTATTTGCCCAGTGCTTGTGATATTTTGTACATAAACGACGAAATATTTATGAAACGAATATGAAGATGTCTTTGGATGCAGTTACGTGAATCAGTCGAAAGTATCCGAGAGAACAGACTGCTATGTACGATATAGGTCTAAACCAGCATTTGATAAACAGTTCACCGTTGTCCAGCCCGTCGCAATATTATTGTTCTTAATGTTAAATCCAAAGCAAGTTTTCCTGTTATTTCACTTTCCAAGATCTCGGAGATTTCAAAATGAATCTTCCCTACAAAATACCACACAATACTTGGAACAACTACATATATACACGTAACACGTCTTCAACCGCAGTGTTGATGCGCAAAGGATCGCTTTGATAAAATCCATCTGACAGTCAGCTAGGAGGTGATATGGTGTGATATGGTTGTGGATATCTCAATCGCTAAACGTGCGTTTCTGCGTGATCTAATCATATTGACGCTTTTAACCGCTTAATGTGTATAAAACTGCCAGTTCTAACATAACAACAGAACTGTTGCATGATAGCGGATATTGGCTTCCATAGTTTAATCGATACGAGAAAGATAGAAATAAGAAAATTACAAATAGGATTAGAAAATGATATTGTATTTTTTTCAGTAACGGGTACTGGCTATTCTTAAGAGGGAAAATAGACTGTCAATAAACAGACTCAAATATTTAAAGTTGTAACGAAAGGAAAAGCTAAAAACAAAGATACATGACATTGAATGCTTTTACTGTTTGTATTCTTAACGTGCGGATTTTATTACTTTTTTCGGAGAAAACTTGAGTACCTGTAGAAAAAGTTCCCTAGGATAAACAATAAGCATAAGAGTTGATATTTATATACATCTTGATATGTACTATTACTCTAATCGTCTTAATTATTCATATGGGAAACCAGGCTAAGAAATTTAAAGTTTAGGTAAGTACGAAATTAATCTTGTACTCTGGTTTGTTGATGTGGTCATAGTAACAGTCGGTCAGACACGGCTCAACTTCAAGGCAACTTAGTAACTCGTTAACTATTCTTTGTTAATTGTTATTCTCTAATTTAAAGATCATCAGTAGAATAAAAATCGCACAAAATCTTGTAACCGCCAATAAACAATTTCAATTACAACAACGATTATTACTTTTCAATTTTTCATAATGAATTAGAAAGCTTACCCGACTGACGTCCACCATTCTATTTTCGGTTCCTTTGGCCGTGAGAGTTGTAAAATTCGGTCTCTGAGGAAAAAGAAAGTCGGTGTCTGACTGCAGTGTCCAGGATTGTAAGCATGGCGTTAAACTCAGGTTTTTGTATTAAGACACATTACTTTGAACTGTAAGTTAGATGCATTTTTGCCAAAATACCTTTGTGAAAAATTCTTTTCAAGTTTTTGAGAAAAAAAGTACTTTGCTCGTTTCATTTTTTGGAAGTTGCAAACCATGGATGATACTACACTTAATTTTAATGTTACCTTTCACTCAAAGATGCCGAGACCCAGGCGGAAGGCACTGACGGAGAATGCCGTATTTCTTAAATAACCGCATGTGTTAACGTTAGTAATATTATATGGTGAAATAAACAAACCTTCCTCTTTGACGAATTCGTTCGAATTCCACTGAAAGAGAATAAAAAGAACAGTAATTATTAAAAGTCTGGAAATATGACGTTTGATTATAGAATGATGCAAATAAAAATTGGCGTTATTGTATTGTATTATATTTATATTCTTAATTTTATAATCATTATCTACAGGCCATCATTTAGATTACCAGTTTATGCAATTTGATATTTTACGACGCTTCCTTTGTTTTTTTGTATTTATAGTTTTACAGCTACAATATGTGCATTTGTTAAGCATTTTTGTTACAGAAGAAATTATTCTCTAGATTATAGATTGCCAATGCATGAATTCACACATTTGATCTCTAAACACAGAATTCGTGTCATCTGTGAAATGTTTGTAGCCTATTAAGTGCATGAAGTCATTGTCTGCATAAAACACCGTTGAATTCGAGGGTAGTTCAACGCTGTGACTGGAATGTTAGTATTTGTTAAACAAACTTGAATCTTGTAAAGAAAAAGCAACAACAATTCAAATTTTTTTAAAGCGAACATAACCCGATGATTGTGTTATAACACGTCAAACCAAAAAAGCCCGTAATCATTGTAAATTTAAATTATGTTACATTTTCAAATATCCTTTACATTAGGAAGTTGCACGTTTTCGTGTATATTCTAGCGTGTATTATGCAAAGAACCAGAATTAGGGGCGGTAGCACGTTTTTTCCTCTATATCTTTTTTACTATTAATATAACCATTAATATACGTTTATACCAAATGCATTATCATCAGTGGGTCGAACAGTTCGTTACTTAAACCGATTATCCGTAGTCGTAGAAGAAAGCGTCACGCCTCACTCGAAACTGTTTGTGGCCATTTTAGTGTGAACACCTTTTAATCATTAAAGGTGGGGAAATGAATTTGCGCAGCTCGCCTGATCATGTTACGTTCTTGCAGAACTTCTTCCAATGCTTGAAATTTACTGCCTTGCAATTGGTAACTTTTATTTCCGTTTTCGTGAGATTCCTTTGTATACCTTAAAAAATGCTACTGCTTCTTTAGTTACGAACTACTGGCGGCATGCCAATATAAATCCTGTCTAAGACAATCTTTCGTCTTTACACAGCTATGTCCCTCGATAACAATATTTGAAACAAGTTTTTAACGTTACAGTTAATGACTTAATATGGTGATCAGTGATTATCACGCTAGCGCATGGGCAACTCCGACAACTACTTCGTGATCCAAAGACGATACTATCAATATTGCTGAAATAAAATTCTCTCCCGGGTCGTTTGCTATGGGATTTAAATTTGTCGTGACCGGTCGATATCTTCAAACGTAATTGAATCAATATAGCTTGGAGATAATCTAATCATAAAATTTTGATATAAGCTTCACAATGTGTTCAGTATAAAACATAGCTTATATCGTTATTAATTTCTTAACTCAGTATTTCTTTAATTGTCGTAATTCAGCTGTATAAGTAATGATACCCTGACTGCGGTCTGTAAGTGTTCTAGAAACACATTTTACGCAGGCAAGAGCGTTGTCGGAAACATCAGTGAAGAAGACACTTGGACACGACGACGCAGCAATCACTATAAAACAGTAGTGACTCTAGTTATCTTCTAGACTTGTTGTTGATAATACATTTCCCTGTCGAATTATGGGGTCATTTCCATCTTGATTATTTTTGTACGGATTTCGAGGGGATATTGCCCATTGAACTGTAATTTATTTATAAATAAGATTTTTTAAAAACAATATTACAAAAGTAACGTGTCCAAATGTATCAACGTACAGAGAAAATGTACAAATCTGAACAATCCTAAGCATTTCGCTACATCTTCAAATTGACATGCATGTAAACCGGAAATTGTCGCCTTGTCAAATCTTTTAGAATTTATTACACACTTGCAAGTTCAACAATATTAAGTCTTATCATGCTTAATGTGCTTGTGTGCGCTTCAAACCAATTGGTGTGTTACAGGTGCAGTTAGTGACAAAATACCTTTGTCGGGGAACGCCTCCCCTCTTGACGTCTCTAGGTCTGGAGAATTAGCAGGAGTGAAATTAATTAATAAATTTATCAAATGTAAATTGCAATGATACAAACGAATAAAATATTAAATCTTTAATCTATATATTCACGTCTGAAAATTCAAATGGTTGAATGAAAAAAAAATAATTGAGAATTATATTGGCGCCATTCATAGGATACGAAAGCTCATAAATGCTATTCGTCTTATCAATGACATGTCTGAAATAAATAAAGAAAGCAGAAAATCTTCATCTGAAAAGTTTCAGGTTTAGTGAAAATAATATCGTACGTTGGTGAATTGACTTAATCTACACTTGTAAGCAGAAACCACTTTCCTGAACTACAAAATAAAAGCAGAATATCCAATAAGAGTTGAAAATTATAACCTAAATAAACCCTTAGGAGGTTAATCTGCTATGTATACTCTACTACGATAATTGATTGCTCTTCTCGCAGATTTTTTTTCATAACCAATAATCCACATAATCAGTTTTCAGATATGCGCTTCAAGGCGCTTTGAGCATGCACTTATAAATACCCATTATTATAATTATTATTTTCTGCATCTTTCTTTTCATAATCCCTTTGAAGAATTAGATATTTTAAACTGCTAATGCTACTCACATTTTGATAAATTTACCTATTGTTCAAATTGTGATTTTTTCTTTCTTGCAGTAGGATCACAGTAACTCTAGTACGAATCTTTTTAATAACGAAACGTCCTATCAAGATATAGATAATCCCACCTGTCACCCCTGCACGGAAACCAACTTTTCTGCACTCGTTAATACTACTGTTGTAGGAAATGTGGAAGGCATTGTTTACATATGTTTAAAGCAGACATCTTAGTTGGATTCTACTGTGCTTCCAGCCCGTGTATGTGCATATGCTTGTGTAGCAGTAAATGTACTCGTACATGTACATGTATGTCGCGTATGGGAAGGACCAACGCGTATAAATAAGGTCTTGTTGAATTGACTGAAAATTAACGAAATTATTTTACGAAATAGCCGCACTATTACACAAAGCTTACGACATGAGGGATGGTATATCCTGAATTACTTTATTCAGTTTGTGACTATAATATCTTTAGTTAACAAAGACATTTACGTTTTCGTGACGTAATGTGGAACATGTATGTATGAATATTTGTTGTCTTTACAACTTCTTTCAAATGGATAATTTATTAAATTGTCATGCAGTTCATAACTTTTTCGTCTGTCCATTGTTTTCTACAAGGCAACTGAATTTTCTTCAATGAAAGTAACATAGATGATTGCCCAATCTTATGCATGTATTCATGACGGTATCGATTGGAAATATCGATTAAGGAGACACGCTCACAGTCTAGCCTGTCTGGGCATACGGAGATAAGAGAGCCCGTTAAACTTTGATGTAGACTTCAGAAGTAGTCGATACTCAATGACAGATCTGTCCGGCGTTGCTTCAATTATTTACTGTGATTGATCAGTTAGTTACACAGTAGGTATGGAAGTAAATCTTGGAACACATGTATGTAATGCTAGGTAAACATGTGTTTAACAACACAGCCCTAGAAGCTTCGGTAATGTGATATAAATGGATTTTAAATTTTTTGTTAGTTTGTGATTGTGAAGATTCACAGTAGGTACGAATGAAAGGCTTGGTACACCGGTGCCCGATGCTAGATGTACATGTTTTTAACAACACTGCTCTATAGGCTTCGATAGTTGTAATATCTGAGGATGCAATAAATTCGTTACTTTCTAGTTCATGTAGTTTATGAGTGTGGAGATATACAGTAGGTCTGTAAGTAAAGCTTGCTGCAGCTGTACGTAGAGCTTAGAACACCCGTAGGTAATTCCAGGTATACATGTTTGAAACAACACTGCCCGTAAGGCTTCGATAATGTAATATCTGAGTGAGTTATGGATTCGTTATTTATTTTTAGTTAATTATTGTGTATATACAAAGGAATTCTGTGATTGATGCGAGGTCCACATAATTTAAGGTACAAATGGCGTTAAAACACTTTTCCGTCGATAATGTAATAGTTGATTGTCAAATTGACACATTATATTCAATTTTATTTCATTGACCAGTGTAGGTCTGAAGGTAATGTTTAGACTCCCCGAGCCTATTGCAAGGTAAATATGGCGTTTGAATTACTCGTTAGGCTACAAAAAAGTAATTAACCTTCGCCATTTTCGGTTAGTTTACTTGATTGATTACTAAGATACACAACAGATATGAAATTAATGATGGCCACACTTGTACGTTCGATAATGTAATTAATCGATATAAGTATTCTGTTTGGCTATTTGATTGATCAGTGAATAATGGTCTCTAGGTAATACTAAGTACTCACAACTTTTGTAGTGTCGCTGAACACGCTTTTGTGGTGTAATATTTGAAAGATATACCTATTAGTCATTTGCCATCATTCTTATTGTTAGTTTGGTTTTTATGCTATCTGTGATGAAGCTAATTAATTGCCTGAAAGTGGGAGATAAACTTCTAATGCAAGATCTTATTTCTTTGTTCATGGAAATAAGTTGTTATCTTGTGTGCCAATATTGTTTGTATTCTATTGTTCTGAAAGTATTTCCTGACGGGTAATATATTTCTTTATTCCCCTAAAAAAGTTATTTGACTGCAGTCCATGTTAATTTTCTTTACAGTAAAAAACTGAAGCATTCAGAAAATGTTTACTTACTTATCAAGTCTAATCGCTATTGTTAAAACATTTCCTCATCGATGAAATACCTCTCAATACTAAGAGAAAACATTGCTAAGATATATGAAGAAACGCTTTCTTATTATACATATTTTTCAAAAAAGGATTTATAATTTATTTACTCCTTTAGACCTAAGGCAAAAATTCTATAAAATAGATTCAAATGAGATTGTTGAGGATAAAATATTTGATATGTTTAAATATTTTTTCAAATATGTACAGTGAAATCATTCCCTGTCACCCTCGTACTTATAGGAAGCTATAATGCACTTTCAATGGATAAACAACGTCGCCATGCTTGCGCGTATATTTCAGTTGAAAGACTAGCAACGATGAAATGTTATATGTAACCGAAGAAATGATTTCCTCAAAAAAATAACAATTGAATCATTTGAAAAGTTCCGTTTGTCCAGTCATAAATTGGACATTGTACATAACTTAACTAAAACAGACTTTAACGATACAACTCCCCATATTTCCTTGTGTCTAATGCCCAATTGCCCCAGTGTAAACAATACCCAAGACCATAACCTACCTGACATTCTGCTAAACAACTGTACGTCCCTCCCTCAGTGAACGCACTATCTAGTCAAACCAATTTTCAACACCATTCTCCCACTTCACACTCCCTGCAGCTCCACTAGCGTCGCATAGCAACGCACGCGCTGGTTACGTCACGTGACCTAAGCCTCTTACCCCTACGCGACGATTAGACGGATTATCGCGATAATCCCGGCGAGAAAGCTGAGTGTTGAACGGGTCTAACCAGCCCAGCTACAGCCAAGTAGGCAACTTCTCTTCTCTAGCCTGCCGTCACTACACGACGGCACAGGGGCGTGTATCGCTTAGAAATAGCTTTAGAAAGACATATACCCATAGACCCTACCCTACTACTATATAAAAGGAAAGGGATGTAACGACCAAACCACCCCATGCTCGAACAAAGTCAGTTTTCGCATCCAAAATAATTTTTCTGGACAAATTGTTCACTACGATTCGAAAGCTAAATGATTTCCCTACAAAACGAGCTATGGATTGTCAAAATCGGGTAATTATCTCAAAAGTTACATGCAACGACGTCCCGAAAATCGCTACCGCCAGATTTTCAGGCCAAAATCCCCACTCACGGAAAACAGCAAAAACTCACCGTTTAACATCGTTTATTGATTCCAGCAATGTTGACAACACCAATGGAGAGCTCGATTCGATCGGCGACATCGAACTACATGTTCACAATATGAGAACAGCACCTAATTATTGTTTCTACGAGTGCTAGCATACATTTTATCAAAAATCATCTGCTTTGCTGTTGTCTTGTCTGCCATAACAGTGGCCTTGACATTCATTTGACCTCGTAGCCGCAGCAAATTTAAAAATTATAGGATTTGGTAGAAATTAACATTGAGTATTTTCTATTAAATTCCCTTCTGCAGTCGTGTGTGTTTTAATGAGCCCAAAATATTAAATAAACTCGTTCTTTATAACTATGGGTCAAATCATAATTTTTTTTAAACGTTCCAGAAATATGAAATTATTCGACAATTGGCAAATGTCAAAATTTCAAACGAATCGTTAGAAAATCGCAACTTAAACTTTAATTGACAAAATTTTTTTTTGTAATTTATGTAGAACAATATACTTATTAGTATGATTTTTCATGTTTTATTAAAGAATATATAAACAACTTTTACTCGGTGTGCCTAAAAATATTGTTTTGATCTTTTTCTCCAAAAAGTGATGGCATATATAATATTAACCTGTTACCAACATTAACTTGATAGATTTCGCTATCCTTCTTAATTGAAGCATATATTTTTAAAACTCAGTTATGTTTTATAATTGGAAAAGAAAATATTCAAAAATTAAAAGAATTTGTAAAGAGGTTTGAATCTCAAAGGCAAATTTGAAAGCAACTCCTAATTCTAGATAAACTACTTCCATGTTGAATATTTGATGTGCAGTTCAGATACATTATTTAATAAAATAAGTTAACCATTATACCATATAGACTATAGAGAACCTCTGTTACAATTAGATAGGTGATTTAATTTTATTTCTTCAAACAATAGTGATATGATTAAAATTATCAAAACTGTGTTTGACAAAAAAGGGGATATTTATTTTTCAGAGGTCAGACAGAATTATATATTTTTATCAATACTGGCTTGGCTCAGGAGTGAGATCATGTAAATCATAAAAGATGTGGATAGCAATCATTGATAATGACTTGTATTTTGTAATTCATACTGTTCAACCACCCTGGTGGTTAGGGGCATAAATGCAATGCCTCGCTTGGAAGGTTACCTTAGTTTTCTTTATTGGAAGCAATTTTGATTTTCATTGTTAAAAGATTAAAACAACAAAAACATATTAAGTTACAATATGCTGCATTAAAACTTATTAACAGTTAAGTATAATCGTGTTGAAAAAATAACTTTTCTTATAACTTCAGTTGAAAGGTAGATTTTTATGCCTCATGAAAAGGTGATTTGATTTAAGTTACTAAAATAAGGCCAGTCTCTCCCCAATAAAGGAACAAACATTAACAGTGTGTCCAATAAATAACATAATAAATTTCATTCTTAAAGTAATCAGTATATTTTATCATGTATAAGGTCATAAAAAGCATGTCTGAAGTGACAGATCTCCAGACTGGCACAGTACTTGTATCTTTAATTGCTGTTTCAAATGCAATAAATCTGATTTAGTTATATTTTTTAGAATATTTGCGTATGAGGGCATTTTCCCCAAAATGTCCTGAATTTGTTTGCCTTGCAAGCAATAAACTCTTTAGTTTCATAAACATGTCTGTAATGGTTAGAATTGTAATCAAATGAAGGCTCTACCTTTTTTACACTTCAAAGAAATTAATTAAGCTCACTGAAATTAATTTGAGTTGAGCGTGATAAAATAACACAAACCTTAACAGTGATACACACTCAACCTTTTTACAAGGTTCACAGGCTCAGAGGCACATCAGTTCTGTAATATTTTTCTCAGTTTTAAAAGAATAGAGTCATGACCCTGGAGCTCATCAGTCTTTAAAATCTACTATCACTAGGCCACAGTATTATTATACCAATCGCTTATGGAGCATATAAATATTCCATCTTTCTTAGCTTTATTAAGATTATTAAAGAAGAAGATAT
This sequence comes from Phorcus lineatus, assembly GCA_921293015.1. Classification (NCBI taxonomy): domain Eukaryota; kingdom Metazoa; phylum Mollusca; class Gastropoda; order Trochida; family Trochidae; genus Phorcus; species Phorcus lineatus. The sequence continues at coordinate 35,671,758 of OV121088.1, forward strand.
TTATAAGGCCATGACCTGTGTGACTTTAGTCAGGGACAAACAAGATATATAATATATAGTTTAGAATCCTCATTAGAATGTACAGGTTTCTTCACTATCATCTTCAGGAGAAAAAAATGAAAATAGGCTTTAGGAGTGGCCCTAGAGGCCTTTCTTAGGTCACCAAATTTATAAATTTAGATCCTTAGTAGTCAAGGAATTGGTACACAAAATTATATAAGGACACCGTCCCATGTCAGGCTAGATGAGGTGAAAAGTGAAATTGAATCACTTATTTGCTTGCAGTTTAATTCAATTGGCATAGAATATTTGATGTAGAAATTATAATTGAAAATCTAAAAACACATTCTTTGTACATCATCTGTTATATATCCAGCACGAAACAGACAGATTTGATTTGTAGCCCATATTTCACCTACTGTTAAGCACTCATTACAAGTTATGCCAAAATAAACTTTCCTTGCCTATTATTGATGTGTATATTATAGTCATAAAAGTATTTGTATTCAGTATTGAACATCCTTTGAAATTTATCAACTCAACCTTTTAAATATTCATAAAAACATCATGAAAGGCTTTTATGAAGTACAACCTACTGATCATCTAAGATATGCAAAGTGTTAACAATTCCTCATGGTTAATGGTATTAAACTAAAACTTTGAAAAGGGAGGTGTTATCCATAGGTGGCTAGAAATTCATGTATTAAACACATGAAATATCTATTTTACACTCTACAAAACACACGTTTAGTTCTTTGAAGGCTAATGGCACCTATAATTATCACATATCAAATAATAAGAATCAATTGAATTCAATACAATCAATATAATTGGATATAAGTGATGAAAGTAAATGTATTGTTTTCTTAATTGGGGACTCACTTGTATGTCTGTATATATACAAAAACATATTAAAGAATCCTCACAAATAAATTCATTGATAGTCAATTTATTTATTTTATTTGAAGATTTTATTGAATTACAATAGCAGAAAAGTTTCAAGAGTGTCCATGTATTAGAGATTCTTTTCCATGTATGCAGCAAGGATATTCTCCAGATTAAACTGTCCCCTCTTGATACTGAATCTTGTAACTGAAAAATATAAATTGGAACCAAATTAAATATGAGGCAAAAAAATATTGTTCCATTGTCATTATAGCTCCTCAAGTACTACAATATTAATTGTATTTAATGTTACAAACTAACATTTAAAATAACAAAGTATAGTCAAAGTGGTTGCTCTCATAATTCAAACAATCATGGAACTTAATATTTGGTTAATCATAATCTACATTGGTAAAGGTGTGTTGTATAAACATTTATGATTACAGCATTTTGCTTTTAAGATAGCTGAAATAAATAGGTTTTAAATTTAAGTTGGATTTCTTTTGCCTCTTTTACAGAATTGCTCAATCAAACTCTAGAAACAAAGTGACACTTTTCACCAAAAAAGTTTCATACAGCATTAACAACAGCTTAAGACATGGTACCTAACCAATAACCCTAAAGCCCCCTTGTTATCTCCTTATTTTCCCCCATGGTTAGGCCCTTCCTTCCACTACCTCTCCTCCCATTGAACCTGTTGTGACAATTGTCTTCCCTTTTCTCACTCATGGTAAACACAACTACTATTAAGTAATATATCTAAACAAAAATTACCTTGACAAACATATTTCAACTTGATCATGTCTCAGTGGCATATATCTAATACTCTACATTATCTGCTGAAATACATTAACAAAAAAATTAAAAAGTATATCATGCAATGATCCAAATCTTTAGATTGTGGCTGTTGTGCTTACCTGAAAACTTTCAAATAATGATAGAAAAGTGTCTCCACTCTCTCCTCCTGTACTGAGACACATGCCTGCAAAGAGAGAATCTTTTTTGAAAAAACACTTCTATATTTTAAACAATGTACATTTCATCCTTTTATTTCTTAAATTATTATTTTTTTGGATAATTCTTGGCTACATCATGTATTTGTGCTTGTCAAATTAAAACCATACTTGCTCTGCTATTCTCTTTAGAAACTTTTACCCAAATGAATAGATATGTATATGATCATATATTATTATTTATATTTTTTTAAATTTTTTTATTTTCCGAAACTCCATACAAAAAAACACATATTAGAATAACAGTTCCCAACATAAACAAATTTTACACAAGTAATATTTCATTAATGTATACAAGATATAATGGATAGGCAATCTTATATTCAATATCAATTCCGACAGTAGGTTGAAAATAGTAATAATTAAAAACTAATCTAATACTTCAGACAAGAGTATGACAAATTGACCAGAAATTCATAAAGCTATCATATTTACAGTTTGTGAAGCGTTAAATTGGGCAACAAAATATGCAGTTTTAATATCCTCTTTAATATGTTTAAAATTTGGGATTTTCTCCTGTTGTTTCATTTTAAATATATTGTATTTCACAATGTTTGTCAGTAAATTCAGAACATAGTTTCATATCATGATCATATATTAGATATTTATTACAAAAAGCCAGAAGGCTATTAACCAGCTGTCACCATCAGTTTGTAAGTGTAATTCGGAAGGCTCAATCTTTAAATTATCTACATGTATAAATATGATATTACAAAATGGGAATAATTCAGGTATTCTAACAGTCTTGAATAAAAATCAAATATTGAGCAGCTTAGAAATAGAAGTGCTGGTAAATACATTTGATGGTGTTATATCAAATTGCTAACCAGATCATTAAAATGACATAAATTCTCAATCAAATACTTACTGTTTATGCCTGTGACATGCCTGAAATCCAAAATAAAAATCATGACTTAGACTTTTGTTAAAATGGTTTCAAACTTAATTTAACTAATCATTTACCTATTCTAGTTTCACACATATATTTTTTATAATATAGCACCTTCAAATTTTCAAAAGGCGTGCATACCTAATCGATAAAGTTGGTATTATTGTCATATGTTTAAAAACATGGCACCTTCATCTAACATCAATAATCAATTAAGCTTGTCTTATTGGTTTTTTTTTGTTGGAATATTGGCAAAGTAATTAGATTTATAAATAACATTTTAGAGATGTTTAAACAATCACTAAAGTAAAATAATAAATTGATGTTAAAATGATAGAATGATGGCAATTAAAGAAAAACATATAATGAAAACATCGTATACGCCGATGCTTACCTGATGGAGGCTTGGTAAATGGAAGGCATCGGTCCATTAATTATTCCCAGCACTGCCAGCAGCGGAGAGAAGTGATTCGAAGCGCCTGGAGTTGGAGAATGGTTTTTTCCTTTGCCGATTCAGACATAAAAATTTAAACTCCTAAAAAAGGCTCTCTTAAATTACTATATGTGACTAATTTCCAAAAAACAACAGCTCCAGTTGCTTGTGGTAAGGTGGACACGTCTATAAATCCGAAACTTTTTTCGACCACGTTGTGATGTTTACAAACATGGTGTTGAAAGGAGTGTGAGGAGTTCGATCGGAGTTCGGAGTTCGTTCAGTTGCTTATTTGCTGCGGCTACGAGGTCAAATGAATGTCAAGGCCACTGTTATGGCAGACAAGACAACCGCAAAGCAGATGATTTTTGATAAAATGTATGCTAGCACTCGTAGAAACAATAATTAGGTGCTGTTCTCATATTGTGAACATGTAGTTCGATGTCGCCGATCGAATCGAGCTCTCCATTGGTGTTGTCAACATTGCTGGAATCAATAAACGATGTTAAACGGTGAGTTTTTGCTGTTTTCCGTGAGTGGGGATTTTGGCCTGAAAATCTGGCGGTAGTGATTTTCGGGACGTCGTTGCATGTAACTTTTGAGATAATTACCCGATTTTGACAATCCATAGCTCGTTTTGTAGGGAAATCATTTAGCTTTCGAATCGTAGTGAACAATTTGTCCAGAAAAATTATTTTGGATGCGAAAACTGACTTTGTTCGAGCATGGGGTGGTTTGGTCGTTACATCCCTTTCCTTTTATATAGTAGTAGGGTAGGGTCTATGGGTATATATGTCTTTCTAAAGCTATTTCTAAGCGATACACGCCCCTGTGCACGACGGGAGATAAGAAAATAACTCGTTTATTTATATACACAGTCAAAAAAGGTGTTGCACCCCCATTGTTTTTCACCATTTAAATTTTTGTATACGAAAAAAAAATTAAAAGAAGAAGGTTAAGTTAAAATGGGATGATTTTCTAACAGTTGAAAAAGAAAATATATCATTCAGATAACGTTTCAGTTGGTTACATTTGGATATTCACATTTAAGAAACCCTAGCTGGTATTCTGGCAATCTCATTAAAATAAAATCTAATATTGCTGCACTACGTCATTGTAATGAGATTGGGTATATTGGCGTCCAAGAACATGGTTATTTATACTGAAAAATGAAAATCAGTATGTGTTGTTGTATATAGAGTATTGGATTCATGTAATTGAACAGATGATACCTGTAGTTGAACAGATGATACCTGTAATTGAACAGATGATACCTGTAATTGAACAGATGATACCTGTAGTGCCTGTGTTTGAACAAAAAGAACTTCTTACATCGATACGAACTTTATATTTTCAATACATTGGTAACAACATTGTTGATTTTTTAAATCTGAAACCTTAAGTTTATATCGTAGTTACGGCACAAACACGATGTTATTACCATTGCAATCACACTTTCAGTTACAATTTACACAACAATGTGTTATTAGCCACAAAACATTCTATTAAGTACACTTTACCGTAAAGGGGCAATAGCGCGTTTTTTAAAAAATATTATTTTTCAAGTTTCCTCAAAAAAACATCAGTTTATAACTCGAATAGGCGTAAAGAAAATAAATTATGAATCCAAAGCTAATAGCGGTCATATATTCGCATGAACAACTTTTAATCATTTGAGGTAAAGAAATGAATTTGCATAGCTTAATCGGTCGTTCGTTTTACAACTACTTCATTAATTCAATAAATATTGTCTTTTACTTTGGAACTTTTATCTTTGATTTCGTGAGGTCACTTAATCTATCCATTAAAAACGTGCTACTGTGTGTATCCCCACTGTATCACAACCAAAATGCCAATGTGAGGGGGTGTAACTCGTACTTTATTGTGTATTCTGTTGATATACTACATGAACATATGTAATTGTAGTGATAGCAATCTCAGAGTCAACAACATCAGGCAGTGACGGATCCAGGTGGGGGGGGGGGGGGGGGGGGGGGGGGGGACTAAATGAATAGTAAACCATTCGCAACGTAACAAATAGCCCAATGCAAACGGTTTTCTTCGCTAAAATTTCATAAAAGCTGATTGTTTCATTCTAATCCTTTTCATTTGTAGTCAAATCCTTTCGTGTACGGACACTAGTTTTTAATTTGAGCTAACTGATGAATATGTACTTATATAGCGGCTGCCAGTATTATTGCCAGGAGAAAGCCCGCGACAATGTTATGGCAATGTTATGGCATTGCGCTAAAACCTACTGGAAATAGCGAAATTCAATATGGCATTGCACCCGAAAATCTACTACAAGTATAGAACAGATGTCTACCGACGTACTCCCAAACCTTACTCCCAAGCCGAACGCGTAAACCAATGCGCTATCCTCATGTTATAGCTTGTTAATAAGTTATATGTAACATAAAATAATTGCGAAATCTTCAAAAATCTTTAAGTGTTTAAGACGGTTTGATGGATACTTGTCAGTATGATGTCAAATCTTGAAACAAAGATATCTATTGATACAGCCAAGTTTGGATGACAAGTAATTGTTAAGTGATAGTTCAGTTGTTATTTGTTCTTTTATCTTCTTGAATTGTCTTAATTCCAAAGATTAGTGTTTTCTTAAATTGATCGCATCGAAATTGTTCATTACCATTTCCTACCTCCAAGTACCCTCTGTTCCAATACAATACTTTTGTTAAGCTGTCATTTCCACTCACAGTCATTTCTACTGCGACATCCCCCATTGATATCGTTTGTGACGTCATAGACGCGTCGACACACGCGTAGACCTTATCGCAATAATTATTACACAGTTATTATTAGAAAAAAATATGCCAATTTCAAAGGCACATATAAGGGATTGTTGAAAGACAACAAATCAATTATCAATGTTTCATTTTATCGAACCTTTAAGCCTTCTTGACGTCGCCAAACTGATGACGTCACAATACCACATCCATTGTTGTGTTTGAGAGCCGAAGGTGAGCTCAAACCTTTTCCCTGCTTATACTCTAGTGTCTGTTCCAGTTTATCTCTCGCCGTTTCCCTGCATTGTGAAGATGGCAAAGGATCGGCGGGTGACCCGGAAGTACGAAGCCGGTAGACGGAACGGTCACTACACGGACACGCCCCCTCGCTCGGGTAGCGGAACCAGCAGCGCCTCGAATGGTGAGATCATTTTAGTTCTTATGTATTTTTGTAAGTAAGTAAGTAGGTAAGTATAAGTACATACTGTTTAAATGCGCTTTCGTTCAACAGTGTGACAATAAAAAGTATTTGTATCGGGGTTTTTAGAATAGAAAAGTTGACAGCGAATGGCGCGCCTGATCATTCAAACGCTATTTCTATATCTTTATATCTATATTTGATATTCTTTGGGTGATTATGAGGAGGCACTCACGTACATGTGAAATTGTCAGCTGCACATATTCCATAATGTTATTGGAATTTATGTTGAAAACTTTTGAAAGGCATATGTTTTGGATTTGTGCTAAGTAAGAGAGTATTAGCCGAGTGATATAATTTGAATTAAATCGGGTGTTTTATTATAGGCATATTTCAAAGTCCCGCCAATAAACGTGAAAAAGTAGCAATGGACGTCCCTTTCAACTCATTTAAGTTACTTAACTTTTCACATTTTAAACTTCTCCAGAATTGTTGCACGCCAAAAGCTGGTGTATTTTCACCCAGGGAACACAAGCATCCTGCTCCAAAAATGGGTATGGCAAAGGCGCAAATTTAAACAAAACCAGTTGGCATAGGAAGCTCAGGGTTTCAAACTTTTTAGCTCATCAGGTCTGAAAGACCCGATGGGCTTATGGCATGGCATGGCGTCCGGCATCCGTCCATCCGTCCGTCCGTCCATCCGTAAACTTTTCACTTTTTCGACTTCTTCTCCAGAACCGATGACTCTAGAGAGCTGAAATTTTATGTGCATACTCCTTGGCAAATGGGGATTTTAAATTGTAGATTTCGTAACCCCATGACCCCAAATGGGGTCACAAGGGTCAAAACCTAAAAAACCTAATTTCATCTTTGTCCCTAGTTCCAAAAGGTCTAGAGAGCTGAAAAGGTGTGTGTAGACTCCTTGGCCAACGGGGATTCTAAATTGTAGGTTTGGTGACCCCATGACCCCAAATGGGGTCACAGGGGTCAAAACCTAAAAAACCTAATTCATCTTTTTCCCTAGTTCCAAAAGGTCTAGAGAGCTGAAAAATTGTGTGAAGACTCCTTGGACACTGGGGATTCTAAATTGTAGGTTTGGTGACCACTTGACCCCAAATGGGGTCACAGGGGTCAAAACCTTAAAATCCTACTTTCATCTTCTTCTCCAGTTCCAAAAGGTCTTGATAGCTTAATAGTTGTGTGTAGACTCCTTGGACAATGGGGATTCTGAATTGTAGGTTCGGTGACCCCTTGACCCCAAATGGGCAATGGGCCTTTTTTATTTGATTGTGAATAACTCGGACGTTGGGACAGGCTATCTTTCCTACACTGCCCATGACCCCATGGTCTAAACCCAAACACCTATTTCTATCAAAAGTCTGATGAGCTACAGAGCCCATGGCTCTATTTTTTCTTGGTTACGTGGAGACCCAAGTGTTTAGAGATAGTCTAGGTTCCCCTGCATATGGGCGTGAGGAGTTGTCAATCAACAAATCTTTTTTTCATCTGTTTTTTCCCCATTTCATATCGTCAAACATATGCCTGTAGAATAAAAATAAAAAGGACACGCCACTATCAACTTCCACAGCAATAACTAACCAGAGAAAAATCCAGCAAAATCATAGCAATTATACCATAGACCTTTCAGTAAAATCTTCCACATAACATTATAAGTCATGCAAAGGTTGATGATCTACAGAGTCAATGGCTCTATCTTTAGTGCGATGCCAGAATAGAACATGTGTTTTCCTACATTTGACATTCCTGATCGTTGTCAATATGCTTTAAAGAGCCACTCCGTGAGTTGTTAGAGTCATATATGCCAAAATTAATTAATGGTGTCATTTTATCGCGAGGTATCGGCTGTTACCAAAACGACACATTTTAAAGTTTATTGGTTTTTTTACAGTGACAATATGAAGGTAGAACGTCGAAATTATGATCGAAAACCGAACAGTGGCACGCGTGGAATAGTCAAACGTAATTTTGGAGACTTACAGCCAGGAGGGCAGTTAGGAGTTGATAGTGTGTGTTAAGTTTTATAACTATAGTATCCATGTATTTAGGACGTGATATCTACACCTTTGTGCATTTATGAGGCTGTTTTTAGATTTTCATGAAAAACCACTATTGTTAGGTTCTTATCAAAGGTAAATAATAAGTTATGAAAATCACGGAGTGGCTCTTTAAGGCATTTACTATATGGACTACATCAACTCATGACCTGCATCATATATTTAACTTGTACCCAGAACTGAACATCGTTCAGTAAAATCCGTTCTATCTTAGCGATCGTATCCAGATTTATTTAGCTCCAACTGAAAAGGTTCTAACTTAGTAGTCGTTTCGATAGCTGAAAATCTTTCATCATGATCATCTTAAAATGTTTGCTATTGATATCAATCAAGCAATCTTTATAAATTTGTAGTGGAGGTCATAGGTCCAGTCTACAATTCAGTAGTCACAGAGCGATATATATGTGCATTAAATATAAATAGTCAAAGGTAATAAATAAGTTAAAAAGCATGATAAACATTTGTCAATAATAAATATCATTGACGTAACAATGAATCTCTATGAGTCATAGCATTGTATATAAATATTGATAAGTTTTGGACAACATCGTGATTTTCATTTGACATTAGCATGTTAAATTTATGAATAGCTATTAATATCATATACTGTTTCATATGTTAGATAGGCATGATCTTATCCTTCCAGAACGAGCCTTTTCTCGTGTGAAAAGGAAACTCAACTTCGGCAGAAAACCGCCTCAGAAAAGGGACACAACTTCGACCGCCTCAACGTCTAGTGGATCTTCCAAAGTAGTAAGTATTTGTTCTCGTAACGTGTATGCCTATAACATGTAAAAGGTATCTCAAATGTCTTGACGTGAGTATATATATAGTTTTATTGAATGTATTAAACTATACAATATAAGTATTTCCTCTTTTCTTTATCAACGGTCTCTACCTAGCACTAGGGCAATGACTTGATGTAGGCCTACTATTTCATTTACTAGTAAAAGGCCTTGTGTTATCAACGATGAAGAGATATTGATTTTCAAGACTAATTACATATTATGTGACTCCAGCAACTCATGAGGTATTTCTTTTAACGATTCTTAAAATCACCCATCCCATTTTTCTCAAAGTATATGTCGGTACAATTCCTTTTTTGATTATGCGGTTGTTGATAAAAGGATAAACACCATTGTTAGGCTATGCACACAGGCGCCAGACACTGAATTTACAATATCATGTAAGTATATATACATGTAGCTATATAACATAAACAAGGTCTGACAGAGTCGTGTCTGCAATAGGACCGGACATGCGAACTGGGATCTGTCTACGAATTTTACAGAGGGTAACCGAGCCAGGAAACCATTTCCGGTCCTATTGCATACATGACTCTGTCACTAGTGTCAGACCTTGTTTATGTTATATAGCTACAAGTACATATACTTACATGATATTGTAAATTCAGAGTATTGCGCCTGTGGCTATACAATATATTACATAGTCGTCGGTAAAACATCATCATAGACCAAAAGCCAAGTTTAGCGTTTTACAACAGATAAAAGGGATAACTGGTTTCTCTACATGATGTACTATATATCACAGAAAAAGGCAAAACGAATCACCGCATCCATGCGCAGAACCGGTGCAGTGTTGAGTCGAGAGCTGCAAAACCTAATGGATGCTGAGACTGTCATACTTCCGGTGCGACTGCGCTCTGCGATGCGCAAGGAGAAGAGGAAAGAGGATTATAAACTCAAATCATCACCGGAAGAAACTAATCTTAACCGGAAGCCAAGCGATCGCTGACTTAGCAAACATGAAGTTACCACTTCTAATTCTTACATATAAGCTTATGAAATACTCAGATTGAAACTTAGATACTTGAGTTTCTCTTTGGTTTTGAAATGTTGCACACAAACCTACATAGAAAGATAATGTAACTTTTGGACAATATTGTCAACGGGTTTGAAGGCCTTCTTCCAAACGATAATGTTATGGACCGAAGAAAATAATCCACGTTACATTTAACCCTTGTGCAACTGACCGATATTTACAAGTGAGGGCTGTGTAGAACGCGTTACGCTTAAACACTGTCGCATCATACACCCAAATCTTGTAATATATTTTTATGCAAATTCTTAATCAACATGATTTCTTTTAACTGTTTATGGATATTTTGTCTCCAGAGGTTTATGTTTTATTCAAAGAAGTCTTATCTTTTAATTTACCCAATATGATTGGTGCTAATTTTAGATTTTTGATCATGGCGTTCAATAAGTCAAAAGTAATTTTTCTTATTGCATTTTATTTGAGATATAGATAAATATGATCTTATAGGACCAGTTTTAAATCTTCTTTAAATGTTCATTATGTTAAGAAATGAAACGAATTTTAAAAACACAATATACAATTGTATTATGCATATTTTCATATGAGTTTAATTGTTACTGTAAATTTCACATGTACATATGTCATATATGAACGGTTTTTTACATCATCTCTGACAATTGGGCAATATGTTTATACCTTCTTCATTATCATGTTCATATATGATAATATTCATATGTTTCATATCTCTAGTCAGCAGGGCGGTCTTATTCTTATCTTGTTAGAATTTATAGACACTTTATTGATGTTTTCATTTGTTAAATTCAACTAATACATACGAGGTTATCAAAACCTTTTGATTTTGAAATGTCGCTAAAACGAAAAACGTTACTAATAGCAAGGCAAATCTTTTTCAAAAGAAGCAGTTGTCAAACGAACGCACAAGTTCGGTTAAGCTACGCGAATCCATATCCTGCCTTAAATGTGTTCTCACTAAAATGGCCGCCAGCAGTTTTGCTTGAAACCTGATACTTTTTTTTCCTACTATGGATAACCCGGTTGAGTAATGAAGTGTTTGACTCTGTATCTTATTCATTTGGCATAAACACACATGTGTTTGTTGTATCATGTCACAGGGTAAATCGCACTCGCTCAACTCGTATAATATGATGTAACCCCACAAACACTTACGTGCTGTGACTTATGATCCAACCAAGCAAACAGTTTTATTGCGATGGTTTAAGGTAGAATTTCAGAGTACAGAGTACTGTGAACTTCCTATACCACGGTTGACTTTCGCTCTTCCGCAACATGGTGACGTCCTTACGTGAGCCAGATCAAATTAAATGCTATTCCCATTTAATCAAAGTAGTTGTGATATATGTTTAAAAACATCGTTTTGAGAACCTGAAGGAGTTTCGCATTTATCCGCCAAAAAAGAACGCAGGCGGAAACCTGCGAACATGGCGGTGCAATCTTGATGTTTCCGACTCGCATATCAAGCACTGCCATTGGTTTACTATAGGTCATAGGTCACAGTGCGTATGGTTAAGTGGGGTTATATCCCAGGGTATATGAGAGGAACATGAGCGTAGACGTTTTACGCCATGTTTGTCCCTACGCTATGGTGGTGTTTGTCGACAGCATGAACATCCCACTTTGGGACCATTTCAAGGCTGATGTTGAGGGACCAGTGAGGGATTGATGGTGTAACATTGTGTTTGAACAGACTTTTGTCAATGCTTTCAATGCAAAGCAAAAAATAAATGTAGAACAAAGTACCGATTAGAAACGAGTATCCATATTTTGTCATCAGGTTTTTTTTAATTGGTACGCATTTTCTTGAGTTTATTTCTTAAATCTGAGGTCATTTGATTAAAAATATTTTTTATTTAAAATCTTTTAAGGTTATGGTCAACCTATTTCATGCCCTCTTTTTTGTAAAAACGTTTTTGGACGGCATTGCATTTGTTTATGTGGGAAGGTGATTTGTTTTCTCTGATATGTTGTTTTCATTATGAAGTTTAATTGTTATCACTGCGTTATTATTTTCTTATTTCGAAAGGTGATCAGTTTTGTCTGAAATGTTGTTTTCATTAAGAATTTTAATTGTTATCATTGCATTACAACTAAATTTTCAAACTGAAAATTGAAAAGTTGCCTTTATACATTGTTTTTCTTATTGGATAATGATGAAGACCCTTCTGTAAAATAAAATCATCTTCTAACAGTTATTTGATGTTTGAAATAAATTTGGACAGTCTCTATAAAGTGAAACAGGATAGACGAGAGTGACGAACGACAGATCATATTTAAGAATAATGAATACTCCCTTGACATTCAGTTTGATATATTTCAGAATGACAAGTTATATGCATTTGAAGAAGAGTGGTGAAAGAGTTCTGGTGTGTTTGGGCTGAAATGCATGCAGTGGTGTTATTGATTAGATTAAAGAACAGGGAGGAAATGACATGACCCTTAGTCATTTTATTTCAGATAAGTGAGTCATAAAACGTGGTTACATACTCATTTAATAAAAAATGTGAAATCACACTAAATAACAGAGAATGACGCTCATAAAAACTAGAATGACACTAATACAAAAAGTGGAATGACACTCAAAAAACTAGAATGACACTAAAAATAGAATGACACTAATACAAAAAGTGGAATGACACTCAAAAAAACTAGAATGACACTAATACAAAAAGGGGAATGACACTCACAAAAACTAGAATGACACTCACAAAATCTAGAATGACGTTAATACAAAAAGGGGAATGACACTCATAAAAACTAGAATGACACTAATACAAAAAGGGAAATGACACTCATAAAAACTAGAATGACGTTAATACAAAAAGGTGAATGACACTCATAAAAACTAGAATGACACTACTACAAAAAGGGAAATTACACTCATAAAAACTAGAATGACGTTAATACAAAAAGGTGAATGACACTCATGAAAACTAGAATGACACTAATACAAAAAGGCCAATGACCATCATATTGGTACAACGACACTCCTATGAAGGGGTATGACGGTCGTGAAAGAGGAATGACTCATAAACATGGAAAGACAAGTGCGATTATATGATTTATAGCCCTCATTGGGAATGTAACGATAGGAAACCTCATTCATTCAACTTATAAGATTGTAAGAAAACCCCGTCAATTCATGGTCATTCCATATTATATTGCCTAAGCTGATAAAATATATTTCAATAACATGATTGATATATATTAAATATGTCGTGAACAATGAAATACTGTGTACAAGTTATAACATGCATGGTGCCAATATTTAACCTGTATATGTTAGAGCTTGTTAAACTTTAGGGTACCTTATATAGGAGAGTTCTCGAAGCATCTGACTCTATCTATAAATATTGCCTCTATCAGGGTACGACCTTGCTCGGTTGGTTCCTCGTCACACTTATGAAAATAAACCGGATAACAAAGTTCATATCCGTCGGGATGCTATTTTGAAACTCTAATTCCTCGTGTCAGGGTTAAGTTTAAACATACTAAGTAATACAAAGTTAACTTGTCAGATTAAATGATGGTATGTTTTCTATTGTTGAAATTGTAGTGAAACATAAAAAGTGTCAAATGTCTTTACATCTACTTCTTAGTATAGATACATAAAAGTAAAATCGAAAATCAATCTCAATAAATCAAGATCTTTTACGTCACGCAGATCTATGTAACGCAGTCCGGTTAAGTTAAAACCTTATTTCATGAGATTGAATGGATAATGTGATTATGAAATTATGAATCTGGATTTATTGAATCCTCGATAATTGAGGTTAAAACTCCCAATAATTCTCCACTGAAACGTTAACCCTGGGTTCGGAGAAGATGAATTTATTGAAGCAGAGGCGTTTGAATTGACAGTTTCTGAGGAGTAGCGTCCCGCTTACGGAGAACTGAATTGCACTTTAGACCAGGGCGCCTGTTTCCGAGTTTTCAATTGTCTGTCACTATCTTTTTGAAGCAGGTCCGAATAGCGAGGAAATATTAAACAAAGCTCTCCCACCATATCCAGTTGCCTTAAACAACAGCATATACATGTCAACCATCAGCTCTAATACAACCCCGATATATATATATATATATTTATTTATTTATTTATTTATTATTATTTATTCAAAGACAAAAAATGACACATATAGCCAACATAACTCCAACATGTTCCACTGATATCTTCAGGGAGTCTTACAAGAAAACAATTATGTGAATATATAATACTGTATACTTATGAACTCTTCTTCAAATATTGTGCACGCTGCTAATGGCTGTAATATTGCCCAAGCGGCGTTAAACAACAACTCACTCACTCACTCACTCACTCAAAAATTGTCTATATATACTATTATATACATAAACGGCTAATAAATTGGATTTTTTTTTATACTTTTCATATAAACAGATTGACTGTTTTCAAACTATTAAATACGTATCATAACCCTTGCACCCGATGTCATGCACCCGATGTCATGCACCCGATGTCATGCACCATTTCAGGAAAGATTCTACATTGGGGCCGTAACTGATACTCGCATCACTGTTGAGATTGTATTTTTCTTCATCTGATAGGAAACTCTCCTTCATCCACTAGGCTATTTACTTATCATTGATTTTGTATACTCTGGGCTAAACAAAGCTAACAAAGATGTCGCTAGAAAGTCTCCCCGACACGTCTACCTAAGGGACTCATCTGTCTGTTTTTTCTGGCGGCGAAGAGATCCGGTACGTCAAAGTTTCAGGTACTGATCAAGTTTTTCTCATGCACATTGAACGCAACCTGTGCAACAAACACGGAAATTAGAAAACGGAAGTTGATTTTAAAATTTACATTAACGACCCAGTTTTATGAACGCTAGTCTCAAAAAGCTCTTATGAGGAACCTTTTAGGTTACAAGCTGTCGGTTTCCAAGAATTCGATGTCGCCTACGTCCCAACCGTACTACGTCAACCAGCAAACCACTAGTCTTTGTTTGCACATCCTGTTGTAAACACCCTATTATCTGACTGACTGACTGAACTTAACTTTATTTTACACTCAGGCCACAAGCAGCAGCATATGAGGATATACATTACACATATATGCAAAATATACAATTTGGTTTAGAATATGATGTACAATAATGTATTCGAAAGAACTACATACATACCCAGCAGGCAATCTGCCGTTGTATCAACGTTGAAACGACGTCGTTTATCAACGTTGAAATAACGTTGAAATTTGATTGGATTTGAAATTTGCGGCGACGTCGAAATCTGACGTCATTTCCACGTCGGTTCAACGTTGAAGCCATGACGTTGTATCGACGTTGAAAAGACGTCATATAGACGTCAAGACTTGATGAACATTCAATTTGTGTTAGTTTTGTTTCGATCTTATATTCATAGCCATGCATCATTTGTGAGACTTTACTCTATACATCAGCTCTTTCGTAGACCTTGATAAAAGAGTCGGATGTTTGATATTATCCTGATAATGGAAATTAACTGTTAGGCGAGGGTGTTTGTGTTTATATGACAGTGCAACGATTTAGATCAAAGTGTCAGCAAATAAATGTTTGGTACAAATGGGCAATTACCGTTTTTTAAGAACTACTAACTTTATTCAAATGGAAAATTTTTGTTGTCATTTGTGAACTTTACTAAAAAAATAAAAACTGTTGAAAAATACAACATACCTTGTTAATTCTAATTAGTTATAAGAACAGAATTACCTCCCTTTATTGTGAAATTGAAAAAAATTAACTTTTTTTATCAAATCCAATATTAATAACACTTTTTATATGTCAATGATAGCTGTTCGTTTTTGCATTCTTCATTTCATTCTTTAAAACATTTCTTAACTTATTTGATGTTATTAATAATAATGAAATGTCATAAAAGTATTTAGTTGTCAGTTTTAAGTTGTTCTCATGACGTTGACACAACGTCAAAAACCAACCAAATTTCAACGTCAGGAAACTAACGTTGTTCCGACGTCGAAAAATGGTCGATCGACGTCCTGACCTGAAATCAACCAAATTTCGACGTTGAAATGACGTCAGATGCCTGCTGGGTATGAAGGCATGATACAAAAGATAGGCTAATATAAAAAACAAAGATCTACGTGATGAATATGATGGTTTTTAAGGTAATAATTCCAAGCGGCATTTAGGGGGCGGGATAGCGCAGTGGTTAGCGCGTTCGGCTTCGGATCAGAGGATCCGTGGTTCGAATCCCGCCAGGGGCTCGGCAACTTTGTCTGCAGTAGAGAACTGTTCTACACGCAGTCAGGTTTGGGTGCAATGCTACACTGAAATTCAGCGCAGTACCACCCATAGTTCGCTGGTTCCAGCCGATGCTCGCAGGTTTCACCGCAATGCATAGCCACAATGGTGTTGCGGGCTTTCTCCCTGCAATAATACTAGCAGCCGCGATTTAAGTGAAATAATCTTGAAAGCGGCGTTAAACACTAACTCGCCTCACCTCACCAAGCGGCATTTAAAAAAACAAAAAACATTTAAGATAACGTTACAGAAAAGGGCTAATTTTCTTGATGTCTTCATTTTATAAAAAAAAAATTCTTGTGTACAAAATAAGGCATAAGATATTTAACACTGGCCTTACGTACTG